>CM074614.1:29766494-31007744 GCA_037305975.1 Chrysolophus pictus | reverse complement strand
TAAGGGTGGATGTCCTGTCATTTCCCAAATTACAATATCTGATTTCAGTGTTTTACTTCATTTCAACTGCTAGAGCTGAGAACTACTTATCATTTGGATTTTAGTAACCTGGTATGTTATTCTGCAGTCACATTGCATTATGTCCCCTGGTAGTAATGCATATTCTGTAAAAGATTAATTTGTGCCATGGTGTGATCTATTTCAGAGATTCACAGCTAACTAAGCATACTGCTGAATCCAGCCCAGCAAATTATGAAGAGTTTAAAATTAACTGCAAGATCTTGTCTATGCTGCTAAAAACTCTGTTTTATCCTGCAGAACAAGCCAGTAAGAAAAGAAATGCTCATTTCTTAGCCACTGTGTATCTGATCTTTTATATACCACCAGCTGAAATATGTTTGGCTGGCAAGGAAATGCATGATGATTATTTATGCGGAAAGATCCATTTGTTTTCATTTATAGCGGCACATAATAATTCAGATAACCAATAGTGGGAGCAAGAAAATTTCCACTCCCATAGCTTTTGTTTCTACCTGAGAAGAAACACAAAGCAATTTTGATAATGCATGATGTGTCTACAGAAGTAATGTCCCCATCCCTGGCTTTAAATGAAGAGTTGCAATTAAATAACTTAAGGGGAAAGTATTAGGAAAAAAAAAAAAAAAAAAAAAAGAAGCAGTCAATGAAGTTGTGCATTCATTTACTTTGTAAACACCCACAGTGGTCAGGATTTATCTTGATTGTTCTTCCTAGCATCTTTGTTACTTCTGGATTGAGCTCTGAAAATGTCCCTTGAGATGACTTTTGTAAACCAAAAGAGTAGGTCTGCATAATCTTTAATTCCCCCTTCCTCCCGACAGGCCAGATATAGCTGCTCATCATCTTGGAAGCTGTGCATGCTCTTTGGTAAGACGATCTGGTCAGACTGTGAACTAGGTTGCTGGGCATTGTTTACAAAAGCCAAATCCCATTTTATGCAGTCCAAGCTTGCATTTGTTCCATGAGAACAATTTGCTACATGGACAACTGGTACAGGAAGAACGTCATTTGAGCTTGAACTGTGCTGGGAAATGAAATTTCACACAGTTCTGCTGTCTTTCTGTGCAAAGCTGTAGGGCTGATTGAGTCTTCTAAAATAAAACAGAATTTTCACACAGAGGGTGGTGATGCACTGGAACAGGTTGCCCAAGGAGGTTGTGGATGCCCCATCCTGGAGGCATTCAAGGCCAGGCTGGATGTGGCTCTGGGCAGCCTGGTCTGGTGGTTGGTGAACTTGCCTATATATGGGGGTTGGAACTAGATGATCATTGTGATTCTTTCCAACTCAGGCCATTCTATGATTCTGTGATTCTATGAAAATACCAGCCTACATCCAAAAAGAGATGTGAAAGACTGTATTTCAGAGAAGACAAAGAAAACTTTTTGTTTTTGAAATTTAGTATTTTCTTAATATTTGATGAAATAATCATACAAAAATGAATTAAATACCATGTCATATTAGACTAAATATCATAGCATAACATCAATGTTATTATGCCAGCTACTCAAATTCATTTTAAGAATTATTTTTGCAGTACACATCCTATTAACTGTTTCCTTGGGAAAATACAAATATGTGTAATAAATGTTTGTTAAAGCTCTGAAAAATATGCGTCTAAACCATCTTCCTTCTAACCCTGTTTGTATATATTGTTAAGAACAGAAGAGGCTAGGTATGGGCAGGAAGCTCATTAGTAATGAGATATGATCAAAACCAAGACTTATTGGAAATGATGCAAAACTTCAGGAAGCTATCTTTAGTGTGTGCAAGTTAAGGTCTGCTGTTGTAATGAACTGACAGGATTGTACTAAGCAGCAGAAAGGCAGAGGCAGAACTCTGGATAGTTCATTCTTACCCTCATTACAATGTGTCCTGAGGCCTGGAGCAAGATTTTTTTTCCTCTCCTGACCATAATGAGGTTGTAGATTTGTATGGTAGTGAAAGTGTTTGAAATTGATTTGACTGCTGGTGTTATAAAAGTTATAGATCAAAGAATTCAACATCCACCCAAATCGGGGTTAAAAAGTCTTTTCAAAATGACATAGAGTAAGAAGTATATCCCCCATCAGGCCCATTGATCCCATCATTTTTATTCTAGCAAAATGTAAATCATTCACAAAACTACCAGATGGTGCTGGATGAATTTTACAATAATTATTTTGAGAAACATTCTGAGTCCTGAGTTCTGAGTTTTAATTTCAGTCTCATTCCACAGTGTTTTTATGTTTTTATGTTCCTTCACAGACATGGGTACCTCCCATGGTAATTTGTAAAACGAATTTTACTGAATACTACTTAATCTTATTGCCATAGTTACAACCAAGAAATCAAAGATTGATACACTGAGCTGAAAATAGCTGACTTGATACAAGGAAGGGGACTAATTCTTATGCAAATCTCTGTACTCAAATACAATCTCTTATTTGAAGAACAATGGGAAGTTTGATCTCTGCAAGCTCTGCCTTCTACCGTCTTTTCATTCTAGCCATAATCTGCAAAAAAGGCTGAATGGAATGCATAAAAATTATGGGAGAAATGCAACATGAATACTAGGTATACAAGTAAGTTGCCAATAGGAAAAAGAAAATAAGTTGAAGTAGCAAAAGTTACTATTGAGCTAAAGCCCACAGTTATGAACAACTGATCTGCTGCCTGGAACAGCAGTCCCTCCCCTGTTCCCTCCCCCCCCCACGGGATGCTTTAAAGGAGTAGCAGGAAGGGTCTGATTGAAGCCAGGGATTTCAGCATTTAAGCTTTAGCTGGTTTTTATACCAACTCTTTGTGTTTGTAGATTGAACAGGCTTTTTATATTATGAAGAGGATGCAAAAGTTTTATCACATATTGATCCAATTACCCTTAAATCAAGTAATTGGAGTTCCAAGGGCTATGTGGCTAAAATGCCTTCTATGTAAGGACTTTCTGAGGAGATTCTCTGTGGTGACCCCACAGTACTGTCCTTTACCTATGTGACATGTGTGAAATAGCTGGGGAGCAGCTCATATGGCATTGACCACAGATGCCTCTCCTCACAGTACTGAAAGATGCAAGCACTGTATGTGACCCCTGCATCCTTCCCCTATGCTAGCAAAGGCAAACATGTCATGAGACAAATATAAAATGAACTTAATAGAAAGGAAAATGTAGAGAGGAATATTGTAACTTTGAAAGAGGAGAAGACCTAAAGATGTTCTAAAGTTTGTATAGAAAACCAAGTAACAACAAACAATGGAAGGCAACCAGAGTTTTTTGGGAGAAAAGGAGGAGAGTACAATAAACGTGTAAGATGTAATAATAATAATAATGATAGTAATAATAATAGGCAGTTGGAAGAAGGAAAACAGACTTAAAATTTTCCCTACAAAGTAAGAATTTAACAGCTATTGAAGTTTTCTTGTATACAATACCATGCACTCTTTCTGGCTGAAATACATATCTTTCTGTTTGATGGAATAATCTGGCATATTAATGAAGTGTTATGAGTCTTAGTGTCGTAGTACTTTACTGATCAACAGTCAGGATAGGAAATTTTACATTGAAAACTGAGACCTTTGGTGGAATACAGACACTGCCTCACAAAATCAAGTCACATATTGTAAAATTAATTTGATTTTCCACAATACTCCATGGCCTTTGCATAGTCTTTTGTTCTACTAATTTCAGTTTATTTTTGGTGAGACCACCACCAATCCTCTCCATGCCTCATGAGGTCAGCAGCTGAATAAGAAGAAATATTTAAGCTGCTCATTGTAATCCAGCTTGATGACACCTAAAACAGCAGGGTCTGCAGAATTTAAGATTTGACCTAAACCAGATCTCTGAACATAAAAAATTCAAAACAGGAGCACCTCTCCCATGCAGAAATGTTTGGGAAACCTTTTGCTACTGCTTCCTGCAACACGAAATAGTAGACCACCCGCAGTCTCGAGAGTATGAGCAGCAATTATGACTACAGAGAAAAGCAGCGCTTGAGTAGTTGTACCACACATGTTCCCACTGCAGAAACACAGAGTACAACCAAATGTTGACCTCTTCTGCTCAGATCTAATCCCTTAAGAGTGATTTAAATTGAATATTTTCCTTTTATTTTTTTTTTTCTTTTTTGAACACTCATAAGTGCACAGGTAGTGAAACACATTCTTGCTCACACAGAAAATCATCAAAGAGTTCTGAGCACATATTGCGAATGAAAAGAGCAAATTTCTCTAAAATAAACTTTTCTGGAGCACAATGCTCCGTATTTCTTATGTTGGATGCTGTTACCTGGCACTACTCAAACAAGGACAAAGAATACCCATACTATTAGAAAATACAAGGAATTTCTGGCTAAGACATTCTCAGTAGTATGAGCAAAAGGTAAATTCTGCTGCTCTGGGGGAAGGAAAAAGTGCATTTCCTGTCTGTTTCTCTGAGCAGCCATGAGATGTCAGGATAAAGAATTTTACCCAGGGGTTGATAGCAGAGAACAGTAAATAGTAAATAAAAGATGTTTAGAAACGTTGGAGTATTCGATCTATGCATTGGAAATCGAATAATAGCACTTTAATTTAATGAGAAATTAACTAAAATCTCAAGTTTATGGATATTTACTTTACCTGCAGCTAAAACAAGCTAAAACATGACAGTGAAAATGCATCTGGAGAGAGGCATCATCTGTGTTTCTTTAGAGTTTTATTGTTCAAAACTAAAATTGTAAAAATAGTCTTTTAAGTAGTCAAGGTGGACTTGAGGTAAACTAATCATACAGAAGGACTGACTAGAGTAGCACAATTTGAGGAAAAAAGCTATAGCAGCCAGAGAGAGAAAGGGAGCAGAAATTTATACACCACTGTGCATTTGTGGAGGCCGCAGATTAGGTCACCAGTATTTAATAGCATGCTGCATTAGTGATTTTTATTACATTGTAGTTATTCCAATTATTCCAATCGGCACTAAGAGTGTGTGTTGGAAAAAGAGAGAAGGGTCATGCTGATCTTGTGTAGGGAAGGTTATAAAAAATTATTTCAATTTTGTATCCGAGGTCATGCAGTTGGTTTAAGTTCCTCCTCTATCTTTCTTCTCCCTCTTTCTATTTATCCAGTGTTAAAAGAGATATAAAATAACTGAGAAAAATTTCCATTTCAGCAGATTTTCTTTTCTAAGTATTGAATGAGTACAATTAAAAAGCTGTGTATAGTGATTAGTGGGTATTATTACTCACTTGCCTAGCTTCTTACAGCCATTATTTTCTGACTGCAGTAAATGGGACTGCTCATATACTTGGAAGATAAGCACTTGGGAAAATCTGTGAAGATTCATGTTAAATATCGATGCCTATAAATGACCTGTTCTGAGGAAACAGTTGCATTTGTGTGGCCTGTTTGCCAAGTTAACTGTCAGCATATTGCCATCTGGAGGCTTCTTTTCATGTCTCCAGAAAGCACTGAAGCATTCTAAATGAGGTAGTCAAAGTAATCTTAGTAAAGCTTGTCAGATTCCTAAGGTCTTTGACTGAGAAAACAGCACACTGATATATGTGGTCATCAGCCCTACGTTTGTAACCTGCATAGCTAACATACCTGTCTACCAAATAGCAGTGACTCTGGTTGTTTGGAAATGGCATGGATGGTTTCTTAGCAGGGAGCTACCAGTTGCAGGATATGCTAACTTGGCTTGGGAGATGACTCTGGAGGTCCAATCCCTTCTCAAAGGAGGACTGTCTTCAATGTTAGATTGGATTACTCTGTTGTTTCCATTATATGTCCGAACCTCCTCTAGTTATAGGATGAAGAAGTTTTAACAATTAACACTTTGCTTACCTATTTGTTTGAAAATTCTTTAGAATACTGTATAATAGTATCGTATTCTTGTATGTTTTATATTGTTTATACGGTCGTGTTTACTCAAAGGAAAATTAGTTTGATTGCTTTCAGTCTTTGTGACTTCCTATGTAAAGTAGCTGGATATTTGTCATTTTGCAATATTCAGTTTAAGTGGACACGCTGGGTAGACTTTGAAGAATGGGTGATTTTTTTCAGTAGAGGCATTCAAGCCACTTTTGTGTAGTACTTTTAAGCATAATGACAGTGGAAGCAGTTTAAAGCACTTTGCACGCAAAAACTCATGATAACATGTATTGTCCTAGTTTCAGCTGGAACAGAGTTGATTTTCTTCACTGTGTCTGGTATAATGCTATGTTTTGACATTAGGAGAAAAACAGTGTTCGTTACATGCGGATGTGTTGTTGCTGAGCAGTGCTGCACAGAGACAAAGATGTTTTAGTTTTTCAGCTCCTCACATCGTGCTGCCAGCAAAAGGGCTGGGGAGCACGAGGAGGTGGGAGGGGACAGAACCAGGACAGCTGACATAAACTGGCCAAAGGGATATTCCATACCATATGAAAATATGTGAAAAAAACTCTAAAACTGCAGGCAGTTGATGGGGGGTAGGAGGTAACTGCTCCTTGGAGATTGGCTGGGCATCAGTAAGCAGGTGTATACACAACTATCACTACTCTATTTCTCTGTTCCTTTTCTGTCTCAGAAAATTGTTCTATCTCAAACTACAAGTTCTATATTTTCTTTCCAGTTCTCTCCCCTATCTCCCTGGGAAGTGGGGAAGTGAGTGAAAGACTGTGTGGTGCTGAGCTGCTTGCAGAGTTAAACCACAGTACATAAGAGTGTAAAAAAATATATAAAAATGAAATCATGTGAAAAAGCAGTAAAATGATTCCGGTAGTAGGTATGTCACCACAATCATAATTGGTCAAGAAGTTTTGAGTTCTCTTCAAGCAGCAGACTACTAATCTGCCATGTTGTTGCCTTAGCTGTTACACTGGCAAGAGGGCTGTCATTTTCTGTAAAGAGATCTTACATCCAGTTGTTGTTCTTATTCAGGGAAGCACTAGAGAAACTGACATTCAGGCACTAAAAATGTTCTTCTATTTGGCTTTTTATATAATCAAGTGTCAACTTACTTTCAGCTAAAAAATTGTCTCATGCTCTAAATATGTCAAAGGTATTTTCTCTTACTTAACAAACACAGAATTTTCTTGGTGAAGACCTCAGTTTTGAAATACGTATGTTATTTCCTTGTCTTCTGAACCCGTGGCTGTTAGATGAGAAGAAAATACCAGAGGTCAGCCATCTGGCAAACTTGACAGTCAACTCAAAAAATGATGACAGAAAGATGAGTTTCAACTGTAAAGAGTCTGCTTCCAGAAATGTTCAGGAAATACTTACCAAGAGCTTTTTAAGACAGTTGTGGGTGCATAAGTGTTTGTTGTTGCTAGGATTTCCTTAAAAAATGCAAGAGCATTCAGTAGAGTAGAAAAAAGGGAAGACTCAAGGGAAATTTTCTATGATTATAGGATACCTCACCTGGGGATGTGTGCCTGGATGTCTACCTCTTGTGTATTTTTCAAAGTTCTCATGGACTGTCATGGATGCACATTGTTAGTGACTTTGAGTGGTTTCCTCAGTTTCAGCTGAATAGTGTTAATTTTCTTCCTAGGCGTATGGTGCTCTGTTTTGAATTTGGGTTGAAAATAATGTTGATCGCACCCCAATGTTTTCGTTGTTGCTGAGTAGTGCTTACACTAAGTTGAGAATGTTTCATCTTCTCATACTGCCCTACCAGAGAGGAGGTTGGAGATGCTCAAAAAACTATGGGGAACAGAGCCAGGACAGCTGGTTCGAAGGGATTCCCATAAGGAATCTTGCTCAGTAATACAACTGAGGAAGTTGGCCGGGGGAGATAGACACCACTCAGGTACTGGCTGATGGTGAGCAATAGCATTGTTCATCTCTCATTTTATACAATCTTTTATCATTATTATTATAATTCCTTTCCTTTTCTGTTTAATTAAACCATCTTTATCTCAACCCATGAGTGTTATCCTTTTCCCAATCCTCTCTCTAATCCCATTGGGGGTGGGGGAGGGTGTGAACAGTGATGGTGATTAGCTGCCTGCCGGCTTAAACCACAAATAAAGTTCGGAGAGCTGATTTTCATGTTTTGGAAGATGTTATTCCTTTTTTTTTTTTTTAAATAGTATTTCTTCTACTAAAAAAGCCTTGTATAACACAGGGTGACTGAAAGAAGTTCCTGTGCAAAGTTCTTATGTTCCAGTGGCAGCTATTTTCAAGGAGGCAGAGACAAGCTGATCCTCACACACGGAGTTTTCTAAAGAGATTATGTAATTGGCTTTCAGTTAGATTTTATATTTTTGTGCCTATCACATTTTGTTGCCCCATAATAATCTGAACATTTGATGCTCACTATTTTTAAGGTGTTGATTAGTTGTCACTAGTCAAAGTACTTTTTTTCATCTTCTCTCAAGAACTTCCTAATAGTTTTCTTACTGTGAGTACTAGCTTTATGCATCTATTTCAGATTCCACTCCTTACTGACATAATTATATCATAAGACTGTTTGAATGTGTGGATGGTAAATGCTAAAGAACCTTGAGCAAGGTTGATGCAGTTGTTATTGTTTATTTATTTTTAATAAGAATGAATATTTATTGTGTAATGTGGCATAATCTACATCTTGCCAAACATATCATGTGTCATCCATCATGTTCTGGACATTAAAGTACATAATGGCAATACTGTGATATTATAGTACTCTACGGTAAACAACACCACTAAGTACTTTCAAGTCTCTGATATGTTAATTTGCAATTTGGAGAACAGATGAACAGCTGTGTTGAGGACTAACTCAAATGTTTTCTGATATCCAAGATGGGATAAATTTGTTTTTGACTTGTATGGATTTTGGAGGAGACTTTTAATAAATGCTAATAGAACTTGTTAAGTCTGTTAAGATTTGCTTTTCTTTCCTTTTATGATCAAAAGGAGATTTCCTCTGCCTGCAATATAAATCCAGGATTACGTGTAGAATTAGGCAGCCTACACAGTGCAGAGCTGCCACAAGCTTAAGGACTTCAATAAATGAATATAGTGTTGCCAAAAACATACATCTGCCCAAACTGAGAAAGCGTGCAAAAATAAAAATACAACCACATCAGTGAAATAACTGTGACTGTTAGAAATCGAACCATTAGAATTTAATCAGTTAGAATCTAGCTGTGTCGAGACAGCGTTTCACAGGGTGGCAGAAAGTGAGAAGTAATTTTATAAAGCTGCTTTATTTCCAGTAACATTTCTGCTCTGCTGTTGTATTACCTACTTTGTGTAAATACGTGTTTACTCTAGAGGTTCTACAGTCAAAGAGAAAGGTCACACGATGCACACAGCACTTTTTATCCTATTAGTTCTGCCTACGGAGTTGCAACAGACTAAAACGAATCAAAGATGTACAAGCGTGAGTATTTGAAGGGTGTTCAGTGAACTCAGGAGAGAGCAGGTGTTGGTTGCGGAGATATGGCAGGCACATTAGAAACCTTTTGTTTGTGCAATTAACTTGACATCTCCTGGTAGCATGAAATACAGATTGTTTTTCAGGATTTCATACGGGTTTACTTTAAAGCAAAGAATTATTTGAATGGTAGAATCACTCACTGGACTTCAAAGTGGTTATAAAATTTTGAAAAGAATATTATCTTTGGCCCTTGAGGCTTTAGTCAGCCTCCATTAGCAGAGATCAAAGGAAATTTTACTCTGCTTTGGCCCAAAATTTTGGCAGCATCCAACTTTGACCATCAAGAAAAGGGGACATACACTGTCAGATAGATCTGATTTGATATGATAAATGCTGTTCTTTTGTGAATCTGTATTGGCCAGAAAACTATATGCATGGGGAAAAAAAGAAAGATATTTCCTTCTCTGTGGGATATGTAAATGAATGTTGCAGAAGAAAAGGATTTCTGAAAAATTCATCTTCATTTTGAAAGGAATTTGACTCAGCCACACTGATAGTCTGGCATATTTAACATGTGTAATTAAAAAATATATATTTGTGAGTGATCTAAGTGCATTCACTGAAAAAAAAAAAAATTAAATATCACCTCTGTATTATCACAGATGAAAAATATTTATAGAAGGTAGGTATAGAAGAGATAGGTATACCTAGAAGTTAGGTATGGAAGAGATTTTGGTTTGAAAAACATACTTTTCAGCTGGTTATACCATTAAAAAAAAAAAAAAAAAGACATTAAATCTTCAGATTTTCATGTATGCATTTCCTGTGTCAGAAAAAAGCAATAGTTTTGACAGTGACCTGTTCCTGTAGCTTGCTAGGATAACATGAGAATATGAGGGTATAAACCGTAGTGACTCTGCACATGTTTTGAATAGTGTTGGAGCACATGATGCAGTTGTAGAACTGCAGTATTCAGAAGATGATGTCACTAGCAGTCCATCACTAGGAAGAAGCCAAGATTTTCTACAGTAGTAGGGCAGTCACCAAAATGATCAGCTGCTGTTCTGATGACACAATGCTGATGATGAGGAAATAAATTAGTTCCCACTTGGAAGCTTGTTGTCCTACCAAGTAATTCAGCCAAAGGAAGAAAAAAACCAAAACACTGCTTTGAAGTATGCCTACGAATTGCTTCTCTGATCAGTGTAGTTGCAAACAGTCTAACAGCAGTACTGAGATAGTCCTGGTAAGAATTATTTGAGGAAGAGGAAGGAAAAATTGGTTCTGGGAGAGTTTGCCACTTTAGGCAGAAACAGCTTTAAGCATTGTAACAACTTTGAGAAATCCTCTTCACTGTTCTGAATGTCAGAGTCTGTATTATTACTCTTAGGCATTATCTACAATATCTTAGTAGATAATGATTAGGAAATTGAGCCCTTGCAGTTTCTCAAGCATGGGTATTTTGTGCTGTATTTCTTAATCCCTGTCTTCTTTTCACTGCTCTTTTTACAACAAAGAATTTGGTGCTCCGTGATGTGAAGAATGACTCCTTTGTCTTTTTCCCCTCTCTTTCTTAGCCTGAGCAGTTCAAATGTGCTTTCATATATAGATGAGCTCACGGTCTTGATGCCTTAAATAAGGAGAAAAACAGTACTGTGCTGATGAACATGATTACATTGAAAAATCAAGGGAGACAATTTAATTTAAAGGTTCCATCATTACAGATTCATTGGAAATGCCACTGCCGGTAATGAATTTGTTTAGTATTCATGGGATGCTACATACATTTCCATAGATTATACTCATGTGAGATATAGCCTCACTTAACCACTGGCTATTCCTATGGAGTGAAATAGAGTAAACAATTTTATCAAACGGTGAATTCCATATATTGCCAAGCATTCAGGGTACAATTGTCATGCTTGACTGGCTAGATATTTAGCTTCTCTTTGCTACAGAAGAGACTGGCCTCCTGCATAAACATTTATAATTTATCTCAGGGTTACAGCTAACCAGGAGGGTTCTGGATACTGAGTCTTTTTCCCCTGATGCTTTCTTAATTTTTTAAAATATATTAAAAATATGGGGAATCCTGCACAAATATTTGGGATACCTCAATAAGCATCATTAAGATGTATTCTCTTATCTTGCCTCCTACTGGTACCAGGAATCTGTACTCTAAGTTGGAGAGATATGGATCTGAAGTGTAACTACTTAGTTGATAAGTTGTTAGCTGCATGGTTACAGCTGGAGGGTTTTGGTTAACAGGTCTACATCCAGGTAGAGGCCAGTGATGACTGGTATCCCCCAGGGTTCCTTCTTAGAACTAATGCTTTTCAACATCTTTATCAGTGACATAGAGAATGGGATTTAGTGTACTCTCAGCACGTTTGCAGACACTAAGCTGGGTGCTGAAGAGTCCTGGACAAGGACCAAAAGTGGGCACACAGGTACATAGTGAGATTTAACTAGGCTGACCGTAAGGTGTTGCACTTAGATTGCAACAATCCCAGCCATGTATTCAGACTTGGAGAAGAGTTTGAGAGCAGCTCTGTGGGAAGGACCTGGGAATCCTGATGAATGAAAAGCTGGACACAAGCCAGCAGTGTGTGCTTGCAGCCCAGAAGGCCAACAGTATGCTGGGCTGCATTAACGACCGGATGATCAGCAGGGCTCTGTCTTTGTGAGGCCCCATCTGGAGTACTGGGACAAGAGTGAGGGTCCCCAGCACAATAAAAATGTGGAACTCTTGAAGCAGATCTAGAGGAGGGCCACAAAGATGCTCAGAGGGCTGGAGCGCCTCTCTTATGAAGAAAGGTTAAGGGAGTTGGGCTTGTTCAGTCTGTAGAAGAGAAGACGCTGGAAAGACCTCATTGCTCTTCCAGTACTTGAAGAGAGCTTGTAAACGGGAGGAAGAATGAATTTTTACAAATTCTGATAGTGAAGGGAGAAGAGGGAATGAAATAAAACTGAAAGAGAGGAGATCAAGATTATATATTAGGAGGAGATTATTTACTAATAGTGTGGCAAGACAATGGCATATGTTGCCTAGAAAAATTGAGGATATCCTGTCCCTGGTGGTGCTGAAGGCCAGACTGGAAGGGGAATCTGGGCAACCTGATCTACTGGGTAACAACCCTATACACTGCAGGGGGTTGGAACTCGGTAATCTTTAAGGCTCCTTCCAGTCCAAGCCATTTATAATTCTTTATGAGAGAAAATTCTGAGCTTGCGGTGGTATCTTAAAGATTGTGACTCTCTGCAATATAATGGTGACTGTGCTGTATGTCGAAAATGTACTTATTTGTCTATACACTTAAATCCATGAAGCATCTGTCCATATGCTCTTCATACATTCATTCTCTGTCTGGCTCCCAGTTTGCACAAAGTGAGCTGTTAAACCATTCACACAATGCTGCTCCAGGTGACAACCACTGATGTGACAATCACATTCAGTGGTTAAACACTTGTCAATACTATACAACAATTGCTTGAGATCAGTAGTCATCAGCATACACTGAACTTTAACATGTATGGACCTAATTGCTATGATTGATTTCAGCTAAATATTTTTGTGAATGCCATCTAGGCGAGATGATACTTGATGGAATATCTGGTATCTGCTGACTAGAGGGCATGGCTCTGTAGCCCAAAAGAGCATTGCTCTGGCCATCCACAGAGCTTTCAGTTTTGTTCCCAGATTGATTTTGTTTGGTAAGAACATTTTTTTGTTTGTTTGTTTTGTGTGTTTGGGAGGGACATCATAGATAGCAGTTAAATGGGTGCTCTCTATTTATGAATATTAAATATGTACGTAGCATTCTTTTATTAGTATAAATTCACCATGAAGTGCTAGTTGACTACAGTTACATTTGCAAGGAAACTCACAGCTAGAGAACGGAACAGCTAAGGGAAGTAATGCAGATTCCCAGACATATATGCTGAAGATGGACATAGCATTGGGATTGATTATGACAAGACATTGAAACAGACACGTGTCAACAGACAGTTGGCTGGAAACATAATCATTATATCTTTGACAGAAAAATTAGGAAAGTGAAAGAGCACACCAACACAGAAAGAACAAAACCAAAAATCTCTCCAAGTACTACTCACAGGCAAAAAATGCTTTGGTCTTACAGAGCTCACATAAACAAGCTAGGATACACATGGATGAATACTCTTTTATGTGCCCTAAGCATTCTCTGTCATCCCAGCGATAATTCAGATATGAAGTTCAATATAAAACTCTTAAATCCTTGATGTGTTTGCACAGACCCAATCATACCTATATCCAAAAGTAGTTTTATTAGTACCATCTTTCTGCATATTTTTATGGGATAAGAATGAATGAAGTAATTCATTTTCAGATCAGATTTTCTGATAAAATAACAATGTAGATGAAACAAGCATTTTATTACATTTTCCTTACATTTTCTTCACACATAGAATTATGGAGTGAGGAATCAGTGGTGGCTTTTTTTTTTTTTTTTGACGCTGACATTTACTGCTGACTTTGACTTTTAATTAACATCTCTCCATAATTTTTAGTACTGTTCTTTTGCCGACTAATATTTCTATTCTACAATGGCTGAAAGTATAGCCAGTAAGAAAAGTGTCCCTGCAATACTGATCCATTATATTTACAGCAACTCTGTGAGGAGACTTTTCAGAGCAGTCAAACAATAAATTCATTAGAATTTCAAATGGGGCATCAGGGACCAAACCTTGATCCCACTGAAATCAGTAGCTAATTTATTGGATGGTGCCAGTGTTTGGCCCTAAAGACTAATCAAATATTTCTGGTTCAAACAAAATTACAGACTTACAGCAAATCTAACATTCATTAAATTTTCTGTGCACTTAGATCTTTGTATGGGTTGGGGAATAGGATTTGTTTGATCTGAATACTACCTATATTTGATTTTTAAAATTATTTTTAATGCATTTTCTCCAGGTTTCTATTGTAATCAGGGGACAGAAGTGCAGCTAGTAAACTCCCATATATATATATATGTGCTTCCATGATGACCAGGTAGCCAAGTGCTTCTTATTTCAGAGATCGCTAGTTCAACTTGCTTGAGTTCTGTTTTAATAAAACTTTCTATTTACTTCTGTGCAAGCTGTGAGATAAAAAAAAGTTGATCAACCTTAGATAACAGTGATTTAAATCTAAAGTTAAGAGGAGTCCTTTTCTTTGTGCCTAGTATAGAACAGAAAAAGACCAAATACAGTAGGAACAGAGTTGTCTCTAGCTCCATGCACCATGCAAAACCACCTAACTATTAAACAAAAATGGGACAACTTTCTGATTCACAAGCATTGTATTTATTGAAATAATACCTTCACAGGCTCAGGAAAAATTGCTGCATTTCATCAGAGCTCTGTGTACCTTACAATCTTGAAAAGTGCTAGGTCTCTGGTAGCTCAGAGCAGACAAACAGTGCTCTTTGATCCTGTGGTTAACATGTTCCAGGAGGTATAATACTTTTTTTGATCATGAGGGGTATTTTTCATGAGTATGCCAAACACAGTCAGAACTTCAGATACGCATAACTTGTATGCGACTTGCCAAGGATAGACAAAATTCATATCAAATTTTCAAGCAATTAACTTGCCCTTACTGGATGAAATGGTATGCAGGAGTAAGAGTAGTGCAGCTTAATGTATTTCCTACCTCTGTGTTCTTTCAGGAGTATGGGTGGGCAATGGAAGTTAATTATTTGAGGCAACCAACAAAAGCTTTAGGCTTTCACAAATTCATTTCGAGAGACCAAGAGAACAGACTTAATGTTACAAATCACAGAGAAATAGATTTCCTCACAGAACAGAGTCCTGTATATCAACAAAGACCAGGAATTGCAGGGCACATGCAAACCTCCCTGCAGAGTATTCTCCAGTGGACAGATGTTCTCTGTGGTCTGAGACATGCTCTCAGTGGAGAAAGCAGCCTGTCAAAAAAGATTAAGATGCAATGTATTTGCTCCTGCACAGGAAAGTCATGTGTCTCTGAGCAAAGAGGAGTTGAAGCAAATCAATACCATCCACTTCACTGAGAGAATGAGGATGAATGCAGAGTACAATTAAACTAAGTTAACATTTAGTCTGCTTAGTATAACCACTTCCCTAATTAAAATAAAACAATCTGACTCAGAACTTACCATATGAAATAAAGATTCAAATGATCAGTTGACCAATTTGGTCTTCTAACGAGCTCTCTTTAAAAACATGGCTGGTTAAATGGTAAAATCAAATATGCAAAGTTAAAAATACTAAAACTAAGCCATTGACTGATTTAAAGCCTGTGGAATGCAAATGCAATTTTGAGGAGGCTCGGATGGTGTTTGCCTGGCCAGTTCCACACATTTTGAAGGTCAAAACCGTTGTGTTTACTTATTAAGGGAATTTTATGAGACTCAGAGTTAATTAAACTGGTATGCCTCTGAGTACGTTTGATTATGATTACTTCTGTTCTAGTCTCCAAGGGTCACTCCAAAAGTAATGCTTCCTGTTTATTTCCATGGAAGCCACAGCAGATACAGAGTATAACAACGCTACATGATAGAGCATATTCTCAGCTACAAAACACTAGATTTCAATATAGTGATCACCACTGGGAATACATTTTTGCCAGTGATAAACAAGAACCCGCATGCTTTGCTTGTAAAAAGTTGCACCAGCAGAGGTGACAGAGGTGACCCACAGTTGTAGCTGCCTCTTCCAACACAACATTGAGCTCACATCCCCTGTTTGGTCTCCATAAACATTCAGTAAGTGTCAATGAATGTCAGTAGGTGCCATTTTTTCTGCATAGAGGAATTCAGTTCCATACCTTTACTCCATCCATACTTCCATGTCAGACGCCATTCTGTCAGACTGTCCCTCTGCTGCCATCTGTCACACGACAACAAAATGCAACAGAATACTGGTGGGAACATTTAGCCTCTACTGCCATAACGCTGACATCCACCTCTGATGTTGTGAGCCAACATAAAAATAGGAAGCATTACTTCTGGAGCTTCTTATACTTCTTATATCTATATAGTATATATATAATATATATATATAGTCTAAGTCTGCCCATCTGCCAGTTGCTTGCATTTTAAGTTTTGGAAGTATTGATATTCTAAAATACATCTAATTTGAGAACCATCCAAGCTGTGTAGTGTATATATATATCTTACGATCTTTAATGTAATATCTTATTTTAGTGATGCATGTATCTTGCAACTATGCAAAATCCCTTTTTACATGCTATTTCCCCTTTCACATATTGTAAAATTTGGTCCGGTAGCTAATCATTAAAATCTGGGGTACTGTAAAAGGGATTAATATCATAGAATGGCCTGGGTTGGAAAGGACCACGATGACCATCTGGTTCCAACCCCCTGCTATGTGCAGAGTCACCAACCACCAGACCAGGCTGCCCAGAGCCACATCCAGCCTGGCCTTGAATGCCTGCAGGGATGAGGCATCCGCAACCTCCTTGGGCAACCTGTTCCAGTGCCTCAACACCCTTTGAGAGAAAAACTTCCCCTTAATATCCAACCTAAATTTCACCTGTCTCAGTTTAAAGCCATTCCCTCTTGTCCTATCACTATCCAGCTTCATAAACAGCTGTTCCCCCTCCTGTTTATATGCTCCCTTCAAATACTGGAAGGCCACAACGGGGTCTCCCCAGAGCTTTCTCTTCTACCCTTGTATCTTTCTCTATTACTACTCAGGTGAAAATTTTCAGAGGGAAGCTGAAATTTGCTTTCTATAACCTAGCTGCTTAAAATACAGTTCAGGAGGCATTTTAGTGGTATGGAATAATTTGAATTTATCATTCATGGCCCATAGCCACATGCACTGAAGTAAGTTGTACCAAGGTGTAACTGTGCACTGTCAACACCTCTCTTCTACTTTTGTTTCACAGCTATAATGGTTTAAATGAACTGTATCTATTCATTTTAAGAAACAATTGCTACATGGCTTGCTTCAAAATCAGGAAATAGGTTGAAAACTGCCCTCCTGAAGAAGAGTAATGAGGAGGACTAGCATTTGCTCAGTAGCTCTTAGATATGCAATTCAGATCATCTGATCATTGTAGGAGCATACATCCTTGCCCAATCTACTTTTTATCAAGCAAAGGGAGGTCAAGGGAATGGTGATAGATTAGAGGAAGTGGGTATTGCCCTCAAACCTTAGAGTGATTTACAGGAAGGATTCTGTTTTTCTAACGGCATATAACATAATAACTTGTATCTTATATAAATCTTATGATTTTCACTAATTACCTCTATTTTTTTTAATCATAAAATTGTACTCAATTTCACTTTGTTTGATTCATATTTAAGTCAGGACAAGAACATCATACCAACTTGAATTTTTGCTTGTTTTTAGAGTGATTTTGGTCAATAGAGATTACATCCTGAAATTTTACAATTCTTCATTATTTTTTTTTTCCAGAATTGTTTTGGGAATAGTGCTGTTTTAAACTGTTCCGAATAGAAGAGATCCCTGCTGCTCCAGAGGACTCCTCTGGGCACTCCCATCCCAGCACAATTCCAGGCAGTGGTGACCAGAAGTGCAATTCAAAATGTAGCAACACATTCTGTCCCAGATGCTGGAATCTGTTCTTGTTACTTTTGAGGTTTTGATGCTTTCTCTGGGTGAAAAGTTGCACCCTCACCACTTTCCCCGGCAAGACACTCATATTCACAATGTGCCAAATGTGTATCAGGTGAAACTCACACATACTTCCCAGGTCTAGAGGCTGTTCAGTATAGCCTGATCATTATTCTGGCTTTAATGACATCTGTAGTCCTAAAATATTGGTCTGGATTAAGTGATGGTGCAAGCCATGAGAGAAAAAGCTGCCAGCATTGGCCCTGCTAATCACAGTAGATTAGCACTGCATGCTATCAAAAACAGGTGACTTCGAAGGGACAGTTTTTTGTTTTGTTTTGTTTTTGTTTTTTTCCCCTATGTGTGGAGTAAAAAACATGAGGAGTAATATTTTATTTTAGTAGTTTTGGCTTCAGGCCACTGGACCTAAAGCCAAGGATTTATTGTTTGTTTCTTTGTTCAAACAAAAGTTTTACCTCTTCTTTGAGCATGTAAATCCAAAACAGTGACAGATAACCATGCTGGACTGTGAGTATACATGTGCACATATAGGATAGCAGGAAGAAAAATTCAGTCTACTAGGCAGCAAGTATCATCATCATTGTTTTCTCTCTGCTTATTGACACACACGGTGAATTTATCTAAATATGACTTTGAACATCTCTAAAAAACCATCTTGTTCTTGCTCTAAGAAAATTAGGGTTTCCTCCTCCTCTGGGGTGAGTAATATCCAGTTATTAATGAGGTGCTCAGATACATGTGCTAAAAAAAAGAAAATTAAAATAATTTTCCTGATGTTCCAATCTGATCGAGGCTGTCTGGGTTTCACACAGGTTACACAGTATTTGCCAGCTTACTGGGTTAAAAAGTAATTCATCAACGTCTGCTGCTCATGAGGTCGTAGCAGACACAGGATCTTTAATGCCTGGGATGGCTGTGCTCCCACATCTGGCAGCTCCCCAGCCTCTTTCATCTCAAGCAGGTAAAGGACATTTTTGTTGGCACAGCCTTGGCAAGCATTACCCAGCCAGTGGAATGGAAGGATAGTACTATACTGACACAGTTTGTGACCATCTCTAAACTTTAAGATGAAATCACATTTGTTTTTGTATTTGAAGACTAAATGTTTGCAAGTGGCAGGAAACACTAAAGCAAGTTCCACCTCCCTCGGATATTCCTGCTCTCTTTTAACTTAATCTCCTAATGCAGCTGCCACAATTTCACATAACATATTTTGAAGTCATTTTGGAGAATGTCTCCAGTCCCATAATGGGTCTTAGGCTGGAAATAAGAAAGTTTCCTTGTTAAAGGCAGCCAGTGCTCTGTTTCTTTTCCCAACTCGATTGCAAATACTTGAGAGACAAATGATGTGCTTTACATGAGCATAGTCATGGATTGCTTTGCTCATTTCCTGAGTGGAACGGAAATTTAAACCACATTTGGCTTAGAAGCACAACACTGTTGGTACATCTGGAAACAAAAAAGAAGACCACCTCAAAGAGCTCCAAAAAAAGTGTGAAGGAAATGAACTTTATCCTATGATGAGCAGAGAGGATATCACAAGACATACTGAAGAATTAATGAAATACACTTCAAGAGCCAAGGCTGCGTGACAGGAGGCTAGTTATAACCAGGTTTGCTCACTAAAATATTTAAGGCCATTTCTCCCTACCCATTTACTTTGACTTACTGCTGAGCACTTTAGGTAGGATAAGAGACTAATAGGTACTGAAGAGGTTGTGACTGCAGAGTGCAAATCTAGTCAGAAAGTCTAAATCAAACAGAGTTGCCAGGGAAACCAGCACTTCAGCGAACTTGACATCTTTCAAATAGCATTTCATAGATCAGCATTTGCTTTACAAACCTAATTGTTTTTAAATTATCAAAATGGCACATTGCACCATTTTATTTATTTTTACTTTGAAAAAGCCTTTCTGCAATGTTAAAATATTGCAATGTTTATACAAATATTTTGAGGATTGGAATGCAACCACAGCTCCTTTACCAAAACAGTTTTCCCCAAAATGAAACTATGGATTATTTCTGAACGCCAACTTTTCTCACCTTGCATAAAGAAGCAAAAAGAAAAGTTGGGTGGAAAATTGCCCTTTACTGTATTCTTGTGATCCCTCTGCAATTAACTGGTCACCTTAAGCATGTCTGTGCAGTATTTTTAAATACATGCTGACTGCATATTGTCCACCAACCAGATAAATACAAGGCACAAAAAAATTCCCCAAATACAAGGCTGTTCCTCCAGCACAGAAGTCCTGTCTGAGTAACTTGTCCCAATGCTGTCACTACTGTGAATATTAACTGTTTCTTTTTAGCCCCGAGCTATAATAATCAACATATAATGTTGAAACAGACAGGTGATAAACAGAGTCACAATCAGACATTCAACCCAAAAATAAGTTTTACTCATGCCATCACTTTTTGGCAGTATGTAAATTTGTGAGCAACTGTTCTGAAGGATGAAGCATAGGAAAAATGAAATTTCATCAAAAATCTCTGATGAACACCTTGAGAACTCACTAAGTACTGCAGCCTCTTCCACTGAACCTAACTGATGTGTTTAACAAAAACAACATCACATGTTCCACTAGTTTTATAATTGTGTTGATCTCCTTCTCTATGTTTTAATAAAAAATATTAAAAATGTAAACATTTTGTTATTTATTTACATTTAGTATATTACTTTTAGTATATATTTTAAGAGGGAGCTCCAAAAGTAATGCCTCCTACTTTATTAAGTTGGCCCATGACATCAGAGGCAGATGGTGGTATGGCAGTAGAAGTTGAACCTTCCCACCAATACTTCATTCCATGCCCTCCCTTCCCCTTTTCCTTCCCCTTCCCCCCTGGCATAAGAAAAACTGTTTGAAGCCACTCCTGCTGTGTAGGATTTTAGGACCAGTTCTCTTATTAGAAAATGATGAAGAAAATGCTGAGAAAGAAAAGTGCAGCACTTGAAGATTATCACCTTGTTCCTCAAACACAGGTGCATGCCTCAAGGGCTGGACTGGGTACAGAAGAACTTGTGGGCTCTTCCAACTAGTGGGTCCTTCTCCTGGCCTCACAAGTGTCAGAGATCAGTGTGAAGAGATGTAACTAAGAATGGAGAAATGGATGTTATATCTGGGAGCAGGAGCCTCCTGAGGTACCCAGTGCTGTGGTGAAGGCTTGACAGCATGCGGATGCACAGTTCCTTTTGAGGGTTAGTTCCTACATCTTCTCAGCATCTGGAAGAAAACACCCAAGTGAAACTCCCAGCCTATTATTGGGACCTAATGTTACTGCTTGCTGCAGTTACTGACGTAGTCTCTTCATCCCTGACACTCTTCTTCTGGCAGACTTTGCTGATGACGTCTTCAGAAGGGAATCATTTAGAGAATTGCCTTTTTCATTCCCCGCTCCCACTCTCAGCTCCCAGTACTGCCAACATCAACTATCAGCTATTATTTCTTCCATACAGCCACAAACTACTCCTACACTACTTCCACAGACTCGCAGTTTCTGCAGCTACCCACATGGCTTGCAACACTGACCACACAGAGCATTCCTTGTGCTGGACACTAAGCCCACCACGAAGGGCCATGACCTCACAAAGGAATTGTTTTCTTTTAAGTGCAGGCTTTCATAAGTGGGTTAAGAGTCTAATGGGTAAACAGAGGTCCTGGCCCTGGATATAATTTTTCAGATCTTAGAGAAGCCTGTTTATTAGGGCTTGAAAGAAATCTCACTGTGGCCCTACAATAAATCAAACGATCCTTTTCCCTGTGCTCTCATTTGTGGTTTGAAGTGTTCACAATAAGCCTGTTTTCTGAGGCAGAAACAGGCGGTGGTTGGTGAGGGGTGGGTGAATAAAACTCACAACTCTTTTATGAATACAGCTTCAGAGGAAATATGGTGAGCTGGCTGTGACTGACCTGCATATGAATGCATGAGATAAAAAAAAGAAGGTGTATCCCAAGGTGGTTTTTAATCAGCTTGGTCTGATAGGGAGTAATCTTCATCTTAAAAGGTACAAAAAGCCACAAATGGAGATACAGAATATTGGCTATATTGAAGCAACTTTAAACTGGCAGAACAGCACATGGGAACCATAAATCCAGACCCTGAGAACTCTGCCTGCAAAATCAAATCCTCAGGTGATGCTGGCCACCCACACCAACACAAAGAATGTCTTTCTTCTAGCTGCTGGGAGGGCTGAAGAAAAGACAAATTTGTACTGCTTTGGTGGCCTTCGGAGGTATCTGGATGCTGCAAAGCAGCTGTGGATCTTCTCTGCTTGGCTGGGGGCTCTCGGTGAGCAGCCAGCCAGTGACACTACCAAGGGAAGGCAAACGTGGGCTGCACCGTTTCCAGAACCAGTTCTACAAAGTGAATTTCTTTCTTCGGTAAAATACATTTTCAATCATTCAGCACTATCAGTTCAGGAATGCAATAAAGCAAACAACTTGCAGACCCATAACAGTATGTATTACACAGAGAAACTAGCCATCGTGAGAAGGCTTCTGTGACCCAGAGAAAGGAGTATCTATAGGAGATGCCAGATCAATATGTTTACACATTTTTAGTAACCTTAAAAATTAATCCCATTCAAGAAATCTTCCATAAACTGTGTTATGGGCTAGCCCCTTTTCTTGCCTGCACTCCTCTAAAAGGCCTTTTCTTCAACACTGCAAACTCTGTGCAAGAAGCTGCATTTAATTTGCACTGGCCAAAGTTGCACATGCTTTATCTATAGCAAAAATGTTGGAATGAATAAGCACTGTGCCATCTTGTAGGCTCAGATTTCTGACATGTTTTACATTTGGAGCTACGTGACAGAGGTTGCCAACAAGTGACCCAACAAAGAGAAGCAGAACAGAAAATGAAATAAAGGTTCATAAAGCCTGAAGACTTCTACAACTTTAATGCAGTAATATTGTAAAGGGAGTTCATACCTAGGAACATGAAATAATATATCCATTAAGCAATACATTCAAACATGCACACCATTATGAGAAAAGGCTGCACAGAAAAGTCAGAGGAACATTTTATTTTCTTGAGTCACATTAAGTTTTAGATGAAGAAGCTTGAACTTGAAGGCTGGATTGGATTTGGTCTGTAGAGACATGCAGTGCAGCATGAGCCCACTGGTAAGTCTCAGCACAGACGAACTGCACCTCGCCATGTTATCTGCAGATTCCCTTCCAAAGCAAGCAGATGGTTTCCACAGACAGAAGACAAATGCAATCTTGCTTCAGCTGACCTCAACAAGCAACTGTAGCAAATTGGTTTAATGCTGTTGCTGATGGTATTGCACATAATTTGTCCCCCACAACAGACAAGACTTTCATTTTGACCTAAGTGTTAAGGACAGATGTCTCCTTTCAAATATCCCCTGCCAAAGTCCGTCCCTGAAAGCTGCTGCAATGAGGCCAAGCGATGCCTAACTGGGAGAAATGCTGAATGTGCTCTAAAAGGGCTAAAAGTGTGGGTTGGAACCTGGGAGCAGCATGCGCCATGCAACTACAGTGCTGCACGGAGAACAGCGTCAGCAGGGATACTACATCTCTGCACCGTGTGGCAAATGCCACAAAGCCCTCAGTGTTCTGAGAAATATACAGCTGAAGTTCCTAAACCTTCTGGTTAGAATTTTGCATGTTTTGAAATAAGTGTTCAGCAGAGCAGAAATTTATTAATTTTGAAAACTAAGTCACGTATAGAATTAACTTCTTAATTACAGTAGAAAGAATGAGCAACGTGCTACACTTTCTCTCTTCCATTGCAGGATTCAGATTAAGAGGTTGTGTTATACTGTTCTGTCAATTTTATTTTCACAAAGTAAAACAGAACAAAACGGCTGTTTATGAGGGTGGATAGTGATAGTACAAGGGGGAATGATTTTAAACTGAAACAGGGAAGGTTTAGGTTAGATATTAGGAGGAAGTTTTTCACCCAGAGGGTGGTGACACACTAGAACAGGTTGCTCAAGGAGGTTGTGGATGCCCCACAACCCCAGGCTCTGGGCAGCCTGGTCTGGTGTTCGGTGACCCTGCACATAGCAGGGGGTTGGAACTAGATGAGCATTGTGGTCCTTTTCAACCCAGGCCATCCTATGATTCTATGAAAATGCAACAAATCCAAATCCAAATACTCCCCCCCCAAAAACAACAAATAAACAAAAAAACCAAAACACACCCTTACAAACAAAAACCAGCACAGCAGAAAACTAAAGAACAAAACCTTCCACCCCCATTCACCCCCAAGCCCCCCAGATAAAGCCCAACTTGGTAGTGATAAAAATTCAGTCTCCTTACAGAAAGCAAAGACAACAGTTACACATATGCACGAGCATGGAAGAAAAATTCTCAGAAAAAGACGTTCTGTTGCTCAGTTTATTACTACATTTAAGGTATGTTTTTTTTTTTCTTTTTTTTTTTTCTCACTGGGCTGTAAATCACTTGTCTTTTTGTGCTTTCACTCATTCTAAGCATTTCTGATCCCAGAAAAAAGCCTAACTTGAAACAATGTGGTCTTGATGAGTTTATGCTGCTTGAAACAAGGAAGTCTTTGTTCCCTATGCCATAAGCAACTTAAGACACAATGCCCCTATCTTCCTTTGCCATGAGACCTTCAGTCAACATTCCCCATAGTTTATGACAACAAAACCAACAATTAGGAGGCATTCAAACATGACATTTGAAATAGTGTGCATTGGCATCTATGAACCTTGTGTGCTGTAGTTGTCCCCTGCATTATAAAAGTACAAAGATAGATTTAGAAGTTGCTGCTTCAATCATTTTTCATGGCTGCTTTCTCATCATTATTGTTTTACACACGAGTGAAATTTCACTGTATAGCATGCAACATACATCCTGCATTTTCCTAAAATTTTACTAGTCATTTTTAAAAATGTCCCTTTTTTTCCTAAATATGATGACACAGCGATAGCTAGAACACTCTTCCACAGCATCCCAGGGCATGCCTTGAATTTGAGGCTGATAAAGAAGAAATGCTGCCTAACAGGTTTTTCCTGAAAAGAAACTGTCTGATATAGCAGATTCCCACAGTGTGCAATGTGTGCTCTACTGAGATCTCAGAGTCCCAAGTACCTCTGTGGTTAGCCATGACTGCTCAAAACAGAGCTGAGATGTTCTGCATTCGTGCCAGACCTTTCTTCTTAGGGGTACTATGAGGCATGGAGGTATAGCCAGGAGAGACAGAATGCTAAATGAAACACTGATTCTGCACAGAGAGATGTCTGGGAATACTCCACAATTACCTAGCAGACCCTGCAGGAGGGAGGCAGTGATGCTATTGCCAGTTTTTCCATCCTACCTTATCTGTGTTAATTTCTGACACGAAAGTGGTGAGGTCTACCAGCAGAGGAGACAGTACTCCTTTAAAAAAGGCCACAGCTGGATGGGCAGTTGCACTAGGCTGTCATCACTGTCATTTGGGTGGATAATCTTAAAAAAAAAGAAAAGCTGGAGTGCCATAAAAAATACATTGCAATCTTCACCAACTGGATAGACAACACTAATTAGCAAAATTAGCATAGGACAGGTAAAAGAACAGCATCAGCCTACAGTTTGTAGTCACTGACAGACTGACAAGAGATCACAATTGCCCAACATCACATGGGAAACTGAGGGAAATAACCTACTTGAGCGTATGTAACTAATCAGTGACAGAATAAAAGTAAATTCCCCATTCCTTGTGCTAGGTCACAGTGCCTTGTATACTCTTAGGAAAAAAATTATTGGAGATACTCCTTCCTCCCCTCTTTGTCATAGTCTTGAGTGGCTTTGAAACCTAACATGTCATGTCTTATGTAGCATTCTTTAAGGGCTCAACATCATTCTAATAGAGGGACTGAAAGTCTCTGATTTTGATAGTGACCAAAAAAAAAAAAAAATTCTTTTGCTATATTTGTGCATGGTTCAAATAGGTAAAATTCCTGTATTTTTCGTACTGCAATCAGCTTAAACATTCAGATATTTATTGTATGCTAATTGTTTTGAGCAGGTTATTGCAAAGTTTAATTTGCACTCATCCATCTGATTCAAGGGGAGTGTAAAATACGCTTGTCACATGAATTTCACATTTTACAGCAATTCACTTGGTGTGACTTCCTGGAGTGGCTGGAAAGAAGCTAGTATTCAGGACTCTGGTATAGCAGAAGAAAACAACCCTTCTCACCTTCCCAAAACAATTCATAGAAACACTGGAAAGAAATAAAACAGAAAGACAGTCTGAAGAGAAGACAAAGACTTCTTAACTCTTTATTAGCTTCCCTTTAACACATTCTCAAGACAAAAATACCTGAGACATGGAGGCCAGAAAAATTTCACAGGTTGAACACTGGTGACCAGTTATCCTGCAGTGATTTTTGTTGTGGTTTGTCATAAGGTGTTCTAAGAGATACAGAGCAAACTGTACACAAAAATAAACTTGCTAAGCTCTTACTCTCACTGTGTTCCAGCTTATTTCTCCACTTGGCAAAGCCTTGTTTCACTCAAATGACCAGTCATTTTAATCAGTGTAGGCAGGATAACTGAGAATGCACTGAACTGCTTAAATACACCTCATGCAGCGTAGCACACAGATGTATGCTTATCTTTAAGAAGGTGAATGATTCCAATAAATTAATCAACACTAAAACAGATTGCCACATTCATGATTTTGTACTCAGATAGACCAAGATATCACCTATCTATTGTTCCCCCTTTCATGTGAAACCTCTGCTTAAGTCATCTGCACTATTTGCACACCTATCTTCTGTGGGTGAAACACGCAGCTATAGTGCAGTAACCAACAGCACTTCAGCTCTTTGTTGTGCTGAAACAATCTTTGGTCTTTTCAAACCATCTTTTCCTTTTGTAGGAGATGGCACAGAAAGGTAAAGCAATCCCTTTATAATGCTCCACAGCCTCTGGTTTCTTCAGCTGGCAAACAACTACTGCTGAGCTTTTCTTCAGCGTGTGTCATTTTGCTGGATGTTGCCCAAGTAAGAGTGGAAACAGCAGTATCAGCAGTTGAAGTTTATCTGCAATAGGATTATCAGATTTCCTATGACGGTTCTTGGAGGCGAATCAATTTATTGTGTTCCAGTGGAGGAGATTTGAACCTCATCAAGAGAGAAGTCTCCACTGCAGCTTCTCTACAACAGCATCTTCAGTTTTTCTTGTTGCCTTGTACAATCTATTTTCTTTGCCTTCTCTCCTGTCCTGCTGTCCTGTGCTTCCCTTCCATTATTCTGGCACTGACAAAGGAGCTGCTTAATCTGCTGGACTGCTGTGCCAAGGTGCTCCACCTTCAATTCCTCCCCATGAGAATGTGGTCATACTCTTTTCTGTCTGTAACAGCTAGAAAGCCTTCTGATAACCTTTCTTCATTTTCACTTCCCCATGTCCTTAATTCCTGAATTCAGCTAATTTTTCCACATATGGAAATAGCCTATCTCTATATAAAACATGACAAATATGTATATCACCTCTTTAATATACAAAACAAGAGTAAGACAGAGCAAAAATGGTATTAACAAAAGAACTGATAAAAAGGTGTTTTCATACCCCATATTTCCACTCCTTCCAATCCCAGCTTTACCATGGATTATATGGGATGTTCACTGCATTATCTCCAATACCCATAAAGGCATCATGCCTCTGTTCTCATGGCCCTTCCTTCCTCTTCCTTGGCACATCGACTGAGTGAGGGGAAGCACTGGTTGGGCTAGATCCAAGCAGTCATCACAGCCAGCAGGCAGTTGTCAGACAAGATGGATATGGTTCTTTTCCCCACTTTTCTCACTAAAACTTGTGAGGGCAGTATTAGAGTCAAAACTGAGATGTCAAATGTGTTAAATAGATTTGAACTCCATATCCTTAAGACCTCGTTCATCTGTTACACTCACAGAAAATTGACTAAAAAGGAACGTTACTATGAACAGTGGGGATGATGAGTAGCAAACCAATTTCTTGGGCTTTGTTTCCTCAGATGAAACAAACTCACACATCCTTTACCTAAACATTTCTGAAATCGTTATTTTTGTTCTTTGTGCATAGTGCCCTGTTCTAAAATTCAGCATTACAGTCCTTGCTGTTTTGGCATCAGTGGTGACATTTTATGTGTAAATATAATTTAACCATTTGACGCCTGGAAGAACATGGTTACAGCAGTATGTTAATGAGTAGTAGGAAATGTCTGGTGTATGACCTATGCACATGAGCAAGATTTAACTCAACTAATAACTTTTCTAGGGTAATTTTATTTAATAGCCAAAGATATTTTGGCATTTTAAATCAAAAACTGTATGTTGGAAGGACAAGGAGGTCAAATATTTTTTAATCTCCTAGCAACAAAGTCTCTGTAGAATAATGATATGAATTTTGATAAAGTAGAGCAGAAGAACTAAACCCTGTATAGTATCTAGGTTTATTGACCTTTGGCTAACAATTGCACCTTCCCACTCCACTTACTATACCCATTTACTCAGATTTTTTTTTTAAAGTTAGTGCTGTTACAAACATTCTCTGGATGATTGCCTCAAGAGGTTACTCAATTATTTATAATGCTGATGCAGAAAAACAATGTATTCCAAGGAAGACATACCATTAATTAACGTCTTCTTTCTTATCAGTACTTTTTTCACATTTTAATCCCATTGTCAGGCATGTTCTAATTCATTAATAACACAGGCAAGTGAATTTTGCTGCATACTATATAACGGCATTTTTTGATTGCAGTATAAAAAGACTTGTATGTTATCTTCTTTTGAGCAAGAAATCTCACTTTAATATTATGTCACATCCCTGAATTGTTGGTTTTTTTTGAAGGTTTTTTTTTTTTTTTTTTAATACAGTCACTTCGACTTTATTAGCATTGTTTTTTTATCCATTGTAAAGTGTGATAAGAAAGTCTAGGATAAGTTCACTGCCTCTGTATTAACTTGTTTTTGCTTTAGGGAATTGCATTATTGATGTTACTCCCTCTCCCTACGTCACAAATCACTTATTTCATTCAAATCTGCAAATGTATTACTCAGACTAATCAGTCTCAAACCACCAATTCAATCAGTGATGCTGAGATAAACTCATTGCCCCCACATGCTGAGCCAAACAATTTGCCAGCTTGCACACAGTAGATGGTTCCCTAAAATGTTTATAAAGTTGAGAATATAACATTTTCATTTATAGCATAATAAAGTAACACAATATCAAATGAACCTTCTAACTGTTTAATTCCTTTTCACCAGGTTCAATAAAGGAACCCTAATGCAATGCTTCGGTTTAGGTAGACAGTGTCATATTTTGTAACATTATGTGCGCATTAGGCTCAAGCTAAACAAAATGTTGTTCACATTCACAATCTGGAGAATGTGCTCACAGAGGTTCTTATATGCTGCATGTTTCTGCCCTTGCCGTGTTCCTGAACAGTGAAGTTGATCTGAATGTCTGTACCTGCATGGCAGGGAAAAGGAACAATTTCTGCTCTTGGAATTCCAGTTATTTACTTTGCAGGAGAGGCTAATGATGCACCCTCCTTTCCTGTGCAAACATACTTCTCCAAAGGAGATGCTTCACTCTGGTATAGAGCTGGGCATAATCGTTTTGAGAGAGGTAGTGGCACCCTTTGAATTCAGGTATAAACAAAGGGCTTCTGTGCAAATACTATGCAAAAGAGCCAATTCCCTCTGTCTTTGGTACTAATGAAGGTTTGACCTTTGAAAGAGGAATCCAGTACAAACCCTCTTGGCAATGTCTGTCAACTGTGACTTGAGCCTCCATTTGGAGATCAGTGCTTCTAAATGTAGGTTCTAAATAGATATATGTATTTTGATTACAGGCAAGAAAACAAATCTATTTTAATCTTACATTAAAAAAAATGATGGCAAAAAAAGTGTCAAGAAAAGGAACGACTTAAAAAATGAATGCTAAGTGAGAAAATATGAGTTTCACAAATTAATAACTTAAAGGCACATACTTTGACTTATTTCAAAGCTCAGGATTTTCTTGCTGAGCATTTCTTATGTCTCAAAAACTAGGAATAAAGTTTGATAATCAGTAGCATAAGATATAACAGTGATAGCAGAGCATTTAGGAGGGAGAAAATGCCAGGAAGGATCAACAGTGACAGAAATGGCGTTTTAAGGCCTTGATTGTTTTCAAGGGACCTCCATTATTTTCATACCTAATATATACACGTGCAGTACAATTCAAACCATGAGCAATAGCTGTTTTTATAAGTGAAGGAACCCATTCAATTTTATGTTTGTTTTTCTGTTTTCTTCTTCTTCTTCTTCTTTTTTTTTTTTTTTGTTCCCAAATGGGGAAAACTAATTCACCTCCATTTGGGAACAATTGAGTTCAAATATTATTAAAAATATACAGCTGGTTTTGAGTTCTCTAAGCAGAAAACACTTAAAAGCATAAAATTTTGTTTAAAATGTCTCAAAAATAGAACAGAATAACTGACATTCAATTCATGAGATAACGAGTTCATCTATATACTGAAACCTTGGAGTCTTTTGTCTCTTCTGTATATTTGTGAAGGTCTCATCAGTGTTATTAGGATATAAACGATAAACTATATATATCCTTTCTGGCTTATACCTTAATGAAAATGATGCTTGCTAAAATGTGCAGACTTGCACATTTCCCAAGTTTGAGGTCAGGAACAAGTTTTTCTTCTGGTTGAATGGAACAAAATTTTGCTTTTATCAGCTTTCTTTTTGAGAATGTTAGTTTGTTCCACACAGTCAATTTTGTATGCATGTATAGAAGGGGAATGTGGACACACTTTTTTCCTCCCTGTTCTTCTCTTTCTTCTTCAGATAGGCATTGTATGTGGATATCAAAAGGACCACAATTTAAACTCCAGAGGACAAATTTCTGCCTCATGAAAACATCAGTGGTTACAGTGGTTGAAATAATAGATTCAGGAAGTGGAAAGTTTTGTGGCATCTTGACCTGCTGAAGTAAATGGCAGTATTCGTAGCATGACTATTGAAAAAAGAATTGAATTCTATTGCCTGCAATCACCATTATCACCACTGCTCTTCTGCCCTTTGTTCCTCCCTGCAGAAAGTGATAATTTCATATCTCCTCCTGCTTGAGAAGTAATGCAGTATGAATGCAATTGGAGTTTCAGCAGGGAGCAGTTTCCTGTAATACAATCAAAGAATCATAGAACCACTGAGGTTGGAAAAGACGTCCAAGATGATCCAGTCCAACCATTCACTCACCATCTGTATTTCTCATTAAACCGTGTCCCTCATTACAACATCTGAATGGTTCTTGAACACCTCCAGGGATGGCGTCTCCACCACCTCCCTGGGCAACCCATTCCGGTGCCTGAAAATCCTTTCAGAGAAGAAATTTTTCCTAATATCCAATGTGGACCTGGCTCAGCTTGAGACCTTTCCCTCTCATCTTCTTTCTAGCTATGCAGGAGAAAAGGCCAAACCCCACCTCACCAAAACCTCCCTATCAGGGAGTTGTAGAAAGTGATAAAGTCTCCCCTGAGTCTCCTTGAGACTAAACAATCCCAGTTCCTGTAACAGACAAAGCAAACTGAATAAGAGGAAACAAAAAGCTGAAGTGAATGTCAGCACAAGATGATGACTTGCAAACTCAGTTCTAACACGTGATCAATACTCTGAGTATAAAGCATAGACTGTTCTTCTGCCCTGGACTTGATGAGTCTATACCATCTCCAAATATAATGCTATTTCCTCTATTCTGATTCCTCAGTACAGTCAAATGTATTTTTGAAACATTTCACTTCTATTAAAGCTTTCACTTGATCCTTCATTCTAACTAAATTTTGCAGCATGTTGTTTATACTAGAGTTTTAATTAGATCTACTTTATTGTGGTACTTGTTAAATGAATTCTTTTACGCATCTTAGTGCTATGGGGCTATGGCAGCTTCTCCCCCAGCAAGTGATAAAATATGCATTGGTAGAGGCTATAAATTACTTTTTTTCACATATCCTAAGAAAAATTGCAGTTTGACTTTTCTTGATACTCAGAAAGGCAAGTCTGTTGATCATTGCTGATGTCAGGAGGTAGAACTGATATGGCTCTCTGCCTTGTTCTCCTCCTCTTATTACTATTTCAAAGACTGTTTATTTTAAGTTACATATAATCAAACCATTTATATATGCTTTTATTTTTAACCACAACTGATGTTTAAAGATGAGTCTTATAAGAAAGAAGGGCTACTTTTATTCCTTCCCCATAATCTTTTCATTTCTTTTAATGAATGAAACTCAAAGTGGTACAATCAGTTCCAAACACAGAATTTCTTTCAAGTTCATGGTCCATTTACTGTGATAGCTCATATTTACATAAATGTCCTGTCCAAACACGACCACCGAAAGGCAATGACAAAGGCTTAAAATTTCTCTGTGAGTTCAAGATTTCTGCTATATCAAGATTTCTATTTTTCGCTCATTTTGAAATAGCAACTTGTGGACCTTGCAGTGACACTATATTTTGCCACTGCACTTGGAAAAACTCATTTGGTATCCCAGGCTGGATTTCTCATTCCTGAAGTCAGAACTTCTGCAAATCTTAAGCAACACTTTTTTTTTGCTGAATGCCCTCTGTCTTTACATATTTTCTTACAATGTAATCCAACAGCATCTTCTTGGTTGAAACATTCTATCTTCTTCAATTCACAGTATGGACTACTATCACTGAATTGATAGGTAGTTATCAACCTTGCTTTATTCTTATATGCTGCTCAATTCTTGTACTCAGTGCAGAATCATTATTTTCCTCATGGATTTTTCTATAATTCTCCTCATTACATTATCCAAGAGCTTTGCAAGCACTGGCTTTATCCTTATAATCACTATTAAGTTTTGTTCTTTTCCTCATCTAACAGGTGGGGAGAGAGATAGGTCATAGTGAGATCAAAGTGTTCAGAAAAGGGCATTAATCATAGGTGTCCATTTTAAATGAGGGTGGAGCTGACTTTTTGAAAAGGATTAGCTTTACTAGAGCATGTTACGAGGTATGCAACATAGATCTCATTGATTTTTCTAGCAGCTAGCAGAACTCAGCATTTCCTTAGTTTCCTGAAGGTATAAATAACTGTGAGTACTCACCCACACTGCAAGTTATGTTTTACTGATGGCAGATGGTCACTAGGCAGAATTCCTTCAGAGCCTCTGCTTTATAGAAGGTGGAAATTAAATATTTTGTGGCAAATGTGGATCATACAGCTATTTCTCTCTTAGTTTTGCCTTCTACTGGGGTCCACTAGAAGATAAATAAGTGATCTGTCCCTGCTGGACATATTCACTTACAAAAAACTTACTAGAAATTTCAGAGTACAATTTCTACAATTGTCTTCGAAAAATCTCCTAATATATTACATCAAAAAGAAGCAAAAAGAAGCAGCAAAACTCCATAATTCAAGACTATTCAAGGCTGACATACATGAATAAAAAAAGCAGCCAATTACAGAAAATACTGCAAGCACATTCTTGCCTCTAGTAAAATAAGAATAAAGCTTACAGAAATCTCCACTGAGGCTTGCTCCCTCTGCAATATAATTGATACTGTTATATTGCCTCTGAATGAACAGTGAGCTCCTGAGGATAATACAGTCCTTGATGGAGCATAAAACATGAATGGGGAAAAACATTTAGACCCACTTCATGAGCTTTCCCATGTAGACATCTTAAACAGTGAAATTACTGAGTCAACTTTTCTGCAGCAAAATAAGATCTGTGTGGAAAACTATGTTAGTGTTTGTGCCTGTGCTCTTTCTCAACTGTAAGGCAGAATCTTTGTTTAAACTATGTTAAAAAAAATGTTCAAATGCTACACTCTTACCCCACAAAAATAAGACTTTGCAAAAGAAACTCATCAGCAGCCCCCCTCCCCCAACTCCTCCCCCAATTAATTATTTAAATAAAAGAAAGAATGGCAGCTCTGAAGTTTAGAAATTCTTCAAAAACAGTACTAGCATCTTGAGGTTGCACACTGGATTAGCATTTGGATTTGCTTTTGCCCATAATGGTATTTGTGTAGTAGCTGTAGCAATGCAGTTAACAATTACAAGGCATCCCCAAGAAGTTCTCAGAATGAATTGCAAAAGATGAATGAAAGATCTGAGAAACACGGACGCTAAAACCAAGCAGCTAGCTCCCAGAAAAGGGAAAAAAAAAAAATATTTGCATAAATCTGTGGCTCTAAAGAAAGCCTGTGGAACCTGAATTTGCATAATCTAAATGATGAGAAAAGTCAAGGAGACTAAAGACTGTTTAGACATGTTGGTGCCAGGGCTAGCTCTAAACTTGCACAAATCACTTAGTGTGAAGAAATCCCATATGCCCTGATCCTGGAGCCAGAAAAAGTGCTAAGAAAGATTTCCCAGTAGAATGGACAAAAGCCTGTAGTCTACTGGGCAACAACAACTTAAAAAGACTTGGAAGCTCTGTATAATACTACCCAGTAGTGTCACTGGACACTGTTCCAGGAGTGGGAATACAAACTTTGGTAACCCTGATCCTGTATGTCTAGGGCTCAAGAGGCAAAGATCAGTCTCTCATGGTCACCTCTCTCATACCCTTATAATGGCTGAAATGCTGACTGCCAAACTTTGACAGAGAGATGGAGGTGCACATCTGTCAGAAGCAGGAAGGCAGACAAGATGCAACTATGGCAATGCTGTGCTTAGATACCCTCACCCTCCTCCATTGGCTTTCCAACCCCTGACTTCTAGTGCTACAGACTGAACTTCAAATTATGGCTGTGCAAAGGAAGGAATGTTCTTTTGAAAGAGAAAAAAGCAATGTTTCAGGACTACAGATATCCTTCACTCCACTTTTATTATTCTCTTTAATTTCTGGAGTTATTTAGATTTAAGCATTAAATTAAAATTGTGGTACTTACTAAGGAGTATCAGAGGCTTACATATCCAGAGGGTCCTGGGACCCTTTGTTCTTGCGTTTCTTTCTGATAATTTAATACTCTTGAAATTCAAATGTGAAACAGTATACCCTGTCAAGTTTACTTTTTCTGTAAAGTACAAAAATTCCTAAGACTCCTTAAAAATGAAAAGTTTATGTTTTTCAAAGTCTTCTTTTTGTTGAAATATATGGATGGGCAGCGTAATTCAGCAAACAACGTGCTGAGTTCCCTCTTTAATGTTTAGAATGTACCCAAGGAATGCAGAAACTATCTCTAAAACAGAATCCTCTTTCCTGTCAGTGTTTCATATGTGGGATCATTATATGAAATATATACTGAGGCTGTTTGCCATGGCTGGCAAATGGAAGGACACACTCCGACTTCTGACTGATCTGCTGGATCAGGTTCATACTAGAAAAGTCTTCTGCTTAGACCTAGTATGTTTCCTGTTTTCTTCAATTTACATTTATTTATGTCACATACTAAGTAACAACATGACAGCTTGCATGTTCCTTATTAAGAGAACAATTTATAGAGGCAATGGCATAGTAGCTACTATTCAAAGATGCATGCCACCTCTCTTCCTGGTGCCTGTTAACTCTCTGAGTGCCTGTAATCCATGTGTCCCTATTCTTGATGCTCTCTGCAATGCCTATGCTTCTGCTTTAATGATTCTTATTAGTACTTATTTTATGATGTTTGAGAACTTGCCTGTTCCCCGCTCAGTTATGAGAACCTGGAAAAAATCAAGGAGAAATTTTCATACTGCAAGCATCTTTGCAGCCCTAATGCAAGTGGGGATATGTTACGATGACTTATGTAAAAAGTGGTTGGTCACAATTTATATTAATTCACGTTTGAATGTTTCTAAGGAAGTATTTGTGAAAGAATCTAATTTGACAAATGGGAACTGCTAATCCCACTTCTACAACTACACATACCCAGTAAGTGCCTTGTTCATTTTACACCTTTTAAATCTGTTAGCTGGCTTATGCTTGTAACACGTCATTTAGTTTTTGAAAACCAAGGCCACAGACACAAACATTTTTTAGGAACAAAAAATAATTTGCATCTTCAATTGGAGGATGTACAAGAGTCTTAAGAGAAACCAGTATCTGTATTCCAAAATGCCACTGTGAACAAAGCTCTTCATTTTCCTCATCTGGCTGATGAGGTAATAAAACTTGGATAAAGCTCGTCTTTTTGCATGAGCTACCATCCTTCACTTTCACCCTTTGTGCAGGCTCTTTGAAGAGTAGTCAACTGCACCCTCCTGCACCCAGGCTGATTCCCCTCTTGGATTTGGATGCACCTCTCATACAAACTCAGCCCAATGCTTTCATTTCCATCATACTTTTCTTACCATGTGATACATGCACATAGTGGAAAATCTAGTGTCCGTTACTAGGTAATAAGATAAATGTTATTGCTATCTAGTGTCATCCAGAGGACTATAATTATGGGGCTTAGTCAAGACACATGGCAGAAGCAACATTTTTGTCTCTGTGGGAAGAATTTTGTAGAGGGCTTCAGGAAATAATCATAAATCACATTCAAGTACATCTGAAGAGTAGGCAGCTTCAAATTTACTCTTGGGGGACTGAAACATTTGAGAAAATATTTACTTTTGCCAATGCAGATAATTTACAACGTCAGATAAGATGACTCTTTAACACTATGCCAAACGCTAGAAATTTCAGTATAATTATATTACCTCATTAAACATGAAAAAATAACCTTCATGCACAGGCATGTTTTGAGATTGCAGAAGTAGGAAATGTTGCAGCATCCGATGGGCTCAATTAACAGCCCTTGGGACGCAGAAGGATTGTGAAGAACACAATGAAAAAAGTACCCTTGTAAGATTTCTGAATGGAAAGAACTGAAACACTTGTTGGTAGTTCATTTTGCTGGCTTCACAATGGTATTGACAGTGTGGGAGTTACTCCATGCTAGAAGTTACAAAATGAAAACAAGTTAGAAGAAACAAAACATAACCTTTGCAGACCTTACAAAAACACATAATATTAAGACATCATGAATAGCTTTATTTTGCAATATTTAAAGATGATCATTTTTTCTTGTTAGGAATTAAAACGAAATAAAGCTAAAGTAGTATGCAACATTCTACCAGGAGCAAGATATGCTCCTCATCATCACCGTAGACAAAAGTACAGTGATATGAGCGTCCTTTTCAAAGATACTTTGGTCCTCAGTAACAAAGCTTTCTCTACAGGAACAAAATATCAATCCCAAATCTTAGGAAAAACTGCAACTTTGACAGCAACCCAATCTAGAGATTTATATCTGAAACACAGAATGTCTCAGTGGTCCAGCCTGAAATGCTTCATTCTCTATTCTAGGCAGCAGATCTCCATTTTCTTTTAGGCCCTAGGCTGAGCCAAAATGTTGAAAGACACAGAACATTTGAACTATCAAAGGTTGTTCACCTACTACTTGAGATTCATTAGCTTATCTTAATTGGTAATATCTGAAGAGTAATAGATTTAGACATCTGAGTGACTTGCAAGAGATCTGAAATGGCTAAAGTAGGCATGTCCAACCAACAGACCAGCACAGTTGGAAATGCAGCCCACCCCCTGTCCTGTGCCATCATGGCAGTTGCCAGACTCACCCATTGCTCAGGAATGACCAAACACTGGTGTGCTATTAACACTAACTGGACTGAAACCAGGACAACGACAGGGAACAGTGCTAACTCAAGTTATGGCAAATAATTTTATGTATTTTGATACCTTGATTAAACACAGTCCTGTGAGCAGCAAAAAATACTGAGCTGTGCTTTCCATTGTGATAAGAATTTAAGAACAAGTTTCAAATTGGAAAAAAACCCACTTTTTAAAATATATGCTTGGCTCCATTTTCTATTAGCATAGATTCCCGACTTGTAAAATTTCAAGTGGAATGTACAGACTTACAATCAGGCATTGAACTAAAAAATAAAAAACACTTTATTCATATCATTGCTTTTTGACAGTATGTACATTTGAGAACAACTTTTCAAGGATGAAGCACAGGAAAAATGAAATTTCATCAAAAGTCTCTGACATACACCTAGAGAACTCACTAAGAACTGCAGCCACTGCCACTGAACAAGACTGATGTGTTAGTTTCATACAAAAAAGTTACATTTTTTTTTTTTTTTTACGATTGCATTGCTCTCCTTTTTTTCTTTTTTTAATAAAATATAATAAAAATTTAAATGTTTTGTAACTTAAATATGTTAACAATATATTTTAAAAGGAGAGTTCCCAAAGTAGTGCCTCCTATTTTATTACAGTGGATATTGGTGGCAGTAGAGGTTGAATGTTCTCACCACTATTCTGTTACATGTTGTCTTGCCACAGATTGCAGCAAAGGGGCAGTCTGACCAAATTGGTGTCTGAAATGGAAGAGTATATGAAGCAAATGTGTGGAAATGAATTCCACCATGAAGAAAAAATGGTACCCACTGACATCCATCAATGTTTGTTAAATGTTAATGGACGCCAAACAATGGATATGAGCACAGTGAGGCAGTGGCAGCAGCAACAGTGAATCACCTCTGCTGGTGCAGGCTTTTATGGGCATGGCATGAAGGCTCCTGTTCATGAGTGGTAAAAATGCAAAGCTAATGGTGGTGACTATATTGAAAAATCATGTTTTGTAGCTGAGAATTTGCTCTATCAAATAGTGTTACTGTGCTCATTGTATCTGTTGCAGTTTCCATAGAAATAAATAGGAGGGATTAATTTTGCTGTAACCTACACATATGTATATGTGCATATGAGGGAGACAATTCCTCTTCACTCAGTATGGCTGAGGCAAGCCAAAAGGCTGGACAACCAAAGACTAGATAATCTTAGTGGTCTTTTCCAATTGTAATGATTCTATGACTCTGTAAGAATAGTGTTCTGGAGTAATTGGGCATAGCACCTCATGTTTTGAGGTGTTTTGATGTAACAGATACCATAGAAATTGGCTCCCTGGTGCTGAAGCAAGCAAAAGTTACAAGTGGAGATCAAGAAATGAAGATCAGTCAGATTGGAAGATGCGTTAGCATTGTACACAGTTACATGAAATATTTTTTATAACTACTTCTGCATATTAATGGCAGGTGCCACCATATATAGGTATAGATTATTCTAACAAGTTTACACGCAGCTTGTGCATGCACACTATCTGGCCACAAATTGTGATACACTCTTTATTGTATACAGTATGAAACTCTAAATCTTCCTTTTTATTTATTTATTTTTTTTTCCCCACTGAAATTATCTGATTTACTTCTCATTTATTGTGCATAATAAGTAAGCAGTTGTGGAGTAGACTGCAGCTCTGAATGTGAATGTTAGCATATGCTAAGGCAGAATTTGGGTTAAGATTTAAATATAGTATAAGCAAACAGTAGCATAATATAATAGCTCAATTCACATCCTGTTCACCTTGTTCATGATGAAAAGTAACAGCCCAAAGAGAAGAATAAGTTCTTGCCCTGATAGTTATTCAGTCATTTTTATGGAAGTGATGGATCAGATTAACCAAGAGTTAATAGCTCTGTCACTATACATTGGTCTTTTCCCTGCAGACCTAAGCAGAGAATTTGTTTAGAATTCCTTCTTCAACCTCTTCCCCAAAAGAGATTAAGAATCTTTTCCTCTTCTTGGCCTGCAGCAGAAAATATTTTCTAACATTCACAATAATAGTTGTGAAGAGTCTGTTTCTGGGGTAGTCTACTTCCAGTATCAAGTATCTCTGATTTAAGCACTGCTGATCTCAACTGAACACCTACAGAATTTCACAGGTACTAGAAAAAGACATAATGCAGGTTGGGAATCTTATGGTTATGGAATCTGATTCAGTCAATGGAAGATTAGATTTCCCAGTAACCTCAAAAGTTCGCGGTCTAAAACACAACTATTTGCAACTCAATTTAGTCAGGAATTTAGAGAACAAAGTTTAAACTCTAGGAGGGTAGTTTTGATGTGTGTACTTCTGAAATGGTACTGTCTAACAGGTTGGCATAGGGAATTTCTTCACACATGAATAGATTTCCCAGTCATGCACCAACTTTGTCAGAATCTTAGGAGAAAGGAAGAGGAGAAATGTTTTCTAAAATATTCGCAGTACATCTCCTGATCAGATGGCAACAATCAAAATGCAGTTCTCTCTCTTCTGAGTACTCAAGTTGCAAACACAAAAATGTGTTCTACTTATTAAAAAAAAAAATGGAGACAATTGCTTCTGAAAAATAATGACTACAGAGAAACAGACAGCTTTAACTGCACCATGAGTAGCTTTATTCACATTTGCACTAGAAATAGTGGATTTGCTTCTCTCAGGATCATGAAACCAGCCTTATTATTATAAGATGCACTCAAGGCTCAGTTTCCAGTTCATAGTCAGCTTCATTATGGTGGAAATTCTGCTCAGGCCAATGAATGGTCTAGATATAAATCCTAGAGAAAGATCTTTAGCTGTTGTTAACTGCAAGACAGGAAGGAGTCGATAAAGAGGAGTTACAGACAACACAGATCCATACATATTTTATGTAAGAAGTGGAATTTGTTTTAGAAATGTTCATATAATTAACACAATTGAGCACAGAACTTGTGCAATTGTGTTGTTTTCTTTTCTTTTTTTTTTTTTTTTGGTAACACTGCAAAAATCTCTGCTATTTAAAAATAGAACTGTTATGCTGTGTTTCTGTCTTATAAAGATATACCAACCGTGAAAAATTTGGCACAATACATGGGAACACTTCTGAGGCTGATGTCAGAGAAAACCTAACTGGCACATTTGCCAAGCTGCAACTAATGAGAAAAAATGAAAGAACAAAGCCTTGTTTTCAGTGGCTGTTCCTAAAAACCTGTGATCGTTTGTTCAAATGCTGAAGAAAATTAGTTTACCTTTAAAAATCTGAGAAATGTCTCAAGTCAAATAAGCTCTTGGGGAGGAGAGCTAATTTTCAGCTGTGCTTAACCTATTCATCAACATCAGCATTAGGCTTCAACTGTAAGTGATCCCAGCCATGCAGAACAATAAAAACAACACGAAGTTCTTTCATTTCAGTTTCCAGGTCCAAAGGAGAAATACAAGACATGTTACCTTTCATGTTTTTGAAATACAACTGAATGTTGTAGTGGCCAAATAGGATGTGCTTTGCTGTTCCACTAAATCAGTTCAAAACAACCATAGACAACAGATTTCTAAATATTCCATTTTCATATTTTTACCTTCACTGATAATTTGGGCAAACTATCTTACAATAGAAACTCATCCTTCATTGTCTCACAGGATGAGGATTTCCCTGTTCATTATAAAGTAAGGCAAAACTCACATAACTATATCTTACACCCTATAGGCAAGCCTGAAAGCCCCATTTCTAGTTTGCAGTCTCACTGAGGAAAGACAGCTGCCACAGAATTACAGGTCCATGCTTCGAAGGACTTGCTATGCCATTCAGACTTTTGTGAACTGCTCCAGAACCGGAATTGTGTTTGCAGCCAGAAAACAGGCCACTCCCACTGCTACGTGTCCAACTGTTTTCTGGACCCGTGGTTTCGGATTTGTGGACAGCCAATATCCATCCCATTTGGAACATTGATGTAACAGCAGGAAAGGAATAAAATATAAATACAACCAAGGGTTCTCATTTTACTGTAAATGAATACATTTCTACTAGTAGTGTTTCTGTTGCAATCATACACAAAATTTGCTCTAATCCCAAAGACAGACATTTATTAATCATTAAATTAGGTAGATAAAATTCATACTGCATGCAAGTCAAAGAAATGTGTAGTGGATACACTACACATACATTCACATGTATAAGAAAACCAATAAATGAGGACCCACTGCTTTTTAAATGTCAGATTCAGAGTTCTATAACAGAACAGCAAATGTTCACGGAAGATGGAAGTGTGTCATATCAATTCTGCAGCACAGGTAGATTTATCATCGCCTGTGGAAATCACATTCCATTATCCAGCAGGAATGACGCTGATTAGAATTTGAGACTCTAAGTAAAAATAGGGTAGAAAGTAGTGCCGATGTGAAGCACAAGAAAGAGGAAAGAAAAGATCTGTTAAATGTAAAATTTTTGATAATATTTCTTTGAACTCCTGTGCTTCTTGCTCTACACAGATAGCAACACCTTCTTGCATTTGGACTACCAGTTTATTGGGTATGTGGACAGTGCAAACCATTGGGAAAGCCTCAACCCCAAGATAAGAATTAAGGTGTAGAAATAACTGCATAAGGAGAACAACCACAATAGTTTTATTACCTATGCTATTACTTCTATCTCTTCAGAAGACCATCTGACTTAAAATTCAGCAGTGAGAGAATAAGACAATGCTCTTTTTAAATTAAATCACAGCACAGAAATCTCATCTCCCAGTGTAGCTGTCTCCTTAGAAGATAAGGATTTTTATTTCCTCCTAAACCATTCTGTTGATTAATTTTGCTTTAATCCACAATGTATCAAAATAACAATCACCCAGAATTTGGCAGATGCAGAATAATTTGTTCAGTCTGGGATGTTTGATAGCATTTTATGATGGTTATGGCACTACATTTCTTTGACTAGTACACTGAACACACAGTAAGAAAGATGCCAAGAGGAAAATTCGTGATGAAAGGACTGACCCAAAAAGAAAATAATCAGAGAGGGCTGTTTGTAGTGGCATTCTTCACTGAGCGAGCAGCTCAAAGGACTCCACAACAACCACAGGCATGAAAGCTATCCAGCCTGTTGCAGACATAAAAACTTGCAATATATTGAGCATCTCTGTTCTCCACTACAGTTTATTTCACAAAACTGTAAAATACATATATTAAAGCTTCACTATTTTATTTTTTAAAATAATATTTTAAAGAAGTTAGTTCTCTCTCAAAATGCTATGTTTACTAATAACATCTCTCTGGACGCTTCATGTTATTTATCAAACTGCAAGACAGAATTTATGAGAATGATATATATACATCAACAAACATTAAAATATTGTACAAGAAAATCCAAAATTATTGACTGGGAAGAGTAAAAGTGTAAACTGGCACATATCAATGACTTGAAATTACTCACATGACATTTTGTTCTCAGATAAAGGTTTACTATAGTGACATCACAATTTTTCCTACCATTGGATTCAAAATACCAAATACGTTATTTTGTATCTTTTTTTTAGGACTGCAATACATTTTCCCTGACATTGATTTCCAAGTATCCTATCTCCCATCATAGATTAAATCCACTTTGGGTATACAGTGGATCCCTCCATCCTCCATGCATGAAAGGAAAAGGTATTTTCTTGTAACAGTTGTCCAAATGCACTTATTACTGCAGCAGCATGTCCTAATAACACATGTGGAAGCAGCTGGAGAAATCTTTTTCTGTATTTGAAATTGATGTTTGAGTCTATGTTTAGCCAAATAAATCTCTGGCATTGCAAACATGCAAATTCCCGAGCACGAATTTGACTGTGCACTGAAGATATATTTCTGCTTTTATAACAATATATATTTTTCCTTAGGGTTGATAGGTACTAGAGCCTATCAATCCAACACAAAGCACAAGTTTAAAGCACTTTAAAAATGAAGTCATGTGTTTACATATTGAACATCTTCACCTAGGTGTCAATTCTCTGTGCTAAATTAGCTATCTAAGTCTTCCTATAGTAGATGTGGAATTTTCTACTCTATTTATTAATGATTTTGCATCAACTTTCAGGAATGCAAGTGAACATGAATACTGACAAACCTCCCAACTCTCCCCAGCACTTGCCTAGGTTATTTATAGTAAGTTTAGGAATTGTTTTATGTCCTCTCTGAAACATTTTTAACTTCCTCAAGGACACTCAAAGTGCAAGAGGACATAAGCAACAGTAACAATTTATTGCTGATTTTTCATTTTTCCTCTTTACCTTAAAAAAATTCAATGATATAAGCACCCTGTATACCTACAGTGTAGAGTTCTCTTAATGAAAGTTTGAACTTGGGAAAAAATGCACAATATGTCTTCACTTAAAATTGTATCAGACTTACAGTTGGCTGCTTCTTTTAATGCCATCCCTGTTTCAACCTTTTCTTCCAATCACATCCTCAGACTTTGGTCAATCTGAGTAATTTACATTCTATTTTCAGCTTCTTGCTTCATACCAAAAAGTCAGGCTACAGTCTGTAGCGATCAGTACATATGCAGAGCAGTTCAAGGAGAGAAATGAAACAGACTCCTCTATTATAACTTTGGGTACCTAAAGTACACCAGGGCACTGGCTAAGAACATGCATTGTTGGAGCACTGCCAGGAACCAATCAAGAGTTTATCTGTCTTTGAAGTTATTACTTCACCTCTAAAATACAAGCAGAAGGAATACTATTTCAGAACAGCATTTCTTATTCTTCTGCTAGAATCCTACAGAGAAAATTCAGACCAGTCTACAGTTTCCACACAGGCCCAGCTTCTCCCAGCAGCTCCTCTGGCATCTAAACTTCTACAGCCACACACAGGCTTATGCCTATACTTTCCTTTGCAGCAAATATGTACAGTATACAGAATCAGGAATAGGCTTTCTAGCAGAAAATTAGGACTCCCTACAACCAAGTAGCTCCAGAAATTCATGAGATCCTGGCAGCATAACACTTACCCCCAGGCAATGAGTTTTCCACAGTTTAAATTCTATGCAGTATGAACTTGTGCTGTTTTCCTGCCGCTCTCTTTATTTTGCCCACTCTGCAGGGAATAAGACACCTGGAATCAATTAGATAAACCCATACTCTGAAAGGCCTCTCCCAATAGCATTTAAATACATATGTGGGATTATAAGTAGCAGCTGCAGATGATCTGGCAAAGGATAAGTTTGCCTTCTGTCTAATATGCTGGAGAAAGTCATCCCCTTGTGAAGTTAATGTAAGTGTGTAAACTCAGCTTACCACTCCAAGGTATTCTATGCTTGGGATTTAACAAGTTATTTCAGTTAGGAAGTTTGAGACCATGTCTTGTCCTTTCTTTTAAAATGCATTTTATTACCCACGAGAGAAAAGAGGCGTGGAAGAACTAACACTTAAACAAAGTTCTACTTGAGCCAGTGAGGATTCAAATTAGTCAAAAGTTTCTCTAACACCAGTTTTATTAAAATATATAACCTATCACTGCACATCAGGTAGTATCAATTACTGAAATGCATACTCATAGCTGGGGTAAATCCAACCAAAATAATTGCATTAAACTAAAGGTTTCTGAGATTAACCTGTTTGTTTGTTTGTTTGTTTGTTTGTTTGTTTGTTTTTAAAATTTTCTGAGCCTCAAAGGCATACAATATATGCTAAAGAGGCACACAAGGTGATCCAGCACCTAGAGTATAATCTTTGACTTCTTTTATTACAAATCAGAAAACGGAGTGACATGTATGCTATGGCTTATTTACAGATCACAAATATGAGACCTTGATTATAAAAGCAAGAAATCCCAACTATATTTAACTTTTAAAATATTTGAAAATAGAACAATATGAAGGCTGCTCCTAAAGTAATGCCTCCTATTTAATTATGTTGGCTCACAAAGTCAGAAGCAGATTTTGGTGGTATGGCAGCGAGGCTGAGCCTTCCTGCTGAAACTTCATTACATTTTGTTTCCGTGCAATAGATGGCAGCAGAGTGGCAGTCTGAAAAAATATCTGACATGGGAGGCATATGAAGCAACGTTGTGGAATTGAATCCCTTCATGCAGAAAAAAATGCACTCATTGACATTAATTGCTCTTGCTGGATATTTATGTCGACCAGTGAGTGGAAATGAGCACAGTGAGGTGTTGGGTAGTGTGTTTCAGAAGTAGAGACAGCAACAGTGGTCACCTTTGCTGGTGCAGATGATTATGAATGTGGCATGCAGACTCCAGTTAATCTCTGATCAAAATGAAGAACTAATAGTGGTGACTGTGTTGAAAACTGGTGTTTTGTAGCTGAGATTTGCTCTATCAAAGAGTGTTATTGTGCTCTTTGTATCCTTTATTTCCATGGAAATAAATAGGAGGCGTTACTTCTGGAGCAACTTACATAGACTCCCATAGGTCAGAAAAGACCTTCAAGATCACTAAGTCCAGCTATCAATCCATCCTGACAAACTCCACTGCTGAACTATGTCCCTTAGTGCCACCTACACATCTTTTACCAGGGATGGAGACTTCCAGCACTTCCCTGGGCACCCTACTCCAATGCTTGACTGTCCAGTCTGTGAATAAATTCTACCTGATGCCCGTTCTAAAACTCCTCTGGCACAGCATGAGAGTTTCCTCACTTCTTTTCACTTTTCTGCTGAGAAAAGAGATCAACACCCTTCTTGCAGTAACCTGCTTTCAGACACTTATAGAGAGTGAAGGCATCTCCCCTTAGCCTTCTTTCCTCTGAACTAAATAGCATCAGTCATGCCTAATTACATTTAAGCCATCCTCTGAAATTAATTTTCCAAACTATGTAAAGTTCACATGAGGTCTGTAACATCAGAGACTTCAAAAGAAAATTATATTTCATGCAAATACAGATTATTTTCAGAAATCAGAGCCACTTCCTACATGTCCTGCTGTTCTCTCAAATATAATAGAAAGTGTCGTTTGATCAAGAAGTACAAAATTTAACTCCTGAACAAAATGAAATAAGTTACACTAACAGGGCAATTGGCACTAATATTCTGCCGTACTTAGGAAATCAGAGACCATATGATTAGACTGAGTGTTATGAAAACTATAATGGCTGTTGTGTGATATTCTACTATGAACAGATATTAGTATTAATATACTGAGTAGGATACTGCAAAGACAAGATTCATTATCACATTTTCCACTAACTGGATTTTTTTCCAAATTCATGTTTTTAAAACACCTATTCCTCCACAAAGGAAAATGGAGGGTAAAACCCATGTCTTGGTGGAAGGGGAGCTACAGAAAAACTGTGAGCAAGTAATATGGTGTTGCAGATGATGTAACTCAGGAAATGTTGCATGTGAAGTTCAACAGGAACTCCACTGTAGCTCTGTAAAATCATTTACTAAATGGCAATGTGTATTTGCATTCTTATGTATTATCATACTATCTGTGAGTGATTAAGCTGCAAAATATTTAGTATATTCTAAAAAAAAAGCCCCAATAACCCATACATTCTCTGTGTGGATAGATACTAACTACGTAATGTTTTTCCTCATAGCTGTTTCTATAAATGTTTCAAATATATGTACTGCTATAAGCACAAGTAAATAAAATAATCATCTTCAGGAATGTTGGTTCTACAGTCTTAACCTGTTATAGAGATGCTGCCAATAAAACAAGCTCACACACAACATGCAAGTATCCTGCTTTGTGTCTCACAGATGAAATTTCACCGGCTTCTCTGGAGGTGTGCTTCACTGAGATGAGAAATCTGCTCAGCAAATGCAAAGAGATGCTCAAAGCAGAAAGAAGAATTCACAGCCCAGTAAGTGCTATGAACTTTTGATCCAGGGACTGCTTGGCAGCTGGCATAAATGAGGGAAGTGTAATTCTCTTCTAATTTAAGACATTAGCATTCAGCCTTGCTGGTTTTGTACAACATGGTAGCGCTGCCAGGAACAGAATTTTTCTTAATAGGGCTCAGGACAGAGGAGGAGGAAGGTACTACTGAAGTGATTTAATACTCTGTGATAATTACCTCCCTCTCAAGGATAATTCCTCTTCTGAAGGACACACAAAAACACACTGGTTTTGAAGACAGAGGACAACGTAATGTGTTGGTGTAGACAAGAACCAAGATCAAATTGTTCAACTTTTTTTTTTTTTTTTGGTAGGAATTTCTCCTAAAAAGCCAGCAATTAATGATGATAAAATTAAAGCAGAGATTCCTCACATGAGTAGTCCCTCTAGTTTCCAGGAATCACTGAGGTTTGGAGGTGGGTTAAATACATATATACACATATACATACATGCACATATAAAATTCATTTTATATTTTCCCCTTGTTTTAAAATATAAAACAAAACAAAAAAACAATCCTGAAAAAAATATTTTGTCGTTTTCTCATGAAAGGTGTAGTCTGTGTGATTGTCAAGGGAAATGTCAGCAAGAAACCAAAAAAAGAAAAATTAAGGATGCCCAATAATTTAAAAGAATTGAAAACTCCAACACTAGAGGACTGCTTCTCATAAAACAAAACTGTTGGGAAGTGACAACCATGAAGATAACCATGTGTTACAGGCATTCTAATAACTTATTTAAACCTGTATTTGAGGTGGCTGTAGCAGCCTTTAAGAAATTTGAATGAAGAAGCACAAGTTGCAGGATGAAAGTTTGAAAGAAGCTGCATTACTTCAGGCCATGAATGTACAACTAAATTGCAGGTGTAACACAGCTTTCTAAATAGAACTGATACATAATCATCTTAATCTTGTGAGTACTGAATCTATTTGTCCTGGTATCTAAAGCATGGAATTTGAAACTGCAAATCTACTATTATAGACTTCACAGGCATAACATATCTTTGTAACATATAACCCATACTAAGTATTAATATTTGCATGTACCAGTAATAGAGGATTGTTTGGAGCTGTGTCATCTCCCAAGCTACCTGCTGAGTTGTTTGGCTACAGGGTGAGAGACAGCATGAGGTCCTGGGATTCACTGGTCACTGCTAGGTATCATGTGTCTTTCCAGATGAAAAACCCCAGCAAAGAGGAGTGACAGAAGGAGGTAGTAATTGGGAGGAGGTAAAGCATGAGATAGAAAAGCCCAAAAGCTGACCACATGGGAAGCTTGTGCCTTCTATATAAGCTACTCAGCTATTCTGTTTGTTGGCTACTTCTGGTTTTCTTGCTACTATTATTTCGTCCTGCTACATGTTCATGCCAAAATCTGTCCTGAGTGTTTTATTCCACACAGCTACTTTCCAGTCTTTTATTCGGCCTCCATCATCCCTCCGAGGTAGGACTTTCTCTCCAAATAATAGGTGGGACAATCCATTTCCAGGAGAAAACAAACACCTGTTGATCATTTTCTTCTGAAGTACTGAGAAGTCCTAGAGAATGTGATCTTCAGCACAACACTGAAGCACTTTTCAGTAGGATATCTATCAAGGTGACAGCTATCTTATGAAGCTGACAGTGCCCTTGAACCATCCTCAGCTGAAACTCTTAATTCTCAAATTGGAGTTAGCAGTCTGGACATCTGTCTTTCCTTGGCAGTCATTGGCAAAAACAAACCAGCAGCTTACTCTTTTCTAGGTTCAGGTACATATCAGCTTTTATCAGCTTCTATAGGTCCTCGTTTAGCTCAGGGTCTGCATGCCCTCTGTAACTCTGAAGTGAAGGAGCTGGTCTCTAATGCCTAACGCTACAAAAATAATCACTGCTTTCCAAGTAGCCATGTGAAGTGGCATTTACACTCAGGAATGGAAAAGAAGGATCTGGAATCAAACTGAAATTTCCAGGAACTACTACCTCCAAGACTTCCATCTCTCCTCTGATGTGGAGGAGCAATGCAAAGTATAGACAATAACAGGAGTCAAAGCTCAGCTCAGGTTAGAGTTACAGAGGTTATAGGTTATAGAGCTGCTTGCCATGATGTTCAAAATTTTTACTCTAAACTTTTTTTAAAATTATATAGCTTAGATGAGTGCTTTAAAGTTATAATAGCTTTTATTTTTTTAATTGTTTGCTTATATGCATTTATATTCATCAAAATGATCAAGTGGCACATGCTATTTCTAATTCTCTCTTCAATGCACAGTGCTTCTCCCATGGTGGTTTGTGTATTTTTTTTGTTTGTTTGTTTGATCTGATCCCTTAATCAGTGGATAAGGAAAACAAGATGATTCAGATGATTGTGCATTGTCTCCATAACTGTTCTGAAATTATGATAGTTTGATGACCATGAGGGTAATTAGAAATATAGCGACAGTAACTGCAGAATCCATGAAAGAAACTACAGGTCAGAGTTGCTTTTCTAATGTCATTTCCACAGTGATAGTAGGAATTACTGCTTATTGGCAGTTTATTACTACACATAGTTCTGATCATTCTAGGCTATCCAAATGACGTAGAAAAACAAATCATGTTACTTAGTTCCTCCAGCAAGCTGGCAGTATACAGTTCATTCTAGGAGTCATTCATTTCAGGAATGCTGTATCTTTGTTAATGAATTAAACTTACTGCCTTATAACTGGTGCACAGTGGTTTAAAAAATTTACAGTTAGGCATTTACAGTTTCAGGCTGATTTACTTGCATGTGTGTATAGTCCCTTGGGAATATTTCCTCCAGCGTTGTTGCACAGTTATTATTTTTCCTTTCTCTAGGACTGGTCTGGCAAGGCGGGAGGTGGCAGCCATCAGAAATAGGTTTTTATGACTGCACAAACTTTATAGCTCAAAAAATCCAGGCACAACACCTCACTCCGTCTAAAACAGGGAGGAAAATGTAAAAACCATGGCTCTAGGGGAGTACGGGGAAGTAGACCAAAATTAATTTATTCTCATTATGACTAATTCAGGAAAACATCTATTTTCTGGAAAGTGTTTATGCACGTGCTCCTTTGACTTCAATGGGGGTTGAGGGAACTTTACGGGGCTCAGCTGGCAAACTTTCATCTCAAGAGTGTATTGTAATATTTTGAAAGTATGTATATGTTTTTCTTCCATTTAAAAGGAATATAGATGGCTTGAATCAAAATACACGGTCAGGTCTTGTCTATGTTGACATACATACATGATGGTTTCCTACTGGTGTTTCATCACTTTATAGAAAATCAGAAAAAACGAATTTATTAAGAAAAAAAAATCAAATATACTCTCTACAAAACCTAAAGGATGAGTTTAATATCTACCGAAATGGAACCTTGCTTATGAAATCTTCTGTTATAGAACCATGGAACATTTCCCTGGAAAATATCCCTGGTTTTATCCCTCTAAAAGTCTGTGGAATTTTCCTAGAATAAATGTGAACAAGATGTGATCCTCAACATTTTTTCCTGTCAAAATCTTTTATGTTCCATAGCGCTAAAGCAGGCATTTCAGCTATTGTCCTCCACACCCTTTGTTACCTTTACTTTGCTTTGAATGGAATATATTTTCCAGTCAGCAGTTTGCCTGCTGTTTTGGTAGCTTTTGTCAAAATAAGTAAGTCAAAAGCTGCCAGTAGTGTTGTCCCCCTCCACTCAGCTATACTTTTTTATTACTACAGTGCAAATAAAGTACTTCATCCTGTGCTATTCTCCTCCTGAATCTACGGCCTGAGCAATGCTTGAAGCAAGTATGGTGAGGAATATGCAGGAGGAAGCTTGCAGGAGCTGCTGATGGCCACTGGTGACTGACACAAAAATTAGAGCACAACTGACCAACCCACTGTTCCCTGTACTTACTGCTGTATCTCTTAAATTCATAAACAACTGAACCATGGGTGCTTTTCACAATGATTTATGTGGAAAGATGACTCTGATACAGTCAGAAGACCTGTAGATCCCATGCTCCATCCCTTGCAGCTTCATGCTTTGCATAAGTCAAAGAAATCTTTCCATTCATTATAGTGGATTTCAAGTTAGATCTGGAGAGCTTTTGCAGCCTCAAGAGGCCAAAATCTTAAGACTACCTGCAAAAAGATATCATGAGCTTGTAAAGGAAACTGCTCCACTAAGACTGCTTTTACATGGGATAGTAAACATAAAATAGAATCATAGAAGCATAGAATCATAGAATCATAGAATTATAGAATGGCCTGGGTTGAAAAGGACCATCATGATCATCTAGTTTCAGCCCCCCTGCTAAAATAGCTACAATTCCTGTGGAAAAGTGAGGCTTTTTATTGAAAAACAAAGAACAATATGTCTAGTTCCTCACTGCTTTCATTCATTAATATTTTATTTGACATGACCATAGTTTTCCTCTTTGGACTTCAGTAACAAGTAAAATGGGAAGCTAGATTATATGTAGCTTTCTCAGCACTAAAACTTTATGACACTTTGATAGGTGGAATTCCAGATCTTAACATTTGAAAGCTAAAGTTGTGATGCTACAAAGAATTGAATTGTCTCTCCCAATTAATTCCAAGAGTTACAGCATGAGCCTGCTACATTTTAGAAAATACTAATTAAATAGATATGAAAAAATGTCATAAAACGTATTTGCATAAACAAACAAAAAACACCAAAACCAACAAGAAACAACAACAATAATAACAGAAAAGAGAGATATAATTGATCCCTGAGAAATTTTGTATATACAACTGACTGGGAATAGCAGAGGAGTGAAAAGCTAGCTGCCATACAGTGGAAGTTCCTCAGACTGAAAATCTCATTGTTTCAGACTGGATCTTTGTAAATTTCTTGCATTTTATTTAAAGATGGCATCAGAGATCTGACATCACTTTGGCAAAATACTGTATCTTTCTTTTTTAGTGATTTTCTTAAATAGATGTTTAACATTCTTTGTCATTGTTTGACATGACTAATATATAACAAGCAGAGATTTCTTGCTTATATTCCTTCTCTCAGTTAATACTGCTGCAGATTAATTTAGGTTGCACTAAAACAAATGATCCTCACACTAAGCTGACATCTGCTGAATAGGTGAGTTGGTGCATGCAATCAATTCGTAAGCAGGCTGAAAATAGTCACAGAAGAGATGCAATGTATGTATGGAAAGCACTGTGAGATTTCCAGTCAGGATTGCATACTTCAGTTGAGAGTGTCTGAAGTCAGCCCAGTACCCTTCAAACACACAGCCTAAATGGCTTTATTGTTTCATTGTGCCAGACATGTGTGCTGTAGTAGAGATGTGGCAGCCACACTTCTGCAACAGAATGATGAATTTCCTGAAATGAATTGCAATACAATTTCTCCAAGAGTTAGAGCTACAGTAAACCATGCAGTTATTACTGTTCATGATTTGGTTGGAGTTTAAATAAGCTGGTGTTTTAAATGAATCAGATTTGCTAGCCTAAGTTCAAATTCAGTTCAAAAGTCTTATTCAAAAGACCCTCAGTGTTGAGTCAAGACCAGGTACTGTTAAAACTGCCTACAAACACTTCTCGTCTACAGTATGATCGGGAATGAATGCTACCCTTTGATTATAAACGGGACATAATCCTGTTTCTCTTGAACTCTGTGATCTCCAGGGGCCTGACCCAGGCAGCTTGTGCTAATTATTCTACATCTTACCTAACCAGCATCAGTCATTCTGTCTAAATCACTGAGAAAACTCTGTGAGGAAGAAAGGCACAATTCAGTTTGGTTTTTTTTTCCTCTAAAGATCTTTTGCCAACTGGCTGAAACTATTAAGAATATAAAATTTGAAAATCTAATTGAAAAAAAAAATGTTTTTATATTATTATTTTTATATTTCCTTTCCTGGAAATATCTAGGAAAATAGAGCTAGTGTTTTATGATTCCATTATCTGGCCAGCAGTTCATTTTATTGCACAGCAAATGGCCAGAGTTTACCTTTCCATACATTCACAAGTTCTTTTTCAGAATGTGTCTGATTTATAAACACTCCCATATGCTTCAGTGAAATTAGAGTATTTGTCTGGCCTTAACTAATCTTGAAAACTCTGTGGTCATATATAAACAGTTTTACACTTCTAGGGAGGTTTTTAATTTTTAATTTTATTTTTTTATTCTTAGAAGTCAGAGTCTGAGATTAATAACTGTCAACGTGTGTCTATAATTACATCCTTTTTTATGTCTGAAATGCTTGCAAAACTGACACAGGATATTTTGGAAATTATGCCTCCTTTTGTCCATTAAAGTGGTAAACATTTATCTGGGCATATGTGCCATTTTTTGTTGTTGTTGTTGTTGAGAGGAATCAAAGCCAGTCCTGAATGGCATTACTCATGCAGGAAACCAAATAGGCTTTGGGGGCTATTTGCATTAGAAAACACTGGGGAAGGATTGTAGAAGGAATTCTATGCAGACTCAACTCCTGACATGTCTGACATGTTGATTAAGACCTTTTATGAGGAGAGAATTTGGTTCCAGCCTCCCATTGACACATTAGACCTTATTAATTGCTCTACCGTTCTACAAGAAACAGATCGGGAAAAGAGAGGGGGAAATTTGTGCTTTTCAGTGTCTTGCAGTAGGAAAGACTAAGGCTATGTAAAAAACAGTCTGCAAGCTTTACGTCTAATTAATAGAGAGTTCTCCAGCAAAGGGACCATGCAAAAGACCTGCAAAATCATTTCCTGCAGATCCCTTTGTCTGGAGACTCACTATGCCATGCAGTGAGAGGTGCAGCGGAGGCTGGGCAGCACTATGCGAAGTGCAACAGGACAGGCTGAGAGTTGGGCACGCTGCTGGAAACTGCTGAAAGCAAGGTAAGGATGTTGGTGTCCAGGCTGAAGTGATCTTGATGTTTTGTTTGGGAGGAGAAGAGTGTATTGCCAGTCCAAGAGCGGGCATTGTGACCCTAGAGACACAAATGTAACTGGAACTGGGCATGCTGTTGCTAGCAGGTTAGGAGACAGCTGTGACTTCAACAGGTGGTTTGACTTGATCTGTCTGAGCCACCTCCACTGCAGCCATGAAAAAGGCCATGATTGGCAGAGCATTGTAACTGAGACCGGTCCCTCAGGGCCTTTTTGGTTGTGCCACTAGGCCTGCAGAGGACACAGGGAAGCTGAAGAACTGGCCGGGACTCATCTTTGCTTCTCTCCTCAGTCTGCCAACTGTGTGTTGTGTAGTTGGAAGGCTTCATCACAGCTTTACTCTCTCCCCACACCTTCATCCCCCCTCCCTCCACCATCACATTGAGCAGCAGCCTGAAAAGCACACACACTCTTGTATGTGGGATAGATATTAAATACATTCATCATGCATCTAGAAAATACAGCTGAGCAGTTTCTCTGACCATGTTTCATCCCAGTGAGGAATGAGAGAACTTTCAGGAAGCAGCTTAGGGAAGAAGAAAGAGAGTAACAAAGATTATATACTAAACTTTCCCATGAAGTCTGGATAAAAGAGGAATGCTGCAAAGCTCCATGGCTCTGATGCTTCTTAGCCAGCGCCTTGGACTAATGAGCCAAAGCAATTAGACTAAAGGAGCCCATGCAGTGTTCACTAGTTAATGTACTGCTGTTGCTGGTTGTGTATCCAGATCCATGGCAGCCTTTCCCATCAGAGCAACATACAACTCTAATGAAAAATACCAACCATAGCACACTATCCATAGCCAAACTGGAGTTTCAGTGACCCTTTTTCAGTGACATCAAAACTGACGTCTATTAGAATAACAAATGGCATTTCTTGTAAATGAGAGGTAATTTCTGACCTTCAACCTAAAGCCATAAACCACTCTGAGCAACTGCTTCAAAATGTGATCTTCTCTACAACATTTGCTTGAAGTGGAAATAAATAGGTGATGAGGTGACAGAGGTGGAGGCCAGTGGTTTCTAAGGAAAAGCCTGTTTTATTGGCCTGATTTGTTTTCATGCTCTCTTTGTCAGTAAATATTAAAAAAGGAGGGTCAGGACTTCTTCAGATAAAAATTTCCAACTGCTGCTTAACAGAACAATCTTATGCTCAAATACCAAACACTCCTAAATGTTGAAATGTTGTGCATACCATTCATTGCTTTTTAGCATTGCTTGTTTTTAAAAAGTAGTGATGGATCAGAGAGACTTGAAGAAGCAGAAGAAAGTAAATCAGATTACCTTGAAAATGAAAAAAAAAAAAAGAAAAAAAAAGGAAGGAATTAAAATGCTCTGCACACAGAATGATGGCATGATGTTTAATAACAATGGGAAGCCTGACAGCAGGTTATACATGACTGAATGGGGCAGCTTTGCTTTCTGTTTGAATCTCTCTGTATAAAAAGCAACTTCAAAATAGGAATAAGGCCTGACACTTTATAAAACAATCTTCATTGCTACACCTGTTCATATGCTTCTTTGTATCATGTCACAGAACTTTGGTAACTTATTTGCCTATATTGCTACTATGCAATCTGATTCTAATTAACAGATATCTTACTGTTAAGTGTTAAGGTGTCACCATGGAACAGTATTATCCACTGTCAGTCACTGACAGAAGCATCCCTGCTTCTGTTCTGTCACTTCTCGTTAGTTCCATATTACCCTCTCCTTCCAGTGGCACAACTGTTTGGTGTGGTCAGGAAGAAAATTAAGTCTAAGGGATAATCTAAAGCAGGGAAAGATTACCAGCAGAATAATTGGAGTGATGCCTCATCATTAGCATCCTTATACACTATTTTAATCCTTTACATTATCTAAACAGCAGTGTGCCTGTACTTAACAAATCTAGAATGAAATTATATATTGACTGTGATCCCCATGATAACTCAACAGGATGTAATTGATATGAAAGGACAATTACAATTACAGTTTTGCAGTGAGACAAAACTGTAAAGAAAGATGATGATGCAGTGTCTCAGAATAAGAAGGGGAGAGTGCGATCTTTATTTCAGCACTGAAGTTAAACAAAGGGAAGCTTCAAGAAGTGAAAATATGGTTTACAGAACTACAAAAACACATAAGAATCATGCCAAAATTAAACAAACAAACAAACAAACAAACAAAGGGGAATATACAGGGAACTGAGCCAGAGGAGACACTGTGAGTTGGCAGTGTAGGTTCTGCTAAATTAGAGGCTGAACTCTTGCTTTCAGTGAAGTGGGAACAAGAGCAGAGTTTCTGTTACCAGTGACCTGTATCGGATGGTGGCCATGCAAATCCACATGTTAATCTGGACAGAGCAGAATTTAAAAGGAACATTCACTTGGAAATACTTAAATGTTATCTGTTAGGAGGAAAGCATTGTGAAGATGCCCCATATGCTAGAATATCCTTGTTCCAAACAAAATCCAAGCCTGCTCTCAGAAACCTTCCAGATGGGTTGAGCATGCAATATTCAGGCAGCTCCGCATGGCACACATGTATCAGTGGGCCCAAGAAAGAAACTCTTAGATCATTCTGTTATTCCTTCAGAAAGTCTTCCACATTTCTTGTGTTATTTTCCTGCCTTATCTGAAAAGACTAGAAAAGGTCTGATGATGATGCCAACTTGAGCACCAGTCTGCTATCAGCTAAAGCAGGCTGTGGTACAAAGGAGGAAGCCATGAATCTGCACTCAAAACCGTGCCAGTTTTCTCTTTAAACGAAGAATGTTGAGACCCTGAGTCATTTCCAGCATACAAATACATTGATCAGAATGGTTCTGTAAACAGCGAGAACTTTGAAACAAAGCACAGCTTTGAGCCTGAATGTTTCAGACAGTTCAGCTCAAGCTGTGAAATTATTCATAGTTTTGAGACCTGAAATACCTGTACCAAACCCTGAGGAACTGATTCTGATCTATTGCTCCTCAGTAGAAACCGTGGGTCTTTTCAGAAACACTCATGGAGTTGCTTGGGTGACAAAGTCTAGAAGTATGAATTTGGACACAAGTGCTTGTAGCTAACAGTTTTATTTTTAATACCACACCTGGATATGTCTCTGAAAAGTGAGATACTGACAATTAGATTATTTCTTGAATCATGATCTTTGCTAACTGTTAGGAGACATTTAATTACAAATATGACAGCAGTGACAAGTATGAGTCTATGTTTAAACAAGATACTCTCTACATTGATGTGCAGAAGCACATAGCAAAAGTAAAGCCATATCAGTGTTGCAATTTTACTTTACCTCTGACTCTTTAAATTTGTGTGAACAAATTCCGAAAGCAGTCAGTATTGCAAAGAAAATGTGACAAAGTATGAAGGGGTTACAGCAAAACTGAAAGTAATCTTCAATATTTTGGAAAGAGTTAGGGCCCTGGCATTTCCTGTGAAGATTTAATGTTGACATTTCATTGACTTTTTTTTTTTTTTTTTAGGTGCTCTACGGAACATATGTTCACCACAGTAAAAGGTAATAGTGATCTGTGAATTTGAAATTTAAATCAGGTAGCATTTCAGGTTATACCTTTCAAATTAAAAAGAAACAGCTCTGCATTGTAAATGGACTAACACTGGTAGAATAGCTGGAGCATAACTACCTTTTTTTTTTAACTTAAAACGAAAAGCATATGGGATTGATGTTAGCCTATGCCATTTCTCAGGGTACAATTACATGCGTCTGTTATTGCAATAAAGAAAACAGTCGTTTAGCAAGATGCATCTGCTGGCAGAAAATTTTCCAAAATTAATATTAGCTTATAAACCTGCTCTTCTACTGATACTCATTCTTTCTATTCCAAATGTCCCTCTCATGTTTTTTTCCTACCTCCTGCTATTTTGCTTAATTCTGCTTATGGTTTCTCTGAATGAGAGCCATACGGGATCAAATCCTGTTCACTTGCACAACTAGCCCCATCTGTCTTACTGTGTAGACTTAGGCTGTGTCTTCTCTGTTAGAAATAAAATAAATAATTCTTTTTTTTTTTTTTTTTTTTTAACAGTAAGATAACTAGATGTATTAGCTAACTTTCTGTCAAATTCTAAAGGAAATACAGTTCTGTTTTGGAGTTAATGATGTAACTAGGGGAGGTTAGGCTGCAATGTTACCTCACCTAGTAGCACAGTGGTACCAAAAGGGATAAAATTACTCATGCCTTGTCTCTGTTATGACCTTACATTGAGGTTGATAATATTAGTTATTTGGCTGTAAGATAAGCACCTGTTTTGGGGATAATTAAAAGGAAAGTGGTATAAAGTTTACATTTTCAATAGCATTACAAATTCTGTCTTTGTATCTGCCAAGTTATAAGGTTCAATAAATTGAAAGTGCTTTCCAGATATTGCTTCCAAACACATATTTCAGCTGTGCTCTGACTTTATGTTGGCACAGAAGATTTAGACCGTACCACTGGTTCTTATCCTTCATCTACCAGCATGCACAAGGCAGAAAGGGCATGACAAACATAGGCCTGCTGTGTATAGTACAACAAGGGGCATATCATTAAAAAGAATTACAAAGCACTTTATGTTTTGCCATATGTGTTTTTCCATATTCTTTAATTAGGGACATAGATCCTATTATAACCCTTATTTAGGATATTGTTCATAGAATCATAAAATCATAGAATTACCAAGGTTGGAAAAGACCTACAAGATCATCCAGTCCACCGATCACCAATAATTCTCACTAAACTATGTCCCTCAATATAGGGTCTCATGTGTAATGTTTGTGCATTTGGTTCTTAAGAAGTTGAGCTGTGAAGAACCTCTCTCCCAAGAAAGTTGTATTAGGATTTTCCTTGGCTCGGTTGATTTGAAGATTCATATGTGAAAGTGTTCACAATTATTTCATATGGATCGTTAATTTAACATTAGGAACAATCTAACAAAACTAGATGGCATGTAGATGATACCACATAATCAACACAATTATTAGATCACCATTTATTAAATGCATGTTACTGCTAAAATATTTCTTATTGCTATTTCAACCCATACTGCCAGTAAGGCGCTTGAAATGATTAATAATATTAACGGATTAAAAGACCAGTGGATGTGCTTTTATGTATTCCTGCATGGTAGGGGAAATGATTGTTCAGGCCTAGTATACAAATTACTTTAAATATCTTTAATTTGCATACAGTAGGACATTCCACTTATACAGTATGTATTTTTAGAACTGGATTTCTCTCTGCTTGGCTTCTTACACAAACACTCTAGAAGGATACCACAGTTCTTCTTAAATAACTCAAAATACCTTTCAACAGTGCCAGATTTTGATCACAGAATACTCCAGAAAAAATAATAACTGATTTTCCTAATAGATAATCATTCTCCTAACCTGGATTTCCCACTCCCTGAGTAAAGAGCAAAAAAGCATTCTTGCATATGAATTTTCAGTGTTAAGCTCGCTGTAGGTCTTAAAAATATATAAAAGACTGCCCAGAATGTTTTCTGCTTGGTAGTCCTGTCATACTAAAGAAACACTGTATGTTGTCTATCCCTGATTGCACTATTCTCAAATCTATATTACTTGAAGTAAATACAATTCTATGATAAGGTTATATAGAAGCTAATACTGTCTTTTGAGAAAGTATTACTTCTAAGAGTTGGAATCCACTCAAGAGACTTCAGAAAATGTGGATTGATGTTTTCCAGTACAGGAGATAAAATATTTTCCTATATTTATTTTAACTGCTAATCCTTCTGTTTCCTTATCAGAAGAAAAAACATTGTATCACTTGCAATTGCAAAAACAGAAGAGGAAGGAAAGGAGAGAGGTTAATGTATAAGCTTGGGGAAACCTAATAGATAATTATCATAGTAAAACTTTCAAGTAATCTAATCTCGTTTGAAGATTTATTTATTTGACCTTGCTTAGTCTCTGCATTAATTCTGTTTATGTTTACTTCTAGCATTAGCAGCCTAATCCTCCACTCACACCTGCATGTAGCACTGAAAGGCACTAAGTTGACAAGATGTTGAAATAAGAGCCTCTCACTGTGCTAGATTTGGTCATAGAAAAACTATTAGATTTTTGCCCTCAGTAAAGTGTTAATGCCTAATTAAAAGAAAAAAAAATCAACAAAGGAGCTATATGCTTCATAAAAAGAAAAAAAAAATCAACCTTTTTTCTTTTCCTTTATTTTCTTCTTTCTTTTTCTTCCCCCTTTTAAACTCTAGTTTTTATGTAAATGGGGAAAGAACAATGTAAATGAAAGGACAAAGAATGCAGAGTTCAGTGACAACTGGACACACAAGCATGCAACAAAGATTTCTAAAAGAAACAGGAGACATGTTACTTCCAAATTGAAAATAAGAATGGAGTTTATATTCTTGTAAATCTCTTCTAGAAATTGTAATTCATTTGGATGTTTTTGGCAACCATAAACTGGTCTGATAATAAAGGGAGCAGCCAACAAAGTATTCCTTTCATCTGACATAAATCTCACTGTCCATCAATATTCTCCCATTATAGATTCAAATAGTCTGGTGATTCCGAAGAATATGTATTTTTTTGTGATCTCCATTGATCCTGTACCAGCTTATAAGTATACCTAGGTACTGTCTCTTACACTGTGGTAATTCTGCGCTCCTTATGAACTCACAGGTTTGTCAGTTAGTTTGGTTCACAGTGTTAAATTAATGTATTATTTAATTGGACTAATGATTATTTAATCATGTAGTAAATTAATGTGTTAGTCATGTTTTGCCTGTTCCCCATATTTGGTGGATTGTAAAAATTTGTGATGGTAGAATATAAAATGTGGAAAATGCAGTTTTAGCTTTGGAAACAAAGCAGCAGTTAAATGCTTTAATAGAAGATTGAGTCTGACTGAATCAGCATTTTTACATTACGCAGTTGAGGTCACAGGCCTACAAAAGGCTTACTTACTCCCAGGAAAGGGATATGTCCTTTCTAATGCTCTGTATGCAACTTCAACCCCATCTACAGGAAACACAACGCTTCCAGTCAATCTCTTTTCACAGTGTTTGTCATGAAAAATCTATTGTTGCTAAACTGTACAGTTCTGTAAGTCAGGCACTGTTTATAGGCCAGAGGCTTCTCATGTTTAAAGCAGTGTATATCCCATGGGCGCAATTCAGCTGTGTACACATAGCTTCTAGTACCATTTAGAAACTGATAGTGAACTAATTGCATTTGGACTTGTGGTGCTGCTCCAGAAGGATGGCGGACTCCCATTCATCCTGTTTCATACTATATTTCTCTACAGACATCTTACATACCTGAAGGCATCTAAATTGGCACTAAATGCTGTTGGGTTTTTTTGGGCAATTGAATGACTCTAAGCAGCTGGAAAATAGAATGTTTCCAAAGAGATTTTTCCATTTTTAGGAGTGCCTCTGGCAAAGGAAAGCAGTCTCATTTTTGGTGTAACATCACCCAGTTCTCCCCTCTTGTATTGTAAAAGCTTTACACATAGAAAAACCAACTAAATCAGGCAGGAGGTTATTGCTATGACAAAATGAAGATATTATACACAAATACAGTATGAGAAAACAGGAACTCTGCTACTTTAAGTTTTCTTTCTTAAGTCTTGTTAAAGCTTTGCAGCAAGGCTGTAGAGTTACTGTACAGAAACCATCTTGGATTATGCAAAATGAATTCAGGCAGTACCTTGTAATAAAATATATATCTTAATTTTAGTGCCATTTGCTATGCAGTTGAAAAAAATAAAATAAAGTGCTAAGTACTGTAATGAAAACACAAGAAAAGGAGCAGATTTTACAAACAACAGACATGCTAGCCTCAGGGCATCTGTTGTTGTGTGAAGAAAATTTGGTCACTTATGATAATATTGATGGATTAAATGGACAGAGACTTCCACTTAATGCTTAATGACAGCAAGAAATAATTACTGATCATTTTTCCTCACTTAGGTCAGCTATCCAAGATGCAGTAATAACAGACCTCTGACACTTAAAAATGGAGGAACCACATATATTGGCAATTCGAAGGGCAATTTTTTTTAGATACAAGAGAAGCTCAATTGTTACTAATACTGATGTTTTAAAGAATCATATGTCTGTAAGGTGAAGTCTCTAGACGGTAGACTAGACAACTAGACAAAAAGGCTAAAATGAGTGAAAAAAATGAAAGAAAATGCTGAGAAAAGGAATTCAGAAGAAAGCATTGAGTTGCCTGCTCTTATCCCAAAGGTAGTATTATCAGATAGCCCTAGTAGTTTTTACTGAGATAAAGTGTAATGTGAACTCATCATTACCAAATGCACATATGAGGATGTGTCGTGAATACAAACCCCGAAACATCTAAAGGGGAAGTTTAAAAATAAAACCAGTAAAAAGAAACAAGCCTACTTCAGGATGAAGGTTAAAAACATTCTCGGTTATTCCCAAGTGTGAAGCTGCTACTGAACTATTTCAATTAATTTCAGGATTGCAATGTCATATAATCTTGTTTTTTTCACTAACCACTTTGTGACTATTTTTGTCTTCTGAAGGTCCATTTGTAGAAAGTTAAATCTACAAAAAAGAAATTTTGCTACTTTTACATTGTGGGGGAAAGTCCTGACTTCAGCAGTTTCAAAATTTTGCATGGAGCTTTGGCAAGGAAATTATGATACTTATGATGAATAAAAATAAGAGATCTCACAGTTGCATCCCATCTAAATAAAATGAAACAGATAAAGAAAAAAGTAGGGTGACATGATAGCATAGTTTCGGGATGAAGAGATGACTGGTAACAATTTACAAGTGATGTGCATGCATCAAAAGATAGGTTTATGGAAGATATTTACGAAAATTTTAAAAAAAACACAGGTTGTTTTTACCATGTAACCGACAACTGCTGGTGGAAGCATAAAACAGAACAATTGAAAGATAAGTGGTGATCTGCAGCAAAAAGTTTTGAAATGGAAGACCAAGTTCCTCATGCTGGACAAAGAGGAAGGCTGAAGGAATGGTCGTGAAAATATCGACTATAGTGGCATTTATAATGTACATTTATGGATTCACTCAGAACTTATTGAGAGTGATAAAAATAAAGTTGGAATAGTTGATGCAGCGCTGCTATGATACTGAGATGCTCACATTCACTTATACCTTAGGAGTGAGAACTCAGCATTGTTTCTAGGGAAATAATACTCTTTCTGACAATGCACCTGAGTGATAAACTGCTGTCCAGAAGTGCTAAGAAAGAAAAAATAAACAATTTGAGAAAATGTGAGATCTTTTTATGTGACACTGGGGCTGAAGTGAGTAGAATTTACTACTGTGGAAGCATCGGAAATACTATCTGTAGTCTGAAGGCAAATAGGCAGGCTGGGAGTGGAATGAGAGTCAGCTGGTACAGAGGTGGTGGTTATCTGAGGATCACAGAATCACAGAATCACAGAATTGCCAGGGTTGGAAGGGACCTCAAGGATCATGAATCTCCAACCCCCCTGCCACATGCAGGGCCACCAACCTTCCCACCTAATGCTAGACCAGGCTGTCCAGGGCCCCATCCAATCTAGCCTTGAACACCTCCAGGGATGGGGCATCCACAACCTCTCTGCGCAGCCTGTTCCAGTACCTCACCACTCTCTCTGTAAAGAACTTCCTCCTAACATCCAACCTAAATCTCCCTTCCCTCAACTTAAAACCATTTCCCCTTGTCCTGCTGTCACTCACCCTTTCAGAGAGTTGATTCCCCTTCCCCTTTGTAGGCTCCCTTTAGGTACTGAAAGGCTGCAATGAGGTCACCCCGCAGCCTTCTTTTCTCCAGGCTGAACAAGCCCAGCTCCTTCAGCCTGTCCTCACAGGGGAGGTGCTCCAGTCCCCTGGTCATCTTTGTGGCTCTCCTCTGGATCCTCTCCAACAGTTCCCTGTCTTTCTTGTACTGGGGGCTCCAGACTTGGACACAGTACTCCAGATGGGGCCTCACAAAAGCAGAGTAGAGGGGAACAATCACCTCCCTGTCCCTGCTGGCCACCCCTCTTTTGACAGAGCCCAGGATACCATTTGCCTTCTGAGCCACAAGGACACACTGCTGGCTCATATTAAGTTTTTCATCTATCAAGACCCCCAGGTCCTTCTCCACAGGGCTGCTCTCAAGGACCGCTCTTTCCAGTCTGTATGGATGCCAGAGATTCCTCCGGCCCAAGTGCAAAACTCTGCACTTTGCTGGATCAGATATGATGAGAAAGAACTAAAGGTTGGTTGTGACAGATCTGAGGAAGTAGTAGGACATAATGATGAAGGCCAATAAATGATTCACTGGATTCATAGTACTGGAGGTACACAAGCATGGAAAGGAAGAAGAAGAAGGGGAGCACAGGACTGGGAGATAATTGACATGTAAAGGATAAAAATATTGCCTCTGGGATTAAAATTGAGCAAAATAAAAGCAGGTAAAGTGAGAACTACAGAGATTAGGGCTTTAAAGACAAGAGAAAAAGGAAGATGGAATAAAGCAGACGTTTTCTGGACGCTTTAAATGTTCTGAAGCTGAAGTACTGCAGTTCATCTTATACTGTGACATGAATGGAGAAAAGAAAATGCTAACAAGGAGACTGAGGAGACTTATGAGGAGACATAGCTAATGAAAGTATTAGCAGGGAAAGGGTTAGATGCTAAAACAAGCACAAGATAACTTGAACCAAAAAATCTTCAGCAGGAAAAGGGTAAAACTGAAGAAGCTAAATATGGCGTTTGTGTTACATTACTCTGCAGTCCTAAGTTATTCAAAACTAGACAGTGTGCCAAAACAAACTGGAACAATGAAGTGCAGATTGCTATGGACACGAGAAGTTAGTCAGAGGTGTCTGATTGACTGGTACTACTTCAACTATGGTCATCCATGACAATAAATGTAAATAAATGACACTGCCCTGGTAAACCAGACCAGAACTGTGTGATACATACAAGTGGCAACTCTTCATAGCCTCTCTGCTATGCTATATAACATCAATTAATATTTTCATTTTTCATTCAGTATTATATCAGTGTACCTGAGGGGGGCCTACAGAAAAGTTGGGGGGAGGGCTTTTTATGTGGGCAGGTAGTGACAGGATGAAGGGAAATAGTTTTAACCTGAAAGAGCATAGATTTAGACTAGATGTTAGGAAGAAATTCTTTCCTGTGAAGGTGGTGAGACACTGGAACAGGTGGCCCACAGAGGTTGTGGATGCCCCTTCTCTGGAAGCACTCAAGGCCAGGCTGGATGGAGTTGTGAGCAACCTGGTCTAGAGGGAGATGTCCCTGCCTATAGCAGGGGTTGGAATTAGATGATCCTAAAGGTCCCTTCCAACTCAGACCATTCTATGATTCTACAAGCCCTTGTGACGCTATGAGAAACTGTCATATGGTGTAGCTTTGGCACCAGCTGTTTATTCAGTTATTAAGAGATAAGGATCTGAAAAGCTTTCCAGTAAGATGCATACAGATGATTTAATGGGTGCTGAAGAACAGCTGACAAACTCATTCAAAATTTGACGTAGTTTTAAAATATTTGGATGAATATGGGAAGATCGCTTAAAAGAGCCCAAGTATCTTTTTAGTAAATTTGAATATTTTTATTAGATCTGCAAAAATATAAGCAACACGCTTGTGTCAGCCCTCCTTGAAGCTTTAAGGATAGCTAAAAAAGTTACAGGCCAGAGGTCTGAGAGAGACAGATGAAAACATTCTGACATCTTTGTCATCATGAATAATGGCGTTAGATGATCCAAGGACTGGACTGGTGAGAAGATTTTATGTATCACTGTCTTACTAAGTGAAATAATTCAAGGCTATACTATTAATTGACTTTAAATACAGAGTTCAGGAACATTTGCAATACTTCTGCAGAATTCCAAACCCCTTTTCTCCTTTTCTTCTATTAATGCTGATGTGTATACATATGTGAGACAGTGACATATCATATCATAGATGAAATGTATTTAAATACTACAAACAGGAAGAGATAGAGAGCAAGAGGTTAAAAGTTAGAAATATCAGCAGCTATTTTGGTGCTAAGCAAACAGTTAAATAGAAACCAATTCAATTTGAACAGACAGTTTTGACATTTAAATGGAATTTCCAAAGCATGTACTGTGGTTAAACAAGGAGGGTGGCTAGCTTCCAAATACATATGGTAATTGTGAGGAAGCAGTTTCAGTGATAACAATCTAATCTGGCAAGAGAATTTTGGGCCCATGAACACAGGACAAAGCCAGGGCTCTTTGTATAATCTATGTCATCTCCTCTCTTCAGCTAATAATTTGTTTCTTCCCTACTTTCTCTCGATGTCCTTCTGTAAAAGTGCCTAGCTTTTCTTTAAATGCTCCTCTCCTTGACCTCTCCTTGACTGATTATTTCAATCTGCTTTTCCCACATCATTTGTTTTCCATCACTCTATAGCTCTAACCTTTGTCATTCTCTGATATACAGAGAATGACATAATTGTCATAATAATCCTACAAAGATCATCTTAATCTTATTGTAATCTCTGCCCTTGGTGAAGTTACGAATACACATTTAACAAACCAATAGGACACCTTTTAGAAACAGGGCACTGATTTTTATTTACAGCTGAAGAATTTATTCTGTTTTTAAGCACTCATTGTTCATAAACAATTGTGATAAAAGTGTAATTACTATCTTATATGAATATGTCAGATCTTTATCAGTGTTACTAATTAGCCTTCAGATTAAGCAGAAATTGTGAAAAGTATTTCTTCTTTTCTTGTATTTTCTATAACTATCACCAGAATTTTTTGTTATATAGAAAATAAAATTAAGTACACAGCCCTATATTGTGCCAGCTTGTTTTAAAAATGGAACAAACCAAGATAGTGCCCAAAACAGTATTACTACAAGCAGTCTGCAATCCAAGCTTGGGGATGCAGAACAAAGAGATGAGCCTTTTATCCTGTCCTACAGGAGATGAGACTGACTTGGATGGATTTTAGTTGCAGTGAATCCCACACTCAAGGGCTCTCTCAACAGAATGCTTCTCCCTTCTAATTCTGCACAATGAACTGAAAACCAAATACTCTTTAGTCTGGAAAGAGAGAGATATTACCAGAAAGAGCTGTAAGGATGTGGATCAGTATCTTGAAATAAGTCCCAAATGGATTTAGCAACAACTGAGAGTTGGGCACAAAATAAAAATAATCTCCTGATCTACCCCAGCTTTGAAACCTTAGAAGTTTCTAGGCAACTCTACAACAGTAATAGTGGAGTGTTTTGTAACTGTCTACTCTGGAAGAATTAAACCACAGTTCTCTCCAGTTAGACATGGAGAATAAAATCAAGCCTATTAATTACCTGAAGATAAGGGAAGTCCGAAAGTGCCAAAAGAAATCTAGAACGTTTTGAGCTTTTTCTCCTACCTCACATGGAAATAAATAATCCCTTAGGCAAAAGAAGAGTCAAAATTCATGTAATTTCATTCCATTGCTGGCCAACATCATCTCATTCAATTTTAAACTGAGGAGGAGAAAATCAGCTGTGGCCATCTGCTGCTATTCACTGAAATTGGCAATAAATGTTTTGACCTCAATTGACAAAGATCAAAGTGCAACAGGAAACAGTTAACTGGAAACACCATTTTTCCAAATTCTAGTCTTTTCCTGGGTATTTTATAATCCATAAAGTGATGTGAGCTCAATTTCTAGGAAAAAGAAATATCTTTCTGGACATGCTTTCTGGAAATGGAAATTAAACTTGATTTCTGGTAAAGGGTAACACATAACTTCAATGAAATGAGATTTAACTAAGAGAAAAAGTTTTAAGTAAAGCAGGCAGAAATGCTTTCTGGTATTTTGGGATATCATGAGTTGGAAGGACTCAAAAGATTCATCAGATCTAAATCCTGGATCTACAAAGGACTACCCTGGTATTTAGCTATTTGTTGACACTGTTATACAAATACTTCTTGAACACTGGCAGGTTTGGTACCCTGACCACTGTCCTGGAGAGCCTGTTCCAGTGCCCAACAACCCTCTGGGGAAGAACTTCTTCCTAATACTCGACCTGATCCTCCCCTGATACAGCTCTGTGCTGTTCCCTTGTGTCCTATTGCTGTCACTAAAGAGATCAGCTCAGCTCCTCTGTCTTTTCCTCTGGCCTGAATAAGTCAAGGGACCTCAGCCGTTCCTCATACACCTTGCCCTCTAGATACTTGAATCAAATCTATAGCCCTCTTTTGGATGCTCTCTAATAGTTTTATGTCCTTCTCATATTACAGTGCCCAAAACTGCATGAGGTGCTCAAGGGCAGGCTTCATCAGCAGAGAGTAAAGTAGAACAACCCCTTCCCTCGACTGGCTGTGCTAGATGTGATGCAGGGTATGGTTGGCCCTTTTGGCTCTTGTTAAGTTTCATACAATTGGTGACTGCCCAATCATTGCATCTCTACCCTTGAGGGAATCAACACATCCTCCCAGCTTGGTATCATCTGCAAACTTAGTATGCATTCGAGTTCTCTATCCAGATCATAAAATCTTTGAAGAGAAACAGCCCTAAAATGGAGCCCTGAGAAGTCCCTCTACTGAATGGCTGTCAGCCTGATGTAACCTCCTTTATTAGAACCCTTTCAGTCTGACTCATCACCCATCATAGAATCATAGAATGGCTTGGGTTGGAAGGGACCCCAAGCATCATCAAGTTCCAATGCCCCTGCCACAGGCAGGGCCACCATTGTCCAGTTCACTCATTTTATTATATACTTGTCTAACTATATGCTGAAGATTTTGCCCAGAATGATACTTTCATCAAAAGTATAACATTGCAGTTGCTTTTATTATTGGTCATACTCCTTCAGTTCCAGTTGTGTCACAGCCAGATTAGCATTCTTGTATTCTTCCCAGGGTAAATGGGATTGTAATGCTTCTGATGCGAATCCTTTCCCAAGTCTACTTCAAAAACAGCTTTTCAAAATAAAAAACACTGTCTTGGGATTAACATCAGAATTTTTGAGTCTCCAGGTCTCACTCTGTCGTTTTATCCGCACACTCTATCTAGCAAGTTATGCTGTGATATTCCCAATTGATTTTATAAAATAGTTCAAATATATATATATATATATTACTTCATATTTATTCCACAGACAATAGTAATTTCCAGGCTGGTTTCCAAAAGACAGTTCAAATCTGTATAAACCTAAGTGTTTCATGATGTAGTATCTGTACAGTAATTCCAACAGAAAAAAAGTCTATTGATACATAACTGTTAAAAAAAAAAAAAAAATTGTTGAATGTCCTTGAGTACAAAGATAGAAAAAGTGAATATTAAGAATCTTTCTAATGATTAATAAAATTCCTGTCTTTGTTTGTGTCTATCTGTCTTTGTGAAAAAGGCAGAGGCAGATAAGACAGGCAGAGGTAGAAGGAAAATATGTGTTTACAATTATTTCCCCAACTGTAGCATGTGAAATCATGACATTTCCCTCAACTGAAGTTCCAATCATTAACTGGTTCCTTAAGAAACACTGATTTAACAAAGGGTGGAAGTTGCAGTGTATGTTCACCATCCAGGTTATTATTTTAACTAGTTCGTAAAATGGATGAATATTTGCTTCTGGATCATTCACAGTGTTTATCTGCCAATGCTTCACCTTAAAAAAAAAAAAAAAAAGATGCTTGCTTTCTTCATTTTCTTGTTTGTACCCTGGGAATTATGGTATTCATTTAAGAATTCAAATACACATGCAAGCAATGCAAATCAGAAAACTCTATTCATGTGGAAACATTTTATTCAATAAAATGCTGATGATCTTTTCAGTCAGAGAACATCTCCCAGAAGCTGCATGAGGTCATGACTTTTATACTCCTGAAATTCATACATTTCTCACCCTGCATATAAGCAAGAACTCTATATCACTTCTGCACTGGATGTTTCCGTATAGTCCACTGCCATTCTATTTTAACTAGTCAATTTTGCACTTATAATTTTCTAATTCATTCTAATCTGTGTCTAGCAAAAATGTATGTCCGCATTTAAGCCCCAAAAGGTTGATACTGTTACTATGTGGATACAATTTGACTGAAAAATAAAGCAAGGTATCATTATCCTTTATTGTGTCAAATAGTTGAAAAAATACACATGGAACCTTGTTTTTTTTTCAGTCACCAGAGTTTTGATGAACTATTTAAGTGTATTATTGAAAACCAACTACCTTTTACTAATTTCTTTTTCTATCATTAGACTGTTGCAGTCTGATGTTGAAAAGGGCGAAGTCCTTCATATATGTAAAGCATTTTTACATTCATGTCTGTATATTTCACGTTTTTGTGCTTCTGCATTTTGTAGCTAATCAGCTTTCCTAATTTCTATGTGCATTTAGCATACATTACTTCTTTATTCCACATGCCTTAATGAAGTTGATTATTGGGTTGCTATGAGTCAATATTAGCAGAGATTTTCGTACTATTTTTTAATTTGAATTTTATTAAAAGTGCAAATGTTTGTATTGAACATAATATGTTATATATATATATATATATATATATACACTTTATACTTATACATATATTGATATATATATATAAGTAATACTGATGCTGATCAGGATTTTGCCATTTCAACCTTTTCTTCTGATGAAGAGCTTCTGAGATACCACATCTCCGGCTATTATACTGATAACGAACTTCTTACTTTTAAAGCTTGTTTTATAAACAGATTAGTTTTAATTTTTATCATTTCTCAAAAATGCCACTTTGAGTCATGTCAGAAAAGAAAAACAATTGAAGCTGTATGGCAATTCAGAATGAATTGTTGAAGCATAATCCTGCAACAACATAGAAAAGCAATGTTTTAACATCTTTAGCAGAATTTGTATTTGCTCAATAAGATGACTACTTTTCAGGTAGTGACTTTCATCTTTGCCAACCGTGATATTATGGTTGCATTCATTTGGAAATCTGCAGCAAATTTTTGAGAAAATAACTTCTCATCCTGTTCTATTTCTGAACATCAGTAAGTAACATACTACCCCTACTCTCAAACTTGACATATTCTAAAAGCAGCATATCATTTCTGGTTTGAATTTTGATAAGTCAGTAATTGTTTCAAGCTAACCTGAGTGCTAAAGCTAAAAAATGTATAGACACCTAATTGCTTCATAAATAATGAATGACATAACACCACAAGGTAAGGAAAAACACATTATTTTATATCTAGAAATTCATGAAGTTTCCTGTTAGAAACGCTACTAGAAGAGTTATTCTTACTAACACAAACAAATCTCTAGTTAGTTTTTAGTTATTCTTACATATACATTAATTTCAACTGAATTCAAATAAAAAGCGAAGATTGGAACACTGTTAAATTTGAAAGTAATCTGGCTGTGAATTTGTCTCTTTTGAATTATTTCTATGGTTTACAAAACTGTTAGTTAATAATAAGACAAACAACTTAGAATACAGGATGCTAATGTGTTTCCTAGATAGCCTCCTTTTTTCACTGGGTTGAATTGGAATGAGCTGTGCAGGGAGGTGGTGGAGTCACCATCCCTGGAGGTACTCAAGAAATGTTTAGGGACATGGTTTAATGAGGAAGTACTGGTGGTAGGAGGAAGCATAGACTGGATCATTTTGAAGGTCTTTTCCAACCCTGGTGATTCTGTGATTCTATAATCCTTATTTCAGACAGATGGCAGAACTAACTAGCGTTTTGGCCAGTGAGTACCCTGCATCTATATTTCCAATAGCTTATGGATATTTCACTGGAAAAGAGTGCATTGAAGTGCAATTGGTGATTAACTGGAAGTCACAGGTTTTAAAAAACGGACTCAGAACATTCTGCTCTATAAACCACACACCGAATTGTCTTAGATGACTCTATCTCTCCTGCTCCCTTTCATTTACAGAGGATATATTTTGTTCACACTTATTTTAAACCTTCTGCTGTTCTCAGTAAGGAATAGATGTTGCTAACAACCCTATCAGTGGAACTTAAATATCACAAATTGTAACAGTCTTCTCTTTGCATTCTCATGAAGTTCCCATTTTGAATCAAGGACAACAAAACAACAGCATCAACTCTAAAACCAACCAACCAACCCACCAAAATAGCCACTGAACAACGCAACCAAACCCCTCCTCCAAATCTCAGAAAAGATTGAATAAAATCACATTTATAGTACTTAATAATGTACTTAAACAATAGACTGCAGTTAATTAACTCATGAAGAGGTCCTCATGGATGCCTCTGTAAACCATGTAAATCAATTCCAAAGGTGTTTATTAACTCCATTATCCTGATGGAATTTCCGAGAAGTTTTCAGTAAGTAAAATGAAGAAAATCAGTATAAATTGTACTGGAGACATCAAGAATGAGAGTGTGGAGATAAAGAAGTGTTTATTAAATAGTTTCAAATATGTGTCTTTGGCAACAGAAAGTGCACGGGCTGCTCTAAAAGTAATGCCTCCTATTTTATGATTTTGGCCCATGACATCAGAGGCAGATGTTGGTAGTATGGTAGTAGAGGTTGAACTGTCCCACCAGTATTCCATTACATTTTGTCACTATACAACAGGTGGCAGCAGAGAGGCAGTCTGACAGAATGGCCTCTAACATGGAAGTACATGAATCAAATGTGTGGAATTTAATTCCTCCATGCAGAAAAAATTGCACCCAATGGGATCAGTGCTTGCAGTGGTGACAGAGACATGAATGATAAACCATATTTTAGATGGCAGATTTTTATATGCACAAAGTGCATGCTCTTGTTTTTTACAGGTGAAAATACAGAGCTAATGGTGTTGACTATATTGAAAAATTGTATTCTGTAGCTGACAATTTATTCTATCAAATAATGTCATTGTGCTCTTTGTATCTTTTGTAGTTTCCATGGAAATAAAGAAGAGTCATTACTTTCAGAATGACCTGCATGTATGTGTGGTGTACCTAAAATAGAGTTGATGGCATGTTGTGTTCACATGCATGAAAGAAATTTGAATTGAGCATAGAAAAGTTCAACAGTATTAAACCAGATCCAGACTGTCACTCAGTGTGATGGTCATAGGACAAACATGTTCCAGATTGCCTTCCATGGGTAGGGTTGCCAACTAGATCAGGTTGCTCAGATCTCCATCTGATCTGTCCTTTAAGAGATCCAGAGATGAGGCATCCATAACTCCTCTGGGCAACTTCTGCCAATGTTTTGTCACAGTGATTAAAGAATTACCAACTTACTTCTATCTGAAATCTCCCCTCTATCTAATTGATAAAAGATATTCCCAGAAATATTTTTTTGGAGCAGCTCTCTTAGTTTAAAGCCATTCCCCCTTGTTCTATCACAATCAAACTGTGTAAAAAGTCATTTTCCCTCCTGTTTAGAAGCTCTTTTCAAGTAGTAGAAGGTCACAGTGAGTCTCCTTGGAACTTTCTCCAAAATAAACAAGATTTTAAATCTTAGATGGAATTTAAACTTTAAGAAGAAAATCTTGATTTTCTAATAAAGAGAAAGGACTTACACTTAAAGCTCATCACCTTACCACTGGGATCATCAGTCTCCTTTTGTGCAGATGTAATGTTGCTCCTCACATTTTGAAGGTATTATTCTTCTTTGACCATCTGCTGCAGTTTCCCATTGCTCCAATTTATGTGTTCTGCTGTCTGTTCCAAAAATATGTCTGGCCAATATTTCACTAAGCTAGTTCTTCACTCCCAACCTCCTTCATATGGTGTTCAGCCATTAAAGCTAACCCTAGATAGCCTGATTTTAACTGAAGACAATAATTATAACAGATGTCTCACTGATGTTACAAGCAAGTACAACCCGCTGACTACACGAAAATTGTCATAGCATAGGTGAGAAGCATCTATCCCAATTTCTGCTAAACTCTATACAATTTGTGATTCGTCAGCAAAATGCAGGTCCAGTTTCTAGCACCCACAGATCCTTCATGCCAAGATGACACCTCTGATGGACATTGTTAGCATAAGGAAATCTGCTGCTTGAATACATCCTTAAAGAGAAATGACAGTATTTCACCAAGATCATCAAACAGCCATCATTTCAGCCTAAAAATGCAAGTTTAAGTCTTCACTGATCTTGGAATGGTTTAGGTGGACTCACTTGGATTTATGAGGCTTTGATCTTATTAGCATTTTGTTGAAATTCTGAGTAGACACACCAGCCAGAGAAGGCACTACATTACATGTAGTGCAAAATTTGTTTCCTTTTTGAGAAAAACAAGGATATTACTGAGGCTTGTTTGTACACTTTTTTCCTAGGCAATTATTTCACCTGAGAGTGCAGAATTTATCACCGCAAGACAGCACAGAGAATAAATTTATGGACTTTTACAGAAAATTCATCCGGTGGAAAGAGTTTTGTTTTCTTTCAAATAGAGAGAGCATATAGAGTAAACAAAGGAAAATGAAGGAGCCTCCTCCCCAAAAAACAGTTATCTCGAGAGAAAATCATCTCCTCCCCTGTTACCAGACCCTTCTTGAGGAAAGAAAGCATTAAACCTGCTTTTCAATATGTTTATCTATTACTTCTCTTCCTAGGCAGCAAATACTCTTTATTTCTTACAGTTTGTTATGAAACATTTGAGAGAACTATCATCCCATCCGTGAAAAAGGAGTAGTTTATATTTTATATGTTGCTATATTTTAACAGTGAATTAGGTAAAATGTAGTTAGAACTTTGGTGCAGAAATTATTTCACCCTTGTCTTTTCCAAGATGGATTAAAGACTGATAGCTCACAAATAGTAAAAAAAAGAAATGGAAAGAATATATCTTCAGCATATTTTCCTTCCTTCCTTCCTTCCTTCCTTCCTTCCTTCCTTCCTTCCTTCCTTCTTTCCTTCCTTCCTTCCTTCCTTCCTTCCTTCCTTCCTTCCTTCCTTCCTTCCTTCCTTCCTTCCTTCCTTCCTTCCTTCCTTCCTTCCTTCCTTCCTTCCTTCCTTCCTTCCTTCCTTCCTTCCTTCCTTCCTTCCCTCCTTCCCTCCTTCCCTCCTTCCCTCCTTCCTTCCCTCCTTCCTTCCCTCCTTCCTTCCCTCCTTCCCTCCTTCCCTCCTTCCCTCCTTCCTTCCCTCCTTCCCTCCTTCCCTCCTTCCTTCCCTCCTTCCTTCCTTCCCTCCTTCCCTCCTTCCCTCCTTCCCTCCTTCCTTCCCTCCTTCCCTCCTTCCTTCCCTCCTTCCTTCCTTCCCTCCTTCCCTCCTTCCCTCCTTCCCCTGTATTTGATTTTATGATCAACAGTTCTATGTCTGGTTGGAGGCTGGTCACAAGTCATGTCCAAGGCTCAGTTTTGGGACTATTGTTCTTCAACATCTTTACTAATGATATAGACGATGAAATCAAGTGCACCCTCAGCAAGTTTACAGATGACACCAAGCTGAGCAGTGCAGTCGATACATTGGAGGAAAGGGAAGCCATCCAGAGGGACCTGGACAGGCTGGAGAAGTGGACCCATGAAAACCTAATGAGATTAAACAAGGCCAATTGCAGGGTGCTGCACATGGGCTGGGGCTATCCCAGGTGTTTATACAGACAGGCAAAGAATTCCTTGAAAACAGCCCTGTGGAGAAGGTCTTGGGAGTCCTGGTGGATGAGAAGCTGGACATGAGCCAGCAGTGTGCGCTTGCAGCCCGGAAGGCCAACTGTGTTCTGGGCTGCATTAAAAAAGGGGTGGTCAGCAGGAAGAGGGAGGTGATTGTCCCCCTCTGCTCAGCTCTTGTGAGGCCCCATCTGCAGTACTGCGTCCAGGCCTGGGGCCCCCAGTGCAAGAGAGATGTGGAGCTCTTGGAGCGGGTCCAGAGGAGGGCCACTAAGATGGTCAGAGGGCTGGAGCACCTCTCCTGTGAGGAAAGGTTGAGGGAACTGGGCTTGTTTAGCTTGGAAAAGAGAAGGCTGCATCATCCCATTGTGGCCTTCCAATACTGGAAGGGAGTGTATAAGCAGGAGGGGGAATGGCTGTTTGCAGGGGTGGATAGTGATAGGACAAAGGGGAATGGTTTTAAACTGAGACAGGGAGACAGGAGGGGTTTAGGTTAGATACTGGGAGGAAGTTTTTCTCTCAGAGGGTGGTGACACACTGGAACAGGTTGCCTGAGAAGGTTGTGGATTCCCCATCCCTGGAGGCGTTCAAGACCAGGCTGGATGTGGCTCTGGGCAGCCTGGTCTGGTGGTTGGTGACCCTGCACATAGCAGATGGTTGAAACTAGATGATCGTTGTGGTCCTTTTCAACCCAGGCCATTCTATGACTCTATGACTATATTATTCTCTCCTTCCTTGCTTCCTTTCCTCTTTCCTTCCTCCCTCCCTCCCTGCCTGCCTTCCTGCCTTCCCTTCCTCTCTTTCTTTCTTCTCTCTCTCTCTTATCTCCTTTCCCTTCTTTCTCTTTCCTTTTCTCTTTCTTTTCTTCTTTATTCTTCTTTATTTTTTCAAGAGAAAGTTTCCAAACTGATACTGATTTTCAATTGTTTCAATGTTTAAAAAACAGAAACATCACACAACTAATATATATGTCTAATAATAATGGTTCTAATCCTCACAATGTGGAGATAAGTTTGCAGTGTCAGCAATAGACAGAACACTTCTACAGCTATTAAAGAACAAGGAACATCTGTTTCCAGCCATAAATCTGTCATGTCACCAGTAATTCCCACCAAAATGACATTACTGGCCTAATTCTTCAAAAGCCACAGTTCTATAGAACTGCGGAACAGCTGCTGTGTCACCTCAAAGTTGTCTAAAATAGGATAGAGTAATAAAGCATGCTTACCTTTTACATTTGGAAATGCTATATACAGCTTACAGACCTTAGAGACCTTTAAATTGCAAGTCAGTATATATATGCAGAGATTCCTCTTCAGACATGACAGAATAACACAAGAAGGTAAACTTTGCTGCCTCCTTAATAGCCTGTATACTTATTCAGCAGCCCCTCTAGTATTCTAATGTTGTTTAGCATTATGTTTTGTTGTCAGCTTTTGTTCCAGTGTGAGTTACATTTGTGTCTGTACTCTGGTTCCATGACCAGAACTTAAGATTTCCTTTCTCTGGGTCATCTTTAATGAAAGAAATTCTGATGATTGAAAATGCACTCCAATATCTTTATGTTATTTTCTTTCAAAAATTAAATAAAACTAAAGACAAATAAAAACAAAAACATATTTGTGTAGACAGCTTGTGAAAAAGGGGATTTTTCTTTTCTGGAACAAAGAAAAAGAGTGGTAACATATTAAAGAAGTCTTATTTCCTGAATAATTGCCTTATGTCATACAGCAAATTACAACGAAACCATTTTTATCTCAATGGCTGGTTAATTTGGGGAATGCATTAGAAAAATGTTTCTGCCTGCCATACTTGCTTCATGTGAAATTTTAAAGTGGGTTATGTTTAATGCTATATTTAGAGTGATATTATTCTAGGGGTAGGACAACTGGTAATCAGCTTAATTTGTAGCAAAGAAGATTGAAGTGAGATATTAGAAGAAGCTTTCTAATTGTAAGGAAAATTAATACCACAAATGGCTGCCCAAAGTGGCTGTGTAAAAACACATATTTACAGTGTTCAAAAACAGATTAAGCAAGAATCTGCTTATGTAGATCTTCATCAGAGTAGAGAGGCAAGCTATGAGGCCTCTTGAAGTTCTTTGCCTTACATTTCATATGGATTCATACTGTTGCTGAAAAACAAGGAACATCCATTGACAAGAAGAGATTTGTTGTTTACAATACAAGAAGATATTGTAAACAACTCATTTTCACAGGGATTTATGTTTCAGCACAACAGGGAATGAACAGAAATGTTTTTATTTTCTGCACTCTAGTTTGCAGAAACTGACTAAAATTCAGGAAATGTACGTGTATTGTGCCCTACTGAGAAGAATTTATTTCACTAATTCCATCAGTGATGTTAATGCATAACTTCTAAACTTCCAGAAGATTGTGAAAACATATTCTAGTGTCTGTGGTTCTCCAAACATCCGTCTCATGTTTTAAATTATGTTTATTTTCAGCTATGGCAATTAGATCTATAGCTAGCTGACTACTTTTGAAATTGTTCCTGATGTTAATAGACAGAGAAGCCTGCACTATTGGAATGGACTGTCTCTGCAGATAGTTTCTCCTAGAGACATTATTCATACTTGAGAACACAGAATAATGGGTTGGCTGGTCACAGCCAGAGAGTTGTGGTCAGTGGCTCTTTGTCCAGGTAGGGGCCAGTCAGGCATGGCATTCCCAGGGATCAGTCTTGGGAGAAGTGCTCTTCTATATCTTTACCAATGACCTAAACAGTGGGACTGAGTGCATCCTATGCAAGTTTGCTGATGACACCAAGCTGAGCGATGCAGTTGATACGACAGAAGGAAGGAATGCCATCGAGAGTGATCTGGACAGGTTTGTAAAGTGAGATGATGAGAATCAAAGGAGGTTCAGTGAGGCGAAATGCAAGGTGTTGCACTTGAGTTGTGACAATTACAGATATGTGTTCAGTTTGAGAGATGAACTCCTTGAGAGGAGACCTGCAGAGAAGGATTTGGGGGGTCCCAGTGGACAAAAAGCAGGACATGAGCCTGCAGCAAGCATTTGCATCCTGTAAGACCAACAGTACGCTGGGCTGCATCAACAGAAGGATGACCATCAGGCTGAGGGAGGTGATTTCTTCGCTCCTCACACACCTCCACAGTGCCTTTCTGAGACCCCAGTCTGGAGTGTGGTGTCCTATTGCTGCAAATGTTAAGATCACGCTGTATCACCCTTTGCTTAACTGATTAGCCCCCCGATTAGTGCTAAGAACTGCTAGCGTACACCAATATGGTGAATAGAGAAAAATGGCTTTTATTACCGCGTGGCATCTGTTTAAATACATTCATCTTCTACTTCATCTACACCCCTTTTAAGCATGCATTGTCCAATCACTGAGCAGAGGAGATCCTGTCGCGTCACATCCCGTAGCCCTGAGGGCGCCTAATACAACAGTGTCCAGGTCTGGGGACATCAGCACAAGAAAGATGAGGAGCTGTAGGAGTGAATCATTTTCTTGTTGACAAGACATAGCAGAGGAACATTCCTCAGCTCTGAATCAGATGCAGTACACCATGGAACTGGGCAGCTAAAGGGAAGATGACAATATTTAACAAGTAGGCTATTATGATTTCTTGCCAGTGCCAATATATATCATGAGTACAGATATATCATGTTTCAGTCACTTGGAAAGTAATGACTCTTACAGCAGTTACAGTGAGCATAATAGCACTGTGATAGAGAAAATTCTCAGCTAGAAAACACTATTTTTTAAAACAGTCACAACCATTAGTTGTGCATTATTTTGCCTGCTATAAGCAAGAGTCTGCATTCTGTGCTCCAAAAATTCTGCACTAGCAGGGGTATTCCACTCTCACTGTTTTCGCTGCTGAAATGCACCACCCATCTCCTCACATCTACTGTTCTGTCTCCAAAAATATTCAGCAAGTGCCAATGAATGTCAGTGAATACATTTTTTTTTTTTTTTTTCTGTGTGGAGGAATTCAATTCCATACTTTTGATTCATGTCAGACTGCCCCTCTGCTGCTTCTGTCACATGGCAACAACATATAACAGAATATTGATGAAAAGGTTCAACCTCTACTGCCAAATTATCAATCTCTGACTTTTTGGGACAACATCATAAAACAGGAGGAATTACTTTTGGAGCTGCCCTTGTGCAGAGCTTCAGGATTATAATGCATCATAAATCTTTTACTATGCCAAAGTATTGACATAGTATACATAACAGTTTCAAATAAAATAGGTCAGAGCCATGCAATCTGGCATGAGGTGTGGTCAGTGTTAGAAAGGTCCTTTCAACAAGCGTTCCCCTTCTGAAACCAGTATATGTGCCACAGTAGTTAGTGCTCATTTCTGTTGAGCAGATGTTAATGCCTCTAAATTAGTCATGGATTTTTTCAGCCAATGCCTTAGCTTTGCTGGTCTTTCCAGCTTTGTTTTACTTCTACATACTTGTTTCTCGAAACAGAGAAAATTTTTTTTGTAATGCAGGGTCTACCATCTGGCAGTATGCGAAGCCTCTGCACCAGCTTGAGGAGGGTACCTGTAGAGTGGAGAAATAAGATTAATGTGCTTGTGTCTGGGTCACTCACTGTTGTCTGGAAAAAATCAAGTTCTGTTTCTATGCTAACCAAAGTAAAAACTGAGCTGCAATATGCTCCTATTTTAATACATGTGTTGAAGGTGTGACAAATCATAGAATCATAGAATCATAGAATTACTCAGGTTGGAAGGGACCTCAAGAATCATCAAGTCCAACCGCAGCCTAACCACAGTACCCTAACTCTAACAACTCTCTGCTAAATCATACCTCTGAGCACCACATCCAGGCAGCTCTTAAACACATCCAGGGACGGTGACTCAATCACCTCCCTGGGGAGCCTATTCCAATGTTTAACCACCCTTTCTGTAAAGAAGTGTTTCCTAATGTCCAACCTAAACTTACCTTGGTGCAAATCCATAGTTAAGGTTTAGGGAAAGAGAGGAAATAAATACAAAATGTCATTAAACAAGGAAGAGTACATTTGGGCAGAATATTAAGTTTTCTTTTGTTAAAGCATAGTCATTTGGTATGGTTTTGTTAGTAACATGAACTGATTTACTAGAGGACACTTGAATGTGGCTGCATATCTCTAGGGTGAAGAATATGCAGTCTTCCTCATGTGAATGAGTAGCAGCCCTGTGCTTCACAAGGTGAGTGGTTTGCAATTCTATGGAATATGTCAGCTGTGTTTGGGAGGAAGGAACAGTGAGACCTTGCATGGTGGTCTCTGCAATGGGATTCCCTGCTGAAGTAGTATTTTGCCAGCATTACATTACCAGCTGGTCATCTTGTTTTATCCCAGTTCTATGAACAGTGGTTGGAAATGTGTTTTTTGGATTAAGGTGAAATTTTTCCTTTGTTTTTAAGATTTTCTTTTTAAATTTCTATTTCAAACTTTATTTAAAGCAGATTAATTGTAAAAAGAAGCTTTTTTTTTTTTTTTTTTTTCCCCCAACTGAGGTGATGCCTACTTTTATTTTGAAAAGATTGAAAGTAAACATTTTTTGGAGTTTTCTTTCTCTTGCTGGCACAGCTTGACAAAACTGATATCAATTTAATGTTTCCATGAATTTGAATCTACTATTTTTTCGTGAAGGTAGCGAAGGTAACTGGAAAATAATGGGGTTTTAATGAAAAAAAAACAAAACAAAACAAAACAAAAAAAACCCACACCTTTTGATTCATTAGAAAACATTATTTTTCTCACTGAATTTTTGTACTGAAGTTTCTTTTCTATCACTATCTAGCAGTGTTCTACTTGTGATTGTGGCCTACAGTTCTGCCTCCACATGCTTTCTAAACATGCTGCCTACATGAAAGGGGTTGTATTTTCACTAACTCAAAGTAGACATATGTATAGTCATATGTACTGCAAGAAAAAAGATCCAAAAAGATCCCATTCTGACAAAATAGAAAGAAGGGAATAACCTGAAGGATTTATTCTAACTCTTTTGCTTCCTACCTGAAAATAAAAGTAGATTGTTCTGAAAATACATGTAACCTAAGAAACTAAGAGTAACTGGGACTCTACAGCACTCGGTGTTTCTTTAAATTCAGCACAAATGATAGTCCCCACAGTAAGACCACCACAAATGTTGATATCATTCCATATCGAGAAGAAGTAATAAATACAGCAAACTGCACCTGAGAAATTGCTATTTCCACATAAACATCAAATAATTCCACATAATATCAGATCTCTTCATTAGGGTTTTCCAAATTCTATAAGTTAAAATGATGTCAAACTCTTAAATCTAAGAATCATAGAATCATAGAATTACTCAGGTTGGAAGGGACCTCAAGAATCATCAAGTCCAACCGCAGCCTAACCACAGTACCCTAACTCTAACAACCCTCTGCTAAATCATATCTCTGAGCACCACACCCAGGCGGCTCTTAAACACATCCAGGGACAGTGACTCAATCACCTCCCTGGGGAGCCTATTCCAATGTCTAACCACTCTTTCCGTAAACAAGTGTTTCCTAATGTCCAACCTAAACTTACCTTGGTGCAACTTGAGGCCCTAAGAGTTTACATCTTACATTTTCTTTTGGCGGGGGCATACAGTTAAGGACTTTTGAAGTAACAATCATTTAAAGAAGTTCTTCTAAGTTTACATTAAATTTAATTAGCACAGCTGATTATCATCCATCTTTAAACAATAGGCAAGCTTCTTGACACATATGAATCTTGTTAACAGAAAGAAAATGAAAGAGAAAAAAGAAAAAAAGAAAAGGAAAAATGAAAAAAGATAATAACTTTTACATGGAAAATGGAGAATAAAGTTATGAATGAATTCATAATATGAAAGAAAGATCAATGTTAAAAAAAGGTATTAGTGCACTTTACCAGGATACTTGTTCATATCAGACTCAGTGTACGTGTAAGATGTTAACTCCTCAGTTATTCACATTTTATCATTAGAAGCAGTAAGATCTGGTTACAGAAATCATTAAATGATTATTTCATGCACTTAAAAAACTTATGATGCAAACTACAAAAACTGATTTTCCAAGGACAAAATTATAGATTGAGCTGCCATTATTTCAATATTTCACATACAGTAGTCAAGAAGAATGCTTAAAAATGTCTTTTTTTTTTTTTTTTTTCAGGACAGTTCAAAATTTCCAAAGTATTAAAGCATAAAAAAATAATGTCATAGAATGAAAAAATAATGTCATAAAATAAATGAATTGTTCTCTTCTCTGTTAATTTTGACTGCCTTCATATTGTCTATTGCCTTTTTTTTATTATTATTTTTTATTTTTACAGTTGTTGACTTTGGTGGAGAGTCTGATTACTGGAATGTGAGAACAAAAATAAAAACATATCACAACATGTGTTTTATTGAGACATTAAACACATTTGAGAAGACTGAGCATCTTTCCTTACATGTAATACTTTGTCCTCAATAAAAAGTCACACATAAATTAGAGGTCATCCAGAGCAAGGCTCAATTCACAGATATATTCCGAGTCTGCATGCACAACAGTAGTAGCAATTAGCAGAAAGAGGGGAGAGAGGTTTTAACAATTGCCATAAGGTGGTGAATTTGATTGGGATCCAGAATGCAGGTGGTATCGGTGCCAAGATTACTTTAGAAAACACAAAATGAAACAAAAAGTAATAGGCTAAGTACTGGCCACCTAAGTAAAGTGAAAAAAGTAATATTTACTGACATTTTGTACTAGACTTTTGGTTGCATGTGAATTGGTTTGGCTCAATTTGAGAGACTAAAATATCAGAAAAATTGTTTTTTCTCCCATCTGAATCTTCAACAGCTTAACCAGATCCAGTGTAACACAGAACAGACACAAATCTTGGTGACCAGCATTTAAAAAAAAAAAAAAGGTTAAGAGTGAAATTCTTCATGGATGTGGGAGAAGGAGAGCTTTCATAGCTTTGAAAAATGGCTTAAGAGATTGAGTCTTGGGTGATTGTTACAGGAATATTACTGAGCAATCCATTCTCTGTTGTGTAAAACTTCCCAGCTGTCTGACAGTAGTAGGTAGCAGTGGGAGACTGCTTCTTTTCTGAGATACAGATTTTCTTTTTAAGGAATCATAAAAAATTCAGAAAGGTTCACTCCTTATGGGTAATGTCTGAAAAAACAAGCATTTTAATAGTTGTTGCAGTTTAAATTAGTTGGTGGCTGATCACCATGCAGTCCTTCAATCTCTTCTCCGTTCCCAGTGGGATGGGGGAAAGAATAAAAAAAACAACCCACAAAGTGGAACTTATGAGTTGAGACAAATCTGTTTACAAAGATAAAGATAATAATTATGGCAAACAAATATATGAATATAAAAATGTATATAACAGTGACGCACAAGAAATTTCTCACCATCTCCTGACCAATGCCCATCTCATCCTCCAAGCAATGGAAGGGAGAGGTGAACTCCCATCCCCTTCAAAACTCCTTCCATTTGAAGTCATATGGTACAGAATGTTCCTTTGACCAGTGTGAATCAGCTCTCCTGATTCTGTTCCTTCCCAGCTCCTTGGGCCTTTCACTTTGTACAACATTGCTTAGCAGCAACTATAAACACTGGTGTGTTAACAACATTGTTTTCCTCTAAGAACCGAAACATAGCATCATACGAGATACCCTGAGAAAACATTTCTATCCCAGCTGAAACTAAGACAATAGTCATCTGTTTTCCAAAGGGTCATGAATTTGTCCATTACTCTAGTGAATACCTGGGAAGAGGTTAATCTATTCTGAGGCTTCATCTGATTGTTGTACAATAAGCAGAAATCATCACAACAAGTCAGAGCTGTGCAAAATTTGCCACTCTTTGGTAATCAGGATTAACACTGAGCAAAACATTTTAGTTAACTTATCAAAATGCTCATTCCATTCTAACGGAAACATTGCATTTCATTTGGGCTGGGGCATGTGACCAGTGTATGCTTAATTCACTGCCTGAGCCATCAGCATTTCTTTCTGAACATCTTCTTAGTCTTTCTTGGTTGTGGTGAAATTCAGCCTGCTTTAAATCTCTTCCACTGAAATTCAACTAAAAATGCAATGTCTGTAAACTGTATACTTAGGAGCGAGCATACTCAGTCACTTAGCTATTAGATAATACCTGATTACCCTGCAATGTTTTGATTTCATTACCACATCACACATTCTAGTTATGATTCATTTTGCCTCTAAAATCATGTATTTACTTTTGAAACTAAGTAGGAACATGACAAAGAAATATTTACACTTTATTTTCTTTTAGACAACAAACCTCAGAATTTACTTTTTCTTGTTTTTAATAATTTCAACTTAATTTTGATATAAAACATAACAAAGTTCTCTGTTATTCATGTTTATACCACATTTTAAGTCACATTTAAAAGGAAGTTGCAAATAGAGCCAATCAGTGAGTTTTTAACCTCTTATATAAGAGAGAAGATTTCTACTGCTTATAGTCACTCTAATTTCCCAGCTCTACAGATATGTGTCATCTGATTCTAAGGAAAACTTCAGTCCCCTTCTCTCTCCTGTCCCACACTTCTTCACAATTTTGGGATTTAAGGCGTTCATACTTTCCACCATCCCTTGTTTGTCTTCCAGTTCTTTGAAATGACATCTGTGATGATTTTGGCTGGCTTCTATCTTCATCTCAACCTCATATCCTTTGAGTCAGAAGGAGGATATGCCTCCCTCAATTTCATTATCACTTTCTTCAACAGATAGATCTAGTGATACATCCTGAATTTATTTTTGTTTCATTAGGAGATTCTTCTAAGACCCCATTTTTTACATGAAAACTGAATATGATCTGTGACTCATCATATTGAGAGAGATTGTATACCTGTTTGTCTTTTCATTATTTTGGGAGTAAATGAGACAAATCCCTGAATATCTGCCAGATTTCCTACCCAGAGAGACTTAAATCTGTTGTCATGTCATGTATGCTATGGAGGTTGTATTTCCATTTACTTTATTATAAAGAAATAAAATAATTTTAAATTATAAATCTAAAAAAAACTCGCCATGAAAACAAAACCAACCATAAACATATGTGACATGCATATTTTTACATCGCTATTATCTAAAAAAAACTGCATTAGTTGTAACACTTTCCAAGGCACAACTCCTCTCAGCAATTTTTTTAATACTGGTTCTCTCTTCCCCGAATTTGTTTACATATATGTTAATCACCTTCCAAGTCAGAGAATCATAGGAATAGAGATAGAAAAAATGGTTCAGATTTGAAGGGAGCTCTGGAGGTCATGTGGTCTAACCTCTCTGCTCAAAAAGGGACACCAAGAGCAAGTTGCTCAAGTCAATCTAGTTTCTCAAGTGGTGTTCAATTTCCCTTTAACAACACAGTGGCAGAGTGCTATTTGTCCTCATATCCTTTAAAAAAAAAGCAAAAACAACAACAACAAAAACTGGTATTCATTACATTTATTGTTTAGTAAATATTCTTTATTAATTACTCCTTTTTAGCTTTTAAAATCATAGTGTGCTATGTTTTACTGACAAAAACATTGGCACTGCTGCCAATTTCAGGACATTCGTTTACATTTTTGGTTGGTATTGTTGCTCTTCTGGACATGTTTAAGTTCAGATTGTCTTTTTAGCCACAGCATACTCCTGTTGGTAATCTTTTCTGATTTCACGTAACTATTCTCTATATCCCCTGTGAAGACAAGAACATTTTTACTCTGTGACTGTTTCTCCCATACCTGTATGCAGAAGTAAATGAGAAGTTTCATCAGTTATGCCTGGCACAGTAGTAAACAGACAAGAGCATAATATATGCAACAACTTCTGTAGTTAGGCCATCTATTAATTGCAACACAAATTCTTATGTGTTCATGTTAATTACATACAGACACAATACACTTTGTACGTAGGTCGCTCCAAAAGTAATGCCTCCTGTTTATTTCCATGGTACCTACAACAGACACATAAAGCACAGTAACATAGTTTGATAGAACAGATTCTCAACTAAAAATTTTCACAATTTTCACCATTTTCAACATGAACACCACCATTAGCTATGCATTTTTTCCACTGGTGAGCAAGAGTCTACATGCTGTGCTTGTAATTTTTACAAGTACAATTTCTGCACCAGAGGAGGTAACCCACTGTTTCACGGCTGCTAAGATGGTGTTATTTCTAGGAAAATGTTGCCCATGCAGTCCATCTTTAATTGGTCTGAACAGATGGAAGTCAGAATGCACTAAATCTGGATTATATGGCAAGCCTGGTTGGACAGTTCTGCCAACATTGGCAAGGTGCTCCATGACCTTCTAACTGATATGGGGCCTAGGTGATATTGTGTTACAAAAGAAAGGTTTCCTTCTTCTCTGCCCTGATTCTAGAAATATTTCAACTTTCAATAGCCAGTGTTACAGTGAAGTGGTTTGAGTGGATGAGTGATCTGAGTCAAATTTCTTATTTGGTGGGAAATTCACAAATCACCAGTCCATGGACTACTCTATTTTTACTCTGGCTTGTGGTGCTGACACCACATCTCATTACTGGTAATCATAAGGAAAATGTTACCTTCAGCCTTGTGTTGGTTTAATAAGTCATAGCAGACTTGCATACGGTGTTCTTCGTATTCCAGTGTGAGCATTCATGGTAACCACTTGCTGCAAACTTTGTGATATTCTAACACTGTCACTTTTGTTTCCAATGAATTAAAGCTGATATTCAGCTCCATATATAGTTCCTTGCTTGTAATCTGCCAATTACTTTTCAGTGGAGTTCAGGATCTTGTGTGGAAGAAGCAAAGAAATAAGTAGGATTGCAACCCTGGACTTTGGAAGAGCTAGCTTTAATCTCTTCAAGGACTTACGTGGAGGTATCCCATGGACTAGAGAGCTGGATGATAAGGAGGCTCAAGAGAATGGATTGACTTCCAAACACAAGATAGTGCATCCCCAGGAGTGAGAAATCAGGGAAAGGTGTCAGGAGGCCTGTATGGGTGATCAGTGTTCTTATGGATATGTTCAAAGGCAAGAAGAAAGTCTACAAAATGTGGAAAAAGTGTCTGGCCACTTTGACATGAACACTTGACAGGGCATGTAAGGATGTAACATTGAAGGCTAAGGTTGACCAAGATTCCGTACAATCAGGTCTTAAACACCTCCAAAGATGGGGCACCCGTAACCTCTTTGTGAGATCTGTTCCAGCGTTCCATATTTCATCCTAAGACCTAATCTAAATCTCCCCTCTTTTAGTCTAAAGCCATTCCCCCTTGCCCTATCACTATCAGTTCATGTAAAAATTTGGTCCCCCTCCTACTTTTAAGATCCCTTCAAGCAGAGAGTTGGAAGTCTGTAGCCTCCAGTGTTCCCCCAGGACTTGTACTGGGTCCAGTCTTATTCGACATCTTTGTCACTGACCAGAATAAAGGGATAGAATCCACACTCAGCAAGTTTACTGATTATATAAAGCTGGGAGGAGTGTCTGACACATTGGAAGGCTGTGCTGCTGTTCAAAAAGACCTGGACAGACTAGAAAGTTGGGCAGAGAGGAATCTTATGAGGTTCAACAAGAGTAACTGTAGAGTCTTGCACCTGGGAAGGAATAACTGCATGCATCAGTACAGATTAAGGGATAATTTGCTGGAGAGGAGCTCTGCAGAGAAGGCCGTAGTGTCCTATGAACAACAGATAGACCATGAGCCAGGCACGCGCGGTCCAGACAGTTCCTGCAATGTGTTGAGGACAACTTTCTGATGCAGGTGGTGGAGGAACCGATGAGGGGAGGGGTGTTACTGGACCTTATTCTCACAAATAAGGACGGGTTTGTTAAAGAAGTAAAAGTTGGGGGTAGCTTGGGTTGTAGCGACCACGAGATGGTGGAGTTCAAGATCTTGAATGGAAGAAGCAAAGCAAAAAGTAGGATTGCTACCCTGGACTTTAGGAGAGCCAACTTTGATCTCTTCCGGGACCTACTTGGAGCTATCCCGTGGGCTAGGGTGTTAGAAGGTAAGGGGGCCTGTGAGAGCTGGACGGCATTTAAACAGCTCTTCTTCCAAGCTCAGGATCGGTGCGTCCCTGTGAGCAAGAAATCGGGAAAAGGTGGCAGGAGACCTGTGTGGATGAGCAAGGAGCTCATGCGCAAACTCAAAGAGAAAAAGAAGGTCCATGAAATGTGGAAAAAGGGTCTGACCACTCGGGAAGAATATAGAAATGTTGTCAGGACCTGCAGGAATGCGACGAGGAAGGCTAAAGCCCATCTGGAATTGAATCTAGCAAAGGTGGTAAAGGATAATAAAAAAGGCTTTTTTAAGTATGTTAACAGTAAAAGGAAGACTAGGGAGAATGTAGGTCCCCTACTAAGTGAGGGGGGTGTTCTGGTAACGGGGGATGCTGAGAAGGCGGAGATACTGAACGCCTTCTTTGCTTCTGTCTTCAGTGAAAAAGTTCCCCCTCGGGAATCCCAGACCCTGGCAGTTAGTGAGAAGGTCTGGGGAATGGAAGACTTCCCTTTAGTCAGGGAAGAGGCAGTTCGAGAGCGCCTAGGCAACACCAATGTTCATAAATCCATGGGACCCAATGGGGTGCATCCACGGGTGCTGAGGGAGCTGGCAGAGGTGATTGCTGAACCGCTCTCTGTCATCTTTGAGAGGTCTTGGAGAATGGGGGAGGTGCCTGAAGACTGGAGGATAGCCAATGTCACTCCGGTCTTCAAAAAGGGCAAGAAGGAAGATCCAGGTAATTACAGGCCAATCAACCTCACCTCTGTCCCTGGAAAGGTAATGGAACAGATTGTGCTGGATGCCATCACCAGACAACTGGAAGAAAAGGAGGTTATCAGGAGTAGTCAGCATGGGTTCACCAGGGGGAGGTCGTGCTTGACCAACCTGGTAGCCTTCTATGATGTTGTCACTGGCTGGGTGGATGGGGGAAGAGCAGTGGATGTAGTCTACCTTGATTTCAGCAAGGCGTTTGACACTGTCTCCCACGACATCCTTATAACAAAGCTGAGGAAGTGTGGGATAGATGAGTGGACAGTGAGGTAGGTTGAGAACTGGCTGACTGGCAGAGCGCAGAGGGTTGTTGTTGGCGGTGCAGAGTCTGGTTGGAGGCCTGTAACCAGCGGTGTTCCCCAGGGGTCGGTGCTGGGTCCGGTCTTGTTCAACATCTTCATCAATGACCTTGATGAGGGGACAGTGGCCACCCTCAGCAAGTTTGCTGATGATACGAAGTTGGGAGGATTGGCTGACACACCCGATGGCTGTGCTGCCATTCAGCAAGACCTGGACAGACTGGAGAGCTGGGCAGTAAGAAACCAGATGAGGTTTAACAAAAGCAAGTGTAGAGTCTTGCACCTAGGGAGGAATAATTGCATGCACCAGTACAGGCTGGGGGGTGACCTGCTGGAGTGGAGCTCTGCAGAGAGGGACCTGGGTGTCCTGGTGGACGACAGGTTGGCCATGAGCCAGCAGTGTGCCCTTGTGGCCAAAAAGGCCAATGGCATTCTGGGGTGCATTAAAAAGAGCGTGGCCAGCAGGTCGAGGGAGGTGATCCTCCCCCTCTACTCTGCCCTGGTAAGGCCTCATCTGGAGTACTGTGTCCAGTTCTGGGCTCCCCAGTACAAAAAAGACAGGGATCTCTTGGAAAGAGTCCAGCAGAGAGCCACAAAGATGGTGAAGGGCCTGGAACATCTCCCCTATGAAGAAAGGCTAAGAGAACTGGGTCTGTTTAGCCTTGAGAAGAGAAGACTGAGAGGGGACCTGATCCAGGTCTATAAATATCTAAGGTGTGGGGGGCAAAGTGGCGAGGCCGGACTCTTTTCAGCAGTGTGCGGAGACAGGACAAGGGGAAATGGCCAGAAGCTCGAGCATAGGAAGTTCCGCACCAATGTGCGCAAGAACTTCTTTACGGTGAGAGTGACGGAGCACTGGAACAGACTGCCCAGGGAGGTTGTGGAGTCTCCTTCTCTGGAGATATTCAAGACCCGCCTGGACGCCTACCTGTGCGACCTGGTGTAGGGAGCCTGCTTTGGCAGGGGGGTTGGACTCGATGATCTCTGGAGGTCCCTTCCAACCCCTACAATTCTGTGATTCTGTGATTCTGTGAGCCAGCAGTGTGCTCTTGTAGCCTAGAAGGCCAAAAGTATTCTATGGTGTATTAAAAAGTACGTGGAGAGGTGTGTCAAGAAAAGCAATCCTCCTCCTCTGCTCTACTGTGGGGAAGCCAAAGTTAGATTGCTGATTCCGGTTCTGGGCTCCTCAGCTCAAGAAAAATAAAGAACTTCCAGAGATAGTCCAGTGGAGGGCCACAAAGATAATTAAAGCCCTGGAGCATATCCGATATGAGGAAGGACTGAGACACATGGATCCATTCAGCCTGGAGAAGACTCATCATTTTCATCAATGTTTATAAATATCTAAAATGCAGTAGTCAAGAGGATATGTCCAGGCTTTTTTTCAGAAATGTGCAGCAACAGAACAAGGGGAAGTAGGCAAAAACTGGTACCCAAGGTGTTCAGTACAAACATGCAAAAAATCCTCTTTACTGTGAGGATGGAGCACTGAAACTAGGGAGATTATGGAATCTCTTTCTCCAGAAATGTTCAATATCTACCTGGACACTTTCCTGTATGAGCTACTGTAGAGAACCTGCTATAAGTAGAGGGGCTGGACTCCTCAATGGTCCCTTCCAACCCCTATCATTCTGTGATTTGTACAGATGATCAGATAGAAATATTCTTCATTTCATGGTGTGACAGCTATGCATGGCTGTCCAGAACATGTTTTGTCTTTCATGTCCCTCTTGTCACCCACTTCACTGTACTCACATCCACTGTTTGGTCTCCACTCAGCAAGCACTGATGGGTGTCAGTAGGTTCAGTTTTTTTTCCATGTGGAGGAATTCATTTCCACACCTTTTCTTCATACACATTTCCATCTTAGAAGCCATTTTGTCAGATTGCCTCTCTGCTGTTTCTGTCACATGGCAACAAAATGTAATGGAATGCTGGCAAAGGGGTTCAACCTCTGCTACCACACTACCAGCATCAACCACTGCTGTAATGAGCCAAGAACGTAATAAACTAGGAGACATTACTCCCTCGTATTAAACAGATCTTCATTTATGTGCCTATTTTTTGTCTATTAACATGCCAATTTTATGACATATACCAAGTACTCTATAATAATATAAATATTATTTCCATATTTCACCTGCAAATTTCCAGCCTAAATTATTTGGCTAAATTCATCTTAAACATTTCTCAGCTGACTTAGAATGCTTCTTTGCCAAAGCAACTAGAAATTCTCAGCAGCTGTCTAGTTTGCAGAGAAGAGCATTAATGGTTGAGTTTCTATGTGAAATGCCGCCTTAGTAACACCGTGGGCTAATATACAGATATAGTCGGTTTCATTGTTAAATTCAGACCCAAATTTGCAGATAGACTTACAGAAACACTATTTTGCATGTGTAGTATTCTTTAGACACATTCAGAAATGCTTTAAATATTTAATTACTTCTTAGAAGTCTGTCATTAGAAGTTAGAATATTCCATGTGGAAAAGTTACAATGCAGCAGTAACGATCTGAAAAAAGCAAAGCATCCAGAACTGCTTTCTTCCCTCACATCTTTAGAAATTTCTAGTGTGTTCTCAAATGACTAAGTGAACTAGATCTGGTCTTGGATCTTCTGCTATTAGCCATAAAACCATGGCAGCAAGAAAGCCAATTCTTACTGCCATGCTTCCACATGGTGACCTTCCAGACAGAAAATGTGAGCAAATTCCCCCCACCAGAAAAACTGATATTCCCACATCAGAGTAAAAGATTAACATCAAAGTGGCCCTATGGCCTGGGGAGGCTGACACCCCTAAAGTGTCATTTGACTTTGGTAATGGAAAAGACAAATTACACTCTGGTCTCCTTACAAATAGAGCAAAGCTACAATTAATAACTGGGATTTAAAGACTTTGAAAATGTTCTAGAAATTGCTAATAAATTCCAGTAGAGTCAATAGGAAGAGATTTGTTCTTCACGCAATTAGAAAACTCAATTAGTATTGAAACCTCAAAGCTAGGATCAGTTCAAAATGGTTTAGACTCCTAATATGTTTACATGGCAAAACATACTTTTTCAACTTATCAGGATGTTGCACATGTTCTGTGTGGTATGAGTCTTGGATTAATCAGAAATATACTATTTCCTAATGCCCCAAGGCAGTATCTAGGAATAACAATGGCTAAGATTAACATTCATATATTCTGTATATCAATATTAAATATTAATATTTTAATACCTTATAGTGTCTTAGCAAGTTTCTGTCCCACTGTACTAGCTAAGCAAAATGCTGTGTGAGACAGAACTCAATGCTTACATTATACTGCTGCTGCACTAGACAGATACAGGATTAAGCTGTTTATACAGTACAGAGTAATATCAAGCTAATATTTTGATAGTAAGTTAGTCAAGCATTATGCAAATATTATTCACTCTACTGAAAAAAAGTGATAACACAGCAAGTGGTTCACTTGAACAGAACCACCCAATGAACTGATGTTAGTGTATGGGTAGCTCTTGGGAGGGGTGATAGAAGTCTGAAAGAAGTAAAGCTTTTTTGTCTTAAAACAGAAGACACATTTTTTTCCCATTAGATTTTCCAGTTTTGCAAAAGGCATAGAATCATAAAATCACAGAATGGTTTGGGTTGGAAGAGACCTTTAAGATCACCTAATTCCAACCCCCTGCTACAGACAGGGACACATCCCTCTAGACCAGGTTGCTCACAATCCCATCCAGCCTGATTTTAAATGCTTCAAGTGAGAGGGCATCCACAATCTCTCTGGGCAACCTGTTCCATGGAGTGTCTCACCACCCTCCTAATTTCTTCCTAATATCTAGTCTAAATCTATGCTCTTTCAGGTTAAAACCATTTCCCCTCATCTTGTCACTACATGCCCATTTAAGAAGCCCGCCTCTCAGCTTTCCTGTAGGCCCTTTTCAGCTTTCCTGTTGTTTCCTAGACATGTGTAGATTTTCTACAATGGACAGGTTTTGCTATGTATCTGGGTGAGGTCAAAAGTAGTCAGTGAAGAATCTCTTACTTGTACTGTAAATTACTGTCTGTAAATATATTAGTATGGATAAGATGATTCTGTAAACAGAATCTGTAAACTTACAATAATTTCAGCTCCATGGAAAGAACAGTATGAATCTAGTGAGTAATATAGTTTGCAAAACTACCGTAGTACTTAATGAGTATGTGCACTTATTAAGAAATATTATTTGTGCTACATTACTAATTAAAGATGTTTTTCTTTTATTGTTACCACAGCAATGTTTATACGGTGGTATTGCATTAAATGTTCATTCTTACTTTTACATAGTAGGTATTGAAGAAGAAAGATTTTGGCTCCTCCAAATATATTTTTCTTTCCCCTCCCCTCATGTTTAATGTGTAAGTGTGAAACCAAATCCTTGACTTACTTAAAACCAGAAGTATGGAGATGGTATCCAACCATCTTTACTAATGCTACATGCATAGAATGAGTATAAATAGAAGAAAAAGACTCCTACACTCTTCCCACAGATATACTATCACAGTTCCACAGCAGACAAGCTTTTTCTGGAGCTGTGGAGTAAGTAAAAGGATATGCTTCTCAGGAAACAGAGACAGAGAAAACCCATTTGGTCACACCGGATTTTTGACAATGACACCAGCAAGTCCAAAATGTTTTTCTCTTTTACGCAGAATTTCTAATTGCCAAGTTGCCTTGCTTCAGTACTTCAGCTCTAGCCTCTCCTTAATTGCTCTCTCTTCCATTTTTCTCTTCCTTTTTTTTGGGTGTGAGAGTTCTTATTATTTTATTTGGACTGTTGCATTTTCCCCCAGTGTTTATTCCAGTCAAAGCTTAGCTGGGAGGCATACAGAAAACAGTACAGATGCACAGTGCCCCTCCATTAGTAACACTGGAAACCAGGCCAACAGTTTCCTTGGTGCTGTGCGGTGGAACATTTATCATTCATCCAGACAAACAATGCGTTCTTAAAACAGTTCGCTAATGCACATAGACTGATAGAGTTATATTATTAAAAAACCAAAAACACAGTGATGACAACAAACAAAACCCAGCAAAACAAAACAAAGAATATTGGGGAAAAGCTGTTTTTGTCTGTGATATTAGCTGATCTTACAGTCACTTAGCATTTTAGTGTTACTGTTTATTAAATTCAGCAAAATGATTTCAAGTATATTTACAAAGGGCTCTTTTTGGATAGTACATAAAGCCACACAATTTATTTAGCCACTGCATCAGTTGTAATTTTTCAATATGTCATCAAAATATTAGACCTCCAAAGTGTAGGTTGAACTTTTTCTGAGCTTATACTTTCAGAATTTTATGCTCATGCTAGAGATACTGACTTGAATATTATGCCTTGGTGAGTTAGTTTTCCTTCTATTCTTGCTGAACAATTTCAAGTGCTTCTGTCTCCATTCATCAATGCCTTCTCCTACATTTCTTTCCAAGACATCTGTGCAAAACATTTCAGCCTTTCTGAGAAAAAAGAAAGCAAAATGATGAAACACTGCATGCTTGTAATTGTATGCACCAAAAAGAAGGATCTATAAAAATTTTTGACGGCTACCACTGCTACCCTGATGTGTAGTGAGAACTTTATAGAGTAACCTGCAACTTTGGCTTCCATTCCAAGAAGAAGTTCCTCTGCTTCTTTCCAATGACTATGGCTGTAATTTACTTATGTTGAACAGCAATAGTATAATTTCAGACAGAATTTGGACAGCTGATACTGGGCAGCCTAATTACATTTGTGGAATATTACTGTCTTCAATTTTGTTGTGTGGACTGAGCATAGTGAGTGAAAGAAGATTTGCCATAATCTTTCTATATGCTATGATTATGAAAGTATTTCATAAATTATTTCCTCATATTTATTAGTATGACACCTTATTAGCAGTTATGAGAATAGCACTGGTTTTCTTCATCTTATTTATTACTAATGCACTTTGACTAATGCTTCAATTCCTTAATAACTATATGAAATAACTGTGTATAGTACATAAAGCTGGTTCTAGAAGCCTCAACTCCAACCCTCTTTTCTCTTGCCTCATAAATTTTATTACAATTTACTGATTAGTGCATGAGGTTTTAAGTTATTCCTTTTTCTCAACAGCAAAATATATTCTTATAGGCCAGCTCTCTCCTGGTGTCCAGCACCTAAGGTCAGAGCTCTGTCCTGAAAGATAATGCTTCCAAATAAGCTCATGCAGCTTCAGATTTGCAGATTCAGGATGCAGAAAATGAATTTATTCCCACCTGGCTTTGTCCTGAACCCCCTGTAAGTACCTTCAAAAGACAGCTTGGCAATGCTGATTGTATTTTTAAATTGTTAAAAGTGGTACAAGTCTGTTTAAACATATGCTGGTCCTGTGATGCAATTCTGTTTTATCTACATGAAAGTCCAGATGATCACGGAAACCTGCTGCACTGACTATTTATTACAGACCAAAGTTAGACTAATATTAAGCCCATCTGAATACCAGTCACAATAAATAAAGTTTTACTGTCTCATGAAGAAACAGGATCTCTCTTTAAGGAGGATTTGTGAGTTGTGTCAGCCAATGCAACTTGATAAGAAGCCATTCAGCTTTCCAGAGAGCATCCTTGGCCAGGTGTCTCAGTTCAGCAGAGGAGATTGGAGGTACCCCAGGACAGAGGCAGAGGAAAGACCTCCATGCAAGGCATAACATCTGTAAGTACCTGTTGAAAGCAGCATAAAACAAAAAGATTTATTTTAATTTATTTTCATGGTGAAGCAATACAGAGAAGGCTTTGAGGGAAGAAAAAATTACACGTACAAATGTTTTGGGTTAACCCGTTAGGCAGCCTTTCACTAACTCTACTCCTTCCCAGTGGGATGGGGAGAGAATTAGGAAAAAAAGAAAATGAAGTAGAACTCTTAGATTGTGATAAAAAATATTCAGTAAGACAGAAAAAGAAGAGTGAAATAATAGTAATGTTAATCATACACTTAGGTTGCTCCAAAAATAATGCACCTATTTATTTTCACAGACACTTCAGTAGATACAATTTGATACATTATTTGATAGAGCAAATTCACAGCAATGAAACGCTATTCAATGGTCACCACCATTAGCTATGCATTTTTGTCAGTCATGAAGAGACTGAATTCTGTGCTCATAAAAATCTGCATCAATCAAGGTTATACAGTCACTGTTGCTGCCACTGTTAAAGTGCATCACCCAGCACATCACTGTTCTCATATCCATTATCTGTTCCCCACAAGCATTCAGCAAGTGTCAATGACTGTCAATAGGTGCCATTTTTTCTGCATGGAGGAATTCAGTTCCACACTTTTGCTTCATAAGCACTTCCATGTCAAACACTACCTTCCAGACTGCCCGTTTGCTTCCACCTGTTGCACAGCAACAAAATATAGTGGATATTAATTGAAAGGTTTAACCTGTACTGCCATACCATTGACATCCAACACAGAATGATAGAATGATAGAATCCTTGAAGATGAAAAAGGCCATTAAGGCCATCTAGTCCAACCATCAACCTAGCATCACCATGCCCACAAAACCGTATCCCTTAGTGCCACATTTACCTTTTTCTTGAAAACTTCCAGGGATGGTGACTCCACCACCTCCTTGGTCAGCCTGTTCCAATACCTCACCACTCTAGCTAAGATGAAATTTTTCCCGAACATCTCCTGGTGCAACTTAAAGCCATTATATCTCATTCCATCTGTAGTTACCTAGTGATAGGAAGAGGCTGACTTTCACCTCACTACATCCTCCTTTCAGTCTGTTGTAGAGAGTGATAAGATCTCCCATGAATTTCCCTTTCTCCAGACTAAACAGTCCCAGTTCCCTCAGCTACTCATCACAAGCCCAAAGCCAATGCTGAGGATGTGATAAAACAGGAGGAATTACTTTCAGAGCAATCCTCACATATATGTGTATACATATGCATATATACACATAGATATACACAAGAAAAATGATTGACAACTCAGTTGCTCACCACTTGCCAACTAGTGCCCAGCCAGTTCTCTGCAGTGGCAAATGGCCTTCAACCAAATCCCCTCAGTTTTACAGTTTTTTTCACGTAATGTCATATAATATGAAACATCCCTTTTGTCATTTTAGGTCATCTGATCTGGTTCTGTCCCCTACCATCTCTTGTGCCCCAGCTCCCTCACTGGCAGGATAGTACAAGAAGCTGAAAAACTGAAGTGCTGAAGTGTCCTTGGTTCTTGGTTCTGCATCAGCTAAGATGCCTACGTGATCAACATTGTTTTTTCTCCTGAAACTAGGACGTAACATCATACCAAACAATGAGGAAAATCAACTCTATCTCAGCTGAAATAAGGACTAACAGACAGCAACACCAAAAATGAGAAAAGATAACAAAGCAAAACATAACAAAAGACAACAAAAGAAGTCAAATGAACAGAAGTTGCAAAGATGGCACAGCTGTTGTAGGGCTGATCAGCAGGATCTGATACAGCTAAATGGTGAGTGGGACCATGGCTGCAGTGTATGTCATCACATGCAGTATGTACATGACAACACATGAGCTGTTGCCCAAGGAGCACAGGTTTACTGTCTTGAGGGGCTACAAAAGGCTAAATCCTGAAGTAGGGGGTAGAAGCTATTCCAAGAAACACAAAAATAACAGCATGATTGTACGCAGTCAAGCTCATACCAGAGACTGACAGGAAAGAAAATGTTCATCCCCGAAGAACAACATGAAATATTTCTTTCCTCTGACATTTCCTTACAAATAGCTTTTCTACAGAGCAACAGAAGTTAAGGAATAAATCTTAGAAATCAGCATAAATAATCATATCAAACAGCAAAATTATCTTACTTCTATCTGAATAACAAAAATTTGTGTATATATAAATATGTACTTCATAAACAATGGAGAATTTTATCCTACACTAATAAAACTACTGATTTGTGGAGAAAATCAGAATCCAGGAGCTGAATTTAATCGCTTGTAACAGGCATCCATGCCAGAGCCATTTCAGAGGTCATATTTAGATGCTTCTCTGAATTTGGCATATGTGAACTCTAAGATGGATCCCATCTTAGAGTACTTTAAAAACATTGTTTCAGATAAGTGCAGAAGCAATAATTGTATTGTTACATACCAAAGCAAAACCTTGCTTGATGTTTCTCTTCTTATATTGGCACACAGAGATACATATAAGGATAAGTGTATTTATACACACTTAGGCATATGTATATACCTATATTGTGAGTGTCTGAAAATGAAGATTTTGTGATTGTAACTGAAGCAGAACATCTTTGGTCTTGCCACTGATTCTTACCACATGCCAAGAGACATTATTTATTGAATGGAAAATCTAGGCAGGCCTCCAACCCTGAACAGAAAGTCAGAAAAAGCTTCATTCTTTTTTCTAAAGTCTGTACAAGAATCAAACATAGTTAAAGAGTACCAGAAGCCAGGGAAATATCAGGTTTATTTTTCCATCCGGAAAACTAGTCTGCAGATAAAGCATAAGTAGAAGCAGGGATGAAACGATAGAGACATAACAAATAAAATGTTATTAGAACTCTGATTTTCCATTGTATGGATTTTCTATTACTATTTCATGCTTATGAAACAAAGACATAGGCAGCTTCATTGTTTTGATTACTCCAGGTAATTTTTATTACTGTTGAGATCTTGAAAATGAATTGAGTCTGCTGACTCACTCTATACAGATTATTTCTGGCTTTACAGTAGGACTTTATAATAAGTACTAGTAGCTGTAAATACAGTACAGACAACTCTGATATACAAATACAGGTGGACACTGACTGCAATTGACTATTAATTTTCTATGCAAATAACTTCAGACTATGAAGAAAACACTTCACAGATTTAAATAAAATTGTGCCCCACTGTTTGGCTTTGTTCCCTTACACCTCCAAATCAATAGTGGGAAATAGCAAGTCTAGGCTTCTGCAAAGGCAATATCACATGTGGGATTCTTGGTACTACATCCAGAGCAGGTAGTAACCTCCACTGAAAAAGGATGGAATAATTATAAAATTATTATTTACAGAGATATAATTATTATTTATGCTTAGCCTTAAGCAAAATATTTAGCTTTCAGAGAAGTGGATTCAACCTTTCCAGATCTTAATGCAAGGAAGTTCCATTATTTCAGCAGAAATTCTGCATGTTTATGCGCTGATAAAATGACTTCTTTGGTTATGATGACCTCATTACTTGTCCAAGAAATCTAGCTAATTTTAATGGGAAATGTGGGTAAAGAAATTAAACCTACCTTGAACCACTTTCCTCCAGTGAAGGTCAGTCAGCTGTCATTAGCCTTATGTAATAGTTCACTTGTATCAGCTTGTTAATCTGAATGATTACTTGCAGGTAGGATGAATGCATATAAAGCTAAAACTTGTGCAAGTCTTCTGTGTAGAAATGAAGAAAGGACATAAACCAACAAAAGCTACTCTAGTTTATATAGAAATATTGTTTCCTTTTTCAAGAGGTCACATACTTTGTTTTGAAGTGGCTGACTGTCATATACAACTAGAGTCAGTGGCTCAATGGATCAATGGCTGATGGAGATCGGTGATGACTGGTGTCTCTCAGGGGTCAGTAATGGAATTGGTGCTGTCTCCATCAATGACAGTGACCATGGAATCGAGTGTCCCCTCATCAAGTTTGTGGATGTGTGGTGCAGCTGACATGCCTGAGAGGTGGTGTGGCATCCAGAGTGACCTAGATAGGCTGAGCAGTGGGTCCAGGGGTGAACTTCATGACCTGGGGGTAGTGGTGGATGGGAAGCTGGTCATGATCTGGAAATGTACTCTTGAAGTCCAAAAAAGCCAACTGTGGCCTGGGATTCATTGAAAGTAGTGGGGTAGGCAGGTCGAGGTAGGTGGTCCTGCCTCTCTTTTCTGTGCTGGTGGTACCTCACATAGAGTACAATAAATATCATTTAGTTCCACTTCTCCACGTCTCATCAGGAACACCTTCCGCTAGTTCAGATTGCTCAAACATCCATCCAGCCTGGACTAGAACATTTCCAGGCATGCAGTATTCACAGCTTCTCTGGATAAGATGTTCCAATGCCTCACCACTCTCATCATGAATAATATCTTCCTAATATTTAATCTAAGCCCACCCTTCTTTATTAAAAAAAAACATGATCCCTTGTGCTGTCACTATAATCCCTGAAAAAGATTCTCTCATCCCTTTTTCTGGAGGCCTCCTTTAGATACTCCAGAGCATTCTCTTTTCTATGCCTTTCTACATAGGATAGGTGTTTCAGTCCTCAGACAATCTTCACTCTGTACATGCTAAAACAGCATGATGCAGGACTCCAAGTGGTGTCTTAGAAGAGTGAGTAGTGAGGGAGAATCACTTCCCCATCAAGAAAAAGTCTTTTTGGTGGAACCCAGGATATGGTTGATTTGCTAGGCTGCAGTTAGCTGTCTCATGTTCCTTCTCCTCAAGGCTGCTCATAATTCATATACTGCTCCTTTGTGAGGAAGTTATACGCTTTCATGAGGCTTCCCATCAGTCTCCTCTTCTCTGGGTTGAACGAGCCAAGAAACCTCAGATGCTTCTCACACATCTTGCCCTCTAGATCCTGTTAGTGGTGGTTACAGTGAGTTTAAGCCACATTTCTGGTTGCTCCAGTCCAGGTGCAGGACCTTACCCTTGTTCTTGTTAACTTCAGAAGATTCATGTGGGCTCATTTCTCAAGCATTCTCAAGGACCTTCTGGATGGCATCCTTTTTTTCCAGCACACTGACGACAACATAGATCTTGGTGTGATCTGCAAACTTGTTGAACGTGCACTGAATCATGTAGCATAAAAGTTCGTACGTAGCTGACAGTTTGAATGATGTCTCAGCTGTTATCATTGACATAATAACAAACTGTTTAAGTAGAAGGTAGAATCTCTGCTATGAAAGATCACTTGCACTTAAAAGTGTTGTGAAGGGACTAATTTTTTAGATATGTATGATTTTGTATTGTGATTTCTCACCTTATATCCAGGTCTGATTTTAAAGTTATGCGCCACATTTTATCCGTATTGTCACAGCTGCAGTGATGGCTTTCATCCATCTGTAAGACAGGTCTATGTCCTTCTTTAATATCTGGAGAGACAGAATATTTAGACAACAGTTTGTTCATAGTTTGACTAATTCAAAGAGATCACATTCCAGTTACAAGTATTCAGTATTTCATGGGTAAATATGAAGTTTAATTCATTATTTTCCCTTTGTCTTACTCTTTCTGTTGACAGTACCACTTCCAAATGGGCCAGTTTACCCTCACAGAAAAAAAAAATCAATTAGGAAATATGTTAAGATTGATATAAATTGTATACTTTAGAAAGAATATTCAATCAATCTCCATATGGACTTACAATTAGATAAGTAACTGAAACACTAAATTTCCTACTATTGGACAAAATTAGGTATCAAGTTCTTTCTTTTCAGTGTTCTAAATCTAATGCGTGTATTAAAATACAAATAAAGAATGCCGCACTTTTCTGTTAGACTCTTCAGATCCTTGTTAATTTTGAAAACAATGGAAATTAAATGAAAATAAAGAACTTTCCCCATGTGAGACCACAAGAACCCTCTTCTTTCATCTATTTCAGAGATGCAGTGGACTATTTTCACATTTTGTGCTGCCTTTATGCATCTATTTTCTGAAATCTTGAATCACAATGCCTAAGTAGTTTTTCTCTTAGGAATCTCAGAAGAATTGTTCTCAAGGCTCACTTTCTATACTGGTTCCGTTTTCTATGGAACTAAATTGCTTGAGACCACCTCTGCTAACAGCAAAGATGACTAGTATGATACTGACTCTGTCACTGTATAGGGATGCTAAGGATAGTTTGGATTCATCGTTTCAGATAGCAGGATCTCAAGAGATTTAACCACAGTTCGCTATTTCTCTTGAGAGTGATTTCTCCTCGCTATTTCTCTTGAGAGTGATTTGTCCTTGTCTGCACTCCTTCAGCTGATTCATCTCTTTACAAGTATGCTGCAACTTTTTTGTACATTATATATGTTATTCATAACAAAGAAAATGCAATAAACACGTTATACTTCTTATCCAGATATTCAAGTCTCTAAATCGAGAAGCAACAGTTCAGGCCTCAGAAAATACTTAGGATGTCTGAAGCATGTTCTCAAGGAGTAAACAGCAGTCAAGGCTTTGTTGGACCATATTTTTATAATTATTTAAAAGGCTTTGAGGCAATGAACAAGGAGAGGAGTTGAAAACTCAGCGCTATTCTTAGAAGCACAAACTCAGGAAGATGAAAGAGCCTTTGTGTTGTAGCATGGAACAAAGGTCACGAGGAATTTATTAGAATCTCTATTTCTTCTTTTGGAATTATATCGGAATAGAAGAATCATTAGAAGAACAGAATGAATCTGAGAGAGTGATTCTGTTTTCTGCGCTGAGACTGAAGAGAGAGAATTACTCTAGCAGATACCTATATACTCTATACTCTATAAGAGTATTTACTCAATCACCAGTCACATGTTATAGGCTTGAGCAACAAAATTACTAGTAACATCGGGAAAAATAGATCTCTAAAACAAGAAAATACAGGCAGCTCCTCTAGGATCTATTGAAGCCAGCTGTATAATGAAGCAAAACCCCAATAATAAAAGCTTCTCAAGGGATACTCAAGAACTATCATGTTTATCAGCTCAAACTTTACTAAATATATCTCAGCACATTTCCTGTCTACTCTTAGATTGCACAAGATCATTCCTAGAGGATGATTGCAAGGCTGATTGGTAGCATTTTCTGTTACCCAGACTTAGCCTTTCATTCACAGCCCTTGTTCAAAAAAGCTGGATCATGTTACCAGCCAAAGGAAGAGCACAGGACAGTCTTATAAAACAAAAACTTTTGCTCTGTACAATTTCTGTAATCAGAATGCCAGAGCAATGTGACTGTTTTGGTGTTTCCTGTAAGACCAGAAAACAGTATCAACTTCCTTCTTCTGCTGCAGCTTTAATTTCCTCACCCTTCAATTAGTAATTTTAGTTTTTCCTTTAATTTCAGATTTCAACATTAATGATTTTCAATTAGGTATTTACAAAACCAAGTGGATTTAACTCTGTTCCCCAGAGATGGAAATACCAGTTGTGACAGAACAAAAGTTATTCCCAAACTGGAAATCCTCCCCCATACTGCATCCATATGTACAACATATGGTCAATCTTGTTGCAATAAGCTTGGATAAGTTTGACTTTCCAAGTATTTAGTAGTAAACTGAATTGGTACCTTTTCATAATACTGGTGCATTGGTGTAAAATCTAAATTTATCTTCTAGATTTTAGATTAATTAATTGTTTTTTAGGAATTTATTTTGAGTTGCATACTTCCATTCAGAGTTCTCGTGACAGAACTGGAACTACAGATTCTCCATCTAGTATTTGATTCACAGTCTTCAAATTTTCTTCACTTTGGGTAACCAGAGAATATCTGCCATTCAAAATGGCTACATACAATAAATGAAGCATACAGTTTAAATCCCACTTTATATTATGCATGTGGGTGATATAGTAGTATGCCATAAGTTTGAAAGAGATGAAATAATTACTGCTATTAAAAAAAAAAAAAAAGTTTGTTCTCACTATCAAATTAAGTTTGTGTTTATCTAATTATAGTTCTATCTGAAGACTTTCAGAACTGGGAGTCTCAAGTTATAGGAAGATTTGATTGCATTATATAAAATACATTGTAGGCCCCATTACAGCAAACCCAATATCCATTATCTTTTCAAAGACACATTCATTAACTTCAGTATAGAAATGAATATTTTCAGAAGAAATTGTGAAATAACTACCATTTAGCCTGCACAACAGAAGTTCTTCACTAAGCCTTTTTCTTCAGTTTATAAAGTCCCCTATTCCATTAGGCCTGCTTATCATTTTCTTGAACTCTACAAGATATTTCCTGAAGAAGAATACCAGAAACATATCTGCATCCAAATAATAAAGCAATGATGTTTCTATGTGCAAAAAACACTACAAAAGAGGAAATATTTTTTCTTGAAGATAACTAGTGCTTTCTGTCAATGCTGTGCTACAATGGGAGGTGAGAAGGACTTGTTTTATTATCTGTTTTAATATCTGATCATTATGTGCTGCCATAGTCATTAGAGATGAGATATAGCATTCTGGAGGGCCTTGTCTGTATTTTTTATGCAATCCCTTCTATTTGAACTGATCTAGGACTACAATAGCAACAACATGTGGATCCTCTTCACTGCTTGTTTTAGCTATAACTACTTATTGTCTTGGATATGGTATGCATCACAAGAGACCTCCTTTCTGATTAGCTAGTACTTAAAACTCATGTTAATGGTAGTTCATGAATTTTCATAAGTGTTCCTGAGGTAATACTGGATGTACCTGATGATCAGCTCACAAGTCCCTCAGTCAGAACAAGACTGACTGGTAACATTTTTGTTTTCTTCTGTTTTCTAACTTGCTCTAATAAAAATGATGCCGAATCAGATTTCTGAAGGATTATTAACTCATAATACTTAGACATCCTTTAGCTGCTTTGTTTAAATGCTTTGTAAGTCATTTTTTTTTTTCTTCAGAATAGCTGTTGTAATAATAATAATAATAATAAACCTCATCACTTATTTATTTAGACAATTCACATTTTTGATCTTATATACAAAACATAGTTCATTTAGAACAAGATTCATTTTCACTTACAATCTGCCCTTTAATTCAATATCTTTACAGGGTAAAAAATGGAAAACATTATTGAAAGTTTATAATTAAATAAGTATGCTATCATGAAAAAAGTATTTGCGAGTTAAAAAAAAAAAAAAGAATGTTTTAGAGAAAAAATTCAATTGTATAGGATAGGGGAAATTTTAATACTAACTGTAGATTACTTCTCTATAACCACTGACCTTAAGAATAAGGAAACAGAGGCAGTAACTACAGAAAAAGTGGCTGTTCTCCAAGCAAAATTACTTTCTGCCAATTGGTACAGCTGAAAGTATTAAGTAAAATATTTAGTTAATGCTTCTATCATCTCATACGGTGTCTTATGTGTTTTATTCAGTGAAAACTGCATTATGGAATAAATTAAGATGGAATTCTTCAATTCTTCATGTGGAAGGTGTAATTTTACACCATAAATCATGTGAAATCCACAGAACTTCATGCAATTTATGAGTTAAAAAAGAGAAATTGGAAAATTTTGTCTTATGTTGCTATGGCTCATACCCATTGCTATTTAAAATATGACATTGATTAAGCTCTCCAAATTTAACAAAGTTATATATATTTTAAAAAAATTAAAATTCAGGTTTTCCAAATCATGAAATTTATGGGAAAGTGTACTGTATTGTTTTCAGTAGCAAAATTTATTTTCCAGTTTGGTATACCCATCTCAACATATCTCAGCCTGGATGCACTGAATGCACCTTTCTTTCTTCTTAAGCAGTTTTAGGGCCTCATTAAAGTAGTACAGTATGGGTACTTCACAATACTTCAGCTTAAATAGTCTATGATTTTCATGATACATCAGAGCAGATTTATTCGCAGGGGACTGCTCTCGGATAAAGTACATTTCCCCAGCAGAGAAGTCCAATTTTTAAAGTATAAGACAGCTGTGGGTTTTTTTTTTTTCCTATAAGGCACATTTCTGGCTAAGGTAGATGTAAAATAAGTCTGAACCATTTCAAAATGAAAAATATCTTCACTGCTGAATATACCTTTCCTGGAAATGTTTATTCTCTGGAAAATTTTTCAGCTCAGGTTTTCCTTGGGAAAGAAAACTAGCATCAAAATATCAGATGTCTCACAGAGCTAAAATCTTATTTTCAGCTCTACCAGACACAGCATCATTGGTCTACGATAAAATGAAAAATATTTTGTTTGTTGTATTTCATCACAGAGAAGTCTTTCTAATTGCCATCTTTCTAGTTTCTTCAGCATATACCACAGAGTATGTAAAGCTGCTTTTCTTCACAGTGCAGGAGTGCTGAAACCTTACTTTAATTATGACATTTGTCTGTGGCTGTAACTGTTGCACCTGTTGAAGACAGTGATTCATTCCCTCAAACTCCCTTCTTTCACTACTGTAATTGTGAAAGTCTGAATGGCTACAATGGAAGAAAGCAGACAAAAAAGCTGAATTCCATTTATTTGCTGAATTTACTTGCTTTTGTGCTTATTTCACACAGTAAGTCCTCCTATGGGTACCGAACAGCTTAAATGAAGAGAAGTTAAATGAAATGCTGTCAACACTTGAGGGAGTCTGTGTCATATACAGTAAGATTCTACTCTGACATTCTTACAGAGGCAGGTGATAATAAGTAACATCTTTATGTGCAGACCTGGAAAATAGAAGAAATCTGTATTCTCACTCCATTCAACATCAACAAAACAAACCTTGCTCCCATTAAAAAAAAAAAAAAAAAAAAGCCTTGTAACCCTTGATATTGCAGCAGTTCACTGAAGGGCAATGTCTTCAAAAGTTCCTTATTTGTGAGAACAGCTTCACATGCTTCACATTACAAGCTCCTGCTGGCACCATCTGGCCCAAAGTTAAAGAGTAAATCCAAAGAATACACACAGAATGAGTGCATTTTAAATAAAACTACAATTGTTGAGGATTATATCTGTTTATGTTGGGAAATGTTATAAGTCTTGCAGTGATCTTGGGAAAGCACATGTGGGTGGCAGCATTTTTTTATACAAAGTAGGCAAACACAAGTCCTCATTCTCATTAAGATCTTCAATTACTTTAGGACAGAAAAATTGATAGATAAACTTTAACCTATAAAATGTTTTACTATCTGATATTTTCTATTTTCTATTTGAAAAGAGACAGTTCACTTATTACAGATTCCGACAGATCCGAGTCAAATAAAACTGGTGATCCGAGAAATATGCTACTGAAAATAAATGGCTTAGTGATTTAACAACTGTAAGATATGTGTTAATATGCAATAAACAGATAGCTTTCTTTTTTTTTCTTCCTTCATGATAATCTTCTAAAGTAGGAGACTTTTCCAAGATGTGTTAAAGAGTGGCAAAATTGTATGGAGCCAAAATATGTTTGCGCACTTAAATTCATTCTCTTTTGCACATACATAGAGTGTACATGTATAAATCAATAACTTTATTGAGTGAGAGCAACATTTTTCTTGCCCTGAATATCTTCTCAGAGAACAGGTGTAGGAAATATTCCTTTACATATGTCTCCACAGCTAGCAGCTATGACTCCAAAAACTATGTGCCACAACTCTTTTTTTGGTCAGCCTTTAAGATATTTCTTAATTTGGTCTAGATTCTTTTTTGACCTCATGAAAGGTTTGAGCATATAAAACATCCTGAGGAGTATATTTTGCTTCAGTCCTTATTTGCTGCTAAAACTGGCTCTTGGGAATCCCAATTCCTACAGATAAGAGAGATGGTCTGGGGAAAGGGAGACTTTCTCATAGTCGAGAACGATCTGGTCAGAAATAGTCTAGGCAAACCTGATGCACACAAATCCACGGACTCTGATGAGATGCAACCGTGAGTGCTGAAGAAGCTGCCAGAAGTAATTGCTCAGTGACTCTGTCATATTTGAAAGGTCATAGAGAATGGGACAGGAGCCTTGGGACTGGAGAAAAGCAATTGTCATTCCATTTTTAAAAACAGCAAGAAGGAAAACCTGAGAAACTACAGGCCAGTCGGCCTCACTTCTGTCCCTGAAAAGGAAAAGGTTATCAGGAGTAGCCATGGATTCAACAAGGGAAAATCATGCTTTAATAATCTGGTAGCCTTCTGTGATGTCGTGACTAGCTGGGAAGCTGAGCAGACAGCAATGGCTGTAGTGTAACCTGACTTCAACAAGGTTTTAGACATCATTTCACATAGTAGGTAAACTTAAAAAGTATGGGATAGATGAGTGAGGTGGATTGTGAACTGGCTGACTAGTAGAGTTCAGAAGGCTGTGATCAGTGGTGCAGAGTCTAGCTGGGGGCCTATAGCTAGCAATATTCCCTACGGATCTGTATTGGTCCAGTTTTGTTCAAAATTTTCATCTATGATCTGGATGAAGAAATAGAACACATCCTCCACAAGTTCGCTGATGATATGAAGCCAGGATGAGCAGTTGACACACTGGAAGGCTGTGCTACTATTCTGTGAGACGTGGACAGACAAGGGGGTTGGGTGGAGAGGAACATTATGACGTTCAAAAAGGGCAAGTGTAGGGCATCTGGGGAAAAGTGGTCAACTGTATTAGTACAGGTTAGAGGCTGACCTGCTGGAAAGGAACTCTGCAGAGAAGTTATCCTGATGTAAATGGGTTGACTGTGAGCCAGTAGCATGCCCTTGAGGTGAAGAAGGCAATGGTATCCTGGTGTGCATGAAGAAGAGTTTGGCCTGCAGACCAAGGGAGGTGATCCTCCCTTTCCACTCCGGCCTGGTGAGGCCACATCTGGAGTACTGTGTTCATTTCTAAGATCCCCATTTGAAGTAAGATGGAATTTCTGGAGAGAGTCCAGTGCAAAGCTGCAAAGATGATTAGAGGCCAGGAGTATTTCCCTTGTGAGGAAACACTGGGATACATGGGACTGTGCAACCTGGAGGAAGGAAGACATAGAGGGGATCTTATTAATACTTATAAATACCTTATGAGTAGGAATCACTTCTTTTTGTTGATGCCCAGTGATAGGTGTAAGAGGCAAGAGGCACAAATTGGAACATAGGAAGTTCCATCAGGACACAAGGAAAGATTTCTTTACTTTGAGGGTGGCAGAGCATTGACACAAGCTGCTCAGAGATATTCTAGTGTCTACTTCTCCAATGATATTCAAATTCTGTGTAAGTTACTCTAGGATATCAGCTGTAGTAGGGGAAGTGGATTAGATGATCTCCAAAGGTGCCTTCTAGCCACTACAATTTTGTGATTCTGTGATTTTGTGATTCTTTTATTTTTCTTATTTTATTTCTTTTCATTCACCCTACTTGATCTACTGAAAAAGAAATGAAATGGTTATTTTCATTCCACTCATATTTTATAGACTTGTTCTATCTCTTCTCATTCATTTCTTTTCCAGGCTGAAGACTCCTTGCCTACTTAATTATTCCTTATATAAATGCTATTCTTTAACTTTGATCATCCCTGATAACCTTCTCAGCATTTTCTCAATCCTTTTTTTTTTCCCCACATTTGAAAGAGAATATTGCAGAAATGGAATCATATTGAAGCATAGTTGCATGATGAATTCATGAGATATCATAATAATGCTTTCTCTTCCATATCGCTTTCCAAATAATTCCTAGCACTCTATTTGCCTTTTATTTTTATTCCTACGCTCCTATTCTTGTCTTTCCATAAAACTATATTATAAAAGCAGCATGTTTCCTCTGTTCAGCCTGGATGCAGACTGAATTCTTACCTTCTACAGAATGAACTTTCAGAGGGAGAAATTCAGAGCTGCGTTTGCTGGTCTAGTCCTCAAAAAAGGTTTGTGAATATCAATAAATCTTAAAGATAGCATAGTTTGAACTACTTTATTTAGAAAAATCCTTAGGTCAAATTCTAACCTTTTCTTTTGCTTCATGAACTTTGTGTAAATCTTGGAAGTACCCTGGGAGAGTATGCTAGTACTTTCATTAGATGGATAGTATTAAGAAGAGTTTGAGACATAAGAACCCACATTTATGCTTTTTGGAACTATCAGCCAAAAATTTGGGATTACAATAAGAATAATGTTCAAGTGCTGATGCTGAAAGTCTGATGTTTTAAATTTCTAGATTTTCTGTATGCTTGGATCATGAAGCTTTTACCCTTGTAACACCTAATGAGTAAAAATAATATCTTTCAATAATGAACTCATCTACATGTTGGTCCTCTCAATTTCTGAAGAGAATAAGAATTGAGAAAGAAGCAAGAATAGTTTTTACTCATTTTGACTGGAAAACTCAATGGAAATTCAAAAGCTTAATACAAAAAGAAATGAGAAGCATAATAAAATAGTTATATTTTAAAACATTTAATTTTTCATAGAATTAATCTTAAAAATGGTACCTGAAAATGTTTGTATGATAAGAAGTTTCACTGTGGGTTTTTTCTTACTTTTAGACAGATGGAATCAAAATGGCTTTAGTGGCTGCTTATTTTCTTTTATCTTCTCAATAGGAGTTGGAACTTCTGCTTTAATCAGGCTGCATAAAACTCTCAGGTGTTTTATCCTCTCATGAAATGAGATCTAATTGGCAAGAACTCATGAAAAATCTTACTGTGCACTCCTATGAACTTCAGCTTCTCAAAGATGAACTTTTTTCTGTTGTTATTTTATCTAAATCTACTAATCTAAAATCCCACATAAGTAAACAAAATGGAAGCCTGGAATTTGGATCTTTGTGATCAAATCAGAATCCTATATAATGAAGAACTAAATAAGCTCACAAAACACCTACAAATCTACAGAGGATTTAGTGTTAGGTTAAGTGATCTATGTCAATAACAGTTGATTTATATCCTATATTGATTTATATCCTATACTGCAACTCATATTGAAAAAATACTTGCAAGACTTCAATTTTTCAGGTCAGAGAGTGCTGAGGTACCAAGTACTAGCACAGTCCTTCAGCAATTTCATAGAACTTAAATAAATCTAATCTCTTTATATAATCTCTTTGCTAGCAATAGTTTTCACAGTTTAATATGAAATACATTTCTGCAAAGAGCATATTAAGATATTTTGGTGTCAAAATATCTCTTTCTAGCAATCTCTTTCTAGATTTCCTTTCACAATTTACTGAAGCATTCAAACCCCTTCCTGGTACTGGATCTTCATGATGAACTTGTGCAGCTGTGATTAAGTTAGCAGTCTTTATATTCATCTTGTAATTGTAGCACATGATGCTACTTTGGAATAAGAAAAACAAGCAACCAAATCTCAATTGTTGCAGCTGTGTCATGTGAGGAAATACATATTTCAAATGTAGTCTTATTGCCAAAACTCTTCTTAGGCACTCAAAATAGTTGAAGGAAGGGAGAAATATAGAAGCCACCTGTTTCTTTATGAATCTGCTTACTTGCAGCCTTGTTAGTTTCTGACAAACAGTGAACAGCAGCCGAAATCTCTGAGCTTGTTGCATCTCATTTGCACTGTTATTTATAGTTATTGGGAAGAAAGCAAAACAGGTCTGCTGGAGGCCAGGATAAAGAAAATCTGGCCTTGGTTTCCTTGTGCTGCTTCTTACATTCCCCAGCTTCATTGGCCTAGCATGATGATTGGCAACTGCAAATGAGAACAGTTTTAAGGAGTCATCCAGCCCAGCCACAGCTAAAGGACTGTGGGACTGCTAGAGCCAAATATTAAAAACAAAACAATAGCCATCCAACCAACCAATTACAGCATCACCCCCCACACCCCAAACTCACTATACATGTGATTCTCAGGTACAAATGAGACAGAGTTTTGATAACAGTTTTGATGCTGTTATAATGGAAGCAGCATTTCAGATTACACAGTAGTGTTTCCATTTAAACATATGCCCTGGAGAGAGCAGCAGAGGCTGAGATGAATGAATACCAGGTAAAGTGCAAACTGGAAATTTCCACAGAACTTTATTTAACTTTGATAAAAAACACTTGCTGTTACACATCATATAATTATATACATTTTAAGCTTGCCAGTAGTCACTTATTTCCAAAAATATTAATCTTCCTGAAATATCCAACTTCCCTTGGCAGAGAGTGAGAAGTCACTAGGACACAGAGAGAGAAAGGGTTCTGTCAGACACTAGTATTTTACAGACAAGGTAGAAGATAAGGTAACATATATGTATAGAATGGAGAACACAAGGAAACAGGGAAAATGAGATTAATCAGTCTGACTGACTTGTAGTAGTACCCTCCCTGCTATCAAATTTTACTTAAACCCTGTGGAGAAGTCTTAAAAAATTGTTTCAAAAGGTGATAATAGTGCAGCTCTGTGAAAGTTTGTGGAGAGCTCCTTCCCAACACAATGAAGGATAAAATACTAAACACACCTGTGAATTTAACAGGAAGTTGACAACATGATGTATCAAATAAGGAATTTGGAGTGAATGAGACTATTGGCAGAATAGAGAGAACTGAAAAGGATTTTCTAAAATAAAATCTACAGTTTACATGGAGGAGAAGGAGCAGCTAGAAAAATGACAGGTTAAGAGTCATATATTTGTCAAAGAATCCAACTACACCAAGAACTTTCCACTAGCATTTAAGGTGAATAAGAATAAAATGGGACTACATTTGTGAGATAACTTGCTAAGCCTTTAAACAAATTGATAAATGCTACAATTAGAAAGATGAAAGTACCAATTAAATAAACATGAGGAAACTTTTTTCTTAGTAGTGACAGATAGAATTGAGTATAGCCTCACAATATTCTTGATGTATGTTTGAGGTAACTGAACAGTCCAACAATAGAATCAATTACACTTAATACATTAAATGAATTAATAAAATATCCTTTTTGTTTCCTTTTAGACCAAGTCATATGTGATCACACTGTCCATAATTTCTACCAAAACTTTAATCTTGTTGACTAATTTCAGCTGGTTGAAAGAATTCTCCTGTGAAAGTTTTCTGCAAGTTTTATGATAGATCAACAGAAAAATAGAAGAGAGACACTCACATTAGTGTCCTAGATGACACTAAAAAAAACCATATCCATTATACAGTTTGTTTGGAAGCAGTCAGCTGGCCAAGTAACTCGCTCTGCAAGCTAGATAAATATTGCAAATGCATTGAGTGGGCAGCCAACACATAGCTACCTCAGAAATAAGAACATCTACAAGGACAGAGTCCCTGCAACAGAAGGGATGATAAACAGTAGTTGGACTTACTGATTCATTAAGGAAGGCAGGAAGCAAATTCCTAAGGAAGCAGTTTTTGTTAGTACTGCTTAGGGAAAAATTTTTTTAGTCTTAAGCTGAAACTCTGAATTTGTGATGACTTCTAAGCGGGGGCTAGAGGAGAAAAATCCCCCTCTGCGTAAGGTAGGCACAAGTTTGAGATTATCTCATGTGGCTTAATGTCTACAAGTCTATGGGGCCAGGTGACTTGCATCTCAGAGTCCTGAAGGAATTGGCTGATCTACTCTCCATCAGACAAACTCCATGGTGACTGGAAAAAGAAAACATCATTCTCATCTTCAGGAAAGAGAGAAAGGAAGGCATGGAGAGCTATAGGCTGATGAACCTCATGTCTGATCATGGAGTAGATGGAAGAGAGCTTAAGGCGTACACAATATGAGGAGGTGATCCTAGACAGCCAGTGTGACTTCATAAAATGCAGATTGTGCCTGATCAGTCTGGTGGCTTTCTATGAAAGGAGAGATGACACTGGTGAAAAAAAGGAGGGTAAATGATGTGAAGTACCTGTACTTGTTCAAAGCCTTTGATATGATCCCACATCACATCTCTATCTCTAAGCTGGGGAGATCAGGATTTGAAGGTTGTAGTATTAGGTGGATAAAGAATTAGATGGAAGGTTGTAGCCAGAGGGTTGTTGTCAATGGGCCCATGTGCACATGAAGGCTGGTCTTGAGTGGTGTCCCCTAGGTTTTCACCTAGGTCTTCACCTAGGTCTTCACCCTTATCAACAACATAGATGATGGAATTGAGTGTATCCTCTGCAGGTTTGCTGTTGACATCAAGCTGAGTGATATAACATAAGTAGAGGACACCATCCAGGGGGACCTGGACAGGCTAAAAAGTGGGTTTATGAGAACCTAAATTAGGTTTAACAAGGCCAACTGCTAGGTATTGCACTTGGGTGAAGGCAATCCCAGTTATGAGTACAGACTGGGAGAAGAACACCTTGACAGCAGTCCTGTGGAAGAGGACTTGGGTGTCCTGATGGATGAACAGCTGGACATGAGCCAGCAGAGTGCTCTTAAAGACTGGATGGCAAACTACTTCTTGGTCTGCATCAAAAGAGGGGTGGTCATCAGGCTGAGGGAGGTCATTTTCCCCCTCTACTCTGACCTTGAGTGCCCTGTCCATAGTATTATGAGGTCTAAAAGAATGTGGAGCTGTTGAAGCAGGTCCAGAGAAGGGCCGTGAAGATGATCAGAGGGTGAAAGAAGAAAGTTTGAGGGAACGTGACTTATTTAGCTTGGAGGAAAGAAGGCTCTGGGGCAACCTCTGTGGCTTTTCAGTACTTGAAGGGATTTTAGAACCAGGAGGGGGACTGAATTATTATACAGTCTGACAGTGATAGGATAAGGAGGAATGGCTTTGAACTAAAAGACAGCAGATTTAGGTTAGATTTTTGGAAGAAATATTTTACTCAAGGGGTGGTAAGGCTCTAGAACATGATGACCAGAGGAGTTGTGGATGCCCCATTTATGGAGGCAATCAAAACCAGGTTTGATGGGTCCCTGGGCAGCCCGATGTAGTGGTTGGCAGTTCTATCCACGGCAGGGGTTTGGAACTATGTAACTTTAAAGTCTCCTCCAAACCTAAGTCATTCTATGATTCTATGAAAATTTGCTAGGCAAAGAAATGATTTTAACATAGCTACTATTCAGAGTGAAACATCTCATGAAACTATGAAACTGAATAAGGATACTTAAGAACAGTGTACTGAATTGCATAACTAAATTCAGAATTCAGGAGAGCTGGATGAGAACTACAAGTCATACATTTTAAGATGTCAAAAAACTGCCAATTGAAAAGTATTTTGAAGTATATTTAATGCAAGCTAAAGATGATATTATAAAGTGATATCTTGGCAATAGATATATCATGCTAATCTTGAGTATCTTTGATTTATATTTTGTTTTCTAGCAGTATAACCAACGAAAAAACTGTCAGATGGAACTAATGCTGTCTTGCTTGAGTACAAGATTCCCAGCAATGGATCTATTGGATAAGAAAACCAAAGACTTACTACAATATAAATTGCATTTTTTCATATTTCTTGTCTGGAAACAGCTACTAACGGTCATCCACATTTAAAGTATTTAAAGATAGTTTTGTTACTAAAAATGAACATTCGCAACTCATTTTAATCTAGAGCTTCCAATTACTTTGGGAACCATACCTATTTATGCTATATTTTTCCTAAAGTTTGTTGTTAGCTAACCTAATTCAGAGACATACGATTTGTAGAACTTGAGTTACATTAGTGAGACACCACTCTTGACAAGGTACCTTACTGCTAGTATACAGTAAAGATATTTTTAAGCAATAACAAAATTATCACATGAGAAAGGTAGGGGAAGGAACGAAAAACATAAGAATCTCTGTATGGTAGGTAGAAGGTATGAAAGCAGGCACTAGTCTGACAGTTGTTATTTCAACATTTCTGTCCCAGGGGACAGTTCTATTTTCTTTCTATGTTTTTACACCAGAGAGATTTCCATTTGTAGCTATTCCACTGTTGTCACCTGTTTCATCATACTACGCTCCCAAAAACTTTTATCTCAGCCAAAAAGATCCAAACCTCTGAGCTGAGAGCCTGTTTAAGTGAGAAGTTAGACTAGGTGATATCTATGAGAGATCCCTAAAAGTAATGCCTCCTATTTTATTATGTTGGCCAGTGGCATCAGAGGAGAATGTTGGTGGTATGACAGCAGAGTCTGAAGTTTCCCACCAATATTCCACTACACTTATTGCCGTGAAACAGATGGCAGCAGAGGGGTAGGCTGACAAAATGACATCTGACATGGAAGTGTGGATGAAGCAAAGGTGTGTCAGCGAATACCTGCATGAAGAAAAAACAGAGGTCTTATTGCAGTGCAGCTCTGTACTGACCTTTGTCCCCACTGACATTCACTGATGTATGCTGAACATGTATGGAGACCAAACAGCGGATGTTATCAAACTGAGGAGGTGGGTGGTGCATTTCAGCAGCGGTGGCAGAGATTGAAAGACAAGCCACGCACGTCTGCATGCCCATACACAGATGTGATATCACAAAATTTCCATCAGCTCATCCACACAAATTGGCACATTATGACCACAAATTACAAAGTTTGCACCAGATGAGTGCCATAAATACTCACACAGGAACAGAAACAACACCATATGCAAGTTTGTCAGCACCTACTGAACCAACATGAGTCTGAAGGTGACAGTTTCCTCATTTGCTTCATTACCGATGATGCGATGCTATGTCACCACAATGAGCTGCAGTCAAAATGGCAGCCTGTGGACTGGTGACATGGAAGTTCCCTATCAAAAAATGTTTAAGATGCAGCCTTCAGTAGGTAAAGTGATGTGCACTGTCCTTTGGGATAGGAAAGGGGTGATCCTTTTGTATTTCCTGGAACCCAGACAAATAATAAGCTCAGACCAATATATTGTAATGCTGAAGGTTCAAACGTCCAGAGTGAGGCCAGAGAAGAAGACAACCCTTTTGGTGCAACCTGATAATGCCAGGCCACATACCAGTTTGAAGTCTATGGAGCACACTGCACCAGTCTTGGCTGGCCTCTTTTACCACAACCACTGTATATTCATGATTTGCTGCCTTCTGACTTCCATCCATTCAGGCTGATGAAAAATGGATAGTGTGGGCAATATTTTTCTGGCACTACCACACTCATAGCACCTGTGAAACCTGTGAAAGGGGATCAGCTCTGTAGGTGCAGATTTTTATGTTACTCCTTTATTTTTTTTGTCATGTTTCCTGCTTAACTGTGTTCTATAGTTCCTCAGAAATCGTCATACTGTGGTTACTCAGTGACAATATTCCTCTATCAAGAATGGATCGTATTTTCAATTTGTGGCCCCAGTACTTCCTGTTCACAGACGAAATCATACACTGAATGCACAGTAATGGGGAAGCAGGTGATAACCAAACCGTGCAAGGTACGTTCACTGCTCTTATCCTATGCAATAAAATTCCATACTACCACTGCTCTTAGCATTTTTCCAAAGAAAAATAAGAAAAAAGTACACTCACTTTAGCTTTGAAATATTGCTATGGAACTTCAGTGCTTAGAACAAGACATAAACATTTCATTTATGTCAGTCTAGCATAAAGAGTGACTGTCTGAGCTGCTGTTTGTGAGCTGCAGTTTGGGTTGGTCTGGAATCACAGACCCCGGAAGCAGCTCATTTTCTGTTGGACACTATATTTCCTTTCCTAATAGTACATCAGGGAAACACTTTGAAGTCCTTCCGTCTTATTTCACTAACTCATTTATCATTATACACCAGAGTAGTCACACAGACAGTGCTATAATATTTGTTGTAGAACTCGATATGTGTTATCTTTGGGATTTCAGAATAGTTTGACAGAAGAGGAACTCACATCACTTATGTCACTGTAATTTCATTTATCTGCAGTCATGACAGATATGAATAAACGGGATTCTGGGCTACTGAAGTAACTTTGCATAAGCTGTATTGGACTTTCAAGGAAATTTACAGGTTTAAACTTTGAAATCACATATATTTTGCAAACTTAAAAAGGTTCTGGAAAGACCAGAAGAATTTAAATGCTTAACCAGACGTTATAAAAATCAAATTTGCCTCCCTCCTTTAGATAAGATCTAAGATGTCGGTGCTTAGCCAAGCTAGAGAGCTCTCACAGTTTCTTGTAGTGTCAGAATAGTTCTTTATTGTGTTCAACATACATCTAATATACCATTCACTTACAAAAAAGAAGTTCTTGTTCCTCTAACAGTTTCCTCTAATCATTTAATTGGCCCCAGCTTCTCCCAAACAAGAATGATAAATGATGAAAAGTTTCTCAATTGTGACAAGATTAACAATGCAGTCAGTAAGAACCTCCTGCTTACTCTTAGACGCAAACAGATACCTGTTTTACACTCCAGTATCCCAAGATTTCATAGTGATAGTTTCTATCAAGAAGTCTGATAAGTTCTTTGGTGCCTCGCTCAATGTTACCTCTTTCCCCACACTAAGACACAGTTGTTTCTGCTTAGTACGTTGAACTATAGCCAAAACAATATTTTAATGATAAAAGCATGCTGTCTAGGGTCTACTGTATTCATGAAAAAGTTATATAGCCCAGACAAGACATTTGGAATGCATTACACAACATGCATGCAAACTCAAAATAGGCAGAATTACTAATTAATTTATACTAAAGTGATAAATGAATATCACTAAAGTGAGAGAACATGCGATATGCAGTCACTTATAAGACTATTTTTGGTGTTTCTACAATTAAATCTTTCTTTTTTCTCTATCTTACATTTTTTTCTTTCTTCCCTCCTTTCTTCCTTTCTTCTTCTTCTTTTTTTTCCTTTATTTCTTTTCTCTGTATCATATGCACAGATCTCCCAGCTTTTAAATAATTATCTCAGTAAGCAATATACCTACAAAGAGAAAAGGGTGTCTCAGTCTTTATTCGACTCAGCTACCAAATCTTTGCCTGAATGTTGAGTCAAATTTTTTATTAGGTTTAAAGAAACACCAGCTGCCTTCTTTGTTTTCACCTATGCTTCTTACTTGTTTATTTGAATTAGTCAAAATCCGGGAATGAAACTTTCACCTCTGTACGGTCAACTGAACCACAAGTCAGAGGTGACAAACAGCTATATTATAAAAAAACTTAAAACGAAACAGAGGTAAATTTTATTATTAAAAATGTTTAAGCAAAACAGCAGATTCTTTTCCTACTCATTTCAATTATCTCAAACAGGTTTGAGAATCTATTAATTAAGAAGCAGCTCCTGGGAAAAGTAACTTGTCTAAGCCTATTCAGTTCAAGTCAAACTAAATACTTACTCCAGGGAGTTTTCAGAGGCTGAATACATTTAATTAAAAAGTGAGCACAATATAGTACAAAGACATATTAGAAATTACCTCCATATTCATTTATTAATACATCATTACACCAGGCAGCAACTCTTCCACAGAAAACCTGAGCTTAGAATATATCTGTTCCAATTTTTCCTGTTTAGAGAAGCAGAGTCAACAAATGCTATTTCTCTTTCCCTTTCAATGGGAATTGGAAGTTGAATCACATGAGATATGTTCATTCCTTAACCGATTATCTCTATCCACACCTAGGAAGTGTTAGCTAACATCTGTGCCAGAAATATATGTAACATCTACTGAGGTATGTTTACAGTGCTCTGTTACAGACAGTTCTGACATTGCAGAAGAGTACAGGATATACATAGATCAATATCCCTTTGTGTATACATACTCAATGTAAACCAGGTTCAACTTAATGAAGTTTTCAAGTGCTGGACATAATGAGGTTAAACCTTAATTTCATAACTTCATTACTAAAGAGGAATGTACTCTGCATGGCAAAAGTCCCAATTCTTTCAATTGTTACATTTTTTTTCTTGAGTAGCAAGTAGGTTGAATGTCATTTTCTAGTCACGAAGCTTAACGTCTGCTATATAGTGAAAAGAATTGGAATAAAATCTTCCTTACTCAAACAGTCTTGGTTATACTCCGAAAGACAGTTAGGTTATGAAAGTAAGATGCTAAACCTGCAAAATATGTAACCCTTAAGGAAAAGGAAGAATGCTAGTTCTCTACTGTCTTGAAATATATATATAACACACATATATATTTAAGTTAGATATATTTACATATATATATTATATATATAGTGACGCTCAACCTTTCCTAATCTTCAGAAAATAACTATTTCAAAATATTTAAATGCTAGATGAAAATGTTATTTGCAGAGGAAAAAAAATAATCGTGTTTAGTCCAAATATTTGATTTTTAGGTTTTGGTCAAGTTTCAGCGTAGCATAATACAAAATACATGTTTTCCTTTTTATGTCCTTGTCCCATTGATGAACACACTCCTACGACGTTTTCTAAAATAATGATTAGTTTACATTCAGAAATGTTATGCTTGCCAACTGCATCTAAAAGAGCTGGTGATTTGTTACACCATTATTACTGATAAAATTATTTTTCAAAAGCAGATAGTAAGAGTATAGAAGACAACCTGGTAAAACAGTGCTCTGTCCACCACTACAAAGTCAAACTGAGTGTAATAACATTTTCTTCCAGTAGCCTGTTCTTTTCAGATGTTAGTGTGGAAGAGTTAATATATTCCTCTATTTCCAGAAATTAGGCTCCTGTGCACAAAATATCACAATATATCAAAAAGATATATTTAGTTATGTATATATCAAAGGTAAATTTGATATATTGATTTGCTTTCAGCAGTTAGATAATAGATGGGTAAAAGTTGTATGAGTGCATTGTGGAAACTAATTTAAGACAAATTCATGTTATCTTCTTAAAATAAGACAAAACCTGCAAGTAAAAGGAAAGATTCTTAAGTTTGATTTGAAACAAAATCTGAATAAATTACAAACACACTGGCTTGGTCCCTGTAACTTATGTGAAGGAGACATTTGTAGAATCACAAGTTTGCAAGAGGATGGTTCAGAAGTAGATTAATGCTCATTATCTATAATCTAGCCAGGTTTTATCTTTTAAGAAGAAAAAAATGCAGTCTGAACAAATCTTGCCAAAATTATAAAAGTTCTGGGGCTTTCTTTTTTGATTAACAAATGAGTGCGAGGAAGTGCTTCCATGAACATATGTGTGATATGTATGAGTATTGGATAAATGATTTTTGTGTGCTTTTTATGCCATAAAATGCTGCTTCATATTTTACATTATTGTTGCTGGACTTTGAAAATTCAATCTCAGCTATGTAACATATGAGCCTGAAATAATACTCTACACTGAGATTAGCCTTAAATTATTAGGACTTTAATATTCAGGACATTCTTGAGGTTAGAAAACATAGTCAAAAACAGAGAATTAGAAAGTTAAATGTTGAAACTAGTCAGATGCATTCCTGTTATTTCAGCTCGAGTGCAAACCAGGACAGTGAGAACTCTGTCTGCTGTAACAAAGGCCACCATTCTGAAATGCATGTTATATTCTGTTTTTCCAGACTGTAAGTGCATTTTTCAAGTGGATATAGGCCATTTCAATAAGAACAAAAACATTTCATTTATTCCACAGTCATCTCACCCTGGACTGTGGATGAGTGTGTTTCTGTAAACAAAAGCATACTGCCTGAAAATAAGTACAGATAACAGAGCAAACTCTCATTTATTTTCCACTCATAAATGGATACCTGCTTATATTATGCATTCATCCTCCTGAGATGACTTCTCTGGCTTAGTCATTTACTCTTTCAGGACAGTTTAGCATTAGAAGCAGAGGTAAAATAAATGCAGAATAAAGATAAGATTTCTGCTATTAGATAGCAAATTCTGCTTGTTTCTGCTACTGCCATGCATGGCAGTTTTGTCACAGATTGAGAATTGCTTCACAGCCCAGCATCTGGGCTGCATTAAAAGAAGGGTGGCAAGCAGGGAGAGGGAGGTGATTGTCCCCCTCTGTTCAGCTCTTGTGAGGCCCCATCTGCAGTACTGCGTCCAGGCCTGGGGCCCCCAGTACAGGAAGGACGTGGAGTTCTTGGAGCAGGTCCAGAGGAGGGCACTAAGATGATCAGAGGGCTGGAGCACCTCTTCTGTGAGGAAAGGTGCTTGTGGGAACTGGGCTTGTTTAGCTTGGAGAAGAGAAGAGACCTCATTGTGGCCTTCCAGTCCTTGAAGGGACCTTAGATCCAGGAGGGGGACTGAATTATTACACAGTCTGACAGTGATAGGGTAAGGAGGAATGGCTGTAAACTAAAAGATGGGAGATTTAAGTTTCTTCTCAACCAGGAAGAAGTGGGGAAAAGACACCTAAGTGAAAAAGAACAAACAGAGGGTATCTTATCTTTAAAGCACCTTGATTTTTCCATGCACAGAGTTTTCGTCAGAACTAGATGAAGAAACTCCAAATATGGTGTGTGTTGTTATGATTTCAAACAGTGAAGAAAACAGGTCATGGAAAGAATGGTAATAATTGTTTTTTTTTTTAATTGATTTTTCCCAAGAACATTTCCAATAGAGCAAAATAAATGAGAAATTATTTTGGGAGAAACACAAGGATTAGGTAATAGCTGACTCGATCGGAAAGGACTTTCTCAGAAGAAAACTAGGAAAGTACGGGATAAAGAGTACCAGGCATATTTACAAGAAAAAACAAATATCCCCAAGACGGGATACACACACTTTGTTCTGGAAGTCAGAATTACAGTTTCATCTTCAGAGTAAAATGTTAATATAGGAAAAAAAATAAATTCCACTTGAATGCAGCAGCATGTTGTTTTAATAAAGTATTTTAGATGAGTAGACAATTCCTAAGATATATTGGAAAGTTTCAGTTTAATTTTAGGTTACTCAACTCTAAAAAACTATTTCATATATTAACTTTACTATAAAGATGCAATTTTCAAGAAAACACACAAAGAAATTTTTCTCCATCCTGAAACTGTAGTTTCAGTCATTTAAAATTTAATTCATCCACACTTGGGACATTTTGCTAGTCTGCTTGATGAAACATAGAAATAGAAACAAGAGAAGTAGTACTTTTATTTATTTATTTATTTATTCAGTCCGTCAGTACTGAATTAGAAAAATACTGGAGAAAGAAAGTGAATTCTCAGGAAAAAAAAAAAAAAAAAAAAGGAAAGGAAAGGAAAGGAAAGGAAACTGAAATAATTCAGCTATTTAGACCTAGTTGCTCCGGGTATTCTCTTGTACGATTAATGAGATACATATGGAACTATGCAGAAAACTGCATTTTATGATTTTACAAATCATGGAAGGACTTTTTAGTCCTCATACATGCAGATGAAAAGCAGCACAATGCAACAATCAAAAATAACTGGGGAGAGGGCACCATGTGATATGCTTTGCTGCACCTTATAGGTATAGTCTGACTTTTGATTCACTTTTTCCTCATTTCACAAGAAAACACCACATCAATCACTGAATAAATCAGTGGAGGAATACAGTTAAGAGACAATCTAACTTACAAACTCATTCAATTAAATATTCTGGAGAGCAGTATTGCTTTAAGATCTGAAATTGAGCAGTATCTTAGAACAAATTAAAAACAAAGCAACGGACTCTGGTAATTGCTTATTAAATTTTCAAGTCCCTGTGACAGTAACATATTTAAATTGATTGCTCAGTGTTTCTAGATGATACTAGGTGCTCAACAAAATGGCACTTGCTCAGCTTAGAAGTGGATCTTCTAGAATGTACTGTGTGCTTCAGCACCTTACTACTTCTTGAGAGCTAAAGAGAATTCCATAGGGCTGGCTGGCATAGATCAGATGGAAGCACTGAGTGGCAAGAATAACTAGGGCTGTGTTGTCCCAGCCCTTGCTTTGGCTCATTGCTGGCATGACAAGGTCCAGTTCAACATCAGAACTCAAACAAAAATCCTCAAACATATTTTAACATTTTCATACAAGGCTTATGGAAGATAAAGATTAGACTGAAGGGTGTATCGGTTTGTTTGTTTCAAATTACACAGAAGAAGAAAAGGGGAAGGTAAAGAGAAAATGTCAAGAATTCAAAAAAATGACTCTACAAGAAAAGCCCTTATAAATCCCACTTCTCATCTACAAAGAGCTTTTCAAAATGCTAAAAGAACATAAAGACTTGTGTTTAACTGGTTTTCCAAAAGACTTTTGCTGAAAATGACATAAGGTATTCTGAAAAGGTTTCATAAGGTGGGGGGAGGGACAGGAAAGCAAGGAATAAGGGGAAAGAGAAGGGGAAAAACAGAGAACAAGATCTTGCACACAGTGTTCAATTCAAGGTTCTCACCTTTACTCTAATTTCACAGTAATCTAAGAACACTAGTTAAATACTTATTTGAATGTACTGGAGAAGCAAACTGCTCTCATGTCTACAAAGTGCATGCCTCAGAAAACAGGCTATGAAAGTCCATCAAATCAATTCCAAAAGATACAGAAGGGAGGAGCATAGCTCAGCCTATGATGATGATAAGCTGAAAGCAATAGCCAGCATGAAACTGCTGTTACTGCAGCAGCAATTCCACTGCTTTGAGCACACCACTGCTGCCCAATTACTCAGCTTGCTGCTTGAATTCATCTCCTTGTAAGCTATCGTACTTGATACCGTTTTGGATTTGAATGCAGATTTACAGCACTTAAAGTCTGTAGTTTAAGCACAAGGTCAAGGATCACTTCAAAGGTATTTCAAACTGTGAACTATGAAGACAAAATTATGGGTCTTCAGCAGAAGCCTGAATGTTCCAGAAATTGTCTTGAACTTGTGGCATATGTAAACAGTTGTAAGCTTTTGCTTCAAAGATTTTAAGTGGAAAAGTAGAATGAATTACAGGGATATTTCTCTGTCTTACGTTTTTTAAAAATATTTTTCTCCTGCTAGCAAGCAAGGAATAAAATATATTATGGAACAAAAGCAGTATATCTACTTAATACAAATAAATAGATAGTAATAGCAAAGGAAATATGAGGGAATATGTCTATTTCTTTTGCTTTCATCTATTAAGTAAAATTACATTTATTTATCCCAGCTTTTCACAGCTGACATCAACTGTCTGTTAAGACTATGTCAAACTAAGGTATGTTACTTTTGACACCAGTACTTGTACATGAGGCTTGTGTGGAAATCAAAATTAATATTATGACTTAATATTAACAGAACAACATTCTCTCAATGGTTAACAATAAAACAGAAGAACGTTCTCTCAGTGGTTAACAATAAAACATTGCTATTTTAAACATAAAAGTGTGTACTTGCCATTAGTAATAAGACTCATCTTTCAATCTTATGTAAATTCTGTATTTTATTTCTTTCTGCTCCAGAGAACACTTTAGAAGATTTCTTAGGTTTTGCATGTAATTTATTTTTACTTTCTTATTAAATATCCCAGATCCAAAATTTATTAGAAGTCCTTGTTCCTGCTGAATCCTTTATGGTTCAGGCATTTCTTCCAGATTTTAAGATTTTGCAACTGTAACTCCAGTTCTTTTCATATTTATGTAGTCTCAACTGTTCTCAGAAGACTAAAGATTTTACTTTAAATCCCAAGTTCCAGAGATTTTTTAAAAAATGAGAATCTCAACATTCATTAAAATGAAAAAATAATAGGATAGATAAGACCTCAAAATTAAATAAGCCATCAATTTTCTAGTTTTTAACATACCTTGAATATACCTTTCTCTCCTACGAAGACAGGCTGAGGAAGCTGGGCTTGTTCAGCCTGGAGAAAAGAAGGCTGCAGGTGACATCACTGTAGCCTTCCAGTACCTAAAGGGAGCCTACAAATAGGAGGGGAGTCAACTCTCTGAAAGGGTAGATAACAGCAGGACAAGTGGAAGTAGTTTTAAGTTGAAGAAGGGAAGATTTAGGTTGGATGTCAGGGGGAATTTCTTTACAGAGAGAGTGGTGAGGCACTGGAACAGGCTGCGCAGAGAGGTTGTGGATGCCCCATTCCTGGGGGTGTTCAAGGCCAGATTGGATGGGGTCCAGAGCAGCCTGGTCTGCTATTAAGTGTGGGAAATTAGTGGCCCTGCATGTGGTGGGAGGGTTGGAGATTCATGATCCTTGAGGTCCCTTCCTACCCGGGCCATTCTGAGTATTGCTTTATAGTTTCAAAGAAGGGGAAAAAAAAGAAGTAACTGTTGATTTAACTGCAGCTTAATCTTTGCTGTCTGATGCACAGGTCGGAACTTTTGAAGCCTGAAGTAAATTACTTTTGTTAAAATGCTGGCAACAGTGGCTGATGCATGTGTTTTTTCCATTTAGTTCATATTACTGTCATCTTTTGAGTCAGCTAATGCCACTGTTGGATAAAATATCCATTGCTCAGGCACTTTGTTCATCTTCCATTTCTCCTAGCCAAGATGCCCTTCTTCCCTCCTTTCTCTCCCTCTTAAGAATATGAGGAAGCCTCATATTTTCTCATAGATACATGCCAAGTACAAAGGTAAATCAAATTGTACAGATCATATTTATAGATGAGAAGATGAGGTCCAGAAGTTGAACACTGACAGATAATGTATCAGAAATGATAGCAGGGTACTTGCAATTAGCCCTGCCATACCAAGACAAATAAAAACTACGAATGACTATAATTAGGGTACAGAGCAATCTGTCCAAGAATGAAAAGATGCATTCTGTTTGCTTTTCAAATTGGAGAAAAGCAGCACAGGTTTAGAAATCTCTGTTCTTTATTGGTAAGCTTTGCTGTAATATAATCATCATCCACTCTTAGGGAAGGTATTATTCTTTTTACTGCTGGATTTGTTAAAATACTTCAAACTCAGTTCCCATTTGGGATTTTCTAAATAAGAAGTGATGTATGAATCACAGAACAAGATAGTGCAATACTTGCCAGCAAGTTAACAGGCAAGAGAAAGCATTCTCTTTTCTTTACTTGTTTGTTAGTGATTTCTCTTTGCAAAATGCGGAGGAAAAAGTATCAAGCCAAGCTAATTATACTCTTCTTGTGTAGAATTCAAATAAAAATTTCTCTGAGAGGGATTCAAAATTTTGAACTGTACAGGCTAACCTGCAACATATCAGATGGCTATAGACGATAAAGTGTTTTCTGCATTTCATACATAGAGTTGAACCACCCATGCATTTATGCTAAAACGAATTACCTAATTTAAACATACTAAATCAGGAAGATATGTTGCTCTGAAAGAAATGCCTCCTATTTATTCCCATGTAAACTGCAACAGATAGAGCACAATAAGACTATTTGATTGAGCAAATTTTCAGCTGTAAAAGAGTTTTTCAACATAGTTACCATTTGTATTTTTGCCAGTGATGAACAAGAGCCATGCTTGTAAGAATCTGCACCAGTGAAGGTGATCCACAGTTTTACAAGTGCTGTGAAGCTGGTGTTACAAGGAGAATGTTGCCTATGTGGTCCATCTTTCATCAGCCTGAACAGATGAAAGTCACAGTGTGACAAATCCTGAATGCATGGTGGCTGTGGTAAAAGAGGCCAGCCAAGACTGGCAGTGTGCTCCATAGACTTCAAACTGGTATGTGGCCTGGCATTATCAGGTTGCACCAAAAGGGTTGTCTTCTTCTCTGGCCTCACTCTGGACGTTTGAACCTTCAGCATTACAATATATTGGTCTGAGCTTATTATTTGTCTGGGTTCCAGGAAATACAAAAGGATCACCCCTTTCCTATCCCAAAGGACAGTGCACATCACTTTACCTACTGAAGGCTGCATCTTAAACATTTTTTGATAGGGAACTTCCATGTCACCAGTCCACAGGCTGCCATTTTGACTGCAGCTCATTGTGGTGACATAGCATCGCATCATCGGTAATGAAGCAAATGAGGAAACTGTCACCTTCAGACTCATGTTGGTTCAGTAGGTGCTGACAAACTTGCATATGGTGTTGTTTCTGTTCCTGTGTGAGTATTTATGGCACTCATCTGGTGCAAACTTTGTAATTTGTGGTCATAATGTGCCAATTTGTGTGGATGAGCTGATGGAAATTTTGTGATATCACATCTGTGTATGGGCATGCAGACGTGCGTGGCTTGTCTTTCAATCTCTGCCACCGCTGCTGAAATGCACCACCCACCTCCTCAGTTTGATAACATCCGCTGTTTGGTCTCCATACATGTTCAGCATACATCAGTGAATGTCAGTGGGGACAAAGGTCAGTACAGAGCTGCACTGCAATAAGACCTCTGTTTTTTCTTCATGCAGGTATTCGCTGACACACCTTTGCTTCATCCACACTTCCATGTCAGATGTCATTTTGTCAGCCTACCCCTCTGCTGCCATCTGTTTCACGGCAATAAGTGTAGTGGAATATTGGTGGGAAACTTCAGACTCTGCTGTCATACCACCAACATTCTCCTCTGATGCCACTGGCCAACATAATAAAATAGGAGGCATTACTTTCAGGATGACCCTTGTACAAATGAGGTTCTACATCACATTCAGGTGTCAGAATAAAGGGTAAACCTAACTTAGTACCAGATCTGGAGGTTGGTGGCCCTGCATGAGGCACGGGAATGGTACCTGATGGTCCTTGGGGTCCCTTCCAACTCAAGCCACTCTATGATTCTATAAATGATTTACTAAATATTAAATAACAAGCAATATGTAAAGTGAAGAAGAAACACTTATATGTCTATCTAAATATGGATTATAGACAAGAAGTTAATATTCAAGTGCTATCCAGGAGTAAAACACTATATACGTTCCATGCCATTTTCAGCTTAACTGGAAAATGAAGATCTTCTACATTCATATTTTATTTTGAATCAGGAGAGAGAGCTCTTAAAGCAAACACACATAGCTTTCCGACTTCCAATACTTGGGCTCCCTGCAGGGCTTAGTATGAGAGTTTATAATTTGAACTTCTTTTAGAGAACTAAATCTGAAAATGAACCTCAGCTGCTGTGCAATCCATTGAGCCAGACTTGAACTAACAGTGCATAGATTGGAGGATGGCTCCTCAGCACCCACTATATCTATACTTATTGCTCTTTTCATTATCTACTGGTGCACATATTAAATTAAATCCTGAGCAAGTTTTATACTGAGTATATGATTTTTGTAGTCTTTCACTTTTAGGACAATGATGCTATAGCCAAATTGATTTATGACACTGAAATGAACAATTGGCATGAAAAAACTTATTGTAAATAAAATAGTCAAGCATTCTCTAGCCCATCTATCAAGACAAGGCAAGAAAAAAAATGTTCAGTGAAGAAAAAAAATCAAATGCAAATTTTGCTTGATTTTTCATTCTTGGTGTATGTTTGAAGTATCCAAATGTCTCTACCCTCCTATGGTATTCTTTAACAGAGAAAAGAGAAAAAATGAATGCACCTGGTTGACACAGAAGCCAGTAAAATAACTGCAAAAAGAGTCACAGACACTAAGTTTCAGCATTGTGCTCTACTCAGTTGTTACATGTGCTGCCTCCATTGCAATTGGAGTCACTTGGACTGTAGAGTGCCTTCCTGAAGTGCTCTAAAGCAACCTATCAGTAAATCTTCTGTTAGTTTTCTTTGATAAAATTAGCTACATTCCAGCCAAATATTTTCAAGTTGTTTTCAAAAATGCCAAGTCTGGGAGTCCTTCCTGCTATGCAATGTTTTCTGACAGTGAAAATATGAACCCTATTAAATAATGTTATCATCTGTAAATGCTGAGCAGCTTTAACTCATGAATGTTTTTGGAGGAGTGTAGGATGTTTAGTATATTTGAAAATACTGAATCAGATGCTATCCATATTCTTTGTTTGGTACAGAAAGATCATGAAAAATTTAAGCCTGAAGTGAAACAAAGGATTCAGAATATTTAACTGTTAGAATACAGCTATGATCCTCAGCCACTTGAAGACTCTTCTTGCACTCTACTCTATTTACTGTGAAATTTCCACTACAAATATGTCAGAATCATTTTGCCAATTGCATTTTCAGTTGAAACTGAACACTTTAAAACTATTACTTTCCACTGCAATTCTGATATTTATGAAGGAGAAGACATCAATTATATGAAAAAAGAACATTGTTTCTCTTTCTATCTTTTTTGAGGAAAAAATTGAATAGAAAATTATTTTTGATCAGATTTATTAGGAATTCAAATTTATCTTATTTATAGATTTTTTTTATACTAAATTGTCTAGAAAGAGCATTACAGCCATCTGAATGTTACACCTATTACTCATACCTGAGCTGTCATATCAAGAGCCGAGAGAAATCTCCATCCCTGGATAGGTTCAAAGCCAGACTGGACCAGGCTCTGAGCAACCCTGCTCATGAACAATAAATATATTGGTTGCTCTGAAAGTAATGCCTTCTATTTAAATGGAAACTGCAAGTGATAGAAAGAATACAACCGAACTATTCAATAGAGTGAATTCTCAGCTACAGAATCTTTTTTCAACAAAATGTACATCATTAGGTGTACATTTTCACCAGTGACTAACAACAGCCTGCATGCTATGCTCATAAAAATCTGCACCAGCAGAGGTGAACTGCTCTTGCTGCCACCATCTCCACTGCTGAAATGCACCACTTACCACCTCAGTGTACTAATATCCACTGTTTGATCCCCCTAAATATTCAGCAGATGCTGATGATTGTCAAGGTACAAGCTTTTCCACATGAAGGAATTCAATTCCACATCTTTTCTTCATATGCCCCTTCATGTCAGATACCATTATATAAGACTTCCCCTCTGCTACCATCAGTTGGACAGGAACAAAAATAATAGAATATTGACAGAAAGGTTCAGCCTCTACTGCCATGCCACCAACATCTACCTTTGACATTATTGGCCAAGATAGTAAAATAGGAGACATTACATTCAGTGGAGCTCTCATGCATTTGAAATTTTCAATATCTTTCCCTAATTCTTTGTTGAATCAAATGCTATATCTACTAATTAACACACTTCTGATAGCAAGGTGACTGGAGTAGTACCAAAGATTTTATTGATTTTGTATGGGCATGGGAGCCCAGGAAGGCTGGAAATACTTTAAGGAAGTTATTTTAAAGGTGCAGGAGCTGAACATCCCCAAGTCATGGAAGATGAGCCAATAAGCAAGAAGGCTGGACTGGCTGAACAGAGCTGGAACTCAAGAGCAAAAGGAAAATTTATGATCTTTGGAAGAGTGAGCAAGCTACTTATGAGGATTACAGGTACATAGTGATGCTGTTCAGGGAGAAAATCTGAAAAGCCAAAGCCCAGCTAGAACTGAACTTGGCCACTTAGGTAAAGGATTACAATAAATATTTCTATAAATACATCAGTAGTAAGTGGAGGGCTAGGGAGAATCTCCATCCCTTGTTGGATGCTGAGGGCAAAATGGTGACCAAGGATCAGGATAAGGCTGAGGTACTTATTGTCTTCTTTGCCTTGGTTTTTAATAGTAAGACTTGTTACTCCTGGGCACACAGCTCCTTGCACTGGTAGATAGGGATGAGGAACAGAATAGGGCCTGCATAATCCATGATGAGATGGTTTTTGGACCTGCTCCAAAAGCTAGATGCTCATAAGTCTATGGAGCCGGATGGATTGCACCTTAGAGTGCTGAGAGATGTGTTTGCCAAGACACTCTCCATTATTCTTCAACAATCCTGGCTAACACTGGGATGTCCTGGCAGACTGGAGACTGGCAGATGTGATGCCTATCTTCAGAAAGGACCGGAAAGATGATCCTGGTAACTACAGACCTATCAGTCTCACCTCAATGCCAAGGAAGGTTATGGAGTGGATAATCTCAGGAGCCATCATGGACCAATTAATGGTCAACCAGGGGATCAGGCCAGTCAGCATGGGTTTGTAAATGGTAGATCCTGTTTCACAAACCTGATTTTGTTCTACAACAAGGTGACCTGATGAAGGTAAGGCTGTTGATGCAGTCTACCTGGACTTCAGTAAAGCCTTTGACACTGTCCCCCACAACATCCTCATGGAGAAGCTGACTGCCCATGGTTTGGATGGGTGTATGCTCTGCTGGGTGAAACACTGGCTTGATGGCTGGGCCCAAAGAGTTGTGGCCAATTGAGTTAAATCCAGTTGGTTGCTGGTCACAAGCGGTGTTCCCCAGGGCTCGGTACTGGGCCTGCTTCTATTTAACATATTTATTAATGATCTTGATGAGGGGATTGAGTGCACCCTCATAAGTTTGCAGACAACACCAAATTGGGAGGGAGTGTTGATCTGCCAGAGGGCAGAAAGGCACTAGAGAGGGACTTGGATAGACTGGATTAATGGGCCAAGGTTCACTGTATGAGTTTCAATCGGGCCAAGTGTCAGGTCCTGAATTTTGGTCACAACAACCCCAGGCAACACTACAGGCTTGGGGAGGAGTGGCTGGAAAGCTGCCTGATGAAAAGGGACCTTGGTGTACTTATGGACAAATGGCTGAATGTGAGCCAGCAGTGTGCCCAGGTGGCCAAGAAGACCAATGGCATCCTGGCTTGTCTCAGGAATGGTGTGGTGAGCAGGACTGGGGACTGGGGGAAGTCATCCTGCCTCTGTACTCAGCATTAGTGAGGCCTCTCCTCAAGTACTGTGTTCAGTTTTGGGTGCCTCAGTACTGAAAGGACATGGAGGTGCTGGAGGAGGTCCAAAGACGGGCAGCAAGGCTTGTGAAGGGCTTGGAGAATATGCCCTATGAGGAGAGACTGAAGGAACTGGAGCCGTCAGTCTGAGGAAAAGGAGGCTGAGGGGAGACATTATTGCTCTCTTTCAATACCTGAAAGGTGCTTACAGCAGAGAGGGTTTGGTCTCTTCTCACTGGTGACAGGTGACAGGACATGGGGAAATGGCCTCAAGTTGTGCCAGAGTAAGCTTAGGTTGGATATCAGGAAACACTTATTTACAGAAAGGGTTATTAAGCACTGGAATAGGCTCCCCAGGGAGGTGGTTGAGTCACCATCCCTGGGTGTGTTTAAAAACTGTTTGAATGTGGTGCTCAGGGACACAGTTTAGTGGAGTGTTGTCAGAGTTAGGGTAGCATGATTAGGTCATGGTTGGACTTGATGATCTTTAAGATCTTTTTCAACTTGAGCAATTCTATGATTCTATGACTACTTGACTGGCTTAATGGGATGCGTCTCAATGAGGAATACTTTCGTCTGCATGTCAAAGGCACAGGCAGGTAACGCAGACCAATGTACATAAGCAAACTAAATACCAGAAAACATATATTCCACAAACACACTGAGCGTAGATTCTACTGATGACCAAGTAATGAAATAAAAAGAAATTAAAGGAATAGATGTTTCAGGTCCTATTTGAATCTAATTACAAAATAAGCACTAGAGAATTCTTGGATGAGATTTCTGGACTATTTTTCCTGCAAAGATTTTCTGATAATTTTGCAGAACAAACTTTCATTCCTTTTTCAACTCTTTCAGAAGATTTAAGATTTTTATGGCACAAAAGATGAGACAGAAAATTGGGCCATCAATTCTCTGGCTATCTACTGTCCCCTACCAGTGGTCATAAATCAGTGAAAAAACACTGCTTAAGGAAAATACATGCTTAGGTATCCACTTAATTGATACTTAAAGTCACTACAAAGACTCCCCATTCCCACCAGCGACTTATAATCTGATAGAGCCACCTTGTTTAGAAAATCTAGTAGCACATTATTGAAAATATTTGAAATTCTGAGACTTCAGAAAAGGCATGATTTTGTACAGGATTTATTAATTCCCAGTTATGGCCCCAAAGGGACTCATAACACAAGTTCCATTCAGTCATTGATGTCATACTTTGTTGTGTTGTACAATCCAGTACTTCTATTTTAAAAGAAAGAAAAGTAAACAAACAAATAACAGAAATGACACCAAAATAACCCCCCCCAAACACATAACAAAACAACAAAAAAATACACATCAGTCCTTAGTACTTGTTATGTCCTTGGCATAGCTTATTCTACAACTTCACAGCCGATTTATAGAATCATAGAATCACAAGTTTGAAAATGACTTGCAAGACCATATAGTCCAACTACCTTCCCATTCCTATTAGTACCACTAGCTACTAAACCATATCTCGTAGCTCCTCATCCAGGTGCCTCTTGAACACTGCCAGGGATGGCAACTCCACAACCTCCCTGGGCAGGCCATTCCAGTTCCTGACCACTCTCTGAGAGAAAAAGTTTCTTCTAATGTCCAACCTAAACCTCTCTGGTACAACTTCTGGCCATTTCCTCGGGTCCTACTATTTGCCTGGGAGAAGAGGCCAGACCCTTTTTCATCACAACCTCCCTTCAGGAAGTTGTAGAGCGCAATGAGGTCTCCCCTGAGCCTCCTCTTCTCCAAACTAAACAATCCCAGCTCCCTCAGCCGCTCCTCATAAGACTTGTGCTCCAGACCCCTCACCAGTTTTGTTGTCCTTCTCTGGACTCGTTCCAGGGCCTCAATGTTTTTCTTGTAGTGAGGGGCCCAAAACTGAATACAGTATATGTCCTACATTACATGTATTCCATGTTGTAAAATCCCAGATCTTCCTTTGACTCTCAGACAGCTCTCTACTTCAAAAGATGTTTCTCAGGCAGATGTCAAAAACATCACTTCTTACAGTTACATGAAGATTTTGGAATGCAACTCTACTGAATCCCTCTAAATACAGCTTAAAAGAACGTACAAAACAATGGAGTCAGATAAAAGATATGTTGTGCAAAAATATGGAGAGTTTTGACCCTTTTAGAAAATATAATTATTTTCTGATGCTTTTTGTTACATGGGGAAGACTACAGGACCTACAGAAGCATTATAGAAATTTGTCTTAAAAGATTCATTTTGGTTGTCTCTTTTATTTTGTATTACTGCATCCTCCTGGATGGTACTTCCCAGTGCTAGAAATTGATTCTGACTGTTTAAGATATGTGATACTGTGTTCTGGACTTATATGCATAGTATAACAGATAGTTTAATGGTATAAAGCCACTTAACACATAAAGAAAGATAGACCAATCTAAAACAACACTACAGATTTTTCAAACACCAGAAATGAGGATCCCCATGAAAAATCAAAACAGCACAACAAGCCGCACAGTGCTAAAGTTCACACACATACAACAGCTGAATTGCACTAATATCTCATTCAAGGATTAGGTAGATGTATTAGGTAATAGCTTACTAGATGAGAATGAATAAACAACAGCAAATGCAACAGCAATGGCAAAAAATCTACTTAAACTGTAACACTTAAATGTAAATGAAGCAAAACAATATATATATCATTTACTAAGAAAAAAAGAATCATTCATATCAGTTAGATAAATGGCATTTCCAATTTGCAGCTTGGGACTTTTTATGAATTTTCATGCTTTTGAGCCCATTTTAATGTATTGTATGGAAACACAATTGGAAAACTTTCCTTTGGCTACATTTGATACGCTTTCATTATTTAATCTCTTTAAGTCATGCATCATACTCTCCTTTGAAGAATTTACTCAAACATGATTAAAAACCACTTTTGAAAGCCAACTTTGACTTCTTCAAGATCAACTTAGAGGCATTCCGTGAGTTAGAACTCTGGGAGGTAGGGGGCGCCCAAGAGCTAGTTGACATTAAAGCACCCCTTCTACCAAGGTCAAGATGAGTGCATCCTTAAGAGAAAGAAACTGGGCAGGGTGCACATATGGATGCGCAATGAGCTCACGGAAAATTTCAAATGGATGAAGAAAGTCTATGAAATGTAGAAAATGTGTCTGGTCACTTGGAAGGAATATTGAAATGTTGTCAGGATTTGCAGGATTGTGATGAGAAAGGCTAAGGCCCATGTAGAATTAAATCTGGTGAAGGAAATTAAGGACAAAAAGAAAAGCTTATTTACGCATGTCAGAAGTAAAAGGAAGACTAGGGAAAATGTGAGTCCTCTACTGAATGAGTAGGCTGTCCTGATAATCAAGGACATTGAGAAGACAGAGTTAATGAAAGCTTCTTTGCTTCAGCCTTTACTACGAAGACTGCCCTTTAGGAATTCTGGACTTTGGAGATAAGAGAGAGAGTCTGGAGAAAGGAAGAATTCCCAATGGTGTATCGCTCCAATTTATAGGAGGGAGAGGAGATTCTTTTAATCTATATATACCCGATGGCGAGATTAAGACACAATGGGTCAAATGTTAGTCCACCAAGTCCATTACAAATCCTGGTTGTTTAGTGATATGAGGAAGGGAGGATGGGTGATAGAAAGGAGATAAAAGCAAGGAGTTTTTGTAGAGAGCAAGAGAGAGATAGTTACCACTGTCGGTCCAGTGAGGTTCATAGTATTTCCGTTGACCTCAGGAACTTGTCCAGTCATGGGGGTCCAGTCATGGGGTCCCCCAACCGTGGGGGATGGGAGAATGCCAGGAAGCCTTTAAGAAAGCAGGCCCTGGGAGGGTTCTCTCAGAGAGGTTCTTCCTCTCAGGGAATTACTCTGTCTGAGGTTTATATGGGAGCTGTCCTCCAAAGTCCTTACTTTAGTGAGAACCTTTTATCCCTCATTTCTCAGTTTTTCTTCCTTCTTCTTTTTTCTCTGTTCGTGTCACATATCTGTCCCAACAGATAAGCCAGCAGGGAGTGTGCCTTTGTTGCTATGCACAAGCATTATTGCCTTTTGCAGTGGTCTGCTCCTTCAAGCCACACTCTCGAAAAAGTCTGCTTGTCCCACTTCTGCTTATCTTTACAATCAGAAGCAGAGGTACTGTGGAACAGTGATATCCACCACTCACCACCCTAGATAATTCGCAGCTGTCAGTTAGAGTCTTATCACCAGAAAGGCCTCACGAAGCAAACTCTGAGACAAAAAGAACCAAACAAAACGTTTTGTCTTTCACAAACCATCATGAAAGGTCTAGTCAGAGACAGAATATGCAGAAGCAATGCACTCAGATCTATGCACCCTGAGCGGACGCACCCATGAGTGGACAGAAAGCTGGCAGAAGTGACTGCCAAGCCACTCTCTTTCATCTTTGAAAGGTTATGGAGAATGGGGGAGTTGCCTGAAGTTTGAAGAAAAGATAATGTTATTCCAGTCTTCAAAAAGGGCAACAAGAACAAATCCTCTGTTCCTGGGAAAATGATGGAATAGCATATTCTGGACATCATCTCCAAGCAAGTAGAAGAAAAGAGGGTTAGAAGGAGTAATCACCATGGATTCAACAAGGGAAAATTATGCTTTAATAATCTGGTAGCCTTCTGTGATGTCGTGACTAGCTGGGAAGCTGAGCAGACAGCAATGGCTGTAGTGTAACCCAACTTCAGCAAGGTTTTAGACATCATTTCACATAGTAGGTAAACTTAAAAAGTATGGGATAGATGAGTGAGGTGGATTGTGAACTGGCTGACTGTTAGAGTTCAGAAGGCTGTGATCAGTGGTGCAGAGTCTAGCTGGGGGCCTATAGCTAGCAATATTCCCTACGGATCTGTATTGGTCCAGTTTTGTTCAAAATTTTCATCTATGATCTGGATGAAGAAATAGAACACATCCTCCACAAGTTCGCTGATGATATGAAGCCAGGATGAGCAGTTGACACACTGGAAGGCTGTGCTACTATTCTGTGAGACGTGGACAGACAAGGGGGTTGGGTGGAGAGGAACATTATGACGTTCAAAAAGGGCAAGTGTAGGGCATCTGGGGAAAAGTGGTCAACTGTATTAGTACAGGTTAGAGGCTGACCTGCTGGAAAGGAACTCTGCAGAGAAGTTATCCTGATGTAAATGGGTTGACTGTGAGCCAGTAGCATGCCCTTGAGGTGAAGAAGGCAATGGTATCCTGGTGTGCATGAAGAAGAGTTTGGCCTGCAGACCAAGGGAGGTGATCCTCCCTTTCCACTCCGGCCTGGTGAGGCCACATCTGGAGTACTGTGTTCATTTCTAAGATCCCCATTTGAAGTAAGATGGAATTTCTGGAGAGAGTCCAGTGCAAAGCTGCAAAGATGATTAGGGGCCAGGAGTATCTCCCTTGTGAAGAATGGGGGAGTGACCTTAACTTGGAGAAAGGAAGACAGAGGAGAAAGTCTTACAAGTACTTATTAATTGCTACTGAGCAGGAATCAAATGGATGGGGCCAGGATACTTTCATTAGTGCCAAACAACACAACAAGGGGAATGAGCACTAACTTGTACATAAGAAGTTCTAAATGAATGCTAGGAAAAACTTCTTTACTCTGAGGGTGACAGAGAACTTCAACAAACTGTCCAAAGAGGTTGCAGTGTCTCCTGTGGAGACAGTCAAAACTTGCCTGGATGTTTTCCTGTGTAACCAGCTCTACTGAACCTGGCTTTATCAGGGAGTTTGAACTAGATCTCTCTACACCTATGATTCTCTGATTCTGTGATCTAATTACCTCAGATACGTTTAGATGGCAAGAACAACTAAATAAAGGATCCAACCTGTCAACTAACCTTCAGCTGAAAGATGGCTGTCTTAACACAATAAAACAGTTCTGCAAGAGTAGCAGATTTTCATTACCACCGGTGCACTTAATACATTAAGCCTACTGAGATGCTACTGCACCAGTTTTAGATTTTGGCCTATAATTAAACTACACTGAAGTTATTTCATAATCAGGTAATGGATTTACTTCCTTTCCTTCTCTCTGGGAATGGTCAGTTGCTATTACTTTGATAAACCAAAACTAAATTGTTACCACTTCTAGTGGGGTCTCATGGAAACAAACAAACAAACAAAAACTTTCAACAGCACCAAAAAAGAGTCATTATGTCCTTAGCTTTGTATACAGAGAAGTCAGGAGTTTGCTTTGCTATGTCCTATCTGGACAGTGCATCTTCAGTCCAATAATTCATTTCAAGCTTAGTTATGTAACTTACTGTCTAGTTTCTTGTATCTTTTTTTTTATTTTAACTTCAGATTGTTTTATGCAATGTGCTTTTGCTGTCAGACTTTCATATAATATCGTTTCAAATTGAACAATAATCTACTGCTGACAAGATTGTTTTAAAATAAAGGAGAATGTCAGCAGTTGGTTCCCATGAAATCTCATTAGTCTCTTCCGATTGATTTGACATATCTTGGTAAAGAACGATTCATTACTATGCAAATTGAGATAGCCTCTGTTTCTAGGCTAATTATCATATAGCAGTTTACATCTGATATACACTTGGTAATTTTCAAGTCAGACCAATCTTAAAAGCCTAAATTATAGGGGAATTAAAACAGGACTTTCTATGCAAAGTGTTTGAAATACTGACTCTGAAATGTCTGCGTCCTTTCTGTAAAACCAGAGATATTCACATATTATGTGATTCCACAGATAAGTCCCAGTCTGTTGGATGTTTTGGCTGACAAGCCAGTTTCTGTTTGTTATATATTGAATAACACATAGAAGGATTTCTATTGACATTGATGAAACTTTGTGTAGACCAGGCATGTCCAGCTCGCAGCCCACAAGCCACATGTGGCACTTTATAAAGTGGCCTGTTCCCTGTTGTGCTATCGTGGTGGTAGCTCTTCCACACCAAGCAGCCCAGCCCGGCCCTACAAAGAGAAATAGTGGATAAAGGAGGAGTTTTCAATGAAAAATGGACAGACAAGTACTTTTTCTGTAGATACAAGTATATGGTACTATGCTTAGTTTGGAAGGAAAGCATGTCAGTTTTCAGAGATTACAACTTTACATTATAAGCAAAAACATGCTGCCAAGTTTCATGCATACCAAATGCTTCATAAAGACAAAATAGCAGAACTGAAAAAAGTTTTTATCTCAACCAATTTTTTAAAAAAGCGTCAGAACTCAAAAGGATTCTATTATAAAAGCTGGCTATGTGGTAGCAAAACTGTAAAAAAAAAATCAAAACCATTTACTAACGGTGAATTTATTTAGCAATGTATGGAGTGCACAACAGATATGATTTATTCAGGTACAAAAATTGATTTTTCTAAAATTAGTTATTTTCACCAAGCTACAGCTAAGCAAACTGAAGAAACAGGGTGCTTTGGGGATTGATGAATTTACTGTTGTTAGAGATACAGCCTAACTTGCCATTTTTATTAGAGGTATTTATAATGAATGTAATGTCACTGAAGAAATGCCTTCTTCGGTGTCATGAAAAGATACAACTGATTCCCTTGATTTGTATGAAGTAGTAAAATTTACATAAGAGAGATTTTCTTTAGCCTTCATCAGCATACCTTCTATAGCTACTAATGATGTCCTGGTCATAGTTGAAAAATACAATGCAATTGCCACCAGCAACTCATGTTTGATGAAATGTCATTGAATTGTACTTCAAGAAAATCTTTATGCAAAAGCTTCAAAAACTGATAATATCTTACAAGTCATCATCAAAGTTGTGAATTTCTTAGCATCTAAGGGATTGAGTAATTGCCAATTCCAGGAGATCCTTAAAAGTATGAATGCTGATCATGGGGATATATTTTACTTTTCTGAAGGAAGGTGGCTTAGTCAGGGTAAAGTGCTAAAAAGATTTTATAATTTGCAAAATGAAATAAAGTCATTTATGGAGTCAAAAGGTAAATTTGTGCTAGAAAATGCAGATTATAATGGTTCACAGTTTTGGCATTTTTGGTCAATTTAACTACTATTTTAATGAGTTAAACATGCATCTTTGCAGTGAAAATCAACTTATCTTTTTCAAAGCATAATAGTACTTAAAATGAAACTTAAGTTATGGCAAGCTCAAGTAATGGCAAATAATTACATGCATTTTGATATGCTGGCTAAATGCAGTCCTGTGAATACTAAAATGTATGCATATTTGCTTTGTGTTTTGTTAAATAATTTGAAAACAGGTTTCAAGATTGAGGAAAAAATCACTTTCTTTGCATATTTGTAACTCCATTTTCAGTTGCAACAAATATACTTACCTGCAAATTTTCAAAAGGAATGTAGAGAATTGCGATCAGATATTCAACTCAAAATAAATTTGATCATGTCTCTTTAATAGACTTTTATAAGCCCTCTCTTATCAGAGAAAAGTATCCCTCTCTTCACTGTCACTCCTTATTCACATCATTGCTTTTAGACAGGATGCAGATTTGTGAAAATTACTTTCAAGGATGAACTCCAGGAAGAGTAGAATTTCATAAAAACTGTCCGACAGACACCTTGAGAACTTACTAAGAATCGAGACCACTTCATATGAGCCAAACTGATGCACTAGTTTTGTAGGGTCAAATATCCCACTACTCCTATGCTTTTGTTGCTCTCTTAAAAAAATATTTTAATAAAAAATATTTAAAAACCCATACAATTTTTTACTTGTATATATTAAGTACATTTTTAAATGTTTTTAAGTACATTTTATATGTAATTCAAGACAATTCATCATGCAGTCTGGCCCAGGCAAGCCAGAATATTGGACACCCACTGCGTAGAGAGAACAATACAAACAAATGCAGAAGACTTCAATAAAAAGTGGTAAAAAGCGATGTAGTTTTGACAATAGAAATACCTAGTAAAAGACAACAAAAACTGAAATTATATATCAAAGAAATGCTATGTTTAAATACCCTAAATCTTACTCGGATTTATTACTTATTTAAAAATCAAGTTACAAAGAGGTCTTTAGATAGAGTATGCTGAAGAAAACTGCCCACTGGTCTTAACAGCAGAAGGTGAGTAACAAGAGGATTCCTTCCTTTTTGGTGAATCTACAGGAATGCAATTAACTGAGGCACAACACAACCTTAATGTAAGAAATGATTGATGGCTTGCTTGAAAACTCAGTAACAATGTCAATTCCCTGCCCTCCCCTTTATTTCTGAAGTAAGGATAACCAATGATATTTTGCCTTTTGTCAATAAATCATATATTGCAATTTTTTAAATAATATTAACAAAAAATACACTTGTAGAACATCAGCCCTCTGCTGGATGCCATTACAATTGTGCTACTACATGGTAAAACCAAATTCAGCAGTATAATACACACTGTTAAACCAGTAAGTCAGCTGTCCTTTACAACGTACATGAAAAAAGTAATTTTTCATTTTAGTTTACATTCTTTGATCTACATTTCAAGGACTAACCTAAAACCAGTCCAGAGAGGACCAATGATTTTATTATGAATATAGTTCAGTAGTACACTGCAACAACATTTCCTGGACAAGAAAAAGAAAAAAAAAAAAAAGTCAGAATTATACTCACAGTACTGTACATTTGAAAAAAAAGAAAAAAGAAAAAAGGAAAAAAGAAAATGGTTTAATCCCTCAGTCCATCAAACAGCATGTCATGGTTTAATGGTTTTTCATTGATATTCCATATCATAATATCATGCAGTACACAGGGAGGAAAAGAGTTAATGCTGCAGTTCTGTGGATTGTCCAAATTTCCAGTCTCTTGCTCTCAGAAGAGAAGAATGAGCTACAACTCCCAGAAGACTTCATTTTTCCATTTTTGTTTTCCATTTGGAGGGAAAAATAAAACTGCCTGGGAGTCACAAGGCTGCCCTCTTTTCTCTTTGCTCCCTGATCATCTCACCTACAGCAATAGAGTAAGGACTTTAGTTTTGGAAATCCTCTTTCACATTTTATTTGATTTATTACCTTCTATTCCAATCATATTGTATTATACTGTGTTATCTCACATTCCACTACTATATTTAGTAAAATGAGTTTTTCCTTAGCTCACTGCCACTGTTATCCTTTGTCCAGACCCATCTCACTACTTTGTCCCATCTCCCTCCCCTCTGCCAGGGCATGGGTTTGTGGGTCACAAAACCAGGCAGAAACAGTGACACAGTATAATGCAAAAAAAGTGACACTGAGTGATAATCAAACAAGTGGTAGTCTGAACTATGTAAGATCATAGACAATATTTGTTTTGAACATAAGGATTGATTTAGAAATACAGCATGCTTCTATTGGCTTCTCAGATAACCTTATTTATGTGCAATAAGAACTTGAGACAGGGGAAGAACAAGAAGTCCTTTCACCAGTTAGATGAAAAGTAAAAAAATAAAAAATAAAATTCAGTAAGTAAATCAGAACAGCAACTACATCCTACTGGAACAAAGGAATTTGCTTTCACTCAGAAAATATAGGTAAGGAAATGGCGAAGTTCATAAATCAAGGAAAAAGTCTAAAGATTGCTGAGCTGATAGGAATGAAAACTAATGCAGCTGACAAAGTCTCTTACAATGACTGCACTGTTTAAAGTTCACATTTCATTCAATTTTTTAGTGTCAGGAAAATACAAAAAGCAAGGGCATTAAATGGAAAACCAGTTTCAGAGAAATGTCCTCAATCATAAAGAATAAACAAAAATACTGGTTATTTTTAAGGAGATTCAAAAAGCTAGAAATGTTGAACCTGAAGAAGGCTGCACCATGTTGCAGCCTTTCAGTACCTAAAGGGACCCTACAAACAGAAGGGAGTCAACTCTTTACAAGGGTAGATAACAGCAGGACAAGGGAAAATGGTCTTAAGTTGAAGAAGGGAAGATTTAGGTTGGATGTCAGGGGAAAGTTCTTTACCAAAAAAGTTGTGAAGTGTTGGAACAGGCTGCCCAGAGAGGCTGTGGATGCCGCGTCTGTGGAGGTGTTCAAGGCTAGGTTGGATGGGGTTCTGGGCAGCCTGGACTGGTATTAAATGTGGGGGTTGATGGCCCTGCTTGCATTGGGGGATTGGAGCCTGATGATTTAACCCAAGCCATTCTGTGATTCTGTGATATGATTCTATAAAATGGTGTAGAACAGATGAATGCAGAGGTCAGTATAATATTTTATTTTCTTGTTTATTCTACCATTTCATTTATGTCTAATTCAGAAAAAGTGAGATTACATTTTGATTTTGTTTCAAAGTTCCAGTTACTCATTTCTGCCATGCTTACTGCTTGAGTTCAGCACTGCTTCCTCATCCACCTGCTCCTGTCCCATCCCATGCTCCATCCTATTATGCTTCTCTAACAATGAACTCACTGGAGTGGAAAGCCACATGGGGCCTTACAAGGGTGGTCTTCAAGCACTAGCTGTTGTACTAATAAAAATCAAATTGTCCCTTGTGTAATAATTTCACACTGTCCAAACATATAATGTTTAATTATAAGTGCAAAAGGCTTCCTATAAAATTTTTGATACCGTGGCATGTTTGCCAGTGAATTAATTTCAGATATCACAAAAACAGACAGGATAAAAATCAGGAAATCTTATTTTGAGTGTGAGCTGTAGGCCTTCTTTTGAAGTCTGGTAGAAGAGGTAGAAAATAGCAAAAAGCTATTAAAGGAGATATGCAGGAAGGCCAATTATTATTATTATTATTATTATTATTATTGCTACTACTATTATTATTTATGCCTTTTCTATATGTCTATGCAAGAAAAGAGAATGGTTGATCTTTAGAATAAACTAGTTATCAAAATCTGGAAACAATAAAAGTGAAATGGTCAAAACTGTGGTTTGAGTGCACAACCTGACCTTAGCTGAGGTGCTACTGGCCGGCAAGCAAATAACAAATGCAGCAAACTACCTACTCAAAGTCTTATCCACCAGCTGACATCTTAATAATTGCAATTAATTTTCTGCAATTAGTTAGTCTGTAACATCGCTGTTATCTCATTTTTTATTTTGTAAGCTCTCTCCCAAAAAGACTACAGGATTCAGTTTCAGGCTAAATCCAACTATAAACCGAAGAGTATAAATAATAAAAATAATAAATTCAATTCAACTTCTCTTGTGCAAGCCTTTGATTGATCCTTTCCCTATGGCAGTTCAGTTCTTGCTTACTCTGCTTTCAGCTGAACATTGTTAAGGATATCAGTAAAACACTGCTACTAGTGGCTAGAAATAGTAACTTGAAATTACACTTTATAAACTATAGAACATAAAGCTTATATCAATTGCAAATTTATTACTTCTAAGTTTTCAACATATTAGCAGTAATGCACAAAATCACTGACATAATAATTAAATTAAGAGCTGAGTAAAATAGTAACAATATTAAAAGGAATTATATTTTTTTAGGATGATAATATTTCCAGGCAAATGTGTAAACAATTATGAAAGCACATACAATTATCCTCCACAAAATGGCAGTCATGCTCAACCTCTAGATTACTTATTACAATGCCTGCTTTATGTTGACAACCTCTCTTCCAAAATTTCTTGTGTGGTTTTAAGCATGAAATTCAGGACATGAGTACCAATTGCTATCTTATTCCAATCTAAATCCAATACTCAGACAGTGAGTGTGCAACTCATCTCATACATAGTTAGCATCTAAAATATTGTTAGACTTTCAAGTTTCTTTTACTAAAAAAGGAGGGTGACAGATATTTCCAAGTCAGTTGCAGTATTTAAATGTAGACATCTAGTATTAGTGATACTAGTCAGCCTCAGTATTTGACTACAGCCCATAAACATATATTTTCTGTATTAATATGACATTAAAATGAGGTTTAGGGAAAGGAGGAAAAGTACTAAAGTGTAGAAACAGCATAATCACAACTTTTCATGTTGATTTCCATTTCATGTGTAACTTCCTGGGCTTATACAGTGGCTCTGCAGCCTACATGAGGTTATTTAAATGACCTATCAGCTTCTGTATTAAATTCTCTGGAGTTCTGAATACACTGCACATATGTAAAAAAATATGAAATACTAACAACCACTCCAGTGTTGTATCAATTTTCAGAGCTGATTTCAATCTTTTTAATGAAGATCTATGTTAGAAATCAAATCTAACTCTTGAGAACTTAAGACTTAAGTTTAGACCTGTCAGCGTTATTCAACCACATCTAGGTCAGAAAGGGGAAACCAAGCCTTGCATTCCTAAAGACAGCAATGAAACACAAAGGTACTCTCAAGTGAGGGTGTCTTCATCTTTCTCTTACGCTACTGCACTTTGCAGCAACAGATTAACAGCAGGAAGAGAGTGCATGGGGAAAAAGATTTTCAAGTACAGTATGCAGCAAATTAGATCCAAATTCAAGACACCTTCTTTCTGAGTAGAGATCTGAATCAAAATCTAAATCACATTATAATAATCTATCACATAACACTATAAAATGAGCACATGTTTATTACTGGATCAGAAGAAAAACATTCTACCTTTTATTTCATGGCCTTTGTCACTTTTTTCCTTTTCCTGACACATGGAAAAGGGATCACTTGCCTCCAATTCTGGAGAAACATGATGGCATCAACATATCAACTTTCATTTATAAAAAATAATTCTATGCCTTGAAGAAAAATGCAAAATATTACTCAAGAGTCCCAGTCCTCTGAAAATGCCAGCAATCTTAAACAACAAATTGAGGCAATAAGAACTGTCCAGCTATTTTAGCATATTCTGCAAACTTTTGTTCTACCTGCAGTGGTAGTACAGCCCTACAATGACACTATCAAAACATGCACCAATATGAAGAGCACTCACATTAGTTAAGAACTATCATTATTTTGGGATTATGTAATCTGACAGAAAGTCAAGAGATGAATCGGATAGTGCAGAGACAGATTTGATCATTGATGCCAGAATGTGCACTCAGGGTAACATAGGGGTTATGTTATCTTGTTATCCCCACACTACTTTTCTGAGCATACTTCAATAGGTTGCCTACAAGGGCTGTAACAGAGGGAATATGGCTGCAGATAGCTGTCATAACATATTATAGAAGGAGCTCTTCGTGAAATAGAACTCCAGCTTATCTTCTGTCTTTCAGTATTTCTGTAGTTGAGTCTTGCCACTTCCGTGTCATTCTTCTCTTCTACAGATCCAGGCTCTTCATTTGAGGGTGTTGTTGTTTTTTTTTTTTTTTTTTTTCCATTTCATAGGCAGTACTGTGCACAAACCAAAGTAAAAAATAGCTCATTAACCTTGGTTCTGTATCATTTTGTGAATATTTATTGAACTGAAAACTGGGGTCTTAAATAAGAAGGTACATTTAAACTGAGCTCAGAATTATGAATACAAAACAACTCAGTTGCATTTCTCTGTACAGTTACTGAACACATGTAGACACCAATTAGATGCATTTGCCTTCTAATTAAGCACTTTGTAAATAGCTTATTATTTTATGTCTAAGAAACAAGCTAACAGGAGGCATTAAAAAAAAATTATTAAAAAGGGAGCCACAGAAATTCTGTTTACTAACATTTTAAAGAGTAATGCTGAAGTATTGTGCTCATTATATTGAATTACACAGAGTTGAGTGAGTGGCTGGGATGTGTGGAATAAAAGGACCTGAGGATGTTGTCTGAGCATGACCCAGCAGTATATCCAGGTAGCCAAGAGGGCCGATGGTGTCCTGGTTTATATCAGAAATAGCATTGCCACCAGAACTAAGGAGGATGTTGTCCCTCTGTTCTCAGATCTGGTGAGGCTGCACCTTGAGTACAACATTCAGTTTTGGGCCCCTCTCTACAAGAAAGACGTTGAAGCCCTGGAACGTGTTCAGAGAAGGGCAATGAAGCTGTGTGGGGACTGGAGCACAAGTCTTATGGGAGGTGGCTGAGGGAGCTGGTATTGTTCAGTCTGGAGTAGAGGAATGGAGTCTCAGGGGAGACCTTATTACCGTCTACAGCTACGGAAAGAAGGTTGTGGCAAAGTGGAGCTTGGCTTCTTCTCCAGCATAACTAGCTGACTAGAGGGAATGGCCTCAAGTTGTGCCAGGGGAGATTCAGGTTAAATATTAGGAAAGAATTCTTCTCCAAAATTGTGGTTAGGCTCTGGAATGGGCAGCCCAGGGACGTGATTGAGTCACCACCCTCAGAGGTGTTCAAGAAATGTTTAGATGCTGTACTGAGGGACATGGTTCAGTAGGGAAATACTGGTGGTAGATAGAGAGTTGGACTAGATGGTCTTGGAGGTTTTTTCCAACTTTGCTGATTCTGTTTCTAAGAATTAGTAATAGGGCGCTATTATAGTGCACTTACTTATGTAGAAAAAAGAGTTTGTCTTTCAAGATGTTACTGTTAACTCTGTCTCAGTATATTTCTTTGCAGCACAGCTAACTGTCATTTTATATTCCATTTACAATGTTGAATGTCACAGAACAAAATTCTTACCTTTTCTCCTTACAGAGATTTTCACAGAAATACATTCTTTGTAGAAAATTTCCAACCCAGAAAGGACTCCCAGCATTTCTTCCAAATACTACTGGTACAGAAAATTCCTCTTCTTTCATGTTTTCTTCCATACTTATCTGGAGATATGATGAAATGAATGTATGGTCATTAACACCATGGTAAACTGTATATCAGACAGATGAGATTAAAAACTGTGAGGGAGACAAAGCCTGGAAGGAGTCAAGAGCATAAGGTAAGTCCATATTCCTGTTTCCCCATAGCTGTGGTGCTACACGACTATCTCATAAAACACAGAACTCGAAGTACAATGTCTTTCCTAAGGGACTGTTTGTACATTCACCTGTTCTCCCTGTAGAGTCTGAACGTGATTCTTGCCATTAAAGAAGAAATCTTTCATGGGCATCATGTTACATGTCAGTGTGTCCTCACTCATCTTTCAGTTTCACTATGGTGCTAGGGAAGAAGTCTTGTCTATAAATTTATCATTTTGATGAATCTAACTGAGATGACCTTTAATCATAAGTAATATTTCCAAGTTTACAAAAAATACGACAGTAACTCCTATCAGAACTATATTGTAAACAAAAAAAAATTACGTCAATATATTTATTTCATTGGCACATTCACCTCTAGAAATCATATGCTTCACCTCTCTGCTAAAAATCAGTATCCAGAAAACAGCCTGAATACATGTATCTGGATTTCATTTTCAGCTTACAAAACACAAATGTACAGTCTCTCATTTTAATGAAGTAATCTACAATATATGAAAATACTGTAGTTAGCAACCTCTTATTGTATATCAAAGCAAGCAATTTTCAGGAGCTCCTAGCTTAAATCATTACTCATGGAGAGATTTTTTAATCTCAGTGAATGTTTGTACTCTGTCTCAATTTGGAAATTTAATGTCATGATCCTAAGTATTTTCCCAGATGTAGTCTGTCGTTACTTTTTTATAAAATACAGAATTCTCCCTATGAAAAGGCACTTGACAATTTAAGAATAGTGTGGATCTTTCTGTAATTCCTTCAAACTTTAGTCTTCTTTCAGTCGTCTGTAATCTGATCTAATCAAATTGACATAAACTGTACTTGCAGACTAATTCTGATCTGTTCATTTCACTAAATGGCAGTATGAAGGACAGCTCTCCAGTTCTGAATCTCATAAAATTCTCAGGCTAGGAATCCACATATCTAATCCCAACCATTCTGTTCTGTGATGTAGTTTATTCCTACAAATGATTTTAATTTATCTACTCAGTGACATTTTCTCCAGTTTAGATATTATTGTTCAACTCAGATAGAATAAAATACCACAGGTCGAATAAAAGGTTACATTCATATTGTTTTGTGTGTTGACATTTGGGACATTAACCTCAGTTTAACAGTGTTCTGTGTTAAAATGTCCGATATGACCCTATGTTATATTTCAGTCCTGGCACTGATTCAGCTCTATATCTGAATTTCAAACACTACCCATAAGCACAAGCCTTTTACCTGTAGTTGACAGCTACACAGATAAAGAGAGAACAAGCAGACATGAGTGATGATACACTCAGCTTAAAAGAGAGGCACTGTACCCAACAGCTGTGTTTTTTCTAAGCTGAGATGGCAAGAACATTTCTAGAACTTGAAGTGGGATTCAAGTCCTTGAACTTCAGATATATGATTTTTTTTCTGTATTAGAAGTTTAGGTGTTACAGATACCTACTACTACGTTAATGACCTGCGTACAATTTACAGTCAATGGAGAAAGATTGATATCTCTAGAATGCAATTTCTCTCATCCTAAGGCAGATGTCTGAAATAGGTGAGATAAATAATTCTTAAGAAAGGTCTGTTTTTCTCAATTTGCTCTCAGAGGAATCTAAAGCAGTAGCTCAAATATGGGCATTTAAAATTTAGGGAGATTATCCCATATATAGGTAGTGTTATTAAAATTTTTTTAAGCTCATCTTTCCCTAAGTTTCTAGATAACATGCTACTATTTACTGCACTGGAAAGATAAACTGCTTAGCAAAAGAAAAACAAAAGAAAAACAAATCAAAAGCAAATAAAAGCAAACAAAGAAAGGAAAAGAAAGGAAAAGGGGAATGGAGGTGAGGGAAAAGGAGGTGAGGTGAGGAGAGGGAGGGGAGGGGAGGAGAGAGAGAGGAGAGGGAGAGGAGGGAAGAGGGGAGGGGACGGGATGGGAGGAGAGGGGACCGGATGGGAGGGGAGGGGATGGGAGGGGAGGGAAGAGGGGAGGAAACAGGGGAGGGGAGGAGAGGGGGAGAAGGAGGGGAGAGGGAGAGGGAGGGGGAGGGGGAGAGGAGAAAAAAAAATCATTTTTACTTTGTGATTTAAATACTGTATCCAGAAATTAGCACAATGGATATCTCTGTTTCTCACTTGCATCTTGCTTTTGGAAATTTCTTGAGTGGTACCCACAGCAATTGTAAATTAGAGAGAATTTTTTAGGTAAAATCTCCCAAAGCATATTTATATGAGGTTTCAATCCAGAATTTGTATCTTAACAGGCAAACCGAGAAATGAACTGCAAATAAGTTCATACACAAACATTGCTACCTCGAAGAAATGTTGAGAAAACAAACAAACAAACAAACAAACAAAGTAGCCTGGGGTTATCAGAGAAGAGTCAGCATCTGACCTTTTCCCCCAGAGTTCAGGTGACTGTTAAAAGAAGAAAGAAATAATTGCACCTATGATTTGTTTTGATGTTATATTTGCTTTCTTCCATTGTCCAGTCCATGAAAGTTATGAAGTAAAAATATAATTTCAGAGAAAATACTTATGGAGTATAAGATGAGAAACTTGTCTTTACTCTGTCTTGGATGATGGATTTTGTCTGGTTGCTACCAGTCTCCTTCCTTCCTCCTGCCCCAGGTCTAGTCCAACAGTATCACACTAACTTTGTGAACTAAAATTGAATGCTGCTATTCTCAGAGGAGCTGCTGAAAAGTGGTGTTTTGATAAACACTGAAGGAACAGAACCCAAGATAATTCAACTAAAGAAAAATGCGTGATGCTATTTCATTTCTAGTCTTTGTCGGAATTTTGATATGACTACGTCCATCAGGTGGTTCTACTTCTGATCATGTTTTTAGATGTACATCTCACTATGATTTCTTCAATACTTAGTTCCTGTAAATAACACTTGCACATCAGAATCACTTTCCATGGTGGTCTTCTATTTTTGCTAGTTTTGAGCCTGTAACCTTTAAAAAAATTCAGGGAATATATATAGGTGAGTTTTTCTCAGCTATCATTAGATACCAGGATACATTGGTAAGGATCATGACCATCACCCTCACATTTTCTTATTGCTGCCACAGATGGCAAAGTAACTGCACCATCTAGTTTTTTTTTTTCAACCAGTGCCTGTGAAGATGGGTCAGTAAATTCTGTTGTCCAAACAGTATAACTCACTGAAATTGTTTTTGCAGCTTAATAGAGCACGCCACATCAGGACACCAAGTCAGCATTCTGCTACATATGAAATACACATGAAATAAGAGTTGTATTTGAAACAACAGCTTTTATAGACCTGCCATTAGTGCAACAAGCCCTAATCCAAACTCAGGATTCTGAATGTCAGTTACTAACTAGGACACTTTAAGTCTGACTTGCATGGTAAGCATTTCACAATCAGAAAAAGACTTTTGCTAAGATTCTCCTTTTTTGTTAAAACGATGACTTTTATATCAATGTTTTGAATTTTTTTGACAAAGGAGTAGCTCAGTACCCATCTAACAATTGATGGATTTATTACAGTGTATGCAAAGGGCTAATTAAAAAAAAAAAACAACTTTCAGTTGTTCTGAAATATGCATGGCTCTTATCTTCATCAGTGTTAGATTTCCTAGGACATTATTTGGATAAGCTCAAGAATGAGCCTAATGCAGGAGTCTTAAAGATGTTTTCTCACATGCATCCTCTATAGAAGCACCAACAGAAGACAGTATATTTCTCACAGAAGTTCTAAAAGAGCTTTTTTTTTTCTTTCTTTCTTTTTTTGAGTTTGTGTAGTCAGGTGGACTTCACTTCTGTTTTAAACGGCTCCCATTAACATCAATAATCATACTGACAATCACTCCATGAGTATCTAGAATCAGACTCTGAAAAGCAGGACACTGACTTCACAACTTCACACTTTACTAACCAACTGCTTTCTAAGTGTAGAAATTTTATTTACAGATGAAAATTTTGAGTGATGCATCATTGGAATTGTCCCTTTTGAATGAAAAATATGGAATTCTGAATATTGGGTTGTGACAATCCAACACAGTACAAGCTGGGGGGATGTAAGGATAGAGCAAAGCCCTGTCAAAAAGGACCTGGGGGTACTGGTGGATGGAAAGCTAGACATGATCCAGCAGTATGCCCTTGCAGCCCAGAAAGCCAACCATATCCTGGACTGCATCAAAAGATGCATGGCCAGCAGGGCAAGAGAGGGGAACCTGCCCCTCTACTCTGTACTGCTGAGATCTCACCTGGAGTACTGCATCCAGATATGGAGTCCTCAGAACAAGAGGGACACAGACCTGCTGGAGTCTGTGCAGAGGAGGGCCACAAAAATAATCCCAAGGATGGAACACCTCTCCTAGGAGGACAGGTGAGAGAGCTGGGGCTGCTCATCCTGCAGAAGAGAAGGCTTCAGGGAGCTATTAGGAACCTGTTGGCAGCCTTTCAGTATCTAAAGGGAGGCTATAGGAAGGAAGGGGACTGACACTTTAGCAGGATCTATGGCAATAGGACAGAGGGAAATGGGTTCAAACTAAAAGAGGGGAGATTTAGATTGGACATAATGAAAAAGTTTTCTACAGTTAGGGTAATGAGGCAATGGAACAGGTTGCCCAGAGAGGTTGTGGAAGTCCCATCCCTACAGATATTCAAGTTCAAGCTTGGTGGGGCTCTGAGCAACCTGATCTAGCTATAAATATTCCTGTTCATTGCAAGGGAATTGGACTACATGATCTTTAAGGCTCTCTTGCAACTCAAAAGATTCTATATTCTATGATTTTATGAATTATTATGAATTGTGCTGGTTGGATACACTTTTAAATTTGTTTTTGTTTTTGAAATAGAAACATAAAATCATGATGATTGGAAAAGACCACGAAGACAATCTAGTCCCTCTGCCAACCTTTTGCTATACCAACATTTACTCTCTTCTTGAAAACCACCGGAGTTGGTGACTACCATCTCCCTCAGCTGCCCATTCCAGCACCTAACCACACTTTCAGAGATTTCTTTCCTAATATCCAACCTGAACCTCCCCTGGGGCAACATAAAGCAGTAGAGGTGCATTTTCTCTGGTCCTGTCACCACAACCTCCTTTCAGACAGTTGTAGAGAGCAATAACATCTCCTCTAAGCCTCCTCTTCTCCAGACTAAATAATTCCAGTTACCTGAGTTGCTTCTCATAAGACTTGTGTTCCAGATCCCTCACCAGCTTCACTTGCCCTTTTCTGGATATGCTGTAGAGCCATGATGTAGTCGATTTTATGTAGATTGTAGTACCAAACACAGTACTTCAGGCGCAGCCACACCAGAGCTGAGTACAGGGGCAGGATTACCTCCCTACTCCTGCTGGCAATGCTATTTCTATTATAAATCAGGATTCTAATAGGGCACACTGCTGGCTCACTGCTGGCTCATGTTCAGCCAAGTGTCCACCACCAACATCATCCTGTCCACACAGTCTTCCAGCCACACTGCCCCAAGCCTTGCAAGAGGTTGTTGTGGCCAAAGTGCAGGACTCTACACTTGGTCTTGTTGAGCTTCATCCCTTTAGCCTCAGCCCAGCAATCCAGCCTGTCCAGATCCCTCTGAAGGGCCTTGCTATGCTCAGACTATCACGGTTCATCAGTATTATCATCATAACATCATGCACTGCACTGGAAGTTAAAGAGTTAATGCTGCAATTCCATGGGTTGTTGATATTTCCAATCTCTTGGTCTCAGAAGAGAAGAATGAACTATAAATCCAGAAGACTTCATTTTTCTGTTTCTGGTTTCCGTTTGGAGGAAAGATAAAATAGACTGGGACTCAAGAGATTGCCTCTTTTGTTCTCTTCGCTCTCTGTGCTCCCTGGCTATCTCACCTACAGCATTAGGGTAAGGACTTTGGTTTCAGAAACACTCTCATTTTATTTGATTTATTAACCTCAATTCCAATCATATTGCATTATATTCTATTATCTCACATAAACATACTGCAATTATATTTAGTAAATTAAGCATTTCCCTTTTCTCAGTGTTGCTGTTTTCCTTGTCTAGACCCACCTCCCTACTTTTGCCCTTCCTCCCCTGCCTTTCCTGAGGAGTGAATCTGTCGGGCCCTTCACTCCCTGTCACAAAACTAGGCTGAAGTGAGACAAACTGTGACACAGGCAGATTGACATCTTCCCCACAACTTGGTGTTGTCTACAAATTTGCTGAGGGTGCACTTAATTCCTTCATCCAAATCATCAGGGAAGTTATGAAACAGGACAGGTCCCAGTACCGATCCCTGGGGAACACCACTTGTGTCCAGTCTCCAGTTGGATTTAACTCCACTAACCCGTCTCTGGGTCCAACACTCCAGATAGTTTTTTTTACCAGCAAAACATGTATCTGTGCAAGCCATGTTTTGCCAGCTTCTTGTGGTCTGCCAGGAGAATACTGCAGCAGACACTGTTGAAGGCTCTGCTGAAGTCTAGACAGACTATGTCAACAGCCTTTCCTTCATCCACCAGACAGGTCACCTTGTCAGAGAAAGAGATGAGGTTTGTCAAGCAGAACCTGTCTTTCATAAACTTACACTGGCTGTGCCTGATCCCCCAGTTGTCCTGCACATGCTGTGTGATTGCATCTAAGATGATCTTCCCCATAACCTTCCCTGGCACTGAGGTCAGGCTAACAGGTCTGTAGTCCCTCAGATCTTCCTTACCATCCTTCTGATGCATCACATTAGCTAGTCTCCAGTCTTCTGAGATCTTTCAGGTTGACCAGGATTGCTGGTAAGTAGTGGAAAGCAGCTTGGCAATCACTTTCATCATCTCCTTCAGCATCCTCCGGTTTATCCTATCTGGTCACATGGACTTGAAACAGTCCAGGTGGATTAGGAGGTCTCAAAGTGTTTCTACCTAAATTGTGGAGGCATTATTCTGCTCTCCACTCCTGTCTTCCATGTCAGGAGTCTGAGTACTCTGAGGATAACTGGTCTGACTATTAAAGACAAATGTAAAGAAGGCACTGAGAACATCAGCCTTTTTCTTATCCTCAGTGGTCGTGCTCCCCACCACATCCAGTAAAGGACAGAGATTCTCCTTAACCCTTCCTTACTGTTAATATATTTGTAAGAACATTCTTAATCATAGAATCATAGAATTGCTTAGAATTTTTTTGTTCTTTATTATGCCAATAATGTTGAGCTTATGCTCAGCTTTCTGATTTTGTCCCTGCATATGCTATCAACTTCCTTGTACTTCTCCCTGAGTTGCTGATCCCTTCTTCCACAGGAGGCAATTTTTTTTTTTTCTCTCAGAGTCTCAGCAAAAGCTCTCCATTCATCCATACTTGTCTTCTTCTCCACTTACTTATCTGTTGACTTCAGCCACAAGCGAGTAACGTTCGATCTCTGTCTGCCCAGGGAGTCGCAACTCAGCAAAGCCGACCTCAACCAGTCGGGGCCGAGTGCCAAATAACCTCAGCAGGAAACCTGGCAAAATGGCGTTAATTGCTACGTGGTGGGCGTTTAAATACACAGCCCCTACATACTTATAGAGCGCATCCTCCTATCAGTGGACAATACCTGGCAAGCACAGACTAGAGCATAGGGAGCCTGACCCCGTCACATCCCGTCTCCTCGCTACGCCTACTACATCTCCCCCTCCCTATGCTCACACTTCCCGTCACAACGCGAACGCAAACCCTATAGTTGGTCCTTAACCCGATGATACTGTATGCGCTGATCCATAAGCTGATACGTCACTCTCGATAAGCAATTCTGAAAGCACATGAGTACACACGGCGCTACCACTACAATGCAGATTAACACGAATAACACTAAAGCTATCACTCTAACAACCTTCGCGATCCATGTGCCGAACTCGCCGAACAAGCCTCTTAGCCAGTCTCCAAAGGGGTCGTTATCCACTCGGATCTTCTCTGTGTGGTCTCGCAAGGCCTTGAGTGCCTTGTGAATCGATACGCTGTGGTCGCTGAGATTGAAGCAACACATTCCTTCCAGATCTTCACACCCATGTCCCTGAGCTAGGAGCAAGAAGTCGATGGCTGCTCTGTTCTGTAGAACTGCATGCCTGACGCTGTTCGCATCCTCCAACATGGCGTTCAGGATTAATGTCGTCAAATTGGCCTGCTTAGCTGACCAGCACGCCAGGCGTTCAATCTGCTTCAAAGCTTGAGCTGCTGCAACGCCAGGGGCGAGAACTGAGGCAAATATTCTAGCAGTAGTGCTCCATAATTCTACCTCATCGTTGCAGTCCTCCGGAACGGGATTTGACCGTTTGACGCGATGACCTGTTATATCTGAACCGAATTGCATCCATGTGGTGAAATTAGGGGAAAGCATTGTCAGTTGTCCTAAGTAGCAAGGCCCTCCTAATGCGTTTCGCGGGACGCCTTGCCAAGCCCTGTCTCCACAAATTAAAAAGATCCCGGGGGGCAATGCCTTGGCTGTTTTGTTATTCCATAGTGCCTCCTTGGCACCTCTTTTGAAAGAAAACCCATACCCATAAAACTCCCAAATTGCTGCACAGCTATATCCAAATTTGCTAGTGAGAGGGACCCCGCCTTTTGAAATGCAAGTTATATTGGATCCTCTAAAGGTCCGTGTTTCATTTTTAGTGTACCCACAGTAACCTGACCGGATGGAAAAGGCCTCTGTGTTTGCAGGACTGACCACTGTCCATGAGGTCTCATTATATGGTTTCAATCGAGGATCCGTTCCCGCCCATCGGGTGATTAAGGTCTGCAACTGTTTCTTTACCCCCTCTGATCCATCGAACACCCTGTCAAACAAATCACATACAATGAAGATACCTTCTTGCCAGCATATTGATCCAAAAGTAACGCAAGTACGCGTGCCATTATGTGACCCATTGCGTACCTTTTGCGACCCCAAGATATCTAGCTCCTGCGGATCCCATGGAAGGGACACATTCAAAGATCTTATCAGACATGCCGTCTGGCTGGCTAAATCAGCATCGTTACGGCAGACAGAATGGTTTGTAGTGTATCCCGCAAAAGCCTCTAACTTATATTGTGGAATGCCTACTAAGCAAGTGCGAAAGGGTGAGGTTGCTGATTGCAAGCTAAGGCAAAAGTCTTTCTGACCAGTCTTATCTGCCCAGGTGACCCACAAATTCCCAGGCTGTGGTAAAAGGTGATCACCCCCAGTCCCAGATATCGACGCAAAGACAACCACACACGTAAGCCCCATCCGGGCAAGAGTATGCCTTCTCGTCGACAACAGCGGTTGAGTATCTTCCTGTTTTCCAGTCTTGTTCTCTCCTTGCTTCGGAAACTTCTCTTTCTTCTCTTTCTTCGGTGTGCCCAGAAGCCATACCTGTAAAAGGGCTCAGTGTCCCGTGATATTATTTTCTTTAGATACATCAGGCTTAACTTTTCTGGACGGAACCCATACCACCCTCCCTGTAACATCTTGTTTTACAGCGGCGTACCCTCTTCCCCAAACCAAGATTCTCCATCCTGATTCCCAGACTCCAATATCTGTCTTAATCTTGACTGGTGGGCCTTCTTCCAGAACTTTAGGTTGCCAATGTTTCTCTACTGGTGTTCTCCTGGCATCCCCTCTTTCGAAATGATTCAAAGCGTACAAAGCCCATGCTAAAATCTCTGCTTGTCTTGTCACGGGTATTCTGTCTTTATATCCTTCCCCCTCCCCAAGGACATGAATCTTGTCCTTGAGAAGTCTGTTAGCTCTTTCAATAATAGCTTGGCCTTGCGAATTACCAGGGATACCTGTAACATGTTGAATACCCCACCTGCTCAACCACTCTTGAGTGGAGCGCGATATAAAACACGAGCCGTTATCCGTCTTAATTTGTACGGGAAGGCCTAGGACCGCGATGGCAGCGGCCCAATGGGCTTGAGCTGAAACAGAATTAGCTCTCGTGTGCTGAGTGGCAATCAATACCGTGGACGCTGTATCAATTGTAACTGCAAGATACCGCCTGGGTGAGAGACGATCCTCCCAGATGAAATCTGTTTGCCATATCTGTAATGGCCCCAGTCCTCGTGGATTGACTCCTGCGCCTATGACTGGAGCAGAATTACAGTATGGACATGCCTGAACTACATCTCTGGCGGCCGTTAATGGAATGCTGCAAACTCGCGACAGTGCTCTTGCGCCTATATGGAATGTCGAGTGGAGGTCCTTGGCCTCCCTAAGCATGAGCACCTGAGTCCCGGAGGCTTTGTCCGCCGCAGCATTTCCTTCCGAGAAAAATCCTGGAACCTTCGAATGGCTTCTAACGTGTAAAATCGCTATAGGAGCCACCTTAGTGCATAGTGCGTCTTCTAATATTCCTGCTGCTTCAGTGCTAGGGGCTCCCTCCTGTCCCATCCGCAGGGCAAGTCTTGCCACGAAGGCAGAATCAGTGACTACATTACAAGCGTCAGTTGGCCACAAGCGAATGGCTAATGCCACTGCGCGGACCTCCAACATCTGTACACTGACCGTAGGGTCCTTAAACACAACAGAATCCCATCTGCCGTTGCAACCCCAAACCACTGCTCCCTGTCCCGTAGTTGATGACGCATCTGTGAACAGTGTGGGCCCTTCCACCGGAGAATCCTGGACCCGACACTGCAGCGACAGTCGCAATGGCCTTGCTAACTCAAAGATAGGCAGAGAGTCCGTAAAGGTAATAGCAGCGTTAGATCCCTCCAAAGCCAGAAGGATTGGCTCAGGAAGCGGCAGTGTATCACGAAAGGGCTTCGGGAGGTAAATAACAGGGGGTTCTTTGCCAAAGGCTCGAACAACAGTGAGGCGGCACTTCCTGAGTAATCTAGCTAGGATCTCTAGCCAAGATGAAAAGGCATGCGTAGGCTATACTGAGAAATGCCACCATAAAGGCTGTGGTTTCGCCCCGAGACTGTGCCCAATTACACCTGCTGCCCCACTTTCACATTTACAGATCGCGACCTCTACCGCCTTCATAGGGTCGTATCGAGACAGTGTTGTGTGGAGGCACGAATCAACCATTTCTCTCCAAGCCTCCGACATCTCTGGGGTAAGGGTGCGGCTCTCACAGGGATCAGACCCTTTTAGCTGGTCATAAAAGGGCTGCATTAACCGAGGGGGGATTCCCAAAGCTCCCCGTACCCATTGAAGGGCACCCACGAGCTTTTGGACATCCCACAATGTCCTGACCTGCGGCTTAATGTCTATCCCTGTCGGGCGTACTGTCTCTCCGTCAAACTTGTATCCTAAAAACTGCACGCCCGATCCTCTCTGAATCTTTTCTGCAGAGACAACAAAACCTGCTGATGTTAAAAGCGAAACGGCGCGAGCTTCCACTTCATGAAGCTTCGTCAAAGTTGGAGCAGCTAATAACAGATCGTCCATATAATGCAGTAGGAGGCAAGCCTCTGAAGCTTCACGCAGAGGGCTGAGAATTTTGTCTACCACTATCTGGCATATGGTAGGAGAGCATGCCATGCCCTGCGGCAGGACCCGCCATTGATATCTTTGAGCTGGCCCCTCGTTATTACGAACAGGGATAGTAAACGCGAACGCCTCTCTGTCCTCTTTGGCCAAGGGTATGGAGAAAAAACAGTCCTTCAAGTCAATAGCTACTACTTCCCATCCCTTCGGTATAGCGGACAGTACAGGCGCCCCCTGTTGTACCACGCCAAAGGGTATAAGCTGAGCATTTACAGCGCGCAGATCATGCAACAAGCGAAAGGCCCCAGATTTCTTCCGAATAACGAACACTGGGATGTTCCATCTACTAAGCGAGGTTTCTATATGGCCTAAATGAAACTCCCGAGCAACTAAAGCATGTAAAGCATCAAGTTTATCTTCCGGTAAGGGCCACTGATCCACCCAAACAGGACGAGCGTCCAGTTTCCAGCGCAAAGGGATCGCAAAGCGCGCTGACAACTGGTAGACCGTGGCCCCTATTATAAATTTGTAATGCGAGCTCCTATCTGTTGCAAGAAATCCCGTCCGAGGAGAGTCCCCGGAACACACGCCACCAATGGCATAAGCAACGCTGGTTTCTCTGCTGTGGGGGTTTACGAACTCTGCATTGCGGGGCAGTATGACCTCTCCGTCCGCACATCTGGCAGACCGTACCTCTGCCCACACTCACTTTACACTGAGCTCTGATATGTCCCAGCTGGCCACATCTAAAACAAGGTCCTAATTGGCGTTCTGCAACTTGGCGGTCTGTTTCCCCGCAAGCCATCATTACACCCGCTACTGACGGGCGATTTTTCTGCTTATCTAGGACGTATTTGATAACTTCACCAGGGGTGTGAAACTTATCTGGCGCCGCTCTTAATAATGCCTGCACGCTCTCACTTGATCTTTGGTACAAGCAATCTAAAATAACTGGGCCATGGACTGCTCTAGGTAGCTCCAATCTTGCCCTCCTCCTTGGCTGCCTTAAGGGCTCCCAATATCAGGCCCCAAGCTTTAAGTTCCGCAGCTTTCTGGCTGCTCATAGCATGCTGGCATAATGCCGAGGTGAGGGAGTCCCACCTACTCGAGTCCAAAACTTGGCGGGGAGAGTCCAGCTCCCCCAGCTGCTCTAAAAGCGATAAAGCCGCTGCAATCTCCTTACGTGAAGGAGAATTTTTCCCACAATAGTCTTTACAGAACTGCAAAAGTACCTTAATGATATGGTCCATAGTTACACACGCGACCTGCCGCCACCTCACAGGCTCTTATCCGCGATGTGTCTTCCGTGAGCGACCTGCCACCACCTTACAGGCTCTTATCCGCTGCACGGGCACGCCGGGCGATTCACTCCGGCAGACAGATCACGTCCGGGTCACCACTCGTTGACTTCAGCCACAAGCGAGTAACGTTCGATCTCTGTCTGCCCAGGGAGTCGCAACTCAGCAAAGCCGACCTCAACCAGTCGGGGCCGAGTGCCAAATAACCTCAGCAGGAAACCTGGCAAAATGGCGTTAATTGCTACGTGGTGGGCGTTTAAATACACAGCCCCTACATACGTATAGAGCGCATCCTCCTATCAGTGGACAATACCTGGCAAGCACAGACTAGAGCATAGGGAGCCTGACCCCGTCACATCCCGTCTCCTCTATCTTTCCAAGTCTCTGAGGCTGATAACACCTTTGCCACCTTCAGATTCTGCTTTTCTGCACTCAGGTGTTACATTCCCTTCTGTATCCTTCCAGAAGCACTGCCCTTGGCTTTCCCTAACCTCTTCTTCTCTGCTGAAGGAGTCTTAAATCACACAAAAGCAGCTTTTTGACATTAGCGTTTGGGAGTGAGATGTTCAGAGGGAAGTTACTCTTACTTTCTTACTGGGAGGGTAATCAAGCACTGGAACAGGTTGCCCAGAGAAGTTGTAGAGTCTCCACTGTAGGGACAGTCAAAACCAAGCTGGACACAGTCCTAGATAATCTGTTCTAGGTAACCTTGCCTGAACAGGCAGATCGGGCCAGATACCTCAAGAGGCCCCTTCCAACCTCAACCATTCTGTGGTTCACACCTACTGGCAGGCTGCACGGCCTGCCCTCTGCTCCTGGATGGCTCTCTTGTAACAGCAGAGGTAACCCCCTCACATCAAGGTCTGGTATGGCTTGTGTCCCCACCGCTCAACGCCTACTGGGTTGCAGCCAACAGCAGAGCTAAAGGTTCTTCCTGGTGGCAAACACAGAGGCCAACCCAGTCTTGCCCTTGATTATGGTAGGAGGCGCTTGGCCAGCCCCAGTCCTTTCAGCTGGTTGTCAATGCAGACCCTCACCTGCCTTATCCAGTAACAAGTAGCAACCATGGCAAAGCACACACAGATTTGCATTAGCAGTATGATTACAACAGGATGCAGGAGCGCATTGAAGATACCGGTCGCTGTTGGGGACCAGCCAAAGAAAATTTCCCACCAGTGGTGCTCTCCCACCCTCTTAATCCGTTCCACTACCTGCTTTATAACATTACCATCATGATGTACAGTTATTAGGATCTTTTTAGCCTACTACATTATCTTATGGCACAAAGGGACAGTCTGTGACTGTGCCTCTAAGACTTACTTCTTGAGGAGTGTCTAGCCTTTCCGGATCCCTTTGCCCTTCATGACTAGCTTCCAGGGCATGACTGCCAGTGTCCTCAACAGTTCAAATTCTGCCCTACAGAAGCCCAAAGGAGCAGTTTTGCTGATCTTCCCCTGGCTTCACCAAGGATTGAGAACTCTAACACTTCATGATCACTCAGCATAGGACAGCTCCTGATCACATCTCCCACACTCCTTCTTGTTCATGAATAGCATGTCTAGTGAGGCCTCTCCCCTGCAAGGCTCACTTACAAGCTGTGGCAGGAATTTGTCTTCCATATACTCCAGGAACCTCCTAGATTGCTTCCTCTGGAGTGTACTGCATTTCCAGCATATATAAGGGGCTTGGCCTTATAATTCCTAGCCTCAAGATCTTTGATGTTGAAACACTTTCCATAAGGAGCCAGGCCACTGCCTCTCCTTCCTTGTCAAACTCTTCTGAAGAGCTTATACCATCCATTGCATCACTCCACCTGTGCAGCAGTTTGCCTGCTGCAGGATGGTTTCCAGTTTCTCCTGTTGCATGCGCATGCATGGTGTAGATGCACTTCAGCTTAACCACTGCCCTCACCTCCAACTCTGGCATTGTTCCCCCAGGCTCATCTCAAGCAAACCAAACATTTCATCCCCTTTCTCCTGAACATCTAGTTTATAAAGCTTTCTCAATAAGCTTTGCCTGCTCCTGCAGGGTAGGATCTGATTCCCTCTTTGAGTCAGGTGAGACCCATCTTCAGCCATCAGGCCAGCTGACAAGTAAATTGCCTCATGGCCTAATTCCTACAGTGGTACCAGCCTCTCAGACATGTATTTATCAGATGTATTTTCCTGATCCTCTCAATATCCCTCCCTACCACTGAGGGGATGGAGGAGAACACCACCTCTACTTCTGCTCACATCTACTCACATTACCATTTTTTCCTTCTGATGAAGGCAGTCCTGAGGCACAGAGTTGACTGCCTCACTTTAGACAATCTTCTCGGTGAACCTTCTACTGATTCCTCAGTTACCTCTCCTACAAGTTCCAAAGCCTCAAACCTATTGCTAAAGGACACCTGGGAAGGTAAGGTAAGGTAGGGAGGGACTTTTCCTGTGTCACTGAACAGAGATCTGTTACCATTCATCTCCATCTCTTAGGTCTCCTTCCTCTGCTCTACAGTGGCATGGCAGGGGGTCCAACACTAACTGGGGTGTATCACTCCAGTGCCTTTCTTATAGATATGTCACGGAATTATTTCATTGCTCTACCTGCAGCTCACACTCCCAGATGGTCCTTAGTCTCTTCACCTCCTCCTTGAGCTCTGCCACTACACTGAGCAGATCATCCACCCACTCACACCTCACACAGGTGGTATCTCTATCATCCTTTAATGGCAGCAGTAGGCTCAGGCACTCCCTACCTTTTTCAACTGCTGCAATTCTGGACAGGCTCAGTCTGTGTAGCCACAGTGTTTTTGGCAAGAGCATTCTGCCTAATGGAGACCATGGCTAGATTTGTTGTCATGGAAGAAGCTGATGGGTGAGTTGGCCTCCCGAGTGTGGAGATACTCTGACCGTCCCATCACCCTGCCTGCATGAACTGCTGCACAAACTGCCAAGCCATGCTCTTACTGACCTACCATACACTGCTTGCCCACTTTGTTCATCATGCTCCTGGGATAAGTAACCTATATATATGTATACATATAAAAATATCTTGGAATAAGTAATTAAAGGAGATTTGTTAAAAAAAAAAAAAACAGTGAAAAAAGCTAAATTCTGTTCAAGATCAAAATATAGATCTTCTCAAAATTTGGCAACAATTGCCAAAAGTGAATTTATAGATGTACAAAGAAGTGGAAAAATGTAAATACTCAGAAAAGCTAAGAATTTTCATTTTAAAAGCCAATTTTGTTGCATAGAATTCCAACTTTTAAACCTCTATGGCCAGTCTGCCAAAATGAGAGGTCAAATTTTCACATTTTGTTCCACAATCAAGGTAAGAAATAGTGAACACTTATTAAAGTGTAAAGGATAGAATGAGCTTTTCAAGTCCTAATGAAAATTATAATGGAAAATTAAGTGAAGACATCATACTAAACTCTGGAATCAAATATCCGTGTGAATATATGTGAATATATATATCAACATGTATTTGAAAGGTGTGATATGTTAGTTCTTGGCTTTGTATTTAGTTCATCTGAAATAATTAGGTGATCTTGATGAATTCAGGCCATAATTTAAAATGTCATGTATAGAAAGCACGAGAAAAGCTTTTCTAAATATAAGTCAGACCACTGATTAATGGAATTTGGCCATTACACTTGTACAGAAGAGTTGGGAAATGAGATAACAACTGACCTCAGAAGATATTTAAACAATTCCTGTTTCCTCCTCTGAGCTGTGTGGTATTTGTCATGTTCTCCAGTCCATAGTTAACCTACCAGATTTTCAAAGTCATTTTAATGATCTTTTAAGATGACTTTTAATGAGACATCTTAAAGCAGTACTGGAAAATACATCTTTCCCAACTAATGTTTTCTCTGTAACTTTCAGACCTGCTGTAAGAGATTATTCTTTTACATCACTGTCTCAAAGCTTGCTGAGGACACAGATGAACAAATTCAGGCAAGTCCTGGGCAGGGGCTGAGAAATCCTTTGTCTGGTGAACTTTGATGGACAAGTCCTGGACAAGGGTTGTGAAATCCTTTGTCTGAGGGGCACAGATGGACAAGACCGGGGGCAACGAGAGAGATCAGCTGCAGCTTAATAGCTGTGAAGTGGTCTTTTGTGTGGGCTTATCTCGAGGAAGATGGCCATCTCCGGGGGTACTCACGTGACTCTTGCTCAAGCACCCAGGGATGTCACGTAGGCAGAAAGAGAAGAAGGATAAAATGGGGACTACAATCATGAAGAACATGAGGTTTTCTGGTAACAGATTCCTCATGAAGAAGAAGACGTTTCTGCCATGAAGAAGCCTCACGACCTGCCTCTCTCTCTCCCGAACTCGCTCTGCACTCTCTCCCTCCTGGACTTGCTTTGCACTCTACCACGATGCTGAAGAAGAACAAAGGTGTCTCCCATCAGATTCCGCACTACGGAATGCCTGCATGCTGACGGACTCTCCTGGGCCCGCTGCCTGAGTCCTGCTGCTTCCTTCCGGATTGGCTTTGCGACTGTCTTCTGCTGCCTGCTTGCTGCCCAAGGCCGGCCACGCTGCTGCTGCTCTCCCCTCCCCTCCCCTCCCCTCCCCCCCCCCCCCCCCCCCCCCCCCCGCTGCTTCTGCCTCGGACCTTCGAAACGTCATGCAACGGGACCGCTGCTGGATCCTGGTGGTGACTATCCCCGCTTTAAGCGATTCTTGCTTCTTTCCTATCTTTTCTATCGCCCTCCTTCCTTTCCCCGTCTCCCTGATTAGGATTTATAATAAACTGGTTGGACTAATATATGAACCGTTGTTTCTCAATCTCACGCCGTGTATACAGATACTAAAAGAACCTCAGCTCCCTCCTATAAATTGGAGCGAGATACCTGCAAAAGCAGTTTCTTTTGGAGAAGAGATAGCTCACTGTGCAATTTCTGTGCAGCTACACACTCAGAACAAAGATAATAGGCACACGTACACGGAGTAAGAATTCTGTTTACAGGAAATTGCTATCCTAATGTTTCCAGAGCCGAAGAGCTCCAAGATCACCTTCCAGGCCACTATTGGTTGTATTAATTTCTGAAGATCATTTAACAGAAAGAACTCTTTAGTGGTATTTACTCCTTGCAGTCAGATTTTTTTTTCTACCAGCTTGGTGGTGAAGGAATACTGGAAATTGCAGAATTCTCAACAGTTTAACGCACTGTGCTTTAGAAAATAATTAATATCTTTTGAGCTTTCCTTCAATTGGTGCACTGAGATTCTGCAGGGCACCACTACTACCTTTTGATTTTCATGTTGTCATCTTTTTAAAGAAAAGGGAAAGTCATGCATTCAAATAAACATATATTGAAATTCAAACAACTGTTCCTAAGGTAATATATTGAAAGTTCCCAAAAGCACATGGCAGCAGTTGCCTTGGACCATGCAGTAACTAGTGCTTGTAGCAGTAGTCCTAAACCTCTGAATCTTCTTAAAAAATAGTGTAAAACATTTGCATATGTTATTTCAGTAGCTTTATTGTTTGGCAACCAAATGCCATTGAACACACAAAGCATTTGTACTCATCAAGGATAATATACTTGGCAAGTATGAAGACATTCAAAATTGAGTTGAGGTAAAATTATAGTCTTTTTTTAAGATTTCTTAATGTTTGCTAGAGTTTTCTTCACACTTATGCAAGATATTTTAATAATATATTGCCAAGTTGAAAAATAATAGAATCCTTATTTTGTGAAAACTTATATTTCCATAAATTTTAAAAGTTGCAAGCACTTTAGAAAAATTTCTCCTTCATTCTAAATTAACACATAAAATTTAGTGTAACTCTAGCTGTATTCTTCATCATTGATCTTCTAACATGGTTGCCCATTATATGGAGATATAAAACAAAACTATATTTTACAGAAGCCTCTATGAGACTAAGAGAATACCAGTAGTTTAGGCCCTAGAATCCCTTCTAGCAATTCTTTGAATATTCACTCACTAACTCATTCATTACTGCTAACTCAATAGGAGAACTTATTCACAATACAACTGCAACACTGACAGATCAACTAGGAAGGATTTTACATCTGATGGAGATGAATACCTGTGAACAAGTGACGCAGCACAATTAAGACAACAAATTCCCAGCAAATAAGTTACTTCAAAAATTTCAAAAGACTAATCGTTTTGATTATTTTTTAATAGCAATGTGGAGTTCTGTATTTATCGCCTGATGGAACGCCTGAAATGCATTGTGTGCATTCAAAAGCAGTCTAGGCTTCTGAATAGGACACTATAAACCTGATTTAAACAGATTGAAAACAAGATGTGACAAGCAGTTTGACACTAGCCCTCTACTAATTTCCGCTATTTGTAAAGAGGCACATCTGAATGGAAAAAGCTCAGCAGAATGGGTCACTATGGTTGAGGACATGTCAGTCCACACATGAAAAACACAGTACAAGGGAAAATAAGCAACCATTGATTTCCATTGAAAGCCCCCAGAGTCTGGGGAAAGCAGCCAAAACGAGGCACCAGCTGCTCTCTGCTGGAAATCTTTTGTGGAAGAGTGAGAGGAGAGAAAGCTGGTGGGTCTGAAAGGGGAAACAAGACAGAAATAAGGAAAGAAGAGGTGTTGCTGACTGCCTCAGAAATGCTCCACTCCCCACACTCAGCATACTATGCAAAATGGAGGTGGAAAAACAAACCCCAAAACTTCTCCATCTTTTATTTATGCAGCGTATTGGGAATAGTTCCAATGGGAATTTCTCATGCTCTTTCACGTTCCCTGAATTCATCTGTATGGCTTTGTGTGTTTGGGAGGATGGTGGGAGGGGGGAAGTGCAGGAGGGAATGAATGTTCTTTTAATACCTCTCTGATCCAGTATGTATATGCATCAAGAATAGGATTGTGGCTCCTCATCTGCATAACTGCATTATTACAACAATTTTAAGAAGATAATTCATGGAAGGAATTTTGTTTGAATTCTCTTGTCTATAAGACAAAAGTCTTCCCTATCTTCTCCCTTCCTTTAAACGCCTCCATAATGGTTTCATGTTACAAGTATAGAGAAAATCTATAGCAGTAAGAACTCTCTTGTTTCAGTCCCAGACATTGTGAGCAGCACATCCTGAAAAGCAACAATATACTTATGAAGAGGTTCCAAGTAAACAGTTGCAGATGTTCTATAAGTCTGTCTCAATTCCCTTACTAGGCCAACATGCAGTTCCATGACTTAATATTTGGTACAAATTCTAAACCTTGCAAAACTGTATGAGTCTTATCCAAAAAGGAGCTCTGTTGAGCAAAAGCAATTACTTTGAAAGAATTATTAATACAGTTGGCTGAAGCTAAGCAATACACAATCAGAAAACAGTATTTGAAGTCTGTGCAGTATGTGCCTTTGGTTGTGAACGGAAACACTCTATCAGTGCTGATGACATAAAAATAAGGTGAAAATTTCTCAGTTATGGAAAGTTCTTACAACAGTTACAGGTGGTTTTTTTTTTTTTTTGCCAGTTTCGTTTTCTTAATTTAGATTTCTACCAACAGTGGAATTTGTAGTAGTGAAACAGTAGAGCAATGTTATGTTTTGCTTTCGTTCTGCAGATATCAGGCTTAGATTGTCCTACTACTAAAAATCTTTTGCTGTTTGTGAAGAAATTTATACAGTTCATGCTATTTGCTTCTATCTCAAAATAGCAAAATTTTGTACAGCTCATCTAACAGTGGGGTGACAAAGTAAGCAGGTTCTATATCTTATGAAATCTGTAATTGCAAGTACATTTTAATTTTCTACAGTTTCATGAATCTTGGCCAAGTTGCTTTTTTACTTTTTTTTTCAGATTATCTGAAATACTCAAAGACTTGTTTCCTCTTTTTCTTAAACAGGCCTTCCCCTGACTTCTAATTATTGACCTACTGATCCATACTCTCAGCTCTAGCATTTACTTCTAACATTTAACGTAATAGAACCAAATTTTACTTGCTTCAGAGCATTCAATGCAGCCTCACAGGCTTCCAGTGACTTCTACTATCTTTCATATTTTACTGAAGATTGCATACAAAATTTTTAGCAGAAATAAGAAAACTTTTAAAGTACTAATATGGTAATATTAGTATTACCATATTAATATTGTGATTTGCATTGTCACCTGTACCTCTATACTATATTTTCCCACTTTCCTTGGTTTTATATCTCATAATTTCTACACTTTTTATTGTCTACTCTGATATTTTTATCTACCCTTTCAGGGAACTAAATGCTGCAGAGCAAAAAACACAGCAAGGGATTGGAGGGTTTCTAAACAGAACAGATCTGCAGTTATTTACTACAAGCTGGACTGCTTGTAGTAAATAACAGGCAAGGATATACATGCGTGTGTTTATACAGTTGAGACCCAATTTCCTTTAGAATTCTTACAATCCTAAATCTTTGGTTCTGACCTTCTTATGTAAGTTATGAACCTTCCTCTATGCATTTGCAAAGTACAGCCAGGGTATTACATTTTTTAGGATCAGAACTCATGCTGAAGTAAATTTCATAGAATCTACAATAATTCAGTGGCCCTAAACAGTATCAAATTACCTTTATTCAAAAACAAAGATGTGTTGACAAATGCCAAGATTTCTTTTCATTTTCATTTATGCCTCGTGAGCACAGATTAATCTTGTAAAAAAAAAAAAAAACCACAGTGTGAAGACAATGTTTAAAAAGTTTCCATGAAGATATGTCTTCAAGAATGTCTTCAAGAAAATACATTCTTTCAGAGGGCGATATCGATTGTTTCGTTGCTAAAGTTGGGCTAAATAGTCATAAAATAAAGCTGAAGAAGTTTTACTTCAATAAAATTAAATAGAATAGGAAAAAAATACAGTGCAACAAGAACAAAGTGTTCTGGGAGTATGATTTATTCCTAGTAGATGGTACTCAGCTAAGCAACAGAACAATAGTAAAAGCATATTTTTTTAAATTGAAAAAAATATGACATTCCCTCTTGTTCAGACAGACTGGGATATCTTTGTATTATAGCACGTCTAAATACATCCATTTGTAAAATTCATTAAATTTATTCAGAATAATCTATTTCCCTACTGCATTGTTATGCAGATTTATTGGAAGATGCATTAGAAAAGTTTGCAGTTGTTTAGCAATTATCATTTCCTTTATAAATTTTGCCCATTTCAAAACCTTGGAATACATTTTATAATATGCCCTGGTAGTGCCCTACATACAATCCATCAAATTAATTTCTTCATTTCCAGCAAGACCACATTTTATCTGTACCCTTTTCCAAATCAATTTTTTTCCAGGCACAGTGACTTTAATATGCACAGCACCACTACATCTCTAGTATGTCTTTGCATAATGCATCATACATAACTATACAGAACATACACATCTATCTACAATGGTTTACGTCCCCAGCTTGCCATTACTGAGACCATTACAGTATACATATGCTGAAGATAAAGCCAAATAACGCTACAATTCATTATTATGTATATGACAATATAAATTGATTGGAAGAGGACAAATTAAGATCATTTTTTATACATGGCTTCCCATACAAGACTGTAGGACTGTGTATAAGTAGACAGATATTCATAGATTCAGAAATACATATTTAGAGAGGTAGTTCATAATTTAGATTATTTTGAGAAGAACGAAGTCAGAATCCATAATGCCTCTTAGAAAAGCCATGCTGCAGAGGACTATACTCCTGTTATTAAATAGTTTACCATTCCAATCAGATATTTAAAAATAAAATATCTAATGCTGTTGAACTGACCTTCGCTTGAAATATTCTCCTATAGAGAATTCCTAAAGGCATAATCAAGAACCATAAAGATTAGGTCAGGATAGTTATAAGAACATCAGTTATGTCTGATGGGAAACATTTACCTGAAAATCTTTATGTGAAGTTCAGAAGTATTGCTTTTTCATTGAAATTGAATGAGAAGTTGAACATATAATGATGTGGAAAAATTCTACATCATGTTCCATAGTCAAAAAGATACATGCAAGTATTGCTTTAGAGTTCCTTGAGGAATTCATTGAAAAGATCTTCTTAAATAACAGTCAGCAGTTGAATGAAAAGACAGAACCTGGGTGAGGGCTGTTTTACCAGCTGATTGTTTTGCCACTGCTTTTGGCATCAGTTTCAGATTGGTGAGTGACGTAGCAACTTTGCTTCTTTCAAAAACATTTGGCACACACCAAGAATCAAAGACCGTAGAGGTCTATAGAGCCTACTGTGTCACAGCTACCAACATTGAACTCTGTAAGTCCGCTGCTAGAAGATAAATTCTGTTTTGAAAGACAATAAACTTCACTGACATTTGTGCTAGAACTGAGAGCAGCTCTTGAAAGACAAAATTACACTGTGTAATTATCTTGGCCTCGATCCTAAAAGTCTTTGTACTGCACCAAGAATGTTAACAAGGGTATACACTACTTCTACGTCTTTTGTGCTATCTCTCCAGGAAGTACAGTACAAAAGGCTCTATCAAAAAGGCAGAACAGATTTTACTTCTCAAACTTGAGATTGCACATAATCTAATATTTTCAGTTAATCTGAAGTTCTGTTAATTTCATGTAGTTTCATTCCAAAACTTGGGAAACCTTATTCTCACAACTTTGTCCCCACAACTCTCCACCGTATTCAGATTTTAATAAGTTTTGTAATTGAACATTGTGCAGAACTACACAAGAGAAGCATTTCTCTGAAAAAGAAGTCCAATTTATCACTACTGATGCAAGACAGAGCATTTCAGGTGAAATCTGTTTCTGTGGTCAAGCCCAAGGTCAATACAGGTAGTGAAAATGCAGTTTGACCCACTGTTCAGTCTTGCTCATTCTGCTTCAGAAAAAGTAAGCATTATGTTTTTTTTGAGAAAATAGCATCCTATACTTCTCTTCTAGAATGTCTGATTATCCAACACACATCAGTGTAGCATGAAGTATCCCTGCAATGTGCTGCTGGCATGATTTCTTACATTCTTTGGAATAAATATTTTCTAAAGAAAAGCAAAATTATTGTAAAGTATAATGCAGGCTGTTTAGAGAGAACTAAAAAATTCCTAGCAAAGTAATTCCAAAACAATGTTGCACATCAGGCAAAACTTCGTTCTCACAATTACTCCTGTCTAGATCAGCTCTAGGAGAAAACAAAAACAAAAACAATTTGCAGTGCTAAGGTGCTACGTCACAGTTGTACACCCCTTATGGAGTGCTGGAGTTGGAGATATACACTCCAATAGTGGAGATACACTAGAAATTGTGTAGGCAAATGACAACAGACCCCAGTATTTTGGTTTCTTTATACAAAGCAATTATCATAATAAATGGTCAAGAGCAGAACAAAAAAATTAAGTCGAATCCTCATCTGTGTACCACTGATGGGCTTCCTCTACCTTTCATCACCAATATATTTTTCAATTTCTGTCTCTGCCTAACTGCAGATAAGCAGATAGAGATTTGTTCACCCTCCCCAGCCTTTCAACTAATTAGTCTCACATTTCTCCTCTTGGTGAATTTATTTCCCATCTTAACTTCTTCATCCCAGTATTTTCTCTTACACCCCAAAGTAACATTTCCCACAAACAAAATACTGCTCTCCAACCATCCAGATGAGGTTGAAATTGTTGTCTGTACTGATAAGAATTTGGGAAAAAGGTCAGATTGTGAACATTTCACGCAATTTAATTAAATGTATAATACATCTTGAATAACAAAGAGAAGGCAGCATTGTTACTACTCAAGACTATAAAAATGAAAAGAAAAAATAATCTCTGTCAAACCTGAAGCTATTGGAAGTAAAGAAGACCAGTGTGAGCAGTAGTACAGCAGCACCATATGGCATGAAAATCTGTGAGAAACCAGTATTTCCAGTAATGCTTGCCTGTATTTTCTCTGTAATTAGCCTACAGGATCTCCACATGTGTCATGAGTGAGTACAAGACCTGAGAATAAATCTTGGGATACACCATGCATATGTACCACTGCACAGTTTCCCTGACAAACTAAATACTAAATGCTTTCTTCTCTTCCAAAACAAGTGAAGGAGCAATGTGGTTCTAATTTTGAGAAAAAGGGCTTTCTTTCTAGGTAACAATGACAGCAAATTTGAGCTTAGTAAATCCTAGAACAGTGGGATGAAATTAATACAAGTGGCAGAAAAACTACTAAAATACTGACGTAACTACTTCAATTGTATTCACAATGAAAGTTCAAGGGGAAATAAGAAAAATGTCATCATAACTTACAAATTATCTTCAATAAAAAGTCGATTAATAATATCAATTAGGAAGTTCATAAAATTTGGTAAAAAAATGAGAAATCTAAAGATCATCATCTTTACTCAACTTTCTTGTTGAACTTCAACTCATTATAGATTCTCTGAATGTTGGCATATGAAACAGAGAGAACTCAAGATATACTCGGTGAAAACAACTTCACAGTAAAAAGTTGTGTTGCTGTCCAAAAAAGAGGATTTATGGGAATGTGCTTTAGTGCTTTTGGATAGACAAGGGATGTTTTTAGTGTCTGGATTGCTTCTTACTTTCAGTTTTTAGGATATGTTCCATGTTAAATCACAAAGTACTTCAGGTTCTGGATTTGAAATTTATGTCCTGTAAAGATTCCTAAAAGGACTATTCTTTTAAGGCAACAAACAAGTACAAAGTATTTCCTGTCTGTCAGCTCCATCACAGATAGCTCAGATTAAAGGTAACACTTAACAAAGTTAACACTCTTTTATTAGAAAGTAGATAAATATAGAATTTTCTATAACTGGGTATCTTTTGTGCATTTCTCATCACATAAGGTCTATTTCATTCATTTGCTAGCAACTCATAAAAAAAAAAAGAGAGAGGAAGTAAAACAAATAAACCTCCGTATACGTTTGACCATCAGTTGTAATCTTTGGCACATGCTCTAAATGTTGTCAAAACATACATAATTTTATGAGTGGCAGTGACAAATGGTGTTCCTCAGGGATCGGTGTTGGGACTGCTGTTATTGAACATCTTTGTAGGTGACACAAACAGTGGAATCGAGTGCACCCTCAGCATCTTTGCAGATGACACCAAGCTGAGTGGAGCAGCTGACATGCTAGAGGGAAGGGATAGCATCCAGAGGGACCTTGACAGGCTTGAGAGGTGGGGCCATGCCAACCTCATGAAGTTCAGCAAGGCCAGGTGCAAGATCCTACACCTGCATTAGGACAATCCCAACCACAGATACAGGTTGGGTGGAGAATGGCTTGAGAACAGCCCTGAGAAGAAGGATTTGGGTGTGTTGGTTGATGAAAGACTAAGAATGAGCCAGCAATATGCACTTGCAGCCCAGAATGCCAACTGTATCCTGGATTGCATCAAGAGAAGTGTGACCAGCAGGTTGAGAGAGGTGATTCTACCACTCTGCTCTGTTCCCATGAGACCCCACCTGGAGTAGTGCATCTAGTTCCGGAGCTACCAGCAAAGAAGGACATGGGGCTGCTTGTGGAGCAGGTCGTGAAGATGATCAGATGGCTGAAACACTTCCCCTGTGAGGCCAGACTGAGACAGCTGGTTTTTTTCAGCTAGGAGAAGAGAATCCTCCAGAGGGACCATACAGCAATCTTCCAATAACTGAAGGAGACCTACAGGAAAGCTGGAAAGGGATTTCTTACAAGGACAGGTAGAGACAGGATGATGGGAAAAGTCTTTAAACTGGAAGAGGGGAGATTTAGACTAGATATTAGGAAAAAATTATTTCCTGTGAGGGTGGTGAGATACTGGAACAGGTTGCTGAGAGAGGCTGTAGATGTCCCGTCCGTGGAAGCACTCAAAGCCAGGCTGCATGGAGCCGTGAACAACCTGGTCTAGAGGGAGGTGTCCCTGCCTATAGCATGTGTTTGGAACTAGGTGATCTTAAAGTTCCCTTCCAACCCAAACCATTCTGTGATTCTAAGATTCTGTAATTTATAGATTAATAATTTGAGGACTATGGTGTGTGTGTGTGTGGGTGGGGGTGGGACTTAGGGGAGGGGAGGGGAAGGGAATGGAGATATTATGTTTTTAACTTTTTTTTCCCCCATAAAGTACTTTCAGATAAAAAACCTAGATCACAACAGTTCCATTGCTTAAATAGTCATCCAGTTTTTCTTCTAGAATGAATAAAATACCTGTCACGATCAAAGGAAGCTTTGAAAGCCAGGCTGCAGCTGGATTCCAGCTTTGCACATTATAACAAATAAACCAGCATGACTGAAGTGAAGAAAAGGAAAGGTTTCATTGCTGTGCCCAGCTACCTGATTCCATGAAAAAATAAAAATAAAGATGTTTTGTATTTTAAATATACAAAATATCTGCAGTTTTCCAGGTTCTTTGCCTTCCTGACAGCATTTGTTTTCTATTTAAAAGAAACAAGAGAAGTAGAGAAGTAATTGTATAATTCTACTTCTTAGGTTTCCCATCCTGCTGTACAGCTTCTTGCCATTTGTCTCAGGTTCTACACAGTAGTGATGCAGCTTTGACTCAGAGGTAAGTACACATTCTGTCCTTGAAGAGAGTTAGAGATGTATATTTATTTATTGAGCTCTAAAAAGCACTTAACAAATTGTAAGAGAATGTTTAGAGATTAAAATATAAATAGACTGTTGCAGTCACACTAATCCCAGTATCACTTATGGTATCAGTATCAGTTAGGAGATGAATATTACTCTACATTCTAAAGGTCAACAAATTAAATTCTGGTAACGGATACTGTAGTGCAGGTGCAGTTGCAGACTGTCTTCAGACTCAGTAACTGGTTTCTATTTGGTTGTCCAGTTTTCGTGTTTTTTTTTTTTAAGTTTTGACCATGATTGTGAGTGAAGGTGGATATGTAAAAATGCTATGCATGATCATGTTGGGTATCTTCTGCCTTGATCAGACATACCAAAGTGTGGAAGAGAAAGTAAAGCTTGTGAGGAGACTGTGTTGTAAAAGACATTCCCTGTGGCAGTAGGACAGAGAGCAAGGTTCAAGAAACAGAAGCACTGAAAAAGTGGGTATAGTTGGCTGTACCTGAACCAGTGGAAAACAGAACCAAACTTGAGATTCTACAACTTTTAAACTTTTCTTCAATATGGAACATCAGTGCCAGGAGTTTGATTTTTTTTTTTAGGAAAGCTTATCTTAGCTCATAATCTAAGAGTCAGAGTATTTACAGAGAAAAAGTCATGATTTTGAAAACAGCTGCATGAGTTAAGATGTGAGAGTAGACTTTACGCTGAGCTCCATTTGTTTTCATTAGTTTCTATTAGATGCTTTGCTGCAGATGCACAGATTCTGATGACTTCCCTCCCAAGTTGTGATAAAAGAGACTCAGAGATTATAGTATAGCGTCTGAGCCCAGATGGCAGAATATCCCTTAAAAAAAGTAAATCAACAAGTCACAGAAAATAAAGAGGAATAAAATGATTCAGGACATCTGTGAAGTATTGCACCCCTTGTCTCTGTCAGTCTGAAGTTGCCCTTCTATGGTATAGGGTGCTTGCTAGCACTGCCTGGAGGAATTGTAGTCCCATAGGAATGCCTCCCTCCATGTTCCTGTAGTTTTGGGAAGTTCAAAGTACATCCTGATGAGAACACTGCATATAAAATGTATTTATACCACTATTTTTAGGATGTAACAAGGAGTATATGCTCACTCATAAACTCTACAACAGTGTTAGAAAGAAAATCTCAGATTGGCACAGAAAATTTTGTCTATAAGCTAAAAAGCACTGACTTCAATGGTATTAATAATTCATATGTTTTATCTCATTCAGTGTATTTCATAGAGGCCATTACACTATATTTTCTGTATAGTCAGTAGATTTTGTAGCTCCTAAAACCCATGAAATGAAAAATAGGCTTGAAAAGCTCTAACACTATCAATACATTAATATTTATGTTGTTCTTGGAATGACCAACATTCCAAAGTGCTTTCCAGTAAAAAAAAAAAAAAAGAAATAAAGCATGGAAAGAATGCAGATGACTGCAAGTCAAAAGGCTACCGAAAAAGACAAATTAAATTAATCTGTCAAGCAAAGTTCACCAAGTTAACACTTGGAAATCCTATAGTCCAGATTTAGGAACAATCTGTAAAGAATCAGAAAACAATCATAACAAAATAAGGAGTACATGCTGAGATCATTTCAGTACAGACATATAAGAAGGTGCTATTCCAAATAAGTACAAAGTATACAAAATACTTTTTTCCCCTGGACAGTTATATAAATCTGCTATAACCTGCAGCAGGAAATATGTACGTTGCTTTGAAAGGAATGTCTCCTGTTTAACCATGACTCAGAGGGCAGTACATGGAAAGGTGACTACCACTGAAGGTTACACGCTGTTTCATAGCTACTATGACAGTGTTGTTGCCAGGTAAATGTTGCCCATGCAGTACATCTCTCACTACCTTCAACAAGGTGGAAGTCAGGAGGCTCAAAATCCAGAATATATCACAGGTGTGATAGGATGACCCAGCCCAGATTGGCAATGTGCTCCACAGCCTTCAAACTGGTATGGGGCCTGGCATTATTGTGTTGCAGGAGAAAGGCTGTCTTCTCCTCAGGCCCAGGGTTGGTTCAGTGGGTATATGGTGTTCTTTCTGTTCCTGTGTGAGAATTTGTGAGACCCACCTAATGCAAACTTTGTAATATTCCATTGTTGCAATCATTGTTTCCAGTGCATTGAAGCCAATATTCAGCTCTATACTTGGTTACAACCAGAGTTCCTTGGTTGAAATCTGCCTATTTGCATGCTTGAGCTGATCAAGATGCTCTCTGTCATGGTATGTCAGCTGTCCATGGCCACCCAGAATATCCTTTATTTTTCACATCATTATCACTACCACTAAAACACTTCACCCACCACCCTCTAGCATCCTCTGGCTGGTCAACATAAACATTCAGCAAATATCAATGAATGTCCATAGGTGTATTTTTTTTCTGCATGGAGTAATTCAGTTCCACATTTTTGCTTCATACACACTTCCACTCTGTCCAGCTGCCTTTTTGCTGTCATCTGTCACATGGCAACAAAATGTAATAGAGTACTGCTGGGAAAGTTCTATGTCTACTGCCATACCACTAATACCTGCCAATGACATCATGGGCCAGCATAATAAAATAGAAGTCATTACTTTGGAGCAATCTTTGTATAATATAAATTAAATAATCCAATAAAAATACAGTTATGAAAACAACAATAACAAGAAAAATAGAACAACTATTATTTGATTTACACATCACAGCAGCAAATAATTAATATAAATCATGTTAATTCCTGGCCACGATGCACTCATTCAAGAGTGAAAAATAAGTAAATAAATGTATAAGGCAGATACTCACAAATTTATAACTACTAGTTTTCCAAGTAGTAAACTAGTAGTTTTCTACTACTAGTAGCCTTCAGTTAATTTCCATTGTTTAATTTTTGAAAAAGATTGTATTACCATGGCAAAAATACTAATCAAGTTTGATGAGTTTCTTCACTGCTTTATAAACATTATGATTAAAGGGAAGAAACAAAGCTGGGACCATAAGTGAATACAATAAGAATGATCAAGTTTCCTAATTTGACAGTATCACATGACAGGGAGTTAGGTGTGATGCTGAATGATCTCACTGTATAAACATTTCCAAAACTAGAATCTGGCTTTTCTGTAGTTACTTGAGTGTTGTAGATGAAGCTAGTCACAGCAGGAATTGTTAAAAAAGAGATGCATCTGTGAAATGATAGGGCTTGGTATCTGAAGCCAACAGAGGCCTAAGAAATCACTTTTTTCTAGTGGAATAAATACAACGGCAAAAAAAGGGAAAACAGTGTTAATGGTCTTGTGTAATTGTTGTTTGAAAAAAAAAAAAATTTATATAATTTTTTACTTCTTTTTGGTTACTATCTATAACTGTTCGGTTATATGATTCTATGATATGATTCTACCATCAGTCATCACGTTTTCTACTTTGGAACATGAACATCCAATTTTTTCATGTAAGTATCTGCTTTTCAACTTCAACTCTCTTACAAATATAACTTCATTGTGTTTGAGTAGTTAGTAGATTTATTCAGTAACTTCACAAAGCCCTATGACAATTCACAATGGAACAGAAGTAATTCTTTTTAATTGAGAATATTTTAGTGATTCTTTATCCACGCAAGAAATCACATTACTTTTAAAGTATTCGTGCTGTGCCAATATTGACTTTATAGCTGTCATAAGACAGTAAGAACTAAAACTAGATGCTATGTAATTTGAACTACTGACTAATCTTTGACAGACATAGTTGTCTTTTTCCAGCCACCTGTGCCAATAACTCTTTTCAGCCTGTAGATTTTGTTAAAACATCCAGAAATACATCTGGAGGGCTTAGCCCTAAAATAAGCCCTTTGTTTATGATAGAAGTAATAAGTTTTTTCACTCCGTGAAAGAAAGCTCAAGAATGGCTATGCATTCAGGGCATTATCTTGAAAAAGGAGTATGACTTAAACAGTATCTTCTACTCAGTTTGTCTGTTGAATTTTCACTCAGTGATTATGTAATGGAAAACAGAAAAATAGTCCTGGAGCAGGAATCACAAAATAATGAAAATTTCACTTCAATTCATTTAAGTGTTCCTTATATACCCAGCTAGCTTTCAATTTCTCTGCTGTACTGGGACTCGCAGAAGTCTTAGTCCAGAATACTAAATATAATATTGAAGAGTTTGCAAATATCTAATTAGTAATTGTTTTTATGCAAAACCCATAGTGTGAACTTGAATTAGTCTAAATGAGAGAAAATTTAGGGTATGGGATATTCCAAGTTGGAAAACAGCAGCGCGTACTCAGCAAATATTTCTTCAGATTAACTGAATCCTTCTGCTGCGACATCTTCCTGTAGGAGATTGACCTGCCAAATACCCTAGGGTATATGTGTTATGCTGTATTTCAATAAGCATGTACTGTTTTCAAGAGCAGACTTAAATACATCCTTGAGGCCAAAATGAATTATCTGATGTACTGTTTGTTGCATTCTCTAGCTGTACAACTTCTTGAAAGTGCATCAGTTATGATTAGCAGAAACAAGTACAGACTTCTCTTTTTTTACTTTCAGGTTTATTCAAATGCACTATTCTATGTAACTGTATGTAAAAGAAGTAAGAGACTATTAATCTCAGTATAAGTTTGTCAGGGTTGAGGGGTCTGATACTAAAGAATAGCAAATCCAAGCTTTTCACAAAAGCTTTGCCACATTTGCTATGGGAGCAGATTCACCCAGGAGGAAATTGGAGGTCTCAAAACCTAGCTTTTCAGAAATTAATGAAAATAAAGCATGATGGTAAGTGTTTCTGGGAAGCATTGAAAAATTTTGTTTGACTTACTAGGATAAACTGGGAAGCACCTTCACTCTTTGGAAATACCTACTGCTTTACAGACTCATCTGGAATTTATCTTTTATTCATACCGATTGTGAATACAATGCAAAACAAGGTAAGTTTTAGTATTTTGTATATCAAATCCATATGGGAAATTAAAAAAAGAAAGAAAAAGAAAGGAAAGAAAGGAAAGAAAGGAAAGAAAGGAAAGAAAGGAAGAAAGGAAGAAAGGAAGAAAGGAAGAAAGGAAGAAAGGAAGAAAGGAAGAAAGGAAGAAAGGAAGAAAGAAAGAAAGAAAGAAAGAAAGAAAGAAAGAAAGAAAGAAAGAAAGAAAGAAAGAAAGAAAGAAAGAAAGAAAGAAAGAAAGAAAGAAAAAGAAAGGAAGGAAGGAAGGGAGGGAGGGAGGAAGGAAGGAAGGGAGGAAGGAAGGGAGGGAGGGAGGGAGGAAGGAAGGGAGGAAGGAAGGGAGGAAGGAAGGAAGGAAGGAAGGAAGGAAGGGAGGGAGGGAGGGAGGGAGGAAGGAAGGAAGGAAGGGAGGAAGGGAGGAAGGGAGGAAGGGAGGAAGGGAGGAAGGGAGGAAGGGAGGAAGGGAGGAAGGGAGGAAGGGAGGAAGGAAGGAAGGAAGGAAGGAAGGAAGGAAGGAAGGAAGGAAGGAAGGAAGGAAGGAAGGAAGGAAGGAAGGAAGGAAGGAAGGAAGGAAGGGAGGGAGGGAGGGAGGGAGGAAGAAAAGAGAAAGAAAGAAAAGAGAAAGAAAAATGAGACAATTTGAAGAACACACAAAAAAGAGACAATTTGAAGAACACACAAAAAACCATCCAGGATATTTACCCAGTATCTAAAGTAGAAGTGCATGAATTGCAGAATTATTATAATATTATTATAATAATAATTATAATAAATTTACTTGGAGAGACATAACAACAACAACAGCAACAACGACATAAGCTTCAAGAACTGGAGACTCCCTGCTAACTAATTAATAGCTTAGACATTAATAATCAGTCCACCAATCTGACCATTCTCAGTGGGATACTGACTGAGGACAACTGCAAGCATTAGATGAGAACAGAACCAATTTTTTCCTTCTGAGCTGCTCACCTCAGTTTTGCGTCTGTACCTTATCTTCTTCACTCCATTTCCGAGTGCCTAAGGAAAGTCTTCTGTTTCCGCATAAAGGATGTCTGAATAATAAAGGAAGCAAACTGGCACAAATGATATAGTTTATAGTGTTTATAGGTCAACATGGTCAGCTTTCTCATGGACAGCTTTCCAGGAAGTCAAACTATCTATCTCATTTAATCATCATCATTCAGCCCTGAGAAGAAGGATTTGGAAGTATCAGTTGATGAAAGACTGAGTGTGAGCCAGCAATATGCACTTGCAGCCCAGAAGGCCGACTGTATCCTGGATTGCATCAAGAGAAGTGTGACCAGCAGGTTGAGAGAGGTGATTCTACCTCTCTGCTATGTATCCATGAGACTCTACCTGGAGTACTGCATCTACCTGGACTTGAGCAAGGCCTTTGACATGGTCCCCCACCACATCCTTATCTCCAAACTGGAAGGATATGGATTTGATGGGTGGACCACTCGATGGATAAGAAACTGGTTGAAAGGCCACAGACAGAGGGTGGTCATCAATGGCTCTATGTCCCCCAGGTGGAGGCCGGTAACGAGCGGCATCCCCCAGGGGTCTGTCTTGGGACCGGTGCTCTTTAACATCTTTATCAATGACATCGATAACGGAATTGAGTGCACCCTCAGCAAGTTTGCTGATGACACCAAGCTGAGTGGTGCGGTCAACACAGTTGAAGGAAGGGATGCCATTCAGAGGTACCTCGAGAGGTTAGAAAGGTGGGCCCGGGTGAACCTGATGAGGTTCAACACGGCAAAGTGCAGAGTTTTGCACTTGGGCCGGAGGAATCGCAGGCATCCATACAGACTGGAAGGAGCGGTCCTTGAGAGCAGTCCTGTGGAGAAGGACCTGTGGGTTTTGATAAATGAAAAACTTAATATGAGCCAGCAATGTGCCCTTGTGGCTCAGAAGGCAAATGGTATCCTGGGCTCTGTCAAAAGAGGGGTGGCCAGCAGAGACATGGAGGTGATTGTTCCCCTCTACTCTGCTTTTGTGAGGCCCCATCTGGAGTACTGTGTCCAAGTGTGGAGCCCCCAGTACAAAAAAGACAGGGAGCTGTTGGAGAAGGTCTAGAGGAGGGCCACAAAGATGATCAGGGGACTGGAGCACCTCCCCTATGAGGACAGACTGAAGGAGCTGGGCTTGTTCAGCCTGGAGAAAAGAAGGCTGCGGGGTGACCTCATTGCAGCCTTTCAGTACCTAAAGGGAGCCTACAAACAGGAGGGGAATCAACTCTTTGAAAGGGTTGATAACTGCAGGACGAGGGGAAACGGTTTTAAGTTGAGGGAGGGGAGATTGAGGTTGGACATCAGGGGGAAATTCTTTACAGAGAGAGTGGTGGAACAGGCTGCCCAGAGAGGTTGTGGATGCCCCATCCCTGGAGGTGTTCAAGGCCAGATTGGATGGGGCCCTGGGCAGTCCGATCTAGTATTAAATGAGGAGGTTGGTGGCCCTGCATGTGGCAGGGGGGTTGGAGATTCATGATCCTTGAGGTCCCTTCCAACCCTGGCCATTCTGTGATTCTGTGATCTAGTTCTGGAGCCACCAGCCCAAGAAGGACACCAGCCTATTGGTACAGGTCCAGAGAAGGGCCTTGAAGATGATCAGAGAGCTGGAACACCTTGTCTATGGGAATAGGATGAGACAGCTGGGTCTCTTTAGCTGGGAGAACAGAATCCTCCAGAGGGACCATGTAGCAGCCTTCCAGTACCTCAAAGGGGCCTACAGGAAAGCAGGGAAGGGACTTTTTGTAAGGGCAGGTAGTGACAGGATGATGGGAAAAGTCTGTAAACTGGAAGAGGGGAAATTTAGACTAGATATTAGGAAGAAATTCTTTCCTGTAAGAGTGGTGAGACACTGGAACAGGTTGCCCAGAGATGCTGTGAATGTCCCGTCCGTGGAAGCACTCAAAGCCAGGCTGGATGGGGCTGTGAGCAACCTGGTCTAGAGGGAGGTGTCCCTGCCTATAGCAAGGGATTGGAGCTACGTGATCTTAAAGGTCACTTCCAACCCAAACCATTCTATGTTTCTACTATTCTATGGTCTTGTCTAGCTTTTAACTGAAAAACAAACAAACAAAAAAAACCACACAACAGAAAAAACATGAACTTGTAATGTTAAAAGAACAGGTACTTGGAGTTTCTAAGTTTGTGTCTCCCTCCTCTGAAGTCAGTTTCCAAACCGTGTCCCACACAGCAGATGCTGGTCTGGGGCCTTGAAGTTAAACTGTAATCTGCTTCAAAGTGAACACTTACTTTCTGTTCTGCAAGAAATTATGATTCTCTATGAAGCAATAGTAATGTGCCGCTTTTATAATTAGGCAGATTTATAAAGGTCCTTATGAAAGGAGGAGCATTTTAATAGAACAGTTAGATGTCTAAAGTAGTGAAGTCCACCCAACAATGTATATTTTTCATTTAATTAAAGCCATCTAAACTAATCTTCAGATGAAATATTTTGTTGCCTTCCAGCAAACTGTTCTAGACATGAAAAACACAATTAAAAAGTATTTCCCTTTGTAAGTAAATTTTTCAACACTCTCTGTGCATAGTTTTGAACCAAAACAAAAAATAAATATCAAAACATGAATAAAAACAAATAAACAAACAAATAAATAAACAGGACTGTGTAATTGCATGTGTTTTTAAATGTGATGAATCCCTTGCATTAGGTTCCTTTAAAAAAAAATTTCAAAACAAAAGGCAGTGTTCCTGTTTTGCATTCAGTCGTTGTGAAGTAACACAAGACCAAAGCTTCAGAGAAAACTTTTCAAAACTGCTCAAAAAATCCTTTATAATTTCCCTTGACTACTGACCTACATCATTCTACTGACTTCATACACATACATTCTGGTAGAACATCAAAGAGACTTTTGGAAAGTGGAGGTGCAAAGTGTTTAACATAACCATAAGTTTTATTTAAAAAGACTTCTACATCTGGGATAAACTATATTCTCAGTTACAAGCATTTCCAAACCCCCTTCTTACTCCTGCCATATTTTCTTCATATCTTTAGTTATAAAAAATGCAGTGGGAAAGAAAGCTTTCAATTTTATTCTGAGGCAGAATAAACTAGATGGGAACCTTCACGTGATTACTCCAGTGAGCCATTTATGCAGCAAATCTCTCCATAAACTTCAGGGAGTTCATTTGCATGTGAATATTGATTACTTTCAACAGTTCATTGTTTTATGTTGCTTTTGTATCAATTCAACCTCAAGAGTACTGATTGTTTTTTTTTCCTCCATAATACAGGTGGATATTTCAGCTGCTCCACTGTAAGTGCTTTTAGCTGAATCAAATAGAGCAATAAGAATGTGCAGATTATCTGCAGTTTTTCTTTACAGTCATTAACAATTCACATTTCCTTCCAAAGAGGGGGTGAACATCTCATCTCTTTTTTAAATCATCAGAAAAGATAAAGAGCTCCTGGGGAGTGAAGACTTATGTGGAATTGGGATTTGTGGAGATGTCCATCACACAATGTGAATTACAAAATATATTTAAGTGTGCCTCTGTTAAAAACAAACAAACAAACAAACAAAAACAAAAACAAAAACAGATAGTGAATAGCAGTTTGGCAATAATAACAAATGTTCTCCAACTCAGATTTCCACAGGAAAATATAACTAATTTCTTATGGAAGATGTTAGGTGCGTTCCTTTTAGCAAACAGTTAAAAATTCATACTAATATAAAATATGTGATGAAGAACAGCTATTAGTATTTACCAATTTGCAAGAAATTACATTTTCTTCAATAACATCTCTTTATCTGGTCCTTAACAAATACCTAAACAATTTGTGTTTGACTTTATGTTTTGCTAATGAGCAGTTTGTTGTACATAACTGACAACTGGAAAAAATAACTCTCCTTGTTCTATATATGATATAGTTGCAATTAAATTACCAATAAATGCAATTGTAATAAATGACCCCAGCTTCACTACTACTGGATTACTCTCTATAATAAGAGGTAACATATGATTACATTTCAGCTCATATGGATATTTCTTGATGGGAAGATCTGGCTATTTACTTGCTCATGTAAGCATGTGACTGGATATGTGCAGTCGTCAGGATGCTTCAAGAAGCAATATTGCCTGAATAAATGCAAACACAGTAGTATTTCCAATTAGTATATTCAGAATTCCTTTTCACCTATCAAATGTGATGTAATCACTGGTTTTTTTTTCTTTTTTTTGGGGGGGTGGGAGGGAGGGAGGGGGAGAGGGGAGGAGGCAGGTGTAATGTTTAAAGTATTACAGGTTGATATTTACCTGGCAATTTCCGTATCTCTTACAAATGACTATATTTAATTCTTCTGACATTTCAGTGTTGATTAAAAATTCCAGCACAATATGAAATGACTAATTGTTTCAAAATATCCAGTAAACCTTAGGAGAAAGATAGTATCATTCTTTTTATTAAAAGAATAATTTAAAAAAATTTCCTGGCTTTCCTAATTATGCAGACAGAAGTGGTCCTATTAAAAGACTATTTATCAATTGCAATGTTCTCTTAGTACCATTCTTTCATTAAAAGAAAGAAAAAGGGATAAATTACTGTGTTGTCCATATTATCTCAGGTGGAACTTTAATTGTGTTTCTGACTGAGGATTAAGAAATTTCAAACTAATACCTCAAGAAGTTGTTTCACAACTTTGACAGCTTGAGGCCTACTATCCTGAGCAGTGCATAAATTCAGTTCTTCTGTCAAACATTTTGCACATTCAGGAAAGGCTAATTTGGGGTCTTCAGCTATTTTGGACAATAGCAAGGTTTAGTAGAAATGATTCTTGCATGTGTGAAACACAACAGACACATAGTGGATGTATTGGTATAAAACAAATGAAGTACAACAGATAAGACAGTGTGGCCATGGCATTTCTTGTGGATTACATTCAAAATAATCTGAATAGTTCTTAAAGTGAACACATTTGATGGTCTGGTGTTTTGAGGGTCTTTTTTAAAGTCGGAGTTGAGGCCATAGGGACCTAGTTGAGACCAGCTAATTTGTTATCAAGATTGCTAGGTGGAATTCTATGATGAGAGATGATCTTTGCACTTTTCTGAGTGCATATCTGAAAGGAAAGAGAAGTATGACCCTATTAAATCAAATACTTGCAGGTAGAGAGACAGTTTTAGAAAACAGAACTAGATCTTCCGGGATAGATGGGTAGTGTTGTAGTTGTCAGAGTCTTTGACATCTAGCATGGATATCCTAGCAGAGGAGTTTTCATGATAAAACAAAGAAATGATCCAAACTGTCTTCTGTTATTTGTTGCTTTTAGAAGCAGAGCAGATGTCTGTTTTCTACAGATTATTTATTCAGAAAAAGAAGTATTAGCATTCTGTACCACTACAGAGGTGAAAGAAATGCAATTAATTCTATCTTTTCTCATTAATTATGTGCTATCAGTTAGATGATTTGCTTCATGTTGTATCTCTGGCTGAGTGCAGAACAGATGACGGGTGTGAGAAGATAGAAGACAAAGCTGCTGGAGGAGCATTAGCAAAGTTTTTATGTTGGCTGAAATATCATCTGGCAAGCTACTGGGATTTCAGTGGTAAAGGTTAATGGGCATCCTACTCACCTGCTCAGATTACTTTGGGCATGAGGGTAAGTGGACTTTTTTTTTGTGCATCCTCCATGTAACTTACACAAAAATGAACCATGGAAACATGCTAGTGTGGTTACTTTTAAATGATCACATATTACTGTTGAGATCTCAGTTTGCCTCCTGATAAAACAAAGAATTTGACTGTGGATTGACCATGAATGACTATATTTTCCCTCCCTTTCGGTAATGTTACAAAGAGGATTTCAAAGTGTATTTTGGGTGTGAAAGGGTTAGCAGAGCTGTTAGAGCAGGGAACATGCCCATTGCTAAAATCATCATATTAGTTCTTCAGGTAATATGACTGAAATTTATCTTCCATTTTTGATAGTTTTGTCACACCAAATGCAAGATTCTCCCTTCCTCTTTCCTAGCACTCTCTTTCCCTTGGTCTACTCAGGTCTCAGAGTTTTAAGTTTTCATATCTACTGTTTATGATTTAAAGGTTATTATGAAATTATTATTTTTTTAAATACCTGTTTTCTGGAAGACAATCCAGGCAATTGACACGTCAATAAAAGCAGATATGACTTCAAATTAAAAAAAATTGTGAGTTAAATATGAATTAAATAAATAAAAAATATTGAGTTAAAAAAAAAAAAGAGTTAAATTCCATGTGAGCATTCGAGAACTGCTCTTCCAGCATTTACTGCAGAGATCAGTATTAACATGAATTTACTACTCTTTTAAAGTGCACTGAGAGTAGGGTGCCCAGAAAGAAAAGAATAACTAACAGAGAAAGATTCATACAGGCACATACATTCATGTTTTAACTGAACCTGAAAAACAGACTTGTTTTGCAGTTCATTTTCTGATTATTTTCCCACCAGGGTGCAAAGCATTAATTTGTGCTGCATCTTCTCTGAAACTTCAAAAGTAAAATTTACACGTACTGGTTCTTTCACTCCATTTGTGTCTAAATCATTATGCTGTATACTGTGTTGATACCTGCCTTCTAACACTTCTAAGAATCTACTTATTCAAGCTTTCATTTTGCTAGGGCTAGAATTCAGGGCAGACAGATTATAAAAGCCCAGTGGCTCTGTCCTCTTCTGTCTTATTCTACAAGATCATATTAAAAGAAGAGTGAGACATGACACCATGAAGATGAGGAATTCAGATTCCTTATGTTACTGAATCAGTTAAACACAACTGGGATGCTCTGAGAGAACATCAAAGACAACATCGTGCTGTGCCTGAGTTCTGGAGGACATAGTTAATGTTTCATCCTTATCTATAAATTACCTGCTGCTTACACTTTACAAACACTGTTTTGGTGTTCATTATTGCATCTGGAGTATTGAGGGTGATTTTGAATAGATCTTCCCAGTATTTTTAAGGAAAAACCAAAAAAAAAAAAAAAAGATTGACTTTTCAAGGAAGAAAACAATGAAGACAAATAGTAAGAGAATATATAGTAAAAAAGAATAATTCTTTTAATTAAAAATTGTAATTTGCCAACTGAAAAATGAATGGTCACTGTGGAAATAACACACAGAATTTGCATAAAAATCCCTTCAAATACATTTTTCAGTGGTCAGTTACTGGAAAATGAAAGCATTTACTCAGTGACGATAACATTTATATTAGAAATGAGGGTAATGAGGATGGAGTTAGGAAGAAGGACCTATGTTGCATTTTAAGTGGTGATATCAGTTTCACATCTTTCTTCAATATTGTCTGACATATTATCTTTCAAAAGAGGAAAATATATCACATCACAAAGCATCACATGCATTGGTCTAACAATGTTTCATGAGTGGTCACTTGGAGTAATATTCTTTCGCCATATTAAGTTTTGTCTTTTTTAATCATTATCATTAGTATTATGATGTAATACAGTTTTAAAATTATATCTACCTACAGGCCCTCAAGGACTTTGGAGACAGCGACTTTCATAGAACCATGAAATCATCAAGGTTGGAATGACCACTAAGATCACCTAGTCCAACCGTCAACATGTCACTATGCTATGGCACCACGTCACTCAGTGTAACATCCACACTTTTCTTGAAAATCTCCAGGGATGATGTCACAGAGTTAACTAGATCAATCTATGCCCGTGACAGGGGAGCAGTAGACCCCTGCCCCCCGCACCCCCCGCCCCCACAAAATGGGAAGGAAAAAAAAAAACAGCAGCAACAATCTATGGTGGAAAACTTATTTTACTATGATATCGGAATGAAAATAACACAGTATAATACAATCTAATTGAAACTGAGACTAATAAATAAGATAGGAGAGAGAGAGTTCATGAGACCGAGTCAAACTTGAAAAACTTGGAACGGCTATGAAAGCACCTCCAGCACCAGGCAGGCTGGAGTCCACTGCCAGGCAGTAAGAGTCCGCCCCACCCGGAAAGGCCAGATTCCATGACTTCTGTAATGTATAGGGATAGGTACCTGGAATTGGACACTTTAACTCCCAGTGCACTGTATGATGTTATGATACGGAATACTGAAAACCAAAAAACATAAAACCATGACAGATTATGACTCTACCCCCTCCCTCAGCAGCCCATTCTAATACCTAAACACTCTTTCTGAGAAGAAACAGCCTAAATCTCCTCTGATGCAACTTAAGGTACTAAATAGTGCTTTACCTCATGTCCTATTATAGCAATAACTGGGAAAAGAGGCCAATCCTCACCTCACCACAACCTCCTTTCAGATAGTTATTGAGAGCAATAAGATCTCCTTTAAGCCTCCTCTTCTCCAGACTAAACAATCCCAGTTACCTCAGCCCCTCCTCATAAGACTTGTGTTCCAGACCCCTCACCAGCTTCATTGCCCTTCTCTGGATGTGCTCGGGAGCCACAATGTCTTTCTTGTAGTGAGAGTCCCAAAACCAAACACAGTATTCGAGGTGTGGCTTCACCAGAATTGAGTACAGGGGCAGGTTCACCTCCCTGCTCCTGCTGGCAACACTATTTGTGATATAAACCAGGATGCCGTTGGCCCTCTTTGCTAACTGGGCACACTGCTGGCTCAGGTTCAGCTGGCTGTCAGCTATCACTCCCTGATCCTTTTCCTTTGCACAGCTTTAAGGCCACTGTAGTGATGTATGGTTTTTTTTGTGTGTGTGAACAAAGTATAGCATCCAGCACTTGGTTTTGTTACAGTTCACACAACTGAACTCAGCCCACTAATCCAGCCTACTCAGATCCCTCTGCAGGGCCTTCCTACTGTCAGGCAGTTTGATACTACCTCTCACCTTGCTGTCATCTACAAACTGTGGGTGCTTTCAATCCACTTGTTCAGATCATCAATAATGTTATTAAACAGCACTGGTCCTAGTATTGACCCATGAGAGACATCACTCATCACCATTCTCCAGTCAGACATTGAGCATTCACTGACCATCACTCTCTGAGTATAATCTAGTAATCAGTTCCTTGTCCATTGAACAGGCCACTCATCAAATCCATATCATTCCAATTTAGAAAGGATGTTGTAGGGGACCATGTCAAAGGCCTTAATGAAGTCCTGAGGTATTACACCACTGGTTCTTCCCTTGTCCATTGGTGCAGTTATGTCTTCACAGAAGGTATCATCACAGAAGACCACTAGGTCGGTCAGGCAGGACATCCTTCTCTTGGTGAAGCCATGCTAGTCATCCTGTATCACTACCCTCTCTTCCATGTGCCTCAGCATCACTTCCAGGGAACCTGTTCCATGATATTCCTAGCACAGAGGTGAGACTGACAGACCAGTAGTTTCCTGGGTCATCCTTTCTACACTTCTTAAAAATGGGTGTGACACTGCTTTATTACAGTCTACAGGGATTTCACCTGATGACTGACTTTTTAAGTATCACTGAGAGCAGATCAGCAATTTCATCAGCCAGTTCTCTCAGGTCTCTGGGACTTACCACTTTGAGACCCATAGACTTACAGGGTGTTCAAGTTTCTTAGATTGTCATGAACCTGAGCTTCACTTACCATGAAAGGAACACTGTTTGCTCAGTCCCCACCTTCAGACTCATCTGCTTGAGAGATGTGTGAAGATCAGTTACCAGTGAACACTGAGGCAAAAAATTTGTTGAGTAACTCAGCTTTCTCCTTGCCCACTGTTATCAGCCTGCCTGGTTTTAGGGGGAATATCTCCTCTTGGAGTTTCCTTTTCTGATTGATATGCCCATATAAGCATTTCTTGTTCTTTGAATCCCTTGGCAAGCCCAGTTGCAGTTGGGCCCTGGCCTGCCTGACCCCATGCTATACAGCCTGCTATCATTCCTATACACCTCCCAGATTACGTGTCCCTGCTTCCACTGCCTGCACATTTTCTTCTTTCTCTTCAATTTGACCAGCAGGTTCAGCCATGCAAATGTCTTTCTTACCTTCCTTTCCTGACTTACTACACCTGGGGATGGAGAGCTCTTGTGCACTAAGGAAAGCTTCCTTACAGATCTGCCAGCACTGCTCTGCTCCCTTATCCTTGAGGATGAATTCCCAGGGGGTTTTGTTGACCAAGTCTCTGAAGAGGTTGAAGTTGACTTTCCTAAAATTTAGTATCTCAATTTTATTCTTTGTCTGTTTGATACTCCTCAGAAGTGTGAGCTTCACTATTGAATGAACACTACAGCCCAGGTAGTCTTCAATCCTGGCATCACCAATTCGTCACATTTCATCACATTCATCACACTTAAAAATTCATCACACATGCTTATGTTGAGTATTAGTGGAGAGATAGGCGTATTAGACCAGAATAGCTCAATCTAGTCCATTATAGTCAGTCTAGTCCATTATCCTCCCATTGATATTTATCCCACATAAAATATGTTAAGTTCAACATGAAGGCTTGTTTCTGAAGATAAACAATAGTAAATGTTTTTATTGCTGTGATTTTTTTTTTAAATCAATACTAATGAAGAATTTCTGATCACTACTATCACTAGCCTTGTTGATTCATAAGTAAAACCATTTCAATACATATGTTTATTTAAATGTTGTAATTATGGAAGTTGAAAACAAGTTCAAGTACATTAGTTCAAAATATTTAAATATCTTTTGTCGTTTTATAACTCACAGAAATTATTTGACTGTCTTTAAATTGCACTGCTCCTTTTAATACAGAAACACATTCATCTGAACTAGCAATTTTCAGTCCAAAGGAATATCTTACATATAAAATCCCAGAAATAAATGATTTACAGTGGAAGTTCTAGCAGGTAAACACAGAAGCAAACTGCTGAATCACAGAAGCAAACACAATAATACCTAGATTTTCATGAAGATGCTCCCCGGGAAGGTGGTTGAGCACCATCCCTGAATGTGTTTAATCACTGGATGTGGTGCTCAGGAACATGATTTAGCAGAGGGTTGTTAGAGTTAGGGTAGATTGGTTAGTTTGTGGTTGGACTTAATGATCCTTAAGGTCTTTTCCAACCTGGACAATTCTATGTTTCTATGATTCTATGAAAATGAATGGTAGAGTCAAACTTGAACTGAAGGTAAGTAGCCAGTTCCTATATTTTCACAAAGATACTTGCTTTTTTTTTTTTTTTTGCCAACATATCTCTGACAGAAGATTTTCCTATTTCTGTACACGTGTATGAACCTCCTGTCAATATCAACTGTCAGTAACAACTTCATGGTTTGCCTGTCACCATATATTTTTGTCTGGTCAGAAAAATTTTGGAGATGCCCATTAAAGTATTTGAAAATCTTTTTATTTATCTGTTTATTTATCTGTCTAATTATTATTATTATTTTTTCTGGAATCCTGAAACCTCCATATCCTTTAGACTAAACACATACAGCAGAATAATATGTGGTATTCTAAATAAAAACCTACAAAAGATTTTTACAAATTGAAGAAAACATCAAACATTTGTCTTAAAGAAATATGCCAGAAACATCAAAATAATTTGTGAACTATTACTTTGTATCATAATCTTACATATCATAAAGCTCTATAAAACTCTCACAACACAAATTTCATTTTAAAAGGCTAATACAATTGCAGTTAGTGACATATAAATTAAGAACATCTCTATAAAGTCATGATTATGATTCATATTTTAATCAAATGGTGAAAATTGTGTTCAGTGCCTTTCATTTTTTATTTAATGAAAATTGAGAAATACATTTATTATCTCTATTGCTATCCTTTAGCTTCAAATTGTGATTTTGAATTACAGACCTTCTTGTAATGTAGTGAAACAGATTTCAGTGCCTCTGAAGAAGTTAATTCAGAACACTAAAGATTTTAACATTCATTTAATTCAGATGACTAAAGATTTTACATGTACAAATTTAGCACTGTAGTGCTTCTCCCTAAATTGAAAAAGATTTTAATATAAAAATACTAAATTTCTGCAGGTAACACAAAGTTCCTTGTAATGAATGCACAATGAGTCATACGACTGAGCTTTGTGTTCCTTAAACTCTTTTATCTTTTAGGATGAATCTCTGAAGGAAATGTGAATTCATAATCAATAATAACTCTGTATCAATCAATAATAAATCCACCTTTTCCAACAAAACATTATCTTAATGATTTACTTCAAAATGGATATGCTTAAATCTAGTGAGAAAATCTAACAGAAGCTACATTAAATCTTGAAAAATGTAACACAGCACGCACATTTGTAAGAAGATAAATAATTTAATACCCATTTCCTTATCAATTAGTATTCAGCTTCAATTAAAAATATAGGTCAGCAGTGAGTGGTGTCACTCAGGCATCTGTACTAGGACGAGTACTTTTTAATAACTTTATTGTTTATTAGTAGGATTGAACGTATCCTCAATAAGTTTGCAGATGACACCAAGCTGAGTGGTGCTGTTGATACGATATAAGGATGGGATCCATCCAGAAGTACTTGGACAGGCATGAGAAGTGGAGAAGTTGCTAGGAGCTACAAATGGGTGGGGGCAATCCCAGAAGTAAACACAATTTGGGCAATGAGTAGATTGAGAGTGACATGGCAGAGAAGAACTTGGGAACTCTAGTGGTTGAAAAATTGGACATGAACTGGTAGTGGAAGCTTGGAGATCAGAAAGCCAATCATATGTTGAATTGCAAGAAAAAAAGAGGTGATTCTCCACCTCTACACTGCATTTGTGAGAACTTTTGTGAATACAGCGTTCAGCCCAAGAACCTACAGCAGGAAAAAAATATAAGAGCAGTTCCAAAGGAGGTACAAAGATAAACAGAAGGCTGGAGTACCTCTCCTATGAAGAAATGCTGAAAAATTTGGGGCTATTTAGCCTAAAGAAGAGAAGAGTTCTTGAGAGACCTTACAGCAGTCTTCTGATACTCAAAGGGGATGTATAGAAAAGATGAAGAGGGACTCATTATCAGAGACTGTAGTGATAGGAAAAGGAGTTACTCTTTGAAACTGAAGAAAGGTAGATTTAGATTAGATATTAGAAAGAAATTCTTCACAATGAGAGTGATTGTTGCAAAACCTCAGAATCTGGTTTCCAAATGTAATCCTGAAGTTTGTATTAGTGAGAAAGATTTTCTGGGACCATCAAATGGTTCAGAAAGCTTGTTGTCATGGTTGAATTGATTCTATCACCAGCAGCAAGGCTTCCCCTTCTCATTCTTCCCTCTTCTTGGGGGGGAAGAAGTATGAAGGACATGAACAAGACAAGGAGGGATAAGTAATTACTACAAATGATAAAAGAATGTAAGACAGCATTATACAAAAGGGAGTTACAGATAATAAACAAATGGGAGAGAGAGAGAAGTTCTGACTGTTGCTCACTGTGTTATCAGAAACCAAAGAGAGATCTCCCCTGTTGCTATTCTACCTCCTTTACCCAGAGACAGAAACCATGTCAGGAATACTGGAGACTTCTGGGAACTGTAGTTTCTTTTCTCAGTGTATCTTCTTCTTGGGGAACTGGAATTCATGTAAGTAGACACTGTCATAGCAGGAAATGTAGCTTTCCAGTGCTATGTTCCATTACTAAAACAGCTTGCTGCATGATGTCATGGTATGAAATCGTAATAGAAACAGAACACTGGTCCAACCTCCTACTCACTAAAAAGATTTTAAAGCAAATATTAAAGACTAGAGAAACAGATAGGTGCTTTACATCAGGCTCAAGATGTACTTAAACAGGACTTTGGGCAGAATTTTTGAGAGAGCTATGGAAGAGTCACAGTATGCTTTATTGAAGCAGCAAGAAAAGACATTGCCAGGCATTCTTATTCAATTAGTTTGCTTGTGAAAGACATTTTCAAGGCTTCATCCTGATTTTCATATTAACAAGATAGAGTATGGCTGGAGTCATTACATCCAAAATTGGAATCAAACCCATATTTGTAAAGGATTGCATATATGTCTTCAAATCTGGGAAGATTTTTCTGTATGCTACAACAATAATGGTCAGATAAAATTCAAACCCACTTTATTCTCATTTAATGCTTGAGATTCAGAACTGTAGAATTAATTTTCATCAGAGCCATTCTGATATTCAGATTTTTCCTTGCCAAAGGAGTCCAGATCTTAGAGCCTGAAACACTTTTTTAAGGAAATAAATGAAATTATGCTAGATCTTATTAATCCATAGTTAGTCCCAGTGGGAAAAGAACAGAATGCATCTTTTTATATACATGGTTGCTTTGCAGTATGAAGTATGCAAAGAGTGAAAACAATTGTTTGTAAACCAGACTCCTCAGGATGAGATGCTCTTTATGAACATGTCACGTGTCACAGATTTTACTTCAGACTCCAGAACATTGGTTTTTTGTTCATTCCCATGCATTTCAATGTCATCTATATAGCAAATGATTATTAGTTAAATATAGTGTTATTTTTTTTCCCCAGAATTCATGATCTATACTTTTAATCCCAGTCAAGTACTGTCAGTGCTGAAAAGCAGAAATCTCCAGGACAGTCACAGTCCAGCATCTTTCCTGAGGGCATTAAATAATTAGTTCTACAAGTTTTTTGAAGTATGATAAGGTATGTAGATATGTTTTATGCTTTGATATACTCCTAAAATTTCCCTTTTTTGTTGTTTTTGTATTGTATTCTTAGATAACACTGGCGAAGTACAGAATACATCACACTTTCAGTAGGTACTTCAAGCAATTATAATGGCCACCAAACTTCCATTATCCTTGATTATGGCATGATATTGCCATTTAACAGGAATGGTCTTGTGACTTTTCTAAGAAAAGACTGGATAGTAAGAGCTACATTTTTAATTTCTGAATAAGCAGATGAGAAAAAAATAATTGCTAAATATCAAATGAATAAAATAGGTATGGAAGACCTACAGTATCAAAGCTGACAGCGTGGCCATAAGAAGTGTTGAAGTTTCTGAAGCCATGTTGGATGGAGCTTTGGACAGATTTATTAAATGGGCCATAAATTAAATATGACCTTATCTGTAGTAGGAGTGTTGGAAGTGAATCTGTAAGGTCCCTTCAACATCAAATTGTACTATGATTCTAGGACTGGGCAGTTAAGAGAGAACATCATTAGTTTATGTAGTTTATTTAATTAATTTTGGCTTTTGAAAATAACTGGATTATTTCAGGACTAAAAGATACTCCTGCTCAGGACTTGATTCTACCCCCATGTCATAATGATGAATACCAAGACATTTCTCTTTACTCAGTTGGTGACTCAGATAGGTGAAAGCTCAAGCTCCATAGATGAAGATTTAGTCTGCTTAAAGATTTCACAAGGAGTAGTACTTTTGAAGTTCAAAACTCATTTATGCTGTTTAAGCAAACATAGTGTAATTGTTTGATCTATTAACAGCATTATAGTCTTCAGATGCACCCTGTCTAGGTGTGTGTAGGCCGATGATGGTTAAACACTCCACTGAAGTCAAAGAATGGTGAATCATCAAAAGTCACATCATCAGTCTCTCACCCATCAGTCTGTCATCCTTGTAAGTCTTGCAAGGAAGAAGAGCTTGCAAACTTCTTACTGTTTGTTGTACTTACTTAACTGGATGAAACGATACCATGAAAACTGAATGCTTCATTCCAGGAATTTGCTTTTTTTATTTTAGAAAGAGATCTGCTAGGGAAAAAGGTTGCATTCTCTACAGTACTGAAGAAGTAAGCTGGGAATGGAATTCAATTTTTTTAAATGTTTGTGGTTTCGGTGAGTGCTCCATTTAGCTTCATTTAGACTTTAAAGCTCATCAAGTTTAGCATTCTCTCTTTAGCTGAGACTTTCAAGGTTTTCAAAGCTTCATTAATTTTAATCACCTTCTATTGATCCAGCTGCATTCGTGGTAAAATCAAATCTGTTCATCAAACCTGCTAGAAGTAAATTTTAACCCAGGTTATGATCAATTCAGTGTTAAATAACACCATTAAATTACATGGATATATTTTCAAATATGTATTTTATTCACAATGCTTAAAGACTTAGCAGTCCTTTCTCTCCAAGTGCCTATCAACTGTCTATTAAATGCCTATAAATACTCAGCAGAGCTAGTAGCTTTGAATTTTCTCATGGTAGTGAATAAAGAAAATAATACAAAACAAACATGGAGAGTTGTTGAGTACTGAGATTGGCTTTTGGTAGTAGGTATATGGAAACCTATTTCCATAAACTGATAAACTTACCTGGCACTGAGATCAGGCCTGTAGTTCCTTGGATTCTCCTTAGGATCCTTCTTGTAGACGGGAGTCACACTGGTAAGTCTAGAGTCTTCTGAGATCTTTCTGGTTAACCTGGAACGCTGATAGATGATGAAAGGAGTCTTGCCTATCACCTCCGCCAGCTTCCTCAGCACCTTCAGGTGGATCCAATCTGGCCCCATGGACATGAGTCAGCCCAGGTGGAATAGTAGGATTCTAACTGTTTCCACCAAATTGTGGCAAGCTATTCTGCTCCCCATCCCAGACTTTCATATCAGGCTGTAGAGTACCCCAAGAATAACTGGTCTGACTTTCAAAGACAGACAGAAAGAAGGCATTGAGAACCTCAGCCTTTTCCTTGTCCTTAGTGGTTGCTTTTCCCACCACATCCAGTAAAGGATGGGGAGTCTATTTAGCCCTCCTCTTACTGTTAGTATATTTGTAAAAAAAAGTTTTTTGTTCTCTTTTAACCCAATGGACAAGTTAAGCTGGGCTTTTGTCTTTCTGTTTTTTTCCCTGCACATCCTAACAACTTCTTTGCATTCTCCCTGAATTACCTGTCCCTTCTTCCACTGGAGTAGAAGGGCTGAGACCTGCAACATTTTGATTTCTCAAACATTATTAGCTAAAATGATCAAGTATTTCCCAAACATTTCTGGATTCAGTATTTAACTGAAAATACAATGAAATGTTATGCTATTTTGATAATTTCCATAAAATATGGCATAATGTTGTTGTTATCTCCATAGACAATTTATAGAAACAACACATATTAAATCATGAATATTAGTATGTAACTTTTTAAATTTATGGTTAGGAAAACTTCTGAGATGAACTGGAATTTTAAGGAAGAATGCAATTTGGCTTTCACATTACCATAACTGGAAATAATGCAAAAGTATCTTAAGTGTAAATATGTGATAAAAAGGAACCAGGATTTGAGGAAGATGGCAGGAAGTTTACTCTAAAATGATGGTTATCTTTCATAATGAAGGACAGTTTGGGCTTATACATACAAAATGACATTGTTTCATTGTCTCTTCAACTAAGACTCTTGCATAATTTCCCAAGAGATGCCTTTGTGCTATGATTTCTCTCCCCTGCCCTCATCCTCCCTATGTTAATGAGTAAAAGCTTGCAATCATCACAAGCAAATAATATCTCTAATAGAAGATCTTGTGATGGGAACAGAATCATTGCTCCAGACCTGAATTAATCCATATACAATTTGTCTAGTGATCAAAATCCAACATTAGTTAGTTTCATTAAAAATTCCAAATAAAAACAGATACATTATACCTGAGTTGAAGAATACTGCTGTTATCTTTAGACCATAAAAAATGATTTCAATAATGATTTTTTAAACTATTCCTAGGTGATCAGAAAAGTTGTTTGCAGTAAGTGGATATGTTTCTTATTCACAGATAATTCACCTCTGGTACTACCTGAAGGTACTGACAAGGTTCCACCATTTGTCATTTTTTGCTATTTTATGCTTCTGACAATAATTGCAGAGATTGAAAAGAAAAATATATTTCTAGTCTATACCTAATTATTTATTTTCTATGGTTATGGATTCTCACTTCCCAGTTCACCTAATGGCATTCAACGTGCTTAATCCTGACCTCCACATTACTCACCTAGTGGAATTCAGTCAGAACTCACAGGCCTCTGTCAGGGAAGGAATTGTATCCATTCCCTATCACAACTCATATAGCTTCCTTAGTAAACAATGCAGTTCATCAGCAACAAATTACAGGTTCTTTTGGGTTGCCAGTAGTAAATTCACAGTCTTCAAAGCATGTACAAAGAACTCAGAATAATACAGCTTGGTCACAAACATTCTAAATTATAAAACAACTAAGTTTTAATATTACTAAGTTTCTCAGGGAAGGACTCAGCATAACCAAGTGTGCAAATCATATGCAAAAGGCATCCCAATGGGGAGGAACAGGCTCAGCCTGTCAACTGATCTCAGAGTCAGAGGTGCTCTCCTGAATTGTCTGCAATGGTATTTTCCCTAATTTTCTCCCTTTTAAAGCCTTTTTTAACTACTCCAGTTTTCTGGATAACATCTTTACTAGTGAGAAGATATAGTGTTACCGTTATGAGCAGGAGTCAAAACTGTAGTTCTTGGAATGGTGACATGCACGTTGCCCCATGCCAGTTGGAAACTGTGGAGCATATCGCCAATCTTGGCTGGACTGTCCTATAACACCCATTTTACAGTCTGGTTTTGGTGCCTTCTGATCTCCATCTATTTAGACTGACAAAAGATGGACTGCATGAGCACCATTTTCCTAGTGACAACACCATCATAGTGGTTGTGAAGCAGTGTATCATTCTGCTGGTACGGATTATTACAAGCATGGCAAGCAGCCTCTTGTTCATTGCTGGTGAAAATATGTAGATAATGGTGATGACTATGTTGAAAACAAACATTTTGTAGCTGGGAATTTGCTTTATCAAATAATGTTCTCATGCTTTTTGTTGTATCTGTTGTAGTTTCCCTGGAAACAAATAGGAGACATTACTTTCAGAGCAACCTACGTAAATGGTGAAGTCTTACCTGAATGTCCAGCTGACATTTCCCTTATCCCACATCCACACACATCTCTACTAAATGCCAGCAAAGAAACAGAATGGAGCAAAGTGTCTATATGTTTAGCTTGTTGAGGCTGTTGTGAATGGCACTCTTCTACTTTATATGTATAATTAATAATTTATTTTTATTTATTTTATTGGTCTGTTTATAACTTTTGACATAGTGACCTGATGTCATTAGTATTTATTATTTATTTTCTAAGATTTTTAACCTTTTCATTTTACTACTTTTTTTGCTTTCATATTTACTTGTGCTCAGACATTCTATTCCTTGTACTGGACTTTTAGCTACTGGAATATTTAAATAATCACAGTACAGTGTCATACTGTAAAACTAATACAGCATTCTAAGCTATTATAAGCAAATTATTCAGTATGTGAAAAATAGTCTTGAAAGACTGCCAGAAGATCCTAATTATTACCAAAATAGGTGCAGGCATGTTATGCCAATTATGTGTTTTAGAAGTGTACCTATCGATTTACTGAGCATTAAACGAAAAGAATTAGATTAACTTTCCAGAAAAATGTCATCTTTCAGAAACAAAGTTCATTTGGTGATGCTAAAACATTTTATGAAAACAAATTACTCTTGTTAAACCTGATTGTTAGAAAGTGTTAAAGAATTCATGGAAAATAAAAAAAATATTGCTCAATTGACGTTACCTTTAATTTCCTTCCAGTTTTGTTCTTTTGTTTTATGGAACATGGAAAGTATATCTTAATGGATTGCATACATTCAGTAAGAAAAAGTTTCATTGAGGTATAAAACATTTAGAATTATTCAGTTTCCTATAGAAAGAAAAGTCACTTCAATCTGAAAATCTTTTCCTGCATTACTGACTTAACTCATCCATCTCTTTCTTCTCTCCATCACCTTCTATATTCACACTGTTACTTTGAATCCACAAACTTCTCTAGTAAAATGAAGTGAGGGAGTGAGGATTTTGTAATAGCAGTCTGTGTTCCAAATTGCAGATTAATTCACTAAACTCTTAAGACACGCAGCACTATAAGACAATGAAAGGAATGTAATATAGTTTTTTAAAACAAACAAAAAAACCTGTTAAAATCATCATTTTTGCTAGAGCAGCAAGTAGTGAAATATTTAAGGTCTTGATAGATGAAAAACTTAATATGAGCCAGCAGTGTGCCCTTGTGGCTCAGAAGGCAAATGGTATCCTGGGCTCTGTCAAAAGAGGGGTGGCCAGCAGAGACATGGAGGTGATTGTTCCCCTCTACTCTGCTTTTGTGAGGCCCCATCTGGAGTACTGTGTCCAAGTGTGGAGCCCCCAGTACAAAAAAGACAGGGAGCTGTTGGAGAAGGTCTAGAGGAGGGCCACAAAGATGATCAGGGGACTGGAGCACCTCCCCTATGAGGACAGACTGAAGGAGCTGGGCTTGTTCAGCCTGGAGAAAAGAAGGCTGCGGGGTGACCTCATTGCAGCCTTCCAGTACCTAAAGGGAGCCTACAAACAGGAGGGGAATCAACTCTTTGAAAGGGTTGATAACTGCAGGACGAGGGGAAACGGTTTTAAGTTGAGGGAGGGGAGATTGAGGTTGGACATCAGGGGGAAATTCTTTACAGAGAGAGTGGTGGAACAGGCTGCCCAGAGAGGCTGTGGATGCCCCATCCCTGGAGGTGTTCAAGGCCAGATTGGATGGGGCCCTGGGCAGTCCGATCTAGTATTAAATGAGGAGGTTGGTGGCCCTGCATGTGGCAGGGGGATTGGAGATTCATGATCCTTGAGGTCCCTTCCAACCCTGGCCATTCTGTGATTCTGTGATTCTGTGAAACAGCTGTGAGACACTGGCTTGATAAACCATGAAGGGCAGATTCTATATTCAAGGATCCAAGAACAAGGAAAATATAACATGAATTTATCACAGATTCTTTGGTTGACAGAAATCAAAGTAAACCATAGTATCATAGAATCACAGAATTGCTCAGGTCAGAAAAGACTTTAAAGATCATCAAGATCACCAACCACAACTTGACCATGGTTAGGCCCCTCACTACAAGAAAGACATTGAGGCCCTGGGGCATGTCCAGTGTTTCCTGATATCCAACCCAAACTTACCCTGGCACAACTTGAGGCCATTTCCCCTCATCCTGTCACCTGTCACCAGTGAGAAGAGACCAACCCCTCTCTGCTGGAAGCACTTTTCAGATATTGGAAGAAAGCAATAAGGTCTCCCCTCAGTCCCCTTTTCCTCAGACTAAATAACCCTAGTTCCTTCAGTCTCTCCTCATAGGGCATATTCTCCAAGCCCTTCACCAGCCTTTTTGCCCTTCTTTGGACCTGCTCCAGCACTTCAATGTCCTTTCTGTACTGAGGTGCCCAAAACTAAACACAGTACTTGAGGTGAGGCCTCACCAGTGCCGAGTACAGGGGCAGGATGACTTCCTCAGTTCTGCTCACCACACAATTCCTGACACAAGCCAAGATGCCATTGGCCTTCTTGGCCACCAGAAATCTGAGTTTCTGATACAGCCATCGTGAAGAATGTGGCTCACTTGGGCTTTTTCTTAAACTGCCTCTAGGAAGACATTATCTTTTTTTTCTTTCTTTAACAACAGTGGAGAGCAATAGCTGTTCTCTTTATGGTTTTGGTTTGTTTACTGCTGTGTGAACAAAAGATTTTACAATCGCAGATTATTCTGTATCTCTTCTTAGAGATAGGTATTGATAATATCTCCCTACTGTATACTCCACAAGATGGATTATATCTGCCTAATGACAGAGTTCTTCAAGCTCCATAACCTTCAATTTTACACAGCATGAAGAAAAGGATACCATCACTTGCTGAACTGATATTCCTCTTTCCTTCTGTCCTATTCTCTGGCAATATCATTCTTAAACATAGAAAGTACAACAATCTGGTACTTCACAGAGATTTCTAAAACTGTTTCTAGCAAGACAGTATTCACTTAAGAATTTTTAGAGCTTTCAGCCCTCAATGACAACTTGCAACTATGGATGGGGATTTCTCCTCTCTAATGTTGTCACAAATAGTATTTCTTTGATCAGGGTTTTTGGAGAAAGATTTTAAATGTAGGACCTGTTTAGGTTGCATATCCGGAAAAACTTTTTTTCAGAAAGGATTATTAAGTACTGGAATAGGCTCCCCAAGGAGGTGGTTGAGTCACCATCCCTGAATGTGTTTAAAAACCTTTTGGATGTGGTGCTCAGGGACATGATTTAGCGGAGGTTGTTAAGAGTTAGGGTAGTATGGTTAGGTTGTGGTTGGACTTGCTGGTCTTTAAGATCTTTTCCAGCTTGAGCAATTCTATGATTCTATGATTCTCTCCAGTGATTTAAAAAGAATATGGGATAACAGTGGTATAATTACAAAAAAGAAACTGTCTCCAGTACATAATTTTAAACTCTTCATAGAATTAAAAAGCTCCAGCAACTATATTCTCTTCAAATAGTCATGAAATGTCATTGAAAACCCAAGTCACCAACTGGATACTTGCTGATACACAAAACACATAAATCAACTGAAAAACAGTGCCAAAAGTAGTAAGAAGTGAATAACACTAGCTCAACCAAAAGTTGCCTACACAACTGGTAGCTTTCTGCACTCGTATGGTATTGCATTCTCGTGCTAACAGAGCAGTTCTTGGTAGAAAAAGTCTTTGCCAAAGGAAGTAAGATATACAGGTTCAATTGTCTTGGTGGAAATGCTCAAAACAAAAGAAGAAATTGTCAAGTAAAGTAAAACAAGCTACCAAAGGACTTAGTAGAATAATTGGCCGCAGTGCACTAAAGGCAATTCTCTAATTGTCATTCCTTGTCAATCAGAACGGGTAACCTGATTCTGTTTTTGGTGGAAGGTGTACTTTTTACATGGCAGTACCTCACTTTTTCATCCTACTGATTTTCCTTTCTTTGGACTTGGCGACTTCTCTTCAGTTTTTGCACTTATGCCTATCATTTTTTCCACCTATCTTTGCTCACTCTTCTCATAGTCAGTGCAGCTACTGTTGAGAAAACTTCAATTTTATTGCACAGTGTGTTGTATTGCACAATTTTATTGCACAGATAGTAGAATTGGTAGTTACTAAGACATAATTAATTCCTGCTCATCATGGTGAGACAAAATATACATAAGAAGAGACTCATAAAAGTGAAAATAATTAGTGATGTAATTCCTCTTGTATCATAAGAAGCTAATTATATAAAAATGAGTTTGTAAATGAAGAAAAGCTCAAAAAAAAAAAAAAAGAGAAAAAAAAATTCAGCCTTAGCTGTAGCTGCTTCTTGTGAGATCTTAAGAGTTTTTCCAGTATGGGCTGTTAGATTGTATCCATCTGCATAGAAGTATAAGAGATACAAAGCTTACAAAGTTTTATGTGCAATACCAATTTCCAAATGTTGTTGGCATGGCATGGTTTACAACTGTGTTTTCTATCAGAAAAACTAGAGCATATATATCTAAAAAGCTCTTACAGAAATGTGGCAGTAAGATTTTTACAGTGAAACAATTTGTTTTAAAAACCTTTTTGTGCATGATGCAAACCTCTTTTTCAGCTGGACAACTTCCTTAATTTTTCAAGCTCAAAAATACGCATCTTAATCTAACTTTATGGATGCTCCTTTCTCACTGCTGTAAATGAAGTGCCAGTAAATTTTCAAAGGCTGTAAGCCTTTCTTCAGATTCCATAGGGTTAAAGTGTGTATCCTACTGTTCAGCATTAGACATTTGGACTTGTGACTTGAAGCAGAACCTATAGGATGTGAACTTCAGCACCAGCAGAACCAGGAGAAAGAGAAGCTGTCTTTTGTAGGTAGCTCTCTGAGCTTGTCTGGCTGCCTTAACCCTTCTGGTAAGAGAGTGCACAGGGCTGCTCTCAGGCCTTCACACTTCTTTCTAGGCACAAGTAGAGAGGGGCCTGTTACACAGCCCAGTACAGCTCAATTCTAAGCAGTAAGGCATGCCAACGTTGCAAGACTATAGGATGAAATACAGGAAAGGTTGCAGCCAGGATCGTGCTACCATTTAGGCAGGACAGAACTCATGTACGCAGTACAGTTTAGAGAAATATCTATGGAGCACATGGCATGTAGTGTAGAATCATAGAATCATAGAATGGCCCGAGTTGAAAAGGACCACAATGATCATCTGGTTCCAACCCCCCTGCTATGTGCAGGGTCACCAACCACCAGACCAGGCTGCCCAGAGCCACATCCAGCCTGGCCTTGAATGCCTCCAGGGATGGGGCATCCACAACCTCCTTGGGCAACCTGTTCCAGTGCCTCACCACCCTCTGGGTGAAAAACTTCCTCATAATATCTAAACTTCCCCTGTCTGAGGTTAAAACCATTCCCCCTTGTCCTATCATTATCCACCCTTGTAAACAGCCATTCCCCCTCCTGTTTATACACTCCCTTCAAGTACTGGAAGGCCACAGTGAGGTCCCCTGCAGAACTTCTCTTCTCCAAGCTAAACAAGCCCAGTTCCCTCAACCTTTCCTCACAGGAGAGGTGCTCCAGCCCTCTGATCATCTTAGTGCCCTCCTCTGGACCCGCTCCAAGAGCTCCACATCCTTCCTGTACTGGGGGCCCCAGGCCTGGACGCAGTACTGTAGATGGGGACTCACAAGAGCTGAGTAGAGGGGGACAATCACCTCTCTCTCCCTGCTGGCCACCCTTCTTTTAATACAGCCCAGAACACAATTGGCTTCCGAGCTGCAAGTGCACACTGCTCCCTCATGTCCAGCTTCTTTTCCACTCAAGTCCTTCTCCACAAGGCTGCTCTCAAGGGTTTCTTCCCCCAGTTTGTATATATACCTGGGATTGCCCCGACCCAAGTTCTGCATCTTGCCTTTGGCCTTATTGAACTTCATTAGGTAGAACAGAGCCCGTGGGCACTTTTGGCTCTAATGCACATTTTTTAAGCTCCTCTCTGTAGGTATCTTTGAATAAATTTATTATGTTTATAGCATATGTGTAATTGATAAAGACCTTCACTTCTAGTGATTATACACACCAGCTCCTGGAATATATTAAAAGGTATTAACACTTTATGAAGGCTTTTCTAGATCAAGTTGATCAGGAATTAGGAAAAAAAGTAAAGAAAATGAAAAAAAAAAAAAAAGTTAAAAAGGAAAAAAAAAGAGAGAATAGGCAGGAAAAAAGGAAGAAAGGGGAAAAAAGAAAAAAAGAAAGAAAAAAAAGGGGGGGGGGGAAGGGAAAAAAAACCCTAAGATATAGAAATGCTAACCCTTGAAAAATCCTGAAAAATCTACTGAAGGAAATAGCTTGTCCTAATAGCTGGAGACAAAATAAACAGGCTCCATTACCTTGTAATGACCTTCCTTCTCCAATTACATTATTCATTATCAGATTGGTAGAACTGAGTGAGTCTTCAAGGAAATAAATTAAAATTTAAGATAATTGAAGCATCTTTTATACTTTACGTTTCATGAGAATTTTGCCATTTCACTTTCTTTTTTTCTGGAGAAGTAAGTAATGATGACGACAAGATAGATTATTCTATGAAGAAGAACCCCTTTGCAAGTCCTAGTCCATCTGGGAAAATGCTAAAGAATTCATGATGTGAGCTTCCATATTTACCCCGTTTATTTTCTGAAAAGTCCTTGCTAATTCAGTCACATAACAAACATTTGTTTTCAGAATCAGTATTCCCACAAATTTCAGTGCTTTAGACAAAGTCCCTGAGGACTGGAAAAAAGGAAAAAAAAAACACTTCCATTTATAAGAAAGGGAGAAAGGAGGATCTGGGGAGCTACAGGCCAGTGAGCCTCATCTCTGTGCCTCAGAAGATCCTCCCAAAAGAGAAGTTAAGGAACATGAGGAATGAATGGGTGATCCAAGATAGCCAGCATGGCTTCACAAAGGAAATGTCTTGCCTGACCAAACTAGTGGCATTCAATGATAGAGTGACAGCACTGGTAGACAAAGGAAAGGTGACTGATGTCATCTATCCAGAACTGTGCAAGGCATTTGACATGTTCCCACACCATGTTCTCATCTATAAATTGAAAAGATATGGATCTGAAGAGTGGACTATGTAGTAGATAAGGTTGATGAAAAACTTAACATGAGCTAGCTGTGTGCACATGCAGCCTGGAAGGCCAATGTTATCCTGGTTCCATCAAAAGAGGGGAAGGATGTGAAGCTTTTGGAGAGAGTCCAGAGAAGGGCCACAGAGATGATCAGAGGGCTGGAGCATTTCTCCTAGGCTGAAGGAACTGGACTTATTTAGCCTAGGAAAGAGAAGGGAGATTTAGTCTAGATGTCAGGGGGAAGTTTTTTACTGAGAGAGCGGTGAGGTGTTGGAACATGTTGCCCAGTGATGTTGTAGACATGCCGTCCCTAAGAGTGTTTAAGGCCAGATTGGATGCTGTCTTGGGCAGCCTGATCTAATATTTGATCTACTGGCTGTCAACCATGCCTGTGACGGTAGTGTTGGAACCTGATGATCACTGAAGCCCTTTCCAACCCAACCCATTCTATGCTTTTACTGTTTTTTTCTTTGTTTGTTTGTATGTTTGTTTGTTTTTAATTTGGTCTTTTCTGATATAAGAAGTGGTTGACTGAGATTCTGGAGAAGGTGCTGATGGCTCTCATACAATTAGCCTTCTACAAACTTTGATGTAATTGTTTTATTCATTGTGAAGACAGGGAAGAATTCTGACTGGTCTACCATTGTTAATTGCTTCCACATGAAGTCCACGTGGGATGGGAAATTCACATTAAGTTCTCTAATTTTAGTTTTTCATTTTCTTCGTTAAGCTTTTCCTTGTCAACATTCTTGTTAGGTTTTTTAATTTCTTGTTCTGACTTAGTTTGTCAGCTTAGAGTTTCCATCTTAATAGGAATAAAAAGCTCTTTGTTTAGTTTGCTAGTAATCTTCATTTCTAAGATTTCCTTCAACTTGATTTCATGTTATATCTTAGTGGGTATTTTTTCTAGTCAGCTCAGAAAAATATGGGACATTTATAGCAAACCCAGGGATTTTATTTGATTTGTGTATCTGCTTCACAGTCAAGTCACAATGTCAAACAAAAGAAAAATCCTAAAACGTATGGACAGATCAGAATACCACATCAAAAATCTAGTATTTCTACCTCCAGATCCCTGAAAACATGGATTTGGGAGGAAAACCTTACTTAGAAATCCTTCCTATTGTATATACTTAATATTTAGTTCTGCTGTCTCATTAGTATGAGGTAAAATGCAATTCTAAGATCAGTGCTCTTTTCAAGAATGCTGTTATCCTACTATATACACTATCTAAAATAAAGAGTGAAATTGTACTGGAAGAAATGATTTTATTTATACGTAACCATAGAATTATATCTTCATTAGATATGGTAGAAATGCAAGATAATTTATCTCCTTTTTTTTCTAAAAAAAAATTAAAACAGATTTGTTTGTTTATTTTTGAGCTATCAGCAGCAGTGTATAGCAGTTAGCAGCAGCAGTGTATAGTAGTTCAAACAGCCTTTCAGGAGAAAAACTTTTGTTGCAATATTTCAAGAGATTATCTAATGCACCCTTAAACTTTCACTGTTTTGACATGAATGAAGGCAGTAAGAGCTTCCAAATAAATCTGTGTGACATACAGACATATAAAATGTGATAACAGACATAAAATCCATAGAGAAAGACAACAGATCAATGTACAAATATCCTACATGATAATAAATTTTGTACTCCAGTCTATTCAGTTTTCAGACATTAAGATTAGTATTGCTTCAACCGGTTGCCATTCAGATAAATTACTTTGTTAATTTAGTATTTTATTTACTAACAGGTACAGAACTCAGGCATATGTCACTTTAATACTAGTATCCGAAGAATATACTTTCCTTATATGCAAATGTTATATGAAGCAATCTCTGCCTCTTACTAGTGGAATTTACTTATCATTCAAGATGGATTGTTTACTGTTTTAATACTTTGAATAAAATTTCTCCATTGTCTTTAATGGTAATTTATAATTCAACACCAATTTCCTAGTGCCATTAAGGAAAATTCCTATTTTTTCTAAGCTATATTGATAACTGCAGGTTGGTTGGTCTGCAGCAGCCGAGTTGGATTGATGATCCTTGGAGTCCCTTCCAAATCAAGCCATTCTGTGATTCTATGATAACAGCATTTCTTCAAATGCTTTCTACATACATTTCACTATGAAAATTCATATTCTACAACTTCAGTATGGCTTCATTACATTATTCTTTATAAAAGGTGATAAAACTGCTGATCAAAAATAAAAATATTTGTAGAATTAATTCATTTGAAATGTTGGAAAACCATTTCAGAAGCTCTTCTGCCTAAATGTTAACATACAGTTTCTGTCTCATTGACATGCAATCTACAAGTTCCAAACCAAGTAAAATATGTACAAAAGTGCACAGTTTGAGTTCCATGAACAAAAAGTGTATTATAAAATATCAGTGACAGAATGCATGCTACATGTTGAGTTTTGAAAATTGAGTCTCTGTATTTGGAATATTTTCTATTTAAATGCCCAGATTCCCCTTTCTGTGAAATTAAAAGAGATGAGTATTAGTCTCCTAGCTTGCAATAATAAATTGGAAAGTATGTATCTTAAGGAAAGATGAAATATTTCTCTCTTTAAAACTTCTAAGTTCTGTTGTTTTTATTCTCCATTTTATTCACTTATATCCCCTGAGCTTCTTGTCTTCAAGCCTGTGCTATCTTTCTCCAATTTTCTTTCCTCTCTAAACATGACCTAGTAAATCTTACCTAGCAGGATCTCTCTCACACTTTCTAAAGCACCATGTTTTAAAATAGAGCAAGGGGGGGAAAAAATATTGCCAGGTTCATGCTGATTCTGAGTCTCCTTCACACAGCAAAGAAACTCAATGTTTACAAGCTGCGGGTAAATATCACATGAACAGGTGAAAATGGGAATTTGAGAGGTGTGATGAGGGTCTTATCTGTAATGCATCCATCCCACAGAGCTCTTTTACAACAGATATAACTGGCCCTTATAGGATCAGAAAATTGCTGATAGTTTTCTAAGTAAAGAAAAGGAAATATGGTAGAAAGAGAGCAGTGACAGTCTAGTACATCTCAAGCCTTCAAATGTCCATTAAATTTTTGTTGTTGGTGGTTTTCTTCATATTTCTTCATTGTTTTTTCTTCACAGGCAATGGAATCCATTTTAGAAATAGAGTGTGGCTGATAGATTTAATATGATATCCTTCCAGTGCTTGCTAACCGTCATGCAAAAAGTGTTTTGTTGAGTGCTATTGGAAACATTCTCTATTTTCATATATTATTCAGAGCATCCACAAATAGCTGTTTAAGCAAACTGTTTAGAGAACTAAGTAGAGAATGCTGCTGATATCAATCTGCAAAAGAAGAATAACTTCTGTTTTCTGTATTGTAATTATTACGGGAATATCATAAGCAGTATTATAGTTAATAATTTTCAGTATTCTATAATCACCATGGAAGATACTATAATTGGACATTTCTATCATATTCTTTCAAAAATTTCACTGAGCACCATGGGAGAAATTATATTGGGCTTTCAAAAAAAAGCAAACCCACATTCAGCTCTTACAAGAAACACTGAAGTGTCAATAATGTGTTACATCACTTTAAATATTTATCTACTAAAAGCAGATAATTTAGATTATTTTAAATGGAATGGAAAGAAAGAAGCAGACAAGAAAAACAGAGAAGAAAGTAAAAGAAAGAGAAAAAGACTAGAAGAAAGATAAAAAGAATCATAGAATTATAAAATGGCTTAGGTTGGAAGGGACCTTAAATATTAATGTAGTTACAGACCTCCTGCTATGGGTAGGGTTTCCAACAGCTAGATCAGGCTGGTTAGCATCACAACCAACCTGGCCTTGAATGCCTCCAGAGATGGGTCATTCACAGCCTCTCTGGGCAGCCTGTTCCAGAGTCTCACCACCTTCTGAGTAAAAAATTTTTTCCTAACATCTAATCTAAATCTTCCCTCTTTTAGTTTAAAGCCATTCTCCCTTGTCCTATCACTCTCAAACTGTGTAAAAGTCACAGAATCACAGAACCATTACGGATGGAAAAGATTATCTAGTCCAACCATCATCCTATCACCACCATGTCCCTCACTGGCACAATTCAGATATTTTTTTGATGGTTACTCCTGATATTAACTAAAATGTAACTTTTGCATGTAATGTGAGATGAGTATTGCATTTTGATGTGATCTCACCCAACACATTCTTCCCTAGCAATGAGAGTGAGAGTGGATTATTGGATGGAGTTACAGCCCCTTAAAGAAAAGGCTGAGACATCTGTCATCAATGCCAAGAGTTCCCATTATAGAATCAGAGAATAGAATCATAGCATGACTCAGGTTGGAAAAGACCTTCAAGATCATCAGGTCCAACCACAACCTAACCATACTATTCTAACTCTAACAACCCTCTGCTAAATCATGTCCCTGAGCACCACATCCAAATGGTTTTAAAAACATTCAGGGATGATGACTGAACCAACCTTGGGATAAGGAAAAGTCATCATACTTGGGGTCCCTATCACAGCCAGAAAAATCATTGCAGAAGGTTGGAAAGGTTTCCCTCCGTAGAAGAATGGGGAATCTGGGCAGTACATGCTGCACAGAGGGAATCTTTGCAAAAGAAGGTTATTAAAAAGCTGAATAGTAGTATCGCAGTCTCTTATTAAAAAAAATAATAATTTCTAGAGACAGAGTGATAACAACTTACAGACAAGTCAGAGAAATTTAGATGCTTTACAATTGAGGGGAAATCATGTTAAGACAAACTTGATTTAAAGATTGCATCATATATTGCTAGAAAAACTATCTGGAGACAGTAAAACAAGGCAGTACTTGACAAAGTGAAATGCAAGCCAAATGTAGCATTATTCTACTTCTAATGCTAGTAGAATTTCAACATAGACCTTAAAGGATAAATAAACACGCAAATAAATAAATAAATAAACTCCTACCGGCATATAAATCGGTGTTTTTAAAACTATTACTTTTGCACTAAATACAGGCTCACATTCTCTCAGGTAGAAGAGGACATCAGATCTGGGTTTTGCACAGCCTGGGTAATTGATCTTATACTAAGTTAGAGATAGGTCATCTGAACAGCTTAATTTCAGTGTCTCAGTCTAAGCCAGAGGATAATGGTTTTGTATGCACATTTAGGTGTTTATGTATTTGTATTATAAATATTAATATATACTTTTCATGTTAAACAGCAACGTTTTCCAAACGTTTTCCAAAATCACTGTAGGGGTACCAAAAAGTTAAAGGGAACTACTAAGCAGAAGGAAGCTATAGTAATAAAATAGAAAAGACTGTCTATGAAGATAAGGAGAAAGGAAAGAAATAAAAATTTGGAAAAAAAAAATTAACAATTATTTGACAATACTTGGTGTAAGAGAAAAGTGAGACATATCCTACTCTGAAATAGGAAGTGCTGTTGGATTTTAATTCTTATATTGTTTTGTTGGTCTCTTATTTTGTCAAAAATTAAGTTATCTATAAAATAAAATACATGCACATCTACTTAAATGCATAGAATATTCAAATTCAAAAATGTCACACTTTTTGGCTTTTTTGCTGACTTGACATAATTGTTTTATTCCTGGCTAGCCTGAAGTTACTGTGCCCCTTATCCTTTCATTGCTCAGTAACTTTGAACCTCTCTGGTAACTGAAATTCTTCACCCATAAAAGAAATCACAAGGTGTCAAGCAACAGAATTGTCTTTCTTATTCTTTTCCTGAAAATGAGCTTCTACTGTAAAGATGATAGAAATTTAAAGGTGGAGGCATCAAATGAAATGACAGATCCTCACCTACCTTGAGTTAGCACCTGTATTCATATCTGAATTGAGCTCTGGCACTCAAAAGACTTTTTAAAAATGAAACTAAAGACTGATTTTCCAGACATACTTGATGATATCCTAAACTTACATAAATGGCAGCAGGTTGATTTGTTGTGTTGCTGCTGACATACAGTTCTGCAATATAGTTGAAAGAACATGGTACATTCTTCCCTGTGACCAGGATTCATGTACAGACAGTGAAATAACGGAGATAATTAATTCCTAGACAGCCTCAGCTCCAATTATGTTTGGAGATACTGTTAAAAAATGTGAATGTTTACTCATACTTCTCTTTCTCTACAATATAAGCAAAAAACATGGAAGATGGTAACTTCACAAAATATGTTTACTCGCTACAACAGAAAGTTATAAACAGTCACTGCAGTTCAGAGTGGTCTGCTTGAGGCATTCAATAGAAAACAATTATCAAAATGAACAAAAATCATAAATTAAGCAATTATAGTACATGTAACTTATTGGTGAACAAGAGATGATGTAAAGTGGTCTCTGCCTTACGGATTTCCTTGTCAACAGCCACAATAGCTCTATTTAGAAAAACACATACATGGAACTATTTTATACAGCCAATTGAACTCTTACATCTAAGCTGTCTTTTGTACCACAGATTTTTAAAGAATTATATCTAGTGGTGAAGCCTGAATACTTCTACGTCTGCCATTTGATCATTGGTGACAATGACTTCTTATAATTTACTGTAGTTGGCAATTCAGAATGGCTTCATGATTAGTCCTTAAGTTCCGAACATGTTAATAGCAGTTATTTTCTTTCTAGAAAATAATGACAACCCATTAATGCATCCCATCTTTTCATTTTTCACACAAAAAGCAGTATTATCTTCTTGTCCAGATGTTCACAGATGATGAAACTATGGCATCATCTTCCATTTTTTGCATTAGCAAATCTAGTGCTTCTAAAGGAAATGGCCTGATACATTAGTAATTCAGGCTATATCCCAATGGGAGAACTGTTTGGCTTCTTCACTGAAAAGAACAGATGCTTTCCTAGAATTGGGCAACTATGCCTACTTATTTAAATCACCGTATTAGAAATTCCAGTAATAGTCATTCTAATGCAATACTGAATAATGGAGAAGATGGGAGAGAACCCATATAAAGAACATTATTTTTTGCATCTAATTTCATCATTGGCATATCATTCCAAAGGTAGTGGTCTTTTATCTCAAAAATTAAGAAATTAACCAGATTAAGCACATTTTGAATTAATTTCAAAATAAAGTCCTTGTCAATACTTCAGACATCAATGATTTGTGTATGGGACAAACAGACATCTCATTTTTGGAGGACAAATGACCTTGAATTATGTGCCTGTTATCTTATTCAATTTTTATGGCAATTGACAATTAGGAAATTCTACATTCTTGGCAGCAAAACATACAGAGAATGGCCAATTAGCTTTGAGTCTTTTGCTTTTACCTTGGGTAGTAATTAGGAAATTTGTCCAGCTTTTTAGATTATTGGCTTCCCTTGCCTTTGGCTTTTTTACAACTCCTTCATTTCTTAATTTCTTTCTTTGCTTTTTGTCCATGAGAAATTCCCTTTTCTTTTACAGAAATTTATCATTTATCGTTGCTTGGTTAATGAGCTGATAATGGCCTATTTCATTTTTTTTTTCTTATATTAAAAATCCTAATCCCTCTAATACAAACTGGTATTACTTGTGGCTGCAGTAATGAGAACAACTTTCCATTCTCTCTTTATGTTCATGCTGAGATCTGAACTTGAAAGAAGTAAATTTAGGCTTTCTTGAAAACTCAGTTTGAGACTCATTGCTCACCATATTGTATGCAGTGTGTGGACAGAGCTCAACTTGCTCAATTCCTGCAGGATGTGATTTGTACCACCTCAGATATTTACCGTTTTGTGATGTTGCCTCTTACACTCCCATCCTGATTTTTGTGTGTGAAACAAATAAAATAAAATCTGTTTTCGGTAAGCCAGACTATCTCCAACTCTCAATCAGGACACCTAATTTCTAAAACCCACAAATACTTCATCTTACCAAGAAAGCAGAAGAAATGAGGAGATGAGAAAAAGGCAAGGTCTAATTCAGCACATAATCCTCTGGGTTTTCTTCCTTACAGTCAAATCAATAGTTCTTGTCAACACACAAAATCTGTATCCCCAGATAGACAACTAAAATTCATTTATAAATTATTTATGTCAAGTTTGCTTGAAGCTCTTGTTCATTGAGATAGATGAAATCTATTGTTTATTTGTGATTTCCTATTGTGATTTGTGATTTCCTATTGTTTAACTGAAACCAAAATGAAATTAATCATCTAGCACAAACCTTATATAACAAAATAATCATTTGGAGAAGGCCTTTCTCCATTATATCTAGCATCTGACTTCATATACAGTGACTTCATAATGAATAATTAAGCAAAGAAAAAGTGAAAAGTTACAATTAGACATAGATACTTTAGATAGAAAAGTTTTCCACATTGAATTCAGCACTTAGAATTTGTCTTTTTTATTGTAAAGGTTAACATAGGCAGGACACGCTGCTCTAATTCAGTATTTTCAGAATTTGTGGATTGATGAGATTAGAAATAAAATTGCCCTGAGCTTTTGACCGAATCAGGGATGACAGATCATTTGAAAAAGAAGTTATCTACAGTAAAAAAAATTATAGCATGGCATACAGTGCAGAGTTGTGATCTAATCCTTTTAAGTAAAAGCATGCACTTCCTGCCACTGTTTAGAAGCAAAAAAAGAAAGAATATATTGACTACTTCAGGGTCACTGTATTATTGGTCATACCAGTGCACTAACATAGAAAACTCTCATATTTCTCCTTAATTTTTTTATTTACAGCAGTATTAGAAATCCCAGTGCTTTTATAGGGAATCTACTCCAGAGCATGATTGGAGTGGGGCAAGAATACCATTTGGAAGTTGCGTAGCAGTTAGTTTTCTGTTCTCCATACACAAAAATAACAGAACCTTTCTCTTTTTTTAGTACTTTTCAACACATAGCTACAAAATCCCTTGAAAAAAGTGTTTCTTCCTTTTATTTCTTGCAGATTCCTCTCTCCTTCCTCTGGATCTTAATTTGTCAGATTTTACTTTTTTTTTTTTACTTTTTTTCTTTTTTTTTTTCCCTAATGTAGTTCCAACTATGAAGTGGTCTGCACTCACCTAGAATAGGTCATGTTGTATCTTCTGCTACAGCAACTTAGCGCCCAGCACAGAGACCTAGAAACTATAAGCAGACTGTACTTTTGCTAATTGCCTACTGCTGAGTAAAAGTTAGAAAAAGGGAGAGCTTATATCTGTGTCTTATAGATCTGCTTATTCAAAATATGTTCAAGCCTCTGTACATACTTTTGTACAGAATCACAGAATTGTAGAGGTTGGAAGGGACATCTAGAGTCCAACCCCCAACTTTCCACACCTTATTTCCATATCTTTGCCATACAGCATTGATTGGAAACTTTTAACTTTGCTTTTAATATACAAAGCTCATACTAGAGAAGTTTGTGCATCTCCCCCAGGCAGTTTGTTAACTCTGACAACTCAGTATTAATTTTCTTGTGTTTTTCCGAGGATGACAAATTAAATAGTAATGTGCATGTGCGTCAAGTGTGGAAAAGAAATATATTTTATACAAAAATCGAGTTTGATTTAATTTTCTGTTGTATGTTCAATTCTTTGAAAGGGTAGATAACAGCAGGACAAGGGGAAGTGGTCTTAAGTTGAAGAAGGGAAGATTTAGGTTGGATATCAGGGGGAAGTTCTTTGCCAAGAAAGTGGTGAGGTGCTGGAACAGGCTGCTCAGAGAGGCTGTGGATGCCCCATCCCTGGAGGTGTTCAAGGCCAGATAGGATGGGACCCTGGGCAGCCTAGTCTGGCATTAAATGTGGAAGTTGGTGGCCCTGCCTGTGGTAGGAGGGTTGGAGTATCATGATCCTTGAGGTCCCTTCCAACCCGGGCCTTCCATGATTCTCTGATTCTGCGATTCTGTTGCATAACAAAAAAAAAAAAAAAAGAAAAAGAAAAAAAAAAAGAGAGAGAGAGAGAGAGAGAGACAGAAAGAGAAAGAAGTTTGCATCTAAGAATAAAAATAGCATCTCATCCATCCTTTGCACAAATATCGTTGACTTGCTGCACTATTTGCTACCTCCAGTACTATCATTTGGGGAGAACCCCGGGGTTGTGCTGACTCCCTGCTTAAGCTCTGAGTGACACTTGTTCATGCTTTTTACAGTGAATACATAAAGCACTGAACTACTTGAGAAGTGAGAGTGCCCGTAGGCAGCTGGTTTGCACTCTAAGAAACTACTTTTTAACTGACTTCTGAGAAGTGCAGTTGCTTAATCACACTTGAATAAGCTGCCAAATCTCATAGGGAAGAACATGCAAAAGAGGTTTATTTAAGTTGCCTGTAAGATACTTCCATGCTCCCTTCTTTTTAAAATAACAAGTAGAATTTAGAGCAAAAAAGGATCATCACGTTTAGTCCTAACCAAAATCTATGCAGTTCTTATTCAGGATGTGGAAATGCAGCTGCGGTGGGAAGAAAGGAAGTTCTTTACTGAATTTAGGGTAGGAAGTTCTTGTATGCAGGTCTCTGATTTTTAAGTCTTTTTTTTTAAGATTCTGGGCACCTGGAACAGAGAAGATAAGAATTTTAAGGTTGAGATATTGGGAGTTTTCAGAGAGGACAGAAAGAAAGGGTGTTTGACTTCCTGGAGGAGACACTCAGTATACATGGTTTTAGCCTCAACTACAAGATGGATGATCATTTTGCTGTCAGAAATCACAGATATTGCAGTCAATGGGCAAATAAAGGAAACAATCCCTAAGGAAAAGATAACACACTCAAATAGCAATTACTTGTGCCTTATTGATGAAATAGGTGTGTATTTGATACCATTCAGACCTTTCAAATGGGCAACTGGCACTTAATACAAAAGCTGTGGTGTATTTCTGAAAGGAGAAGTGATGGGATAGATTTAAGATCCAATCTCAAGTGCCAGAAGGGTTCTGAATCTGAAGGGACAGGGAGAGAAAAATCTTTTATGGAGCTTTTAAAACAAAAGCCTGCTTGAAAAATTATTTCCAAGGATTTCTCTTTTAGATATTGCATAATTAAATTAAAATCATCATTCAAACAAACAGTCACTTTTTCATTTAGAAATCCCTCAAATTACACCAAAGAACTAGAAAATCCTACCAGTTAAATGAAGTAATCCTCTTAGCACATACCAGTATTAGGATGAGTGTCCTGACGTCTCCACATATAACATCTCTTCTTCAGCTTCTGTCCCTGAATGGGGGGAGGAAATCTTGATACTTGGAGTACCATGAAGCATTAGAATCTTATACAGGTTGTGGAGATAATCAGAAGATAGGACCGCAAGGCCTGCTGAAAAGCATGTTTGCCCCAGCACCTAAGGCTGGCACTTCTGACAACTTGCACTGCAAGAGTCAGGAGCTCCATTTTTAATGAAGCCTTATCTTTTCCTCTTGCCTGAAGTGACTCAGAACTACTTGAACAAGTTGAAGTCCAAAATGTAATTATGCCTTCCTTCCTCCGCCTCTTTCTAGTCTGAAAAGTTGGACCATTAAAGGCATCCTAAGTAATAAATATTTCTTTCTGTGCAGAGTGGAAATAGCGGCCCAGAAATTTGGTTCATTACTTCATTACTTCATTACTGTTCACAGAAGGACTCTTACATGTAGTGAGCTTTATAATAATATCTTGACACACTTCTTCCACAAACAGTGTCTTGCACTGATGAAAAAATGAACAGAGTTTAGCAGGTTTGGGCAGTAACATGGTAGAAGTAACAGGAAGAAATATAGAAAATCATTCCATGGGTTTTGCATGCTTTGTGCCTTTGCAGATGCTCTTGAATTTTATTTAAACCTGGAAGAACTGCCCTTGGGTGCCAGGTAAAACATCAGTAAGCATTAGTACTGACTCCACAAAGAGGTTGTTTTGAGGTTGAGGTTATTGCTGCAAAACTCCTTTTTTTTTTTTTTTTTTTTTTTTTTTTTGCTGGCAGGCTCTTTGGTAAAATTTAACTTTGTTTCTCCTGCTCTTTTGAATGTGACTTTTCCTGTTGTATAATACTCATTTGTATCTGTGCCACGGAAGTAAAGTCCTGCATTTATATGTGCAAACAGTGATATGTAACCTATTCTGGGACCTAAAACCGATCAACTACCTGGATGATACTGCTCAATTCTGCAGTACTCATGAGCCATCCAGCATCTATTACATTAACAATTGTAGATAATTTATGCAGAGATTACAAAGTGTTAATGGCCCACTGCCCAAAATCCAACTTTTTTTTCTTCTGTAAACCATATTCCAACTGTATCCTAAAGTTTGTAATATGTTACAGCTGGTGCTTAATAACAGCTAAGTGAGAGGTGCAGGTGTAGGACCAAAGTAAGCATGGCAAAGGAAAAAACAAATACCGACAGATTAAAGTATGCTTTCTTTCTAATAATTAGAAGAAAAGAAAATATTCCTAATAATTGATAATAATGTAATTTTAATGAGACAGTCTCTAGGCTTAGAACAGATGATCTGGTCTTTTATCTAAATGACAGATAAGCTTACAGCTAATAGAACATGATTTAGTTTTACAAATAAAAAATCTCATAGATTCATAGAATCTGTTGGAAAGGACTCCCAAGATCATCTAGTCCAACAACTGACCTGCCAGCAATATTTTCCACTATACCATGTTCCTCAGTACAGCATGTAAATATTTCTTGAACACCTCCATAGACAGTGGCTCCACCACCTCCCTGGGCAGTCTGCTCCAGAGCCTGACAATTTCAAAAGAAGAAATTCTTTTTAACGTCCAACCTGAAACTTCCCTGGCACAACTCTTGTGGTGTTCCCTCTAGTTCACCCAAATCTCACCACAACCTACTTTGAAGAGCTGTAAGGTCTCCCCTGAGCCTCCTTTTCTCCAGATTAAGCAGTTCCACCTGCCTCAGCTGCTCCTCATAAGACTTGTGCTCTAGACCCCTCACCAGCTTTTTTGCCCTTCTCTGGACACACTCCAGGGCTTCAATGTCTTTCTTGTCAAGAGGGACTCAAAGGTGAACAAAATTCTCAAGGTGTGGCCTCACCAGAGCTGAGTAAAGGGGGATGATTACTTCTGTGCTGACAACATTATTTCTGATATAAACCAGTATGCGATTGGCCTTCTTAGCCACCTGGGCACATTTCTGGCTCATGTTCAGCTGAGCATCAATCAACACCCCCAGGTCCATTTCATCCACACAGTCTTTCAGTCACTCTGCCCCAAGCCTGTAGCATTGCCTGGGATTGTTGTGGCCAGAGGTCAGGAGCTGGCACTTGATCTCATTGACCTTCATCCCATTGGCCTCAGTCCAGCTATCTAGCTAGTCCAGATCCCTCTGATTGGCCTTCCTACTCCCAGGCAGATCAACACTTCCTGCCAGCTGGTGCCATCTGTAATCTACTGAGAGTGCACTCAATCCCCTTATCCCGATCATCAATAAAGATATTGAACAGGTTAGGCCCTAGTACAGAACGCTGGGGAACACCACTGGTGACTGCTCACCAGCTGAATGATAAATTCCATTTATCACCACCCTCAGGGCCCAGTTCTCAACTAGCCACTTCTTTACCCAGCAAAGACCATGGGCTGCCACCTTTCCTAGGAGAATGCTGGGGGAGTCAGTGTCGAAGACTTTCCTGAAGTCAAGGTAGTCTGTCCTTTCCTTTGTCCACCAAATGGGTCACTCAATCATAGGAGATCAGGTTGGTCAAGCAGGACCCGTTTTTCATGAAGTTCCCCCTCGAGAATTCCAGACCCTGGCAGTTAGTGAGAAGGTCTGGGGAATGGAAGACTTCCCTTTAGTCAGGGAAGAGGCAGTTCGAGAGCGCCTAGGCAACACCAATGTTCATAAATCCATGGGACCCAATGGGGTGCATCCACGGGTGCTGAGGGAGCTGGCAGAGGTGATTGCTGAACCACTCTCTGTCATCTTTGAGAGGTCTTGGAGAATGGGGGAGGTGCCTGAAGACTGGAGGATAGCCAATGTCACTCCGGTCTTCAAAAAGGGCAAGAAGGAAGATCCAGGAAATTACAGGCCAGTCAGCCTCACCTCTGTCCCTGGAAAGGTAATGGAACAGATTGTGCTGGATGCCATCACCAGACAACTGGAAGAAAAGGAGGTTATCAGGAGTAGTCAGCATGGGTTCACCAGGGGGAGGTCATGCTTGACCAACCTGGTAGCCTTCTATGATGTTGTCACTGGCTGGGTGGATGGGGGGAGAGCAGTGGATGTAGTCTACCTTGATTTCAGCAAGGCGTTTGACACTGTCTCCCACGACATCCTTATAACAAAGCTGAGGAAGTGTGGGATAGATGAGTGGACAGTGAGGTAGGTTGAGAACTGGCTGACTGGCAGAGCGCAGAGGGTTGTTGTTGGCGGTGCAGAGTCTGGTTGGAGGCCTGTAACCAGCGGTGTTCCCCAGGGGTCGGTGCTGGGTCCGGTCTTGTTCAACATCTTCACCAATGACCTTGATGAGGGGACAGTGGCCACCCTCAGCAAGTTTGCTGATGATACGAAGTTGGGAGGATTGGCTGATACACCCGATGGCTGTGCTGCCATTCAGCAAGACCTGGACAGGCTGGAGAGCTGGGCAGTAAGAAACCAGATGAGGTTTAACAAAAGCAAGTAGAATCTTGCACCTAGGGAGGAATAATTGCATGCACTGGTACAGGTTGGGGGATGACCTGCTGGAGAGGAGCTCTGCAGAGAGGGACCTGGGTGTCCTGGTGGACGACAGGTTGGCCATGAGCCAGCAGTGTGCCCTTGTGGCCAAAAAGGCCAATGGCATTCTGGGGTGCATTAAAAAGAGCGTGGCCAGCAGGTCGAGGGAGGTGATCCTCCCCCTCTACTCTGCCCTGGTAAGGCCTCATCTAGAGTACTGTGTCCAGTTCTGGGTTCCCCAGTACAAAAAAGACATGGATCACTTGGATAGAGTCCAATGGAGGGCCACAAAGATGGTGAAGGGCCTGGAACATCTCCCCTATGAAAAAAGGCTAAGAGAACTGGGTCTGTTTAGCCTTGAGAAGAGAAGACTGAGAGGGGACCTGATCCAGGTCTATAAATATCTAAGGTGTGGGGGGCAAAGTGGCAAGGCCAGACTCTTTTCAGCAGTGTGCGGAGACAGGACAAGGGGAAATGGCCAGAAGCTGGAGCATAGGAAGTTCCGCACCAATGTGCACAAGAACTTCTTTACGGTGAGGGTGATGGAGCACTGGAACAGGCTGCCTGGGGAGGTTGTGGAGTCTCCTTCTCTGGAGATATTCAAGACACGCCTGGATTCCTACTTGTGCGACCTGGTGTAGGGAACCTGCTTTGGCAGGGGGGTTGGACTCGATGATCTCTGGAGGTCCCTTCCAACCCCTACGATTCTGTGATTCTGTGATTCTGTAATCCATGCCGAATGGGTCTGATCCTCCAGTTGTCCCACACATGCTGTGTGACCTCCCTCAAGATGGTCTGCTCCATGACCTTTCCTGGCACCAAGGTCAGGCTGATGTGCCTGTAGTATCCTCCTTAGGGCCTTTCATATGGATGGGTGTCCCATAACCGAAGGCAATTTCCAAAGCAATTATTCTTGACATAGACAAGCCATCTTGAAGTTTGCAATAAGATTCCGATCTTATTTGGAAAGCTGCTTTCTTAACATTTTCACTTCATGTTTGTTCATTCTCTACTCAACAAAAATTATTATTTTTTTTAGTCAGGAAATAGGTATTACTTTCTAACAAATTATAGAATAATGAATAATTGTAGTGAAGATTTTTCTGTGTTCCTCTAATCTACAAATTACTTTGTTGGCATCTTGAGCAAACCTGAGAGGACTCTGTTAGATGTATTGTTGCCTTCTAATATTTAAAGGGAGTTTATAAACATGAGGGAAATCAACTTTTTACATAGGTATATAGTAGATGCCCCATCTCTGTAGGTGTTTAAGGCCAGGATGGATGAGATCCTGGTAATCTGACCTAGTACTTTATCCAGTGGTTGGCAACCCTGCCTGTGGCAGGGGAGTTAACGGTTCTTCAGGAGCCTTTCAACCCAATCCATTCTACGATTCTATGACTCTATGTTTCTATGATTCTATGAGTTGTTGCTGAAATAAAAAATATTTCAACCTGAATCTTGATGCTAAATAATGCCTTCGCACTCTGTCCATACATTATTCAACAATGACAGTACTCACCTTCCTTTGCATAACCACATTTAGCTGTTGTAAACTACATCTCTATGAGTTGTGTGAGATCTTTACTTACATGTGAATATCATAAATACACTATTTGGATATTTTGGGGCTTTATTTTTTAAAAACTTTTGGGTAAATCTTAGCCTCTGGCTGAGTAAATACAACTATGGTGTATTTGACAATCTGTTCTTTGAATTGCTTTGTTAATATGAATGCTTAATGCACAGTATTTTTGGCTGGGAAATCTGTGAAGGCAGCATTTGGTATATGCGGAACCAGAGGCACATTCCTCAAATATTAGGACTAGCCTTGAAGTAATTGCTGAAGCTACAAGAGGAATATATTCCTGAATTCTATGTCTTTTTCTTCAGATAAAGTCATTTATTATATATATATATATATATAAATATATATATTATATATAAAATATATATAATATATATATTTAAAATTGCATTGAATTATTCTTACAGTTGTGAAAAATTCTGTTTACAATCCTCACATAAATATGACTTAATGTTAAAAAAGTATTCTGTGGTTCAGATGGTGACATATAGGAAATTTTCAAAGGTCAGCCTTCAGAAGTACAAAACTTTATGACTTATTAAGTTGTTTCTTCATGCAGATATGCTTGCATGTGCACAAAATGATCGTAAAATGGAGAAAAAAAAACACCTCAGAACTTTATAAAGAGTTGAAAAATGATCTGAAATTCAGACTGTGGGTTGGCATCTGTATTTTGAATACACTCAGCAAAATTATTGTTTCCTCTGGCTTGAATTTGTCCCTGGGACCTAAGAATCAACATTTTAGTGTCTAGTCTCCAGATCTTGTGGAAATTACAGTATAGTATATTAATTTAATAAGTATTGCTCAGTAAAAGAAAAAACATATTTTTTAAAAGAAAATAACAATAATAAGCTTGTTAGGGTCCTTACCATTCTTTCTGGCAACATCCAGTATTGTCCAGAGTGCTGGAATGACACAACCAACATTTTGACTGCTTTCAGAATTCTCCAGTTTTATCTCTTCTTCCCTACCTACAAGGTTTGTTTTTTTTTTTTTTCTTTTTAATGAAGGCTGGAAAAATCACAGCAAGCAGGGAAAGAGTGAGTGGGAAGAAATAGAGGTGGGTAAATCAAAGTAAGCAGGGATTTTGGGTGGAGATATGAACAAATTTATGTCTTGAGCTACTAAAACAAAATGCATAAAGCCCTTTGCTTTGCTGAAGTGATCATTAAATCAGAAAAATAAATAAACAAACAAAGTTTTATAAAATGTATTCTTTATAAATGGCCATCAGGTTGTCAATAGATATATTTCCTAATTCGGATTTTATCACTTCATTAATAAGGAGTTTGCTTCTTACATATTACACCTATGCACAAATTTATACTGTATGAGGTAAGGTACAGTCTGTAAACTGAGGTATTATTCAGCCTTATCAGTATTCAACTGATAGGCAGAATGATTAACAACATTTAGGATGAGTTATATTTGAGGAAATACATATTTTTCTGAAATACACTTTTTCAGATGCATATATTTAAATTCTATTCTGAAAAAAAGGCAAGCATAAAGAGTGCAAGTGGCCTTGATCACAGAGTTTAAGTAATCTCATTATTGAAAAATGCATCAGTTCTTTGGCATATGAACTAGATCAGTAAACTAGATCCCCTTGAAGAACAAGAGAATCAATCTGCATGTAAATTGGGGTCCTAGTCTCCACCCTTCTGCAGCCAGTTTGAGAGAAGCAGGACTTTTGCAAGTAGCTCCGTAAGGGAGAAAATATGATAGTATAAGATGTAAGCAATGAATTTCAATTTAATCTCCTCCTTGATTCTCTACACCATTTAGCCTGCTTTATTTTTCAATGCTGTTTAAAATGCAACTTTTTTTTTTTCTACTACTCTTTTATATTTTCTTTGAAGCAAGACAAACTTTTTACTTAAGCAAAAGTGCTGGGATACCTGATTTGAACTGACTGGAAGCAGTAGATATTAATAGTGTGTATTGGGGCTAGAGCCTGAATAAATTTAAATCTTTTTTTACTGTTATTTGGGATTTTGCTTTCCTTTGTAGTGTTTTTTTTTTTTGCCCCACAGAATTTTTAGTGCCTGTTGTAAAGCCCTTGCTCTGTACTTCAGGAAGAGAATTTTCTTTGACCTTGTCCATAGAAACTATTATCTGAAGATGTATTAAGCTTCACTAAGTAAATATATCCCTTGAAAGTTATACTGGTGGCCATAAACAAAATCGAATATACCTTAATGATAATTTATAGTGGATGGAAGGGCAATAGTCTTAAAGGCTAATTTTAGCCCAGCTGTGTCTCATAAAGGCATTGTACCCTGAAAAATCTCTCTTCTAGCACTGAGCCAAAAGGTAGATTACGGAGACTAACCTTCTGTCACCTGCTTTGGTGAACCGACTCCTTCCTCCACTTGCCTGTGCATTGGCTCAACAAACAGTTTAACAACGGCAATGCTTGTTTTTCACCAGAGCTTATTTTCTAATGCAAAAACAGAAATCCTTCCTCTACCCTTACATTTCCACATCCAGTATTTCATTCATTCACATAATTAGTGAGTTGTTTCTCCTACTCTGGTTCAGAGTCCTCAGTCCTAGATGTATTCTGTGATTACAAGACCTGCTTCCCCAAGCGTTCAGTAATGTTTAGTGGCTACAGACTTCAGCTCTTTGGATGAGTCCCATAACATAGACAAAATATGATTATAGCAGCTGTATCACTCCCAGTAGAATTAAGAATTGTTCTTTGTCATAGACCTTTCTTATTTTTTGTCTGAGAGCAGATCATGTTATCATGTCAAGGTTATCATGTCTATTCCAAGGAAATCCTCACGTTGGAAGTGGCATTATGTTTAAGCTTTTCTTGAAAATAGTTTTTAAAATATACCATTAACTCAAATTAATTAATTACAGTAACAAGTAAATTAAGTAATGAGAAGTGCTGACTTTTCTCTTTCTCTACTGTGTTCTTCCTTAGTTTTGTGGCAAAACAATTATAAATATGCTAGTAAAACTACAGCAGGATCAAGAAATATCTGGAAAATATTCTGTATTAATGGGCAGGCCCCAGACATTTGCTGCAGTCTTTACACACCTTCTCAAGGTATATACGGTCTACCAAGTCTTCATTTCAGAAAATGTTTGCTAGGCTTCTTAGGTCTACCTACTCCTTCAATACTTAGCTCTTTTTCAGTTTACCTCATCCTTTCTGTTTTTGGGAAGAAGGAGATATCAGTCTCTCAGAATCACATTCTTTCATGCCCGCACATACACATTTTCTTGCCCTTCTTCGCCCTGTCCACTCTGTTTTTTTTTTTTGTCCTATTATTTATCCATTCATGCATTCCTACTTTTTCTCCACTTTCCTTTCCTCAACTGTTGGTATCTCTGATCCTTCTCTAGTCATTTCCTAAAGGATTTTCTTTTTGTAGTGCTACTGAGTGCATTTATACTTAGTGACTGTGCACCCCACTGTACATTCAGTCTCACCATAGCATTAAAGCAAAGCTGCCTTTGGACTTTCTGACACTGTAAGCCACCAGGCTCTGTGAGGCTAGGAAATGGACTTTCTTGGTATGTTCAGTATTTGTTGTGGAGAGCACTGAAGCTGTGTTCAAAAGGCAATCTTTGCTTTTTTGTTTGTTTTTTTGTCCCCTAACAGTTGCTTATAAAAACAGGCAAGTAAGGAAGATTTTAAGGTTTATAGGTTAAAATTTGGAAATGCACTAGTATGTTGATATCAGATGGAAGATGTACTTGAATAGTTCAAAATTATTTAGCACTTTAAGATGCTTAAATTATCTTTATCAATGACATTAAATTAACGTTGGAAGGTCTTCAGATGAAAGCTGCTTCCTTTTGCCAGATTCAAAACACACTGAACTTAGAAGAAAGATTAACAAATTTCAGCATAACTCAGGGATGGGAGTATTAGAGAATACAGGTAAGGAGATATCTTGCGAGGATGACATTTAAAGTATGATTCACTTCATTGTGTTCCCAACCCATTGTGATTTTTTTTTTTTTTTTTTTTTTTTGCAGATAGGCTAATTATATAATTAAAATTAAAAATATATAAAAATATAAAAAGCTTGATGGAAACCTTTAGCTGGGAGCTTCATGTTTTAAGCAAATATTGCGGAATAGTCACGAGAAATTTATTCTGAATTATTATTTTTAAGTATTTGCCTTGGCAAATTGGGAAGAAATCCTGATATGTCTTAACTCTGGCAGCTTTTCCACAGACTTTAAAATGACAAGAGTTTTGCTCTGGATTCTAACAATTATGTTTATTCCCATGGTTTAAAGTACGTATGTACATGCTATGTTGTCTGAAAAAAATCCACCTTAAATAATTGCATGCCCTATTTGGATCAGGTATAATACGCTCATCTACTAAGAAATAGATGAGTTAACAATCTTAAGACACAATACAAATTTCATGATAGATTTCAATATTAGCAATAGTAAGGAAATATGATCACAATGACCCTAAGGTGGAACAGGACTCCACTTCCCAAGAGTCCAATGCCAAGAGATATGAATTCCTGTCACTTTTGCACTCTGATTTACACAGATAAAAATGAAATACAGAAGTATTATCAGCCAGAAAAAAATAATACATATTTTACCAAATAATATTTTAAAAATAAGAAAAATTTTTGTCTTAAAAATAAAATCTCTCTAGCTTTGCCGTTTGTATCCAGAGTGGAATTTCAGCTTAAAACAAGGGAAGAAGACATCTTCTCTGAATCGGGAGATCAGATGTAGCTTTATTAGTTTTTCAGGTAAGGTCTATAATGCTGATACCCGTGGAATTTCTCCCTGACCTTTTTCCCTCAGTAGTTACTCTGGAATAAAACCACCAATTTTTTCAAATAACAGAATTCTTGTTTTTCTGTCAACCTTTACCGAAAAAATTCAAGGATTCTCTCCTGCCAGTCTGGATTGAAGCAACAGAAAGAAAAAAATAGCATGGTCTATGTATGAGTCATCTCCCTGATCTCTTAAAATAAGAAAACTGACAAAAAAAAGACTGTTTAGCGAAATATGTTTTAGAGCTCCATAGATAAACAAAAGTCCAATTACTGTGTCACAGCATACAAACACCTTCAGTGGGACTCCCATGCTCACTAAGCCTCCCTGTCTGCCAAAATGTAATGTTTTGAAGTATTTCCAAAACTGAACATTCACTACTCTCCAAGTCAGGGAAGGAAGAGGCAGAAAATTATTTCCTACTTAGTGTTCATAGGTAACTAGGGCTTACATGTACCTATAGAAGCCTTTATTGTTCTTTGCGTTCCTTGCCAAGTCAAGTTCGAGCTGGGCTTTGGCCTTTCTGACCCCATCCCTACACAGACTAGCAACATTGCTGTGCTCCTAGGGTACCTGTCCTTGCTTCTCCTGCCTGTGCATTTTCTTCTTTCTCTCCAGCTTGACTAGCTGGTTCTGGCTCAGCCATGCTGATCTCTTGCCTTCCTTTCCTAACTTCCTCTACCTGAGGAAGTAGAGCTATTCTGAAACTCTGCTCTGCTCCCATGTCTTTGAGGACAGAATCCCAGGAGGTTTTGTTGACTAACTCCCCGAAGGGTTGGGTGTTGGTTTTCCTAAAGTTTAGAATCCTGATTTTAATCTTTGCCTGTCTGATAACACCCAAGAGTTTGAACTATACCACTACACGGTCGCTACAGCCCAGGCCCAGCAAGATGAGAGCCTGTGATCACGACACATCTTGTAGCTGGAGGAAGAAGGCTTCATCAACAGGCTCCACTTGATCAGGTGGCCACGAGGCTACCTTTGTTGCCTTAAGCTCTAACTCTCACTAATAGGCTTTCAATCTGAATGTAAAGAAGCAATGAAGGAAAAAAAAGAAAAATTAGACTGTAATTCATAACACCCATTCCACTTTCATCTAATTCCAACTTATTATTTGGCTACTTCTTAAAAGCTTATCAGTCTAATCCCCCTCTTTCTCTTTCTTTATTTGAATGATTCATTTAAATTTTTCTACAAAAGACATCCTCCAGTTAGTTGTCACCACAGATAATGGAATTTGGAAGATTGCATTCTCTTTGTTAGTATTCCACTTTTTTTTTTCTTTAGTTTTATGTGTTTTTCAGTTTTGTGTTTTTGTGTTTGTGTGGTTTCGTGTTGCTAGGCAGTATGATACATTTCTCCAGTACAGCTGGTGTTCACTCATATTCTTCCACATCTACTTTTCCCTTTTCCCTCATGAACAAAGACAGGATTACCTTTTCTATATGGACAGATCATATTTTCATCACTTTATTTTCCTTACTTTCTGCCTTTTTGAATGACTATGTGTCCAAAGCAGTGTACTGAAGCAGAAAAAGGGCTCTTCATAGGAAGTCAGCAGAGCTGTTCATGAGCGAGAGGACACGAGGGAAGAAAATAATTGCTAAGATGAAGCAGCTCAGAGGAGAAGAGAGGAAGAAACTGAAAACAAGCCTCAGCAGCCATCAACCTTCAAATCCTTTTTTGTTGTGCCACATCTTGTACACGCCAGCATCTGCGAACAAGTAAGTATAACAGAGCCACATAGAGTAAAAAAGGTAAAATTACAGAACTGGGACTTTTGGGAAAGAGACTGTTATCTCAGGGCCGCAAAACAGAAAGTTGAAAAAAACAAAGTGGAAAAAGCAGAGCATTGATGGATATGGCGGCAGAGTGGCACTCAAGCTGTGCTTCAGAGAGCAGTGAGGGCTGATCCATTCCATCCAGCCTGCCCAGCAAAAAATATTCAGGTGCCTTTCTATTATCAAAACATATTGGTGGTAGACTTACTGGCTGTCTTTTGCATTATGCTTGCTCACTGATGACTGCTCTATACAAGGAAGGAAGAAGAAGTCATACTGACTTTAAAAGCAGCAACAGGACTGAGAGAGATTGATCCCTCCTATTCTAATTGGATATGAAAATGTGTAAATAGCAATCATAAAATCATAGAATGGCTTGTACTGAAAGGGACCTTAAAGATCAACTAGCTTCAGCCCCCCTGCTGTGGGCAGGGTTGCCAGCCACTAGATCAGGCACAACATCAGTTTGCCTCCGTGGATTAGCCATCCACAACTTCCCTGGAAAGTGTGTGCCAATGCCTCACTGCTATCTCTGAGTGAAAAATTTCCCCCTAACTTCTAATCTAAATCTCTCCTCTTTTAGTTTAAAACATTCCCCCTTGTCATATCAGAATTAGGCCATTTAGAAAGTCAGTTCCTCTCCTGCTTACAAGCTCTCTTTAAGTATCAGAAGGCTACAGTGAAGTCTCCCTGAAGTCTTTTCTTCAAGCTAAGCAAACCCAGCTCCCTCAGTGTTTCTTCACAGGTGAGGTACTCCAGCCCTCTTAGCATCTTCATGTCCTCCGCTGGAGCTGCTCCAACAGCTCTATATCTTTCATATGGTAGGGACCCCAGACTTGGACACCGAACTCCAGGTGGGGCATCATGATGGTTGAGCAAAGGGGGACAGTTACATCCTCTCTCTGCTGGCCACCCCTCTGTTCATGCAGCCCATAATACCATTGGCCTTCCAAACTGCAGTCACACACAGCTGGTTCATGTCCATCTTTTCATCCAGCAGGATCCCCAAGACTTTATTTGCAGCACTGCTCAAGAGGAATTCTTCTCCCACTCTGTACACGTATCTGGGATTTCTGTTCCCCAAGAGCAACATCTTGCATGTGAAGACATGGACCTCATTCAGCAAGTAGGATTAGCAATGTGTCCTGAGCAGGGAAAAAGGAGAAGATATCAAGTCAGGACCTCTGCAGCAGAGAAGAGATGGATTCAGTATTTTTAGTAGAAATATAATGAAATTAAAACAAAATCTTCCAGATGACCTCTCTATCAAGATGTTTGATCTATGAGCTGTATATAGGGTACATATAGGTCTAGTATCAGATAGGAGGTTGGTGGCCCTGCATGCAGCAGGGGGCTTGGAGTTTGGTGATCCTTGAGGTCCCTTCCAAACCCAGCCATTCTATAATTCTGTGATTCTTTGATTCCATGATTCTATGATACATCACAGAATCACAGAATCACAGAATCACAGAATTGTAGGGGTTGGAAGGGACCTCCAGAGATCATCGAGTCCAACCCCCCTGCCAAAGCAGGCTCCCTACACCAGGTCGCACAGGTAGGCGTCCAGGCGGGTCTTGAATATCTCCAGAGAAGGAGACTCCACAACCTCCCCAGGCAGCCTGTTCCAGTGCTCCATCACCCTCACCGTAAAGAAGTTCTTGCGCACATTTGTGCGGAACTTCCTATGCTCCAGTTTTCAGCCATTTCCCCTTGTCCTGTCTCCACATACAGCTGAAAATAGCCTGGCCTCGCCACTCTGCCTCCCACATCTTAGATATTTATAGATCTGGATCAGGTCTCCTCTCAGTCTTCTCAAGGCTAAACAAACCAAGCTCACTCAGCCTTTCCTCATAGGAGAGACACTCCAGGCCCTTCACCATCTTTGTGGCCCTCCGCTGGACTCTTTCCAAGAGATTCCTGTCTTTTTTATACTGGGGAGCCCAGAACTGGACACAGTACTCCAGATGAGGCCTTACCAGGGCAGAGTAGAGGGGGAGGATCACCTCCCTTGACCTGCTGGCCATGCTCTTTTTAATGCACCCCAGAATGCCATTGGTTTTTTGGCCACAAGGGCACACTGCTGGCTCATGGCCAGCCTATCATCCACCAGGACACCCAGGTCCCTCTCTGCAGAGCTCCTCTCCAGCAGGTCATCCCCCAACCTGTACCAGTGCATGCAATTATTCCTCCCTAGGTGCAAGACTCTACACTTGCTTTTGTTAAACCTCATCCAGTTTCTTTCTGCCCAGCTCTCCAGCCTGTCCAGGTCTTGCTGAATGGCAGCACAGCCTTCAGGCATGTCAGCCAATCCTCCCAACTTCGTATCATCAGCAAACTTGCTGAGGGTGGCCACTGTCCCCTCATCAAGGTCATTGGTGAAGATGTTGAACAAGACCGGACCCAGCACCGACCCCTGGGGAACACCGCTGGTTACAGGCCTCCAACCAGACTCTGCACTGCCAACAATGACCCTCTGTGCTCTGCCAGTCAGCCAGTTCTCAACCCACCTCACTGTCCACTCATCTATCCCACACTTCCTCAGTTTTGTTATAAGGATGTTGTGGGAGACAGTATCAAATACATAACAGGAAAGAATATGAAAAATGGAAATCTTGTAAAATAAGTTTTTTTTCCTCTTAGAAATATCATATTAGATGTTAGCATACTATAATTTTATTGATTCTTGTTATTTGCTCAGTCACCAATATCATATGTGATAAATGAAATACTGGAAACTGCTTCTTGTTAAAAAGTGATTTAACACCCACTCAGAGACAAGGGCCAAGAACTCCATTTGGCATGGCTTCAATGGTCACTTTTGCATTCCACACTGAGATAGATTCCTCCTCAATGCTAGTATGTCAGAAATTTTGCAGAAAAGCTATTCCAAGCAAGGCTACGTGGAAAAAGTAAGCCTTTTACAAAGACAGGGTTTGGAAAAGAAAACATTTAAGCTTTCAGTCTCAGAATGAAAATCAAATCAAGAGCAATGGGATAAAATGTGCCATAAACTGTCTACTGTTTCTAGCAGTGAAAACAGGGATGTTCAGTCACTGAAAGCTTCAGCCCACTCTTAGGACATATGAGGTCAACTAAGTTGTCTGGCTTCTCTTTAAAAAGTAAGCAATGACTACACAAACATTACTTTAAAGTTCTAAAGATGGAGAAAACTCTATGCCAGAAGAGTGAACAGAATGAACTTGGGAAAGCTGAAAATATTTGAACAAACCACATTTATTAAAAAAAGCTCCTCACTGTAATAAGCTTTCTTGGCAGTAGATTTAGCCTCAGTGCCCCTTAAAAATGTGAATGACAAATGAGGCAATACACACTGGGACTAATTCCCTCCAGCTTCTGTCCTTTTAGAATAGAATAGTATCAGAGAATCGTTTGGGTTAGAAAAGACCACTAGGATCATTTAGATAATATTTCTTCAGTTTTCAGCTTCACTGTACTGAACAACTTCCTGATTAACAATCAACTACTTCTACAAACTGCTGTTTTAAGTCATTAATCTTACAAAGCCATATCTGATTAATGAGTAAAAATGAGAAAAATAAATTTTATAAATGACTGATAAGCAAAATGGAGGCCTATATACTTAAGAGAATAATATATTTATCAAGAGGCAATATCAAATATTACTTTTTATCATATTTTAAGTAGAAAATTTTATTTACTTTGTTGCAGAAACTCCTTTCATTGTGAGGAGGAAACAGCAGAGAGTAAGCCAGTTCGCTGAGTAAAACTGTTTGCTCCGACAGCAAATGAGTAACCTGTGGAAAGGCCAAATATTACATGTTTAGACACACATCTCTGGGTGATGTAACAAAACTAGAAATGGGTCTGTGGTGCACTGGGATCTTATTGCTAGGAGGCTTTCTTCTGTTCTGGCAGAGGTCAGAAAATCATAGAATCTTAGTATCATTAACATTGGAACAGACTTCAATAGTTATCTAGTCCAACTGTCAACACATGCCCACTAAACCATGTCCTCCAGTGCCATATCTTCACGTTTCTCAAACACCTGCAGGGACAGTGACTCCACCACTTCCCTAAGCATCTGTTCCAGTGTATCATCTGAGATCTCTTTCTGATAAATTTTTACTATTATCCATTCTGAACCTCCCCTGGTCCGACTTGAGGCCATGATCTCTCCTGTTACTGTACCTGGGAGAAGAGGCCAACTCCCACATTGCCACAACCTCCTTTCAGGGAGTTGTAGGGAGTGATAACATCTCCCCTGTACCTGCTCTTCCAAAGGCTGAACAATCCCAGTTCTCTCAGCTGCTCCCCAAAAACTTGTGTTTGCTGTAATGTACTTGGCTTGCTTTTCATCACCCTGAGATCCAAGCTGCTAGTCCCACCTGGGACAAGACACCTGCACTGATGCCATGGGGTGACACAGTTGATGACCTGACAGTTACGGAGCTAGGCTGACTTCCAGAGTACAACCCCCATATCACTCACCTCTGCAGCACCATCCCGAATCTCTAGTGACTCATCTTGTTTTGTATAGCTATCTTCTCTACTGATTTTGTTCCAGCTCTCAGGAAAGAAATTTGATTACAACAAACATACATTTTCAGCTCTTTCTGAAAACAATTTCTTTGACTTCAATTTACTGTACTTAGAGGTAAAAATGTATCATAAGAATAAATATCTGCCACATGAAAGCTGTATAAGCTCACATAACAAACTAAAAACTAATAAAAATAAAATGTTTTCTAAGATATCTGGAAGGCAACACATGTTTTAGAAAGACAAAATATTGGGAAAAATCAAGACATGGATTTTTCCATAAACATATTAATATTGTGCCTATTGCTTGGCAGGATTTTTCTGCTGATACATAACACTAAACCTTGCTAAATATTTCTTAATGAATAAAAGGTCTTATTATAGAATTAAACACTGTCATGTTGGTTTATTTTTGCTTGCAGTGTCTGTATAATTAGTTCAGAGGACATAAGGAAAATCAGTCACCTAAGGATTCAAACAGTGTAGAGTAAATTCAAAGCTCACTAGGAATAGAAGGGTGCACTACTTTTTTAAAAAATAAAAGGCAAGTTAAAAAAATAAATTATTCTATTAAGAATCTTTGTTATTATTGTTCATATTCATTTGTACTACTGTTATTTATACCAGATAATAGTTTAAATCTCAGATAGTTAGAGGTAAGATCTAGCTGTGGTTAAAAGCACAGAAATTATTCTAACTTCACTGGGCCTTCTCATACCTTTAAATTTGTTATGGTATTTGGTTTCTTTGCTAAGATACTCCACCAGTCCTTAGTTCTAATAATAAAAAAAATGGATTCTGAGTAACATATTGAAAGGGTTTTTTGTTGTTGTTGTTTGTTGGGTTTTTTTTTTTTTTTTTACTTTTTCTGCATTGGTGGAAAAGAAAACTTGTTAGAAATTAAGAACTGCATTTTCACAATGACAATGTGTTTCTGATTATTTGAACTGTAGGGTTTCCAATCACCAGAAAGGACTAATTTTCACGTCCTGTCCTAAAAACACACATAACTCATAATAGATTTCTCCTTTACGTTCTCAGGAGATGTCAATGGAAGTGACTTTGAAAATATCTGTTTTTGGAATTTTAAGAATTTTCAGATTCTTAAAAAGCAGTCTGACCTTCAGAAAATAATTTCTCATTGTTCTTGAAATTGTGTTCCTTTAATGTGAGTCCAAATAAAATAGACACAAATATATATATATTTTTAAGTATCATTATTTTCCAAAAGGATATTCCAAAATATTTTGCATCATAATTGTTTATGTTCTAAAGTTGTCCAATTCAAATACATGATAATTTGATGAATACTCAACTTCCTTTTTTTTTTTTTTCAGAAAACATACTTCTCATGTTTTATGAAGTATTAAGATATTAAGAATAAGCTCTCACAGTTTGCAGCAATTAGCAGCAAGTGTAGCAAAACTCAGTGTCTGCCTGTAATAAGAGATAGGTCTGCCTATTGACAAAAAAAACATTGATTTGAGAAAAAAGATCTACTAATAATTCTCAGAAGTGCTCTGACTATTTACAGCTATGTGTATATGTGCATCTAAGATGTTTTTGCTCTTGGAAGTTAAAAACATTTTCCAAGGTTCTGTTTAAAAAAAGAAAAGAAATAAAGAGAGAAAATGGAAAGGCCCAGAAATTAATTAACTGACTCATAGAAAGAAACCTTGATGTTTAATTATTTTTCAGTACTCTCATCTAGCCTTGCTCTACATCTATAGGTTGCAACATCCTTTAGAGGGCACTTAATACTGTAAGAGTTTGCCCAACCATATTTGGAGTATCATGCAAACACTCATATGTGGGGCAGAAAAATTGTCATTGTTAATCATAGAATCATAGAATTGCTCAGGTTGGAAAAGACCTTAAAGATCATCAAATCCAATCGCAACCTAACCATATTATCCTAACTCTAACAACCCTCTGCTAAATCATGTCCCTTAGCTGTCGTATGCTATCTTTGTAGATGTAATGTGTGATCAGATTTAAAATCTGAATACAAATTTGTGTTGTTTAAGGTATGCCAAAGCACACCTCAAGTTAAATCCCTTTAAGAAATATCTGAGTAGATACAGGATTATACACTTATCTTAGGGCAGAATACATCAATCACTGTATGAACACACGTTCACTGATTAAAGAGTACAACACCACAGGCTTTTTTTCTTTAATCTTCTATAAAATATAACGAACCTCTCTTTTCTCTTCTGTATTCCTTATACCTAAAACTGAGTGCAGTCTCAGTCACCTTCCAATCATGCCAAGTACCTGCAGAGTGTGAGAAGATACTACACTCACCCTCCAGAAGAACACTTTTTGTGTGCCTTTAACAGTGAGCCTGAAAAGTCCATCTTCTGACTTGATTCCCTGTATCGCTGTTTAACAAGTATCACAGAGAATAATTTTGCTAATACTGCTTTCTATTATAACATTTCCCCATGATGTTCACAGGAAAGGAAAAAAGACTACCACAGGAAAACAGAGAATGATGACATAAGCCATTTCCAAAGGGACTCCCTGTACTGATTATACCAAAGGGATATCCAGTGCAGGGTGAACTCCTAGAGCCATATGTGTCCAACCCACTAGTTTTATGTTTTCACTTTTTTTTTTTTTTTTTTTTTTTAATGTTTTAATTAAAGGTATATATATATCTAAAGTCTTTGTTACTTACATACATCAACTATCTAATATATATTATATGCGTCCCTGGCAAGCCAAAAAGCTGGGCACCTCAACAGTCTTGGCAGATTACAGAGAGAGAAGGACAAATAGGATGGAATTTTATGACTTAAGGGATGTGAGTGGATGCTGGTTCATGACCAGTAAAAGCAGCAATTCTAAGAGGTCCTGAGAGACAGATTAACTTTATTTCATTGTTTCAGAACATAGAAATAAAAATGAATACAAGAGTGAGAGATTGTGAAGTTGCAAGGATTTCCAAGGGTAAGACTTCATGTAAATTCAGGTGTTTCACAGTGCACTCAGCTGCTTCAGTCTCTAGCTGCTAACAAGATTTACGCCTATGAGCTGAAACCAAACTGTGATTCTGTATGTTTTTGTGAACGCTATGCAACAAAATATCAGTCAGGTTTCCTAAAAGCTCATAAAGAACTCAGTAAGTATCTGTTATCTTCTGAGATGTCAACTCATAAACTTCTGTGTAAACTGAAAGACCAATACGATTTTTTCCTGTTAAAAAAAAAGCCAAACCAACACAAACCAAAACACATCAGTCTCTTTTAGGGGACGCTTCAAGGAATTTCAGTCTCATAATCAATATATTTCTATATTCACTCCTAATATAGGAGCACATCCTAATCAGAGCACATCTGCTTTTCAGCTAAATTAGTGTTCAATAAAAGAGCCACAGAATCAAAATTATTAACTTTATTACATTGATTTCTTCTGTTCTGCATGTTACTCAGACTGCAAAACTAAACAATTTCATTTTAATTATTTGTCCTGTTTAAAACTGACACAAATCATTCCTTTACAAAATATTCTCCTCTCCCAAGACTACAGCATTTTAAACTGCATCCTCTGCCACTCATTATTTTAGCTATGATGATTCAACTGTTCTATAGACATTTTTTCTAAATATTTTACTCTCTAAGCCTGACATCTGTTACTGAATGTCTTTTTGGAAAAGCTGGTCACAGCTGTTTGCAGAATATGCTGTTAGAGGAATCTTATGACTGGGACATGAGACTCTTATCTCTCACCAAATTTAAAACAGTTTCCTAAAGTGGACAAGCCTTGCAATCAGTTAGCAGTTTTAGAAGGTATCTCTGTCCAGGGAAACAGCTATAAAAAGAAGATAAATCTATCTGTATGTTCCACAGATTCTTGTAAATTACAATGAAAAACTCAACGCTAGCATTTTGAAGCCTAATGGAAGTGCTCCATCTAGGCAAGTCTTCATGCAGCCAAGAGCACAAATGGCATGGATTGCTCTGAGGCTCTGATTTTATAACAGTGTTATTTAAGTCAAGGTAGAAAAAAAGCTATGTACCACTTCCCAGGCCCTGGTACAGAGGAAAGGCAGAAGTCAATCCTGTATGCAGCCCAGTATGCAAAGAGTTTATGGGCACAGAGCCTCCACATGGCAGCCCTGCACCCCCTCGGTCTCTGGGACCTTCACAGATTTTTGAAAGCAAAACCAGCTTAAATCTTAACATCATGTTTCTAGCTCCTATTAACATCACAATGTTGCCAAGATACCAAGTGAACTACCATTGGTTTATTAATTGCTATCTTTTCCAAGTTAATTGGTACTCTCTTTATTCTCCTAATACATTTGTCTTCGGACTTATTGGTGCCCTACTGGGAACCTTTCAAGAGGTGATTTGGCTGGGGACATAGCCAGTACTGCTGAAGTTTTTGCAGGGCCCCCATGAAAATTCACTTGCCCTTTTTTTCTGTCAGCACCTGGCAGAACATTGAACAAAGGTGATCAGAGTTTCCATAATGAAATCCAAATGGTGAGGTTATTTTCATGTTTTCCTTTTGGCTAAATGTTTGTGTTAATAATACTATTTAGCTTTAAGTAGAAGGAAAGTCTGAATAAAACTGATTCAGCCATACTTGATTCCTCAGTTCAGAAAGATTTTTAACATGAAAAATGGCTGAAGTTATGAATTTTTATCTCAACGTCTTCTTTACTCATGAGTGAAATAATGTGAAAAATAAGTATTTCAAGAATATATACTTAAAAAAACCCAACAACATAAAGTTTGCAATATTACTAAATGTATCAACACATTTGCCTGAAATACTTCATAGTTGACTTGAGCAAAAATACTACACAATATATTATAGAACATTTATATATATACTTATATATATATATATATTTCTGTAGCAGAAGATACCACTTTATGCCTGATATAGGATGGTTTGTTTAGCAATAGAGAATAGTACATTAGTTTAAGAACCAGTATATTAGCTTAGCAAAAGGAACTCATGAATGATAGTTCCAATACTTTCCATTTGTCACCATCAGGCTCAATATTTTTATATGTCCAAATTTTAAAAGGACACGTAAGGGAATGGAAGGTGCAGCATATCTGTCTTTCATGTTTTTTACTTTGAAATACACTATCTTTTAACTGTTCTTCAAACAAAACTCAATTTTCTCTCTATGTCCTGGTAGTCTCAGTTGGGGTGCAGACTAAACCCCCGGCGATTCAGGAGGACACAGTCAGAGACTACTACTCCATCTGGACTGTTATAAGTCCATGGGGCTGGATGAGATTTACCCAAGAGTGCTGAGGGAACTGGTGGAGGTGATAGCTGAGCTGTTTGCCATTATCTATCAGTGCTCCTTGTTGACTGGTGAGTTCCCAGAAGACTGGAGACTTACCAATCTGATTCCCATCTACAAGAAAGGTTGTAAGGAGGATCCGGGAAACTACAGACCTGTTAGTTAGCCTGACCTCGGTGCCAGGGAAGGTTATGGAGATCTTGATGGGAGATCACACGGCATGTGCAGGACAACAGGGAGATCAATCCTAGCCAGCATGGGTTCACGAAGGGCAGGTCTTGCTTGACCAACCTGATCTCCTTCTATGATCTAGTGACCCGTCTGGTGGACAGGGGAAAGGCTGTTGATGCAGTCTACAGACTTCAGCAAGGCCTTTGACACTGTCTCCCACCACAGTTTTCTCCTGCAGAAGCTGGCAGCCCGTGGCTTGGACAGGTACACTCTTGGTTGGATAAGAAACTGGCTGGAAGGCCGGGCCCAGAGCGTGATGGTGAACGGAGCTAAATCCAGTTGGCAACTGGTCACAAGTGGTGTTCCCCAGGGGTCAGTGCTGGGGCCTGTCCTCTTCAATATCTTTATTGATGTCCTGACCTGATGATGAGATGACACCAAGTTGGCTGGAAGTGTCAATCTGCCTGGGGATAGCGAAGCCCTACAGAGGGATCTTGACAGGCTGGAGAGCTGGGCTGAAGCCAATGGGATGAGTTTCAACAAGCCCAAATGCCGGATCCTGTACTTTGGCCACAACAACCCCAGGCAATGCTACAGGCTTGGGGCAGAGTGGCTGGAAGACTGCATAGAGGAAATGAACCTGGGGTATTGATTGATGCTCGGCTGAACATGAGCCAGCAGTATGCCTGGGTAGTCAAGAAGGCCAGTGACATTTTGGCTTGCATCAGAAACAGTGTTGCCAGCAGGAACAGGGAAGTGATTGTCCCCCTGCAGTCAGCTCTGGTGAGACTGCAGCTCGAGTACCGTGTCCAGTTTTGGTCCCCTCACTGCAAGAAAGACATTGAGGCCCTGGAGCGAATCCAAAGAAGGGGAACAAAGCTGGTGAGGGGTCTGGAGCACAGGCCTTATGAGGAATGGCTGAAGGAGCTGGGATTGTTCAGTCTGGAGAAGAGGAGGCTCAGGGGAGACCTTATTGCTCTCTATAACTACCTGAAGGGAGGTTGTAGCGAGCTGGAGGTTGGCCTCTTCTCTCGTGTAACTAGTGATAGAACTAGAGGGAATGGCTTCAAGCTGCACCAGGGCAGATTTAGGCTGGATGTTAGGAAATGTTACTTTTCTGAAAGAGTGGTCAGGCACTGGAATGGGCTGCCCAGGGAAGTGGTGGAGTCACCGACCTTGGAGGTGCTCAAGGAACGTTTGGATTTTGTGTTGAGGGATATGGTTTAGTGAGAAATATTGGTGATAGTTTGATGGTCGGACTGGATGATCTTGTAGATCTTTTCCAACCTTGGTGTTTCTGTGATTCTGTGATTCTGTGATTTCAACCTTAGTGGGTGAACAGTCTTGTTTTTCTCAATAATTTCGCACGAGGGATATAATAGCAGACTTTTATATTTTGCTTTAATGATTTTGCCTCATAAGAAATACTGGAGTCACAATAGAATACTTTTATCTCTTGCCTCAAAACGTGCAAGAACATTTTCCTTGGCTTCCACATATACTGTTTATAAAGTTGCTCACTATGGTGAAATAAGCAATGGAAATTTTCCAAACTGAATGAAAGTGGGTTAAAGGCCTCAGTAATGAAGCTGATGGTGAAAAATGAGGAAGCTGTAAGTGTACACTTGACTACCCTAGATACCACAGAGCATGGATATTACATATCTATGAGTCCTTGAAAAGGAATGAATATGAATGCCAGTGTACTGCATATGTATGTCATAACTGTTTGAATGTAGAACCTGAACTCTGAGAACATGTACTTGCTTGTCAAGTTGCCCTGTACATATCATGAGGAAAAAAGTAATGCCACTTTCTAATACCACATTGGAGTTAAAATTTTCTTCCTGAATTTTGGATGACATTCTAAAACATGTACTTCCAAAATGTATCAGTTCTGGTGAAAGCTGTGATCAGATTGTTTGTGGGAAAATTTCCTTGGCCAAACAGAGTTTATTCAATGCAGAAAACACCAGATAGATAAACCTGACTTCTTCCTCAAAGATGTTTAATTATAACACATGTATTGATATCTCATATAATCCTAGAAATGTTTGCTGGACTGCCAAAGGTCATCTAGCCCAACCTCTGCTTGAAGAGCCAAGCCTAAATCCAGTCAATTGTGGGCTGAACAAATTGAGTGTGGAAAACCTTCACGGATGGCTGTATATCTGTTCCAGTGACCTCAACTAGGAAATTATCCCAGTACCCACGTACCCCAAAACAAATCTTGTCGGCAATGTGATTTGCTCAGCCATCTGTCATGACTGAATGAAATCAGATTCAATTGTCTTTGTGGCTTTGCTTAGAGTAGTAGTTACAGGTTGCTGCAGACTGTTGTCACCCTTAGCTTTCTCTTTGCAGGTCAAAGAAACCGTATCTCCATTAACCCTTTCCTCCTAAGTCATGAACCTTGGGGCCTTCATCATCTTGGTGACTCTTGTCTGGGTGCTCCGTTATGATCCCTTCTGCAGAAGTGAAGGGGGTCTACAGGCACTCACAAGTTTGGAGGGAAATGTAGTTACTAGAAAAGAGCAAGACAAGGAGGAGAAATGTACTTGCTGAGAAAAAAGCATGAAGACATTTCCCAAGCTGACAAGCTCTTGAAACTCAAAGTTCCATTGAATCTGCAAGACCTCATAAACTTGCACACCAACAACCAGTCAAATCTACCAGAGGCAGCCAGTGCATACTGGCATCATCAGTAGAATATATAATCTGGACTACAGCCAAGGGGTTCTCTGCACACTGCTGAGTGCAGAGAAATAAGTGCAGAACTATATACACACCTGATAAAACAAGGATCCCAGAAGATTTTTCCAAAGAGTTCTGTAGAATCCAGCACGACCCTCAGCCTGTGAGGCTGCAGCTGAGGTCAGCCTCCCCACTACTCCTTCATTTGGGAATGTGTGAGTCTGCTGCATGAGGGAATAACTCAGTATGGTGCCTGAACACTTTTGTGCTGTTAATAATAACAGCTTAATGAATAAAAGGTGTGTCCAAAATACTGGCCACAGTCTGTATTTCCCCACTACTCAATTCCTTATTAGATAAAAGTGATTTTACAAATCCTTTCTGTATTCCCTTTTTTTGAAGTGAGGGGCCCAAAATAGAGCTCCAGGTGCAGCCTAGTGTTTTCTTTTGATAAAATTGAAGTGCTTTTGTCTTCCAGTTACGACTCCTTTCTTATTAGACTGCTGCTTTTAAGAATATTTCCTTTGATTAATTTAGCAATGTGGAATTTGAACTAAATACATTTCTGCTGATATTTAATATCCCAGTAGCATATTGCCTTAAAGAATACTGGGTGAATGCAGAATACAGAATAACATTTCTCCTTAGAGAAAACTCTTCCCATCAAAATTGCTCAGGTCCTTGCCATAACTCTGTCACTGGGTTGAAAGCCTGAAGCATTTTCTAACTTTCCAATATTTGTTATTCAGCCTTTTAGAAATGAATTTTCTTGCCTTACTGCTGGCTGCCAGTCAGGAGAGTGTGGGAGTGATTTCTCTGATGCAATCCTATCATCTGGTGCTGCAAATATGGGCTTCAGATATAATGGGGGAGAAATGAAACTGACTGATAAGACTAAATGTCTTTTCCTACTGGGTGGAAGCATCAGTGTGGGACATGCAAGGATTAAGGAAATACTGGAAGCGACCCAGATTATATCCTACATCAAGTAGTGCTAGACTTCAATTTCTGTGCTTCTGCCTGACTTGTTCCTCTGTAAAATCCTCTGAGTTTTTCTGATCCTGAAGATATATTGTTGCACTTATCAGCTGACCATTTTACCAATCATTCTAGGTCATTTTTTTTCCACCTTTACATAGGCATGAAGTTTTGACTAGGACTACCACTGCTGTAATATCTGATACAAAATTAAGAGCCACTTAACTCTGCAGAAAAGAGAAAGAAAGTCAGAATAATCCTCCTCCTCCCATTCATTCTTTTTCTCTGACAATTAAAAGTATACAAGATTTTACAACTGTCTTCCTTAAAAGTATAATAAAGCATTTACAAGATTCTAGCCCTAATATGTCTGTCCTAGACTTTCCCCAAATCATGCGTGAGAGCTCTGCTTTAGCTAATAGAAGTCTTTATTGAATTCAAAATTCATTTTTATCCAATCTCCTGGATGGCTGCTGAAGTTTTTCTCGTGTACAAGCTGGAACCTAATGCCCTGGGGCAGCTAATACCTTGCTCCAAAGTAACTGTGAGGGTTATCAGTAAGAATTTATTACCTTGATATATATTTATTTCCTGCACACAGCTTTCAGGAAGATGTAGTTGACAAGTATCCATAGAAGGAGACTTCTAAGAAGAAATTATTGCTCTCTTAGATGCCTGCAAGAAAAGCCTGCAAAAGGCAGTGAGTAAAGAAAGGGAGTAAAACTCAGCACTTTAAAAGGGATAAGAGTATGAGCAGATTTTCTTTTAAAAACTTTTGTTGCCATTGTCAGAAATGCTTTCTCATTTTTACTACTTATCCTCTGTTTCTTTGGGAATATATATACTACATGATTCCTTTATATAACTCACAGTAAAAGTGTGAACCTTCTCTTTTCTCTTCAGCACACAAAATGGTTTCACTGAAATCTCATGTGTCTAATTGTAGTCTCTCTTCATTTTATCATCATGGCTTTGCTCTGGGAAAACTGAACATGTCTGCTTTGGTTGGAATGAATGGTCACATAACTCCTTGGACTTTTCTTCTCACTTCTCTCATTTTATCGTTTCTCATGTTTCTCTCTATTGGCATGCATGTGGGCTTGCACAACAGAACTATGGCAGCCATGTTCATGAATGTTAACTAGATAAAATTTGGTGTAGGTCCAAGTAATCATTTTGCAAGTAATTTCATTGGATTCTGAATACTCGGGCTGAAATTTTATGCTTCCACTATGCTTCCACTAGCCACGGTTTTCTACACCATTTTAACATCATTTTCAGCAGGACATTTTCCTACTTCTCTTCCAATTATGACTTCATAACAATTTATAGGATTACAGTATTGGTCAATCTGTACCTAAAAGCTGCCTGAGCATAGTTCCTTCCAGCCACACAAGTCAATAGTGTGACATGGTGACCTTCAGGAACTAAGAAGAGGATGAAAGACTGTGCAATTCAGCCCTCTCATTTGACAATGAGAGTTATCAAATGAGAGGGCTGGGCAATGAGACACATAGACCTGATGGAATGCATACAGAAGAAGGCCACAGAAATGGTACTAGGGATGGAAGAGCTGAGGCTGTGCAGCCTGGAGAAGAGAAGGCTAAGAGAAGGCTCCAAGGTGACCTGGTAGCAGCCTGTCAGTATCTAAAAGGGAGCTACAGGAGAGAAGGAGTGAGCTTTCAGGAGAATCTGTGGTGACTGGACAAGGAAAAATGGTTTCAAGCTTAAAGAGGAGAGATTTAGGTTGGATATAAGGAAAAAGTCTTTTACAGTGAGAGTGTTGAGGCACTGGCACAAGTTGCTCAGAGATGTGGTGGGTGCCCCATCCCTGGAGACTTTCAAGGCCAGCCTGGACCAGCACATCTGAGCATCTGATAGAGCTGTGGATGTCCCTGTTCACTGCAAAGGAGTTGGACTGTATGACCATTAAATGTCTCTCCCACCTGTAAGAGTTCAGTGATCATCAGCCACATGAAGTTCAACAAGAGCAAGGGCCAGATTCAGCACTTGGAAATTACAGAATTATAGAATCATTGTTTGGACTGGATGATGAAGGTCACCTGCTTCCAATCCCCCTGCCATGCAAGGAACACCTTCCACTAAACCAGGTTATTCACAATCCCATCCAACTTGGCCTTGAACAAGGAATGGGGCGTCCACAACTTCTCTAAGCTGCGTGTTCCAGTATCTCACTGCCTTCAGAATGAACAGTTTCTTCCTAATACCTAATCAATATCTACATTCTTTTAGTTTAAAGCCATTACCTATTGTCCTATCATCACACTCCCTGATGAAAATTCCCTCAACTTTTCTGTAAGCCCCGTTTAGGTACTGAAAGGCCACTGTAAAGTCACTCCAGATAATTATCTAGGCTAAACAATGCAAATTTCACAGTCTTTCTTCATAAGAGAGGTGTTTCAGCCCCCTGATCATCCTTATGGACCTCCTCTGGACTTAGTCCAACAAATCCATGAAGTGTTTGTGACATAGGCCCCAGAGCTCAATGCAGTACTCTTTAGGTTAGTTCTCAGGGGAGGGGTGATCATGGAGACTGAGGATGAGAGGCTGGAAAGCTGCTCCACAGAAAGTTATCTGTGAGTTTTGTTTGACGCTGAGTAGAATGTGAGAAAGCAGTGTGTCCTAGGAGCCAGAATGCCAATCATATCCTGGGGTGCATCAGGCACGGCATTGCTTGCCAACTGAGAGAAGAGATTGTCCCACTCTTCTCTACGTTTTTGGACATCACAAAGAAGATATGTAAGAAAGTTCTAGAACTATTAGAGAGTGCTTAAAAGAGTGCTATGAAGATAGTGAAGTGAGCAGTAGGTGACGTCAGTTAATTTGTTCTGCAAAGGGGGTTGGAGAGGCAGATACTGATATTTTCTTTCCCATGACCAGCAACAGAACCCAAGGAAACAGCATTCAGCTGTGTCAGGGGAGATTCATTTTGGATGTGAGCTAAAGATTCTTCACTGTGGAGATGGTCAGGCACTTTAACAGACTCCCCATGGAAATGATCACAGCAACAAGCCTGCTGGAGTTCAAGAAGAATTTGGACAATGCTCTCAGATACATAGTTTGAATTTTGGTTGTTCCTGTACATAGAGCCAGGAGATCACTTGATGGTCCCTGTGAGTCCATTTCATCTCAGGACATTCCATGATTCTGTGATTAATCTAACACTGGCCTGTTAATAAGATGAGAAAAACTCACAACTTTCCTGCAATAAATTGTTTGTTAAGTAGGACAGATATGATCATCTAAAATTGCTTTCTCAATAGGAGACCTTCATCTTGAGTTGCATCTTAACAGGAACAAAGCAGTGGTCTGGCATCAGCTTCCCAGGAGACATGGCGGTTCAAGAGTGTTCCTTGGCAACCATTGGAAGTACATGGACCTGAAAACAGGACATTACAGGCAGGAGGTTGAAATAGATTGTCTGAATTACTTTGTCTGGAAAGCTACTCATAGGTAGACTAATCTCCTGATCTGAGGACATAAAATGTGTCCTTGCTTCAAAAGTCCAGTCAGGAACAGTCATCCCTGACAAATCACTTCTCACAGCTGTGAGGACAAAGTCAATGCCATGCAGGAAGACAGTATTTTCTGTTAAATATTTATCTGAAATAGATCATAAGGTCATGGAATCAGTGCCTCTTATAAATACCATGGCTGTCACTCAATTACATGATCATTACTATATCTGTTCTTGCTTTACAGACAGACACTAATGATCTCTGCAATTATTCTTAAAAGTGCACACTCAGTTTATTGTTTCAAGAGTTAAAACAAGGCAATAAACTAGGTTATTTAGGTGCCACATGGTTTGTTTATAAGATTTTAGTTAACTATTGACACACAATTAACTATTTACTACTTGTCTAACCTTTGTAAGAACACAACTACTAACTACGTCCACAAAATTTTCTAGATATAGACAAAGTGTGAACAAATTAAAATCTTTTCCAGAACATTTATTTTAGAATTGATAGTTTGAAGTTTAGTTTCTTTAAGGATGTAATTTCTCTGTATGGTTAAACTGGCTCATTCATCCATACTTTGCAGCTGCTACACACATTAGTAGAAGTTCCTATAATTCACTTAATTTAGCATTAGGCTTTTTGACAGCTGCTATATTTCCTTCAAATATTTGTCCTCTTAAAAAGTCCCCTTCCATAACACTTCACATTCAACCATGATGTTTTGCTTGAGATTATCCATCATACGACGAAACAGAATTTAGAAGAGCTTTTTGCCTCAGATTCAGAAATCACTCATAAATTTACCTCATTTATATTACCTGTACATTACACAAAAATATATTTTGTGTTTACAGGTGTTATAAATTAGTTATGTTATATTATCTTTCCAAAGCTACATTTCTATTTGTCATTACATGGGTTTCTAGATAGCCAAGCTATGCTTTTTTGCCAACTCTGTCAGGGGAGATGTGGCCCAATCTGATGTCTGAGAGCCAAGGCACCCTGAAATCCACTGTGCTCCATTTTCATCCTAATCTTTCAAGAAGATGACTCTCAAAAACTTCCTGAACAGCACAGCTTTACTAAAACTGAAAAATGGAGATTAAATCGACTAAATAGATGAAATACAGTTTAAAGTGGTATACTGATTTTTATTTATTATGTAAATTAACTTCATAAAGGTTCCCTCATAAGACAAGAGAATCACAGAATCACAGAATTGTAGGGGTTGAAAGAGACCTTTAAAGATCATCGAGTCCAACCCCCGAAAAACCAACTACCAACCAACCAAAACACAAAAAAACACCAAGCAAAAAAATAAAGCCCTGTCCAAAGTGCTGCCAAGGAGAACGTCTTCTGCATTACAACACATCATTTTTCTAGCTCAGCCTAAGGCTTTCAACATGTCAAGCAAAGAACCCATAGGAAAGGCTGGCATCATTGCCAGACTATGCCCCCACAAGTGAGGCTTGTGTACAAAAAGAAGAAAAGATTGAGGAAAGCATGTGCTCTCTTTCCAGATTTTCACTGTGATTGACCTCTCCCACAGTCCATCCATCCCTCCAGCTCCTACTTTTGAGTTATGGGCTTATTTCCTTTAGTGCCTCTCTTTTTGTCCCTAGTCCCAGAAGGCTTAGATATTCTTGCTCTTTTTCATCTGCCCCAGAATTTCTGCTTTCAAGAGATCCTACCCATTTGAAGATCTCATTTGGTATCACAAAATTATTTTTAAGAAAGACTTGAACATCACAGGAAGATAAAGTGGGATACAGAAAAAAACAGAAAGTATAGTAATTTCTTTAGAAAAATGTGACAATGTCAATAAAAAACATGACAAATGTTTACCATGTCAACAAGTCATCTGTGGAGAGAAATCCCAGAAAATGCCCAAACCTTACATTTCCCGTATTTCCTTGGAGGAAACATAGTTTACTCTTTCGGCAGACTTCTGCAGAGAATAGGGGTTAACATATATAAATCTCAAGACTCCTGTATTCTAAAGATTGCCTTTATAATTGCATATCTCAATGAATTTACCTTAGGAGTGTTCTTATAGGCTTAAAAAAAGATTATCTGATATTCCACTGTGAAAAATAGGAAAACAAACTAAACTCCGCAAGAAACAGAACAAATGGTTGATTGTTAAAAAAAGACCATCAGGTATGTTTTGAAGAGCAGAGGGCATACCATAAAGTCACTGTTGCCAGCATGATCAAATCAGGTTAGGATTTGCCAAAGAAGTTTTTAAAAATTGCACACAGAAAATTCTCAGCAGCAAACTGTGTAGAAAGAAGACTTTCTGGTTGCACAAATACAGAAAGGTCAGGGAAAATATTCACAGGCCAAGACTATCTCAGGGAGGATTCAATTGTGGGACAAACATGACATTTGTTATCTGTTTTTCCAGTAAGAAGGATGTCTCTAAACTACTCACAGAATGATACTTAGAACAGAATTGTCATGCCTACATGAAGTAAGCCACTGTACACAGAGTTAGATAGCAGAGGAACTCAACACAGTGTATATGTTCAGATATACAACGTTAAGAAAACTAGTAGAAAGGCATTATTTTTTTCAGCCTTCGAATAATATTTCTGTCTGCAGAACAGCAATCATATTCAGACCAAAGAAAGATAGTTAGAAAAAAATATGATCTATTTTGTCCAACATCAGTTTTGCACAAGTTTTTTAAAGAAATTCTAAAAGAAAATAGAGATGTGAGTGTATAGAAACATAGTTTGAGTTCTAGAAGTTCATAAATTATTACAAAAACATTACTGAGGTTTTAGTCTTGGTAACAATTCTGTTTGATGGTATGTACATATTTGCTCCTCCTTATTATTATAAGTAATGCCTCCTACTTATTTCCATGGAAACTATAACAGATAAAAAGAACACAATAATGCTATTTGATAAAGCAAATTCTCAACTACAAAACACTACTTTTCAACATAGTCAGCACCATTAACAATGCATTTCTGCCTGCACTATGCACTCATATAAATTTACATGACTATCTGGAACATGGTTGTATTTCACACAGTTGATTTGCACCACCCAATGCCTTAATGTGTGAAGATCCACCATTTGATCTCCATAAATGTTCAGCAGGCTCCAAAAATGTCAATAGGGGATTTTTTTTTCGCAAAGAGGAATTTAATGACATACCTTTGCTTCATACACTCTTCCATGTCGGACACCTCTCTGCTGCCATCTGTCACATGCCACAAAACGTATCAGCAGGAAGATTCAGCCTCAACTGTCCACCAGCATCTGCTTTTGATGCTGTGGGCAAACATCATAAAATAGGAGGCACTACTTTCAGTGTGTCTCTCCAATTTTTTTAATAAAGTGTGAGTGATTGACTTCATCTCACTTTGTTTCAATAAAACATATCATAGAACAATATGGGAAATAATCAGTTTAAGATAATGGAAATGGTTATTACAACAGGAATCACTAGAAATTAAGAGTAATGATAACAGACTTTCTTGAGAAAGCTGAACAGAAGTTACAGGTGTAGTTGAGAGACAGTAGTACTGACAATACAACAGTAATGATCTGTGAATTAGAAGTGGGAATGTAATAATTAGATTTATTGATAGTGCAAATTTGAGAGGCCTTGTTGACATGCCGGAATATCAGAATATAGAATCATAGAATCATTAAGGTTGGAAGGACTACTAGATCATATAATATAACCATCATGCCACGCCTGTGACTGCTCTAGACCATGTCACTTCCATCTAAAAAACCTGATAGTGCAAAGGTCCATGGAACCTGACAAGATCCATACATGGGTTATGAGCAAAGCAGCTATCCAGCATATTTGAAAGATCATGGCAGGCTGGTGAAGTTACTACTGACTTGAAAAGGGAAAATATACCCTCCAGTTTAAAGAAGGGAAAGAAGATCCAGGGAATTACAGGCCAGTCAGTCTCACCTTTGTGCCTTTGCAAGATCATGGAGCAGATCCTCACAAAGGCCATACTAAGGCACATGGAAAATAAAGATGATGTGATTGAGGTGAACTTGATGGCCTTTTATGATGGAGTTACAGCATTAGTGGATAAAGGAATAGCAACTGACATCATCTGTCTGAACTTGTGGAAAGTATTTGACACTGTCCTACGTGACATCTTGACCACCAAAATGGAGAAAATCAATGGGATGGATGTACATCTGGCCAGATAAAGAATTGGCTGGATGGTTGCACTCAGAGGGTTGTGGTCAATGGATCAATGTCCAGACAGAGACTGGTGATGAGAGACGGGCTGAGAGTTGGAGCTCTTCAGTCTGGAAAAGAGAAGACTCTTAGTGGGACGTTATAGCATCCTTCCAGCTCCTGAAGGGGGCTGGGGAAGGGACTTTCTATCAGGGCACATAGCGACAACATGAGGGGAAATGGCTTCAAACTGGAAGCAAATAGATTTAAACTAGATATTAGAAAGAAATTATTTTCTGTGAGGGTGATGAAACACTGGAACGGGTTGCCTAGAAAGATTGTGAATGCTCCCTTCCTGGAGGTGTTTAAGGACAGGCTGTATGGGACTTTGAGGAACCTTGTCTTGTGGAAGGTGTTCTTCCCTGTAGCACAGAGGTTGGAACTAGATGATTTTAAATGTTTCTTCCAACCCTAACCATTCTATGATATCCCTTTCCAGAAAACCTCCACCACATCCCTCAGCAGCCTGTTCTCATACCTCAGCTCTCTTTCTGAGAAGAAACTTTTTCCTAATATCCAACCTGAACTTCCCCTGGCACAGCTTAAGGCCATTACTTCTTGCCTTAACACTAGTTTCTTGGGAAACCTTGGGAGGTGGCCAACTTCCATTTCACCACAACCTCCTTTAATATAGTTGTGAAGAATGATAAGGTCTGCCCTGAGCCTCCTCTCTTCCAGACTAAACAATCCCATTTCTGTCAGCTGCTCCTCATAAGACCTGTGTTCCAGATCCTTCACTAGCTTCATTACCCTTCTCTGGATGCATTTCAGGTCATCAATGTCTTTCTTGTAGTGTTGAAAACTGAACACATTTGTCAAGGTGCATCTTCACCAGCTTCGAGTATGGAGGGACGATCACTCCCCTGCTCCTGCTGACTACACTATTTCTGAAACAAGACAGGATGCCATTCTTGACCACCTGTGCACTCTGCTGACTGATATTCATCCAGCCTTCAGCTATAGGTAAATAAATGAATGACCAGGTCAACAGAGAGAACTGAGTTGGTAAAAATTTAATTTTGCAAAGTGCCAACTCATGCTTTTAAAAACCAATAGCAAAGGCTGCTATCATAAATAGTGAACTTATCAATTGGAATTGATGGAGAAAAAGAATGTTCTAGCCTATTAATCTATCATGGCATGACTATGAACCTTAAATGTTGTTGTGGTCATGAAAAAAGCAAATTCATCAGGTGTGGCATTCCCACTGAGGATAGCGAATCTATAAATTTCACTGTATAAGATATCAGCAAGAAATCATTACAAATGCTGTGTATATTTTGGTTGCTCACGTGCAAGAAAGATGAACTCAAGAAAGTGCCAAGGAGTGCTGCTAAAATGATTGGGGAAATGATGAGCTTATCTTACATGAGAAGAGTAAAGGATTTTTGCTTGTTTAGCTTAGCAACACAAGGAAAGAAAAGGGAGTATAATTATCCTCTCTAAAAATAAATAAGTAAGTAAGTAAGTAAGAGAAGAGTTATTTAAACTGAAGAGTTCTGCTGGCACAAGAACAATAAAGATAAGCAGTCATGGATAAATATGTGTTGGAATTAGATGGAGGTTTGTGGGAAAGGAGCAAGGTTCTAGGACACAAACTAGTGGATAGAATGATAGGGACAAAATCTAACTAAGCTTGAAGTGGAACTTCGCTGTTTCTGAACGATAATGTGATGAGTTTTCTGATAGTAAAAATGGACCAGTCTGTTGCTGTATTCCTTGAATGTGCTCTTGGAGCCCCAGAAACAGCACATGCAGGACAATAATAGGGACTGCCTTTAATCCATCTCATCATCATTGTTACATTCTTGTGTTCTCTAAAGTCACAGTCATACATTAAAGATTGTGCTGTTTTTCTTGAGACTTTTTCAAGTCCACTTGCCCCTCCTGAGTACCACTTAACAGTTCCAAGTTTATGTTCCCCTGTTATCAATTTGCAGACCTTACTCTATCTTTGTCTTCTGGATTTGCAGAATTTTTTAGCTATTTCTTAACATATTATCTGGAGGCTTTTAAGGCAAGGTTGAATGGGGGCCTGGATTAATTGATCTACTGGGTGGTAACTCTGCCCACATAGCAGGGGAGTTGGAACTAGATGATCTTTAAGGTTCCAGCCAGTCCAAATTGTTCTATGATTCTGTGGGATAGAAGACACTTCTTTAAACAATATCTCTTCTCCTTCAGGTGTAGGTCAAGGAAGAACACTTCCACCTGCAAAAAAATACATTTCTATGAGATTAGTTCTGTTTTTCTATTTCCAAATTTGGCAGCTTTAGAACTGTTGAAATTTCCTATGCTATTATTTACATTTACAGTGGAATTGCCAGGTCATGGCCTGAATAAATGGTTGAGCACAGGCAAGAAGGCATGGCTAACCCAGGGTGCTCAGGTGTAAGAAATGCACTCCTCCTGAGCTGTCACTTGTTATTGGAAAGGGTGAGCTAATTTTTCTTCTTTGTCATCTTCTATTGCTCCATAGCACTTGTATCTCAGTAGAATTGTTACTGCCTTCTTTTCCCACATATCATTTATCAGTATTCTTTCTGTTTGTATTTTGTGCTGAATGCAATTTTTATTAATATCCACCAGAAGACAAACAAATGCAGTGACTGAAGGAAAATGGAAGAGAATAAGCTTCCTCTGGGTAATATTTAATATTATTTTTTTTTGTGACAGACTGAAAAATGTTAAAAGCACAATGCTTTTCATTTGTACTACCAATGAAAGCAGATACCGCTATGCTTGTTAGAAGTGATTAATACCATATTTCTCTTGTGTGCTTATTCTGCATAAAAAGGAAAATTCCTAGCATGATGAAAGCTAGTGGAATCTGTAATTAGTCTATTAAGGTGCAAATTGTAAGGGAACCAGAAATGTATGGTTATTGTTTCCTTATATAGCATTTGACTTCTGTAAACTAGAGTTGACTATAAACTTGATCAGGGCAAAACAGCACTTAAACATTCTGTCAAATTTGTTGCTTTTCTGTTTATTACTTATATTATTGACAAAGTGTCTCTGTCAGCCAGTGAGTCTATAGTTTTTATGTAATAAGTACATAAACCTGAACAAATATTTTTTATTTCTTAAAAACACCAGATGGGCATTGAAACTTGAAATCCTGTGACCTAACTGTTTCAAATGTCTTGTATTAGACTGAGATATTCAGATATTTCTCCTTGTAGCAATCTATATTGATTGATCTGTTAAAGTAATAATAATAATAGTTGAGTTATGGAAACATACATCAAAAAGCACTATCCTACTTGTTAAAGCTTTCATGATGTTGGTTCACATCTAACAAGATACTGGGGATATTTAAATATTTGTATATTTAAATGCTTTTATTCAGATGTGTGTTTTAATTAGATTACCTGTATTGTTCTAATACTAAAACTTGAAGTTAGCTGTCACTCTGCTACACATTATGCAAAAGTTGCTGGTAAGGTGTTCGATGACTTGATCACATATGCTTGCTAGTAAAAGGACAGGCTTCAAAAGATAGATCTCTCTGTTAGGCTCTCTAACTACTCATTTAGTAGTTCAAGTATTTATTTAAGGTAGTTTGACACTTAGCTAGTTTAACACTTACCTAGGTGCCTATGTACATACTTTAATTGACTTGTAGACATGCTAAAAGAAAAATAAGGAATTAATAATATATCACTGAATAAGTTCTATATCTAATATAAGAACAATAGGTATGTGAGTAATACAGACAATAAAAACAACTATGGATACAACAGGGCTTAGGCAGTGATAGATGATTGATAGACACTTTCTTTTTTAGATATTTAGTAGGCAAGGTGTCTCTTGGAACTATTCTTAGCAACCCAAAACCTTCCCAAAGTGAAAAAATAAAAATAAAAAAAAATTGATTATTGTGTCCTTCGGTGAGACAAAATTATTATTCTACATTTAGAACTTTGCCATATAGATCATTGCTGCCAACGTTAAATTCATTTCTTCCAATGATATACATACTAATACTGTGGAATGCCCAAAAAAGCATTAACATATAAAATAATATCAGAAAAACACAGAATCAAAGCTCCATAGTCTACTACCAGTATAGCAAAGACCATTTACATGCTCCACATCTCTCTGCCATTCTGGGCAATTCCTTTGCTCAGACAGAAGTTGGCCTGTGGCACTGCTGCCACCAGCACCTTTCCTGTTTGTCAGAAATAGCCAAGTTTTGCTATGAAATATTCATTTCCTCTAGATCCAACTGCTCTATCCTGTCAAGAGGATGACTGTCAGCCTCAAAGCAGCTGTACATGTAGATTAATCACTCTGTTTTTATCAACAGCAAATACATTTCTCCAAGTAACTTCTTTTTAACAAAGAAAAAAATCCCTATATCTTTTCAGTCCACAGCACTAAATGAAAGACTGCAGCTGAACTGGATGCAGGAAATTTTTTCTGGAGATATTTCTTCATCTCTTCCTGGCAGAAAACTAAGAGGACAAAAATGCTTGCCCTGAGAGGAGAAATTGAATCCTGTTTGCACTTTTTTGGCTCATCTTTTAATCCAGTCTCACCAGTAGAGCTACTATTTAATCCAATTGGGTGAGTCCTTGCTGATAATTGTACCTAAAGCAAGCAAAAATACAGGTACCAAACATTTTCTCTAAGATTAGATCTGAAAATTTTCTTGTAAGTATCAGCTTAGAAAATCCATACTGAGAAATAATGATTGCTATTGTGGAAAAAATAGAACAGAACAAAACCAGCTCTGAAGTATTCAATTCTAAACAGTGATAAGAGTATGTCACAAAATATATTCACAAGTAAATTTTCCTGATTAATTTCCTATGAAATTGAAAAATAAATCAAACAAACAAAAACATCTTCTTGCTGATTTTATTATTTTACAACCATGGTGTAATCTGAGTTCTCAAAATGCAACCTATACAGTTGCTGATGGGAAGCTGTAGGTTGATCCTGTGAGTATTTTTAAGATCACAATGGCTTGCATTACCTCCCAGACAGAGGCACGTGAGCTTAACAGCTAAGGTCTTTGCATGCTCCCTTCCCAACAGTAGTTGCTAGTTGCTTGGAAAAGTAACTCAGGTCTGCAATGCAAGGAGAGAATGAACGAATGACACTTCCCAGGAAGGGTATCAAGAGGGAATTAATGAACTTGAGTTTCTTGCCACATCAGCAGTCACATGAGCAGTTTCTAAAACTTCCAGTTCAAAATTTCAGTAGGAAGCAGTCCTACTGTACCAGCAGGTCCTCCTGAAAGGAAATTAATTATTCTACTATGAGAAAGTTTGCTGCTGCAAAGGAATAGAAACTATGCTTCTACAAACCAATCAATTCATGAACACAAAGCATATAGAGACAATTGTTTTCAACTTTTTTTCAGCCGTGCACACCTAAATATTTATAGTCTTTTCAATGTTTTACAGTTAGACATAGGCAGGCTTTTGCTTGTTGGTTTTTTTTTTTTTTCCTTGTGTGTTTGTTTGTTTCTTTTTTTTTACAAATTCTCATATACCATAGAAGCTCACAGGTGTCCAAGGTTTGCTGATCACACATTGAAAGCTGATGACATAGGAACAGGAATGCACCCGTTTTCCACCTTTTTGACAGAACTATGGCAAGTTCTCTGAATCTAAAATCCACAAACATTCACAAGGAATTCCATCAAGATTTCAAGTTAGAAAAGAAAGAGACCAGTGGAACAAAACTGCTTCTGGAACAGCAAAGAAGTACTCTGAGCCAAGTACTTGAAAGCAGCTGTGAAGTGACGAAGCTGTTTGGGCATCATGATTGCATGCTTTTCCTTGGAATGAAGAGACAAGCAGGTTCTGCCCTAGTCATGGAGTTCTACCACAACACTTTTGTTACATGCAAATGAGAGCTCTTTGTTCTCAGAAAAGGAAGATGACAGGATACAGAGCAGTGATTTTTCCAAAAGCTGTATGTAGTCTTATTAGAGAGTACACCATTTTATGTGTTTTCTTGCCTTCAAGCCTCAAATTTCTCTCAGCACAACCATCCACTGCTACCTTTCAGAGTGACACTGGGGGTATTTCATGAGTCTCCTTTGTATCTGCAGTTACTTCAGTAACTGTTTCTTTATCTACTAGATTTGAAATACGCCTATGAGATGTTGATTTCTAGCATCACAGCCTGGGTGATAGCTTTCCATTCAATCATCCTCAATAATCTATTCCACACCTTTCTCTGCTTCCTGTCCCTATAGCTGACTGCAGTAATAACCACCAAAAAACTGCTTCTGTTTCTCCATGAATTTAAACAGCAGTTGTAAAGTGATGTGAATTCCCAAATACAGATTGACAAAATGAATTGAAAACTGAAAATCGGAGAAAAGCAGAGAAGAAAAATAACTTTCAGACAGACAGTATAATAAAAAGTATAGAAGTACTTCAAGTAATTCTTAAAAATATTCAGAAGTCAAAGTCAAAGAAGAATGAAATGAATATCTAAATTGCGTTTGGCATCCTAGTAACACTTCTCTCAAGGAAAGAGGACTCTCCTCTCAATGAGGACATGTGCTGTTTTGGGGGATTTTAAGAGAAATTTCCCTTTTTTCTTCCTTCTAATCTCCATATTTTCTAGCTTGACCTATACTATAAAATAACCAAGAAAGATATTTAAGACTCTTAGTGAAATTTAACACAGAGAAAAATCTTGACAGGATGGAAACTGTGAGTAGGATTCTGCATGACTTTGAATTAGCACCAGTGCTGGCATAGAGAATCTTTCAGTTTGCATTACATGCTGTCAACAGATAAACAATAAAGGAGCCACATTAACCAAGATTTATTCTGTTACCATGAGATCGTGTGTGGGCACTCCTTTAACAATTGTGAAGACTTTAAGCATCCATTCACTTACGACAATGTATTGCCTATTTCTTTTTTTCTATTACAGTAAAAATATCTCATTTTCAGCTGGGATAGCATTGATTTTATTCATAGTATCTTCACAGTGTCACATGTGCAGGTCAAGACAGTCTGGGTTATTACTGTCGCAGGCAAAGGCAAGCCTCTTAGTGGGATTACTTTTGCTCTGGGACCTGGGTGCATGTGGAAGGATGGGGATGTCTGTAGTGTACCTCAGAGTGATTTGATGCTGGGTGAGAACAGCAAATAATTGCATGATGTTAAATTGCTACATATTAATGCGGGTCATCGTTACAGTTGTTATATGAGTTATTAATAGTAAAACAGTAAGAATCACTCAGGTTAAAGAAGAATGAATTCTGATGAAACCAGAAACTGTCTTCTGGTAACTCAACACTGAATCATTCCTCTTGCACTGAAGGACTGTTATGACAGATGGAGTTCAAAGGAAGATAGCCCATAAACTATGGAAATAATATGTGTGTATTCATATATTTAAAAAAAAGAAAAGAAAAGCAAAATAAGTGATGATAATTTCTTAGGATGTGTACAATTGTGGGACCCGAGCATGATATAAATGGTATGGAATAAGGGGTGGCTATTGCCTTAGTTTCTGCTGGGAAAGAGTTGTTTTTCTTCAGAGTGTCAGCTAAGATGCTATGTTTTGGTTTTTGGAGAAAAACAATGTTACTAACACAAGGTGTTTCTAGTTGTTACTAAGCAGTTCCATGCAGAGCCAAGGCTGTTGATTAGCTCCTACCAGATAGGGTGTGGGGGAGCCATGAAGATGGGAGGGGGCAGAATCAGGACAGCTGACTTAAACTGGTCAAATAGATGTTCCATACCAGACAACATTATACACAAGGAAAGCTTCTGACAGGGGTGAGAGTTCACCAGGCTTCTTTCTGCTGCTTGAAGGCTAGCTGGGCATCAGTCAACAGGTAGTGAGCAATTGCTTGAGCATCACTTGTTATATGCATATATATATATATTTGTCATAACTATTATCCTTCTTTTTTTTCCTTCTTACTTTTCTCTATCTTAGTAAATAATTTATTTCTACCTACAAGTTCTACTTCATTGTTTTTTTGTTTGTTTGTTTTGTTTTTTTCCTCCCAGTTCTCTCCCCCATCCTACTCAGAAGAGTAGAAGTAAGCTAATGACTGTGGGGTGCTGAGCAACTTTTGAGTAATTTTTTACTACAGTAAAAAATAATAGCAAACTAATTAACAGCTGGTTCCTTACCCTAGAAGGACATAACCGTATGTTTTCTTAGTGACTATCTAACACAACATAGATAGATCCATGGTCATTGCACATCCTGATGGACCATTAAAAATAAAAGACTTTTAGAGTTGTTTTTTGTTGTTGTTGTTGTTGTTTTTTAATACATTTCTAAAGTACATAGATGACTTTTCTCTGTTCTAATATTCTCTTAAAAATTTCTTTCTCCTTCAGCCTTTCTTGCTTCTGAAGATGCTGTTAAATAACTGTTCCATCTTGTTGATTTTACAGAAACCCCAGAGTCTACCTCCCATTCTACTTGCAGTCTTGGGCACTGCCCAGGGACACAGAATAAACCTAGTTTGGGTCCTCTGTATAGCCTGAGTGAAATGCTTCTTAACTATGCATACTGAATGCTATATAGGTTCCCACTGTCAATTTTTTTATGGGAATAGTGTCTTTTGTATAGATATATTATCTTTTACACAAGGTTCAGTCACCCATAAATGTAATGGGATATCTCCTGAACTATAACATTGCAGAATAACAAGAGAAAAGCTATTTAAAATAAATAAATAGCCTAAGCTTCATCCTTATTTCAGCACCCATTGAAGTTCAAGGAGCAATTTTTTTTTTTTTTTTTTTTAATGTCAAAAAGTTTGGGTTGAATCTGTTGAGGCATGGAACAAAAATTCCTTAAAAGCAGAAGTAGAGTATGAAAAAATCAATAGCAGCCTATTTCAAGGAGTGAAAGGATGAGTCAAGGATGATTTACTCAGTCCAATCCCAGTGTCCAATAGGGAAGGCCTTGCTGATTTTTCTTTGTTTTTATTTTCTTTTTAAATTCCAGTGATTAAAGGCAGTTCCTGTCAGAAGAAGGAAGCTTTAATGCAAAGCTGAGGTAGTCCAGCTGTAATTCATAACAGTTAGAAGTATGATGTACGATTCCCTCATCATAAAATGTAATAGAAATTATTTTCTGGGCTTTGTGAAATATTGGGATGTAGAGTTTATGTATGCTTTTGTACTGTGCTTTCATTTAGTACTTCAGCAGATAGCCTATGTAAAAATGCTTAAAGTAAGGCCTTTAACACATGACTACAATATAATTTTATAGCTAAATTAAGGTACTGACTTCTACATTTAGTATTTATTTCACAAATTTTGATTACACCACTTTCTGGCAAGCAGGGACCAATTCTGAAATTACTACCACAAATATTTATTAGATTGCAGTAGACGTAGTTTCCTTCTTGAAGTTTGCATAAATGCTGTTGTATTCACTATAGTTAGTTTTGCCCTACAAACGAGTAATAAAAAAAACAAAAGCGAAAAGCAAATGCATATTTTGAGAGTCTTATAAAGACTTATTAAGCTGAAAATGACAGAAAGCTTTCAAAATCAAATTTACTTGTATTCCACCATCATTACTTTTCTGTATTTCATACAGGCATGCAAAGCAGCAGCAATTGTCACCAATATACAAGTTACCCTAATTACCGGTCTGAAGGATTATAAGTAGACAATTAAAAAAAAAAACACCACGTTAACTCTATTTTTCATTATTCACATGACTATTGTATGGAATTTTATTATTGTATGGAATATGTTGGCTTACGTGGATCAAATTCTCTTCTGATTCATGGATGTGAAGTAACCCGACAATTACATCTTTTCGAAGATGCTTATTTTTCATAATACATAGTAACTGTTTAGAAATCTGAGCTGTAAATAATAGTACCCTATGATATGGTTATTCTACAGTAGGAGCTGCTAAAATTATATGCCATTTTATGTAAGAATTCTGTAAGTGATAAAAAAATAATAATGTCAATGATAACAAATAAATGTCTTTACAAATACACTAATAGCAAAACAAGGGCCAAGGAGAATCTTCTTTATTGAATGTGGCTGGGAGCATTACCAAGAGGAAGGAAGAAGAGTAAGAGGATGAGCACTCAATGCCTTTTTTTACTTCTATCTTTAATAATCAGATCAGTTATCCTCAGGGTACTGTTCCTCTGAGATGTAAGATAGGTATGAGGAGCAAAATAAACACCCCATAATTCAGGAGGAAAGAGTTAGTGACCTCCTGCTCCACTTGGACTGTCACAAGTCTATGTGCCAGATGGGATCCAACCAGAAGTGCTGAGGGATTTGATGGAAATGCTTGCCAAGCCACTTTCCATTATTTATCAGCATCTCTAGTCAACTAGAGAGGTCCCAGATTGCTGGAGACTCATCAGTGTGATGCCCATGTGCAAGAAGGGACAGAAGGAGGATCCAAGAAACTACATGCCTGTCAGCTTGATTTTGATATCGGGGAAGATCATAGAGCAGATAGTCTTGACTGTGATCACACAGCATATGTGAGACAACAAGGTTTACCCAGCATGAGCTCATGAAAGGCATTTCCTGCTTGACCAACTTGATCTCCCTCTGTGACAAGATGTCCTGTGTAATAGATGAGAGAAAGGCTGTGAATGTAGTTTTCCTAGACTTTAGTAAATACTTCGACATTGTCTCCCACAGTATTTTCCTGGAAAAGCTGGCAGACCATAGCTAAGACAGGATCAATTCTTGCTAGTTAATAGCTGGGTGGATGGCTGGGCCCAGAGAGTGGTGGTGAATAGAGTTAAATACAGCTGGCTTGGCCCATATCTCGTTTAATAATCTTTATTGATGAGCAGGACCAGGAGACTGAATACACACTTAGTAAGTTTGTAGATGACACCAAACTGGGAGAAAATTGCTCTGTGTGAAAGTCAGAATACTCTACAAAGGGATGTGCGTAGCTGGACCAATGTGCTGGGCTGACTAAGTGCCATGTCCTACACTTCAGTCATAACAGCCTCATGCAATGCTATTTGCCTTGGTCAGAATGGTTAGAAAGTTGCACAGCAAAAAAAGGATCTGGGGATGTTAGCTGATAAATGGCTGAACATGAACAAGTAGGGTGCTCAGGTGGCCAAAAATGCCAATGTGATCCTGGCTTGTAGTGTAGCCAGCAGGATTAGGGAAGTGATTTGCCTCCTATACTCAGCTCTGGTGAGACCTTACATAGAGAATTTTTGAGTTGGAAGTGACCCTTAAGGATCATCCAATCCAATTTCCCTGCAGTGGACAGGGACAATCCACAGCTAGATCAGAGTTCTCAGAGCTTTGTCCAGCCTAACCTTGAATGCCTCCAGGGTCCCCAGGTATTCACATAACTGGGCAACCTGTTCCAGTGCTTTACTGCCCTTACTGAAAAAACTTTTTTCATATGTATGGTCTAAACCTCCCCTCTTTTAGTTGAAACCATTTCCCCTTGTCTTTTCACAACAGACTCTGCTAGAGAATCTGTCCCCTTCTTTCTTATCGTCCACCCCCTTTCGCTACTGAAAGGCTGCTCTCAGGTCTCCTTGCAGCCTTCTGAAATTCTGCCCAACCTTCAATATCCTATTTTGGTATCCGTACCACGTGTGGCTACATCTTTCATCAGCTGACAGTTTCTTGTGGAAAGTGTAAAAAGTATGCCATGAACCCTGTGGAACCCTGCCCACATGCCACTCTGCCAAGTCCCTGCTTGGGTTGTCTCAACAGTGAATCAATAATATGAATGCAGAATGATGGCAGGCTGTGCTCTCAAGTTACATGCTGTGTTTACTGACATTCAGAGTGGTCTTAATGACTTTTCCGTTCACCAGCTGCAGTACAACCTGTCTTGCTAGGAGTCAGTTGTGCCTATAGTTTCTTCTATGTCTTTTTGCATTGGATTTTATACTATTGATGGATTTTATATTATCGACACGTGTGCCAACAAGTGTAAGCAGAGGTGGTGCCTGTATTTCAGCACTGACACAAAGAACTTCCTGTAGAACATCAACCTGTTATGCATAAAAAAATAAATATATTTATCTGTAATATTTAGATGTTTATGTGATCTGTGTAAGTGCATTATGCTATTCAAAACTTAGCTGAAGTGAGTTAAATTTAAAAGACAAAACACTCAGCCTGTGTAAAAGAATACTTATATACAAAGCATAATATATCCTTCTCTTTAGGACCCTAGCCTTTTCTAAACTCAAAACAAACAGACTGCAGAATTCTCTGGAGGAACTGGCAGGCTGGAGAGCCACATGATTCCCTGAGGTTCTGTGCAGAGAAGAACTGGAGAGTGAGGCCAGAGGTATATCCTGCATATCACATTTCTTCAGTTTAAAATTCTCAACATTCTAGAATATACCTACAGGATCCCATGTATTTTACCAGAGATATGCTTAAGTAGTATCTTGGTCTTTTTCCATCAGGTCTTTGTTAGTTAGAAAGACCAGTAATGGCTTGGGCTCCTTCCAGGCTTTGGTAAGCACTGTATGTCCAGTTACAACAGCTTAACACTAGCCTTTTATTAAACTGTCAAGGTTGTATAAGAACCAAATGCTCACTCAAATGCTGGGTATTCTAGCAAGGTGTTTATAAGCCCTTGGTGTTGAAAACAGAGAGAAAAAGGGATGTTTCAGAATACAAACGTGATGAAAAATGCAAGTAATTAATAGCAAGGCAGTAACACATGCATGACTTCCGACAGTGACTAACAGAATTTAACATGTAAGACTGTAAATAGCAGCACTAGCCAAACTGAGAGAAGCCTCAATGAAAAAACACTAGTGTTTTTGTAAATGACGTTTAGAGGTGGGTTATTGCCTGTTCAATTTGTTTTATGAGTAGTCGAGGATTTGAGTTATAGCTTTCAGCTTTTGAACTATCTTACTGTGAACAAGAACTCTCACTTCTTTGAATTTCCCAAAGTCTCCAGGTATGGTTCTGAATGAATAATATAAGGGAATGGCCTGGTGAGCCAGTGGTCTTTGACCTTTCCACAGGTAAGTTTGGTAACCTTGGAGACGATCCTTTTCTCTGTGAAATATTCAGCAAATAATTGAGCCTGTACACCAAAACACCCAGTTTTTTCAGCAAAAGAAATGTACTCCTTAAAAGTTCAATAAGAAATGCAGGTGACCCGTACATTTGATGTATATGAGTAAAAGTTTTGAAACTTGGGTACTTTGCTGTGTTAATGCCGTATGTTGTACTATTGCTCAAAAATCTCTTGCAATCTTTTTTTTTTTTGTTATAAAATCAATTATATTTACTTAAAAAATTGATACCCTTGTCATGGTTTTATGTTTTTTTGTTTTCAGTATTCCACATCGAAACATCATGTACTGGAATTAAAGTGTTAATGCTCCAATTCCAGGTACCTACAGAAGTCATGGGATCTGACCCTTCCGGGTGGGGCGGTCTCTTACTGCCTGGCAGTGGGTGCTGAGGGTGCTTTCCTAGCTGTTCCAAGCTTTTCAGGTTTGACTCGGTCTCAGGAACTCTCTCTCTCCTATCTTATTTGATTTATTAGTCCCAATTTCAATTAGATTGTATTATATTGTGTTATCTTGCATTCCGATATCACAGTTAGTAAAATAAGTTTCCCTCCATATATTGTTGCTGCTGGTTTTTTTTTTTCCTCCCTTCCTTCCTTCCCATTTTGTGGGGCCAGGGGGGTGGGGGAGCAGAGGTCTACTGCCCCCTGTCACAGACATAGATTGATCTAGTTAACTCCGTGACATACCCTACATCAATGAAAGCATATATCAGAAAAAAAAAAAAAAAGTTTTTACACTTCAAAATGATACACATGACATCAGTACTTTGGAAAATCCTACAGCCTGCAATCAATCTGTGAACATGGTAACTACTATGAATATTTACCATTTTGGTTGCAAAGAGTGGAAAGACAATTCTAAGTGGTGAAAAGAACTTGAGTAGTGAATTATTTAGATAATCTTGACACTTAGCATGTCAGAAAAACAGAGAAATAGAAGAGGGTGACTATTATTTTTAATTTATGTTTTTATTCTCCAAAAAGTAAGTATCTCAATATAGTAATATATTACTATCTAGAAAGTGATTTGCACTCAGCAGTTAAATGCCATTCAAAGGGATAGATCAAATTGTCTTTTTATTATTTGTTTGTTAAAAATTTTTGTTTTAAAATTGGCATCGTGTACAAATTTAGGACTCGACATTTCTTCTCTTTGTAAAACTGCAAAAAATTAATGTTCTAAAAACCATAGGAGGAAGCTTAGAAGCCAGATAAGGCAAAGGGCCTTATGTTAATTTCAGGTATTTCTATCCAGTAGTAGTTTTCCTCCAAGTCTGTAGCTAAAATCTGATATGCTGTTTCTAACATAAATGAAAAGAGTATACACTTGAACTATTTGAATGATACTCATTTGAACAAGATGACCAATCTGTTTATTGAAAAGCTAGTGATAACTAAAGCTTTAACCTTAAACTTTTAACCTTATTGGAAATGTAAAAGATCATAGTGGATACTGCATCCTTTCCTCTGGACAATAGCCCAGTTTGGTGTCACCTACTTGAAGGAACAATTGAGTATAACTAAATGAGGGATGTTATAGACTCACTAATCATGTAATATAAAAATTTCAGCAGGTGTAAATGGGAGCTTCTGTGTTTTTTTTCTTGAATTTCCAAACTCAACATTTAGGAGAAAAAAACAGATAATAGAAACACAATAAGTAAATTATAGACTATAAGAATAAATTGCAAAAGAAACAGATGGAGCTAAACAGTTCTATCCTCTCAATGGAAATAGTGTAAAAATGCCATTCAGACATTATTCCTGAAGCATATGAAGTATCACAAGTGTGGAAGGGAAGTAATACATGAATAAATACAAAGTCTCACTGCACTAGTTGGCTCTGTGACTTCTGTGGGAAAATTCAAATAAAGTTTTTGCCTCTTTTTCAAAATGGTTGAATTTGAGAAATCTAAGCAAGATTTTATGCATTAAGCAGTTCTGTACATCTGTTGGTATAGTTTTTCTAAATAGCAGATGTGATTCCTAAACAGTTTGCACATGAAAAGATATGGAAAAATAATGTCTAATTCTGAATTAACATCAATATTCTTCACATATAATTACACAGGATAAAAAATATAAATGTTTGTATGAAATCATAGCAAGAACTAAGTAATTCCCAGAAATCTCCATATAAATATAGTTCAGAGCCATATGTTTTCATGAAGGGTATGCAATTTTACTTTTTGCCCTTCAGAAAAATGTCTTCTTTTCTTATATTCTTCAGATAAGCAGATTATGAAACGGTCTTTTAATTATTCAGTTCTCAGGCAAAATCCGTACAAAATTTTCCTGATCAAATACATGGAAGCAACTGATCTAGTATATATTCTGTCATAATGGTTTTATAATTAACAGGAAAATGTGCAGTTTTTAATGTCAAAGAGAAAATGTAACATTGCAATTGCCTTTTCTGAAAACTGATGAGAGTCTGAGATAGTACTTCTCTTTGTATTTCCAGGGTTGTGTTATACTGACCTAATATTGTTATGTTAAGACAACACTTCAAGTGCTTCCTAATTTGTTTCAAATATATAATTTAGGTTGAATTAAGCTAAGTTTAATTTCTGCTGAATCTTTGTTCTAAATTGATTATTAAATATATCAGTACTTCTTTAGCTAAAGTGAAATAGTAAAATGTCCAGAGTGTTGATTTTATTTCTCTTCAATAACATGAACTTTTTTAAAAATTATTGTAACAGTGATTAGGTTTGTACTATTCAAACGCTTTCTATATTGGATACATTCAGACTGTCAATGAAATAATGCATTTTCTTTTTTAGTCACAGGTGGGAAGTATCATAAAATTTAGCTCTGTAATTTGCCTTGTTTTTTTTTTTGTTGTTTGTTTGTTTTAGTTTTTGTTTTGTTTTTTAATCTTTCTTGCTCTGTTTGGCAATGGTTGGCATAAGAATCTAAATCTTCCTAGCACTTTTGCACTTTTATAAAGATCTATAAAATACTGTCACCTTTCTTAAAGTAACTCTGGCCTGCAGATAGTGCCATACACCCTAGAATATGTCTTGGTATGGGAAACACAAATTCTGGCCACAAAACAGCTGGACAAACTTCCTCTCCTCTTAGCATGCTAAAGAAGCCAAGGCTGCTGCTCTCCTGTTCTTACAATTTACAGTTCCAGACAATGCCAGCTGAAATACTTGCGACTTTCTTGATTATATGGCTGGAAAAAAAAAAGAATGTCATAGACTGAACAGTTTACTGTCTGTCCCCGTGTGTTGGAAAAGTATCTAAAGAGCAATGCTTTCAAAAACAAACAAGAGATATGTTGGTTATTTGGTGTCAGCCCTGGTGAGGCCATGCCTCAAGTACAGCACTCAGTTTTGGGCCCCTCAATAAGAGAAAAAAATTGAGTCCCTGGAGCGTGTGGGGGTCTGGAGCACAAGTCTCATGAGAAGTGGCTGTGGGAACTGGGATTTTTCAGTCTGGAGAAAAGGAGGCTCAGGGGAGACCTTATTACTCTGTACAATTTTCAAAAAGGAGGTTGTGCCTGTTCTCCCATGTTCTCCCACAAACAACAGGACAAGAGGGAATGGCCTCAAGGGGACATTCAGGTTGGACATTAGAAAATAACTGTTCTCTGAGAGAGTGGCCAGGCTGCCCAGGGAGGTGGTGGGGTCACCATCCCTGGAGATGTTCAGGAAACATTTAGATGTTGTACCGAGGGACATGGCTTAGCGGGAAATATTGGTGGTAGCTGGATGGTTGGACTGGATGACCTTAGAGATCATTTCCAACCTTACTGATTCTATGATTCTGTGATTTGGTAGAACAGTGTACTCATGAGAGCTGTACAGCCATCCTTTTCTAGTGGATACAAACACAACATAAAAACTTGGTTTATATGCATGAATAAACAGCAGCTATGTCTTGCATTATCTTCCTTGCCCTGGAACTACTCTGGAGTAGTTCCTTCTACATTTGGACATGTTTGCAAACTACTAAAACTATCCAGGTCACTCTTACTCCTCACAGAACTTATTTCAGTAGCTGTACTTTGAGATGTTTAAAACTACACACTTGACAGAAAAAAATAAAAATAAAAAAAATCAGGTGAAACTTCTGTAAATCATCAGTTGTCTATGTTTTCTACCATGGAGTACCTGTGCAGTGAATCTGCATGTGAATCTGAGTGTGCCCTTTAACTTGTGTGTAACTAAGAAATGGAACAATTAAATAAAGCCCTGGTAAGTCTGGTTGATTAATTTTTATTCCCACTTTCCCATGATATTTCAAAGTGTTTATATGAGAACCTATTTTTCTCTCATTTGCTCTGCAAAAGTTTGCACTGTTCAGGACATTCTGCCTTGTGTTCATGAGCAAGAAATTTTCTGATTTGACTAGTATACTAAGGACAAAAAAACTGCATCATTTAATAATTGTCTAAGTATCTACATGACTGAGAGTTGCAGTTAGAGGTATACAAAGTAATGAAAGCCATCAGACAAACTGTTTATAAACTGTTTTGGTTGTTCATCCTTCAAGATATTTTAACCTACACAGTTGTGTACCTTACTGTAGCACATAAATGAGAAACAAGGCCACTAGCTTAATTTATACTTGTGATTAATCTGTTCTTAGCATGCAGGGCAATAACAGTGGCTGATGGACTTACACAGACACGGTGCAAATACTGTAGTAAGCAAAGCAAAAATAGAAGAGTTCTTTATAATATAATTTCTTTATAAAGAAATCACTTTTTTGTAAATACATCTCATAAGTGAAAATTCACTCCAATCCAAACATTTTGTGTTCAAAATGCTTATTTCTTCTAAAGCTTCAACTGTAGTGAAGAAAAAGCACAACGGAAATAGCAATTACTGATATTTCTTTCAATTTGTTGATATATTTGTGACTCTTTTTTCAGCTGACAAAAATGCATTGCCTGTGAATTTCAACTCTGTGCAGAGTTGAAATCAGATATCCAGCTCGTAAATCTCATCTTGTCTCTTTACTAGACTTTTGTAAGCCCTTTCTTACCAGGGAAATATATCTCTCATTTCACAATCACACACACCTTATTCATATCATTAATTTTTGGGAGTATGAACATTTGTTAACAACTGTTTTCAAGCATGAACACTAAAGAGTAAAATTTCATTAAAAATCTCTGATAAACATCCCGAGAACTTGCTAAGAATTGCTACTAACCACTTCCATTGGACTAATGCATCAGTTTCTCAAAAAAACAAGTTGAAATTTCCCACTATTTTAATGGTATTGTTACACTCTTTTTCTAACTTTTAATAACAAATATTTTAAAAATATTTATATTCACTAACTATAGTTATAAATATTTTTATATACATATGTCATTTGCAGTCCAGGACATTTCCTCTTTCCTCAGTGTGACTAAGGCAAGCCAAAAGATTGGATACCTATGATCTAAGAGAATAAGCTTGAAGCTCAAAGTACTCAAGAAAAATCAAGTTGCCTTCTGTAATCTCTTTATTTCCTTAAGCCTGGTGAAAGAAGTCATCCTACCATGAACACAGGAATTGAAGTTAACTGTAGAAGAGTATTTCAAGGGAATGGTTTTATGGGAAGCCAAGGAGAGCAGCATACAACAGCCTAATCTAGTAAAAGCTCTGATTCTGTCAGAGTAGAAAGAAGAACTGTATACCGATCACTGTAAACAAGAATACATTAAAACATGTCAGAGGAGTCAATCACCTTCACTATGGAGAGCTGAAACCTCTCTCTCCAAATGACATCACTGTCAGCAGTTGATATTCTACTCATTTATTATTGAGTGGAGAAAGAAGCATTCTGTTAATTTTCTGGGAACAGAGCTCAGGCTGAGTTACATGCATGGACATGCACACAATGCAGGAATTAAAAATTTGGACTTGTAAAACAAACAAACACCAGCACAACACAGCATATGTACCCTTTAGACGTGTTTAAAGAAAAAAAAAGAAAAAAAAGAAAAAGCACAACAAAACAAACAGCAGCAAAAATAACAAAAATTGAAGGAATTATTTTATAAATTAGCAAGGAAATTTTGTAATGCTATTGGCAATTAACCAAAGGAACTGTGAAGGGGAAGGCTTTCTGAAATCTGTTAGAATAGATACTGAAGAGATGATGGTTAAGTCAAATAATTATCTGCATATGAAATTAATATTTCAAGGTTAAGTTTGAAATTTTAGCAATAAATATTTTGCTATATTTAAATGCAAATAAAAGTATAATTAATGAAGTTACAAGAAATTCCCAGCAACGGAACTAAAGCCAAGGAATATGAAAATTAAACTTTTTATCTTTCTCCTGCTTGGTAGCAGGATGTCAAGAAGTGGTACAAGAAGTTTATTCCTTTCTAGGTGGAAAGCTTTTTGTGTTTGAAAACATGATCTATGCATGGAGAGATGCAAATCTTGTATGAAAAATCCTAATTTCCATAATCAGTCCAATAGAAATTGTACAGTTTTGAATGTACTTATAACACATCTTGACTTGACAAAAAAATCTTATTTTAGATGCTGCATTTAAGCAGGAACTTAAATTTAAGTGGAACTTCAATGCATTCTGTTTTCTAAAGAAATAAATACATGTGTACTTACTCAAGCAGAAATCATCTCTTGAATGAGGTGATCTTCTTCCTTTCCTTCCTTAATTCTGTTACTATTCATCTCTATGATTTTGGTATTGTTGTTTATGCTTGTTGTAATAGAAAAAAATAGACAAAGGCCAATTTTCTGGGTTTGAGGATCAGCTGTCCAGCAGAGCTCATCTGTGTGTATTTGAGCTTCTTCCAAAAAAACTGAGCTGTCCAAACCCAACTAAATTTTGAGAGATCCTCAAAACATATCATAGAATGGCTTGGGTTGAAATGATCATCTAATTTCAACCCCCTGGTATGTGCAGGGTTACCAGCCACCAGATCAGGCTGCTCAGAGCCACATCCAGCCATATGGAGGTATTGGCTTGTGAGTACTACTGATACAGACAAAAATATCAAAGGGTAATTTGCTTGTAGTTTAATACTATGCCCTAGTCCTGTAAAACATAAAATGTTTTGCCTAGGACAGAAGTAGCATTGCATCATGTCTTCGTGGCCTATTTGGAAATTATTTTTGTTTAAATTAATCAGCCTCACAGTTTCTTTGCTAAAGTTTCTTCTATGTTCACAACTTTTCTATTCCTAACAGTAAGGACAACCCACTTAAAGAGAAATACTGATTAAAGATATGGCTTCTATTCTTCTGAAAAGCATAAAACTGCACACCTCCACAGAGTTTCTATTTGAATTGCTAGAATGAAAACAATATTTCAGTATATAACTGTATGCTATTCTCTCACAATTTTTTCTCTTATCTATTTGACCCATCTTCCCATGTTGCCAATAATTTCCTGTCCCTGTAGAGGAAGTGTCCCACAGGGAGCAGTCAGGCTGCACAAAGGAGTTGTCCCTAATACGTTGCCTATAGGGACAAGCCAACATCACACAGTCTGCACTTTTACATATTCCAATATTAATGGATGAATACATGCAAACTTTTAAAGAGTTATTATTCTTTAAGACACAATCTTAATAGCACAGGTTCATATCTAATAACAACTAATAACTACAAATCCGATAGACTAACTTACCTTTCAGGCTAAAATAATTAGTGATGAAAAAAATAATAATTGCCCCTGTTATGACAAAATTAGCTTTCAACACTCTAGCTTCACACTGAGAAAAGAAAACAAAATGTTATTTCTGGGCAGCAATTTCCAAGGCTGCTTAATATTCAGTGAGAATCTTCTAATCTTAACTCACGTTTTAAGAATGTCACAGCACATCTGTGCATCACTGCATTTTTTAAGGGTTTCATTGTGATCCATAACGGTTTTTACTAAAGGCTCTTACCTGAAGAAAAAGCACTAAGTGTTCTACCTCCACAAATAAGCCCTAAAGATATATTTCTACTTAAAGGAAACTGCAGCTTATCCAACTTCTTTACATTGTGCACTGACATGATACACATATTCTAAGAGTTTCAGCTGAGAATGGGTTTTGCAAATAAGGCATTTTAAAGTTTGATCTTCCTTTCTTTTTCCTTTGATCATTCATGGTGATAGTGTTGTTCAGTACTGTGAAATATAGAGCTTTAATATTTCAGGTGGCTTTTTAAAAGTACTTAGCAGAGCCAGGATGTTGCTTTGACAATAAAATTGATGATAAAATTCTATCTTCCATGGGAAGACTGTCAAGCCAACACTGAAAATATCAACTCTCATCTTTCGGTTGAGATAGGGGCTTTCTGAATACATGAGATTACAAATGAGCCTACCCTATTTCTGTAATAATCCTTTAACAAAGTAATGGATAGCAGTGCATAAACAAAATTGTCCCTGCACTAATTATCATGGCACATTTCAGCTCTCAGGGAGTTTATCTGATTTATAAACCTTTGGAAAAGTGGTATGGATGTATAACTGAATTGTGACAGACTCCTAATTTTAGAGGCAACCATATCAGTCAAATATTCTCAACACAATAGCATACATAACTGACTTTGACAAAGCAGTGCTGTTGTGATTTAATGTTGCTGGCACTTCGTATCCAGCTTACAGTGTATTCAAGATATCCTGTAATTCTTCCTGTACGTGCTCCTGTTAGGTTTCCACAAGATGATGTAATGAGAAATGGCAGTTGTAACTAAGATCTTTTCTCATTAAGGCATTCTTTTTTGTCATCAGAATCACTGAATATCTATTCATGTAGGCAATAATAATTAGTCAGTAAATCCTATATCTTATAATAAAAATAAAACTCAGTTCATGTCATCGAAAGGCAAAGGCTTTTTTTTTTTTTTTTTTTTCTCTCTTTGAAAGTTAAGACAATCTTAAATCAGTGACCTTAATACTGTTTTTAAGAAATAATGAAATTAGACAACTCATGTAGAGGATAGTTCTTGGCAATATGAAACATCTCTCAGAAAAGAGCTATACTGTGAATAAACACACAAATGCTTCCAAGCAAACTGCCTACACTTCCATTTAAAAGGCTGTTAATAAACCTTTGTTTAGCCTGGCAGCACATTCCATACTGATGACTGTTTCCTAGATGAAGGAATCTGAGTCACGTATGAACATAGTGAGACCAAAAGGTCTGGAAAAATAAAAGCAGGTGAATGTAGCTGCATAAGTTCTGGCAATGGCTCTATGAGCAGTTTGGAAGCTAAAGAGTCCCTTTCCTACACGGGGTACACAGAGCTCCCATCCTAGTTAGAGTAACTGGAGTAACTGTATTACGTCTTGAGATAAAGGAGAAATATTACATCATCTTTCTTATGTGTGTAACTATGCTGCAGAGTAACCTGTACTAAAACCATTTTCTCTTGCCACTAGATCTTTGGTCTACCTGGCCACAGATTCATAACCAGATCACTGAATCAGCTTGTTCTCGGGCTTTCTAGGTGTGAGAGATGATTTGGTCTCAAATATGGAGTGTAATCTCTCTCCTCCATAAACAAGCAAGAGCAAATGCAAGTAAGCACATTTGTGCTCCCTATTAAGGTAATGCAGAAGTGGATGTCTTCTTGATTTCCACCCCTTGGTGTACCTGGCCCCAGATGAACAATTATAGATGATCTTGAGGCTGATGTTCTTCCCTTGTGCTCCACAAGTATCGGAGACAGGATACAGAGCCATACAATAAATTCAATATGGGTTTTGAGAAACCAAGCATGTTTGGGAGACTAAGGAGTCCAAAAGTCTTTACATCAACAGAATTCTCCCATAGTGAAACACAGAGAAGATGGGATGAAATGTACTTCAGCAGTGTGCAATGTACAATTCATGTAGCTGATACTGGTATACAAGTGATGCTGAAAAAAAGAAAAACGTAAGAGCTCTACTCAGGTGACTCTATCTTGTGCCATTCCACCAATTTTAAATAAGTTTTCTTCCAGCATTCTTCCCAGGCTTCTGTATTTACTTTCTTGCAAAAATCTCCTAAGGACTAACCTGTCTCTGCTTCTTTCCCTTTAAAAGCGAACCTCCCCAATTTACTGTCCTCTTTGTCAAAATGAGATAGTTCACTTCTGGAGCTAGCCCACGGTCACTCACCCATAACCTAAACACCAGCAGCCAGTGTCCAAATCCTCACAGGAAAGCAGCACTGAGAATTCTTTGTGACAAACTGTATGCAAGCAGAGCTAAAGACTGCAGCAGAATAATTGAAAAGAGTTGAAAAGTAGTAACTCAATACTCCCTTACTCACAGGAGGAAAGAGGAGTGGGAAGGAGGGAAGGGAATTAAGAAAGCAAAGTATTCTGTGTGTCGCAATCCTGAAGGTGGTTTGAAGGTTGCATCATTTTCACTGTGCTCTTTTTTTTTTTTTTCCTTTTCTTTTCTTTTCTTTTTTCAAAAGATGAAATATTCTATTTTCCCTAAACCAGCTTAGTAAACCAGCAATCCAATTTAAATTAATAAATCTCGTAACATACAGATAAATAACTGCAGTGCTGTTATTTGTTATCACTAATCATTGTAAGATAAAGTAAAATACGACGATAAGTCAAATAAAAAAGGCAGACGTGTTTTTTTTTTTTTTAAGAAAAAAAGAATATTAAATTGCAAGTCTATCAAATTATCATTGTTCTCCTTTACTATATTGTACATGTCCATTTTAAATCTTGTTTAAGAGCAAAGATCAAATATTTGGTTGGAAGTACTCATTTTTATGTGTGCGAACAACAGGAAGGGTAAAACAGGCTGAAATATCTTCAGAAATTCAGTTTTATGAAACTGTAAAAAGAAGGTGCTTTCCCAAAATTCAAAGGTTTCCTTTCAGAAACTGAAGACTTTTCTACGTTTAGAAACATATGGGTGACCTTTTAAACAAGGGCATGTTTGGAAGACTGGAGGCATCTTTTTTCAGCATTCATTGATATACGTGCACTGTGCACTATACAAGTACTGTGATTCAGCAGTGATGAAATTTTATTATAAAATTCCTACAACAATCTAAGTATGTAGTTTTTCTATATAGAATGCTTGTAAATGACTTTTTATGTTTGTTTTTGAGTTGGAAAATACTCAGATTTTCTGCATATATTTTGAATGGTGTTTGAAATGTGTGTTAGCTTAAATTCAGCAAGATGACTGTGATTGGATAAACAAGATAAACATGACCTAGGTGAATTGAGCTATTAAAAAAATAATAATAATAATCTGCATTTGAAAGAAAAGAGAGTACACAGCTGAATGTATAATAATTTTACCAAAGTGCAGTGCTGGTGTCCATGAGCAACATTTTGCTAATGCATTGTTGGATAAATAAAGATATATCCATGTTGATAAGTGAATATATAGAAATCAGGAATTCATGAGCACTTATTATGCTACTAATTAGCTACTTGGTGAAATTCAAATATATATAGGTTGCTCCTAAAGTAATGCCTCCCATTCACTCCCAAACTACAACAGATGTGAAGTGCATAATAACACTATTTTCTGCATGGAGGAATTCAGTTTTGCACCATTGCATCATCTGCACTTTCACATCAGATTCCATTTTGTAAGACTGCCCCAATGCTGCCACCTATTGTATGGCAACAAAATGTTATGAAATATTGGCAGAAAGGTTCAATCTCTGCTGTCATACACCCAATACCTGCCTCTGATGTTGTGGGCCAACATAATAAAATAGAAGGGATTTCTTCTGGATCAGTGCTTACATTACCACACTCCATTTGATTATGTGATGTTCAGTGACACTCTCATCCTTTTCATTAGGAGAAAGACCAAGTGTTGTGGTTTAATCCAGCAGGTGTCCAAGCACCACACTGTCGTTCACTCACTCCTTTCCTTCCAGTGAGAGGTAGGAGTGAATCAGGAAGAAAAAAATTAGAGATCATGGATTGATATACATCTATTTATTAAGATAATTCCAGTGAATTGTAATTAAAATCGTATTTTGAAAGCACTTACTTAAGTAGGCCTGTGTGAGTTATATGTGCACCTATAGCTTACTACATTTTTATGTTCTGACTCAGATAAAATGTATAAGTTCCAGTGAGCAGAAATAAGACCAGATAATGATAGTTTTAATGTGTATAAAACCTAGCAACTTGCAAACCTGATTTTTCAAAAGTTCTTGTTTGAGAGCAGTAGTTTTGATACCATAGGCAGTTTTATGTATGTAACTCTGTCCTTCCCCATGTGCAGGCTGAAGTGAATATTTATCAGTGACTCTCAGCACTTATTGTTTTTCCTTCTAATTTTTATAGTAATTATATATTACCATGAACTTCAATTTTTACATTTATTACCCAACAAAATAATTACATGTACAGTTTAGTTGTAATATATATTTTTGTTATACAATATCATAAAATTGTTATACACGGCACCATCTGTTGGATAGGATAGCTACAACACATGAAAAATAGCTCATTAGATTAGATAGAAATGAGTGTACAACTAGAAAACAGAAAAAAAGAACTATAAAAAATTTTAAAAAGATTAAGCTGCATACTAAAAAGCTCACACATGCAACTTTTTCTGTGAATTAGGGAATATATTACCAAAGCACAGTTTAAAGGCTGCTGAAATCAAGAAATACAGATGCTGGGGAAGGTGTGTGAATAGTGTTGAAAAAGCTATTAAACTTGCCTTACCCCATAAACAGTGGTAAAGAGAAAGTGATAAATGAATTCACCTACTGCATCATAGCACACTGTGTACTCTAGTGTCATGCTTCTCTGGACCTGTAGTACTCTCAGATGACAACAGAAGTTTAACTAATAGAAAAATGATGCTGCTTTCTGCTGTCACATAGCTATCTGGAGAATTTATGAGATGGAATGATGCACTTCTCCCATGTACCTGCCCTAAGAGAACATAATGCAGATTGCTCGATAAGTGCTTTCCTTTGCTGAATTTCAGATTTTGTCTAGTATATGCATGCAATCTGTGTGTGGGCATCAAATAATCTTCTCCATTGGCAGGTCTGTATTTCTATAAAGACCAGACACTACTGCAGCCTAACAAACTTGATGGCATCTTCTCAGCATGAAAAGCACTGTGAGAAGAAAGGCTTGACATGCTAGAACATTTATCAGTCACCTTTCCCTTGATTAGAATAGCCTGCTTCTTGCTACAGCTTTCTTGTGGGCTTTCCTAAATGAGCAGTCAGTGATGGGGCTGGATTAGCATTTCTGCATGCAGTCCATCAGATATCCATCTAACTGTGGCTTTCTGATCCTATTGAAAGCAATGCACAAATCAGTAGATCAAATTTATGGAAAGGTGTCTGTCATCCCCTTGAATACTGTGTACACAGTGAAGCTTGCTGAGCTATCAAAAAATACGATGTCTTTTGTCTTGCAGTTCATGGAGACAGAATGGCACTGGAACCTTACAAAATGTTAAAACCTGGTATGTATGTTCCTTTTCATTACTACAAGGTAGGAAGGGAGAAGACTGGACAAACTTAATTTTTCAAATAAGAAATGCAATACTCCATTTCCCTGAGCTTAGACCAATAGATCTTTAAAAGATATCAAATGTTTTCAAATAGAGATTAATGAGACAGCTGAATTAGAGCTCATCTCTATCAGCTGTTCCTTTGTACAAAACGAGGTAGTAAGACAAGCACCTATGAGTTAAGAAAAGGAAGCAGAATCTCTCACTGAGGACGTAGTTCAGCAATATCCACTTATATGTCTCCCAACATGAGAATGAAAAACCTGCATTTGCCTAACACAAAGCACTGATCTAATACAAACCTACATTGTGAGTTCGAATTTACTTAAAACATTTTGACACATTTATTTCATGCAGCAAAATCCATTGCGCCTGATGAGCTCCATACAATGTTCTAATTCAACAGAAATGCAGCCATTTCTGAAGTGCAGACCCAGTACCCAGTACCAAGACACTAAAGACATGAGATGCCTTAGTTTCAAGCTACTTCTGCAACTAACTCAGACTGAGACCTGGGACTAATACCCTTGAAAGGAAAGAGTAATTTTGCAGTCTTTTAAGACATTACACTATGTGTTTTATCTCCTCTGACCAGTCTTCTACAGAAGTATGGGAAGTCATCATTCCTTCGACCTGCTACTGTGAAAGAGGTTCATTCACATATCTATGATACATGGAGTGTAAGTCTAGTCCTGTGTAAAAACTTGAGGTGTAAGTATGGCAAAAATACAGGTTTTAATGATGCACAATGCACCAGCATTTTTAATATTAACTTTTTCTTCCCCCCCTTAAAACCACCGAAAACTTGAAAGATGAAACCAAACTGAAGACTGCTTCATTCACTACCCAAGGTTAAATAATCACTTAGATATTCACTACTCAATTCAGATATCTTAATATGAGCAATAAAGCAAAAACACATTTAGTAAACTTGATTGATTAAATTCTTTTGTCCAAGATGAAGTCTGGAAAAATATTGAATGTGTTTCTCAAAGCAGCTATGATGACAATGTTTATCTTTATGAGAAGTTTGTACAGGACCAGATGAAATCTTGAAATTGGCAACTTTTCTTTTAAATAAATGATATAAAATACAATGAAAAAAAAAAAAAAGAACATTGTTTTGCTACAGAAGGGTTCTTAAAATATAATAGAAACAACATGGAGGAAAGATAAAGACCACTGAAATTTGCCTTTGATTTCATACTAACACTGTTCACATCTGTCAAAAGATTGCAAAGTTGCAACGCGTATCTATATTATGTCACTCCTCCTTGAAAGAGTGCAAGCAAATGTTCTATTGCAAAAGTATTACAGAAACTTCAGAAATAGGAAAATGGAAACTGAAGGTCTTTGTCCTAGATATCTTTGATTTCTGCTCCCAAATTAATGCCTGCTATTTTATTATGTTGACTCATAATATGTCAGAGGTGTAGATTAGTAGTATGGCAGTAGATTGAACCTTCCCACCAGTATTCCATTACATTTTGTTACTGTGCTATAGGTGGCAACAGAGGGGCAGTCTGACAAAATGATGTCCAACATCGAAGTGTGAATGGAACAAATGTGTGACATTGAATAGCTCCATGTGAGAGAAAAAAAAAAAAAAAAAAATTGCACCCACTGATATTCATTGATGTCTGTTGAAGGTTTATCAAACAATGGATGTTATCACAGTGAGGTGCTGGGTGGTGCATTTCAGCAGTGGTGACAGAGTGAGTAGCCTCATCAGTGACAGTGCTGAAAATGCATAGCCAATGGTGGTGACTATTTTGAAAAAGAGTGTTTTGTAGCTCTATGAAATGGTATTTTTGTGTTCTTGATACCTCTTGTAGTTTCTATGGGAATAAGAAAGGCATTTCTTTCAGAGCAACATGGTTGCATAAAGTTGCGCAACACATACAGTTACTCCAACAGAAGAAGCCTCAGAAGAAAGCTCTGTTCCTCTGATACCTACAAGGCTTTTACACAGCACCCAGGTAAAGCTCAGAATTGCCATACTACATAACCTGCAGGCATTATCCTCAAGCAGTCTATAACTGCAGGATTTGAGTTTGTGCAGGCTCTGGACATCATTTTATTTTTCCCACCATATGGACAAAGTGATTTTTTTTTCTTTAGACTTGAGAAGTTTTTTGACCATCACAGCACTGCCCTTCTGAAAGTAACATACCAGCATAGACTTACTGACTCGTTTGTGCAGGTGGAACAATTAATGCTGTGAATTTGGTTAACAGCACAGAAAAGAAACCAGCGTCTTCTCTTTGCAATTGTAGAAGTATATAAACAAGTAGAAACACAGATTAGAACAGACTATATGGCTCTGACTGCAAGCTGCCTGCCCCTGTTCAAAGTGCTGACAGCATCTCCTCCTTCTATCTAATCTTTCCACCAACTGGGAGCTGAGTACTGAGGCTGAGATGAAGCCAGGTGGAAGATGTAGGGGAAACTTTGTATCACAAAAGTTATTCCCAATAACAGGCCAGCTTTTACTTTTAATTATTTGTACAGTCTTCACATCCATTGTTTTACCTCTAAGGCTGAAGTGTATGGGGTGTTGTGTCATATATATAGTCTAACTAAAAATAAATTGAAGATAGATAGCAAATTCATGTAGGAATACCTTCCATTTGTTCTACTAGGTGTGTCAATATGTTTATTTCTAAGCCAGAAAACATTAGTTTTCTCTGAACATCTGGCTGACATCTGTGAGACTTGCAGTATGCATCATTAATCAGAATACTGTGAGGTTTGGTAATGACAGACAAATATGCTAAGTTCACTATATTAAGGTAATAATGTTTGCTGGGGTATTGAAAAGCTACAGCTTTCACTGCACACTTGAAAAAAAGTGGTTTCTTTAACAACAGCCTAGAGTAAACTGTGGTGTTTGTACTTAACAAAATCATTTAGTCAACATCTGTCTTCATTCCTATTCACTTGTCTTTTACTAAATACTTATTATATTTTTCATTTTCTATTTCAAGCTATCGTTTACTCTAAATGCCTTCCTACTCTAAATGTCCCTTCCTTCTAACAGTAATCACCATACTCTACATAGAAAATGCAATCTTTTCTTCTAATGGTAAACATTCCTGGTGCTATTTCAGAATCTGATAATACCATCCCTTCAGAGAGGCTAATGAAGAGACTGCCCTGACAATGCCGTCATATTTCAGTTACTGAAAGCTACCATTGCAGTGATAGTAATGCTATTGTAAACACAGTGTCAAACAGCAATGCTAGGTGTGATCTGTCAAAATCAGAAAGAAGATACAAAAAAACATTGGCCAGTTAAAAAATAAATAAAAGTGAATCTTAGCCTGAAACTGTCCAAGCAACATATCTGGAGTGAAAATCTGGATAAACCTCTGATATGAAGATTCTGCCTGGATGATCATGAAGAAATGGAATTTGAAGTTTTCTCTCTCTTTCACTGTCTTACAGCAATTACACAGAAATGCTGTGATGAAAATACAAGATATTGTAAGGAACTTTCGTGACTGCCTTAGTATAAAAAGGAGCTACTTTTTGTTTCTGGATATTTGCTTGCTTATATTCTAGCATGTAAACAAACAATGCGTAGTGCATGACTAAGCTGTTGCTACATATAAAGCCTTCTGCTATTCTTTGGCTAAGAGTAAATGGATATTCATTTCCATTCCATATCTGTGATGATGCAGAATCATTTATTAGGGGTTTATAGCTTTCTATTCCTTTATCTCTAGGTGTCAGTTACATGCCTCAGCTGCCAGATTAGTTTCAGATGCTCTTCTAAAGGCTTGCTCTGCTGTTCCAATGATTTATAGTGACAATTGCATTAGAGTGTTGGACTTATCAATGCTGTTTTTTCTAGGACAAGGGATCAAAGAAGCAATGAAATGTGGTTAGTGGCTAATTTCAATAAACCAGAGATTTTTACAGAGATGTATAACTCCATGCCAAGAAAGCCTTTCTCACTAAACTAAACGTTGGTCCTTATATCTTTTCATATCCCCTACATTAAATTCCTCGTTTAGTTTTTTATTTGTGAGCTAGAGCAAAATACCCGTGCTCTTTACTATAAGGTTCTATTTTGACAGGTGAATGAGAAAGACATTACCTTGGCAATAGTCCTGCCAAGGTTATTATCTTTAAAATTGTGTAACACAAGTAATGATAGATCCAAAATCTGCTGGCTCCACAGATTAGTAGCAATTTAGAATAAACCTATTGTGGCAGGTTTTTGTTGTATGAGACATACAAAATCATGGAACTGTAGACTCCTTAGAGTTGGAAGGGGACTTTGAGGGCCATCTAGTCCAAATCTCCTGCAATGCACAGGGACACCACAGCTCGAGCAGGTTGTCCAGGGCTGTATCCAGCCTTACCTTGAGAGTCTCCAGGGACAGGACATCATCAAGAGTAACTTCAGAAATAAACAACCATAAAATTAATCCTAATTGATACTAAAACCTTGGAAGCAGTCCATCCCCAAAACCAAAAACAAATGTTAAGTGCTGTAGTAAATCGAATAATTGGCCCTATAATCATACTAACTGTTGCCTACAGAAGATTGTCCTGATCATCTTGAACACACGGAACAGTAGAAAGAGAAAATTAACTTGATAGCTTGAACTTAATCTCTGTCACTTATTAATCTCCAAGCTGTCATCCACTGAATTCTAACTTACTTTAATTACCTTAATAATTAATTGCCACTTATCATTGGAAAACAATAAAAAGCATAATTCTACGGTTGATTGGAGAATACTAACTGAAACAGGGCACCAGAGACTGTACTACTGATCTACTCAGATATTTCCAGTGATACATCCAGAAGTTTAAAATGCCAAAATGAACACTGAGTATATGTGTATGCATGCCTATTTTTCTGATTTTTTCAATATTTTAAAAATAAATTTTAACTATGAATCATGAATTACAATCCATTTTACAAAATTCACTATCCTGATATACTGATATCCACAAACCTGGTTAATTTTAATTTATTTGTGCAGAATCACAGAATACTTACTGCAACAGCAAGCAGTTTAGCCTTTTTGTATTTTGAAGTGCAAAAATAAAAAGAGAGATTGAAATATGGAATCTCCAAGCATGGCTAAGTATTCCTGAGGGCAAAGGCTGAATAAAAATAAGAAGATTCACTTCAGTAGCTGAAGTGAAAGATGAGTGTAAGAAGATTATGTATATAATGTTTAACATATATGATAAATATACTGGTGATAATAAACATATCATGACAGATGTGTGCTGCAGTTGACCTCAGAAGAGGGTAGAGATTTTATTTATATCATTTATTTAATTTATTTCTTCATTGATGTGCCTGAAGTTAATATTTCCTTTGTGAAAGTCTTAAATTACTTTCTGGTACATTTGCCCTTTTCTCACCTTCATTTATGAATCAAATTCAGTTAATGTCTAATATGGCTCAAAGAACATAGTTTCTTCCCAAAGTAAAATGATGGCAACATGGAAATTAATTGGACATACTCTCCCGGTCTTCTTTACATGAAAGTGATTAGATTGCTGTGTTATCTGTGTGATAGGGATGGAGAGACGACAACTGGGAACACTAAGTGTGCTTACACCACATCCTTAAGGTCCTAGAAAGTGATTGCTGCAGATGGGAGATGAGAAGCAACAGCTCCTCACCTAGCATCACATACACCATCCAATGGCCCCAATTCTCTAGAGTGGGGAAGTCTATGTCTTTCAGAAGGCTGTATATAAATCAGCCATGTGTTCCTGACCTCTGGAAGAGAAAAGAACTGAGGTAAATCATCCGTCTATGACTTCATGGCATCACTGGTCCTTAAACTCAGACTTGTGCTGTTCTTGGAGTGAATAAAAATCTTGAGATTTAGACTTTGCAGACTGAACTAGAAAGTAAGTTATTTACTAGTTATGGAAGGTCAATTACCCAACAAAGCGTTTTTTAATATATTTTGGCCTGAAACTCTGGTATTTATACTGCATTTTGCAATACTGCCACTCAAACACTTTCGTGAATGCTCAGTCTAAGTTTGGTTAAAATAAAAGTGTTGTGCAACCTTGTTAACCTTGTTTCTACTCAGAATTAATATTAGCGTGATGACTTGAATTAACACCACAGATAATCATAATATGGCAATTTAAAGTGTCATGTTTGCTTAACTATTGGGAAATGGAAAAAAAGATTGCCTGGAGCAATGTGAATTGAAGTACATTACCTCTTTGACAGTGGTCACTTTACATTACATGATGACAATTTTCTTGAAGGCATATCAACACTGATTTTCGTAGAATTCTAAATTCTGTGCCAAATTTTATTATTTAAAATGGGTAATTTACATCTGGTGGCTGACAGATCTTCTGAAGTGAGAATAGCAGAGAAAAGTAGTTGTGGAAACAAACGTCAAACATTCATTCAAGAAACTAAGCATGAAATTCATCATGATTTCACAATTGTGTGTATACTTCTGACTTAAAAAAAAATAAATTTAATATGGTTTCTACTATTCCTTGAGCCTTTCTTAGTTTTGCAATTATACTGGTTTAAACAGTGTTGTAAAGGTTAAATAATATTTTAAAAATGAATAGATACAGTTCAATAAGTTATACTAAATTAAAAAAAAAAACAAAACCTTAAGTTGGAAGAATTCATGATTAATTTAAATGATTTTAAAATGAAAATATTTGTATATTACTCTGATTGCTTTGCTAGTTCTTGTTCAAATTTTAGGCTAATTCAGTTTCTATCATTTCATGTACTGACATTGATCATGTGTACTGTATAGACAAATTATTTCTGTATGTAGGTAGCTAATTAATAGCTGTTAAATAGCAAAATTCAATCGCCTAGACTTTTGTGTAAAATTAAACAGGTAATTTTTAATATATCAAATCTTTAAAATAATATTTGCATGATCACAAACAGTGATATTGCTCTGATATCATCCTGGGTTTCCTGGAAAACAGTGTTGTCAGTATGCCTGCATAACTTTTAAAATCCGTGTGAAATTACTAAGCTCTTCATTGGTATTTCCAAATTTTCTATCAAAATATGTGGTAAGAATCATCAAGTACAGTAGAGAAATTAGTTCCTATGTCCTGTATAGAGGTTGGTAGTGTACCACAGAAAAATGGAGAACCTGTGGATTGAGATAAAAACTATTTAAGGTAATGAAAAGGGAGAGGAAAAAGAATAATAGTTATGATTATATATAAATACATAAAAACATAAATATATAAATACAAAAAAAGATATTGTATATTAAGAATTTCTTATGAATGGAGAACTGAAATATGGGAGAGCAGAGTTATGTAAGCATCACCTTTCCAGTGCAAGTTTTGTGTGCTGCTCCCTGTTGATTTCTTTACATAAATCTAATAATTATTCTATAAATTCATTTCTCTCAGTCCCAACTTTAGCTGATTGTGGAAGGAGACTTTTCACTATCTTCTCCATTCTGGACAAAACAAGTCCAGTTTCCTCACGCTTTTCCACTGGGCCTTGAGCTCCAAACCACCACCAGTATTGGGACTCTTCACAGGTCCCATCACAACTCTCCACTCTTTTGGTGTTTCTCCTGCATAAGAGACCCCCAAAATTGACGCAGTACTCCAGATGTGGCACAGCAGCTACTGCATAGATGAGCATAATTAGTTCATTTTACTCATTAGATATATCAAAATAAATATTCTACAATTAGTAATTTGGCTTGAAGGTTTGACACAGTGTTGTGGTTTAACCCTACAGGTGGCTAAGCACTTGTTTGCTAAGTCCTCTCTTCCCAAGTAGGATGGGAGAGAGAGTAGGAAGGAAAAGAAAAAAGAAAAAAAAAAAGAAAAACTCTTGGATTGGCATAAAAACTATTTACCAAGATAAAGAAAAGGAAGAGGAAAAAAAAGAATAATAGCTATGAGAATCATATATATATAATTATATGTATTTACATTTACTTAAACATTTAGAATCTTAGGTAAAGATTGTTGACTGTTGTAAATTGTTAATGCTGATTGACTGATTGCAGTGAAGTGATTTGTGTTGCACTGAAAATAGATGTTCCACACGCTGTTCAACAGCTGGTGTAAATTCAAATGTTTTTATTTTATACTAGAATATTTTTTGTAATTGCTTGCCTGTGGGTAGAACAAGAGCATCAATTCTATGTTACTGACAACATTTTTGTTTATATATAAAATCATACTCATTGCAATGAAGAGATGTCTTAGCCTGGTGCAAAGATCTGCTTGTAATTTCAGTGGTAAATGATATCTACACAGAAGGAAAAAAGGAACAAAGGAAAGAAAGACAGAAGGAATGAAGGAGTGATAATCTCTGTGACATTATACTGGTTGGCAGCACAGGAATATGGTTCCATCTGGCAACTTTAAAGAAAGCATCTGGCAACTTCTGGCCTGTAATTCCGTCACCCTTTAAAAAAAAACAGAAATATTTCCTACCACTTCTGAAGAAGACACCTGCAAGCCCAGATTCAGGCCTTATGCAAGGTCAGTTAGCTGTGTGAGGTTAACAAAAATCTTTCTGAGCATAAGGGAAGTGGAAGTAGTTGTCAATAAACTAGAAAGACATCAAATTCTCACCTTTAATGAAAAATCTGGTATTCAGATTTATTTATTATTTTTTTAATGAAAATTTGTCACTGGTTTAAGGTTCAGTCTTTGTTTTGCTTCCAGTGAGTAACAAATATACAAAAGTTAATGCAGTAGAAAATTTTTAAAAGGAAGGTCAGCTTCAGAGTTTGTGATATACAGTGGTTAAATGAACTGCCAGTGGGAAACAGAGCTGTCTCCCCACCAACCATAAGCCTCTTCCTACTGTTTTAACACAAATAATCCTAGCAAGACTCTTCTTCCTAAATGAGATAGTCATAAAACACATTCTGACTGACAGAATATTCATCAACTTATCATCTTATATAAGTGCAATTAGTTGTTAAAGTAATAGTCACTCAGAGAATATGATATATCTATCCCTTCATTTAGTACTATGACATATATAGATAGTCTACTTGGCATATGAAGAAGCTGTAGGAAAGAATATAGTAGTGATGCACTCTTAAAGCTGCATCACATCTTCAGAAACTTTAATATTGTGTTTCTGTTTTTCTGTTTTTCTAAAAAGTCCTGTAGTAGAAACTAAAAGTAAATTAATCTGCAAAAATAATATTAACATTCTAACATGATGTTGTAAAATTCTGAATCAGATTTCCACTTCCTGAGAGCTGATGGTTTCCAGACTAATAACTCATCATTTTTCATAAAACAAAATCCATTTGTGTTCCCAGTTTTGAACAATTTCCTTCCTTGTTCCCTCTGATACTGAACACATTTCAAAGATGTAATGTTATCTATAAGTGAACAGTTAGTTAAGGCAATTATAATTATCTTATGCTTTTTCTTAAACTGATACAACTATGATGCTTAATGAGAAAATTAAACCCTAGAAAGTCTTCTAACAATTATTATTTTTCAAAAAAAAAAACTTGAAAATATGAGGCATTTACTACAAGCATACTTATAATATATGAGGCATTTACTACAAGCATACTTATAATATAAATATTATGTAAAATATGTTTACCCAAGTAAGAGCCAGATAACCCAAGAATGAAAATAATTAGTTAATTTTAAAGAATTTTTTTAGAAGTGTTCCTTTCTGGACTTTTGTATGAGAAGATTAGAAAGCCAAATGTAATCAACCCTCCAAAAAACTGCTGTATCACCAAAACCATTAATAAATTTTTCCCAGTTGGCTAGGGATCTTCACAGATACTCTTCTTCTATCTTAAAATCAAAAGAAAAAACTGCAACCTTAGATCTTTTCTAATGTAACACTAATGTGTTCGCTGGATCTTTTGCTACTATTCCTCTCTTCTTGTTGTCTACATGAATAGCCATGGCTAGATCTACAGTAATTGCTAAAAGTTACTACCTCTTTTCAAGCCTTCCCCTCTTTGTCCTTATGCTGCGGACTCCCAAGCTCCATTCCATGATCCACTCCGTAAAAGACATTTGCTCAACCCTTGCCTTTCTTGTAAGTTATTTTCATTTTGTTTAAATGTTTAAATTAGTTACAGTCTTTCTGCTGAATCACACATGTGAGGTCTCCAAAATGATAAATGCACATGGTTTAACGTTCTTTTATTTATTCAAACAAACAAACAAACAAAAAAACCAACAACATTCTTATAGATTGTGTGTATATAAAAAGTTTGTAGGATATCCTTGCAAAATATATATTTTTTTATACTGGTCTGTGTAGAGCTTAACTACAGTGATGCAATTTCACGTGAATCCCTCCTGCACTGTTCAGGATATAATCCAAATGTCAGGAGAGAGCAGAGACAGTACAAACTTTCACTGTGAAAATTTGGAAAGTTTACTCTGGCATAGGTGATTCTAGATAGTAGCACACCACTCTGGTTATCTATTTTCCTATCATATCCCAAAAATAAATGCCGAGTATCTCAAAGAAGCTGCTTGTAATTACCCAGGATATCATGTGAGTTTATCCACTTTAATGTGAAGATTAGAACCACAACCAATGATAACCATTCACTTAAATTGCCAGACATGAAACAGGACATGTGGCAGTATTGAGAGGATTAAAACTTTCAGCTGTTCATACAAGTCTGGAAAGCAATGGAGAGAAGACCTGATCTAGAAGGAGATAATTGCTTAAATGTTCTCTATTTCAGAATCAGTTTCTGAATAAAGAGCAGTTGGGGGCATAAGATGAACTTTAGTGATTTATCATCCTCAGATTTCAAGCTTCTCCAAGACAGAAAGGTAACTGCTGAGTACTGTGGGGATCAGTTTTATCAGTCCCTTCAGATTTTCAATATCTGTGGAATTAAGATCCTCTAGAACTTTCCTCTTCCCCAGCAAAATATAAGTAAACTTTCTCAATCTTTTGCTATAACATGAATCAAGGGAGGAATAATGATACAATAGATATATGCAATCTTTGTGAGAAACACTATACACAGCTCTTGGTAGTGTTTATTTTATGCCAAACTTTTTGTCTTATACATTCTCCAGGCAGTATTCTTGGCCATTTCCTTCATTAATGCAGACAGCACTGAAGATATCATTTAACACAGTATCTTCCTGTAATTTTCATTGAATATTAGTTCATTGTTGCCTTATTACCATAAGTTACCATTTATTTCATATCTTGTAATTTTTTCTTTTAAAATGTAGAGTATGTGAATGTGTTATGAACTCCATTTGCACTCTGTTGGGCAGGTTCCTAAATAACTCCAGTCATTCTTAACCTGATTACATTGTCTTGTATCATTTAATGAGTCTTCCAGTTCAGTATCATCAAGAACCTTGCCTTTCATAGAATCATAGGATCACAAGGAAACTACCTATAAGATCATCTAGTCCGTCTTCACACTACCACTGCTACCACAAGCTACTAAACCATATCTCACAGCTCCTCATCCAGACGCATACTGAACACTGCCAGAGATGGTAACTCCACCACCTCCCTTGGCAGGCCAAGCTCCCTCAGCACTCTAGGGTGTAGGCCATTTGGTCCCATGGACTTGTGACAGTCCAGATGGAGGAGGAGCTCCTTGACATTCTCCACCTGAATCGCTGGGGGTGCTTTCTGAGTAGCGTCCCAGACTTCCAGATCAGGGTATAAAATGCCCAGAGGATAACTGGTCTGGCTATTAAAGGCAGATGTAAAGAAGGCATTGAGGACCTCAGCCTTCTCCTTGTCCTCAGCGGCCATATTCCCTGCTGCATCAAGTAAAGGATGAGAATTATCCTTGGTTCTTCTTTTGCCATTGATATATTTATAAAAGGATTTTTTATTGTCTTTTACTGCAGTGGCTAATCTGAGTTCAAGTTGGGCTTTTGCCTTCCTAACTTCCTCCCTGCATACCTTAGCTAACTTCCTTGTAATCTTCCCAACTAGCCGGTCCCTTCTTCCAGAGGACATAGACTCTCTTTTTCTCCCTGAGTCTCAACAGTAGTTCCCGACTCATCCACACCGGTCGTCTATCCCTGCGGCTTGCCTTACAGCACTCAGGGACAGCCTGTTCTTGCGCCTTTAAGATTTCCGTCTTGAGGGGCGTCCAGGCTTCCTGGACCCCTTTACCCTTAAGAAGAGACTCGCAAGGGACCCATGCTACAAGCACCCTGAACAGATCAAAGTCCACCCTCTAGAAGTTCAAGAAAGTAGTTTTGCTGGTCACTCTTTTGGCACCCCCAAAAATAGAGAATTCTACAGTTCTATGGTCGCTCTGCCCAAGACGGTCCCCAACCTTCACTTCTCCCACCAGTCCTTCTCTGTTAGCGAAGATCAGGTCTAGCAGGGCACCACCCCTGGTAGGCTTTCCTACCAGCTGCATAAGGAAGCTATCCTCCACACACTCTAGAAACCTCCTGGACTGCTTCCTCTGTGCTGTATTATACTTCCAACATATGTCAGGGAAGTTGAAGTCTCCCATGAGAACAAGTGCTGGCGATCGCATGACTTCTGCGAGCTGCTCATAGAAAGCTTCATCCAACTCTTCATCCTGGTTAGGCGGTCTATAGCAGACCCCCACCAAGATGTCGCTGCTACAGGCCTTCCCCCTGATCCTTACCCACAGACACTCAACTCTGTCATTACGAAGCCCACGCTCTTCAACATCAAAACAGTCTTTGATATAAAGGGCCACACCACCACCCTTCTTTCCTCGTCTACCCTTTCTGAAGAGCTTGTAACCATCTATCACAGCACTCCAGTCATGGGAGTGGTCCCACCATGTTTCAGTAATAGCAACAAGGTCATAATTCGCCTGACTCACAGTCACTTCCAACTCTTCCTGCTTGTTGCTCATACTGCATGCATTGGTACAGATGCACTTCAGTCGAGTCGTCTGCCTCCCCCCCAGCTTAATCATCGTTTTCCTGGGCTCATCTCTTGTGAGAACTGTTTTGTCCCCTTCCCCCTTCATAGCTAGTTTAAAGCTCTTTCTATAAGCCCTGCTAGCTCCTGTGCTAGTATTCATTGCCCCCTTAGAGATAGGCAGGTTCCATAGACAGACAACAGGCCAGGGGCCGAGTAAACCGCCCCATGATCAAAGAATCCAAAGTTTCTGGCTCGACACCAGCCTCCGAGCCAATTATTCATTGCTTGTGCTTTCCAGTCCCGCTCGATATCCCTTACTGCCCCCCCCCGAAGGTATAGTGCAGAAGATCACTTGAGCTCCCGCTCCTTGAACTAAACGCCCTAAACCCCTGAAATCTTTTTTCATAGTTCATAGATTTGTCTGAGCAATTTCATCACTGCCCACCTGAACTACGAGCAATGGAAAGTAGTCTGATGACCTGACTGGCTTAGGGAGTTTCCCAGTTATGTCCCTGACCCGAGCCCCAGGAAGGCAGCACATTTCCTGACAGCCTGGGTCAGGTCTGCATATGGGGCCCTCCATTCCTCTGAGGAGGGAGTCACCCACCACGACCACCCTTCTTTCTTTTCTGTCGGAGGCAGTCTCAAGGCGTGGGGGTGACCGCCTCGCCCTAGGCTCTCTCCTAGGCAGATCCTCCATCACCTCTTCACTCACCTCCCCTTCAACTTCCAGCAACTGGAACCTGTTGCTTAGAGGGAGCTGGGGAAGCGGGCTAGGCAGGCGGGGGTATCTCCTGTGACACCGAGTAGGGACTTTCTTCCAACCTTCCTCATCAGTCAGGTCAGTCCGACTGTGACAGGGCAGGGGGCCCACTACCTTTCTGGGGGTATTTTCCTGGAACCCTTCTCTCTGGTAAGCCAGCGAGTCACTCCACCAGTCGATCACCTGCTCACACTTCCTGATGGTCCTAAGTCTCTGCACCTCCTCCTTGAGTTCCACCACCAGGCTGAGCAGCTCATCCACCTCACACAGGTGGAGTCCCTGCCACTCTCCCCGGGCAGCAGCAGGCTCAGGCGCTCCCTGCAGCCAGAGACCTGAACAGCAACATTTCTTGGCAAGCTCTCCATCTGGGTTGCCACAGACTTCTTAGAATAAGCCCGCTGTCTAGTGGAGACCATGTTCTGGCCTGTGGTCTCAGAGACTACCAAGGAAAGGAAAGCTGGGCTCTTGAGCAAGGAGGGACCAAAGTTTACAATTCTTACCACTAGACCCACCTCCTGCATGCACAGATGTAGCACCCTATGGTAAGCATGGACTCTGCTCATTCACTCAACCTCCTCTTTCACAGTTAGCAGAAACAATGTTTTCTCACCTGGTGTGTTCTCCCCGAAGCTATTTAAACCTTATTATCAGGTGTGAAGGTTAAGGGCAGGTGTTAAAACCATGCCGCTAATGTGCCAGCTCCACCCCCGGTGACTTAGTAGCCCGCCCACTAGCTGCCAGCTCCCCGGCACAAGCATGGTGCTGTTGCTAGCCTCGAAAGTCTTAAAAAAGCCTTAAAAAGAGCCTTTTGGTTGGCCTTTTTACTCCAGATCCTTTGCCAGTGCAGACTTACCTGCTCAGAAGCTAGTCTCTGCAGCAATGCTTTGACATTAGCTGCTGAAGCTTTGCTCAATTCTGCCTTTATGAGTAAAACAATCCTACTAAATGTCTTGTGAGGTTCAAGAACTTCCTGTCTTCCGAGAAACACTAATCAGGTGGAACAAAAGGAAGTATAATCCAATCCTTTTCATCTGCCAGAAGTATCATACAATGCAAAGTAAAAGAGAATTACAAGGTGAATGTGCCTTGGAAATCAGCAAACTGAATTCTGATAAATGTGACTAGATCAGATATTGCTAAACAGCACTGTAAGTATGTTCTTCTTTGTGTAGGTATATAGAAAAGCTAAGATTAAGCAGCAAAGACTTGTTCATGACTAAGTAGATTTAACGTTGCTTTCTCATCTATCCGGTGATAATCTTTGTCCTTAGACCTTCAGTCTTCATTTAAAAGTTTGAAGTGACAAACTCTATCCAGACAAAGCTTGGATATTTGGTGCGATGAAATGTTTAAAAATTGTAGCAACAGTGAAAAACAAAAACATAAGAGATGTATGCTATTATATAATTACAAAATGCCAATTAGCCCTGCAGATCAGCATTGGAATGCCACTTTATGAGAGCTCAGCATATATAGGATAAACACGTGAATATCAAAATTGCTGAAACATGGACCATTTCATTGTTCCCATAATGACTAACAAACAAATGTTTCTTGACCCCATTCTCCAACTTCCTTCTCCAGTAAATCTGAAAATCTGAAAAGAAGTCCTCAAAACTGGAGTTAGAAATATTCTTTCCTTGCTCTGCCAAAGGCAGCAGGAGCCCACCTGTATAAACAGTAAGTGTGTCCATTGGATTGCAGCAGTGTTTCCTGAGAAACATCGGCATGAGATTCCTGAGAGAAACATACCTTTAGATGTTTTGGTAGGATTTTAGTAGTCACTGTGCTTTTTTTTTCCCTTTGACATTTCCTGACCAGAAAATGAGAAATCCTAGAAGTGAGAGTATTTGCACCTCGAAGAAGAGAGCTTAGGAGAAAGGGGTTTTGTTGGCTTCATGCCTTTCTGTACTGAAATATTTTTTCTGGCAACTTGAATTGTCTTAACTGTGTAAGCCAACCTAAAATATATCACTCATCCTCTTTACTTTTCAGTTGCTGAGTTCATTCATGTGTGAATTACAATAATTTTTTTAATACTTACTCTTTTCATTACAAAAAACAAACAAACAAAAAGACATATTGAAAAGTTTTGCTAGTACATCTGTAAATGATAATAGGTAACTTTAATATAACCATGTGAAAGATGGAGAGTCTATGACAAAACCAGTGCTTTCTTAGAAGTTGAGTATTATATTAATTATTATTATTTTGCAAGAGATCTTAGTTCATGTTTCCAGCTTGAACAGATTTAGACCAGCACTCTTAAGTAAAATAAAACTAACAGAAAATTGCTGGTCTACGGAACTTCAATGGAACTTGCTTCTCTGTAATAAACAGACAGATGGCTAAGTGTCAACTTAAGTGAGGAATATTAATTAAGAAGATTATAAACCTGTTCATATCCTATGGGCCTTAATGGAATTTGACACCATGATTTAAGATAACTATACATTTGTTTGCATCAGTATGTAAGAAATTAGGCATACTATTCTTACTTATACATCTAGAACAAGAATATTCATAGCGCAAGGCAGAAAAATCATGCAGAATTTAACCTAATGCTAGATTGTTCTGGGGACTGCAGAAGACTCCAACTGCTTCTGAGGATGGATAGATTGGCTTGCTAATATTGTTGAAATCTAAGAATAGTTGATGTTTTTTCTTGCATTTCTTCAACCTTACCATAATTGTTTGCATCACTTTACTGCATATTTTAAAGTAGACACAGTTCCTAAAATATGTTTTAATTATCCACTGAAATTACATGAAAGGTAAAGTTACATTTAATAAGGCATCTTTGAAAACTCATAAGTATAATAAAAAATTACCTTTGTGATGAACTAATCTTACACAGAAACAATCACTTGATATTTGAAAGAAAATTTTGACTACCTGAAAGTCGTAAGAACATTTTCTAAATTCTTAGGTCAAAAGCGAACAGAACTACAACCTAGTATTTTATACCTACTTCCTGCCTCTCATTCTCTTCTAGCAGCATTGAGCCAATCAAATGATCTCTGCAATTGTCTTACAGAACTAAATAAAAATGTATCACATCTTTTCTGCAAATTGTGTGTTTTGATGTCAGTTTGACCTATTTTGAGAGAAGTTATACAGACAAGCACAATCTTATCTCTTTCTCAACCCATTTACTGCTTGATGGGTTACATCTCTTCAATATGCAAAGTATTTTATCCATGACATTTTTGAGCTTGTATTTCAGAAATAACTCACATTCTTCTTTCCTAGAATGGGCCATAGTGTTGAAATATTAGTTCTGAACATCTTGAAAATGCCCACATTGTTTTCAAATTTCATAAAAAAGGATCGTTTTACCTTTCTCTGTTGACAAAGGGATGGAAATGGAAATCAATCTTGTTTTCAATTTATCCGTCTCCCTTTTGTGAGGAAACTAAGCAAAACAAAGTAAAAAAAGAACTGAAAATCAGAAAATAAAAATAAAGAAAAAAAAAATCTAAGCAAGTACTAACAGTATAGCTTAAGAAAGAGTTACAGAAATCTAAGAGTGCTTGTCTTGGTAGTTCTTCAGACAGAATTGCTGAGAATCTCTATCAATTACTTTGTGTTCATTTTTTTCAGCCCTTAATCTTATCCAGTTTCATTTGGAGGGAGATAACCCCAGATGCCAACTCCATCAGCCATCTCACAAGCATGAAACACTGTGTTGGCTGATTTAGAGGAATGAAAGTAGGGGTCTGAAGATTCCATGCTCTGAAAAGGATTTTACACTTTGTGATAGTGGAAAGAACTCACCAACTGGACCGGTATTCAGGTAGTACTAGGGCTGGTCAAGAAGCACAAATTAATAACCAGCTTTAAGAAATACATCTTGGAGACAGCCCCAGCATTGTCTTCAGTGGAAAGAGAAATGTAGAGAAGCTTTCATTTCATAATTAAAGGTTTTTGAAATCACAGTAAGCTGATTGATGGTAAGCCTGAGCTAACTGATATGAAATCTTGGAAAAGTCACCAAACACCTCACCAGCTGGTGTCTGTATGCAACAGGGTGTAGGAGTATGCCACATCCTCTCCTCTACTGAGTTCCCTCATACTGAACAGATACCCGTGGCAGGTACAGTGATCATAATGAAGTGGCAAAAATATCAGACATGATAAACATTCAATTAAACAATGTGGCAAGCTACATTTTACTTTTTGCTGTTCCACTGAACTTGAAACTTCTCCAGCTGTCCACTAAGGAAAAAAAATTACAATAGTTCTGCTTTTCATTGGGAAGTTTCAAGGTCTTGGAACAGTCACAATGAAATTTCTTGCAATCTAATCCCTATTTATTTTCCAGCAAATAGCTGGCTAACTGTGACAATAGCCCCTGCAGCAAGAGAACACAAAGAAGGGATATGATGCTTGGAATCCTCTTAAGGGCCTGTTCATTTTAAGCACATTGGAAAAATTAATGTAAAGCCTTCATGTATGACTTCAAAATCATTTTGATATTTTGCCCTTAATGTATGTTATCAAAACTTGAACACAAATTCCTAAGATGTTTAGAAATAGGTACTGTTTCATCTTTGTGGAAAGTAAGTCAAGTTATTAAATCCTGTTGCCATTTAAAATAAGCTTTAAGCAAGAAAAGGCTAAAGAGCAAATCCTTCGATCTCCTGATTTTTATTTCTTTGTGAAATACAAAAAAAAAGAAGCAGCATATTCACACATGCATATGACAATTATGCTGAGCTTTATTATGGATAAATATATTGTCTGTGATATATGTTGACAGAGGACTTGCTATTAAGCTTTCAGTCATTTTTATTTCATTCTATTAACATGCCTGTGTGATTTTTGAGTTTCAGGAGTTTTTTTCCTTGTTGTTTTAGTCCTTCAGAACTATGTCAATATTCCATTTCAGTAGGCACTTATACCCATTGACATTTATATAAACATGTCCTCCCAGAAAATGGATCAGCTCTTTATTGATACATTTGACTGCCTGTTATTCAACTGCAAAGTTTAGGTAGGATAGAAAAAGTCATTGTCAATGACTTTTATAGAGAAAATCCCAGAGGATAAGTTTGAATGAACACCATAGTCTTCTGTTAGTACCAAATATTCATGTTTTACCAGCCAGGTTCAACAGCTCTTAATGCTGGAAGAGAACTTGGGCTATAAGTTAATTAATAACATGAAATAATACAATTCCATTATGCACAATGTACTTACTCTCAAATCAATTGCATTAGACGATAGCTCCAATAATTGCTAGTGTATTGAGACTTAAATCAGACAAACTGCAAGACTTCTATCTATGCTATTTGTTCAGGGAAAAAAAGTCTTCTAGCCATGAATACTTTTCACATTTGGGTTCTTTTTATTTATTTACTTATTTATTTTTACAACAGCAAACTGCTCTAGAACACAGCAAAGTAAATTGATTGCAACACTCTTGAAATAGTATACGGACCCTTATACTCCCCCTGGTCATATCTCAGACATTTATAGGACAGTTTAGCAATGGAGAAATCTTACAAAAATCTCAACTTCTTCGAGTCCTCCAGCTGTGTTTGCATCTTGCTGTGTGTTAAAAGACACAAGTGCCTCCTTCCCACATTCAGTCCCTCTATTTGTGCACTGAAGCCCAGAGTCAACAGGAATTGTTTAGCTGATGCTTAATACCTGCAGCTTCTTGCCCTCTGCTCCCCTTCCCACCTCAACCCCTTCCCCCATGCTTATTTTTTATTTATTTTTTTTTTGCTGTGGGCCATCAGAGATGCTTGATTAGTATTTAGAAGCTGCACCTTGAACAAGTGAATTGAAAGCAGAGCCCATTAAACACAGCCTCATAAGCTCATCAAGCTGCAGAACACAACTCTGTATGAGATTGGCATAGACGTACGTCTTGTCCCACTTAATTTGTAATCACTGTAACAAAAAATTTTCTTTTCATTAAAATTTTAAGATTAATAATAATTTTAAGATTAATAATAAAAGAACATCAAGAAAAAAGACCACGTTCAGAATGAAATCTCACTCCTACAAGAACACTTCCTTCCTCTTGAAAATGAGATGGTGGGAAGAGAGAAGAAACATCAACTGCATTTAAAAACAGTTTGTTGACTGATGCCATCAGTGTAGCCAGCCTTGCAGTTAATCAGCTCTGCCCTCACCGACAGATGTCACTGCAAGCAAAAGGAATTAATTTGTAAGGTTATTAGGCTCAAGGAATGACTAAACTCTGAAATGCAAAGGATACTCTCTTTCAGAGCATATGTTCATGTCTCTTTTTCTTCTTTTTCTGCCACAAACTGAGAATTAGTAGCAGGCAGATTTGTTAAAATTTAAAATAAATAAATAAATAAATAAAAGGTGCTCAAACTGAAAGCCATGTGAAACAACTGAAATACATCAAAGCACAATTCATTACTCTTCTTTTAATTTTATCAATATTTTATCTGAGAAAACAAAATCTGTTCATTCACTGTGTTTCCTCAAGGCACATTCAGGAAAGAAGGCATTGCCAACCACCTGATTCTGTTGCTAAAGATGCAAAAAAAGTATTTGCATAGTAGTTACTAAGCAATTTTATACATTCTTTTGCCTACAGATATTCATGCAATGAAGCACACAAAAACAAATTGAAAAATATTAAGGCTGCAAAGTAACGGTATTAAAATCTAAGGACTCTCTCTTTTGAGGTCATTCACATATAGTTCTCATTTTCTAGTTTTGTATGCATCCTCTTCCATAACCTTTTGTTGTACTGTTGATCATGTGGTTAGTTTGCTTTTCTGAAGGCAGCCTTAGAGTACCTTTTAGCTCTTTTAAGAATATATATATATATATATTTCTGGGGGGAAGAATTCTGCTGGGAAGAATTGCTTGACTCCTGTATCAATAGGCTAAAATCCTTCAGATTGGATGCAAATCACAACACTCTCCTATTTATGCTTGCACCAGTACTGGAAGCAAGTGTAATATAGATCCCAGGAGGCTTGGTACATGTTTTCTATAACCACTTGAGAGCAGTACTAAAATAAAGACAGTTGTGGATTTGGAGATCTTACTCAAAGCTTTGTAGATTTAACTGCTCTGCTATGGTACAAATTCTGCTACTGCTCCTCACAGCTTATTACCATCGTCCTTCCCTTGCTTCCCTGCGATACTGTCTCCCACATCTCCTGTCCCTTCTTCAGTCTGCTTTCACTTTGTTCTGATTTGTAGCTCTTTCTCACTTTCATTTGTATTTTCCCACTTTACTCCCTCACTCACTGGGAAGGAGGACTGTGAAGACTTTCCTGCTCATAATTAATCTATCATGACTGGCAGCTGAAAGAGTTGCCAGGTAGCTTTGCTAAGCACCCCATGCCCTGTGCAGACACAGCTTTGCGGCAGAAATTTCTGAATTTTGGGCAAATTTAGCTGCCAACATCTAATATTGCTCTGCTGACCACCTGCAACCTGAGGTTTGCTATTTGCAAAGCCTTGCAACTCAGATGGCATTTAGCTTTTTTTCTCTTATTGCTTTTTTTTTTTTTTTCTTTTTCAGAAAAACAGCTACAAAATGTCCACAGGCAAAATAATTTTTTATCTCTCTCACTTGATCTGAGATTCCCTTCTTTGTATTGAAAGCTTTCAAAAGCGGGAGTCATCCATTGTGGAACACTTCAGTCAACACTCAGTAAAAATATGCTTTTATATGGCATATAGATAATCTCACCATGCATGTTAACAAAAATGTGCCCCAAAGGTCATCCTGGGAACCAAACCTGGGAACCAAGACATGACTGTTCAGCAAAACAGCTGGATTTCAGAAACCAAAAAGCTAGATTAGTTTCCACTGCTTTTTGATACTTTTTAGTATCTCTATACTTTAGAAACTAAGATCACCAACAGCAAATAGTTAAGCACTTGTTTCACTCAGACAGGAATGTTTCAGTTTAATGGGACTACTTGTGCATGCAGAATAGTGTGTGAAGTCCTGCCCTGCATCCAGAGACCAGTTTTAAAAAACTCATCCCTCACATACAGAATTCATGCATGATTTCTGCAATAATTACAAACAAATATTTTCTTACCAAATAGCTGCTTTTTATCTTGTGATATGTCAAAGTAATTCCAAGAGAAGTGTCAGTCAAAGTTTCATAGTTCTTACATGTTTCCCAGATTGGAAATCTGTGGGAATATACGTAGTCACGGGTATCATTTAGTTTGCAATTATTTCCTTGTATCAGAAAATATAAAGTAGCAATTCAGAAAAAGAAAAGCATCTTGTCATTATAGCCAACATAAATATAAAAACATTAAGTAAAGCCTATATCCATTTTCAGAGCATGGGTATTTGTCATATAAAAAAGGTCTCTCTACTCAGTACATATTGTGAGGAAGTGCAAAAAATTTAGTAGATGACAATCAGCAATACAAACAAATGCAAATAGTCTTGCAGTTTTCATAGCATTCATAGGAAGTTGATAATACATCAAAAATTACAGCCGGTTTGAAAGATATATAAGTAAGCCACCAGCAGAGCTGCAGTCAAGTATCTTTGTTCTCCCATAGAGGTGGGGAAATGCTGCATTTTTTTCAATATACTTGTTTTCCATTCAATAGGAAATCTGGTTGCACCAATGTTTTCAAAAGTTTAAGGTTGACGTTAGCAGTTGGAGTTGTTACACATCTTTGGCATTTCGTTGTTGGAGTGTAGTGGATTTTTTTCCCCTCTGGCCTGACCACAGTTTCAGTGGAAATTCTCTTCCACTGCCTAGAGATAACTCTAAACTTCATCAGGTAGAAAACTCCCTTCTATCTCTCTTCATACTCCATGCAATAGCAAGGAAGTAAAGATGGATCTTGCCCCAACTCAGCACTAAACCTCAATGCACTTAGAAAGAAATTAAGCACTGTGAAGAAAATCAGCACCTGTAATTCATAGCTGGGGTGGAAATGACTGCAGCTGCTCAGGGTTCAAAACAATATCAGTAATACTAATGCTATCTAATTAACAGGCAGTATGAAAGTGAAGAAATAAAAGATATGTTCTAGTTAGTATGTTATTGTTGGAGTTCTGATATTTCAAACCTCTATTGTCATCCTTCATTTAAGCTGTCCTTCTTATATTAGATAGAATGAACCATTAAAGTTATAACTTGAAGAGTCTAGGAATTAACCAAGAAAACTGATGTTCTTTTTAATTTCACATAGTAGTTAATTTTTGTCTCATCTCGAGCACATGCTAGCCATGCATTGTTGGTTTTGAATGCTGCTTGATGTACATATCATATTACACATGCTACTGGTTTAACACTTGGGGATCATTATGTATGTGCTACTTTTAAAAATTAAAGAATATGACCTGGCAAGAAAAGTCTTATTTCTTAGCAAACATCTGCCTCACCAAAAACTAGGTAGAATTTTCTTTAATTTTCAGCAGTAGGAAATACATTCAAATGAATTCCTAAATCATTATTGTAAAATGTTGATGGCTGAAATGATAAAGTCTGGCAATTTATTTTTTATTTTTTTTATTTTTACTAAATAACTTCTTAGAATACCAACCAGATTTCCAACCAGAGAAGGAAAGAAAAGCAATACAGGATATTAAACCTTATTTATATGAGAGAGTTGACTTTTTTGACCTCCATGAATAGAAAAAATTGCAAATGTCCAGCTTCTTTATGTCAATTCACCATATCTAGTAACACCAGCTGTTTGCATCACTGTTTACATTCTACGCAGTGAATTGCTCTGGAAAAAAAAAAAAAAAATCAATAGCCATTATCATTGTTATTTACCATCATCATAATCCATCATCTGCTGTTGTTTCACACCACATTTTCCATGCCAAGTGTGGGCGTGCGTTACTGGGTTAATGAAAGCTGAAAATTAACATAGCAGGATTGCTGAGTTTCTGCTGGCTGGCACAGTAAAATCCAGAGTGATTCGTTACAGAAAAATATATTACAATGTGTTGTTGAGAGTTTCCCAATTTTGACATGTTCTTGTTGTAAAATACCAGAATAGTTAGCCTTAGATATCATAAAATAAAAGTTTGTATTAAAAACGTCACTTAGGAATAGAATAATAACATCTTACTGTGAGAGGAATGACTGTATTTTTCCACTCTGATTTGTTGATTATGACAAAAATCAGTGAGTCAGGAAGATTATACAAGAAAGAATTTCTTGAGTGATTAAGGAAGGTGGAAAAAAAATCAGACCACTCTTTAGCCTTATATCAAACCTTCATTTGAAAATCAGACCACTCTTTAGCCTTATATCAAACCTTCATTTGAAAATCAGACCACTCTTTAGCCTTATATCAAACCTTCATTTGCATGGTTGCCATCAAGAATGTTCTGAAATAATTCTATCAGCAGTTGCCTGTAACCAGGACATTGCTCTGTACCTTGTCAACATCTTCTGTATGGAGAATTTTTCAGAGACTTCTGAAAGCTTGCTATATCCACAGCTGTATGGACTAGATGGGAAGGGATCTCCTAAGAAACATAATAGCCATGTAATTGTTCTGTTGTTGTCTTAGTCCGTTATCTGATATTATTCCATAAAATATGTAGGTTGCTTTTAAGTATGTGTGCTCAAAACTAATACCTAGAAAATGAGATCTGCATTCCCAGTGTTTTCCAGGCTATCCTAGAAATGCGTGCTCACTGAAAATTTAAGTTCATTAGGCATCACTAGTTTCACCTCTTGGCATCCTGTTTTTTTTCCTTGGCTTCAACAATTAAACACTCAGTGTTGATTAAGCCTAGTCATGAGGAGGTTAAACACTTGCATACCACTGTTTTATATACTGTAGAGATGGGTCGGAATGCCAAAAATAACAAACCAACACACTCCTTCCGGCAGAAGAGAATGTCAGTTTTTAACAAAATTACACCTGGGCACAGCAGGGCTTTGTTTTCTGGAAATGAAATAGCTAAGCAGCAGGACCATATATCTGAAAACTTGAGGGTCTGTCACACCTCCTCCTCATCTTAAAAAGATTCAGCTTCAGCTTCCCATTTGGGAGCTCCCTTAACAGCTTTCCCTATGCAGGGCCACAGCACATAGCACTGAGCTGTAAAGAAAGTTCTGAGGAATAAAATATCTATGAGTGGGACAAGGCTGCTGAGGAAAAAATGGTTTGGAATGTGTGAGTGGGTTCATTCATGTACTTTAAAGTACTTCAAGAGGATGAGGGTTGTAAGAAAGTAGCATATTATGTTCTATATATGCGCTTGAGGTTGCAGAGAGGCTTAAATATTTTCCTAATTAAGTATTTAAATCACAGCCATGTTCATAAGTGGAAAGATGCAGCAAGATGCCTACCTCAACTAAACCAAGAAGAAACATTCTGAAGTTTTCAAAAATATAAGTTGTAGCAAAAAGACATCTATGCTATCTTACTTGCTATGGTTTTCTGTTAGTCCAGATACAAAAGTGCTTTTCAGGGAACACTTAGAAGAAAAACAATACGTGGAGAAATAGTGTAAAAACAATGGCAGCAGTGTTCAATTTTTATTATGCTCACATTACAGTAAGTGTAACAGTATAATATTTCTTTCGTATGTAAGGCAGGCTACATTCAGGAGCACACATTGCAGTTTGGATAACATGTGCATTACAAATGCGTACTGGATTCAGAAGCAAACATCTCACTAGCACCAACACTAACATCTCAACAGTCTTAAACTGTGATTAAAAAAAAAACAAACACAAGCAAATACAAAATAAAACAATCAAACAAACAACAGACAAACACATCCAAAGCTCTGCACTGTTATCTTGACAGAGCCATTTTAAAACAAACTCTAAGTATAAAAATAAATTCTGATTATGTACAAAGTGGTATTCTTCACCTTAATTGAGCTCCAATTTACTTTATTGGCCATTTATGCTCATGTTTTACTATACAGCTCTTTGAATCCACAAAAATGTAGGAGGGTCTGCTATGTCTCAATCAGAAGGCTGTGAGTGAAAGCCTTAAATATTTTTATCAAAGCTTTGTAAGCTTGGTAAAACTATCTCATTATGGGCTTAAAATCCATAAGTCTCTCTAGAATTACTATATTTACATGAAGGGATGATTTTAATGCAGCCACAGAAAAATAAACTGCAATATTAACTAAAATGATCACTAACTTTTTTCTCCCACTAACCCAAAAATGTATTTTACAGTATGTTTAATTTATGCTTTTGCAGGTTATGCTGGGCGTTCAGTTTACTTACCCACGCTCATAAGGCTTGTGAGATGAATGAGAAAGGAGGCAAAGGACCATTCTGGGAGGTGAGCTACTGCAGATAAGTATTCCCACACGACAGTTTAGATACAATTGTGGAACACTTCTTTCTTTTTTCAGACAAATGGCTCATGTTTTATTGTTGGACAGAGAACAGAAATTAGAAGAGGATGGCAACTTGAGAAACGCTGGTAAAGATAATTTCCCTTGGAATGGGGCAACATGGAAACTTTGCAGCTATCAGCAACTGAAATAACTGAGTTTTCTCTGAATGGTTTTCTTCATTCTGTCTACTGAGCTCATTTGAAAGAAACATCATTTCCCCTTCAAACATACTGAAAATATTTTAACTTCAGTATGCCTCTGTGTTACTTTTCCCACAGCCATCTATGCCCTTTTTTGTCTAACTTACACACCAAGGTTAGTGAATAAGGTATTTTCTTCATCAGTTTTTGTCTGCTACTTTTATAAAATGAACATTTTTGTGCTTTATTTCTCATAAATGTGAATGTCAGTTTAGGGTTCTGAGTGTTTCAGAGAAAAAAAAGAAATAATCCCTATTTCCCCCAAAAAAGAGAGTTTGCAAAAATATCCACAGAGTGCAAAAGATAAGGACAAATATCAAATCAATAAATAACAGTGCAGTATTAGGCACATTCACACAAAATATAGGGTCAGTAGTCAATTATCTTGTTGCAAGAAAATGCATGAGATGGATATTTCTCTAACACCTCTCTGTGCTGGATTTATGCATATTGTTTTTATTTTTACACAAAACTTAAGAATATTGAGATTGTATTATGTTCTCCTTTAATATTTATAGTCTGAGTTTAGGTGAAATTAGAGAAAGAAACTCCTGTAAATAAAGTGATGAATTATACCATTACTTTACTAAATACATAAGACTTCTTTATAGAAATTCAGTTATTAGTGAATATAAATCCTAAATTGGACCTTTTAGCAACAGTTTCTATTTCTGATATTAAACAGCAGCAATCAAATCCATTTTTTACATAATAGAATATTCTCCTCTAGCTCATTATATATACTCGTTATTAAAGAGATGAATGCAACAGATTTAGACTCTGTGCATGTTAATAGATGCACACTACATTCATACAGTACTTGCATGGAAATAACACCTACTTAAAGCTGACTGAAACTTCCACATGACATGTGGCAAAATATTTATGTGTTTTTTGAAAATCTAATGTTGTTTCTATGCAAATCAATTCAGAAAGTTTGTATTATGGAGGTAACTCACAGTGAAAAGTTTTGGACAAACAGAAAAGAAGGCAAGCATGATTAAGAACTGTTATTTTTAATTCTATCCACCACCTGTTATGATAGCAGTGTTTTCTGAATTCTCTCTCTCTTATGAAGACACAATTTAACACCAATTCTCCTAGAATAGAACAACTTATTATTCTATAATAAACACTTGTTGATCGCTACAAGATATGTAAATTTTTTTAGGGAAATAAAACTATTTCTACAACTTGTGTATTTTGGTTTTATACACACATACGAAACACTCCTTACAACTTGTACATCACTTTGGTGGAAACAAGTCTCTGACCTTACTCACTTTTTGTGTGTGTGAAAAAGAACAAATTACAAGATAGCTTCCCTTGGTGTTAGTTTTCAGACTCTCTGCTTTTAATGTCCTGCCATTTGTACAGACTGTGCTAGCAACAACAGAGTTTCACAAAAGCAGAAGGGAAGTGTAGATAAACAGAATGAGAATGAGCAGGCAAAGTTGCACTTTTATGTTTTTTTTTTTCCTCTGTAAAGCGTACAATTGCTTTCTGTCAGTTTGACAGCTCAGCTCTGCTCAGGGCACAATCTATTCAAGAAAACTCTGAGACTTTAAACCTTCACTTGCGGCTGTCACAAGCTGATGTATGTAAGTTGTGGCTGTCACAAGCTGATGTATGTAAAAGAGATTATTAATACCTGGCACTGAAAGTTGCTGTGTCTAACTAACCTAATAGGTCATTCATACTATGAAATGTGTCATTTAGTTTCAGTAGATATCTAGATATCTCTTTATCCACACAAACAATCATACTGGACATGTTATACAAGTTGACAAATATGACTGTTGGTATCTTTTAAAAAGTATTACATTCAGCCTGCTGCAAAAGATTTACGATCCACAGGGGTTGAAATGGAAATGGATGGGAAGCATCAACCAATTAGGCAGCCGCAGAGATGGATCTCATATGGGAGGTTCTATAGAGATATTATTATGTGTTAAATACAGAACTGCAATCTATTGACTAATAAAGGGAGGCAAAAGTTATTTCTCTTTAAGTTCCCAGTCTAATCTGAAGCTGTTCTGAAGGGATACGAAAGATGCCAATTTACTTTGCTGTGAGAGTAAATGAGAAGATAGCACGTAGAAGAGAAAATGCACCAAAGGGAGCGAAGAATCCAGTGAAAGTCACCTTATTTAGGAACAGAAAAAATACATTGTGCTTTCATGTCTTTAGCTAAAAAGTCTCAAAATATTTCTTATAGAACTGCATACTTGAAATTCACCACACCTCCAAAACAAGGAAGTATCAACCATTTTACAGGTGGAAGTATGACAAACAGACTTTAAGTGGGAGATGCTGGTGGTGTGGTAGTAGAGGCTGACAATTTCTACCAGTATTTTGTGGAATCCTGTTGCTGTGTGACGGATGTCAGCAGAGGGGCAGTCATGATAAAAGGGCACCTGACGTGGAAGCGCACATGAAACAAAGTTGTGTAAATGAAATCCTCCATGCAAAAAACAAACTAACAAAACTTACACCTTTGACATTCAGCAGTGCTTGCTGAACATTTATGGAGACCAATCTGTGGATATGAGCACAGTGTGGTGGTAGGTGGTACGTTTCAGCAATGACACAGCAACAGTGGATCACCTCTGCTAGTACATATTTTTATGAGGGCAGAATTCAGGCTCTTATTCATCTGTGGAAAAAATGCATAGTGGTGGCAACTATGTTGAAAAATAGTATTTTGTAGATGAGAATGTGCTCTATCAAACAGCATTATTGCGTTCTTTGTGTCTGCTGTAGTTTCCATGGAAATAAACAGGAGACAGTACTGTCAGAGTGACATAAATACATGAATATGGATTAGGAAAGTACAAACTTGGCAAGTTGCTTCAGTGCACAAGCAAGAGCTTCATGCAAAAATGTCAGAAACAAAAGGGAATGGAAATTTTAATCAGTGTTTTCTAATAAGTTCCTCTGTAGATATCAAGCCTTAAATATTTTCAATAATTTAAGTTTACAAGACAGAAGGGATGGACACATCTCTATCTGAGAACACTTTCGTTTAGAGTCTCAAGCTCATCTTCACAGTTCTGCAGAGAAGAAGCTGGGATCCTAACAGACAACAAGCTGGCGACAGTCATGAATTGCTTCCTCATGGTTAAGAAAGAAAACTAATACCTTCTGGGCTGCATAAGGCAGAGCACTGCCAGCAGGCTGAGGGAGGTGATCTTTTTTCTCTACCCAATATCTGAAGTTCTGGGTCCAACGTGCTGGAATATATGGATTTACTAAAGCAAATCCCACTCAAGATGAGAGATGACTAAGAGTCTAGAGCCTCTACCATGCACAGCAGGGCAAAGATTGTTGAGACTTTTCAGCCTGGAGAAGGAAATGCTCAGAAGAATATTGTCTGTCAGATGAAATGGAAGGAAGGAAGGAGGCAGAGGCTCTTCTCATCTGTGTCCACTGACAAGATCAGAAGTAATAGGCAAAATTAAAACACATCAAACTTCATCCAGGTCGGATGGGGCCCTGGGCAGCATGGTCTAGTATCAAATGTGGAGGTTGGCAGCTCTGCCAATTTAGTTCATTATTCCCAGAGGAAAGTAAAGTAATGAAATGTTTATTTCTTGTAAGAGAAATTCTATTCCTCATTGGAGACTCTCCTGGATTCATTTTAGGTTCTTGAGAAGAGGGACATGAAAATTCTTTCCATATTTTTTTCAGCTTTTGCAAATAAAAATTACTTCCCACTGTTCAAGAGTATCAGCAACCTTAGCATCTGCAAAACATTTGGCACTGTCGCGTAGAAAAACAGCACTCTTCACATCCTACTAAATTATGCAGAACTTAGTGATGTAAAACAAAGACACGTCTGCTTTGATTCAGATAAATTCCTACTTAAGGTTTTTAAATCCATAGTGTCCCACTTCAGTTGCCCTTTATGTGCCCAAAAATACATTTTTTATCCTTTTTGTATATTTGTACCATATGTGAAAAATGTAATGAGGTAGATGTGTTTTCATAAATTAGATGCAGTCTTCTTTGTTTACAGCACAAAGGAAAAACAAAGCAACATTTTACCTACTATTTATTAGTGTATTTACTAGGGACTCGTAGAAGGAAAAGGTCCTCCAACAGAGATGAGCTGAAAAATCACTCATGGTGAAAAATCTTCCCAGAATTAATCATGAATTTCCAGAAATACAAAAATATCAAAATTCAAATAAAAAATTAGAAGAATTTTTGAACATTTTTGAACAGTCTTTGAACATTTTCATTGAATTGACACAGTGACAAAATATCAAGAAGTCAACCAGTTCATTTTTAAATAGAACATTCACAGGCACTCTTCTTGTATTTAATTGTCCTACTGTATTTCCTAACAAAAAAAAAAAAAAAAAAAAAAAGCCAGACCCAAAATGCTGTAAATGCCTTACCCACTTATAAGTAGAATCTTATCTGCTTTGTTTTCCTCCTTCATCAACAAAGTTGGACACTGAAACCAACAAAATCTTCCTTTAGCTTCCACTTAGGAGCTGCATATTCCTTTGAAACAACCGAGCGCTCTTAAGAAACAGAGTGAGGGGGATGTGATGTAAGAAGGCAGTAGACATATGAATGGGAATTAGAAGAATCTTGCTTCTCTGTCAGTTCTCTCCAAAGTCTAGTATCCTAGCTGCATGCAGTTTGAAAAATTAAATTCTTTCCAGCTTTTGCTCATCTTTGTCTTTCCCACCTCTTGCATTTATTTTCATTTCCAAAATTTTCCAGATGTCTGTTTTGTTGTAAATTTTGCCATGTGGCTCAAGTTCGTAAATACCATTACAATAAATACAAAGTAAGAACAAAATCATATCAGAAAATTCTTTCTATATAGATACCTTGCTATGGGCTTTGCTTTCTTCCTTTAATAAATCTTCAGGTTTCACTTTGTATTTGATCTTGTAAATGATGATGGTAATCATCAACCAACCCACTCAAGTTCCCTCCTGTTCCTTAGGCTGAAAATTTCACTGTCTACAGATTACTGGAAAGGAAAAATCAACAGATTAGTTCAACAGTCACAACATAAAAATGATAGATAAAAACAGGACCATAATGATGTTTGGTTTAAGAACTAGGGCAACCCACATTAGTTTCTCAGGATCCTTGCTGAGACCAGATCCAAACCAATTTGCATTCCTTTTCTAGTGGTGGATTCATTAATTAAACATTTACTCTTAAATAGTTACTTATTTAATTAATAATTAAAGTCTGTGGTATTGAAGACATTGAAATTGTTTTGTGTATGTGAGGCGACTTCTCATTGCAAGTTTTTATTTTTATTAAATATATCCATTAGAAATATAATCATTTATATAAATACAAAAGATATATTCAATTTTTCTGTCTTTTGAGGTATTGTGAATTTTATATCCCAGAATAGTCTGATGAAGTAAACAATAATTTTGTTCTGGACTGCAGAAAAGAATGAAGACAAAAACAGAGGTCCAGCTGCACCCACGCATTAGAAGATAATCTTGATTTGAACTGGTGAAAAAAAAATCAACGCAAGGTTGACATCAAATTATTGAAATATTGTATCTTTACTAAGAATTTGAAATTAGATGTTTTGAAAGTATTCAACTATGTTAAACAATTATGTTCTGTTTTCACAGTTTCTTAATACCCTCAAACAGCTCAATGTTCTCAGAAATACACTGCAAAAGGAATTATAATGTTCTAATCCTTAAAAAACAGTTGCTACTGGAAATAGATGCCCAAATCCTTCCTAAAGTAGATGAGTATACTACTCAAGAAAATCAATTGGAAGTTAGAGCCCTACGGTTGGGTATTGTGATTATTCCTTCTGTTGCTACAATTTTAGGTGAGGTGAATTTTGCTTTGCCAGCTTTAGAGGAATTTTCTTCCTTTCTGAATAGGTATATGATGTTGGCAACATGCTGGTTATTTTCAAGATTGAATATGGTTTAAAACACAAATGAAATATTTATATACAATTCAGACTGAAAATCTTGTTAGGCAGAAACCTGCCCTTTTTTTCTGCTTTGCAGAGTAGTGCTTCCTCCTTAAACTGCCCCTTTTACAAAGATCCAAGCACCTACAGGTCTGTTTAAAGCCAGATGGTCCTTAATGTCATATTCTGCCTTTATGCTGTACTAAGGTCTTCAGATGGTGCTGAGAATGTGACACAAAACAGAACTGCACTATTTCATTTTAGATTCTCACTTGAACAAAACTCCCATTTTAAGTCTTTTAAAAGAAAGGAGGCTACCTAACATTTCTCCTCAGATCTTCTGATGTATTTCAAGCTTGTGCCTCCTCAGATCTATGAAGATCTGCTTCAAAAGTGCTAATTTCTGTTAGCACTGAGAAGTCTAATCAGGCAAAAAATAATAAAGTTATAACCTCTCTTTGTCCTAAATGTACTAGGCTGAAATGAAAGGGAATGAGAGAGTGAACATACTACTACAAATAAAAATTGTTAGAAATTTGGTACATGCTACAAATTCAGTTGTTACGATATTTGTTAATACTAGAATTCTGACTACTCTGTATTTGGCATTATGTCTAGAGGACAAAGAAACAGCGTTGTATACACTTACTAATGAATAAAGATGCTTGGATGTCCTTCCTGTTACTCCAGTGCAAACGAGTCTGTAACAGTAATTTGCGCAGAGATCTTTATTTCCCAGAAACCTGTATGATGCAACCTGCAAGTCAAGTTTCCATTACAATTCAGGCAGCATTAATATACAAGGCCAATGTCCCATAGAGAACAACAACAACAACAAAAAATACTTTCTTGTTGGTGTTCTCACCACAGTTTTATTTTGTGAAAGAAAAAATAGTTAAATTCCTTCCTCAATATGGCACAAATCCTAAGAGAAAAAATTCAAATTTATTAACACAAAAATTTTGATTTAAAGATAATGAAAGATGTACTTTTCTCTAAAACACAGCAAAGATATTTTTCAATCCAATGTTATCAAATTAGCAACAAGGGAAAATTTGGAAGAATTTAATTTGTTCTGTGCAATTTATTTCTTTTCTCATCAAAATTATGAGTACTACGGGAGACTGCCTCACTTTTAGATTTTCTTCATCATATTTAAGAAATTAATTGACACACCTTGTTGAATGTTCTGTGTGCTAAAAAGAGAAGCCAAAAATTAGAATGTCTTAAATGCCGAAAAAAGTAATAAATGTTTTTTTTGTTGTTTTTTGTTTTTTGTTTTTTGTTTTTTTTTGCCAAGATCTGTTTCCTTTGCAGTAAACCCTTGCAAGAGGAACTTGCCAGAATAAATATTTTTCTCACATGAGAAATAGATTGAGTAATGATGCTGGTGAAACAGATTTGTGCTGGGCTCAAGGCTCCAAAACAAAAATCCTTCTCTCCTTTGACATTTTATGTTTATCAGACTCTGAATTTTGTAGAATTGATGACCTGCTTCTCCAGCTCCCAACTTCATAGTTTTCACTGAATGAAACAGCTGCGAATACCACTCACCTTTGAAGATGTTAAATGATTCAGGTATACTGAAAAGCCTTTTTGAGATGTTTTTCACTTTTTTAAGCATTTCACTTAGCACTTAAAAAATAGAGGAGAAAAAAAGTGATATTTGGCCTTCATGCTTTTGAATATATTTGTTGCAGAGCTTAAAATAGTATCTATGGAATGCCAAGAGATGTGAATTGCCTCTTTAAACTTCATTCAAATGAGATCTTCAAAAATAGTGCTTATTTTGCAAAATGAATATTGGCTCAGATCAATGAAGCTGAATTTCAGCATTCTATCACTTTCAGTTTTGAAAGTCCAGCACATTCAGCAGAGAAATGACAACCATTTAGATTAAGAATACAGAGCAATAATGATATTTTTGGAGCGATTATCAGGCTGATGATAAATTTAGCATGCAATTGCTAAATTTAACTGCCTGCCTCATTGGTGATCCATGCATTTTGACATTACAAATCCTTTGCTGACAATTTTGGAAGAAAGTTTTTGCAATGCTGTCTCTCTCCAATTATTGGAGGGGATGTTTGGATACATGTATATCTAGAGCAAGTCTAAGGCAGCAAACAAGGTGAAATGTTTTTCCAACCAGTTTATAACAAATTCTAAGCAGTTAAGCAATGTGGAGAAGTAGCAGTAGTAAAGAGATGAATCCTAACAAATTGATTATAAAGCAGGGATATTCACCACCATGGATCCAGCAACATCTCATTGGATGGCAAGGGGCTGCATGTTGGTCAGCAGACATCTTGCAGACCTGCACATCAAACTCTTCATTTCACCTGCTTCCCCAGACATGTAATTGTCAGCTAATTATGCAGCAATCATGCCTGCTACCTGTTGGACTGGTGGGCATGTGAGCTGCTCCACAGTAGTTACTTTCTTCAGAACAACCCCAAAAGTCAGCCTGATTGGCAAATATCAACCAAGAGCAGATTCTTTCATGTCACTCCAATACACAAGCTCTTTTTATCAGCCTATCATGGTCTAGGGTGGGTGCTGCTGAACAGCCTTTAAGATAATAGTGCTTTCTTTCAGCTCCTCACAAATGTTTGTGTTTTTCCCTGTTCTATCATTCATTTTTACAGTTTCTTTTCTGTTGTTGTCCCTCCCCTCCCATTCCCTCCCTTCCCTCCCTTAGCACAGCTTTGCAGGTTTGTAGTCCTTGAAGGGAAAGAATCTGTTGATCAGAGAAATAGGACATTGATCTGTAGATGCTCTAAAATGTTTATTAACTCTCTTATCAGATTATGTTATATTTATTGTTCAGATCAAATGACTAATGACAGCATAAAAAAAAAAAATGCGCTTGGGATTTGATTGTCACATGAACTAGCCTTTCCAAATTCAGTCGAAGTTGATGTTTAGAGAAAGATTGAAGATGTGATAACTAGAAGCTGCAAGGGATGGATGTTTTGTCAGTTATTCGAAAGAGGATCAGTAGAGATTACTGTCTCATTTCAGATCCCCTAATCACAGGAAGGATCAAATCAGGGTCTCATTCACCTTTCACTTGACCAATGTCACCCACCAAGTTACCAATTTTTAGAAAGTAAGAGATTTGTTGAAAATCTTTGAGAAACTAAAACTAATGAAAATTCTGTTACGACTTGGCATATGCCTAATATGTCTGCTCTGATTAACTCAGATTTCAAATTCTTTTATTTCAGATAAATGCAGTGTGGATAAAAATGTGTCTTTTTACACCTTTTCCTTCCAGGTAATGTGAAGTCAAGGTGGCACAGAGACAGAACAGAGCTGGTGGCAACTCTGTGCTTGTGCCCAGACTACAATATACAAAATAGCCTGGAAGAGGGAAGGGTGTGATTCACTTTCAGAATGTGAAAGCAGTAAATTGCAAACTTCCATGGGCAAGAAGGCAGCACAGTAAGACAAAAATGGTATCTGACACACTGCCTCCAGTGCAGATTAAGCAACTCTCTTACTCAGCACTGTTCAAAAATTGTCAGTCTATCACAACTGTTTATTTAGAACTGTAAATGTGTAATGATAATAAACTGGCAGAAATTATGTCCATTTCATTAAAGAAAATATACATTCTCTCTATTTTCCTTCTTACACATTGTTTTTTCAGTATTTCCAAGTCTATATGCAAACTGTGTTTGAATCTGTCCATATCATCTCTAATTTGGAATTACTTTAGTCAGTTGAACAATTGCAACCAATTTCAAATGCTTCAACACTTGATGCACCTCTCTGTCTCTCAAATCTTGCATGAAAGTACTTGTGCCAATTTTAGCAATAATAAGATGCTTGGCTTTGCAATCCAGTTTCAGTGAAAATCCTCTTTACGAGCAATCTTGGTAAGCCTTCAAATATGGCTCTGATCAAACACATTATGTACTGTGTTAATATTTTTTCTTACTATGACATAACAACTCCAGGAATCCATATATGTTTATGCACTTATATACACTTGTAAGCCCTGTAAGCAAATTGAACAAGTGTACGCTTCCACTCACTGAAGGAATTTCTGTCTGCATTTATGTTTTACTTAGTGAACTTTTAAAATCAATAGTTCCACTTAAGAAAACACAAATAGATGCACTAAAACTTTGGGATGTTATTGTTACAAAGCAGTGGAAATGCACATAGAGAACAGTGCTCATTTTACAGTTATCTGATTACTGTGAGTTTATATCTGTAGATACATCAGCCATGTTGTGGGAATGATATACATAAGAGTTGTGATTGAGAAAATATATTCAGTATGTATATGTGAAACAAAATTACAGGGTCTGCAATTGCAACATGATTTTTACTTAACTGTCATGTAGTATAGTATTCTGTCACGTGTAGTATTTATTGCCATCTAGTTCTTGGAATACACAAATTCAGCTAAAACAAGCTCCTTGTCTGCAACTCTTACATTACGTTAAACCATATCTCAGCTCCAGTAAACTCTGTGACAGGCATCCCCTTCCAGCTCCTGTTCTTAGCAAAGATTATCCTGAGCTTTTGATAGGGAATATCTGGCAAATCTCCCATTAAAGGCTGTACTGAGGCAAACCCTCACCTTGCATAAATCAGTCTAACTCCAATCAAGGCAGTGAAACTAAATGAGTTTACAATCCTTCTCTGCATATCTGTAGGGCCCAAAGTTTCAAGGATGTCTGTACTGAAGCTGTAGGATTTATTTGGTACTAGAAGTTAAGATTTCTGTTGGAGTAAATCCAGATCTCCTGAGGAGCAGGAACCCCTGTATACTTCCAATTAATTTGTCAATCCTGTCTCTGCTCAGAATGATAAAATATAATAAGTAATACAGTAAAGTGTATTACCTGTAGTGGGTTTACATGGCAATGTTTTAGCAGTGGAATGGCTGCATAGGAAGCCACTGTGCGCAGCATCCAGAAGCTGCCCCATGTCAACTCAGTGCCAGATCCAGCTTCTTCAAGAGGGACTGCTGTTGACTAAAGTTGAACCAATTGGTGACTCTAGTTGTGTCTATATAGTAACATGTTTAAGAAGGGATGCAACACCTGGAAAACAAGAGTGGTGAAATGAAACAGCCCTGCAGGCTCCAAGGTCTGTGCAGAAAGAAGGTAGGAGGAGCTCTAGGCACTGAGCAGAATTCCCTGCAGCCCTGGAAATGCCCATTTATTATCAATGTTTGATGTTAAAAACTTGTTTTTATTGCAGCATAAAACATTTCAGGAGAAGGCAGATATGAGTTAAGTAAGAAATGCTGTTTCAAAATCTTACCACTTTTTACAGCCATTGTTCTCTATCAAAGGGTTATGGATGCACTCTTTCATTTAATTTATCTTGAACATGCAATTTATTTGCTGCTACTAGCTCTCAAATGCTAAGACTGATCTTTGAAAAACAAGCAACACCTCTAAATGAACTGAGTAGATTTCTTCTGTTGAATTATTTTTTCCTTAAAGCTCAAATCACATTTTCAACTTTAATTTCAGCCCAGCTTAAGAGTAGGAATGATGCTACAATTCAGAGTATTTTAAACCTTATTTCCTTTATTTCAATCACACCAAATAAAATGTAAAGGGCTAATTTCAGAGTTTTTGCAGTTCTCACTGGTATATACATATATATATGTAAATAATAAAAATTATTATTTCTCTCTTCTTTTTCTGTGTTATTAGATAGTTTTTATCTCAACTTGTGAGTGCAAATGTTTGTCGGCTTTTCCATTAAATTTTCCTTCTCTCTCAAATGATTCTGTGATTCTGTGAAATGCAAGCCATTCTGGAACTAAGTATTACAGAGGTTCTTACTCTCTTACCAGAGGTGAAGCGTTGCTGGACCTGCTGCTCACCAATGCCAAGGAAATAATTAATGGTGTTAAGGTTGGAGGCAGCCTGGGTTGCAGTGATCACACTCTGGTTGAGTTTGTGATCTCGAGAGATGTGGGCCTGGTGAAGAGTGGCGTCAGGACCCTGAACTTTGGGAGAGCAAACTAAGCTGTTCAATGGACTGTTGGCTGAGATCCCCTGGGATGCTTTCTTTAAAAACAAAAATGCTGAGGAGAGCTGGTTACTTTTCAAGGATGCCTTCCTAAGAGTGCAAGAACTCTCTGTTCCTCTGAACAAGAAAGCGGGCAGAGGAGGGAGGAAGCCGGTGTGGCTCAGTAAGGACCTGCTGAGAGTGCTGAGGGCGAAGAAAGGTGCATACAAACTCTGGAAACAAGGGCGTGCCACCTGGGAAGAATACAGGGATGTCGTCCGGACTTGCAGATGTGGGATCAGGAAAGCAAAGGCGCAGGTGGAACTGAACTTGGCGAGGGACGTGAAAAACAATAGGAAGACTTTCTACAGGTACATTGGCCAGAAGAGACAGGCCAAAGCGAGTGTACCTCCTTTGGTAAATGTAAAAGGAGAACTGGCTTCAACGGACGGAGAGAAGGCTGAGGTACTGAATGAGTTCTTTGTCTTGTTCTTCACTGGCGGCCAGGATTCCAGTACTTCTCCTGTCCCTGAGCCCTGCATCCCTACACCTTTGGGTGGGGACTGGGGTGGTAAATCCCCTCTCGCTGTGAGGACAGAGCAGGTCCGAGACCGCCTCATGAGACTGAATGTGTACAAGTCTATGGGACCGGATGGCGTGCATCCCAGGGTTCTGAAGGAGCTGGCTGAGGTGGTTGCCGAGCCGCTCTCCATCATATTTGAAAAGTTGTGTCTGTCAGGTGTGGTCCCGGATGACTGGAGGAAGGGTCACGTCACTCCCATTTACAAGAAAGGGAGCAAGGAGGACCCTGGGAACTACAGGCTGGTGAGTCTCACCTCTGTGCCTGGGAAGATCATGGAACAGATCATCCTGGATGACATACTTGATCACATGAGGAAAGGGCGTGTGATCCATGACAGCCAGCACGGCTTCACCAGAGGAAGGTCATGCTTGACCAATCTGGTGGCCTTCTATGATGGAGTGACGGCATCGGTGGACAAGGGAAAGGCGACCAATGTCATTTACCTGGACTTGAGCAAGGCCTTTGACATGGTCCCCCACCACATCCTTATTTCCAAACTGGAGGGATGTGGATTTGATGGGTGGACCACAAGATGGATAAGAAACTGGTTGAAAGGCTGCAGACAGAGGGTGGTCATCAATGGCTCTATGTCCCCCAGGTGGAGGCTGGTAACGAGTGACATCCTCCAGTGGTCTGCCTTGGGACCAGTGCTCTTTAACATCTTTATCAATGACATCGATGACAGAATTGAGTGCACCCTCAGCAAGTTTGCTGATGACACCAAGCTGAGTGGTGCGGTTAACACGGTTGAAGGAAGGGATGCCATTCAGAGGGACCTCGAGAGGTTAGAAAGGTGGGCATGGGTGAACCTGATGAGGTTCAACACGGCAAAGTGCAGAGTTTTGCACTTGGGCTGGAGGAATCCCAGGCATCTATAGAGACTGGAAGGAGCGGTCCTTGAGAGCAGCACTGTGGAGGAGGACCTGGGGGTCTTGATAGATGAAAAACTTAATATGAGCCAGCAGTGTGCCCTTGTGGCTCGGAAGGCAAATGGTATCCTGGACTCCATCAGAAGAGGGGTAGCCAGCAGGGACATGGAGGTGATTGTTCCCCTCTACTCTGCTTTTGTGAGGCCCCATCTGGAGTACTGTGTCCAAGTCTAGAGCCCCCAGTACAAAAAAGACAGGGAACTATTGGAGAGGGTCCAGAGGAGGGCCATGAAGATGATCAGGGGACTGGAGCACCTTCCCTATGAGGACAGGCTGAGGGAGCTGGGCTTGTTCAACCTGGAGAAAAGAAGGCTGCGGGGTGACCTCATTGCAGCCTTTCAGTACTTAAAGGGAGCCTACAAACAGGAGGGGAATCAACTCTTTGAAAGGGTTGATAACTGCAGGACGAGGGGAAACGGTTTTAAGTTGAGGGAGGGGAGATTTAGGTTGAATGTCAGGGGGAAATTCTTTACAGAGAGAGTGGTGAGGTGCTGGAACAGGCTGCCCAGAGAGGTTGTGGATGCCCCATCCCTGGAGGTGTTCAAGGCCAGATCAGATGGGGCCCTGGGCAGCCTGGTCTAGCATTAGGTGGATAGGTTGGTGGCCCTGCATGTGGCAGGGGGGTTGGAGATTCATGATCCTTGAGGTCCATTCCAACCTGGCAATTCTGCGATTCTGTGTGAATTAAGGTATCACTACCAGGGATGTGCTATAAAAATGTGATATTCTGTGTAAAAACCTTTTAACTACAAAAGTTTTTTCTACACAGGTCATTTTGGCCCCTTCAACAACTAATGAAAAAAAAATGGAAAGGTAATAAACTTTGACAACACAAAACTGGTCTTTACTGTCAGTATGGTAAGATGTAAATCAGTAAAAGTCAGTAATTTCCGCTCTCAGTGAACACAACAGTCACAAGAAGGCACCTCTGGTAGCTCTATTCTGGAGCTAATTAGCATTCCACTAATTAGCATTGCAAGAGAATAATGCTTTCAAGAATTCATTACTAGTTTGTACATGCAGCAGAGTAATAAAAAATAAGTAATGACCACAACCAAAGCATGTTTTCAATTTTATGCAACTTTTAATTGACAAATGTCCATTTCATAAAAGCCATCTGGTGCTAATGAAGATCTCTGGTGACAAATCCAACAGAGAGGTCAAAGATTTCCTCAGGCACAGTTGATTGTAACAATATGCTTGATCTCAATAACTATGCTACTTTTATAGATTAGTCGTATTTATAACAATGTATTTCCAATTCTGCACCCAACACATTACGGATGCTTTTCAGTTCTATGAAGCCTGCCAATGTCAGTGCGGCTCCACAAAATAGATCAAAACAGTTTTTGTGAACAAAGAATAAGCACTCTATTTCCTCTTAGAGATAGTCAGTGTGTAGCATGGAATGAAATCACAGGAATTAATGCTGAAGGCTTAATATGATAATATAGATCAGATTGAATTAACCATTCATTACACTAGCATCCTTAGAAAGAAAAATAGCATTGATGATATTTTTCTGCAATTTGTGCAAAGTTATCAAGCCGCAAGTGGTTCTCTGTAAATTCTCCAGTTGATTGGATTCGTATTTACCCTCAGCAGAGATCTAGTGCCCAGTTATCAGAGACACTTCATTCAGCAGGTGTTGTACTGGGTAATTTTGAAGAAATAATTTCAATCTTTTTTTCCTTCCCCACTAATTTTAATATTAACTTAAAAACACTATTATCATCACTTGTGTATACCAATATCTCCTGATCTTTCAGTAATGAAAATGGTCCTGTACTTTCACATTACACTTAAGTTGACAGTCTTACTAATAATGACAACATAATCTCAATAATGAGATTTTTATATGACTTTTTATAAGGGAATGTAGCAACAAGACAAGGGGAAATGGTTTTAAACTGAAAAGGGTAGATTTAGATTAGATACGAGGAAGAAATTCTTTACTGTGAGAGTGGTGAAATACTGGCACAAGTTGCCCAGAGAGGTTGTGAATGCCCCCTTCCGGAAAGTATTCAAGGCCAGGCTGGGTGGGGCTGTGAGCAACCTGATCTAGAGGGAGGTGACCCTGCCAACAGCTGGAAGTTGGAATTAGATGATCTTAAAGGTCCCTTCCAATCGAAACCATTCTGTGATTCTATGATTTTTCAGTAATATGTTCACACTTCCCTTATCTCATCTTCTACAACAGTAGAATAACTTATTATTATTTTGGAGAAGTTCGTATTTTTTATTTTTCAAGTAGCAAGAATAAAAAGCTGGAAAAAAAAAGAAAACAAGATTAAAAACAATAGTAAGAGAAGAGTTCATCTTCAACTGCAAACTTTATTATGCTATACCAAAGCTTCATATTTATTGATAAATCCAACATTTTCATTGTTTTTTTTTCCACAATCACATTGTACATTTGATAACATATACAGAATCTTGATTACTTCTATCCAGCCTCTCTAAGTCTCTTCTAATTTATCTGATAGTACAAGTTTAAGTCCTATGGTTTTTCAAGGTGAAGAACAGCTGAAGGTTTTTCACATGGTTATTATTTTATTCATTTTTAAGCCATTCTTTATAGATTTTACTTTACAGTAACATTCCAAGTTTAGCAGTCTTTTTCAACAGAACTTTAGGTTTGAGGTAATTTGATGACAGATTGATCAGTTGAGCATGCTGCCGTAGTCGGCATATAAGTCTGAAAATTGTCAGGATTCATTAATAAAAAGGTGAGGATCTTTTATAACACATCAAATACTCCCTAGCAGGAATGGAATATATGGTTTTGTTTTGTTTTGTTTATTTTTGGGTAAAGGAGAGTATGAAAGCCAACTGTTCTTCTCCGCAACAGCATTTAATTTTGATCAGTCTTTCCTTATCAGCAGTCAAGCATCTATGTTACATCAATGAACTATATTACACTACGGAGATTATGAATTCATCTTACATAACACATATCTGTAAAATATAGCCATGAACAGAATACATGAAAAATACAGTGGAATAATTTGCCATGGCTAGTAATGATGTCTTAATAATAAGTACATTCTGGAATGTGCCAACACCAGCCAGAAGCCTGCAGAGATTGTTTCCTAAACCTCAGACCACATACAGCAATCTGTAGTACCTCAACTGCACAAAGGATTAATTTAATTTAGAACACAAAAGCTCACATCAGCTTGATGCTGTGTAAATGTAACGAGTTATTAGGTTATCGAGTGTTGTAGAGTGCAATAAATCTGTTCTGGTGCTGCTACTTCATCTGGTGCGAATAACTTCAACTCTCACTAGGACATCAATAGAAACACTGCATCTTAATCTGGCAAGTCACAGAGGGCAGATTTTAACACACTGTGACTGCCTCACCTTTGTGTCAGAAAGGGGGCATTGCTGCCACATTTGTAGCTTTGAATTCTGACAAATAAAACAGGAAATTACAATCACTGAGGAGATGACAGAAGCTACCTTTTCTGCATCCTGTGTGCTCTCCTGAAATAATTTGCCTTGTGTGGACTTCCACCGTGAACACTCAGGACTACAACCCTGCCTTAGCTAACCAGTTCATATGTTCAAGTTAGCATAGAATTGTAATAGCTAAATTTACTGCCACTCTTATGCAGTACTGTCTGCTTCCAGTACAAATTCTTGAGAGAAAGAAAAAGGTAAAAAAAAAAAAAAAATTCAATCACATCTTCACCTGGATATTTAGATATGTTTAACAGCCGATGATATTTTGCCAAAACCATATTTTTAATAATTCAAACCACAGTTTTCAACTATATACTAAGATAAAACCAGTACTCCTTTTTCATACTTTAACACCATATACATTTATATTTTTATCCTTTAAAACTTTAATCAACTATTAAGGGTATAAAAAGAATTAGATTTTACTATCACACTCATCCAACAACAAATAGAACCAGAGTTACATTTTAATTTGAATAATTTGATATTTTAATGGAACTGAGAGCCCATGGTATTAATAGCTGGTGAGAAAGCCTGACATACCAAGACACTGTCATCATGGAAAAACTTGGGGAATAAAAGTAAATTCTTTTTCCTGCTCATCACTGAGACTAAACAAACATGTTTACTGCCCAGTTACTAAGATCTATTCTTGTAATGTGTGTGTGCTCATGATGCTGTTGTGAGTCGACTTTAGCTAACAGTCAAAAGCCTACCCAGATGTTCACTCATTCTTCTCCTAAGCAGATGAGAGGGAGAAAACAACAAGAAAGCTGACTTACCAGTTATGAAAGATCACTTACCAGTTATGTCTTGTTAATTGGTACCAGAACAAAATCAATGTGGGGAAAACTAAATTCATTTTATTAAAAAATGAATTAAAAAAAAACAACAGAGAGAGTAAAGGATTCAGATAGCAAGCCTGGATAGGGCCCTGGGCAAACTAACCTGACTGTGGTGCCCCTGTTGACTGCAGGGGAGTTGGACTAGATGGCCTTCAGAGGTCCCTTCCAACTCTAAGCATTCTGTGATTCTATGATTGAATGATTCTAAAACAATGCCTTGCCTCCTTTCTTTTCCCAGTTTCAGGTTCACTCCTTCACTCTCAACCTCTCTACCAATTCCAAATAATGCAGTATTACAGGCACTGTATAACAGCATTTCTAAGTACCACCCCTTCCTCTTCATACTTCTCCCATGCTCCAGCAAAGGTACAGTGAGGATATCTGCTCAACCATGGAATACTTCCTTCCTACTACTATCTCTTCTATAACATCTCTCCCCACCTCTTAATCCTCTGCTTGTATGGCATTTTCTGACCTCTCATACATATTTTCACTGAGTCTTGATCAGCTTGGCTGCTGTGCTCAGCTTTGTCCTGCAGCGGGTCGTTGGAGTCAGTTGGCACAGTGCAGCCTCCAACTGCCCTCACAGACACCAAATCTGCAGGTCCTACAACCAACACCTTGATGCCTTAACTCAGTACACATATACACACTTGCATTTTCTGCTGTATAGGATTTCAGAAAGCATTTCAGTTCTCTTCAAACCTTATTTGTGTTCAAAAGCAGATATAGGTGGGTGTTCCCCAAAATATGTAGTCCATTGTTAATTTTCAGGTAAACTAAACTCATCAGCTGCAAAAATCTGGTATTTTTCTGCATCCCTATTAATGAAGGCTATTTTGTCTCCTGTCCCATTATACTGGAATGGCTGCCTGAGAGAGGACTGAGACTGCTTTATTGCCTATGGTTTTTCCCTCTTTTTTCTCCTTAGTCTAGAATTCTCCCTTTGAAGGTGTGGTGCACAATCTAGGGAATCCTAGATTACTGATGTGCTCTTTACATGGGTGGTGGTTGAGCACGTAAGCAAACTGCAGAAAAATAAATTGTAAACTTTGAGCTGGTAGAGGATGGTTTCAAGATCCAACATGTGGTGCAGCAGCTTAATCTCACTGCTACACTTCCAACTGTGCCCTGGGTGTGAGCAGGCTGAAAAAGCAGAGGATTTCACACAAAGGATGCAGCTGTAGCACCTGGGGGACACATACTAAAGCAACACGGAGAAGCATCACACAGGTAGCTTTTAATCCTTAATAAAATACTACACTTTCTGATTGTGTTTCAAAAGTGTTGTACCAGCTTCCCTCCTTGACACTCATGCCTCTGCTGTCCTTTGCATTTGCAGACAACTACAGTCTTTATGAATGGTCCAGGCTAGGAAACAATGATAGCAGCCTTTTCCAGTTCTTTTCTAACCTGAAACATTATATATTTCTTGAAACAGGATATATTTACAGATATATCTCTAGATCACCTACAGATACGTATAACAACAGGAGAATGCAAAAGCATCCTCCTTTTCATGTCAACACATCTATTCCATCAATATGCATATGTTAATGAGACATCAGATTTGAGGATTTATCCTATAGCTAAAGTTCATTCTCCTACAAATAGATGTTTAGATTCTATGCCACATCCCCTCTAACTGATCACTAGTGTGCAGATGGATCAAGGGGAGATAAGTCAGGAAGGAGAGAGGGAGAATAATTTGACCATAACCATCAAGTACATTCTTTAAAACTTTTAAAATTAAATGTGGCACATGTCAGAAACATGAAATGAAAGAGCTAAGGGACTTTTCAGTAGTCTTCATCAGTCTGAACCGGGGCATCTACCCCCCAATGACTATGACATAATTAGATGCCTAATTATACACTATTTTTTAAATAACTAATTTCTGTCAGTGTGTACATAAAGAAGTATAAAGAAATTGTGTTTGTATCTTCTGATTATCTGTATTCATGCACATAGTTTCTATTCCATAAGATGAGAAAGAAATCAAGAACCTAATGCTCAATATTCATACTAATCCATTCTTCTAAAACTGTTATTAGAGATCAAAGGAAAACAGGAAATTTTTGACACCTTTGTCAAGCCGTTTAAAAGACCAGCAAAAAAAGAAAATGATTATCCAATGTCAAGAGGAATTATTTCATACATTTAAAAAAAAAATTTAAAAAAATATTTTTCATGGTTTGGCTTTAAAATATGACTTTAATAAGAAGCTTTAAGATTTCTTATTGGTTTTGTAGTCTGATTGTTTTTCACACGCATGTTTTATCTTTCTTCTGATAGCTGGCTAGTGTGAAAGAGATTATTTTGGCTAGAATAAAGCACAAACTTAAATACCAACTCTGGCATTGCAGTTAGAAGGATAACTTCTCTAAGTCACTGAGTGCCTATAAGTGCTTATTCGAAATGTTTCAAAGATACCCATACTCACAGATGGCATTAGCTTTGCAATCTAAGTCTGAACTCATTATGATTATAGTAAGAATGATTAATTTTTAATACCCCAACAAAGCAAAAATATAGGAGAGAAAAAACAAAGCAAAACAAAAAAGTGGAACATGAAGCTTGGCCAAATGCTTTGTTTGATTTACTTAAGGAAAAAGAAATTCAAAAACAATTACAGTGCTAAAGAAGGACTTGTCACAGCATTTTCAGAACAATGAGTTTTGTGGAAAGTATTTGTAACCCAAAAAAAAAAAAAAAAAAAAAAAAAGGCAAAAAACCTCTTTAGGCATTAAAGGATATTAACATTAAGGGGTATTAAGAACATCTGAGGTCTGTTTGACAGTTAGTGACATTTAATTTCTTTCTGTTTAATACATTTATTGGTGAAAAGAAGCAAATGATTTCCTTTTAAAAACTGAGCTTAGTGCTTGATCTACTGAGAAGAGAGAATATCCAATGTTACAGTCAGACCTGCCTATGAATGATGGTCAAATTATCAACCTGAATAGTTGGGGTGCTAAATATAAAATTAAGGTGTAATGAATTTATCCTTCTTTTTAATGGAGTAGCCTTTTTGGAATTCCCCTCTGAGTCATGTCTTTATTTTATTTTACTGCATCCCATAGAGTGATGCATGGAGCCGCTGTGTTCATGTTGATGTCCCAGTCTCTTATAATGTTACAACTGATGTCTGAGTTCTCTAGCTTGCTGTGCAAGGAACTGGTGTGCATACAGAAGAAGTACAAGATATCTACTTCATTTCCTTGTAAAGATGAGTGATTAGTAATTCATTCACAGATCTAGCTTGCTTTCTCTGTAGTAGAGGATTTTCTTTTGAGGACAAGGAATGTAGTGTCACCTTACATCTGAGTGTACTGACAGCATTTACAATTATGAATTGTAAATGTTAATTATTCTTTAATTCCATTTGAAGTCCATTTGCAGCTGGTACATTCCATTCAACTCTTTCGTAGCAGGAAGCATTCAATTTTCGTACATGTAGATGAAGTTAGCTTAAGAGAGTTTATATCTTAGGATGTAAGGAATATAATTTAGCAACAATTAGAATTATTCTTTGTTCCCCAAGTATCTTCAGTAGATGAAATTTGAAAACAGTCAACAACAAAAGAGTATCCTTGATACTGAGATATGTGTTAATGATATTATTTAACATATGGTTGATGTGACAGCTGCTTTGTATCTTTTTTTGCTAAATTGACAAGCCCTTATAAAACCTTTCTATAGTTTACATGGATTTGCAAATTGGATATCACAAAATCATAGAATGGCTTGTGCTGGAAGGGACCTTAAAGATCACCCAGTTCACACCCTTTGCAGTGGACGAGGTTGCTAGCCACTAGATCACTTTGCCCAGGGCCCCATCTGATCTGGCCTTGAGCATCTACAAGGACAGAGCATCCACAACCTCTCTGGGCAACCCGTTCCAGCACCTTACCACTCTATCTGTGAAGAACTTCCCCCTGACATCTGATCTAAACCTTCCCTCCTTGATCTTAAAATCATTCCTCCTTGTCCTCTCACTATCTACCTGAGTAAAATGTTGATTCCACTCCTGTTTATAAACCTCTTTTAAATATAGAAAGGATAAAATGAGGTCTCCCTGGAGCCATCTCCAAGCTAAACAAGCCCAGTTCCCTCAATCTTTCCTCACAGGAGAGGTGCTCCAGCCCTGTGATCATCTTCATGGCCCTCCTTCAGACCCTCTCCAACAGCTCCAGGTCCTTCTTGTACTGGGGGCCCCAGTCTAGACGCAGTACTGCAGATGGGGCCTCATGAGGGCAGAGGAGAGGGAGACAATCACCTCCCTGTCCCTGCTGGCCACCCCTTTTCTGATGGAGTGCAGGATACCATTGCACTTCCAAGCTGCAAGAACACACTGCTGGCTCATGGCCAGTTTTTCATCCACCAGAATCCCCAGATCCTTTTCTGCAGGGCTGCTCTCAAAGAGTTCTTCTCTCGGACTGTATATGCATCTGGGATTACTCCTACCCAAGTGCAAAACCTTGCACTTTGTTAAACTTCATTAGGTTCACACAGGCCCACCTTTCAAGTTTATCAAGGTCCCCCTGAATGGTGTCCCTTCCTTTTAACATGTCAACTGCACCATTCAGCATGGTGTCATTTGCAAACTTGCTGAAGCTGCACTTGAGCCTGTAATTGATGTTAATGATGAAGATATTGAAAATCACTGGTCCCAAGAAAGACCCGTGGGGGAGAACACTCATCATCAGCCTCTAGCTGGACAAAGTGCCATTCACCACAACTTATTTTGCTTTGTAAAATCAAAGAAAGATTTATCTACATCTAGGTCTTCCTTAGCCAGTTCACTTGTGATACAGATGATGACTGCAGTTCTTTCAAAAACAGGACTTTAAAGACAAGCAGAAATATACTAGTTCATTAAATTGACAACACCAAATTCATCTTTTAGTGTGCTTGGAACTGCTGGGCAGAGTAGACAGCAAAACAGCAGCATTAGAAAATCCAGAGGCCACAGTTGCTTTTAACATGCAGAGATGATTTGCCTGCAGTGGGGCTGCCAGAGGCCAGTATGAGGCTCAAAGTGTATCTTCCTTGTTCAACCCATAGCAGATCAGTCCAGCACTGCCCCAGGTCATGGGGAAGGGTCTGTGCTGTTGTCTCTTGGCCTATATTTCCTTTCTACTTTAGCTCGCTGCTGTAGGACGCTCCAATTAGCCTTCTTACTGCAAAGCTGCTTTTTGCTTTGCTGCGTGAGGAAAGTCAGAGTGCACCTGCCGAACAACAGAGGATCAGTCTCTTAAAGCATTTTCAGATAATTTCTCAATGTTTATTTCTTGTCCCAGACTGATTTAATTCCTTAACTGATTGAATAGATGTAGTTCAGTTATGAAGAAAAACAAAATTAAATTCTTGCAAGTGTGTGTTTTCACATCCAAGGCATAACACAACATCATACAACACTCTTTGTACCTTATTAAAGTTTTCAGGGACGTCTATACTTGCATGGAAATACTTTGGAGCACTATTTATACACACAATTACTTTCATATATCTGGTATATATTACTTTTGTGTACATGTAAATTAAGTTTGTGAATCACAGAATGGCTTGGGTTGAAAGGGACCTCAAGAACCATCAAGCTCCAACTCCCCTGCCACAGGCAGGGCCACAAACCTCCATATCTAATACTAGACCAGACTGTCCAGAGCCCCATCCAACCTGGCCTTGAACACCTCCAGGGATGGACAGGGTATCCACAGCCTCACTGGGCAGCCTGTTCCAGTACCTTTGTGTCTACATGCTTGCTAGAGGCACCATAATTATTTCAACTAAGAATATATATATGTATTTTTTTCTGACACTAGTATTATGAAATGTTAAGCATCTTGGTATAATTTAGGAACCTCAGTATTTTCAAGTACGTCATACAAAACAGATATTATCATTCAGATAAAAATATCCAAGTAACTAACTGTCACTTTGTAAGGATGTTCTCTATGTTCCCATATATTGAAATATGCAGGTGTCATTACATTCCGCAGTGGTACTGGTACATGCACTGAAATATCTAAGAATGCCTAAAGTCTGCCAATTTTTAACTGCTATTAACTGCTATATAACCCACAAGTGATTTGGGATCAGTGCATCTTGCACCTCTTTGTGGCATTTGACTAAATTAATCTATACAGAAACATTTCAAAGCCATTGGGGTGACCATGATGACCAGATAGGCTCACATTCAGTACAACAGACTATAGAAAATCATAAAGTAATTTCTTCATCAAAACTGCAGGATATATTTTTCATAAGAAAACCAGCCTTCACTTTGAGACTGAAAATGATGAAAAGACTATCATGTTCTCCATATATTCTTCCAGTATTTCATTTTACAAGTTTTAGTAAAAAAAAAAATGGCCTCAGGTAGGTTTACCTTCTAGCTATTTTATCTCCAGTGAAATTTTCTGCTGAATTAAAGAACTATCTACACTTGGAAGACATGGTCATAAAGAGCCGTGGCTTATTTCTTTTTATCTTGCACTGATCATCTTTCAGTCATAGCTTTCAAAATCACATGTACAGCTCTACTCATACGGTTGAGTCTTTTTTGAGACATTTCTCTATTTAGTAGAACTACTGAAATATCAGAGCAGAACATAAAGATTTATCAGTGTTCTTTTTGATACAGTCTTGATTTCATAATCAACAACAACCTTCTTAGTTATATCACTGCCTCCAGAGTTCATATTTAGTTGGTTATATTCTGAAATACCACTTTAGCATCCAAACCAGGCAAAGTCACTCTCCTCAACAGCTTCCCGATCAACACTGCAGGGACCTGAAGTTGCCATATTAACATATATCAGCTGCACTGCCTGTTTGAGTGCTGCCTCTCCACAAATCAGCTTTGTGCAGAGTGGACAGGGCTTCCAACAAATTTTAAATAACTCCCATTTCCTCGTATAGACCTGTCCCATATTACACAAACGTAGGAAAGCATTAGTTGCAGTAGCAGGGATAAAACAAAACACATCTTCAGGCTGTGCTTATTGCTCAAATGATGATAATCCAATTTTCTGCCTCAATGAAAGGACTCAGAACAAAGATACTCTGCAAATATTAAAGACTGAAAGAGTGAAAACATAGGTCTACAATAAGCCCCATCATAGAATTGAGTCACCCTTTCTCCACTTCTCTTAAACTTTCCTGTTTAGGAATGGAAACAGAAAAATGCATTACAGCAGTCAATCTTACCGCCTGTACTGATATCATCTCTGTGTGTAATTAAAGTTGCCTGTGTCATTTATATTCACATGAAAAGAATCCTGTCAAAAACCTGAAAGTATTTTTCAAATATATATCAATCTTGTGCATTTCAGTAGTGTTTGTATCTCCTTTCAGAAGCTAAATGTTAAAGTTTCAGTTGTGTAAATAAGCTGTATACATACCATTTCATATGCATTATGTTGTTAGAACTCAATTGATGTCTCATAGGCAGCTCAGTAATGTGCTTCTTTTTTTCGTTGGTGCACACATCACAAAATTATGTTTTGGGTGTGGAAAGGTTGAGACTAATTAAAGAGGCAGGAGCTCATTGTGAACCTCTATGTAAACCTTCACTTCTACCACAAATGATATTTTCGTGCTGCCTAAAATGCTTACTGGGAACACTCAAGCTATGGTCTTCTTTGCAAGGATAGGGTAATACTAAGCAGTGATTTGGAATGCAATTCACAAAAACATTCAGAATAAGAAAAGGGGGAGGATGCAGTCATCTTGCCTGGATAACAACAGCCTTCCATGAAAGCTCTCGGAGAGGCAGTATTTGTAAGAAGCATCAGGTTTTGCAAGCTATTAATATCATATTATCCTTTAACTTCAGACCTCTGAAACATTTTGTCATGCATTACTTTTCCTGGAAATGAACAACTAGTGGTTACACACAAAATTATGCAAGTGTGGGCACTTGTTTGTCTGCATCATTTTAGAACAATCAGAGTGTCTCAGTATAAATAAAATGAAACTTCCAGAACATATTTTTCCCAATTTCTAAACTTGCTCAGGTAACAATTATTTTTTACTTTACTGAAAAACAAATTGAGTACCATCATTTCCTCCCTGTTTCACAGGACTAAATAGTTCAATCTATACCACCCTACACCTCAGGGTGTCACAATTCTGTGTCTGTAGTGACAGATGTAATCACTGTGCAGTCAATGGGTTCTCCCAGGCTATTATCCAACCCTCTAGAGCACTTCACGATATTGTGTTGTGAAACAGATTAACTGACCCTCTTTCCAAATGACTTTTAAAGTCCCACTTGTATCTCTGAGAACTGACAACACGTATTTCATGTCCTGGTTCTTCTCAGCCTCAGCTTCCCTGTACAGAGAGATTACATTTTATTCTACATTTATTACACTACAGAAACACAAAACATTTCTGATTCCTATGCTGGAGAACTTGTAATACTGCTGTTCCCCTTTCCTGGGACTTACACTGTTTATCCAAAGAAATAATTGTTTTATGCTGCAGGGTCAACCCCAGTTGATAGAAAAGTACCACACATCCAAAAAATAAGAATTAAAAATAAAATAAAATAAAAATTACTGTATCCTTGAAAGTTCACTGATGAAGAAGGGAAATTAAGATAGATATAACCTATCTAGAGGCAAACCTTATGAAATTAACCCAGCATAATCTAACAGAATCTTTCTTAGTGTGTAACACTGAACTCTATCTTCAGTTAAATTTGCCAAATAGTTTCAGATCTGCAGCAAAACCAGTGACACCAGTTTCTAACATCCCAACCACTGACGAAGAACTGCCACTCCTCCAAAATCGTGCCTTGAATTTGGCTAGTATACAGATCTCCATTCTACTAAACAAAGCATCCAGTGGCTTGCTGGTGAGCCAACATTCTCACACAGTTTTGCTGTGTAAACGGCTCTTTTTGAATATTTCCGTACTTAAGTGCTGCATTGGACTGTGATTTGAAATTTTAAACTGTATTTATCAGGCAAGATGAATTAATTAGAGAAACTGGCTTGGAGTGGTAAGCATGCACACTGTCTTATTTCAGCTCTAAAAGATACATTGAGCTATCCCATATTGGCATGAAGAAGTAGATTTATGATAATGACATTACAAACACAAACTTAGCATGCATCTTACAAGTGATATGATACACTGAGTCTTTGAACAGTTCATCATGTCATGAAAAGTAAGGCTTGACCATTATTATGGTCTTTTAACTCAAATTAATATGATTATTTTTTCTGCAGAAATGCATGCTGATCACTGTGTATATTAATTTAGCCTATTATGATCTATGTTAGTGATCTCTGAATAATGATGACTTCTCAAAGCTTTCAGTGGATTGAAGGGACCATGATATAACAGTCCCGGCTTGAATATACACACCTGAATTCTGATTTCTGCAGTTCTGTTGTTTGCATCACAAAAATTTTGTATTTTAGGTATCTTCTACTGATTTGATTACTTTGCATCTTAGTATTAATATAAATATATCCTTTCCTGTACTTATCTCTGCATTTAAACTAGCCAGGGAAACTATCTTTCCCTTTTTTTTTTTCTTTTTTTTTTCTTCCCCCATTATCTTTATTTCATTAACTGCAATTCTATCTTTTCTTACATCATTTTTATTCTTGAAGGCATTAAATTGCTACCTTCCAAAACTGTTACAAGATTTTAAGCTTTGAAAAATCCATCAAAATCCATCAAGGCCAGATATTTACTGATTATTACAGGAGAGGTACTTAAATAGCAAGCTGAAACTACTGACTGATGTTCTTCAAAAGACCTTATGCTACTCAACCTTTTTAATTTTAGATGCACAGAATGCATCAAACGCTTCTGCTCTACAGTGAACCTGACATATTTATTTATTTATTTATTTAAACAGAATTTCTGTTTCATTGTTACTCATTCCCACTTAGGAGGTAGTCTGGAGCATAGTGTGAGAATATTCCTTTGAGAGAAGAGAGAAATTGAAAGCAGATCACCCAGGGCCTCATTTAGTGCTCTACTCAGTGAGCAGTGATGACATCTGCCACTTGCAGGAAAAGAGAATGCACAGAAACCTAAACCTGAGCTGCAGTAGTCCCTAGAGTCATCCCAGTAACAGGACAAACAAGCTTTCTTGCCATGAGGTTTTATAGTACATTTGCTGACTTATTTCACACTGGCTCTCAGAATTTTCTTCAAAAGATTTCTGATTTCTGACTCTGAAGCTACACCTGTGTTATCAAATCAGCATTCACTAACAGGCATTGCTAACCAATTTAGGCATTCCTGGAGGTGCTCTCTTCTTGTGGACCTGCCCTATACAGACTTATTTACCATGTCACATAGCTTAATTATCTTCACTTCTAAACACAATCTTACATCTATATCACAGGCAGATTATACCAATCTGGTAACCTTCAGTGATGAAGTGACAGCATTGGTTTGGTTACCTTCTGTGATAGAGTGACAGCATCAGCAGACTGACGAAGAGCAACTGATGCTATCTACATGGACTTGTGCAAGGCCTTTGACACTGTCCCACACCACATTCTTGTCTCTAAATTGGAGATATATGAATTTGAAGTGTGGACTATTTGGTTAATAAAGAATTGGTTGGATAGCTGTAGGCAGAGGATTGTGGTCAACGGCTCTATGACCAGGTAGAGACCAATGATGAGTAGTGTCCTTCAGGGATCTGCCCTGGGATCAGTGTTCTTCAGCATCTTTATCAATGATCTAAAAAGTGGGATTAGCAAATCTGCAGATGACATCAAGATGAGTTGTGCAGTTGATATAACAGAAGAGAGGGATGCAATCCAGAGGGACCTGGACAGACTCAAAAAGTGGGCCCATGGGAACCTGATGGGATTCAGCAAGGGCAACCCCAGGTATGTTTTTAAGATGGAAGAACGAGAGCAGCCCTGCAGAGATGGACTTTAATGTCCTGATGGATGAAAAGCTGGACATGAGCTGGCAGTGTGCAATTGGAGCCTGGAAAGCCAAGTGTATCCTAGGCTGCATTAAAAGAGGAATGACCAACAGGATGAGGGAGATGATTGTTGCTCCATAGTCTGCTCTAGTGAGGCTTCATCTGGAGTACAGCACCCATGCAAGAAAGATATGGAGCTGTAGTAGAAGGTACAGAGGAGGACCACAAAGGTACAAGAGTACTGCAGCACCACTTATGAAGAAAGGTTGAGGGAGCTGAGCCTGTTTAATTTGGAGAAAGCTGCAGGTGTAAATCACTACAACCTTCCAGCATTCGAGGGAAACTTACAAGCAAGAGTGGGATTGACCTTTTACACTGTCTGATAGTGGTAGGACAACAGGGAAGAGTTTTAAATTTAAAAAAGGGAGGATTTACATTAGATATTATGAGGAAATTATTTTTACGCAGAATGTGGGGTGGCACAGGAATATACTGTCCAGAGAAGCCGTACATGCCCTACCTCTGGCTCAAGGCTAACATGGGGCCCTGAGAAACCTGATCTATTGGATGGCAATGCTGCCCACAGATGGGGTTTGGAATGGAAAGATCTTTAAGTTCTCTTCCAGCCCAAGCCATTCTATGATTTTTATTTTGTTTTAATACCACCAGTTGATTAATTACCTCTGATTACACTGAGCACTATGGAACTCTAGAAACATATTTTCATTTTTCATAAGCAGCATCTGTGGATGAATTCAGAGCAGAGCCAAGGAACCTTTTCTGCTTCTCTTCATTTCCCTTCCCAAAGAAACTGCCTTTGCCACATCTAGAAGCAAAGATTTCTGAAGCAGCTCTTTTGAGATCACAACATTTTAGGTGAAATTACTTACAGCCTTTCAAGAATAACTGAAGGTAGGGAACTCAATCCGCTAACGATGCTTCTAAATGCAGCACGTTTGTGTTCTCCAGCATTTCAGCTGAACTTAGGCCTTTAACTTAGACCTTTAAAAAAGTTGAGTTATTGAGTTATAAATTGTTGAGTTATGCAACTTCTTTGGACTTCTCTCACTCATGGAGAAAACCTTAATTCACTTGTTCCTAATCATCTTCTTCAACTTAGCTTCCTTGCTGGAATCAAAACAAAGGCAGCATTTGAAAGAGATCTGCAGAAGATCTCTACTGCCTTTTTTTCCTCCAGATGAATACAGTGATTCTACTAGAAAAGTTCCCATTTGGAAACCTCAGGAGGAGCTTCTTTCTCCTTTAGCTCTTTCCTTTACCTTCCACATTCCCACTGCTTACTGCATTAGGGTACAGCTTGCAGGACTTTCTTACATCTTTCCATATTAGAGGGGAGGTTCAGGCTGTTAATGTTCTGAATTCTGAGATCCTAGGGGGCTGCTTTCCATTTTACCACGCATATATTTCAGAACAAACAAGAAGGACTGTGAGCATGGGAGAGAGTTGCCTGGTTTTCACATTTTTTTGCTTTATCATGTCTACTTCTGTCTTTGCACCATTTACAATAGCAAAAATTTACAAGCCCTTGGAGTAAATACAATGAGAAATATTCAACTTTCAGCTTCATGTCACTGTAAAAGCATGGGGTTTTTAAAGCAATAGGTAACAATGATTGTTTCACCCTTTGTGATTAGCCACAGCTTTGAGACATCTGAGTTACTAGTTTAAATAAAAAGACTTGTCTATAATCTGCAGGGTGTACTGGATGATGAACATTTTTAAATTACATGGTTTGCAATTCTTAGTTCCACTGAATTTACAGCTGCTTTCAGACTCAGCAAACTGCATTTGATAAGGCTGTATGTATTCAGTCCGGAGCCTTTCTTTAGGTATATAATTGAAACTATTCTATCAAATCATAAGTTTCACTTAAAGAAGACATGTTCCATGAACTAGTCAAAAATTTTCCATCCTTCCATGAACACTTAGTGGTGGGTGTATAATGTCATTTAATCCTTCTCTGAAGCTCAGGCACAGTGAATAGTACTGCAGTGATGACAGGTATGTGTCCAAGTGGAGGCTTGGATTATTCCAATAAGTGCAGTCTTGTTGTATAGCAGTTATAAATTCAGAGCAACAGATGTCTGATTAAGGTTCAGTCCAGACCTTCTGCTGTCATTTATAGACTGGCATGTGCTCATAGATTTGTGCACATTCAGGTTCTCAGATGGTCTCAAACTTGATCTCCTTCTCCGGTGGATTATAATTCTTTCTCTCTTTTCATTTGGACTCTGTGAATTGAATAGCGTACCTAGAGAACTCGCTGGTGAAGACTGAGGCAACGATTTTTTTGACCTCTGCCTTCTTCATGTCGGTTGCAGCTAGGTCTCCTGCAGAGTCCAAAAGAGTTTCATTTATATCTCTTTGTTGTTCTATGTACCTGAATAAACCTTTTTCTTTTTCACATCTCTAGCTAAATACAGCTCCAACTGTGCCATGGCTCTCCTCATTTCTTCCCTTCACTCCTGGACTCGATGACTACAATCCGTATCCCCACTAACTATACATTTGTATTTATCATTTGGATAAGAGGCCTTATCATAGAATCATCGCCTAGTTCCAACCCCCTGCTAAAGGCAGGGATACCTCCCTCTAAACCAAGTTGCTCAAAGCTCATCCAGCCTGACCTGGAATGCTTCCAGAGGGGTATTCACAACCTCTCTGGATAACCTGTTGCAGTTTCTCAACACCCTCACAATAAAGAATTTCTTCCTAACATCTAAGTCCAGTTTAAAACCATTTTCTTTCAGCTTGTCACTACATACCCTTATAAAAAGTTTCTTCCAGCCGTCCTGTAGGCCCCCTTCAAGTACTGGAAGGCTGCTACTGGAAGGTCTTGTTTCATCCAAGCTAATCTCCTGCCTTCAAAGCCTGACCTCTTACATAGAATCATAGAACCACAGAATCAAAGAATTTTTCATGTTGATAACTGATAGTTAAGTGAGTTCATACTGTATGACAGCTGCTGCATTTAGGGATTAAAAAAAAAAAAAAAAAAAAGTATTTGTGCTAAAATTTACCCTCAGAAATATAAAATATTTTAAAAATCATTATAATAGCATTTACTTATGTTCACTATTTGACAAAGCAAATTCTCAGCTATAGAACACTATTTTTCAACACAATCATCACCATTAGCCATGCATTTTCACCAGCAATGAACAAGAGCCTACATGCTGCATTCATAAAAATCTGCACAGCAGAAGTGACCCACTGATTCACAGCTGCTATAATAGCATAGTTGCTAAGAAATGTTATGCATGCAGTCCATCTTTCATCAGCCCGAATAGATAGAAATCAGAAGATACCAAATCCATACAGTGGATGTGGTTGGACAGACCAGCTGAGACTAAGCAGCATGCTCAGTCTCAAAATGGGATGGGATGTGGCATGGCATTAACATCTTGTAAGAGAAAGTTGTCTCCTCTTCTGGTCTTACTCTGGAATTCTGAGTCTTCAGCTTTACATCATTATGTACTGTCAGAGCTGACGGTTTGTCTGGGTTCTAGGATATCTCAAAAGATAGTGCCCATAATGTTACCTGCTGAAATCTGTGCCTTGAACTTCCTTTTCTGTGGGAAATCCACACGTTGGCACTGCCATTTCAACTCCAGATCATAGTGATGACACCATGTCTTGTCACAAGAAATATGTCACCTTCAGCCTCATGTTGATTTAGTAGATCTGGGTAAATTTTTGTATAGTATTCTTTCTGTTCCTGTTTAAGCATTTACAGAAATCACATAGCACAAACTGTACAATATTCCAATGCTACCACTCTGGCTGTATTCTGCAGATTTGTGCTGATGAGCTGATCAAGATGCTGCTCATTTTCTGGTGTGACAGCTGTGCATGGCTGTCTGGAACATTGCTTGTTTTTCATCTCACTGCTGCCACTACTGAAACACACCACCCACTGCCACTACTGAAACACACCACCCACAGCCTCACATCCACTGTTTGGTCTCTGTATAAATTCAGTAAGCATTGATGAATGTCAATGAATGCAATCTTTTTCACATGGAGGAGCTCAGTTCCACCCCTTTGCTTCATGCATACTTCCATGTTAGACACCATTTTGTTAGAGTGGCCCTCTGCAGCCATCTGTCACATATGAAAAAAAAGTAATAGAATAATGGCAGTAGAGTTCAACACGTATTGCCAGACCACCAACATCCTTGTTGATGTGCCTTTGATGTCATAGACCAACATAATAAATAGCAGGCATTGCTTTCGGTGCAACCCTTGGTTAGACTTGTACCATGTATTTTCTTTCTACGGCTACTATAAAGAACAACTGATTCAACATCTGAGCTCAAGCACAGGGTTAAGAATAATAATAATCTATGCTTTTTAAAGAATAGGAGTATTGTTTCTTCCACTTATATTTTCAAGACATTATTAATATTATAACAAAAGTAGAGTTGAATGTTTTAGTACAAAAAGAGTCACTTAAACATTGCAGAAAACTAGAGGGAATAAGAGACACAAGCGCCTTTACAATGTTAAGAATTTTAAATTTACATGTTGACCTTTTAGACACTTTAATGCCTGGCTATCATCTGACAGTGATTATGTTTCATAGCATCTTAGAAGTAATTCACAAAGGTTATGCAGATAGCACTTTTTAAAGTAACCAAGTGGATAATATCCATCAAAGGCAACATTTTATTCAAGTTTGATCTGTCTAATGGAAGTTTAACTTAGTCTACTCTTCAGTTACTTGAGTAAGCAGGAAAAATGGGTAAAAGTGCTAGAAGCAGTTTACCATTCACATATTAGCTTCTTTCTCTCTGCTAATGCACTTGAACCCTAAACTGCAGTGATCACAGGATGCCTGCTGAGAAGGTAATGGAGTTTCTCTCTGCTCAAGTTCACTACTCAGCCCTCTTGATACCTGACATGACCTAGTGTTTCAGAAGTGTAAGGATGTGGCAGCAGAAGACAAGATGAGAGTGAGATGGATTTATTGACTATGGAAGTTGTTATTCCTGGAAAACTAAATAAGTTGCTCCAAAAGATATTACTTTCAGAGCTGCCCTTGTAAGTCACAAGGATAGAATCATACATTTGAATTTAATCATAAGAGTATTTAAACACTCTGAACAACAATGTATTAAAGCAATGTTAGGGTATATGATAGTGAGGAAATCTGACTAGTTAGTAGTTAAGCAAAACATGAGATTCAGCTAGAAACATGCAAGGGAACTGTTAGCCTCCTTCTTGCTTTATTTCTAGAGCATATTACAAAACAAAGAGGCTACACACTGAAAATGGCACAAAGAGCTTTAGCAGTGGCCTTTTAACAAGTCTGAATGATTTACAGTCTATGCTGATCTTGTTATTTCATTGGACTCAGTTAGTATGAAACAGACATGGTTGAGTGCACTGAGTTGTGCACTTTAATGGTATGACCCACTAGGGGATTTTACTAGGAACTGTATGCTTCTGCACTGCAGGCGAGTAGTCAGTGATTTCAGACACATCCCTGAAAAAAGCAAGTGTTAAGAGGTACTCAGGTGGTGCTGGTTTTCCATTTGCCCACTGTGACTTTATCTTTACTGACTGTGTAAAATCCAGGGAACTAACAGATAACATGCTTGCAGTCAAAATCAGGAAAATAAAGATAGTTTATAGATAGTTGTGTCATTGTAGTATGGACAGTAATAGGAAGTCAGCTTTGAGCAAACAGGAATCTTTTTCCATAGACTTCATGCTAGCCAGTGACTTTCAGTATATTTTTTGCCATTTCTTTTTGCTTTTGTAGGTTCAAATCTTGAAGTGTTAAATCTATAAGATTAAGAGAGACTATTTTATTTGTGTTCCATTTCAAATGCCAGAAAAAATCATACTTAATGAGTGTTTCCACGTAAGAAACCTCTAGTTCCTCACGTTCCTATGGCCCGGCTAGGGTTCACGCCATCCCTGCTATGACCCAACCATCTCACCACGTGCACACCAATGTGATGTTAGGCAGGATGGCGTTTATTGGAAGTGAAACAGCAACTTATATACATTACATGCTTATCTATGTTACTACGTCCACGTGCGTTTACTCATGTCTAGTATATCTACGCCTCCAAGCGTGCGTCAGTCTCTTATCACAGAGCAGGGGAGGTCCTATCGCATCACAGCCCGATACCCCGCAAACGCCTACTGCAACAAATGAGAAAAATGAATCTTAAGAGATTTCACAGCCCAATTTTCTGGGTTTCAAAGTGCAAACAGTCTTTTTCAATTGATATGTCGTTGCTGCATTACAAGAGCTGCCTACTCAGCGAGCCTGGTGCTTTTCATCAATCTTTACTCTTATGACAATGAGTATCATTTGGGGTAAAATGTTTTTTAATTTGTTCACACTATCTTACCAAAACAGGACTTTGTCCCATGAGTACAATTTTCTTCTTCTGCCTCAAAGTATTATGAACAGTGGGTAAACTTAAGTACGAACATGAAATTCAAAATATCAAGTCAAGTAATATTAAAATCAAAAGAGGGTGCAAATTTTGTTTTCTTATTATTTCTTATTTTTTTATTACTCATTGATCTTCTCTGACCTCCAAAACGATGCTTTTCATTCTACACTTTTAAATAGTCTGTTGCAGCTTGTGTTACAAAGATTCTTCTCAGTTGTGCCTTGGAGACCTCAGCAAACAACTTAGCTTGAATTGTTTTGAGTGTGAAAAGGATCACACCTAATGGTTTTGCTGCATCACTCTTGTTCTTTGTGTTAATATGCCTGTGTTAATATGTGTACCAAACTACAGCTGTATAGCTGTAGGTTACACTGACTGTACTTTCCCAAGAACATAAAGTCAAAGTAATCACTCTACCTCCATGGACAAGGGAAAACACCCATTGTCATGGCTGTGACACTGTTTGATTATTAGTTTAAGATGGGGGCTTATTCTTCAGACTATCAAGTTGGGAGAGGCAGAGTGGGAAGAAATAAGAGTGAACCAATCCTTGAAATTCACTCAATTTAAAAATGAACCAACCAGTACATATACTGATTTTCACAAGAAAGCTTCTACAAAGCAGTTAGTTTTCTACTGAAAAATAGTCACTCAGTACAAATGGAAGTTTCTGGAACACGACTACTGTGGGACATTAATTAAGATATCATTCCAAAATGATACAAGAAATGATATCTGCCATGGACAGCAGACAGGCAGAGTTCGAGGTTGAGTTTTAAAGGAAAAAAAATCTAGCAGTGCAATCTAAAATAATTACCAGCTTCTTGGAAAAAGAATGGAAACATTCTAATAGACTAGCAAAATTTTTAAGTATTTACTGAGGCTGGCAGTGCATGGACAGAGAAGAAACAGGCAGCAATCATCTGTGAGGAGTTCTTTATGGGAACAATGGGCAAGATCACAAGAGAAGATAGCCTGAAAAGACATTCAAACGAATGGAAGGAAGAAGTTAATTTAGAACTCAGAAACTGTCTTCCCTCCTTTCCCACGTAAAACTATGCTGTTAGGAAGAGTAATGAACCAAGGTCACCAAGCATATATCATAAGACATCCTGTGGGTATGGACCAGTCCTTGGGTAAGCACTACTGAGAGTTCTTTCATCTGAGTAGGATAGGACCTGTGAGTGAGTTATATTCACACCAGTCATACACAAGACTTGTACTGACAGGTTTTTTTCTTTGGAAAGCACCTTAATGAACTCTACAGATGACACCTGAACAAGGACTGGGTTAGCCAGGCCATCTGTGATAGAGGTCATGGGGAGACCAGACACCCACAAATCACAGAGTAGTAGCTGGGCCAGTGAGAGCTGGGGCATGGGCACTGACCAACAGCCCCTGAGACTTCCATCCTCAATGACTCAGCAACAGTACACAGCCACAGAAGGTATTAATTTGGGCATACAGTTATCTCAAAATTAAGTCCTATGCAATGCTGTCAGGAAAGTCAAATGGAAACTAGGAAAATATTCATTATCCTAAACTGGAATAAGCCAAAATTAAAGGCCTATGTACAAAAAGAATAATTAAATAAGAAAAAGCTGTCAATTAAAGAAAAGAAGTCTGCAAAACTCAGCGTGTCGGGGCAGATAAGTAACACTGAGAAAGTATGTCAGAGTCTAAAGGGCTTGTCTGAGAAAAGAAGTGAGAGACTGGAGTGATTTCTGAACCTGACAAGCTTTAAAGTACTAGCACATTTTCATTTCATTTGCAAGATTCTTCAACACTATTCAAATAATGTCTGTAGGGGCTTGCCCAACTGAGACCGTTGTAATTTAGAAATTTGTTTTGGCAAGACTTCAATTATTCCTTGGAAGATTTCTAAGGGAGAACTGGAGGGGAATTCATCTTAATATGTTCTAATTACTACAAACATACTGTTAGAATTTGACCATGGGTCTAAGCAGACCTTCTTATCACATAGACTTTAATGTTTTCCATTACTTGAGGTGGGATTTTTATTTATTTATTTATTTATTATAGTTGCTTAAATAGTTTTACAGTGGAGAACCTTTATGCATAGTGACTCATCTGGATCCTTCAAGTCTCCCTCGGATCCTTCAAGACCCTAGGGAAGGATAGTTGTGTTGTTAATATTTGATTTTTCTATATAAAATAGTGATGCTAGCTTCTATTTCTGTGAATATCCAAGGCATCAAAAGAAAACATAAAGTGAAAAAACTGAGTAAATAGTTTTATAAGAATTAGAAGATATTTTCTCTTTTAAAAAGAAAAAAAAAGCAAAAGCTACCTTCTAATTCCTCTGTACTTTACTTGTCTTCATAGTGTGCTGAAAGGTACATTGTAGGTGTTTTTTATAGTCAGTTAAAGATAAATAAAAAGTAAATGTATTTCAGCCTGTATTCAATCTGTGTTTGACTCGGGGTCCTGGATGTCACTTCCCATTAAAAATAAAATAAAACTTGTATATGGAAAAAAAAAAAAAAGTTAATCTGCTGTATTTCTGTTTGTACAGTAACTAGACTTGTGTTTTTTTCCATGTAATCTTGTATCTCTCCTATTGCTTATGTCCTTGCTTTAACAAAGGACAAAATGATCTTACATGCTTATGTATGGGAACTGCTGAATCATGGCCTGAACCTCTGATTAATCACTTGAGGCGAGCAATGAGTCAGCCATAGGAGCACAGGTGAAAGCAATTTACCTGTGCTGCAGGAAGGGGTGGAGCCTGGCTCTATCTCTCCTGGACCCATTTAAGAGCTGACTACCAGGGGGGAAGGTTCTTTCCTGGAGATCCACTCCACTGGAGTTTCCTGAGCAAGCCCACAATATGGGTAAGCATCCTATCTATTCTCTTTGTCTTACTTTGCCTAACTCTCTTGTTTATTTCATTATTATAGCATCTTAATATTATTTGATTATACAATATTCCTTGATTATACACTATTCTTTGATTATACAGCTTAAAATTGAAAACCATTTCACGGAGTGTCTCCTTTATTCAGTGAAGTTGACGCAATGCTGACAGCAACTGCAAGTGCAGTTTTGCTAATGCGTAACTTACTTGTATCTGAAGAATATCTGTATTGGTTCTGTGCCAATGGACCTAGTTCACAGGAATTAAGATTTTTAATGAAATATTCATACAGCAAAGTATTATTTTCTCTTGTAGTTCTGAAAAGCCCTGAAGCTTTTATAATACTCATATGTTCTTCATCGTAATATATGTGAAAACAATTCTAAGTCTGATGGACTAGGTTTAGATATCTCAGTCAAGGCAAAGTAACATTATTATGGCAAGAGGAATTATGTAAGAGCTTATCTGATACACAGCCATCACACTGACCTATTAATTTTCACTTCAATCTCTATATATGATACATTTTCACATCAGGAGACTTCTTTTCACGAAAATCAAACAAAGCCAGAATCTCTCTTCAAAGCAGACTAAAATTCAATAGATAGCATATAGAAGTATTCAATCTGAAGTAAAAGGTGTTTGTCAGAGATATCTATCTAACAAACTTTGACAGTGGCTACAGGTCAGCTATCTTTAACATATAATCTTGACTAATATGTTAATATGTAATAAATGTTAACCATCTTGGAGCTGTAAATGCATATTTTTGTACCCACCACAATTTTCTTTCATTTGATAGTCTTGATATGAGTTAGACAGACAGTAATAACTTCTTTTTTCTGACAGGTCTTAGCATCAGCATTGGTTGTCTGTCTAAACTTACATTTCTTGTATAAAAAGTAAATAAATAAAAAAAATACATTAAGTAATAATATGAAATTAAGTACACAGTTCTAAGCACTTACACAAATAAATTCCAGTACCAAAGACAATACATACCACATCAGCTTACAAGGGCTTATAGATGCATAGCCAATGGTAGAGTGTTCTGTGGTCTTCTTCACATTAACCATTTTCTTTTGCTATCTCTTGCACCTGAATCACTTGTGTAAGAGTACACGTCGGTATTTTTTGAGGAAATCAGATTAGGGCTGCAGCACTCACAGTCATTCAAGAGCTCTCAGCCCCAGCTTTGGTGAACCCAAAATATTCAGTGTCCCCAAGGGTCCTTGAAATTTATGTATTTGACTGGCTAGCTTCCTTGATTTTAGTCTTACATTTACATTAATTTTTGATGTGTATCTGGATCAGAATTTCTGGTGCCATTTTCTTTGAAATAAGTCTAATTGAAGTGTGCTAAACTAATGCATGGTAAGTGGAAACATTCAGAATTTTGTTTCAAAATTCCATTACTATTGTAAACAGAATAGCCAATGCAAACAGAGCCCACAAGGGCTAGCTGTAATTAATGCTATTTCAAATCCTGATAAAGGAAGAAGACAACTGGTCTCTCTTTTTTTGTGTGCCATACCTCATCTTCAGCTATTGACACTCTATCTTTCAAGTATTCCTTGCTCTCAACTGCCCCAATGTCAGAGAAAAAGGTAAGCTGTGATTTCAGTATTTAAGCGAAGTTATTCCTTCCAGTATTTGAAGGGAGTGTACAAAAAGGAGGGGATATGTTTGCAAGGGTGGATAGTGATAGGACAAGGGGGAATGGTTTTAAACTGAGACAGGGGAAGTTTAGGTTAGATATTAGGAGGAAGTTTTTCACTCAAAGTGTGGTGAGGCACTGGGACAGGTTGCCCAAGGAGGTTGTGGATGCCCCATCCCTGGAGGCATTCAAGGCCAGGCTGGATGTGGCTCTGGGCAGCCTGGTCTGGTGGTTGGTGACCCTGCACATAGCAGGGGGTTGAAAATAAATGAGCATTGTGGTCCTTTTCAACCCAGGCCATCCTATGATTCTATGATAGGCTATCATAGAATCATATATATGTGTATATATATGGAGTGATAAAGAATGGAAAACTCACAGTGTATGCTGCAGGTATCTTGCAGCATAGGAAATTTTTGTTATTTCCCATCAGAGAAGGCTTTAGGAGTTGTGAGGCTGATCAGTAGTCTGCTCAGAAGCTGTCCACAGCCCTCTTTGTCAATGGGCATCAAACAGAAAAAAAATTAGCCTTATTTTGAATGAATCTAGAACTTTAAGCAGATTTCTTAAATAAACTGAATCTGACCTATCATTTACGAAGTCCAATAATCTGATCAGAGCCTCTTCAGGGTAATGAGAGAGCTATAGGCAACTGGTACCATTCATAGCAACTGGAAATGTCTTAGTTAAAGACAGTATGCTGCTATTTCCAGCTGCTGTAAATAGTAGCTATTGAGTTTAAAGCCCATCTGAGATATTTCCTTATCCACATTCACTACTACTACAAAATTTACTGACAGGTCGTGACTCAAATATTCCCAGTCCTCTTCCAGTGCCTTTGACTTCTGGCTATAATACAGTATAGAACAAAATGGTATGTTTCTAGCAATTGCTGCCCCAACCCATTAAAAAATACTGTGATTTACCAAGATATCTCTACATAGACAATTTTTACATAGACAACAGATGTCTTTCTGTTTTTATTGAAAGAGATTTGCCTGATCTCATCCATCAAAGCCTTGATTGCCAATACAATTAAAGACAGAATTAGGAAAAAAAGAAAAAGAAAATAGCTTTTGTTTTCAGGTTAACATAAGGTTCACTGAAACATTAGAGTAGTTATGTAGACAATTTCTGTGGACCAACATAGGTGTAATGGTTTGTTACTCACAGTAAGCAGCTCATCTATGTAAATCCATTATTTGCTTATTATCTAAGCCAGTCTTCAAAATGGAACAAAAGCAAATGTCCTTTGACCTGCCCTGGGAATTTCAAATAAACTATTATTACCCATGAGGTTTTTAGTTGCCTTCTGATTTTTACTTCATGAAAATCTAAAGGCAAAATTATTTTTTTAAAAATATATTCTCATATTCCATTCCAGTAATATCTGAAGTGCAGATGATGGTGACAAAAATAATCAAACAAGGAATATTTCTGAAGGAGCTAAACATTTAGGTGAACAGAGGTGGAAAAGATTACAAGAGAATAGCACTGCTTTAATAATACGTGACATATTATAAAAGCTTGAGTCAAATTATCTTACAGGAATTTAGTGCCTGTGTCTATTTTCTATGTGCAGTATACTTTTTCTTTTTAAAGCCCCTGACAAAACATGTAGTTTTGGCTTATATACTTTCTTGTGTGTCTATAAAAGTTTACAGATCTTCCAGCAAAGATACTATATGGATAAGATGACCTTTAGAGGTTCCTTCCAACTCTAAGGATTCTATGATTCTGTGATACTGTAATAGAGATGATGACTACTGTCGTTTGAGAGCACTATTATGATGACCTCATTACATCATTAGTTAAACATAAAATGAGACAAATATTCACTACTAGGATCTGACTTAGAAAGAAATGTTTCATATTTAGCCTCCATTAGTTCTGCTTTTGTTCGTTTGTTCCTGTTTGTTACACACAATCTTACTCCCATTTTCCAAGAAGAGACTTCTGTTTTCTTTAAACCTGTAATGTAGCTTGCATCCTCTGAATCATTTCTGCCCTGCAAATAAATAGGTATTGATGATAACTGAATAGACATTCCAAAATAATGATTCAGCAGATGGATTTGTGAAAGTGCGTTATTCTGTCCTTCTGGTACTACTCTGATTAGTGCACGAGTGCACATGCACTTATTTTATTGGCTCTAAATCAACTGCCAGTAGCTTAGGAAATTTTTTCTCCCTTCTTTGCTAAAAATTTATATTATTTGGATATTCAATAATGGAAGTAGAAGAGATATTACCCAAAAAACAAAAACATATTTGATGTGGATGACTATGCTAGGAAATTCAGATTAGTAACTTTCTCTTGATATATGTGCACAAACATTAATTTTCCTACACAAAAATCTTTGAAGGTCATTCATGTTTCAGAATATTTAATGACTGAATTTTGTTTAACGAATTTTAATAACTGAAGTTTTAAGCACTTCAATATGACTTTCATTTGTATTTTATTCCCAACAAATATGCATTAGAGCAAAATAAGAATATAACCTTGGGTTGTCTGTAATTTTTATATTCAACAGATATGATTGATAAGGACAAAATCAGAACAGAACAGCAGAGAAAAAACATTCACACTTCACCTTAGTGAAAAAATCTTAGTTAAGGGGAAGGGAGATGCTGACATGCTTATAGCAATCTTGTTTTGCCTGGGGAATGCAACAGCCATGAAAGTTCAGTTATGTTGAAACACAGTTTGTGAGGACTTACAAGTCAGCTAAAAAAAAATGAGATTTAAAATTTTAAGCATATCTCTTGCAGTGTTCTAATGAAAATACCTCAAATACCTGATATTTGGTCGGAGTAATGATGCCAGGTCAAACAACACATCATACAGGAGACCACTTCAGTTGTGATACAGACTTTTATATAACGGGTAAAGAGTCATAATCTTTGCAGGTATTCATGCAGATTAACTGCAAAGCTTGTGAGACTTTGCACAGCAGGAAATTTGATGAAAGATGTGGAAACCACAAAGGAGAGAACTACCATCGATAGGTATGCACAGAGACAGTGGCAAGAAAGGCTCTGTTAAGCTGCATTGTAATGATCATGATCATAGGATCAACCACTTTGGTTGCTACTAGGCTGCTGAAATAAAAGAAATGTAAGGCAGAAAAGAAGAGTAGAGGTAACTTTCTTATCAGAGTCTGCATTTCCAAAATAGGTGCCCATATGAGTACTGACATTGTTAGTTACATACCTATGTATATGGACAGCTAGAATTTAATAATTACTGATCTTACCCAGATTATGTACACTTTGAGATGTTCTCAATATCACTTCAATAGGATATTTAATGACTGAGCATGGTACCAGTATGCAGTAAGCTTACTGCATTTTGGAGTAGCATAGCCTTACTTATAATCTATATTTAAAAAATGCACTGCAATACACATTTATGCAACCAAATCAGTTGTGATCTTCTGGGTAAAGCAGGGAGAAAAATGGCCATTACTGCTTAAGTAAAAGGAATGGAGATCTCATTTTCACAGACAGATCAATTTATTTTTTTTTACACAAACTTTAATCAATTTTAGCAGAGTCTCAAAAGAATAAATACTATAAATACTACCTTTCACATACAAATATTCATGAAAAAATTAACATTTAAATGGTTCAGATTGCATATTCTCAGGTTTTATTTTAATTTATTGTGTGGAAAGCAATGCTTTTCTTTTTTTGCATTACAATAAGATGTTATGACTCTAAAGAAGTCCAAAAAGGTACTGTGATACAAGATAAATTTCTGCCTGCAGAAAAGAAAACCTGCATTTCTGAGTAACATCAGGACAGTAACCTATTCTATGGTTTGAATGATAGCCAGAGGGGAAGGCTATGAGAGGTTATTTCAGCATACCAAAATAGAGAAGAACTAAACAAGAATATGAGGAGAATAAGGAAGGATTATCAAAGCATCAAACAGACTGAGAGAATTAGAAGTGTCAGGCTGTAAACCCTGGAGTTCTCTACCAATGAGAAAACACACAACGGGTAGCAGGAAATATAAACTGTTGTGTTTCTCAGCTCTGTGTTCTCAAGGTTGCCCACAGCAAATTCCACTCAAGCCCGGACTATTGAACACGAACATTTCTCACATTTATCGTAAGAGAAATACAATTAATCCAGACAATATCTTTGAAACTTTTTAGGACAGTGACTTTTTTCAAAGTTATTCTCTTAATTTGACATGACCTCAGGTCCAAAACTACCTGAGTGCATGACAACAAATCTTAAAAAGTTGCAAGAAATAAGTCATAGTATAATTATTTTTCCTCATAAAATGTTTTGAATTGGAAGTGACCTAAAAGATCACTTACTTCCAACCTCCCAGCCATGGGCAAGGGGGAAGGTTGCTAACCACTAGATAGTCTGCTCCTCCAACAAGGGCTTGAACACATTCAGATATGGAGCATCCGAAGCTTCTCCAGACAACCTGTTCCATTGCCTCACCACATTCTGAGTGAAGAATTTCCTTATAATATCCAATCTAAATCTTCCCTTTCCAGTGTAAAATCATTCTCTTCTATCACCATTGTACAAAGTCAGTCCCCCCTCCTGCCTAAAAGGTTCCTTCAAGTACTAGAAAGATTCAATGAGTTAGCACTGAAGCTTTCTTCTCTTTGTAAAAGCCAAATTTCTTCAACCTTTCTCCACCAGAACAGTGCTCAAGCCCTCTAATTGTCTCTCAAGTCCTCTAATCGTGGCTCCCTCTTGGACTTTGTCCAACAACTCCATATCTTTTGTGTGCTGGGGGTCCCAGACATGGATGCAGTACTCCAGGTATTCACAAGGTGGAGTAGGGGAGGACAATCACTGTCCCTGTACGTGCTTGAGCAATTTCATATCCTTCTTTTAGTGAAGGACCCAAAACTGAACACAGTATTTGAGACATGGATCCACCAGTGCAGAGTACAAAAAGACAATCACTTCCCTAGTCTGGATCAGAAAAACAATTTCTGATTCAGATCTTCTTTGTCACCTGGACATACTGCTGCTGTCTTATGTTCAGCTGGCTATCAACCAGCATCCCCAGCTAAGGAAAACTTTCTAGCCACTATTCCCCAAGCCCATACAGCTATATAGGATTGTTATGACCCAAGTGCATGACCTAGCATGTTGCTGTATTGGTTGTAACATGTTTGAATGTGGACTACTGAACCAGTGTATACAAATCCCTCTGCAAAACCTACCCTCAAGCAGATCGACAGCCTCACCTAAACTGGTATTATCTATGAATTTACTGAGCATGCATTTGATTCCTTCCTCTGAAATGTTAAACAAAACTGGCCCCAAGACTGATTCCTGGGTGTCTTCAGTAGTGACTAGCCACCAACTGGACTGAACTTCATTCTCTAGCACCCCGACCCTAGTCATTCAACCAGTTATTCACACAGTGAACTGTGTATGTGTCCAAGCCAAGAACAGCTAGTTCATCTGGGAGAAAACTGTAAGAAACAGTGCAAGGTGTTTTACTAAGATGGAGATAAATGATAACCACAGATATTACCTCAGCTACTACTATTTATCATACAAGGTGTTCTGATCAGTCAGTCAGGAGCTGCCTTTCATAAAACTATGTTGATTGGATCTGATCACTCAGTTGTCTCATATGTATTGGTACTCAAGATGATCTACTCCATGAGCTTCCCAGGTCATAACAGCAGGTCTGATGTTCCCTGGTTCTGAGGCAATAAGTACCTCAGCCTTTTCTTAATCTTTCATCACCAGGTTTCTCCTCACATCTAATAAAGGATGAAGATTCTCCTTAGTCCTCTTTTTGCTGTTAATGTATTTATAGAAGCTCTTTTGCTTTTTACTGCACTACCCAAAATAAATTCTAGTCGGGCTGTGATAGATAAGGGTTAAGTTTGTTAGTCAAATCGAAACTCAGTGGTGCTTTCTCAGGTGTCTGGGAATGTAAATAATGTTGTAAACGATGGAAAATAAGAAGTTGCAGGCCCAGGGCACATAAGCTGCTAGAAAATAACCAAAGAATAATGGAAAAGACTACTGACTTTCACCCCCACAACCATCAGGAGGCTGGAAAATGAATCCCCCAGCAAAACAGCTACGACCACAGCAACAACCTGTGCGGCCGCTGGAACGTATGCAGGAGATAAGAATTGTATCAATGCAAGAATCACTGGAACGTATGCAGGAGATAAGAACTCTATAAGTACAGAGTCAATCCCTTGTTCAAATCACGACCCTGGTGGAGTGTACGCTCCCCTCGGCGCCCAGCGCTGTTTTGCTCACTTTACCGCCTTGCTTAATTAAATAAAGCTATCCCTTTATCAAAGTAGACTCTGTCTGGTTTTGTCACGGGAATCTATAACAGGGCTTTGGGCTCTTTAATTCAATCTCTGCGCAATGATTTGCCTGTCCCTTCTTTCAGAGTTCATAAGCTTGCTTTCTTTCTGAGTTCCTCGAGAAATTCGCTGTTCATCCAATCTATACTGCTAGCTTGACTTTTGCCTCATTGGAACATTCTGCTCTTGCACTTTTAAGGCTTCTTTCCTCAAGAATGTCAAGACTTCACTTCTTTACCTTTCAGAACTGCCTCTGAAGAAGGAACAGATTGGAAGTGAATGAAAAATGGGAACTACATTATTGGTTATCTCTGAAAGTCGCTGGGGTACTGGAAGCAGAACTCCTGTGAGACACAGAACACTGCTGAACACAGCCTTTTCCAAAGTGTCTGGGAAGACGCAAAAGGCCTTTTGCTTATTATATATATATATATTTGTTTTTATCTTCCAATATTTTTTCTGAGGTGCATTTAACTGACATCTACGCTGAGGTGAGAGTCCGTGAAGTGTATACATTCACTGCTGACAAAACACAATGTTTTCACAGAACCCCTCACCAAGTAGTTTCTGGAAGCCTTTTTCTTTCTTTCTGTACCCGAAGTCTGCTGCTTTGGAGCCGGATTCTCGAGGTACGGGGGAGGGACTTCCACAGTTTCCCTTCCCCCGGGGAAATCCGGGAGAGGAGAACTACCCGGCAGCGACCAGATCTTGCGAGAGAGGGTGACGTGACTTGAACGTTGCCGAGGCAATGGCGGGAGGCTTAAACGGCTGAACCGTGCTGCCACCAGGCTCAGAAAGCAGAAGAGCGAGCGCGTGTGAACGCGGCAAGGACAGAGCCAGCGCTACCGGCTACAGGGCAGAGCAGGTCAGTCACATGCCGTTAAGGCTGCCCTAGAGAGTGCTAGTCAATCTGCTGGTTTGCTATGGCTGCACCCTGGTGGAAGGTTAGGAAAAATGTGGAGACCCAGACAGAAAGTCCCACAGTAACATGCTAGTGCACAGGTCTTTGGCTGCAATGAGTGCCAAAGCGTGGCCACTGCAGTGCAGGGCAATAGAAGAACATCAGTCAGTAGTTTCAGCTTGCTATATCAGTACCTGTCCTGTAGCAATCTGTAAATATCTGGTCTTGATGGATTTTGATGGATTTTTCATCAGAAGGATTCAGGAAAAAAGGTTTCAGGAAACGCGTATTTACAGAAAGGGTTGTTAAGCACTGGAATAGGCTCCCCAGATAGGTGGTTGAGTCACCATCCCTGGATGTGTTTAAAAACTGTTTGAATGTAGTGCTCAGGGACATGGTTTAGTGGCGGGTTGTCAGAGTTAGGATAGTATAGTTAGGTCATGGTGGGACTCGATGATCTATAAGGTCTTTCTCAACCTGAGTGATTCTATGATTCTTTCAACTACTTGAAAAAAATAGATTTTTTTTGTTCTTACTGTTGTTTTCCTTCCTAATGCACATACTTGGTTGTTAGATTATAGACTAGGCTGACGTGCTTTTCTAGCACAAAGGAATATGAGCTAAGTGAGTATAGTTTTGACTGTAAAACTTATAGTTCTAAGCTACATACTGGATCTCATAGTGCATCATGCTTTTAATGCTGTGAACGTTAACAAACCATTTAAATAGCTTGCATTTTCTTCTTGTAAGAGATTATTCTTTTGCATCATTGTCCCAAAGCTTGCTGAGGACACAGATGAACAAGTTCAGGCAAGTCCTGGGGAGGGGCTGAGAAATCCTTTGTCTGGTGAACTTTGATGGACAAGTCCTGGACAAGGGTTGTGAAATCCTTTGTCTGAGGGGCACAGATGGACAAGACCGGGGGCAACGAGAGAGATCAGCTGCAGCTTAATAGCTGTGAAGTGGTCTTTTGTGTGGGCTTATCTCGAGGAAGATGGCCATCTCCGGGGGTACTCACGTGACTCTTGCTCAAGCACCCAGGGATGTCACGTAGGCAGAAAGAGAAGAAGGATAAAATGGGGACCTAGAATCATGAAGAACATGAGGTTTTCTGGTAACAGATTCCTCATGAAGAAGAAGACGTTTCTGCCATGAAGAAGCCTCACGACCTGCCTCTCTCTCTCCCGAACTCGCTCTGCACTCTCTCCCTCCTGGACTTGCTTTGCACTCTACCACGATGCTGAAGAAGAACAAAGGTGTCTCCCATCAGATTCCTCACTACGGAATGCCTGCATGCTGACGGACTCTCCTGGGCCCGCTGCCTGAATCCTGCTGTTTCGCCCCCCTGACTGGCTTTGCGACTGCCTCCTGCTGCCTGCTTGCTGCCCAAGGCCGGCCACGCTGCTGCTGCTCTCCCCCCCCCCCCCTCCCCTCCCCCCCCCCGCTGCTTCTGCCTCGGACCTTCGAAACGTCATGCAACGGGACCGCTGCTGGATCCTGGTGGTGACTATCCCCGCTTTAAGCGATTCTTGCTTCTTTCCTATCTTTTCTATCGCCCTCCTTCCCTTCCCTGTCTCCTTAATTAGGATTTATAATAAACTGGTTGGACTAACATATGAACCGTTGTTTCTTAATCTCACGCCGGGTATACAGATATTAAAAGAACCTCATCTCCCTCCTGTAAATTGGAGCGAGACACTTCTCATAATGAATAATGCTGTATTTATGACTTTGAAAGTAAAAAAAATAATAATCTGGAGTATTTGGGAAATAAACAAGTGGTAAAGTTGAGGTCATAATTATTTAGGTCACCAAATCAAGATACTTTATGTAACAAAGATGTCCTGACATCCACAGTCATTAAATCTCATTTTCTATTTGAGATGGAAATGAGAAATGTATGCTGAAATAAACTAACAAGCTTTGAAAGTTTCTCTGGAGGGTAAATAAACTGAAAGAGAAGAAAAGACATTTTGCAATTTTTATGGCTCAAATAAAGCTTATATTTCATACAGTTACTCTCTTAACCGGAAAGCCCAGTAAAGAGTCCCAATGCACAGAAGAATTGTAATTCTATTACATAGATAACTTCAAACAGTATATTTCAATGATGAATAGGCTAGATATTCTAGAGAATCTCTTCATAAGGAAAAGGAATGCTATAAAATACTCATCTCAGTGACTACTTTTGGGTTGTTCTCATACCCCTACCCTTTGCTGGGCAATCTCCAGTGTCAACAGACTCATTCAGTCCCTATTAGCCACCTCAGTAGTGGGGTTCAGACACAGGATTTTTCAAAAAAGAATTGTTTATGATTACTTTTTCATTCTCTGCAGCTTCAACCATCTCTCTTCCCACTTCAAACATATGATTAGTCATTAGAATTGGTATCTTTCTCGTACCCTCCATCTGTCCTGAGCTTCCAAGCTCCCAGGTAAATATTGGAACTTGTCTTCTCTTCTGCTGCTAGATCTTAAGACAAACTAGGCAAGATCCAGGGAAAAACAACTTTTCCCTGAACTTCAGCCATGACATTTTCTATCATCTGCGAGTTAGGAATGTGTAATCCAAGGTTACTGTAGGAAAGATCTGTTGCAGCACTGGACACGGAGGACTTCATTATGATCGGTTCTTTCCATCTTTAAAAGCTATTTAATCACTCAGCAAAAAGATTTTGTTTGATTTCAGTGGATTTTTTATAAAGCCGACAACGAAGAAAGAATTGGGATGGCTTTCTTTTTCATCATTGTGGCTGGCTTTTTGCAATAGCACCCTTTCATGACATTTAGGTGATATGATTCCCTTTAGTTGCTCAGTGCTGTTAATGAGTTAACAGACACAATATGGAAGATACTGTTTTCACAGATGACATTTTCACAGATGACATGTGCTGTTTTTCCACATCCTCTTTTGTTCCTTTCACTCTTAACTGTAATGTCAATGCCTAATTTTGATTCCACTTAAAAGAACAAAAATATTTGTTTCAGATTTTGTCTGTCTGTATTGCAACATTTGCTCTTGCCCCTGTTGTATTAATACTAAGATTGTATTTGCGTCTATTGCAGCTATTCCAATTGCAACACTTCATCTCACTTTTTTGTTCTTTTTCCATGCCCAACAGTAACCATCCTGCATTTTGTGCTGTAATTCTTCCTCTGGCTGCATTATGACAATTTGATCTGGCTTTTTGCTCAAAAAGAAGTAATCTGCAGAAAACTTAGTGAGTGGCAAAGAATTGACAGATTTTTCTATGCTTCACTTTTCTTCTGAGTATCTTATGTCTAAAGAAAATTATATATAATAAATATTTTTTAAGTAGAAAATAGAAAACAAGATAGTAACAAATCCAACTTTTTTTTTTTTTAAATTTTGTTTGTATATGGCTTTTCAGTTCAGAATTTTGAAGAATTCTTGCAATATTTTTATGAAAATTTAGATTTTTATGTCTGGGGAAAAGGTAATTTCTATCAGACAACCAAAAATTTTGCAGAAACTTTTCAAGAAATATTAATTTATTTTTCTTAAATTCCAGCTGGCATAATCATGTCTGATTTTTAATTGCTGGACTTTAATTGAATTATGAAGTTGAACAGTCATTTGTAATAGCAAAATTAAGACCAATATATTTAGGTGGAATAAAGAAAACAAGTTATAATTTAACATATTCAGCTACTTCTTTCTATTTATGCCCACAAAATCTTTGCGGGAACAGTGGTTTGATCAGGGCTAAATATTAAGAAGAATTTGTTCAATACATTTCATTAAAATTTATCTTGTTTTCCTAAACATCATAATGCTGGGAAATATGAATTAACTGAGAACAACAGTCTGTGGGATTCTTGTCTGATGCTGATCTAGTTACCAATGCAGGAGTGTTAAACCATAAGAAGGAAAAGAAAACAATAAAGATAAAATGATAGCAATGATTTGATCATATAATAAGGAGCTATTATGAGGGCAAATTTTGCTTATAATGAGATTTTGGGTAGCAAGATGTCTAGACTGATTAAAGTGGGCTTTAAACCAGATTCTAAAGGTGAAAAGGATATAGTTCTGAGTGAGAGAGGTGAGCCAGAGTCCACTGTCACTTTAGAAAGCAGAAGACAAAAATGGTGAAGTATCACAAGGGAATTAGGGAAGGCTTCCGTAGGAAGATAATGCAGCCTATAGCTCAGCTAAAGTACCTCTACACCAATGCATGCAACACAGTAAACAAGCAAGAAGAACTGGAAACCACAGTGCAATTAGAAAACTATGACCTAATTTCTATCACAGAAACGTGGTGGGATCGATCACACAACTGGAACATTGAAATCAAGGGCTACAAGGTTTTTGGAAAAGATAGACTGAGAATGAGGGGCAGAGGGTTATCTTGTGTGTAAAGAAGCATATAGATTGTGAAGTAAACACAAATAGATTGCAAGCTTGTAGGTGAAAATTCAGGACTGGACCAATTAAGGGTGTCAGGTGGTTGTAGTCCATTACCTGATCAATGTAAGTATGCGAACAAGGCCTTCTTGCTTCAACTACAAGAAGCACTACACTTGCAAATTCTTGTCCTGATAGAGACTTTAACCATCTGGATGGCTGCTCAGAAAACAACACGATGGATTGTAATGAAGTCAGGAGACTCCTGTAGTGCACTGAGAATAACTTTCTGGTCCAGATATTGGACAGACTAATCAGAAGGACATTAGGAAATGCTACTTTTCTGAAAGAGTGGTCAAGCACTGGAATGGGCTGCCCAGGGAGGTGGTGGAGTCACTAACCCCGGAGGTGTTCAAGGAACGGTTGGATTTTGTATTGAGGGACATAGTTTAGTGAGTACTACTGGCGATAGGTGGATGGTTGGACTGGATGATCTTAAAGGTCTTTCCCAACCTTGGTGATTCTGTGATTCTGTGAAGTGAAGCATTACTCAACCTGATGCTCACCAATGTAGATGAGATCATAAAAGATGTTAAATTGGAGACAGCCTGGGCTATAGTTACCATGATTTTATGATCTCAAGGAAGATGGGCATGGCAAAGATCGAAGTAAGGGCCCTGAACTTCACATGAGTAGAATTCCAGCTGTTTAATGAATGAGGGGGAGAAAACCACTAGGAAGCTGCTCTTGGGGACAAAGGAACTGAGCAGAGCTGACTGCTCTTTAAGAAAGTGTTTCTTAGAGTACAAGAACTCTCCATTCTTAAGTGTAAGAAATCAAGCAGAGGAAGCAGAAAACCAGTATGGCTCAACAAGGACCTGCTGATCAAATTGAGATATAAGAGTGAAGTGAGGCACTGGAAACAGTTGTCTAGAGAAGTTGCCCCATCCTTGGAGACATTCAAGGCCAGGCTGGATGTGGCACTGGGCAGCCTGATCTTGTGGTTGGCAACTCTGCCCATGACAGGGAGGTTGGGACTAGATATCTTTAAAATCTCTTCCAGCTGAAGCATTTCTATAATTCTATGATTAAGTAAAAGTTAACTTAAGAATGTTGCACGGGAATAAAAACTATGTTTTTATTTCTTTTCTGTAATAGCTCACCACACCTTAAAACACTCATCTATTTGTCTTGCTTGCTATTGGTAAAAAATAAAGCTGGATGTGATACAAGAGAAGACTAAGCAGAAGCAAGTTAATGTTATTTTTAAAGTGATATAAGATTGCACTTTGTATGGCTGGTTCCATATTTTACAGAAGGAGGTGTTCATCAAGCACATTTTGTTGTGCTGCTTTTCCCTTCTCTTCCGCTCCCCCTCACACCTTCCTCCTTGGGCACTAGAAAAAAATCATATTTTCAACAACCATGGGTGCAATGGATCAAAAACTCTAGAATTCAGGTAGCAGCTGACTCATCTGGTAAATGCCGTAGTTGCTTGTCAAGTCTGAGATAAAATGATTATTGTAAGATGTGTTGTAAAACACTTCATATTGAAGAATGTGATTAAGTGGGATAACATTTTTTCTAATTCTAGTGATCCACAAAAGCTCAGACTTTCAAGGTCACATAAATTTGATTAGTATCATGCCCATCCTTATTTTCAGTCTTGACCTAATTTTAGAAGAACATTACTTAATTTGAAGGTTGCAGTTTAGCAGTGGTTTTCCTGTCCACATTACAGAAATTGCTCTCATTCCTTTTTATGTAGGCGGATGATTAAACTGTTTGCATATTCATTGATTAATGTTACCAAGTATGGAAAAAAAAAAAAGATTTTCTTTCATCTAGTGGTTGGATTAGATGATCTTTAGGATTCCTTCCAACTGCATTTTTCTGTTCTGATTTTTACTTAAAACAGATATATATCTACATAAACCAAGAATAGTAGATTGCTTTGCTGTGTGAAGGTCAGATCAAAAGGAGGTTATTGCTGAAACACAATGCATATTAGCAATTTTGCAATAGTAATGTAGTGATGAAAGAAAGAAGTGTGAGAGTATCTAACATTGTCTTTCATCACTAATGATATAATCAGACAAAATTCTTGCCTTTTCCTATATCCTTCACTCCTAAATGAATAGTTCCACTAGCCTTATGCTTGTAGAGCTATTTTCAGCTGGTTACTCAACAATACATGAGCCTAGAAGAAATGGAAGAGTAGCTTCCTATTTTGAACACATTTAGTAACCGTCTGTTTCAGGAAGCAAAAGGAGCTTTTAAATGTGAAGGTTGTGCAAAGTTGTTCATGTTTAAGTAAATGCCCAGTTTCTGTTTCAAATGTGTACAGCAGAGACAGTGCAGACCACCATCACATTATGTGTATTTTTCATGTACTGACCACAAAGCAAGTGCTGGAAGTAAAGGATTCCTAAGAGAGTCAATTCAATACTCACAGGTTTGTATTACATCCGTAATTATCTTCAAGATATTCTTCTGCACACCAGTAGCAGGCAAAGTGAATGTGATACGCAGGTCAGATCTTCTGCCATTCTTAACACTGTCCATTGAGTCTTGTATCTCTTTTACACAGAGACTTACACTCTCAGAGGACAGCGTGGCAGCTGATGTGACCATAGAGAAGGGACAAAGAATTCAATATGCTGAAGAACTAGCTTAAATGCTTTCTAGATTACAGATAGAAGAATAGGATTAGAACAAGTATCAAATATATCTTCTTTGTTGAACTTCTAGTTAAATGGAGGTCACCTATTAATTCTCTGTGTACCAAATATTCTTTGTCAGGCATGCTAACAATAAAAATCCTTTAACTGCAGTAGGATTAATTTTATTTCAAATGCAAGAATGAAGAAAACCTGTTTTTTCTGGACATTATCATTAAAGGGTAATCAAAGAATTCAATTTGTTTGAAGTTCATGTGAATAACAATTACAGCATCAAGTTTAATCTTTTACTTTAATCCCATTTACATGGAAAATGGATTTAAAACAAGCTCTTAGCTCCCACAGGATATAATAAATTATTTTCTCTGCAGTTTTTAATGTTTTCTCACCCTTCACTGCCTTCTATATATAAAGCCCCTAACACAAAATTCCTAACAAGTTATAGAAAGTACAACTTTACGAAAGAAAATATTAAGTGGTGTGCGTTACATGGATATCAAAGGGAAATAACAGTAATGTTTTCCTCTTTTAAAAAAAGAACAAAGAATATGACTAATCTTTCATGGAAATATCTACTGCAAGCACACATTCATTTTTGCCATCTAAATGGATGATGAGATCAAAAGGTGAGTTACATGCATGTTGAGTGAGCAGCTCTACTTTACTCTAATAAAGATGTATTCATGAGCATGAGATGAAAAGAGTGTTTTGTACATAATTACCATTAGTGATGGTTGAAAATTCTCGTAAGTAAGGACTTTCAGGTTGCGTGGCAGACAGCTGGACCTGTACAAAAAGTATTCTGAAAATGTTTCCAATATGCTTGAACATGATCCTGAATGAAGGTTGCTGGATGTACAGCTTTAAGGCCTTTGCTTTCTCTTTGATTAGCTCTACTGACAAACAAACTACATTGTCCCAGACAAAGCATGGTGTAAATAATATACTGCCTTGTGATACACAGGCGTATCACTGAGGGAAAAAAAAAATCCCTTTTTTTCCTACAAATGAATTCTCTGAGTTATTTGTATTACATCACGATTTATAACTAAAAGGAACAAGAGAAATAATGTACTTAGTTGAGTGAGTCCTTTTGGTGGAGGCAAGGACGGAAACACTGATCCTTTTCCTAAATTTAAAAGGCCATTTAAAGGGGAAGAGGGTTACTGTAAAGTTCATTTAATTGAAATATCATTTTTATGCTTTTTTTTTTTTTTTTTTCTACTAGGCCTTGAAAATGCTGATTTACAGACATTTACTAAACAGGGAGATGCTTATTTATGTCTGACAGCTATAATGTGTACAGCAGGTCAGAACAGCATTCTACTAAGCACAATTTAAACTGATTCCAAATGACATTTCCCTCCCTGAAGTAGTTAGAATCTAAAATAAATGTTAATAGAATAACCTTCTAAATAAAATTTATGCGTAGCAACTCAAAGCTTTCTACTTTCAGAGAGACATATGGGAAGGAGAATATTGCTAATAAGGTTACATTTACAGAGAAGGTTGAAGGAGATGCACTTTCCTTATTTGTACCTTCAGCTATGCATTAGCCAATTCTGCTCTGGAGCAATCAGGCCACATCATCATTGCTTTGTGGTAGGGATAAAATCCTTCAATTCTTTTAAGAAATTGCTGGCCTTGGAGCTACCAAGCTTAATTCAGTGCAATGAATACTCCACATCTACTCAGAGCATTAAAAAAGACTAAGTCAGAAAGTATGAGTATAAAGGTAGATGCAAAGAGGTTACCTCCGGACTGCTTCTACATTATCAAAGCAAGAACACTGATCTTGTTACTAGCCTTGCAATTATAAACCCTGAAGATGTCTCTTTCTTTCCTGCCTTTTATTTAGTTGCTTTCCTCTTACCCCTCCTCTTTCTCTTGCAATAATTCCAAGGCTGAAGAGTCTGCAGATCTGACCGTCAATATTAGCATAAGGTTAAAGGTGCCATTTGACCCAAATGTCTTTTCTCCCTAGAGCTGAAAATAAAAGGAGGTCTGGGAGAGGAGCTAAAAGATATATATCATAGCTGAAGCACTGAATCCTGATCTAAGGACAGGTAGCTACATTTCAATGAGGTCAACATCAGAAAGCTAAGCATTCTAGCATAAATACAAAGACCTACTCTACTTGGGTATATTGGAGCTCACCATTCTTTCAGACAGTTATCTAAATCCTGCTAGAAACCATGGGGAAACACTGACAATGTCTTTGATGAGATTTGCATCAGGCAGCCTAATTCAAATGTGTTTTTACACAAAAGCATGTTCATTGTCCCTCAGACATTGGCTTGCCTGTTACACTTTCATTGTTTGAAATGTTAGAACAGAAAATTCAAATTCACCAAATATATAAAGAAATGAGAAATCTTTTAATATTTTCATGACGTTGTGAAGTCGCCATTGAGGCCACTACCTTGAAGTAGTTATAGTTATCAGTCTAAATAGTTATTCTCTGAGAATATCGTGGGATAATTGCTACAAGTGACTTAGAAGTTTTGGTGGATTGCTCATTGGAAATTAAGATACAGCACTGCTCATAGGGGTATAGAAACAGAATGCATCTAGTGAATCAGAAATTCATTTCACACAAGTGCTTAGGTGCTGGCAACATCAGAAGATCTTCAGGTGCTGACTCCAAGAGGAAAAGGCATGGAGCATAGAGCAGAGTGGAGACTCCATAATTAGGCTCTTATGGATGGGAACTTGATGGTACTTCAAAACTGGTGAGCTGCATATTTGCTAACCTGAGTTGTCTGTCATTTTTTTGATGAAACACCTTCCTTTGGGTGAACTTAGTTCACTATAATCTCATTATAACCTCTCATTATAGTACCCAAACACATCCATCCTGAAAACTACCTTCTTCCAAGGGGGACCATCCGTCATTGAATTTGTGTTTTGAAATTACACATCACTGTTTGGTCTCAATAGACATTCAGCAAGCACCAATGAATGTCAATGGGTGCAGTTTTTTCCACTTGGAGGGGTTCAGTTCTTTTTCTTTGCTTTATATTCCATGTCAGGCACCATTTTGTCAGACTACCCTTCTGCTGCCATCTGTCACCCAGCAACAATGTGGAGTGGAATATTGAAATACTGGTGGGAAGGTTTCACTTCTACTGCCACCCACCGATATCTGTGTCTGATGTTAAGGGCCAACATAATAATACAAGAGGCATTATATTCAGAGTATTTTCCCTGAATGCCATCCACATAAATATATCTACTTCTTTTCACACGAGCACTTTCAAAGAAATTAAATCAAGGCAAACCCTGAAATATCTTCCCCAGAACCTGTGCATTTCAGGTTGTTTTCACTATTCAGATAATAAAGACTGTATAGAAACATATGTATTAATGTGTTCAAGAAAGCCCTCTTTGCTATTTTACATGCAGTAAATTTAGGTTCCTTGTGTTATTTTTCTGACTTGCTGTTCTGCATCCTGTGATCAAACTTCTGATGCTTTCAGCTGTTTTGTGTAATATGTACAGAACAAGACTTTTACAAAGCCAGATACTTAACTGTATATCCACAGATCCTGCTTGTGATAAAACTGTATTGTTTTGGGGGTTGTTTTGTTGGTTGGTTGATTGGTTGGTTTATTGATTGGTCTGGTTTTGGTTTGTACAATAATTTCATTTGAATAACTCAGTTATGATAATAGGCTTGTCCTCAGAATTAAAGACTGAGAGACTTTGCCTCACAGTGCTGATGAGAATAAATTTCTGAAATCACAGAATCACTCAATTTATATGCATGTTTAAATATACACACACATACACATTTGTCTTTTTCCTCTGCACTCCACCCCTTGGGCTAGCGCTGTTTCAACCCAAGATTTTTGTGACCCAGAATGAGTCATCACAGAGGGGAGAGCACATAACATGCAACTAATTAAGCAGTTGCTTAATTCAATTGCTGAAGTTAAGTACATGGACAAATTATTCACTTTACTTGACGTTGTGACTTTGATCAAATATCTTGTCTTTGAATCATTCTCAGTGAGTATGTTAAAAAAAAAAAGTTTTAAATAGCATCTTCAAATGACCTTCTAACATCTTTCTTGCTTATTTTCTTTGTGATATCACAAAATAACTATTACTCTCCATGTTTTGCAAGAATAATGCCACTGATTTTTTACTCTTTTACTGCAAAACATAGAAGTATATCTCATTATCCAAAATATTGAACTAAGAGCATGTCTTACAGTGTAGAGCAAAGCTAGGCATTTAAAGTAATGTTTTTCACTAAATAATCCAATTATTTCTGTGGTAAAAGTTGCTAGCACCACTCAGTGGTATATACTTTCAAAAGTAATCCTTTCTTTCATGATGATGATGGTAAAAGAAATATTATTTATAATATTATTGAATATAATATAATATAATATAATATGAAATGTGAAACCTTTTAATAAATTGTATGATTATCCATATTGAGTCAAAATCAGCTCAGTTTGTACTTCAGTTGAAAAGGAATGCTCCTTTTCCACATGAAAATGTGTAAACAGCAAGGATGTTTACTCTGCATGAAAGTCCTACATGTGCTTCTCCCACAAATGTTTCTCTTGAGACAACCACAACAAACTTTATTTCTTTAATTGACCATTTTTTACATCTACTGTTGTCTTGATTTAGAATAAAACAACTTAATAAATTATTTTGAAGCCCCTTAACCTTTCTCCCTGTTCTTGTGGCTACCAGTTTGAATTCTGTAAAGGGGAGAAGCTCCTGTCTCTTGCAAAAGTAAGTCTTCTTGCATTTCTACACAAGCTGGACAAGCGTCCTCAGGGGTAAAGTGGGTCAACGCAGCATTCTTGCTTCTTCCCATTGTCATTACATCTTACTAAAGAGCACCCAGACAAGTTGAATCCAGAATTAAGAAGGGTAAGATTAGTTCACTGAGTCAATTCACAACATGTACAGTCTATGATACATGTTTTTTTTTTTTTTTTTTTTAATTCACCCCGACAAATTCAGGCAAGTTTTTTCATGAACTTTGCTCTAGCTCATCAAGTTGCTACTGTAGCTGTGATCTGAACACAGTGTTCAGGTGTGATTGAGATTTGTTTTCCAAGACTCAGAAGTAAAGAAACCAGGAGGATTGGCAGCTCCAAGGTCCATTCCCAGACTGATTTGTATAAGGAAGGTTGCCAAACTGATCTTTCAACCCTCATTTTTTTAGCTTCCTGAGTTTTATGAACTCTATATGTTTTCAGCTATCATTTCTTTTCCACTTATCTTCTGATTTCTTTGCTCTTTTTGCATGTTAGGCAGGATGCTGAGCAGAAAGTACATTGTATTGCTAAAAACTAGTTTTGTATAGATTCTGAAGCTAAGTACCTAGATATATTTCCTTCTTCTTGACATACAACTTTCTGTACCACCTTGACTTAGAAATTGCGTGAATTGATTGTGTAAAAGGAAATGACAGTGCAAGGCATTAGATCACAAGGCATTTGCAGAAGAGTAGTGCTACAAATGATTTCCTTTTTGTTTTCTAGAAGCAATCATGAATAGTTCCCATCTTTCCTGATTTTGTCCTTTGACGAATATATTACTTAATTCTTCTGCTTTGACAGTCAAAGAGAAACCTCAGGCTGAAATGGTGTGCCCAATTGAAACACAAATTTGTCATATCCTTTTAATCCTATAATGCTTATCTCCTTTACCACCTTTGGGGTGCGCAGACTTTCACTATCATCAAAGTCGCAAGCCCCCTCTCCTCCATCTCCCCATTATAATCCTATAAATAAACATTTGAAGAACAAAAAGGACTAGCTTCTGTGTGGGTGGGGGAACGAGTTCCTGGGTGATTTTTGAAAGGACACCACTAAGCTAATCACTCTCCTTGCAGATGTGTGCCCACCTTTTCACGCTTGCCAGAAATTTCTATCGTTTGTGTGCTTTCAATTTGTATCAGATTAATCCAATGAACTGACTTGACAGCCAGATTCAGATCCAAAATGGGCTTGTTTCATAGCCTGAAATCTCGATTTGCTTCCAAGATTTTTCATACATCAAAAATTGTAAAAATGCACTGAGATAACAGCCCTCAGCACAGCTTCTTGAAATGTTTACAGTTGAGATCTGAGCAGCACAAGTTAATCTTTTTTCTAAAAATAAAAATGGAAATTAATAAATATAATGTTTTTTAAAACATTAAATTAAATGAAAACAAGTTTTCTCCAAAATAACTAGCACGAAGCATTGCTGCTTTAAAGATGAAAGACTGTTGCAGTATATTAACAAATGTGAATTACTGGAAACTTCAAGCAGTGGTGTTTTCAAACTACTGTGTGTACTTCTTTTTTTCCATAGGTTTTCTCTAAAATTCTGGTTCAAACTTAGTCATTTCTGACACAATAGAAAAGCGGTCCCTAAAAGTGAATGCTTTGAGAGCTCACTAATGTTTGGGTCAGATGCTAGTCTTTGGGTCTCACAGTTGTTTCCATTTCTCTGGATTATTGATACATTTTGTACCAAAATTAACTGAAACTGATTTGTCACAAAGCAGGAAAATCCATTCTCCAAAGAATAAACACCTCTAATTGGCTTCAGTGATCTTTGGATTTTACCCCAGATTTTTCTGAGACAGAAATCTTTTGTCATAGATAATCCTCAACAAACATTAAACTGCCATGAGCAATCTGGCTCATATTCTATCCTTCTTATCCTCTGTAAACAAACATACCTGAGCAAAGAATTAAACAAACAGAATAAAACAAAACAAAAAACAGTTTCAGAGCCTTCTTTAAAATGCCCATTTGCATTAATTGAACAGTTTGTGTCTGGTACTTCTTACTAGATGAAATATAAGACGTCACTTTAAATTCAGCCAGGGTTCTTCACAAACTGTTCAATTCCAAACAAGCATGCTGTCATTTTGGTTTATGTGTACCCAACTCAGGCTGACAGTCAGGAAAACCAGGGCTGTATTTGCACACTGAAATACCATGCAACACTGAATTACATTATCCTGAAATACGTTTCAGGAAGAGCAGACTAAAGTCTTCAATTTAAATACTTATTGGAATTTTGTATTTCTCACATGACGTGAATCATTGGCAAAACCAATATCAGAAAGCAAGATAAACAAGACGTTGTTTATTACATTGTTTCTCACATTTCAAAACATGATCCTTTCCAGTAAGTATAGAAGGTTGATGATTAGCCACTATTGAAGAACAGAGTTTTGGTCACACCAAACAAAATTTCTTCTTGTACGTTTTTTATTAAATTAAATGGAAAGACTTCAGATAGATCTATTTCCATTCAACACCAGAGAAATCTAAAAAGCTGATCTACCCAGCATGATACATAAAATTCCAAGCAGAGCATTGTAACTGTGTTTCAGGTTTACTAAAGCTATTTTAACTATTTTCCAAGTTATCAAAATAGGAGGTGTGACATATTTTATATACAATTTCTATATAAGATGTGCTGAGTGATTTTTTTAAATTCACTATCTTTATCTCTGCATCAAGAATTGAAGTATTAGTAAATGTGTGAACAGGATGGCAGGACAAGATCTAAATTAGTCTCTAATTTCCAGAATGTTTATTCTCACTGACGCTAAATCTCCTTCAAATAAAGGTAGTATTTAATTCTGAATATCAAGCGCTACAGTAAATTATACGTTGCAGGTTTTATAGACAGAAGTGAAATGTATATATAGTAAAGCTGAATTTGCACTCTTGCTATAAACGCTTCTGTCCTCAGCACTTATCTCCATTTGAATGACATTGAATTGGAATCTGGCGTGTCAGTCCAGATGTGTGAAGCACTACCATTATTTAGAATGGAAATGTTTAGTGGTTGTTTTGAAAAGGTTGTGCTTTTTCATTTAAGATAGTAAAGTGTATAAATGAATGCAATTTTAGATTTCTTGCAAATGAAAAACTAAATGGAAAAAAAGATATTCAAGGTTAGGAATTTACACGTTTCCAAACTATATTAGCATGAACATTTTCCCAAGCATTGAGAAGAAATACTGTCATCTGAGAGAATGAGAATTAGACTGAGAAGTCAAAATACATAAACAAGGCAAAGTATCATGGCATCATAGAATATCCGGAATTGGATATTCTAATCATTGAGTCCAACTTCAGAGAGGACTAGCCATGAAAAATAGAAAGAACAACGGTCTGGAAGTGCCCCTTCTCACTCAATAAAACATCTAAATCATAATTTTAATAACTCAGGATTTCCTTTATTTTAGTATTTCCTGTGTTAGTGAAAGTTGAATATATTTTCAGACAAATTACTCCTTTCTTGTATGATTGTTTATTATTCAATTCCTTTCTAGTATGAACCTTTGTAGTTATTCAGAATTAACCTTGTGGCTCTCTAATTTCCTGCTCCCTTTTGTGGAAGTGAACTACATCACAACAAGCTTAAATTGTGTCCTTGTAAAGCCATAGAAGTGACAGGCTATATTAGTGTCAACAGGTTAGGTGCCTTCATAATTCAGTTAGGATCTCGTAACATCAGTAAAGACGAAATATAACTGAGAAATTATGTAAGTTACCCTCCTGGAAAATAATTTTGCAGTGGCTTCAGCATAAGCAAAGGGGCTATTATCATAACTTTCATGTTTGTTCCCTAAGTCTAAAAAGCCCTGTGACGTCAGGCTCCCAGAAAAGCATATTCTGAGCTTGCCTTTTGGTAGGATTTTGATGTTCTCAAACATACTAAAATCAAAGCCAAATCTTTCATGTAAGCTGAAGAAGGCTGATTGAAGCACTTAAACAAGTGAAGTAAAAAGTATAGCATAACTTCCCTGTGTGGTGAATCCATCATGGTACTGTGTAGAGAAATTCCTTACCACGATCACAATATTTTGAGGCTCAGAAAGTTGATCACATACTTCTCAAGATTTCTGGCAGGAAGCAGATCTCAGCATGCAAACTGCATGTTAAAGTTAGAATTGTGTCAACAGGAATAATTCTCAGTTTGATTCAGTTGTGTGTCTAACTCATTTTGTACTATTTAAATGACCTATATCCTAACATATAGTAGAATCACACTGATGCTGGCAGATTTACCTTCCATTAGTTATTTTCTTTACTATTTATGTCCTTTAATTTGTAAGCATGCTGACAGGAACGTGCAAGAGTTTCATCAGTTAGTCTTTTCATTTTGCACAGAGAAGAGGTAAGAACTGTTCAATTAATTTCAGTGACCTGTTTAAAACTAACTGACTGCTTAACTGAGAAAAGCTGAAAGAATCTGTCTTTCTGTCCAATAAACACATCATGAAGTAAATACAGTCCAACCTCAGAGTTATCCATTCTCTTATATCTTGCAATATCAATTATATCCACACGTACCAGTAGATCTTTCTTCAAAAGGTTGCAAAGCAGAAAACTTCTATTTGGATCAATTGGTCCTATGTACTTTATAAACGTTCAAAAGCCTAATCAGAACTGGAATCTACATTATTGGTTTAAAATTGGGGAAGAAAACAGTTTTCTAGGGCTAATTCTCAGGAAGGATTTTGAAACCACAATAATCATTTATTTCCTAACATGCCTTAGCTTAATTAAGTTAATAGAAGTATACATGTTTACATAAATCAAATATTCCAGACCATCATGAGACTGGCTGTAGTATAATAATCACTGTAAAATTTTGAGCTGAAAAATGGAGCTTCAGACTAAGGTCTATCAGTTAACAGCTTATCCTAACCCTCAATCTTGACCAGCATGTGAGACATTTTAAGAGACATCATTCTACCGTAGTCAGCATTTGCTGTGAAAATACATTTCAGCTTTGTTTTGATTAGAATTACTCCAAATAGTTCATATTAGTCAACAGAACTGCTCTGAACCTGCTGTGTTTATTTATACAGGACCAAGTAAATTTGCTCACTGAAAGTAGTGGCTGGAAGATAGCTTTAGCGGTGGATGTGTAGTCAGGAGGCCACTTTACATCATCAATTTCTATGCTTTGTATTAAAGGTCTTCCACTGTAGTCTGAGAAGTAAATAATCTCCATATATGTACAGGAGAAATAGGACTGAGCCACAATAGCAGCATCTTTAAACACAAGTTAACTCTGCTGGGATATGCAGGCTCCCAGAGGTACCTAGATCTACATTGCAGAGATGGTGGTTTGTTCCAGTCCATTTTTTCCCTTTTTCTTCACACCATGTCTCTAATTCCTGCATTTAAACACCACCAACAGAAGTAAAAGATTTTAAAATCTGTTGATATGCATTCTCCAAAGGATCTGTAGTGAAAAATACTTCATATACACTAGATAGATTCTATCTTTTCTCCCAAAACAATGCAATTAAAGAAATACTGTTTGTTTTTAGATCAAGATACAGATTATTCATATTACAACTATTTAAAGGTCTTTTAGACAGCAGCAGAACTTATAGAAGACACATCTAAACATAAGTAAGTAATAGAAGTCTGCTTAAATAATGTCTATAGCTCCTTTTGTAGGTTGCCAGTAAAAAATTCCCTTCAGATTTTAATAGTTATGGTCAGAGGTCAAGAGTATTAAAAAAAAAAAAAAAAAAAAAGCAATGTTCTTGACCTACACAGATAATTCAAAGATAGACAGGCTTAAATATCCTGAAGTTGGCAATGCCATAAAAACGCCTTTATTCCAGAGAAGAAACTTCTGCCATTAATTATACCCTGGCCAACTTGCTTCAAAGAAACCACTCGAAATCTGTATGCCCTCAGGTTGAGAACGAATCTATGGAGTTATAAATTTCACCTTCTTGCAGCATACACCAACATAACTAGAGATGTGTAAGCTTGAGTTGCAGTAGCTGACCCACTGAACCACTGAGATCCGAAGCATGACAATTTAGGCAACACAAAACAAAAACTGTGCCAAATAAGGCAGAGGCAACAACTTTGCATATAGCCCACTGAAGTATCATCACAGAGCACAGCTTGTGTGTGCTGTAATTGGCAAGAGAATATAATGGTGAATCACAATATCATCTATGCCATAGCGGAACAGTAAAGGAATGTAAAATTGCTTTTTCTCTCTTCCCCAAGGAGTATCTCTTCCCTGCAAACCTTATTCCTGAATCCCTGCTGCCTGCAGGAGTGCAGACATGAATGTTAACAGCTGTGTACAAATTGGTAGGAATGGTTCATGCGCTTGAAATCTTCCAAATTTTGCAATATGACTCACATACTTGATGATATTAAAAAGTCTCCATTGTTTCTAGTTCTATTTTGATGTATTTTACCAGTATCTTTTTACAAACAAAAAAAAGTACTTTTTTGTATCAAATCTATAAGAAGAATCTTCTCTAAAATGTGATAGAAACAAGATTATTCATTTGAGATAGTGTACAGTCTTTATTTTTCTGGACTTGATTACAAGAAAGGTCAGTTTGTTAGAATTCATTAATTGAATGGAGAGTACAAAATGGAGGTCCTGTAAAACATTTCTATACACCCAATAAATTGAAATTTTAGAACTATGGCATTGGTTTTGGTTTATAATTTAAATGTGTTACATACATAGAACATTTAGAATATCAGTACAATATATTTAAAACATTTTTGACAGATTTTCCAGAGAAAGGATGTGGCTCTAAGTAATTTATGGACCAAACAACTCTAATAACTCTCACATATTTAAATGCATTCAATAAATTACAATAGAAGACAGAACAAAAACAAAACAAACATAAAAATTCAGAATTTTCTTTTGTTCAGACTTCAGCATTCAGTCAACACTGAAGAAGACAGAAATGGAACACATTGCTTCAATAAGTATTTGCCTTTAATAAGAGAGGAATATGAACTGGAGAAAGCTCAGTCCTCAGATAACTACATAGGTCATTCTGAGAGTACTGCCTCTGTTAATTTCCATGGAATCTACAACAGATTGAAAGAGCATAACACCATTTTATAGAACAAATTCTCAGCTACAGAATGCCATTTTTCAACATAGTCACCACCATTAGCTCTGCATTTTCACTAGCAATGAACAAGAGCCTACATACTGCTCTCATAATAATCTGCACCAGAGGAGGTGACTCACTGTCATTGTCATCAATGCTGAAATGTGCTGCCCACCACCTCACTGTGCTCACATCCATTGTTTGGACTCCACAAACATTCATCAAGCATTTATGAATGTCACTTCTTTTCCTCAAGAAGGAATTCAGTTCTGCGTCTTTGCTTCATACACTCTTCCATGTCAGGTGTTCTGTTTGACTGCCCCTCTGCTGTCATCTGTTTCACAGAAATAAAATGTAACAGAATATTAATGGAAACGTTACTGCCATACTGCCCTACTGCCATACTGCCATCATTCACCTGTGACAACATGGATCAACATAATAAGATAGGAGGCCTTATTTTTGGAGCATCCAAAAAATTTCATTTCAGTAACATTTTGTAACTATCAGACTTTCGGGTTCTTAAAGTCTTTTTGTTTTTTTGTCGACCCCTTAACTAAATTATTCTAAATTTCTGGCATTGTGGTTTAGAGTCTGTGAAAGAATCAGAATTTGCTCTGAGAATGATAATAATGAATGCTTTCTATGTTGTTACTTGGTGCCAATAAATTAAACCAATTTAAATGACATCTTCAATCTCACTTTGAAACACAGATGCATATTAAAGTATTTATCTAGTAGAACAAGTATTTCTCTCTGCAAATATAACTATTCTAAAAAATTGCCTAAGTAGTCATAAAAAATGTTTTGTTTTGTTTTTTTTAAATTGTTATATATACTATGTTATATATACTATTGTTATATTGTTATATATACTATGGCATATACACTCGCTGGAAAGGTGTAAAGCATAACAATTTCTCTTACAGTGAAACTATTCAAAATATGTCTAGCTCTGTGCACATTCATGGCTGCCTGTGGACTGCTAATAGTGTAGAAAATGAAATCCTTGTATACTAGTCACAAGTAATGATAATTCTTATGGTGACTGTGTTACTGGTTACAGGTTTGTAAGCTCACGAATGATGTTGAATGTTGCCTCACACTGCTCAGATACATGATCAGCTGCTGAACAGACTTTAAGTAGGAACAAAAATTTGAAATGCAAATTGAGATCTCACAATTTTTCCTCTGTGTATACTACTTAATGTTTCAAAAATATCTGAATAAAATCACAAAACATTACAGCGTTTAATTTAAAAAGCAACTAAATTTTTATTTGTTTATGGAAAACTGTATTATAGCCATTCACTGGTTGTATTTCAACCATATAATTCTGTTTATATACTACAAAATGATTAGCCCTTTCTAGCTATGGAGAATGTACTACTATTTAGTGAATATTCGGTTTGTTCAGTGTTCCCTTTTTTAACATGTAGTTAATAGCACCTAGTTAGATTCAGTTTAGTAGTGGTTTTCATTTTTTATGATTATTACTGCTCATCTCCATGCCAACTTGAAGCAAATATGCTCATACAGCACAAGTAATTATGTGTGATTTCTCCCTAAATGAAAAATAAATAATTTGGCAGTCCTGCCTCATGTATTTTTCTATTTTAGTACAACTCAGTGTTTGGATTAAGTCTTTTCTCCGTATGGATTTTCAAGCAGAATAAGATGTGTTACATCTACTACATAGCTTTTAATATTGGGTACTACTGTTTGTATCAGAGTTTTGTGTATGGTCATTAAGCACTAATACTGTATTTGATCATAGTGATGTAGATCTTTGTTTACAAACTAAATTATTTGCTATCCAAGCAGAAAATTTTCAAAAGAAAGAGCAGAAGGTGGATTTGTAGCAACCAAGTCAAATAAAATGCACTAACTGGTTCTAATTTTTGTCATAGACCATTTCTTTTTGTTATCAGCTCCTAACACAAAATCACACAAATTAAGGCAGAACAGCACTGAACAAGAAATAATAATAATAATAATAATGGTTTCCACTTTCTAATCCGATTGTTATCCAAGATGTTGCTGTATTTTAACAGATTTCAAAAAGCTATTATTGTTCCACATGGTACCTAGGATCTACCAAATAGATACTTGTATTTGAGAATGGGTCTAAAAGAGTAATATGAATTTCATGATTTTTAAATGCTGAGAGGAAATTTAATAAACTGCCAGAAAAGCCAAGCAGCTCCACATCAGCATTCTCCTATGACCAAAAAATGATGCATAAGAATGTTGAGTGCCAGCCAGAAAAGCCAGACAAATGTGATAACAATCAACTTCTTCATTTGGGTTTATATGCTCCAGCAATTTTTCTGCAAAAGTGAGACACTGCAAAATGGAGATAAAAACAGAGGGAAAGGGGCTTAGTGGGTAAGAGAGCTACTTTGTCATCCTACAATTATTTAACCATTGGAAGGGATTTTTACAGGAAAAACAAACATTGAAAGAAGTGGAGGAGAAAGTAGTGAAAAAAACAGGTTTCCAATCCATCTTTTGCTTAAGAATCTTTACTAAGTTAAATCCACAAAGAACAACATTGGTTCCCAAACAAAAATGAAATGATTACAGTCAAGAAGTAGTATGAGAAAGAGGAGCTAAAATCAAGAAATCAAACATTTGCAAATGAAGTCTGTTTGTAAGACTAAGATTCATAAACTTGAAAAATTCCATGAACCTAATCTACTTTGTTTTCATAATTTGTTTCCCTTTGTTTGGTATCAACTGAAATAGGTATCAGAATATTTCTAGCTGCAGAAGTCACAAGTTTGCAGGTGACAGAGTGTATACAATATGCAGCTGAATAAACCATCAGATTTAAAGCACTCTTCTGCAATAGTTTTTTATGCATTAAGTCAAGCTGTGTTGCTCAAGCTGGGAAAAGGAAATTTCAGATGTCTAGCTGCCTGAGGCCACCAGTGGAGAAAAAAAAAAGTTATGAGAAGGTCAAGGAAGAGTCAGGGAAAAAAGTCAGGAATAACAGTTAAGTATTTGACCAACTAATGTCCCACAAAGCTAAAAATTCTTGGCCATGGTAGACAAGTTTAAAGCAGGATTTTGCACAGTGGAGGACAATGAGATGAGGACAGACAGCAGAGAAAACACATAAGCTTACAAAATAAAGCCAGCAGTTGTTTGCTGACAGCCATGGTCTGATGTCTTTGGGAAAAACAAAACAAAACAGCACACACATCTTCTAAGTATGCTTTGTAAACAGAGGAAGTTACAGAATATGCTGTACAGTATAAAGAAAGACAAGTGAAAAAATAAACTGTTCTTCTGTAAGGCATCTAGCAGAGTAATGCACAGAGTGCATTTCAGGTGGCACTGAAGAAATGGCATTCATAGAGTTAGCTTCATTTCTATTCTGAGGTAACATATACCAGTAAAATAAAGAGATCCTTTATTCTAACAAAGTTTCTTTATGACTGTATGTATCCAGAACTGTGGGTGTGATAAACTTGTTGCACAAATATTATAGCAAACGTTTTACAAATTAGATACTGGGAAATCACATACCAAGTTCATAAATGAAGTTGTAGAAAAGTGATTCATTGTATGTTTCAGTCTGTGCATCTCTAACATACCCAAATACACTATCCATTTACAACAGATGGAGCATGTATGTCCTTTCAAGACAAGTATTTAGAGCAATTATGAATTAGTCTTTTGAGTTTGCTGAAAAATTAATGGAGAAAAGTGAAAGCTAGTATGTAAACTTTTTCTGGGCACCCTAGAGAACGCTTAATACTATTGTGTTACAGAACACAATAGTATTAGCTGAATCTTGGGGAAAAAATATAGGCCATTGATGAAACAAATATCTAAGAGAGAAATAGGAGGAGGGTGAAGAGGAAGGAGTCAGAGCAGACTTAAGCCTTTATGTATCCAGTGTTTCTCTTTAAGATAAGGAACTGATTCTCTTTATTATCACAAACATTATATTGTTCTGAAATAGGGCAGATTTTTAAAGAAAGACCGTCTGCATTCATTCCACTCAGACCTCTGCTAGACTGGTGTCATAGCTATCTCTATGTTGAACTTCGTGGAGAAACAGTTTAGAAAGACTTCTCAATTTCACAAATTTATCTAATGAAATCACAGAACATGGTGAGTTGGAAGGGACCCACAAGTATCATCAAGTCCACCTCTGGACTCCACACAGAACCACCTAAAATTCAAACTATAAATTTGAGAGAGATGTCCAAATGCTTCTTGAACTCCAACATGCTTGGTGTCATGACAGCTACCCTGGGGAGTCTTTCCAGCCTCTAGGTGAAGAACCTTTGCCTAGTCCCCAATCTGACCCTCCCCTGGTGCAGCTTCATGTCCTTGGGTCCTATCAGTGATCACTGAAGGAAAAATGCTTGTCCCAGGTTTTCAGAGGAAGCTCTTTAGAGGCTTAGGTCGTACATGTTTCTTCCCTGCCTGTACAGTTGTGTAGCTTCAGGTCTCCAGCCAGCAAACAGCTTCAAGTAGACAACTGACAATTCCTCTCTAGCAGGAAGAACCTCTGTGGTGGCCTGAAATAGCTTTACCTTCTCCAGTTAAACTATATACTACTGTAACCCTACTCACATTGACCTCACATTGAACAAAGAAATCATTTTCTATATATTAATGTCATTCAGCATGTATACTTGCATTTTAAAAGCAGTGCTTATGCTGGCATATTTCATATTTTATTTAGAATACAATTTCTCATAGATTTCTCATTCTGTTCATATAAAAATGTTTACCATATTTCCTTCTGCAGTGTAAGGAATGCCCTTCAAAATCATTTTGAAATCATAGTATACCTAAGGTTAAAATGAGCATTCAGGACTTCAGGAGAACAATGAAGAGTATGTATGTTCAAGTAACTATTTGGTACAACAATGCTTCAGGATATTCAAATGCAGTTTGTATTTTTACTGTGAATAGAACACTGATGAGCATAGACTGTTTCTGTCATGTCAGTGAGCTGAACAGGTGGATTCACTAGTTTCAAATGTAGTATTGTAAAAGGCAAACAGAATGTGTTGTGCCCTCTTTCCATACTGTGTCACCATTTGTTCCTTCTAGACCGTCTGTCTCATGCCACCCTGTATTTCCCCCGCTGCTGTTTAGTGTGTTTGTTTTTTTGTAATTTATTTTTGAAAAAGCCTTTCCACCTGCCTTCCCTCTTAATTTTTCATCCACCACAGACAACATGTTCCTACAATATTTCAATACAGTATGTCTTAAGAACGCTGGATGGAAGTTAATCCCTTTGCCACAGCTGACAAAGTTACAAGATGCCTGCAGCAGCTGAGCACTCGTTTTGACTGAAGCCTTACACAGCAATAGCAGCTGCATGGGCCCCACTGCCTCCAGTTCTAATCTGACATGAAGCCTGGGACAAGAATGGCAATAGAACCACTAATATTTCCTGGTACGATATAAAAGTACATTATATTGTAGTGGGAGATAATCTGGGCAAAAATGTTCATGCTTTTGAGAGAGTGTTTAAAGAATACTCTGTTTTTTTTTTTAATAAAATGTTGCAGATCTGCATTTAAATTAAAAAAGAAAATAAACATCTTGCACATTGTGGGCTATGGAGTATCTGTTTTAAAAAAGAACTACTAGTCATATCCAACTTTCATGCTAGAGAGGAAGATGTATAGGGAAGGAAGAATACTGAACGTGGTCAACTACTTAAATCTCTGATAGGGATCATGATCGTAGTCTTGGAATATTAAAGTCTGCTTTGTCTTTATATAAACCAAATATGTTTAAAGGGATCAGACTGTCACAAGACAGATATGGTGCTTAAGAACATCATCCCAGAAAGTGCATCAGGAAAACTATGGCTCTTAAGCATCTTGACCACCTCTTCTTTATTCCTTTCTGTGTGTAGATTTTTCACTTCCCCACTCTTAATCTTCAAAGAAAATCAAATTTTAGGGAAAAAAAAATGTGGACAATAGAAAACAAGGAGGTCTTTGTACTCCTACTGCTCCTGTGGCATGTAGCAGAAGCAGTTCAGGATCTAATCTTAGAGGGCTATATATCTATCTTTCAAACTTTCCACCCATTTCAGAGCTTTGAACCCATAATATTTGTATCATTGTACACATGCCAATTAAAAGTTATCTTACAGGCTGTTGAGAATATTTTAGTAAGTCTTACAACTATGTATTTAAAGACTATATATTTAAAGAAGATGAATTGCAGCCATCAGCCTTTAGATATGGACTTGGGAAGAACACTAGGTATAAGGCTTGTTAGGTAAGCTAATACTTCAGAGGCACCATACTCTCAGTAGTCTACCATTAGACTTCTGGAAGCAGGCAGTAAATACAAAGGCAGTGTGAACAGCAGCATTCAGTTTTTCTTTTTGCTTTGATAGAGGAATTTGAGAATGTTTCAAGATTTCTGAAAAGAAAATCATCAATTTCTTGGTGTATTTTAGACTTTATTTCCAGTCAACATCAACAGATTACCCAGAAATTTTCAGATGGTATGTATGAATTTGTAATTGTATATTCAACTCAAAAATTTGATGTTATCCCTTTATTAGACTTTTATATGACCTCAACCAGAGAAAGTTATCCCTCACTTCACCATCATGTCTTATTCATGTAATTACTTTTTGGCAGTACGTACATTTGTGAATACTGTTTTCAAGGATGAAGCACAGGAAGAATAAAATTTCATCAAAAATCTCTGATGAACACCTTGAGAATTCATCAAGAATTGTAACCACTTCCATCAAACCAGACTGATGCATTCATTTCACACAAAAAAAGGTCAAATATCCCCCTAGCTTCGTGCTTTTGTTTCTTTTTTTTTTAAATGTTTTAATTTAAAAAAAAAAAAAAACTTAAAAATATGTTTTGTTACTTATATATGTTAATGACGTTATATATTTCATATGTGACCCAAGGCAATTCCTCTTCACTCATTGCAATTCAGGCAAGCCAAAAGGCTGGACGCTTCTGCTCTACTGCCATACAACCAGCATCCACCTCTGACGCTGTGGGTCAACATAGTAAAATAAGAAAGATTACTTTTGGAGCAGCCCTTCCTTGTATGTAATGGATTTACAGACAAGCAGTGTAATTATGTGACTGTGGTAAACAGAAGGAAAATTCCTGAAGGAATTAATGTAAGAAATGCAATTCTATAGTATCTTTCTTAAAACATTTCAAATAAGGTGGAGAGAAGGGGAATAACAAAGTTAACCAGTGAATCATCCAGTCATAACATGTAGTTCTCCTACTCATTATTTCTTACTGAAAGGCAGAAATATAAGGGTAAAGATCCCTTTTTAACTTTTCACAGATAGAGATTCTATGCTCTGAGTGTTCTTAGGGGAAAAATCTGAGTCAAAGAGTTAAAAACAATGATTTTCATCATAAACAAATAGAAAGACTGAAGAAATATTATTTCTGGAGATTTAGCTTTGAATTTATCTGTGATAGTATGTTATTAAAAGTTTCTGCAACTGTATTTTTCCATCCATCCCTTTGGTTAGGCCAAACTTCATAATTTTGCTGCTTCTTTACCAATCTTATTGTAAGTGACAGCCAGTTACCTCTGCTGGTGCAGATGCTTCTGAGTGTGACATGCAGACTGTTGTTCATTGCTGTTGAAAATGCACAGCTAATGGTTGTGACTGTGTTTAAAAATAGAGTTCTGTAACTGAGAATTTTCTCTATCAGATAGTGTTATTGTGCTCTTTGTATCTGTTGTAGTTTCTGTGGAAATAAATCGAAGACATTATTTTTAGATTTTTGTCTGCATTCAGATTAATGCTTTAAATATGAAATTATTTGAAAATTTAGATATGAAGAAATTATTGTATATTGTATATCCTGTCTCCTGTCTCTTTTTTTTTTTTCCTCCATTATTTAGATCTCAGTGTCAGAAGTTTTGAAATACAAATTTAGCTAAGGAATATTATTTAGCTAGAACCTCTGTCTGTCACTTGCAATCAATGTTAGTATTAAATATTGCAAAGAAATTAAATGATTTCCTTTGAATAACTGAATAAAGCCCAGAGGCAAATCTCATTTCTTTCAGGTAACTGATTCAGTATGTCAGGAGACATTGGCTTGGATGATTACATATATTTATGTTTCATGTTGTTCAGAATTTGTTTCCTTTGCCAATTGGTGGGTGACTAGGCAGCCAGAAGCCGTAGCGCTAGAGGTACGCTCTCAGCCGGATGAAGTTCTGTTGCGTCTCCCGCCTGTTTAGAAGAAGCAGTAATGTGTAGGCAAGGTGCTGGGAAGTCACTGTTGCTCATTTCATTTGTTGCAGATCTGGATTGTCAGGTGAGAAAGCCCATCAAAGAAAAAACCCTTCCTGAAATGCAGCTGAGACATCTCTGCCACTGAAGGGCCATATGCACAAAGTAACTTTGGTAGACAAAGTTACAGGACAAGGGGAAATGATTCTAAGTTGAGGGAGGGAAGATTTAGGTTGAATGTCAGGGGGAAGTTCTTTACAGAGAGTAGTGAAGTGCTAGAACAGGCTGCCCGAAGAGGTTGTGGATGCCCCATCCCTAGAGGTGTTCAAGGCCAGATTGGATGGGGCTCTGGGCAGCCTGGTCTGGTATTAAATGTGGAGGTTGGTGGCCCTGCATGTGGCAGGGGGGTTGGAGACTCATGATCCTTGAGGTCTCTTCCAACCTGGGCGATTCTGTGTGATTTATTCTATGATTCTGTGGAGGCTTAAATATGGCATTAAGAAGTTAGCTGTCATACCTCTGACTGTGGCTGGTGACCAGTATTCACAGAGAGCAAATTCTGGGCTGTTTTGGAATTGATTTGCAGTTAGTACAAAAAGGACAAGAGCTGAGAGCCACACCCTGACATGATGCTGATTGTTAGTCATGTCTTGTTACTCAGATGATGATAATGTTTAGCACTGCATAATTACAGGATGGGTCTAGAAGGGACTAGGGTCTAGAACGTAAAGATTGTCTTGTTCAAATACTGCATCCATGAGCAGGTTCACCTTCCAGTAGATCAGACTGCTCAGTGCCCCATGCAACTTGTCCTTGAACACTTCCGGGCAAAGAGCACCCACAGTTCCTCTGCTGCAGTGCCTCATAGCACTCAGAGGATTTCTACCCTGTTCTTGCCTAACTTTTACTGTTACCCTTTGTTCTCTTTGTTCTATCACTGCATGCCCTGTCCAACTTTCTTCTACAAAAGTCCCTGTCCAACTTTCTTCTACACTCGCATTGGTACTTGAAGGCTGCTATAAGGTTTCCCCATTCTCCAGGCTGAACAATCCCAACTCTCATCTTTTCTTATGAGAGGTGCTCCAGCTCTCTCATCACCTTCATGGACATCCTCTGAACTCATTCCAATAAATCCACATCTTTGTGTTGCTGGAGGTCCCAGAGAAAAACTCAGTGCTTTGTGTGGGGTCTCATAAGAGTGGAACAGAGGGGAAGAGTAACATACCTTACTTTTTTTGTTGTAGCGCAGGATACAGTTGGTTTTCTGGTCTGCAAGTGCATATTGTTTCTGCTCTTACCAACTTGTCATTAACTCTCATTTCGGTGGCCCTTCTTGGATGTGCTCCAACAGCTCCATGTCTCTCCTATACTGAGGACTCCACATCTGGAGTTTTGATTCTGCCTGCTATGGCTCAGTTTGAAGAGTAATCCCGCTTACATTGAATTAACTCATAAAAAGGGAGTACTGTAGCTAAAGAAGAAAAGATCTGTGCTGAAATAATAGGAAAATGAATATGAAGAAAGAATACAGGCATAGAGAATGATGCAATGTATATCTAGAAAAAAATTGTCAGGTGACTATTTTATGATATCTCATGAAGTAATGTACATGACTATGAATTGAAAAAAAAAATAATGCGTACAAAAGAATTGGAAGAACTATGGCAGTGTCGTGCCTAATGTATACATTCCTTTATGTATTTCCTCACTTAACATGTTTCTTTCTATATATATATAGATCTAGTTGCATATACACTATGTAATTTAATGGAAAATTGTTAGGTATAAAATCTTCAGAATGGCAAATTCTCACAGAGTATCATATTTTTGTGTCAGTCTGAAAAATACCACTAAAAGAAATTTATCCCTTATCTAAAATTGGGTTTTCTGCAGTGAAATTACATCAGGAATGAAGTATGTTAGTAGTTGAATAGTTTAGTTAGTAACTCATTTCCTATGTTACAGCACTTTCTAGGCAATTAATAATAATAAATTGTAATATACTAATATATTAAAAAGATAGAGCTACTTACTTTACCCAAATTGAGATTTACCACCATAGGAAAAAACAAAATTTAATCCTTATAAGAATAACACTGTTAGCAGGCTCTTATAAAGAACAAACACTACAGTGATAATATATTTTGAAAATGAGATTTCATACCATATTCAAATGTGTGCTCTGAACTTTTCATTTGCTAAAGACAGAGGAAAGATTTCCTAATGTTTGTTTTTTCTACTTTTCCTTATTAGCATCTGATGCCAGACAAATTAAATGATCTGTAGCAGTGTTTGTTATTGAACATCCAAAGGATTAAATTTCATATATTCAGCAATGGACTGAATGTGCCTGAAGGAAAACGTGAAACCAATACACTACTAGATTATATTTTATGATATGATAACGAATGTCATCAAATTGGGAGAATAGCAGCCTCTGAAATACAGTATCAGTATGACAAAAGCTCTATATTCAGATGTTCAGCACTGAATATTGGCTTTGTGATTTAGCACTAGCTAAAAGAGAAGTTAGCACTTCTCAACCAGAGATCAGCCCTGTAAAACTTCTGATTTCTTTGTTGTGGCATCAAGTTAATTGCATCAGAGATATCTTAATGTAAGTTTCCCTAGTCACTTACTGTTCAAAATGATGGCAGTACTTAGGCAAAAACAATGACTATGTTTAAATTTAAAAAAAAAAAGAAACAAAAAAACTTTAATTTGGATGAAAACAATATATCCATATAAAAGTAACTCCAAGTGCAAAATCTCCGTCAAACTCCCATAAACTGTGGGGATTCAACAAGTTGGACAAAACAGCACAGCACTAAAGCAGGATATACGTAATGCTTTTTCTTCTCTTGTCCTCAAGAATCTGCAAAACAGCTTCATTCTTTTTGATGGTCACTTATGGTTCTCTATTAAATACACACATAAGAATCACGATGCAGCTGCATCTGTTTACTTTTGTGATTTTAATTTGCCACTTATCCTACATGTAAGAGATTTATCTTTGTTCTAAAGCCATTCTTCAATAGCTAAAGCAAATGAAACTCCTAGCAGCCCACATAAGGGAATTATAGCTTTTGCAGTCAAGCTGAAATCACTCTCTTGCTATTTGCTTTCAATGTGTTAGTAGCTGCTATGGACAGATTATGGAATGTTTTCTTCTAAACCAGAAGGTCATTTTTGCAAAATATATATTCCTTCTGTAAAGAGATTGAAGTGCAACATTGGCCCACATACTCCTTCTGTCTGTTAGCTTAGCTGATATCTGTAAGCTCTGCAGCACACCCACATCAAAGGCAGGATTAGGTTTATCAAACCTAAACCTGAACTCCTTATCGTGATAAATAGAAAGCCTAAAGATAGTAAAAAAAAATTTCTGCAACTATCCTGTCTGCAATCCATTTAGTGTATTTGCTAATGCCTTTCATTTAAAGTTCCCAAATTTTTATTCCCTCTGTCATTCCAAGTAACACTGAAAATTTAAATGCAAAACTTAAGGAAGTATTTATAATTGGTAAAGCTGAATCTAAGCTTTCTCTTATTCTCCCTTTTTGGTCTTCTCCTACTGATAAGCCTACAACAGTTCTTCAAATTATTTTCTTACAATTTATTGAAAGAAAACAAGAAGTGCAACAATAGAGCATCAATCATCTTCTGAACTCCACTATGAATATTTAAAGCATTAATTTAGAATACAAACATCAGCAAGGGTACTGCTGTGGAATTAACTTCTAATCTGGTTGGCTCTCTGCGACAAGAATAATGAACAGTGTTAGGAAAAATATAATCTAAATATTGAATATATTAAAATCTTGTACCTTGATAATTTTTCAGGCTCAGAATTATTGCCATGTAACAATATTTTATATTACTTTGTCTTATAGAGGGACATTCCTAAAGAGATGGAATGACACGTCTTTTTAAAACTCATATTAAAATATGCTTTACATGTTACCAAGAGTATAGATAATGAGCCGTCTCAAAGATAGGAATGAAATAAGTAATTAAAGTTTTCTCTGTTCACTTGGTACAAAAGAAAATGCATAACCATAGAATCATAGAATGGTTTGTGTTGGAAGAGAGCTCAGAGATCATCTAGTTTCAATCCTCCTGCCATGGACGGGGCTGCACCCACTAGATTAGGCTTCCAAGATCTCACACATCCTGGCCTTGAACACCCTCCAAGGATGAAGCATCCACAGCTTCTCCGGGCAACATGTTCCAGCGCCTCACCACTCTCTGGGTAATAAACTTCTTCCTAGTAGCTAAAATAAATTGCCCTTTTTTGAGCCCCTGGGGGTCAACACTTGCCTCCAACTAGGTATAGAGCCATTGACCACAAACCCTCTGACTGCTACCATTCAAACAGCTCTTTATCCACCATCTTTATCCACCCATCTTTAGTCCAGCCTTCAAATTTGTATCTCTCCAACTTAGAGAAAAGGATGCAGTGTGAAACCATGTCAAAGGCCTTTTACATGTGTGGGAAGATGATATCAACAGTCCTTCCTTTGTCCACTGCTGCCATCGCTTAATCACAAAAGGCCACTCAATTGGTTAGGCACAGCCTGCCCTTGAAGCCATGCTGCCTGCCTCAGATCATTTCCTCATCTCTCGTGTCTTCCAAGAGGATGTGTTCCATGACCATCCCAGGCACAAACATGAGTTCACCATGTATTTTCCTCCATGCTTGAAACACATGGCTTCTTGTCTGAGATCAATTTAGTAATTGATCATGCATTTTCTTCCAAGACACTATATCCTACAGCAGGAGTGTCCAACGTTTTGGCTTGCCTGGGCTGCATTTAGAGAATGGAAATCGTCTTAGGCCATACATATGTAGGTTGCATTAAAAATAATGCCTCCTATTTACAACAAACTACAACAGCTACAAACAGCTCAATAACATAGAGTAAATTCATAGAGCAAATTCTCAGCTACAAAACACTATTGTTCAACATACTCACTGTTATTAGCTATGCCCTTGCAGCCCAGAAAGCCAACTGTATCCTGGGTCGTATAAAAAAAATGCTGGAAAGTGAATAATCAGATATTATTTGGGTTCCATTTAGAAACATACAGTTCCTTCTCTATATGGAACATTATCTTGTCCACAAATGGTGGGACAATATATTTAATAATAATTAACATTTGACAAAAATAATCAAAAGATACAACAACTTTACTACAACTTATCAAAATATCTCTAAATGGTAGTTATTTTTTAATTTGTCTGATGATGAGTATGAAAAGCCTTTGTAATAATAATGGTATTTTGAACCTTTTAGAAGAAAATTCTCTTTCATTTGGAGTAAATCATAGAGTTGTTGAAAATCCACAGTCAGAAGGAATATACAAGGACCATGCAGTCCTGGTCTTGGCAGGAGTACCGATAATTCAAAACCTGTATGTGAGGGCATTGTCCAAATGTTTTTTGGACTCTTGCAGCTTGGAGACATGACCTGGCAAGCCTGTATCAGCATCCAAACACCCTCTCAGTGAAGACACTTTCCTCATATGCAACCTGAACCTTTTGTGATGCAACTTCCTGCCACTTCCCTGGGTAAGATAAGATTTGTAATTTTAATGTACGAATAGCTGGGTATTGACAGTAAGTAAAATTAACTTCTCCTTGTACTTGTCACATTATATTGCTTTCTGTGTGTGTGTAACTGGAAAGCCTAACTCCCATAATCGGTTCCCCCCACTCTGAGTATGTTAAGCAAATAATGAGCAACTATTAAATAAAGAGGTACTTTTTGTGTATGTGCAAGGCTGAAAGGGACATCCTTGGTCATTTATTTCACTCCCTTAATCAGTAGTACATATTTGCCACCTTTACTTCTGAGTTTTCATTAAATGGTTATTATATTTACACAAACTTCTCTGAGATGTTTCATGATGAATTTGATGGTAAGACAGATAACCTTGTGTTGACTGTTTTTACTTTCCAAATTCATTGGCCCGGGGCCCCCAGCACAAAAAAGACATGAAGCTCTTGGAATGAGTCCAGAGAGGGCCACTAAGATGATAAGAGGACTGGAACACCTCTCCAATGAGGAAAGGTTGAGGGAACTGGGCTTGTTTAGCTTGGAGAAGAGAAGGCTCCAGGGAGACCTCACTGTGGCCTTCCAGTACTTGAAGTGAGAGTATAAACAGGAGGGGGAGCAGCTGTTTCTGAAAGTGGATAGTGATAGAACAAGGGTGAATGGTTTTAACCTCAAGACAGGGGAAGTTTAGGTTAGATATTAGGAGGAAGTTTTTCACTCAGAGGGTCATGGCACACTGGGACAGGTTGCCCAAGGAGGTTGTGGGTGCCCCATCCCTGGATGCATTCAAGGCCAGGCTGGATGTGGCTCTGGGCAGCCTGGTCTGGTGGTTGGCAGCCCTGCACATAGCAGGAGGTTGGAACCAGATGATCATTGTGGTCTTTTTCAACCCAGGTCATTCTGTGATTCTATGATTCATTATTGTTGATTTCAGCATCTCTGTTTCTTTAAGTTTGTTTTCTTCTCTGATACAGCTGTTACAAAGCCACATAGATAAGAGTCTCTGTCTCTGAAAAAAGCAGTTATTTGGCTTTCTCTCTAAACGTTTAATCCTGTAAGTTGCAAATAAAGCAGAGTAGATCACAGGAGGTAAGATGCACTCTCAGATAAGCTGCATGATGACAGCAGATGATTTCTACAGGAAGCTTCGCTCCACAACATCCTCTAAGCTCCCTACCTTTCACAGCACAGACATGTGTATTCTATCACATGGAGGGCTTCTAAGGTTACACATAATTTTTTCACAATTTGAAGTCTTTGTGTTCCCTAAGAAGCGGGAAACTTTTTACAATTTTTATGTATTTAGGTGAAGCATTGCTTTTTCTACTACTTTGCTTTCTTTAATCTTTTGGAAATACTTTAGAAATAATACCTGTAATACCTGTAGTAATGCATCCAGAAGTTTGCAGACTACAGTCTGAAAACCTCTTCTCATAACCTATGGAGGAAATGTAGAAAGTCTAAATAAAAAAATATTATAATTTAAAAAATAAAGAAAAATATTCCAATAACAATAGTATTATAATAAAACACATTTCACAAAAATATATTATTTTAAACACATATCAAGAGAAGAAAGCAAACATTTCTGATAAACTGTGGTTGCTGGTCAGTGTCTGTCATAAACTGGCATGTGATTTTCTTTCTCCCATATTAAAGTAATAGAAACCCATGGGATGTTTTTATCTTTTGATTATGAGCAAAATATACAATTGGAAAGAACCTCTGAGTAGAGAGCTTGACCTAGTAGCTGTGCTCTACGTAATGCAAGGCAGAAAGCTGGTAGCATTTCTTCCTTGTGAAGGCTTATTGATAGCACATCTTCAACATGAGTCTGGTAATATTCATTTTCTTTTCCAATTAACCTATGTCTTGTATATTTACAAACTTTGTTAAGCTGCAAGCTTCCTGTCAGAGAATAAAAGATGAAGCACAGATTTCACAGCATTTAAAATGTAGATGAGATAATGCATTTATTTCTTATTTCCACAAAACCAAATCAGTTAAAAAGAAGAAAAAAAAAGAAAAGAAAAAAGAAAAAAAAAGAGATTAAGAATGAGGAAAGGGAAGAGAAGAAGAAGGTGAAGATAGAGAGATGAAGAGGAATTAAATACATCAAAATATCACATTTGAATAGTTAAGAGACTAAAAACACAATTCTTCTTCATCCTTGGAGGCATTCAAAGCCAGGCTGGATGTGGCTCTGGGTGGTTGACAACCTTGCACATAGCATGGAGGGTTGAAACTAGATGGTCATTGTGGTCCTTTTCAATCCAGGCCATTCTATGATTCTGCGATTCTATGAATTAGACTGTCAGCAGAGACTTTTTTTTTACAAATTTCATATGCATAGTTATTAAAAAAAATGAGGAAAATAAGGGTGTATTGTGAAGAAGTGTATTTTAATATGAACTATGAACCCTGTGCAAAGAAATATTTTGATGCATTTGTATTTTTTCCTGCAGATGTTATATGTCATTCTTTAGCAGGGCTGAAGTAATTTCTGATGTTAAGAAATGGCAAGAATGGTAGCTGGAATAACTAAGTGATAGCCAGTAATTTCAGACCATCTGCTACTGCATTTAGGAACTTCTATAAAAACAGATACCTCATTATGCATATATCAATAGAATAGAAAAAAAAATCAAAAAATACTGTCTGTTTTGGGAATGTGCACATTTTTCTTAAGCTGTACTTGGCGGTTGTAGTAACAAAATGTCATATCACCAAAATTATCCAGCAGAAATGAGAAATGTCTCCCCATTTATTCTTTACTGCAAAAATAAGAAAAAAAAATGCACTCTCTCTTCTTTGCGAATTCACATAAAATTCTTCTGAATATCTAAGGGATTTTTCAGTAAGCAGGATTTCTGTTTTATTCTGTTAACTGCCTTGGAGATCAGATTATGTCTTTCTTCTTCTAAAATGAGATTTTAAAGACCTGTAGGTAACTTGTGGCTTCTCTTTTTTTGTTTTTCTTTAATACTTCCCCCCAAAACCTGTAATGTCATAACAACTATGTTTTAAATTTTTAGTTCATCAAGCTAATGAACTCTCTCCTCTTTGGAAAATGGGAGAGTGTGAGTAACAATGTGATACCAGATTCAAAATCAAATTCATTAGGAGCTACTTTCTGTTAGGTCTTCTCGAGGTACTGACCTGTGAGAGAGCCTGAAGTTTTTATCAAAGAGAAAGACTGAATTTCCTAGTTCTCTTGCACTTTGTACTTTACTTGGCAACCCATTTTCAGAGAGTCTGAAATTACAGTGAAGCAGCTCAACCAAACCAAGCCAAATAACTTAGCACCTTCTTGGATTATCTGTTTTGTGATGCAGCACCACAAACAGCTGGGCTGTGTAAGGGAATGATTTCAGAAGTCCAGAAACTGTTAAAGAAGATACTCCACAGAGAGTTGTTCCCTGTTGCACATAATCCTGGAACTTGAAGACTTTTTCCTCATAGCTCTATTAATTCTAACAAGGTTGCTCAACAAAACCATGCATTGACAAATATAGCTTTAAATTATACTGCTAGCAAGAGCTCATATATTTTAGCAGTATCATCTTTAACTGGAGTGTAAGTCAAATTGCTTCACACTGTACTTCATTTTATTATCTCAGTGATATCTGAGGGACTGTGTTGGTTTTTTGTTTGTTTGTATGTTTGTTTTTCCACATAATTATTCCAAATTTAAAAAAAAAAAAAAAAAAAAAGGCAGTAATTATTTTTATGTCACGTACCTATAGAGGCATATAGTTACTATATAACTTCTGCATTAATAGTAGTTCACAGACTTAGGTAAATCCACAATATAAACGTAAAAATACAGCCTTATCTCAGAATAATGTACGAACAAGATATTTCTTGTAGTACTCACTCATCCTGCATCTTAATAACAGTATTTTTCAGGGATGATTTCAAGAAGAAGAACCTTGATGTACTGTAATAAAGTCATAATTTCTAGTCCAGTGTGTTTATATTCCAGGAAAGCACACTCAACATACACAAATTCTGTATAAATTGTGTGAAAGATGTATCTGCAGCACTGCAAAAATAGCAAAGACCTGGGTTATGGATTCTTTGCTTCACTACTTTTAATACAAGTCATCTAACAAGGTAATGAGGTACACAACAGTACATTTAATATTAGTTTTGCATGGCTTATTCAAACGATTTTTTAGAATAAGTTTATTCTTTTTTTTTTTCTTTTACCTAAACCAGTATCATCTACTCAGAGGCATCATTATCTATTTATGTAAACCGTATAAACAATTGCAGCATAGAATTTACCACTGCCTTTGTCGCTTGCCTAGAGACAATAAAATCTTGTCTTTCCAAAGCAAAAGACTTTTTAAGCGATGTTGCAGTTGATTTTCTTTTCTACTGGATTTTTATTAAATTTTATAGAGGAGCACTTTCGGTAGATTTAAGTACAATCCACAATACGTATTCTTGGAATGAACCTGCTGTATTCATACATAGAGTTCTGCAAAGGATTCCTGTGAATACACCTTACAGTTTAATATCCTCAGATTAAAGAGACCATCGCAGTATTTTATGTACTGCAGGACACACAAAATTTAGAATGGGCAAATCACTGATAGATTTTACACTGAGATTTGAGAGTCTATATACAGCACTTCAGAAAGTTACATTTAATCAAATGAAGTCTTTTTCTGGAAACTTTCTCCCAGCCTGCTTCCAGCATTAATTTGTGTTTGAATTGAGTCCTTAGGAGAGAAACAATGCCTCCTCTGACTCTTTTTTTCTGCATACGTCACTACAGAACATGTGTGAATGCGAACAAGCAGCAGTATTCACAGTATTAAATTTCTAATTCCCAGCTTTGTAATAGATAGATAATCAGTCACAGCAAATTCTCTCAGCAGTGGAAGACTGGATTAAGTTTGTTACACTTCCATTCAAGCAGTCACTAAAACAACAACATTTACAGATAAATGTCCTTTGATCAGGGTTGACTGGGTTGACATGAGCAATTTTCACCACTGATTGAAAAGACACAAAAGTTGAAAGAAGTTGGTCAAACACAAAGAAATTGTTCCCTACAGAATAACTACTTTTCAGCACACTGCCTTGTACTATATTAGTTTTATCTTCCCAAAAGCTAAAGTTGGATATGTGAAATGAGGCCTCTTGGCTGTGAAGATGTTATTCATGCCCAGGTGGTTTCCTTGTCATGGGTACAGAGAGCATTTGATTTCAGAGAGACTATAGGAGACTGCTGTGCTTTTCTGCCCCTTTATTTCCTTCTGTTTAAGACGTTGTTTTTCTAGTATTATTTTTCTTTACAAATATGTGAAAAGGACTATGAAGGTAGCTGTATTTACTGTATCACCTAGTCCAAAAAAATCACACTCCTTTGCCCTATAAATGTAGCTGTTCTTTTTCCAGAGACCATCACTGCTGCATGCAAACATTTAACGTAGGCATTTTCATCTGGCAGAATTCTTAGTGCTGTAAAGGGCTAAGATACAGGCAACATCTTGCAGCCTTACTCTCTCTCAGTAGCACTTCAAAGCATGCAGAGCCTTTTGGTATTCTGAGCCAACAAATCTTGTTTCCTACAGGTTGCATTTTTGAGCTCAGATACTGCTTTCCTTTCTTTTTTTCCAAACTAAGCAGTCCCAGCTCCATCAGCTCCTCATAAGACTTATGCTTAGAACCTTCACAGGCTTCCTTGCCCTTCTCTGAACATTCTCCAGTGCCTTGACATCTTTCTTGTAGTGAATTGAAGATCTTGGTCTTATTAAATCTCACACAATTGGCCTCCATGAATCAATCCAGCCCATCCAAATCCCTCTATATGGCCTTTCTACCCCCATGCAGATCAATATTTCCTCTCAGCTTGGTGTTATCTGCGAACTTACAGAGGGTGCACTCAATTCCCCCATCTAAATCATCAATAAAGATTTTAAACAGGAATAGCTGCAGTGATTGACCCACTGTGGAACATCACTAGTGAGCTAGTGACTGGTTACCAGCTGAATTTAAGTGTATTCACCGCCATTCTCTGGGCCTGACCATCCAGCCAGATTTTTACATAGCAATGAGTATGCCTGTTCAAGCCATAGGCTGCCAACTTCTCCATGACAATACTGTGTAAGACTAAAGTCAAAGGCCTTACTAAAGTCTAGACTGTCTATATCCACAGACTTTCCCTCATCCACTAGGTGAGTAACTTGGTCATAGAATGAGAGCAGGCTTGCCTTTCCGTAAATGCATGCTGGCTAGGCCGGATCCCCTCATAGTCTCATACATGCCCTGTGATTTCATTCAAGACAATATGTTCCATTAATACATATTTCCTATATTTCCAGTACAGATTATGTAATTTTAATATATGTTCTATGTCTTCTATCTCCTGGAAAAAAAAGAAAAATAAAGGGTTGCACTCATTTGTTTTAATACTATTTTGCACTGATAATTGCTTCCTTGCTGAACTGAAAGACTTAGAAAACAGATTTTTTAGGAAGTTTACTTAGATATTGCATTAATGATTTAGGAACTTTGTTCCATTGTTCTCTCTTTTTTTTGCCAGGAGGGCAAGCTTATGCTGTTGTATTAATTGCAGAAGTGCTATTTTCTCAGTTACTCAGTTCATTAATAGTGCAAAAGACCTGAAGCTGTCCTGGTATAAATTATTTAGAGCGGTTCACCTTTTTAAGGGAGCAATGGAAAGGGCAAAGTCTTGAAATAATTTCTTATTTTATAATGGGAAATTTATTCAACTATTTTTCCATTACCATTTATCACAAAAGACACCTTACAATTAAATGCTTTTATGAGCATATAAGTAGCTCAGAAACTTCTTTAAATTCCCACAGAACTAAATATTACATATATTTTTTAAATTTTGTTTTTACATAGTCTCTCAAACATCAGGCTGCAAACAGAAATAATGATATCCATGAAGTTAAGAGTTTTACGATTGTGTGTTTGCAGCAAAAGACGTTTTTTAATGTCTTGAAGCTTGTGAAATTAACAAATAACGTCTTTAAGCATCTTTGTAGGTGACATGGACAGTGGGATCGAGACACACTTAGTAAATTTGCAGAGGACACCAAGCTGAGTGGTGCAGACGACACACTAGAGAGAAGAAATGCCATCTAGAGGGAAATGGACAGGCTTCAGAGGTGAGCAATTGCCAAACTCCTGAAGTTCAACAGGATCAAGTGCAAGGTCCTGAATCTGGCTTGTGGCAATCCCAAGCACAAATGCAGATTGGGTAGAGAATGCCTTGAGAGCAGCCTTGAGGAGAAAGAATTGGGATTGTTAGTTGATGAAAGATTAACATGAGCCAGCAATGAGCATTTGCAGCCCAGAAGGCAGCCATATCTTGGATTGCATCAAGAGAAGCATGGCCAACAGGTCAAGGAAGGTGATTCTGCCCCTCTGCTCTGCTCTTGTGAGACCCTGCCTGGAATACTGCATTCAGCTCTGGGGTCCCTAACACAAGAAGGACATGGAGCTGTTGGAGCAGGTCCAGAAGGCTCAATGAGATGATCAGAGGGCTGGAGAACCTGCCCTGTGGAGACAAGCTAAGAGATCTGGGCCTCTTCAGCTCGGAGAAGAAAAGGCTCCACGGGGACTTTATAGGAAGAGTACCTGAAGTGGGCCAATGGGAAAGCTGGGAAAGGACATTTCAAAAGGGCATGTGGAAACAGATCAAGGGAAATGTCTTTAAAATTGAAGAATATAAATTTTGACTAGATGTTAGGAAGAAATTCTTTCTTGTGAGGGTGGTGAGACACTGGAACAGGCTGCCCAGAGATGCTATGGATGCCCCCTCCCTGGAAGCACTCAAGGCCAGGCTGGATGAGGCTGTGAGCAACTTGCTCTAGTGGAAAATGTCCCTGCCTATAGCAGGGAAGATGGGACTAGATGATCTTAAAGGTCCAACCCAAACTGTTCTATGATTCTGTGATTTCAAGTTGTATTTCAGAACACAGGGCTAAAAAAAGGTTTGTTATATAGAAACTATGCATATATTTTTTTTCTTTTGAATTCTCAATACATGGGTTCATTGAAATATATTACCTTTTGCGGGACCAAGAGTATATCAGGCACTCCTTAGAGTCATGAATAAGATTTGTTAATAGGTGACATATAATACGTTCAGGGAAACATGACAACTTAATTCTCAGTAATCCTGAGAGGTTTTGTAGCTCAAAGACTGTTGTCAGTGCAAACTCATAATGCATACTCACTCTCGCAATCTTGATTATCATTGAAACCAGTCTCATAAAAGTCTTTCATTGCACCTCCATCATAAAAATCATCCAACAAAAGTATTTTTTGGAGTTTTCTATATAATGTCTCTGCTCATAGATCTTTGTTTTATTATTGACCTTAACAACAAACCAACGAACAAACAAAACAGAACAAGATCATTATCAACAAGAACAACAAAAGAAATCTACTTCTGTACTGATTGTTTTTCTTCTATAGTGTATTGGCTGTGCAGAGGGTCCATGCCAAGAACTGAATCATTGACAGATTAGTTATAACATGAGCAACCAACATCTTGGCTTGCCTGGGCTGCACTGAATGAAGAGGAGTTGTCTTGGGCAGCATATATCTAGGTCACTCCAACAGTAATTCTTCCTGTTTATTTTCATGGAAACTATAGCATTTGTAAAGAGCACAGTAACACTGTTTGGTAGAGCACATTCCCAGCTCCAAAACATTCTTTTTTAACATAGTCACCATTGTTAGCTATGCATTTTCACCAGTGATGAACAGGAGTTTGCATGCCACGCTCATAAACGTGCACCAGTGGAGATGACACACTATCACAGTTGCCAGTACCCAGTGCCTTACTGTGTATGTTGAAATTCACTGGTCTCCATAAAGTTCAGCATCAATGAATGTAAATATGTGTCTTTTTTTCTGAATAGAGGAATTCAGTTTTCCTTCATAGTATTACTTCATAGGCACTTCCACATCAGTTTTGTCAGACTGCCCTTCTTTGGCAACAGAACATAATGGAATATTGATGGGGAGGTTCATCCTCTACTGTCATACCACCAACATCTGCCTCTGACGATATAAACCAACAGAATAAAATAGGAGGTATTACATTCAGAGCACCCCTCACAAAAAATATTATGTATTTAATATATATAAGTAACATTTTAATTTTTAATATATTTTATTAAAAATATAAGGCATTAATATATAGCTGTATTATACACAATATATATTTTAAAATAAGAAAACAACAAAACCATAAAAATAGTGGGATATTTGAACTTAATATTGTGAAACTAACTCAGTAGTCTATTTCAATGAAAGTGGTTGCAATTCTTAGTGAGTTCTCAAGGTATTCATCAGAAATTTTTGATGAATTTTTGTATTTCCTTTGTTTCACCTCTGAAAACAGTTGTTCACAAATTATGTACTGTGACGACATGGATTAGGCATGAAGCAAGGGATGTTTTCTTTGTTAGGACGGGACATATAAATGTACGGTGGAGAGTCACGATCAGATTTTTTTAGTTGAATAACTGATTGAAGCTCTACATATTCCATTTGAAAATTTGCAGGTTGTACATTTATGCTGATGGAAGTTGGAGTTGCAAATATACAAAAAAATTTAAAATTATTTGGCAATCTTGAAACTGTTCTCAAATTCCTTTATCAGAATGGAAAATATGGGTGAGTATTTTTCTTGTTATTCATGGGACTGCATTTAGCCAGTGTATCAAAATACATAGGCTTATTTGCTATAACTTGAATTGGCACTGCACTGCACCCCAGGCCCGTGTTTCAGCTCAGATAGGACTAATGGAGCACTGATATTCAATTGATGCTGAGCAATGGATGCACACCTGCACTCCGGACCAGGCCAGGCCACTCACTGGGGCAGAGGTTGGACTGCATTTTAAGCTGTGCTGGGCTGCATGTGACCCACAGGCCATGAGTTGGACATGCCTGAGTTATAACACAAAAAGCAGTGATGTATTTTCTTTCGGTTACTGGAGAAGCACATAAGACATACTATATAAAAGCATCTCCTATGGGAGGATCATGGTGAAAAAGAGGCCTTAACCAGGTCTATACCTTTACAGACCCAGTCAGGCACAGACATTTACAGATCAGTCAAGAGTCAATCTAAATTACAGTTCAGCAATAGTTTTGTTCTTTAGCTGTGACTGCTCCCACTGTGTGCAAGTATCATAAATCTTTCTGTCATTTTTTTGTCTTTAATTGCTTTTCTCAACCTAGGCTTCTACAAGAAGAACGCTTAATTCCTGCCAAGCTGATCCAAAGCTGAACCTTGTAAATGTCTTAGGATTAAAGAGGGAACCTGTCATGCTAAAGACTGAGGCATAGGAAAAGCAGAGGTCTGTCTGTTGGATGAGAGGGAAGAATCCATCCGTTTGTGCCTATGTCTGCATCTGCGGGGGGAAACTAAGGAAGAGTGTAAGTACTACTTCCTACCACACACTCTGATATCACAGTACTTTACAGCCTGATATTTTGTAAAATTTTTTATGGACCGTGTGGAAATTTATCCCACTGGGTAACTCATCCATTTCATATTCTACTCCTTATGTTTCTAACCTATTTCTGCTACCTCCCATCTGCCTTTACTTTCAAGCTTGTAATTTACATTGTGCTTGTGTCACCACCCAGATTCTACCTCATGACAATGAACAGGAAAGATTGCTTTCTGAAAAGATACCACAACCCTAATGACCCTAACAGCACTGGGGCAAGCACATTCAGAAGTACCAGCAGTTCTGTATGTACCATGTTGCTCTAAGTATTCCTCCTGATCACTAGAACAAGAAAATATGTCAGTTGGAATCTTGTGGTTGTAATATGTCATTCCGAAAGTAATGCCTCCTATTTATTTTCATGGAAACTACAACAGATACAACAGAGAGCACTGTAGCACTATTTGATAGAGAGAATTCTTAGCTACAAAACACTATTTTTCAACATAGTCACTGCCATTAGCTGCGCATTTTCATCAGTGATGAACAAAAGCCTGCATGCTGTTCTTACAAAAATCTGCTGAAATGTACCACCCACCACCTCACTGTGGACACATCTACAGTTTGGTCTCCATAACCATTCAGCAAATACAGATAAATGTCAATGGCTGCCGTTTTACCTTCACAAAGGAATTCAGTTCCACACTTTTGCACTTCTACGTCAGATGTTGTTTTGTCAGATTGCCCCTATGCTGCCATCTGTTGCATGGCAGCAAAATACAATGGAATGGTGGGAAGGTTCAACCTCTACTGTTTTACAACTAACATCCACTTCTGATGACACGGATCTATGTAATAAATTCAGAGGCATAATAAATTCAGAGGTTTTTGGTGCAGCTCTCATAATTCCTGTTATAACAAGCAATCTTTTGTATTGTATGCTAGCTAACTGCACACACAATCAGATGTATTTGCAATATATCTATGTGTCTGTGCAAGACAAGGAACAATGGACTAAGCTTGTTCTCAACACTGAAATTAATAGGCATATAAATTCTTTGGAACATTACTAATGTAAACATCATGTTACCTACTTGAGGAGCCTTGAGCATAGCAAAAAATATGGGGAATGATACAGAATGTAGAGTTTATCCTTATCTACAAACCTAGTTCCATCATCGGTGTGTAGTGTATCTTTATTACTTCAGATAAATGTCATACTTCACTTTAGAGAATCACATATGCTTTTGTAAATACTACAGTATAAATCATAGTAATGCTTATTCTACTTTGTTAGTAAGCTGTAACATCTAATGAATGAAAAACAGAAGGAAAGTACTTTTCCACACAGGAACAGAGGTGGGTGGGCTTTCAAGTAGCATGGGAGAAGAATGCTGTGCCCCATTTGCATCCCAAGCACGGGCAAAGATTCACCCCACAGAGCAGCAGATTTTCTTCTAAGAAAGTACAGAAGCTTCTCTAGCCAGGCTTCCTGGCCAGCTTCATCTTATTCTGTGTAACCAGGTCTCTCCTGTTTCACAGCTGCTGCCCTGGAGCAGCAGGGTGCTGTGTATCCCACACAGTCTGTGGCTGCAGGAAGCATAAAACCCATCTTCGCCCACACAAAGCCAGATATAGAGGGGGATATGTCCAGATGCTTCTCCCAGGGAAGCTAACAGAAAAGAAATAAAGAGTCACCTCTGCTTGCCCTCCTGCGTTCTTTGTGTTGTCCTCCCACAAATGTATTTCCTGAGAAATACAGAAGCAGCTTTCCCATTTCTCCTAACACAATTCCAGTTTCTTATTAAGTCTGTCTTCTATATACACATTTTTTCAGGACATTTACAACAGGAAGACACTTCCATTCACAAATCTCTACGAAACATAGCATTTATAAGGAGTTAGAACAGCCTAACATTTGTATTATATTTGTGTGACACGGATTTTAAGAGACCTTGCTTTTCTTAGTTTTCTAATATTTCAAGCCATCTTTTCTCCATTTCATTTCTAATTCTGTCACAATGTGTTGATTGCAAAGTGCTTGCAGAATGAACCTGCTCTTTTGCATTTACATGTGTTAAAAATGCTGGGTAGAAACAATAGCATCCTTTGACTACAGTGTGACTAAAATTGAACGCTTAGCTTTTAAAATAAAACTATTTCCTCATTTTAAGTGACACAAGTGATTTAAGTGATTTAATTTTGTCCAGATGTGGTGCATGCAGTTTGGACTTACAAATGCAAACATTCTTCTTGATCTTTTTCTGTATTATTGACAGGCATTTCTCTTTGTTTAGAGCTATTGTAGTTTGCAGCTTTAGTCTTTGTACAAATAAAATAGCATTAAATTTGCTGGAAAGTCTACCATGTCATTTCCATATCCTCTCAAGTTTTGATCCTAGAGACCCAGATGAAAGCAAGCATCATTTAATTTTCACGTGTAGTGTAAGTTAAGGATGTATCCGAACTATCCCATAGAAATTACAGAAATTACATTGAAATCATACAAACTTGCCTTGCCAGACTTCCTGAAGTTTATTACATTGTCTGAAAAAAACACTTCAGGTCACTCTTATACCTAAGTAAAAACGAAATTCTCAATACATTTTGGAAAGGAAAAGCAGAAACTAAGACAAATGTGCCAATATGAAAAATAAATTTCAGTAAGGAGTACAGAATTTTCAGCTGTGGACTGCAGTGTAGCATTCTAATGCAAATATAAACAAAATAATTTCCACATAGGTGTAGGCAAACAGTAGCAATGCTCTGCTGTGCTCCTTTTTGTTTCATGTGGGAAAGGAGTGTATCAGCAGACCATTTACAGGCATCTGAATCTACTTACAAATGTAAATAAACACTAGCCATAAATAAAACAGTAACTGCATTGTTCATGCTGTCTTCTGAAATTTGATGTTATGCTTCATATTCTAACAAGTAAAGTATTTTAGTATGCAGTTTATTAACAGCATTAGAAAGGGATCTGTTCTGATTTGATATTTGCCTGAGAGTAATGATCCAAAGCTGAGCAAAGATAACCTATGAACCTTACCTTACAGATAGAGACTTAAATCATGGAATCATAAGATCAGAGAAGCCTTGATGAGAGTGGTGTGGCTAAATGTAGCAGTACTTATTTTAACAAATTTGGGCCAAAACTGTAGCTACCCTAGCCCAGGAAATTTCTTTTAGCTTGAAAGAGGAAACCTCAATTTACAAAGGAAATTCACTTTCAAAATATTTTTGATTCAAAAACCCTTTGAGGGGTCTAGATTAGAAATTAAAAAAAAAAAAAAATCAATCAAAAAACAGATACTCAGACACAAGTTATTTCTTTTCCATTAAAAAATAATGTGTTTGGATCTCATTTAAAGTCCCTTTATGAAGAATCTTTGCTTATCTCATGGGTGCTCAACTTTTGGCTTGCCTGGGTCACATTTATTGAATACAATTTGTCTTGGACCAAGTATACGTAGATCATTACAAAAGTAATGCCTCCCGTTTATTTCCATGGAAATGGCAACAGACACAAAGAACATAATAACACTATTTGATAGAGGATATGGGGAATTAACGATCTGTTAGACCTAAGTGCCATGGAAGATTATGGAGCAGATCATCTTGAGTGTGATCACATCTCATCTATGGGATCAGCAAGGGATCAAGCCCAGCCAGCATGGGTTCATGAACAGCAGGTCCTGCCTCATCAAACTCATCTCCTTCTATGACCAGGTGACTTACCTTTTGAGTGAGGGAAAGGCTGTTGACATAGTCTGCCTATACTTCAGCAAACTTTTGACTCTGCCTTCCACAGTATTCTCCTGGAGAAGCTGTCAGATTGTGACTTGGACAGGTATGCTCTTTGCTGGGTAAAGTACTGGCTGCAGAGCTGTGCCCAGAGAGTGGTGGTAAATGGAGTTAAATCCAGCTGGTGACCGGTCATGAGTTGTATTGCCCAGGGGTTGGCACTGGGGCCTGTCCTCATCAATATATTTACTGATGACCAAGATGAGGAGATTGAGTTCTGAGTTACCCTGCAGATGACACCGAGTTGAGCAGAAGTATTGATTTGCCTGATGGTCGGAAGACCCTACAGAAGACTTGGATAGGCTGGATCACTGGTCTAATGGGTTGAATTTCATCAAGAACATGTGCCAGGTCCTGCTTTTTGGTCACACCAATCTCATGCAACAGGCTTGGAGCAGAGTGACTGGAAAGCTGCCCGACTTGAAAATGATCTCAGGGTGTTGATCAATGCTTGACTGAACATGATCCGTCAGTCTGTCCAAGTGGCCAAGAAGGCCACATCAGAAATTGTGCAGCCACCAGGAGTAGGGAGGTAGTCATCCTCCTGCACTCAGTTCTGGTGAAAGGTCTAGAACACAAGTCTTATGAGGAGCAGCAGAGGGAACTGAGACTGTATAGTCTGGAGAAGAGGAGTCTCAGAGAAGAGGTTATCATTCTCTTCAACTGTCTGAAAGCAGGTTGTGGTGAGGTGGGGTTGGCCTTTTATCCCAACTAGCTAGCAATGGAGTAAGAGGTAATGGCCTTTATTTGCACCAGTGGAGGTTCAGGTTGAGAGAATTTCTTCTCAAAAAGAGTGTGAGGCCTTGGAAGATGTTTTCCTGGGAAGTGGTGGAGTCACTGTCGCTGGAGGGGTTTGAGAAAAAAGTAAGCGTAGTACATGGGGACATGGTTTAGTGGGCAAAACTGATGTATGGGCAAAACTTGACAGTTGGACTAGGTGATCTTAGAGGTCTTTTCAAACCTTAGGGATTCTGTGATTCTAAAGACATCATGAAAAAAAAAGAAAAATGTTATATATTGAATAGTTGAGGAAAAATGTTGATCTCAACATTTGTCTAAAAAGTAATGGAAGAGTTCGCTAAAAGGAAAGTTCAGTCTGTCTTGTTAAACATCCACTTTCTTCCTTCCCCCATGAGGAAATTAGAGTTTTATCAAAGTTACTCTATGATTTAGGATATTGGATCACTTCAGCAGTGCAGTCATCAGATTAACATGCTACAAGATTGAAATAGGAAATAATATGTATAAAAGTTTTAATACTGAGAAATATGGATCTTATGTCATTTCTCTTTCATTCTTTGACATTGTCTTTAGTATTACTATATATGACTTCTTTTAGTTATCATGTCAATCTCTGAGAATTATACTCTGTGGCATGAGTTTTCTAATAAGCAATTTGATACCTAAACCTAAGTACAGTAATATCCTAAGCCTCAAAACTACGACATTCATATCTGAACTCAGTAGACCACACCCTTCTGTATTCATAAAGCATTTCTGAACCCACGCCATATTCCAGTACATCCAAAACAGAATGTATGTTGTGAATTCCAGCTCAAAATGAAGAAATTCATTTCTTTTGCTGAAAGTTTTCTACTCCTCCAGGTTGTTCTGCTCTAAGTTCTCTTCTCTGTATGTAAAATCCCTCTTCATTTCTGAACAGAGACAAAATTGTTTCTAGTTTTTTCTGTCTTTTCCATGATAAGGAGACTGTCCACAGGATGATGTTACATAGAATCACAGAATCACAGAATTGCCAGGGTTGGAAGGGACCTCAAGGATCATGAATCTCCAACCCCCCTGCCACATGCAGGGCCACCAATCATCCCACCTAATGCTAGACCAGGCTGCCCAGGGCCCCATCCAATCTGGCCTTGAACACCTCCAGGGATGGGGCATCCACAACCTCTCTGGGCAGTCTGTTCCAGTGCCTCATCACTCTCTCTGTAAAGAATTTCCCCCTGACGTTCAACCTAAATCTCCCTTCCCTCAACTTAAAACCATTTCCCCTTGTCCTGCTGTCACTCACCCTTTCAAAGAGTTGATTCCCCTCCTGTTTGTAGGCTCCCTTTAGGTACTGGAAGGCTGCAATGAGGTCACCCCGCAGCCTTCTTTTCTCCAGGCTGAACAAGCCCAGCTCCTTCAGCCTGTCCTCATAGGGGAGGTGCTCCAGTCCCCTGATCATCTTTGTGGCCCTCCTCTGGACCCTCTCCAACAGCTCCCTGTCTTTCTTGTACTGCGGGCTCCAGACTTGGATGCAGTACTCCAGATGGGGCCTCACAAGAGCAGAGTAGAGGGGAACTATCACCTCCCTGTCCCTGGTGGCTACCCCTCTCTTGATGGAGCCCAGGATACCATTTGCCTTCCGAACCGCAAGGGCACACTGCTGGCTCATATTAAGTTTTTCATCTATCAGAACCCCCAGGTCCTTCTCCCCAGGGCTGCTCTCAAGGACCGCTCCTCCCAGTCTGTATGGATGCCTGGGATTCCTCTGGCCCAAGTGCAAAACTCTGCACTTTGCCGTGTTGAACCTCATCAGGTTCACCCGGGCCCACCTTTCTAGCCTCTCGAGGTCCCTCTGAATCGCATCCCTTCCTTCAACCGTGTCAACCGCACCACTCAGCTTGGCGTCGTCAACAAACTTACTGAGGGTGCATTCAATTCCATCATCGATGTCATTGATAAAGATGTTAAAGAGGACCGGTCCCAAGACAGACCCCTGGGGGACGCCACTCGTTACCAGCCTCCACCTGCACATAGAGCCATTGATGACCACCTGCGGCCTTTCAACCAGTTTCTTATCCATCTTGTGGTCCACCCATCAAATCCACATCCCTCCAGTTTGGAGATAAGGATGTGGTGGGGGACCATGTCAAAGGCCTTGCTCAAGTCCAGGTAAATGACATCGGTCGCCTTTCCCTTGTCCACCAATGCCGTCACTCCATCATAGAAGGCCACCAGATTGGTCAAGCATGACCTTCCTCTGGTGAAGCCGTGCTGGCTGTCATGGATCACACGCCCTTTCCTCATGTGATCAAGTATGTCATCCAGGATGATCTGTTCCATGATCTTCCCAGGCACAGAGGTGAGACTCACCAGCCTGTAGTTCCCAGGGTCCTCCTTGCTCCCTTTCTTGTAAATGGGAGTGACGTGACCCTTCCTCCAGTCATCCGGGACCACACCTGACAGCCACGACTTCTCAAATATGATGGAGAGCGGCTCGGCAACCACCTCAGCCAGCTCCTTCAGAATCCTGGGATGCACGCCATCCGGCCCCATAGACTTGTACACATTCAGTCTCATGAGGCGGTCTCGGACCTGCTCTGTCCTCACAGCGAGAGGGGATTTACCACCCCAGTCCCCACCCAGAGGTGTAGGGATGCAGGGCTCAGGGACGGGAAAAGTACTGGAGTCCTGGCCGCCAGTGAATACCGAGGCAAAGAACTCATTCAGTACCTCAGCCTTCTCTCCATCCGTTGAAGCCAGTTCTCCTTTTATATTTACCAGAGGAGGTACACCCGCTTTGGCCTGTCTCTTCTGGCCAATGTACCTATAGAAAGTCTTCCTGTTGTTTTTCACGTCCCTCGCCAAGTTCAGTTCCACCTGCACCTTGGCTTTCCTGATCCCACATCTGCAAGTCCGGACGACATCCCTGTATTCTTCCCAGGTGGCACGCCCTTGTTTCCAGAGTTTGTACGCACCTTTCTTTGCCCTCAGCACTCTCAGCAGGTCCTTACCGAGCCACGCCGGCTTCCTCCCTCCTCTGCCTGCTTTCTTGTTCAGAGGGACAATCTAGTCTGCTGGTTTGGAGCTGGTAACTACATTCTCCAGTGACAGAAGGAAAAATTTCTCCTTTACATGCAATACATTTCCCTCCACTAGAAGTCAGTTTCATGACTTTCAGGCATTGCCCTCAGAAGTTAGTGCAGCCTGCCCATCCCCACAATAATTCAGAAGGTCACCCGACCCTTCCTAGCTGTAACACCACCAAATTTTTTTTCTGGAGGATGACCTATGGTATCTCACTCAAGTCCTGTTAATAAACACATAATCTGATAACTATAGAAGTAAAGTAGTTAACTGCTTATGCAAAACAATCCACACAAAATTTCAGTTATGTTTACAATAATTTTCAACACATTTCTTGATGAAGACAGGCACCTAACCTGTAGCAATTCAACAGCATAACACAACGTATAAGCAATACTGTGAGAGTATAACCGAAGGTTCACTGCGCTGCTCAGTGACAAAAGCAGAGTTAAGGTCACCTGTAGCAAAGTCTAAAGCTGATATTTCTGAAATGGCACTGCATGAATAAGTATTACGAATAAAATGAACAGAAAAGGGAGAATGGAAAGAGAGTGAAGGACTAGCAGAGAAATAGGAAAAAGGTAAAGAAAATGAGAAGATACAGAGCTTGTTAACATCTCTCCACATATACTGATGGAGAGTTCCTTGATCATTCAGTTACCAGCTGCTCAGGCACAGATCTTTTTCAAGAGAACGACTGCTATCTGTCAAAACAGATTCTGCTAAAGTGGGAGACGTATAGAAACAAAGACTGCTTTTTATTTTTATGGTAATCCTATCTACCTTTGAACAGCATTCAGAAGCTCTGCCTGTCATGACCGTTTCAGTTCATGGCTCACAACTCAGTTATCAACAAATACTGAAAAGGTTACTGAAAAGGTCTGATAGGGTTTTACACAACAACAATCATTGACAGAGGAACTTTTGTTCATATTGTATTTTATTAGAAAAAATAATTATTCAATCATTACTTTCATGGTAAATCTTATAACATATTAAGGACTTGGTATTAGAACGGGGGTAAAAGAAGAATGTTGCTGTTGCAAAAGGTGACTGAAATATTGCACATTTCATTTGTAAGAGGAAGGCAGAAATATTTTTATTGATACAAATAGATGGTAACTTGAGCAATGGTAACAGTGACTTAACAAGATTCAAAATTGCTAGATATCCTTGACCATTTGCTACAAAAACAATAGGGGGTGCATAATGAATCTAAAATCAAATCTTAGCAAAGCTAGTATAGCTTAAAAACAATAAATCACTTATCAAGGATGTGTTGGCAAGGCATCACTACATCTTGGGTGAATCTCTGTGCACCTTGAGAGGTGCCAACAGTGTATGCTTGCAGCCTGGGGGGCCAGCTGCATCCCTGTCTGCAACAGAAGATGAGTACCCAGCAGGAAAAGAGATTTGATTATCCCATGATGCTCTGTCCTTGTGAGGCCCCATCTGGAATATTGAGTCCAGGCCTTGAGGTTCCCAAGAAAGATGTGGAGATGTTAGATCATGTCCAGAGGAGGCCACAAAGATCAGTGGGCTGGAGCACCTATTCTATGAAGAAATGTTAAAGGAAGCTTATAAATATTTAAGAGAACAAGTTTTTACATTGTTGGATAGTGATAGGGAAAAGGGAAATTTTATAATCTAAAGGAAGGAAGGCTTAGGTTAGATATTAGGAGGAAATTCTTTACTCAGAGGGCAGTGGGCACTGGAAAACTTGCCCTGAGAAGTTTTGGATGTCCTTTCCCTGGGGATGTTCAAAGTCAGGTTGGAACCCTGGGGAGGATGATAGGATGGCAACCCTACTCATGTCAGGGGGGTTGGAACAAGGCAGCATTTCCAATGCAAGCTAATCTATGATTCTATTCCTCTATGAATCTAAACATCAGAATATTATTCCTCTAATTTGAAGAGAGAAGAGATGACACCACAGAGTTAACTTTTAAGAATATCTTATAACTATCTGTGCCAGTTTCAGAACAGTCTGTCATCTGAGCAACATTCAACACTAACACAGTTATGATATGCAGTTGGATAGAAAATCTTTAGGTAAAGAGTTTGGAGTAAGGATCCTTTCGGAGATATTCAAACTCTGATAATTCCAGAATCAAAGAATTTTAGGGTTTGGAAGAGACTTCTAGAGATCACGCACTCCATCTCCCTGCTAAAAGCAGGTTACTTATAGTAGGTAGCACTATAAAGCATTCAGGTGAGTCTTGAGTATCTCTGGAGAAGGAGACTGCAGCCTCTCTGGGCAACTTATTTCATTCCTTTCTCAGTAACAATAAAGTTCTTTCTCACACTTTTATGGAAATTGACTTCAGTGAAGCAATTAAAAAGGTGTTCAGCATTTTTCCTGGGATCCCACAGTTAAGGTATTGGACATCCAGAACATTAGAGTCTAGCTGCACAGCTGAAAATGTAGTTCAAAGGTGCTGGACTGCACTACTTTCTTAAAGATGGGAAGACTTAATCTACCTGTCCATCTGATGTAGCCCATCAACACTAGTTCTGTGAAACAATTCAGCAACAACAACTCAGTTCTGACGTACATCATTTGTAGATTGAAGACTCAAAAAACAAAAACAAAAAAACACCTGTACTTATTAAGAATACTGTTTTAAATAACACAGAAAAAAACATTTTTAATCTGCTAAAGAATGAAAATTGATCATCTTTTTTACCTCATTACAGTCACTCTATGCACATTGAAGTTTGATGATTGACTATTCTTACTATTTTTATTTGAAATATTATTGGATCATTGGGGGCAGGTGAGAGCAGAAGGAGGGGAGATGCAAGGAAAGCATCTGTCTTTCAGTAAATTTGATTGTCTCATTTAGTATGTTTTTTCAACCTGATCACAGTTTGAAAAGAAAATATCATGTGTCTTACGCAGCCAGTTAAACATAATGGAAATGTGTCAGAAATGTCAAAGAGGAGAGTTCATCCTCCATCCATTGAGAATATTGTTCTAAGAAATATGCATAATGAATGTACTCATTAAAAACACAATCCATGAGCAATAAACAGAACTGAAAAGATCACATTTGTCAGATAATATGATGTCAAAAAAATAAATAAAATTCAACTAGTTACTGTCCTTGTACATCACCCAGCTTTATTACCTAGCTTCTTGAGAGTCCATATTATTTGTCTGCAACATCTCACATGTACTGATACACTTTAATTTGCATTCATTTATTTATCTTGTAACTCTTGGAAAGCACATCTTTTAACTAAGATGATAGATGTCTTTCGAACAGTGACATGCTATGTGTGGTTATGAAATATTCAATCCCTGTGTCATGGAGACACCCTGATGACAAATGTCCTTAATCACATCAGCTAGTACATTTCACAGTTCAAATCAAAAGTACTCAGTTATCTTCTTGTGTCCACTTAATCTTGCTTTCCTCAATTCTTACTTTTTTCAATTCTGTATTTTTTCTTAAATATGTATTTTAAATTTTGACCTGAAGTGATTTAGTTTGTTTTCAGCATAGAAACATGTAGGTGTCTCTTAACACTGAAAAATTTGTAGTCACTCTGTGTATATAGAAAAAAATGGAATAGAAACAAATCTCCAAGATTAATGCACAAGTCTGGTGTTCAGTACTTTTTATTTTCCTGGATGATATCTCACAAACTTGCTTGGTCATATGAGGATACTGGTCTGGAATTTTCTTAGCTAGTAGTGACTTTTAAAACCATGTCACACGTCAAACTGTACGTTCTGATTTCATATTGAAGATCAATAAGTGGTTGTTAACTGCAAATAAATATCTCACTTGATTTAATGCTTGATATTTAATTTTAAATGCCTTCAAATTTGATCTGTTTCTTTCATATGCTGTCTCCTCAACTTAGATAAAATGCTATTCTTAGGCTGTTCTTTCTATCTTACTCTGCAAGAATTTGTGAAGTGTCTTTGAGTATCACTGTTCATTTCTTCTTACATTCACCAAGTTCAGAACTCTATTCTCATTATTGAAATTCCCACTCACTTTCTTGGCTTCTTGAAATATTATCTGCTTAGCCTCCTTCAAAACTTCCCTTAACCTACTTCTGCAATCTCTTATTTTTTTCACAGTGTTATAATGTTTAAAACCCTATGTATTTCATTTGTATCAAATCACTATTATCCTAGTTATTATCTTTTCATCAAAAGTAATTTAATTCGCCAGTTCTCTTTTCTATATCTGAATTGTATTGTTTTTGATAGAGTAAGGGATACACACCTGTTGTAATCAGTGAACAAAACTACTGGTCATATTATAAAGGTGTACTGGATAGTCAGATTTAATTATACACCTATATGAAAAATGACTGGGACCTCCCAGAGGGAGTCCAGCAGAGGGGCACAAAAGATGATGGGGGGCCTGGAGCATTGTGCACTTTCATCCAGGAAGCAAAATAGTATCCTGAGCTGCATCAATAGAAGGGTATCTCTTTACTCTGCCCTCTTGAGGTCTCATCTGAGGTACTGCATCTAGGCCTGGGGACCCCAATTCAATTAAGATATGGAGCTTTTGGAATGGGTTCAGAGGAGGGCCACAAAGATGATCAGAGTTTCAATAGACAATTGAACAGGGTGCCCAGAGGGTCTGTGCTTGGCCTATCCCTGGAGGTGTTCAAGGCCACGTTGAGTGGAGCCCTGAGAAACCTGATCTATTGTCTGATGTAGTGGTTGGCAGTCCTGCCCATGGCAGGAGAATTGGCCTTAAGTAATCTTTGGGGTCCCTTCCAACCTAAGCCATTCTATGGCTCTATGAATATTAAATGTTAGGTCTTATTTTTAATGAATAAAAAATTATCAACTACCATGTTTTAGCTTTTCCAAGATCAAGTGCATAAGAAATGCACAGCTCATTTTTAAGGCTTTTTCACTTTAACAGTGTTTTCATGCATGGTTTTTTTTGCTTTATACTGTGATATCTGTATTCTTACTGTCTGATAACTTTATATTTCACCCACAGTAATACTACAGAAAAGGATGATTATGTTGAAGTTTAGGTCTAAAATCCATTGAGTAATATGTGGTAAATCAACAACTTCACTGTATACGTGACAAAAAATATAGAGTATGTGACTGAACAGCTCTTTTGTCTTTGTAGAAAGATTGTACTGAAGCCACAGTGGAGAAAACTTATTCTTATACAACAAAACAAAGTATTTTTATAGAAAGAGATGTTGCTGAGCAAATTCACTCACATGCATTATAGCAAGTTAACTGGTAGTGGGAGCTGAGCAAGATCAAGAATTTCTTTTTAATTTTGTGGGTAACAGAACAAACATTCAATTACAGAAAAAAAATTTTTGTCAAACTTTTTTTAACCAGAAGTATCACTGAGGACTAGAATTCATCAAAATAAATTTGGATTTGGAATAGAACAGCATGCAAAATCACAATAAGAAGTTGCATTTTCTTATTTTATTCTCAGTCTGGCAGCTAGAGCCTTATCTTGAGGCTTATTCCTTTTAGTTGAAAGCTTCTTAAGCTGGAAGCTCATATGCCAGCCCTCTGTCAGCCTGTTTTTCATGTTAGCTGGTGATAAGCAATTACTGACATATTATAGAATCATAGGATCACAGAATCCTTAGAGTTGGAAAGAACCCTTAAAGTCCAACTCTCCTACAGTGAACCGGAGCATCAGCCAGATCAGGTTGCTCAGAGGCTGGTCCAGTCTGGCCTTGAAAGTCTCCAGGACTAAGGAATCCATCATATCTTTGGGTAGCCAATTGCCTCACCCCAAAGAGAATGGAGTTACCTTGATGTCACTCGTTCTCTGGACATGGAAATAGGGATTCTTGGTATCTACACTTCCAACCTACACTTCAGCATAAAAATAACTCCACCTCATATCAAAGTTGATGTTGATGTTGGCATGGGAAGAAATAAGACATTAGAATCCCCAAAAAGTTTTCTCTCAAGCAGAGAAGTAAATCCAGGTAACATTAATTCTTTAACACTCCCTCACAAACTGACCTTTAGCTGAGTTTCAACAGAATTAGATGAGATATATCAGCCACTTTAAACTACTTGAAAAAAAGTTGAAGGACTATAAATTATTAAAAGGGACCACAATTCTTGATCACGACTCTTCAAGATCAAAAAAGACATAAGCATCAACAGATTTTACATTTTAATCAAGAAGGTGGGACTCAAATCTGAAAATAAAAAAAAAGAGCATATATTTTTTTAAAAAGTAATTGTAACTAAGTATTAAGAATCTTTCAGAGGTTATCATTTCAGAATGCTATTCTACAATATTGCTGTCATTCATATTCAGATTTACCATAAGTTTTTTTTCATTCTTAAATATTCTTAAACATACTGTAACTAAATATTTGTGAACTCCAGACTTAGTTATTTAATTGAATTTTCTTTCAAGTTTTTGTTTTTCTAGGGAATTTAATTGAAATACAATGAAACAAAAGAATCATTTAAAAGTGTTGTGACTGTTTACATTTGTTCTTATTTTCCATTTGATTAAAATGGTTAACCAATGAAATCAATTTAATGTTGTGATGGTTATAAAAATGATGTATCAAAAATTAAAGTGCAGCATATATTATATAAATAGTAATAGTGCAATCTACTACTATGACCTTTTCAATATTCTGACATATGATTTATATCCTATTCCTGTCCTTCCAGTGAGAAGAATTGGTGAGCACTCAACATGCATAGCTGAATGCAAGATCAATCATCAGAAATAATAGGTCTAAAAGTGCAATTATAAGCTCCTACTTCAAACATAAACATGAAGGAAAACAAACAGAAAAACAACAACATCACCAACAAAAAGTCTTTTCCAGAGGAAAATACAAACAATCATACATTTTGGAGTATTTTTTCTGTCATTGTAAGGATTACAAATAAAGTATTAATAAATTACTTCCTCACTCTATTGTTTCACTTCATTGCAACCAGAACTGATTTATAACTAGCTAGAATTTTAGCACTGAGAGGGCATCAGGATCGATTGCTTGTGTCAAAAATTTATGCTTTAAAGTCTAAGATTTGATTCCCAGTAGCTGTAGCCCCACCAGAATCAAAGCAGCTAATTATACTGATTATCACATCTAACACAGTCAATGCTGAAACTCCAATGATCCATCAAGAGGTCTATCACTATATAGGTTTTTTTAATTTCCCATCAGTGTTTGCTGTGACTGCAAATACTTTCTTTATGGCTGATTGTTTTGCTTTAAGTGTTCATTCATTCAAAGGGAAATATTGCACAAAAATAGTATATCTTACTTTTATTGAAAACATTATAGGTTGGTGGAACTGCCATGGTGAGAACTTGCACAATGCAAATAAAAGATAATTTACTTAAGTAAAAATAGAATTTAAAAAAAAAAAAAAAAAAACTTACATCTCGGTTATATTACACACTGTTATATAATAGCATAATATTATCATGTTACAGTGATGTCATAGTATTGCAATAATGGTATGATATTCCAATAGCATTATTTTAAATAATTACTAACAAACTAGAATCAAGTTTGTACTTCAGTTGTGCAGTAATAAGTACTTTTATTTAATTTGGAAGCACAACAAATGTATTTAAGATTGTTACTATGCTTATTGAGTAATTTCTCAGTAAGTAAATTGTTGACATTTTTGCTTTCTTATGTTAATAACAAACAAAAAAGTACAAAAAAGAAAACAGAATATACTAATATTTACAGAATATACTAGCATTTGCAATAATGTTTTTCTAGCCTATTCACCAACTTAATAAGGCTTTCTTTTTACTTAATGGATCTTATGTAATAAGCACACTGGTAAATAATGATCATTATTTTGTAGAAATTCCACAAAAAAATATAGACTAATATCTGAAACAAGAGTTTGATTATTCAGACACACCATCTGGGGAAATATTACACAACATTCAAGTATTTAGTAATGCTGCAGTTACCTGGATTCACATCTCTACTTGATATGAAACTTTTGGGAGTTTAAAGTTTGTTTCTTTCCATGCTAACATTAGCTTTGATACAAGTTGTTTTTAAACTGAAGTATAGGTCTGAAGTGTAGAATCTCTACTTCCATGACCAGAGAACAAGTGACACCTATTCCATTTGCAGACATGAGTCACAGATATATATCAGTGCCAAATTTTTTATGCAGGGTCACATACCTAGACTGCTTATCCCAAGAACAGACAACCAGTGGATGTTTTCTAAAAGTGCATTATGTTTTATCACTTCTCTTGCTGTGACAAAAAAAAACTGGGGATAGGCTGAAAGTGTCATTTCTCTGTGAAAAAAAAGAAACACAAAAACAGTACGAAATCCTACATCTGATAAGCAGGCACAAAGGAGTCTTTGTGTTACACAACTGTAGCCTAAAACCTTAATCCAAATTTCCAATCCTATCTCTGGTATATGGCTGACTGCCCAAAGCACAACTCAACAAACACCTCAGGCAATGAAAAGATTTTTTGGAGCTACTCCTTGTGCCATTCGGTGCCAAACTCAACAGCATGCATGACCCCCAGAAGCAGTAGGCCATTCAGGGCACAGAGATTTCTTTGTTGTTGGGGGCTTGAAATCCTTCTAAAGAGTCAAAGGAGAATTCTCTAGGACTTACCTCACAGCCCCAAGTATCATTAAATGCTTAATGATATGCTGGAGTGAAATTTCAGTTCACTCAACTGGCCAACTGCAAGTTTGACCTAGAATTGAGCATGTAGGATGCTAGCTCTTCCTTAGGAAAGGCTATGAAAAGCAGTACATAATGATGATTGAGAAAATAGGAATTTGATTTGAAATTGGGGAAATCACTTTTCAGATCATGCTGACTTTGTGCAGGAACAAAAAATAAAGGCTCTTGTGCAGAAGAGGATTACAGGCTTGTTATATTGTGGGAAGGGAAACTCCTACTGTTAGGTATTTTCTTCATTTATGTAAGTAATAGAATTTCGATTGACAGTTAGCTTCTACTGACCTTCTAATTCATTCAGCCAATCCACAGACTATTTTCAATCTTTTTCTGCCTTGCCACCACTTCTACTCAGATTTTTTCCTTGAAAAAGTAAAATTTTTCATTGGAGAATGTTAGCAGGGCATGCTGAAATGATTTCTTATCCAAGTGATAGGGAAATAATACCAGTATATTTACGATCATTGATCTGTAGGAACTCCCCTCTGCAATCACTAGACTAGGCTTTACTGATAGAAGATTTAATTTCAGGTCCAGTTCTGAACATCCTAAGAGTACCATGGGCTAAGCTGACCTTCTTGTTGTTCCCCTGCAGAGAAACATCTTCACCATAGGTGCAGTGGCACTGAAAAGTGCTCTGAGAAAATAGCTATAATGCAAGGTAGAAACTATGATAATACACTGTTGAACTAGGTGTGTGCTGTTTGCAGGCACAAGTTATTTTCCGTTATTTTGTGATATTCTCAGTGACACCTTCTATAAGTGTGTTTCCATGGGAAACTGGCAGTTTGATCATCCCTCTTCCTCCCAATCCATGGCAATATGTAGATGAATCGTAGTGAGAGAAAGAGAGGAGAAACTAGAGACAAGGCTTGAGGAAGTCACAGGAGATTCAATTTAAAACTTATCAAATTGTCATGGTTTTATGATTTTGGTTTATCAGTATTCTACATCATAAGATCATGTAATGCACTGGTTTGACTGGGGGGGTTTGACTGTGGATCCTCAAGTTCCAGGTGCCTGCCTGGAGGAGAAGAAGAACTACATTCCCCAGGGGGCTTTGCGGTCAGTGAGGAGATGTAACTCCCGGCAAGGTCACTTGATGTTCTCTTCTTCGCCTGCTCTTCTTTGCCTGAGCTTCTCCATCTGCTCTTTTCCGTCTGCTTTTCTTCATCAGCTCAACTGGACTGCACTTCTCACCTCAGCGTTGTGGTGAGGCCTATCCACGTTTCACATGCACTCTCTCTTTCTCATTATATTTTGCTGATACTATATTTAGTAAATTAGTTTGTTTCACCTCAGATCGTTGCCACTCTTTTCAATTATTTTGGGGTCCCCTGTTTCCTTTTTCTGGAAGCGCGGATCTGCGGATCCCTCCGCCCCCCTAGTCACAGAATTGGGCCAAACCAGCCCGTATACCGTTGACACAAATGAAAGGTTCAGTTACATACATAAATCTAACCATAATCTGATTAAGCTTTTTGTGATGTCGTGGTAATCCTCACAACAGCTGGGTAGAAAAATATCAGCTAGGTGTTATGCTTTCTGCTCTGGATCACATACAAAGAGGGACCGTATGAGGAGAGAAAATAGTTTGTGGTCTAGAACTCCAAGATCATTTTTTCATCTTAGAATAAACTGTTCTTGGAGGATCAAGAATCTTGCAGTTATATGTGGTCTACAATTTCACACTTCTCAGAAAATGTGCAGGTCTTTAATTGGACTCTTGGGAGTTCTAGGACTAACAGTGAAGATACTTTTGTGAAATATAACATGAATTTAGTTATTTGGTTCATTAGTTTTAATTTGCCTGAATTATTACTCTCTGTAAAATGGAGAAAACTACAGGCCCTATAATTTTTCTGTTCTAACTCACCATTATTTCAATATGAAGAACATGCATGTTGAAACATCTTAGAAGAATGCTTTTAAAGTATATTTTAGAGCAGTTTATCATACAAACTACTGTAATCGTTTAGTTACCCCCAAACTATGAGCTGTATGAGAATCAGAATAAGGACAAGGGTGAAAACTTGTTTTCTCCCAAATGATTAAGTAAAGATCATCTATACAGATGGGTGTTTTCAATTTCATATAATTTAGTAGAACAGGTATTTATCAATCATAAGTGTCTCAAAAACATTCACATCCCCATGTATCAGCACTTACCTCCTCCCTCATATTAAAATTGCCTTATAAAGACCCCTGAGAATTTAGGACCAAAATCTGAACCTAACTTACGTGGTGTTGAGCTCCGGCTCATTCTAATAACAGCTTTGTCTTAAAGAGGATCAGTCTGGTAAGTTGCTTCCAAAAGTCCAAAACATCAAGTTCCATCAAATTTACAATTCCTATTCAGTGAATAATTCAGTGCTACAGATTCTTCTGTCTGAAAAAAAAAGAATGTTTATGAGACAAGTGTATGTACAGAGGAAGGCCTTCTCCCCACAGCTGAACTCACATCATTGTTGACATCAATTTTTTAATTGATTTAAATATAGCATGGAGGCTATGAGATATGTTTTGTTAGCTGATTTTTTTTCTGTGAGGCAGTAATGCAATGCAAAATGTGTTCGTTTTGTGCAAAATGAAAAGTGTGTTTTGGAGACTTCTTCATAATTTATTTTCTTGTGAATAGAACCCTATGTTGTTAACCAGGGATGGAAGGGAAAGAGGGAAAAAGACAGAAGTCTTTAGTTGAGACTTTGCGATATTTAAGTGCTTTCTGAAAGCTTCTTCATTACAATTTATGTTTCCTGATACCAAAAATGAAGGTTTCATGGAATCAGCATTGTGCATCATTTGGTAGCACTGCTCTCTTTTGCATGTCATCCTAGTAATAGTCCTATATAGAATTATTTTCTATATTATTAAAAAAATATATTTGATACAAACAGGGAGTTTATTTCATGTGATATGTTACACATGCGAATTATATATATACAAAATTTGACAATCTTCGTATCATATAATTATACTAAAAATATTAGGAGTGTATAATTCTGTTGGAAGTAAATTTTCTAGTAGATTTCAACTAACTACGTACATTTAGAAAGTGTTGTATGGAACAAAAGTTATTACAAAAGTCAGTATGTTCAGAACAGCCCTCTGATCTCTTACAGCTCAGCCTCTCTTTCATGTAAGCTTGAAAAAACAGGTATTTTAATGGCAATCTTACTAGGAACTGTAGCTAAACTCCTTTATAGAGTTACGAAAAATAGCAAAGCAAGAATTTCTAATTGTCCAGCAGAATGTGTATTCCAAACTCATACTTAAGTCTTCCCGGATATCACGTCCTACCATCTACGTATAATTTGACTCAGATTGTATTCTCTTTGTAATTGTAAGATTATGAATGGATGGATGAATAAAAACCAAATAAATGTATACATAAATTGACAGTTGTTGTTGTTGTTTAATTTAGTTTTGTTTTTTTAATGTCGTGTTACTTGTGAGCCCATTTCAGGAGCCATAATTCTTTAATAATATCTCAGGTAACATAATTATCTCCTCAGATCTAGATTAGTTGCACGGCATAGTTAACAGAGAGCCCCAGAATAATTCTCCCTTGTGGCAAAGAGTGTGCTAGCAATAGGAGAAAATAATATGATCAGAATAAGAAAATGAACAACATAATACAATATTAATACAACATTTTCACTGGAAGCAAATAAGATTTGTTATAAAGTGCTTACGTGTTGCTGTTTATTAAATAAAGATAATTCATTGTACCAGAAATATCTATTCAAGACAATTCATTAATGATTTACTTATTATGCCCCTTTTACATTCATTACGCAGCAGTATTTTTGTGCTAATTTTTTACTGTTTTTGTTTGTTTGTTTGTTTGTTCGTTTGTTATTAAGTTTATTAGTGTTTGCAAAGTCATCTACATTGCAAACATTTTCTTACTGCAGAAGTATAAGGCAAAACTGGTCTCAATATAGTTCATCCCAGAATCATCTAGACTACAGAGTGTAGGACAGGGGTTACTGTATGCAGAACTGCCAAGATGTGTTGATAGCTGTGAGGACTATGTTGTGGGCAAGCAAAGAGCAGAAAGTGCTTTTAGGGTTGCCAGAGTTAGCTACAAGACTTTACTCCTCTGTAAGCAGAAAGTCAGGAAATACACCATGAAACAATGGTCAAGAGCATTTATTTTGATCATTCAGTGAAATGCACTGTTTTTCAGTGCATATATTATAGAATAACAAACTTAGAATAGCTGTTTCACAAGTTACAGGTCAATTGTAAATAAGGCATATCATCAGTGGAAATACTATCTAGAAAATGAATAAATTTCAACAGGAGCATATTGACTAAAATTACTTCACACAATTTTATTAGGCTATGGTGAGCTGATGTAGAAAATCAGAGCAGTGACGTGCCCACAAACCAACTTTGAAGAAGCTATGTTTCCTGAGGAGAATGTAGGAAATGGGATAAAAATGAGTTTCTACTTAAATGTGTTATTCAAAGACATAAATATAAACACAGCCCATATAATGCAAAAGAGGTTTGATTTCCACTACCTGTCTGAGAACACAAAGTGCTCTCAAGAGTTTTCGAGAAACCAATCCAAAATGTGAAGGAAAGGGAGAGAGTAATTTGGAAATTACACTGCTCTTTGAATTTACTTTTGGAAATTAAAAAGTTCAAATTTTATTTTCATGGAAATGCAGTGTTCATAGCTACAAGAAAATAAGTGAACGTTATATAATATTTATCTAATGAACTTAAGCAAAGCCAAAAACCTATCTGGACATCTCATATGTGAGCTTAACTAACAGGTACTATTTCTTTGCTGGTTACTTGTCAGATATACTAAACATTGCCAGAGAATACTATGTATTTCAAATGATTGAGAATACACAAAGCCAAACTATTTTCCTCTCCATCCAATTAGCCAGTTTGGGAGAAAGATTTTGCTCTGTCATATTTTATCTTGTTAAAAAGGTCTTAAACTACCAAAAACCTGCTTAGAAAATAAATATTGCTACTGATTTTAGAAAGAAAGCATTAATGTTTTTCCATAAATACTCTACTTTCAAAGACCTAATAGATTAAAATCATTGTAGTTAATCTCCTAAATATTTAAGTATTTAGGTGGCATGAAAATTGTAAACTCCAGACTACAAACTCTGAACAATTGTAGATATGGTTCTTGTGTTATTAAAATTATTGAGTGCTTTGAACCTTCACAGACCAAAAAACATTGCTTTATGTTACTGTGAAAACAGTCTTTCATGACTGAGAAGATAGTGCTTCTTCCACACTTTTTTTTTGGAGAAAAAGTCAATATTTACATGAGCCAAATCAGACCTACAGAGACCTATTCGGATTTAGGGCTTTATTTTCCACATGTGAACATGATGGCCAGTTAGGATATCACTGCAAAACAAAATTTCAGTTTTACCCATTTAAATAAATATTTATTTTCTGTTTTCTATGTATTATTTCACAGCATCCACATTGCCAAGTTATAGGTAATCATTTTTAAATACAATTCTTGTCTAATAAAAAAGACAGCAACTTCTTTCACAATAGGAAATAACAATATTTCCTTTTCAAAAAAAAAAAAGAACCATCACAAAGCACAAACTTTGGAGGGAAGGACACTTGGTTTCTAAAATGAAAAAAATATATTATTCTAATTACCTTCCTTTGATGGCTTTAGTTTTTATATCAAAAGAGCTAGTGAAAATTCAATTTCTATTCAGCTATTTCCTGATATGGAAACTGGCCTGTAGTTCTGATCATTCTTCTTCCTCATCTCTGAATTTAAAAAAGTGTAATGTAATAACTAATAATATCTGTATCCTGCTCAAGGACAACCTCTATCATACAGTGTAGGTATCTGCTAATTGGAATTTGTTTCTTGCCAGTAGCAGAGCTAAGATCTTGCACATACCTCAAGTCTGAGAGTAAGAAATTTGCTAAGAAAAAGAAATGAAGATACAACAGTGAAAGTTCTCTATAAAGTTGAAGGGAATTTTTTTTTTTTTCCTTCTGGTTATAAAGCAATGCCGTAAAGATTGAATTAGAGTTACCAAAAGAAACAAACAGAAAAGTTGTGCCAAACCCAAAGGAGGTGGGGAAAGAATAAATAATCACTATTATGAATCATAGTACATTTTAACTCACAAACAAGATTTCTTTTTGCCTTCATGCTTCCAGAAATGCTTCTTTCCTACTAAGTGAAGCAAGCACGGTAAACTCCTTTTTAGAGGAAATTTCTGAAATAGTAGTTTGTAAGTATTTGTGTGGGACAGCGTAAGAATAATGCTTAGGGAACAGGAGAATGCCTGTTAGATATTGATAAATGACCACTAAATGTAGTGTGTGTGGAGACAGCAGCCAAACCACTGAGGAGTGCACTCACTGCAAAACAGACATGTTGCTCTGTCCAGACAGCTTTTCCAGATCTAGTTTTCTCACATGCACACATTCAGTGCAAATTTACATTTTAGGCATAGCAACAAGCACATCTTAAAGCAGTATATTCCATCAAATCAGAAAAGAAGAAGAAAATACAGGTTTGAAGTGCGCAACCACAAGATCAATACCTCGTTAAAAAAAGGAGTAGAGGCAGAAGATGATGTTTTGGAAATCATGAAAAATGAATGATGTAGTGTTAAATACACTCTTTGTACCAACCAGTAATAACAAAATTAGTCATCAGACATTTAACTGAAGAAGACAAATACCGTAGACATAACAATGGGGAAAAAATCACAGTACAATCTTCATTCATAACACTGTGCGAAATGGAGTAAGTCATGGGTATTTTTCTTCATGTTCATAATGACACAGAATGACAGAATCACAGTATTGTACCTATTGTGATGTCACTGGGCACACATTCAATTGATGTACGCCTCCTTGGTATTTAGGAGCACTGGTAAGATTCCCCCTCAGTCTTCTTTTCTCCAGACCAATCAGAGGTTTCTCAACCTTTCTTCGTAACAGAAATATTCCAGGACCCTATTCATCTGTTTGGACCTCTGCTGAATTCCTCCCAGGAGATTCCTGTCTTTTTTGAGCTGAGGAGCTCAGACACAGTACTCAAGATGCAGCTTCACCAGAGCAGAGCAGAGAGGCCTCCCTCAACCTTCTGTCCATGCTCTTTTTAAGGTACCCCAGGATACCATTGACCCTTGACCACAAGAGCACACTGCTGATCCATTCTTCATAGTCTTCTTTCTTCCATTTGAGTTTTTTCATGAGTTCCTTGCTCATACATGTGTGTCTTGTGCCACTTTTGCCTTATTTCTTACCCATAAAGCACCTGTCACAGTGTAACCTGTCAAGTAGCTAAACACCACATAGCATTCACTGTGGTCATGGGGAAGAGTACTGGAAATAAAATAGAACTCACAGGTATATAAAAACTATTTACTAAGACAGAAAAGGAAAAGAGAAAAGAAAAAGTAAATGTGATAATATGTATGTAGTTGCAGTACAGCCACTCAGTCCCTGATGGCAGATGTCCAGTCAATCCCCAGAATCACAGAATCATAGGGGTTGGAAGGGACCTCCAGGGATCATCGAGTCCAACCCCCCTCCCAAAGCAGGTTCCTTACACCACGTCGCACAAGTAGGTGTCCAGGCAGGTCTTCAATGTCTCCAGAAGGAGACTCCACAACCTCCCTGAGCAGCCTGTTCCAGTGCTCCATCACCCTCACCGTAAAGAAGTTCTTGTGCACATTTGTGCGGAACTTCCTATGCTCCAGTTTCTGGCCATTTCTCCTTGTCTTGTCTTCACACACTGCTGAAAAGAGTTTGGTGTCGCCACTCTGCCCCCCACACCTTAGATATTTATAGACCTGGATCAGGTTCCCTCTCAGTCTTCTTTTCTCAAGGCTAAACAGACCCAGTTCACTTAGCCTTTCTTCATAGGGGAGATACTTCAGGCCCTTCACCACCTTTGTGGCCCTCCATTGGACTCTTTCCAAGCGATCCCTGTCTCTTCTGTATTGGGGAACCCAGAACTGGACACAGTACTCCAGATGAGGCCTTACCAGGGCAGAGTAGAGGGGGAGGATCACCTCCCTCGACCTGCTGGCCATGCTCTTTTTAATGCACCCCAGAATGCCATTGGTTTTTTTGGCCACAAGGGCACACTGCTGGCTCATGGCCAACCTGTCGTCCACCAGGACACCCAGGTCCCTCTCTGCAGAACTCCTCTCCAGCAGGTCATCCCCCAACCTGTACCAGTGCATGCAATTATTCCTCCCTAGATGCAACTCTACACTCACTTTTGTTAAACCTCATCTGGTTTCTTACTGCCCAGCTCTCCAGCCTGTCCAGGTCTTGCTGAATGGCAGCACAGCCATCGGGTGTATCAGCCAATCCTCCCAACTTCGTATCATCAGCAAACTTGCTGAGGGTGGCCACTATCCCCTCATCAAGGTCATTGATGAAGATGTTGAACAAGACTGGATCCAATACCAACCCCTGAGGAACACTGCTAGTTACAGGTCTCCAACTGGACTCTGCACTGCCAGTGATGATCCTCTGTGCTCTGCCAGTCAGCCAGTTCTCAACCCACCTCACTGTCCACTCATCTATCCCACACTTCCTTACCTTTGTTATAAGGATGTTGTGGGAAACAGTATCAAAGGCCTTGCTGAAATCAAGGTAGACTATATCCACTGCTCTCCCCCCATCCACCCAGCCCATGACAACATTGTAGAAGTTTACCAGGTTGGTCAAGCATGACCTCCCCCTGGTGAACCCATGCTGACTACTCCTGAATGAAGTGGCCCATGCTCTAATTCCCACAGCTTTATGGAAAATAACTATGTAGAATATAATTATAATCAGAATTAATAATTCTCACTGAGAAAACTGACTGAAAATCACATAATTGTTGATTTTGGAAGAGACAATGAAAGTTATGTTGTTCAGCTTGCCTCCTCAGGCAGGGTCACATATAGAGAGTTGCTCAAGATCTTGTCAAATGGCTTTTAAATATTTCCAAGAATTCATAACTTGCCAGGGCAACCTGTGCAAGTGCTGGATTCTCTTTAGTATTCCCTTGTCTCTTTTGTATTCAGTGGGTCAGGACTGGATGCTGTATTCCCAGTGTGATCTCACTAATGTCAAATAGAGGGGAATCACAGAAGGATCCTCCTCCTGGTAATAGTGCAGTCAGAATATCATCATTCTTTGTGGCAAAGGCATATTGCTGATTCATGTTCAGCTTACTGTTCACCAGAACCTTCAGGTACTTTTCTGCAAAATTGATTTCTAATTAAGTGGCTCCCAGTCTGTACTGTTGCCTGGAATTGCTACAGTTTGCATTTTCCCTTGTTGAACTTTATGAGGTTCTTGTCAGCCCATTTTCTCCAGCCTGTAGCATCCTTCTGGATGACTACACCCTGTGGTTGGCTCATCACTCCTCCTAGTTTTTCTGCAATGAACTTATGGTGGATGCACTCTACCCCATCATCCATGTCATTAATGAAGATATTAAACAGGATTGGACCCAGTATTGGCCACTAGTTTACTCATCTCCAGATAGGCTGACAGTGATTACCACAGCCTGGGTCTGTCCATTTAGTCAGTTTTTAACCCCCCTCACTTTCTGTACATCCAAGCCACACATCAACATCTTGTCTATGAAGACCTCGTGTTGAAGCACTTACTGAAGTCAAGGTAGGCAATATCAACTGCTCTTCCCTCATTCATGAGGATGATGGCTTAATAATAGGGATTGTCAAATTGGCAAAGCATGGTGAAACCATGTAGTCTACTCCTGATGATTTTTTTGTTCTTCATGTCCTAATCATGTCCTAACAATTACCCATTCTACTAATCACTACTAATAATAATGCATTCAAATTCCATCATACAGTGTCCCATTACTCTGTAATTTTGACATGGGTGACTAAAAATTCAGAAAGTTTTCAAGAGAGAAAAGGGAAAAATGTGCCTTACAGAGTTCCATGAACTCCAATGGAAATTGAACACAGTGATAAATTTTGTTTAAAACCTGTTTATTATTTTCACTGAACATGGAAATAGCAACATCACAGTTGTATACATTATTTAGTACTTCTTTAGGAATGATTGATTATTTGAACACAGAAATGGTTATGTTATTTTACTTTTTTCTTTGAAATTGAAATTTTAGTGTCAGAAATCACTGTTTTACTCTCCAGGAGACACAAACACATGTAATATGGAATACAGCAGGTTATGATTTGGCTGAATGTGTGTGGCAGGAGCTAGAGGCGGGGTTAGCACTGCACTACAATCGCTCCTTGTCCTGATTTCAGCTGAAATAGTATTATTGCTGAGCCCACAAGTGCATCTGGGTCTGGGCTGGACCAATGAGCAGGGAATAATCCCCACCATAATGGTGCAGCAATAAGGCATGGGTTGCATGTGGCCCATGAACTGTGAGTTGGACATGTTTGCTCTAACCTATGGGATGTCCCTCATGCAAGTACTTTGTCAGAGGTAACTACTCCAATAGCCACCTACATGTTCTTCTCAAAAGTAGTAGGTGATTATAACAAATCTAATAGCTTTCACTGTTACTTTTTATTCTATTTTTTTTTATTCATATTGGCTAACCAGTGCTTTGGAATGGACACAAGAGAATGATCTGCTTTTTCTTTAATAGGCACAGAGGGTAAAATATTATGGGTAGGTTTTACATCTCAGCTAAAACAATCTTTTATATGCACACAAAGTAGAAATATCCCCATGTTTCAACGCAGAGTATGGTAAAAGTAATTATTAATCTATTCTACAAGATCAGTTTCAACAGTTTGTAAATGTATATTAATATTTAGCTTCAAAATGTTGACTTTTAAAAATATTAGTTTGGTCATACTTTACTTTAGTACCTAGATACTAAAGGTATCTTTGGTACCTAAAGCCTCTGAGTATAATTGAATCACAAAGTCAATCTGTGTTTTTGGTTCTGACCTGAGGCACCTAATCCTGACATCATTTAGAACCTGAATTTGCACTGACTGGGTTTTTGTTGATCAAATTGCCAACTAGAGAACGGGCTAAGAGGTTTTGGTGTCTTCAGCCATCACTTCAATTGACTGAACATAAGTCTGTCTCACAAGCTCATCTTTGGAGAAAGAATGCCAATATGTGTGTGCCAACCTCCTATCTGTGCTATTTTTCACTGATATAATTTGTCAGGCTACATTTCTTTCAAACAAAACTCTAGTATGTACAATAGAACTTTATGATTTCCTGGTATTTGTTATGTCCTTTAGATAAATTTACCATTAGATCAATTACATACATGTATTACTTACATACATTAATATTTTTCCTATATAAGTAATCTTGAATCTAATTTTGAGCTTACTGATAATAATTTGCTGGAATCAATTAAATGATAGAAAGATGGATTATTTATTTATAGAAATGATAGAAAGATGGATTATTTATTATTTATATTGATAATATAAATAATAAATAAAATAAAAAGAGGGAGCGTGTAAGTAAAAAAATGTATAAAACTATGTATGAAAAACTACAGGGTTTTTATCCAGAGTTCTGAATATGGAAGAAGATAAAACACAGCTGTGACACACTGGAACAGGTTGCCCAAGGAGGTTGTGGATGCCCCATCCCTGGAGGCATTCAAGGCCAGGCTGGATGTGGCTCTGGGCAGCCTGGTCTGGTGGTTGGTGACCCTGCACATAGCAGGGGGTTGAAAATAGATGAGCATTGTGGTCCTTTTCAACCCAGGCCATCCTATGATTCTGTAATTCTATGAATTTCACTTTTCCTTCACATTTTTTAATTCCCCACCTATAAATTTTCTGACCATCAAATTTAGAGACCTTCTAACTGATTAATCCAATGTTATTTCCCAAAGGATTGTTCATGTTGGATTTCATAAAAGTCTTAGGTGTATAGCGGCTTTGTTTCCTTCCTCTGTACACTTTCAATGACTTTAATATCCTTTTTATTTTATGGAATCCAGAACTGCACACAGTATTCAAGGTGATGTTGCACCAATGTGGGAGAATCAATTTTTTTTACTGTCTCGCTATGCTGTGTTTAATGCATCCCAAAATGTAGTTTTTCCTCTTTGCTGCCGGGATGCACTTCCTGCTCATCTTGAGCCCGCAGTCACCAGCATCACTGGGTCTCTTTCTGATGAGCTGCTGTCTAATCACATGTTTATACCTGTGCCCAGCATAACTTCATCTCAGATACAGAAAAGAGCATTTAATTTTGTTGAATTTCATGCCATTGCTGACTGCCCCGTCTGCCAGTGTAAGTAGAGTCCTCCACCAGACGCCTTTCCTCTTCATCAGCATCACTTTCAGGTTCAGCAGAAACCTTTGTCTCACAATCTGCACAGAAGGACTCCATGAGAGATGATATCAAAGACCTTGTTAAAATCCAGAAAGATTAAATCCACTAGCTTCCACTAAGCAATTGACCTTTGTTCATTAAATGCCTTTTCAGTGTCATTTAGGATAATGTTCTCCATAACTTTTCCAGGGACTGAGGTTAGATTGACTGGTCTGTAATTTCCTGGTTTTTCTCTTGTACTCTTCTTGCAGACCAGTATAATAACGGCTGTCTCGCAGTCAGGGATTTCTCCAAACTCTCAAGACCTTCGGTGACGGTTGATGGATGCTATTAAATCTTGTCACCCTCTTGGTATTCTGGGACGAAGCTTGTCAGGCCTCGTGGACAAAGTTAAGGCATAGCTCTGCATCACCTGTAGTAAAATAATGAGCATGTGCAGCAGTTTCTTTAGCAGAGTTAATACTGAGCTTTATCTACTAGCCTTGTTACCATCCTGGTAAAGTTCAGTAGATTGATCCTCCCAGTCTGTAAGAGCTAATGCTGTCATCTGACAATTATTTGTAGCTGCCTTTAAGTTTGTTTTGTTCTCATGCCAGTTAAGAGATATCTATATGTATCTACAGCTCCTCTATTTCAACAATATCTACCTAGTACTTATAAATTCAAAGATTCAACCTTAAACATCACAATATTTCAGACAATAAAACATCTTATTATATAATGAGAAAAACACATTAGTAACAGCAAAAGCAGGGTTATGTCTGACTTTTGTATACTCTGTTTTATACTCTGCTGATACAATCTGAGTAGAATTGAAAAGAGTACAGGTCTCCTAGGAAAAATATCTTGACCCAGTCTCTAGTGTTCTATTTTCCCAGATGGTTTAGCTGTAAGAAAAGGAATTAAATATATAATTGCATTAACATTACATGAATTAAGCAATATCTTTGAAAGACAGTATTTGTAATTGTGTCTCTTGACATTATTAGTTTTTATTCTATTTTTATAATATGACGGTTATAAATAAAAGTATGAAATACTTTTTGACTGAAATAATGACAGACTAAGAGTAGTAGTAAAAAGAGAGACAATGTTTAAAACTGCCCAGACAAGGTATGAATTTTCTGCTGTGGCCATCACGGGCTTGCAGTAGAATTGGCCAAGAGGAGGAAAAAATAACTTGATTAACAATGATCTTTCTCCAGAGAGAAAGGTTTAAATTATGCTTTAGTGCACATATGGCTGCAGAAAGTCTCTAGTCTGTAGAAAGTCTCTATTTTTGAATTTTTGGCAAAGAGATTTTCCATTAATATATATGTCTTTAAATCATGTTTTAACAGATCCATAACTTTGGTGTAGAATCTCATTCGACAACTGAAATTCAGATACTCTTTTTAATCTATCTGCTGTGGGAAATGGAAGGAATGTAAATGTTCCCTATATTTTTAGGAAATTATGCTTAGCTCTTTAAAAAAAAATTAAACAAGTCAACGTACAGCAGAAGGATGATACTCTGTATTTTCTAAATTGTGAGCACTCATTTTTTTCTCCTATTGTCACACTTGAAAAATCTCATATTCTTTGTTTGTTGCTTTTCCATTATTAACATTCATCATATTTTTAGAGCATAATTCTACTCCATTTCAGAAAGGCAAAATAATTTTTCAAAGAGTTCATATTTCGAGTCTGCCTGTGTGGTGTAAAACACTGCCATTTTTAGCATTACACTTCTTTACCTAGGGTTGCGCAACACCAAATTTGGTTCTACCATCATCTCTAAAAATGTATCTGAAGCTAGTAGCATAACAAAGGACCAAATATGAGCCGTCTGCTTATACAAAGAAATTCACATTGTTGCAGTAACTAACATCAATGTTTGAGTCCCTAAATCCACTGCAGAAATTCCCACTAACTTCACTGGGAACAACTTTATAAACAACTTTTTAGTTTTAATGGAAGTTTAATGCAATTTCTAATAAGAGAAAACAAAATAGTTTTAAAAATGCAGCATAGGCAACTCCACATTGGTGAAGTTTACATCTAAGGGAATCAGGAAAATCATAACTCAACTTGAAACTTCTTTCTCAGTTTGATATCCTTTCAACATGATCATGTACAACATTTCTGAGAGTAGATCAACCTCATTTATATTATCTTCCACAGCTCTTACAAAACTGACATTAAATAATGAATTATGCATAAGAAGCAGCAAAGAGAGAAATTAAAGAAGGCAACAGGCCAGGACAGGAGAAAGATCTGGGGCAAGGGGATTGCAAGCATTCTCATTTTTCACTTCTGTGAACTACAAGTGTTTGTGAGCCCATAATGATGTTACTCAGCTCCCATTTCCCAGTCCAGCTTTGTCAGGACAGTGGAAAATAGTTCTGATTTTTCAATATCCTTCATCATTTATACCACAAGACTGACATTAACATGTCTTAGAACTCTAAAGATGAGAAAGTATTGATACGTTCAAAGGAGGTTTGGAAAGAAGTTTGTACAATGCTTCTTTTATACAAGGCAATTGCTTTAAGTCAGTGGTGAAACTGTCACTTTTATTAAGCTTATACTTATTCACTTTGTTAAATAATCTTTTTTCTGAAATGCATATTGAAAACATGCCTTTCTGGAATCAGTGTTTGTTTAAACACGTTTTCTCATACCACACAAGTAGGTTAAAATTGAGTGTATAGATAATCCACAATATACTCACAACTGTTCATATTTTACCAAGTGTAATTTACTTCATCTACTAAATAGCACTAGCACAACAAAGGAAAATATTTTCCTAATGATTTCTAGCATGGAACAACAAAAGCTAATCATCATCAATTTTATTATTATGAAGTAAAGAGAAAAAGCATCATCAAGGGGATTTTGAAAGAAACAAAATTGAATTGTTAGGAAAAGACATAAAGATATTAAAATATAGGAACTAAATAAGTACTATAATACATAATGGTTTAAATTAAAAGAACCAAACAAAAGCAACTACCACCATCAAGAAAAAAACACTCTTGTGTATGCAAAGGACAGTAATTTACTCATATTCTCCTACAAACTGCAAGCTCAAATGTAAAGATCAAGCAAGCAAGCTCAAACAAGCTAGATCAAATATATGCTTATATTCTGTGTTAGTGAACAGTATTTCTGTGTTTTTGTTAGTTCAGTGCAATTTTTACACTCAAGTTTTTGGAGGTAGTACTTTCAACCATATTCTAATGCTGGGTAACAAATACTGGAAACATTAATTTGATTGGCAGCTCAACTCATAGCAATCAGAAAAGCAAATTAGAGATTTCTAATTTAAATAAATGTCAAATTGGATAAATTCATATCTGAAATACTGCAGTATTAATCAAGTGCTCTGTCTTAGTTCGAGCTGGGGTAGGATTGCTTTCATTGGAGTGTCTGGTGTGATGGTTTTTGGTTCTAGGAGAAAAGCAATGTTGATAACACACCGATGTTCATAATTACTGGTAATCAGTGTTGCACAGAGCCAAGTCCATTTACAGCAAAGAGCCCTGGGAGTTGGGAGGAAACAGTATTAGGACACCTGACCAAAACTGGTGAAGGGGATTTTCTATACCATCTGACATAAAGCAGAAAGAACTTTCAAGGGTGTCAGAGTTCATCTCTCATCTTCTGCTTGAGGGGAGAAATGGGCATTGGTCAGGAGGTGGTGAGCAATTGCTTGTGCATCACTTGTTATTTGCTTTCGTATATAGAGAGAGATGTCATAATTTTTATCCTTTTCTCTATCTTACTATATAGTTTTATCTCAACCCACGAGTTCTACTTTGTGGGTTTTTTTCATTCCTCTCCCCTATTCCACTGGAAAGGGGGGTGTGAGCAAAGGACTGTGTAGTGCACAATCATTTGCCAGATCATAACACAACATGATCACAAACACTTTAGTTTCATAGGCCAGAATATAGGAATCTAAAAATGACCAATTATATGCAAATTAAATCTCACTGCTCTCCAGGAGGCACATGAGGTAAAGAGCATACTTAAAAACTACAGCATATAATTCTTAAATGTTGGTAGCATCTTAGTTAAGTGACAGAATCACATCTGGTACTTTATCAGCATTAGGTTGTAAGTGATGCTGTGTTCCTATATTCCAAGGTCTTGAAGAATTTCATTTACAGTGTGACTAGAAAGAAAAGCACAATATTTTTAATGGAACTGTGACTACTTTCTGTTTTGTTGTTGTTGTTTTTATATGTTAAATATATTTTGCTTAAGAATGCTTCTTGATTATTTGACTACTTGTGTCAAAGCATACCTTACTTAAAAAAAAAAATTATACTTGGCATACTTATACCAATGTTCTCTCTATTCTTCCTATACAATGTCATCTCTAAACAGCGTGCTGATCACGATTTCTTTGGTTACCCTTGAAATTTTCAGAGGATAAAAAGTAATTACACATGTGGATTATTTTTTCAACACAGAACTTGACATTTATATGAATACCATTAAAAGCAACAACAAATTGATTCACTGTACCATATTAATAGATAATGGAATTGATGTCCATAAAACTGTAATTTTGGTACACAGCATATGTCTTTCTATAGGACTTTCTTTCTAATGATTAGAGCAGTGTTTTGTATTTTGGATGAAGAATCCACTTTATATGATGTGTTAATAGGCATATGTCGACTATTATAAGAAAATAAAAGAGTGCAGACTCATCAACTCATAATTTTAAACTTTTAAACCCTCTTCATATCAAATTTATGTTTGTCTGGAAATGGAAAATCTCTGGTCATGGACATGGCCATGTAAGCACACAGACAACTTAATTTGTCTCATCAGAATAATAGGAAAAAATGCAATGATCTAGTAGCACTATGTTTACTTTCCATCACATTCTTTAACAGCAAGTCTCTAAGAAAATAGAATTCATTAATGTTGTACTAAGCTACAATAAAATCAATATATATATCTGTATACTTGAACATAGGTTGACTAAATTTTGCACTAGTGTTACCTGAAAGAATGACATTTTAACATTAAAAATTCTTTGTAGTCATTTTGTAGTCTTGTATTCTATTCTTGATTTTTTTTATGTGGGAATGATTTCAAATTGTAGCTTGTGTTTATTTCCAGGATAATCAGCTTGCCAGTTTACCATCAAATCAAAACACCTGCTCTTCTTCCATTTAAAATCCCACAGAAGAGATATTTCAGTTACATAAAATAAAAATTCCCTACACAACTTCTCCTTGTGAAACCATAAAAGCACATTCCAGAAATATAGTTAGCATAGAATTCAAGCTATATAATTAAATATAGAGTTTCCACAAGTGATTTCAGTATTGCCTGAAGTAACATATATTCAGAAAAAAGTCAGAAGTCAGGCTTAAACTTCAAAATGAATGTGTATTTTTCTCAAATAGAAGCATTAAGCTATCTTTGCAAGTGATGAAAATAATGCTGTCAAAGTGGAAGCACAGTCATACTTTCTACTATAAATGGTATTTATATTTTTATTTAGCAGTTTGTTTGCATAAATACACATACACTCTCATATGTCGCTCGTACACGCACAACATGCATACCAGAAAATCTGAAGAATTTTAATTCTGGAATAAAATTTCATTTCTGATTGAGTGTAACACATTTCTTTTTGATGTCTTTCTTTTTTGCTTGGCAGAATATGAAGAAATTAAACGCTTTTTTGAGAGCGCCTTGGAATCTGATAGAGATTGATAGTTTCTGCTTGAAATGTACAATAAGGAAAGAAGACTTTGAATATCAACAGGCAACACATAAATTGAGCTGCCTTACAGCAGTAAAACAACACTATCTCATTTTCTAACTAAGAAATGTTGAGACAAGGATATAAGTTTTAATGAAAATACTGGAATGTTTTAATGCTGTCTTATACAATGCAACCATTACGCAAGCTTCTTCAAGTCTTCTTTTATTAAAGAAAGGGATAGGCTGAAGAGCATATTGTTAGAGCTTATAACATATGCAGATTTAAAAAAAAAAAAAACAAGAACAACAACAACAACAACAACAACAAAAAACCAAAAACCCAGCAGCAACAGCAACAAAAACCCACTTAAACTTAAACCAGCATTAAAATAGCTTATCAAGTTTACACTTATGAGATGCAATTCAAATCTATCTGTGTCAACTAGAATGTTGCCAATGAGTTCAAAAGCTTATGCATCAAACCCCAAATCGCCGTCCAAATCATCTCTTTATATAGAATGTGGAAATACAGTTATTGCCCAGCCTTGTTATATTTGTAACTATTAGCAAAGGCACTGAAAACAGTGAATAATTTGCTTTTCATGATTAGAAGGAGGTACAGGAAGATACTAACTGACGTTAGAAGACATCAGTCTCTCACTAATCCTGTGTGGCTGATATTTGAGTAAAATAGGTAGAGTTGAAAACTTTGAAAAATTTTTATATTTCATCTGGAAATATGTTCTTGCAAAACTAAACTGTGTTAAAACTATTTTTCTTTTCGTCATTTTCAGACTGTTACAGCTGGGCTATAAGCTACTTTTGGAATAGACTTTATATTTTTTTACATTTCAGCTGTCTCCAACATTCATTTCTGTCCTTTAGGATCTTCCTGCTTCAGAAGGTAATTTTAATTTACAATGAAAATCTTACATTATGAGGGATTCTAACTATACCCTTGATATAATAAGTCACTCTTTTTTACTTAGAGGTGCTTTCTGACAGAAAAAGGTCAATGCCTCATTATTATTTTTTTTAAGTTTCAAAGCAGTGTATTTGTTTTTTTGTTTTTTTGGTTTTTTTTTTTTGGCGGTCTTTGTTTCTGTTTTTGTTTCTCTTTGGAAAAAAGGGCATATGGAAGGTGCATTTTCACTTCTTAAACTATTAAAAAGGAAAACCAGATTATTTCTATTAAATGAGAATAAAAGTACAGTTTCTATACTCTTATTCCTACTGTTCAGATGTTCTTGTCTCATGCTACCTACCTGATCTTTCCTGCTGATGTGCTGACACTCACTTGCATTCCTCTGAAATTATTCTTTCTGGTATCTTTGGCCTCCATCCGCTCTTTTATGCTTTTGACTTGACATCTGAAGGACTTCAAACTCTCAAGAGTCCAATGCTATTGATGGCTGAGCCTCTGTGCTTTCATGATCTCTTTCACCACTGACAGAAAGTTCTGTGCTTTACCTGTAAGTGACCTTTACTGCTTCAAACATATCAGCTTTAAAAATACTCATGTTTTTCATGAAAGAAAAAAAAAATTACAAATCAACCTCAATCTATAATTTCTTTCCAGAAACAGTCTCTGGTTTTTTTTCGCACATCTAAACAAATCACAGCTGGATATTTCTTGTTCTAAATTGTCAAGACATGAAATAGTTGATCTGAATACATCTGATATGATGTATTTCTTAGAAGACATATTTATCAGATCCCTCAAAGGGAGCTGATATGGTCACTATTTTCCTACAGATTCAGTAAATCTCTAGAAATAAAGCAAGTCTTTGGAAACTGGTAGGCAACTCTCAGGTAGGGATTTTACAACTTTTTACATCGGACCAGCAGTATGTATGGAGGGGCTTCAGGAAAATCAGCAAAAGTTTTTACCCCAGGATGTCATTTCAGGTGAGCACTAATTCTGAGATATATTTCCCGAGAACTACCTTAACTCTCCTTAAATCCCACTCCTCTGAGATGGATAAATAAGTGATTTGCCAAGAGCAAAACAGTCATTTTCTCAGTAGGAGGACTCCAGGAAGAATCTGTGTAGTAGAGTTTCTCTACAGTTTCATGGTCCGTTTTTATTCTGTAGCCTTGTTCTTGAAGCTGTTGATATTGATACTGAGGTGTTATTGATTGAACTTAGTAGATGTTAATCCAGAGATTCTAAGATCAGTTTGGAAACATGGTTGCCTTGCAGGCAGACAATGAAAATCACTTAATCGATTTTATTTTTCATATATTACAATGAAAACATAATTTTATATTCTCCTGTGAGATTCATGTCTCTGTGATTTGGCTGCATTGTCTTAGTCTCACTCCCCCCACTTCCTAGTGGGGAACAGAGTAATACTCCTCACTCAGCAAACCATTGATGTTCAAGCCTCCTAAATGTGAACTAAAAATTCCACTTATTCAGCTTTCTTTTAGGTTTTCATAGAATCATTTCAGTCAGGAGGAACCCTTAAAGGTCATCTAGTTCAACTCCCCTGCAGTGAGCAGGGACACCTGCAGCTAGATCACATTGCTCAGAGCCTGGTCCACCCTGGCCTTGAATATCTCCAGGAATGGGGCACCCACAACCTCTCTGGGCAACCTGTTCCAGAGTTTCACCATCCTTATCATAAAAAAAGCTTTTATATAGATCCAAATAAAATATGCCTTCTTCTAGTTCTTAATCATTTCCTCTTGTCCTATCATATGCTAAAGAGTCTGTCCCCTTCCTTCTTGTAGATCTTGTTTAGATACTGAATGGTCTCTATCAGGTCACCTCAAGACCTCCTCCTCTCTAGGCTAAACATCCCCAGCTCTCTCAGCCTGTCCTCACAGAGAGGTGTTTCATGCCTTGGATCATTTTTGTGGCCCTCCTCTGGATGTGTGACAACAGGTCCACATCTCTCCTGTACTGAGGACTTCATATTTGGATGCTGAACTCTAGGTGACATCTCAGTAGCAGAGAGTTGAGGAGTAGAAAAAAGGGTTTGACATCACCTTTTTTCAGTCACCACAGACTTCAACTGACTGCTGTGACTTTTCAAATATCATTGAGAGTTTGCTAAAAAAATTCTGTCATAAAAACAGGGCCATAGATTCTAATGCTAAATTGATGACAGATCTCCTAATTATACAGTGGATTAACTATATTAAGTTCCAACTTAAAGTTATTTAGTCAAATTTGATTTTTGAAATGCAAGAGATCTTAGTGCAACTCACTTCAATTTGGCTAAGATCAAAAGCTCTGGTAGTATCCCAGCCATGTTTAAACATGCTTAGAAATAAAAATCATTACTCTGACACATTCTGCCCAGTTTTATCTTCTATCCTTCTAAATGCTACACAATTCTGATTATTAATACAACAATAAATTTTATGCAAATTCACACAAAATGCAGAAAGACAAATTCTGCTTCGCATATTTTATATACAGTAAGAGTTACAAATTTTAGATTTCAAAAATACAGAAGAAATAGGAAAGACATTGGATAATTGTGTACTTCAGCCCTATTGTTAAAAAATAAATAAAAATGGATAAAGCACTTCTGTGATACTTGCCATCAAACTTTTAAAAACAGTTTAGGGATATGATTACTCCAGTGCAGATAGACAGACTACTACAATTCTGTTAGCAAGAGAACTTCCATAACATCTAGTAACACTGAACTAATTTCACTTCTAAAAGAACTCAAAGCTTGAAAGAAGTTTCGCGTTTTCTTCTTAAGTCTTCCCTTCTTTTTACTGGTATTGGCTGCTACTGATGACAAAATCAGATCAGCCTGATCTGATCCAGTAGAGCAATCAAAAAATTCCCATGTGTTATACCTTCCTTGAGGGCAGAACTTTAAAGTAATATGACACTCAAAATACCATCTATGAACAAAAGCATCCTTCATTTTTATTATATTTTAATCGTGTGTACAAATTCTAGAGATATTAATATAATCTCTGTATTTTCATGTCAAAACTGAAAATGTGGCAAACGAAGAGGAATATTTAGTAGGACAAGTACCTTCCACTGCAGACATTTCTAACATCCTATAACATTTCAAACAGATCCCAAATGTATGTGAATAAATGTAATGTTTATGATTCAGCTAGGGTTCTAAAATTTTTTTACCTTGTAAACATTACCTTTGTAAAACTATCTCAAGGCAAAACACTGAGTTTGTTCTCTGTGCAGCAGAGAATATTAGTAGATAACACTGGAAGTAAATCTATTTGGACTGACCCTGGAGACTTAAGAGGATCTTAAGAGAAACAGACTCTTCCCTTCACTCCAAATTTCTAAAGTACATTGCTAACACTGATTTCCATAATCTGATTTTGGATTTTTTCTGAAAAATATTACAGAAGACTGCATAATTTTTGGTTATTTTCTTCTGTAGAATGCATTTTCAACTTTTTTTTTTTTTCTGTTCTTCCCAATTTTCATGGCTGTGAGGTTGTTTTTGTTTTTTTTTTTTTAATTTGCAAGTTCCTTAAAATTGGCTTGCTTAGAGCATTCATGCTGTTAACTGAAATGTTTTGCTAACACTGCATAATGAACTTCAATTCAGATATTTGAGTAGGCAAATTGAGTGGTCCAAGACTGCCTGCAGTAAAAAAGAATGACTCTATGTTAACCTCAGGCTCTCTATCATCACATCACCAAAGATCTTACAGTGCCCAAAGCATCCTCCTTAAGATTAGCAGACTATGATAGGCCATGCATCAAATAAAACTCCAGTTGCCACTGTTGATGATGTAAAGCAACTACAGCATGTTCCTGATTTAAATACTCATTAACTCATAAGATGTTACTCTTCCCTTACTCTCCCATCAATTAATATAGATTTTCTCACAAAAAGAAGGGACTATATAAGTTAGATAGAGGTATGTTTTTATTATTTAATTATAACTACAGGACTTATAAGGGGGAGGAGAAAAAAAGAGAAGAAAAAAAACAAAAGAGGAAAAAAACCTAAAAGTTTGTATGTGTTCAGACCAACAAATTATTGCCAGCACCTACACACAGGCACAGGTGTTAGGTCAGGGGCTGTTGATCCACATTTGTCTCAAACCATGTAAGAGAGCAGATAAATTTGCAGAACTAAAGTTCACTGTTTTTACCCCTGTTTTTGTCCTAAGCAAAAAAGTTTCACAAGTATTTGGGATCTCTTGTGTCTCATTTAAATAAATGCTTTAGAACTATACAGTGCTCACTGGACATCTGTCACTATGAATAGAACAAAACTAAACAAAAAATAGCAGAATAACAGAATCATAGTGGTTGGAAGGGATCTCTGTACATCATCCAGTCCAACCCTGGGCTAAAGCAGGTTTCCTACTTCAGGTCACACAGGAAAGCATCTATTTGAGTCCTGAATATCTCAAGAGGAAACTCCAAGCTAATCTGGGCAGCCTGTTCCACTACTCTGTCACACTCATCTACATATTTGTATGGAACTGCCTGTGTTCCAATTTCTGACTGTTGCCCCTTGTCCTGTCACTGCACACCACTGAAAAGAGCCTTGCCCTATCCACTTGACTCCCACACTTCAGATATTTATAAGCAATGATAATAACCACTCTCAGTCTTCTCCAAGATGATCCCAGCCTTTCCTTGAATGGGAGATGCTCTAGGTTCTTTTAGCATCTTTTTGGCCCTCTACGGGACTCTCCCTATAAAATTCCTATCTTTCTGGAACAGAAGAACCCAGAACTAGAGGTAGCAGTACAGAAATGGCCTCACCAGGTCAGAGTAGAGAAGGGGGATCACCTCTCTTGACCTGCTGGCCACGCTCTTTTTGATGCACCCGAGGATATCGTTGGCCTTCTTGGCCACAAGGGCACACTGCTGGCTCATGGTTTACCAAGACACCAAGTTCTTATCCACAGAACTACTCCTCCAGCACTTCAGCCCCTAACCTGTATTGATGCACATAGTTATTAATCCCCAATCTAGTCCAACCGTCTTCACATTACCACTGCTACCACAAGCTACTAGACCGTATCTTGCAGCTCCTCATCCAGACGCCTCTTGAACACTGCCAGGGATGGCGACTTCACCACCTCCCTTGGCAGGCCATTCCAGTGCCTGACCACTCTCTGAGAGAAGAAGTTTTTCCTCATGTCTAACCTAAACTTCTTCTGGTACAACTTGCAGCCATTTCCCCGGGTCCTGTTCGTTGCCTGGGAGAAGAGGCCAAACCCCTCTTCATCACAACCTCCCTTCAGGAAGTTGTAGAGCGCAATGAGGTCTCCCCTGAGCCTCCTCTTCTCCAAACTAAACAATCCCAGCTCCTTCAGTCACTCGTCATAGGACTTGTGCTCCAGATCTCTCACCAGTTTCGTTGCCCTTCTCTGGACACGCTCCAGGGTCTCAATGTCATTCCTGTAGTGAGGGGCCCAAAACTGAACACAATATTCAAGGTGCGGCCTCACCAGAGCTGAGTACAGGGGGAAGATCACCTCCCTGCTCCTGCTGGCCACACTATTTCTAATGCAGGCCAGGATCCTGTTGGCCCTTTTGGCCACCTGGGCACACTGTCGGCTCATGTTCAGCTAAGCATCAACCAACACCCCCAGGTCCCTTTCCTCTTCACAGTCATCAAGCCACTCGTCCCCAAGCCTATAACTCTGCATGGGGTTGTTGTGGCCAAAGTGCAGTGTATTTTCTTATATATATTTTCTTCTGCGGTTTCATTGTTTATTATTGTTTGTTTGTTTTTGATACATTCTACAGCTACCATTCAGTTCTTGTCATTTTTTATCACATTTTTTTTTTCTTCATCATCATTCTGCTTTCATTTGCCTTTTCTCCCACTCTAGTGTCTATTTAAAAAATAAAAAATAGGCCATTGGTACTTCACCTGTACTTTTCCTCATAACACAAGATGTCATATATCTAAATTCCAATTTGGATTCCAAGAAAGAAATGATGTATGTTGTGTCTGTTTTCTAATTTTCTGAACTTAATTATGTCCCCAGAGTTCTAGCTATTAACCAGTATGGATGTTACTATTGTTCTCTTTCCGATGGAATATTTTTATCCCTGTTTGAAGTCTAGATTAATTACTAAATAATGCAGAGTAATACCATGAGGCAATATCTTTGCGTTAGACTGAAAAAGCAATACAGATACATACCTATGTAGAAGTATTTTCCCTCCCCTAGGATGTTTTCTGCCCATGACAGAGGACAGTGGGCAGCAATTCTGCATCACAAAATCCTGCTAATCCTCTCTATATTCATTTGTCCTATACACATTCCATGTTCTTTTATTTTTTTTCTTAAGTTATCTGCTCTTTACATTATAAAATTAATTTATGAGTTATGGGAGTTATCTGAGTTAATAAAAAAATAGCTTTTCTCTGGGGCTTTCTGGAATACAAATGGAAACTTAACTCCCAGTGTAATGGTCTCTACTTTTTTTAAATATTAATACTCAAAATCCTTGCTCATTTATTGTCGATACCTATTCCCCTTCAACAACCTCATGTTTAAAAAATATATATATACTGGCAAAGTAAATACATAATAAAATAAAATAAAATAAAATAAAATAATATAAAATGTAAAACTGCCATTTGGTATGCATGAAATACACATCTGCATATCAGTAACAGGTGGAGATCAGATCCTGACACTTACTTCTGCATCCATAATAATGAAGTAAACAGGATTATCTGTAAATCTTGCTGTCTGCAAAGCAGATATATTTCAGTATCATTAAAAGCATCCAGAATTTCCTCTAAACAAAAACAAAAACAAAACAAAACAAAAAAAAACAGAATTTTTGTATTCTCATTCAAATTTGTCATTAAAAATTATTTTTTTTCCGGCCTCTCAATTTAACCTTTCATCATCTTCCAGTTTTCAACATCTTAGTTCTTCTGTTCTGTGTTTTTTCTTTGAATTTTATTTTCTCATGCTCGTTGAGTGGAGGATGACTTTTAAAGAACGAATTCTGCATGGTTCAGAAACAATAAAAAGATGGGTGAATTTAATATCAAAAACAAATACGAAAGATATTCTTCAGATTGTATACATACCTTTCTGCCTTGATTTTGCCCAAAAACCATGGGATTGAAAATGTTGATACGGTCCTTATTAGCAAGGGATTCTTCATTAGTGATTCTTTCTTCATTATATCTTAAAGTGAAGATCAATTTTCTCTTTTCCCGTTTTCCTATCAGTTTCACATTTATAAATACATTGGGCTGTAATTTTTTATTAGTTGGTTTGGGGTTTTTTGTTTTGGTTTGTTTGATTTTCCACCAAATTTGGGAGTCAGGTTTGTATTTGTTAATTGATCTTTATCTCACATCTGTCCCTGTAAACAGTTTGAGAGAGGGTGAAAAACAGAAAAGGTAGGGGTGCAACTAAGACACGAACTGTCCGTTCAAGACATGAACTGTCTGTTTCTTACTGGTTATACTATTTTCTGAATATGATCAAAATTACACTCTGAAATCAAAAGTAAGTTGAAGTGGATGATGCAAGTGTGTGTGATTTTACCTTCCACTGCGTGGCAGAAAATGAAGCTTACAGATATCTGAATCAGGCATGTAGAAGCAGAATTAAGTTCTCTGTAATGTAGTTGTACTTTACTATGTCACTATAATAAGATTAGCCTTGACAATATAGCTTATATAACACGATTTAAAATGATGGTGTGCCATTACTTTGTGCAAGCTAGTATTTTAAAAACCATGGGCTGAATTTCTCTCTGCTGTTACTTCACTGACATGGCAGAATGACACAGTGGATTAATTTGGTGCTAGCAATTTATTTTTTACAGTTTTTATTACCTTTGATACTTTCAGAAATAATGGCATTTTCAGTGCAGCTGATACTTAGGTTATAGAAGTATTCTGAGTACAAGGTTAAATATGTTTTTGCTGTTAATTTCAAGCAAGGACCAATAGTGAGATACACACAGGGAAGACTTTAAATTGGGTTCACAGTCTAATTATTTCCTTGTTGTGGGAAGAGGGAAAATCTACTTCTTCTTCTGGTTCCTCACTACAAGAGTTCTTCACACAATGCTGAAATAAACTGCACAGTATAAAATAGCTTCAGAAAGGCATAAGCCAAATTCATTAAGGATAGAAGCATCCATAATTTTCCAAAATATATGGTCCGAATAGAGCACCCAAATTAAAAAATCCTTGAAACTCTGGCTGCAAGAAAGCATTTATTTACTTTTTTTTTTTATGTTAGCTCTGTCTGATGTATTCCTTTTTTCACTATTCATCATTAAAGGTATGAATTATAGCAAAGTTGATAGATAGGATATCTATTGTACCCAAAAGGTTTTGTGACTGTTAATGAATTGTATGCATAAGAACTTTATGGATGAATACAAATCCAGAAGTAATAATTATATTTATTCATGACATTTAAAGAGACTCACTAAAATGCTTACTCCCGTATTTGTTCTTATCTAATCAGTGTGCAGACTGAGGTGAAGAATGGAAAATATCCAGATATTATTTTCCAATCCAATGTTTTCTATGATTTTATGATGATTTTTAATCTGCCTTCTAGATACAATGAGGAGTACAACATTTTCTAAGCAGATGATATATTATGTTGTATTATTTTGTACTATAGATACCAACAGCATTTGGGGTTTAAACAGTTCCACCTGCATTGCTTTTCACATAGCTCACAATTTCATCATATGTAGCAGTTTTATTTTCTGCATAATTAAGTTGCTTAGATCCATGTATTTAATGTTTTACTAGCCAGTGGGATTCACTTCCCCTCTCCTGCTCTTAATGGGCAGCTGTAGTTAGCTGAGATTTAAGGGAAAGAGAATAAACACATGACCTAACAATAAGTTAATTTCTCACTTTCAAAGAGAAGAAAATTAAAGAAGAAATTAGTTGTTCATTCTTATTTAATGTGTAACAAACTTCAAGAGACTCCGTGATTACTAGGAATTCACTATATTAGGATAAGTGGCAGAATGGAAAAAAAAAATCCTTAAGGTACTAAAGATTTCACCATAAGCAGATCAGTTTCTACACTCTTGATAAAGCAGGACAGATGTGCAAATGTGTGCAGTGGTAACTAACAAGATGCAAATGTCTCAGTCCATAGTGAGGTGAATAAATTACTCAAACACTGTATACCTACTGCAAAATAGCAAGGAGCAGTAGGTAGCTGAGTACTGAATGGTGTTTGTAAGATCCTTCCTCTTCAGAGATAACAGGAGAGAATAAAAAGGAGGAAATAGGAGAAGACAAAAAAGGTGATGTCACACTGAATTTCCATCCACAGGACTTCAGTAGTGTTTAGACGTACCTATCACATGCATCTTCCGTAAGCCCTCCCCAAGGGGATATTCTTAATTTCCAGATTTAACTGGATAGTTATTGACATCACACTGGAAGTGGGATGGAGAGAAAGAAGATAACAAAGGATCAGAAAAGATGACCAGTTGCAAAAACAAAGTATTAATCTCTTTCAAGACTCTCTGGCCATTTTAATTTACATAAGTAAGTTCTAGCTTCCCCATAAGAGTTACAGCACAACTCAAATATAGACCAGGATTTCTGGCATTAAATGGAAATGCATTCTGATTCAACACCAGACTTGTTTTATTATTTGTTTAGGCCAGAAACACTTATCCACTAAATCCAGCAAAAGCCATGATACTAATGAAAACTATCACTGACCATCAGTTCAAAACTGTGAATCTCATACATGTGGCGTGTTAATTAGAAAAAAAAAGATAAAATAAAATAAAATAAAAGATAAAATAAAATAAAAGATAAAATAAAATAAAATAAAATAAAATAAAATAAAATAAAATAAAATACAGTACCCTAAAGATTTGTTAAGGCAAAATGAATTTTATTGACTTTATTAGGGTTGGTCTGGGTGTCAGGGCAGTCATAATTATCATGTCACATTTCAAGTGTTATCAATAATATAATTTACAACAATCAACCAAGTGCAACCAAAGCTAGAGATGTACTTGTTTTTTAACTAGCCCCTCTAAAGAGGTAGCATTTATTCTCTGTTTATTTTATGATGCTGCTAGGCAAGTAAACGCTACTCAGCCTTTATCAGGGGGAAGTGATATTTTTAATGCTCCAGGATTCCTGCTAAACTGTGTAGTATTTTATGTTAGAGTAAATAAAATAGTACATACGATCATAATGTACAGAAGTGTTCATGCTGCTACATCTCTAATAGAGATGGAAACTGAGATGCTTGAATGTATGTACTCCTGCTGTTTGGTATTGGAAGCACAGTTCATTTATATTTTATAGGTGCTTTTTATAAAGAACATTTTATTCAAAAGGTTCTAAAAGAAACCAGTTGGATGGTCTTGTGATTTAACAATTGTAAGTGGGTGTTTCCTACAGAAAAATATATAACTGCGGCACAGATGATAGGAAGTTAAATTCCAGACAGTGTGAGACAGTTGAAGAAGCAAAATCCTAGGGCTATGATAGATGAAAACAACATAATGGAAAGGATACCCTCACAGCAAGACTTTGTCCTATTGAATTTTATCAGTGGATTTTTTCTAAGGATAAATGTATAAATTCCTGAACAATGACTAAAGAAAGATATTATTATTGACTTTCTTCTTGTCTTATCTGAATGAATTTTGCCACTGAGACCTGTATAAAGAGCAGTACTTGAGTGAGTATCTAATGAAACTCTTTCAAAGCATTCTGTCTGGTAATACTGCTTTAAAATATGCTCTTTCATGTTGACCAGGAGCAATAAGAGGGCCCTACATACAGTTCTATTTCAAATGATGCAGTGAGTAATGGCTCCCATGCCTTGCTCTACTGACTTGCAGGTCTCCTTAGGAGTAGAATTTTCTATTTTTCATTATTTCATTAGAGTTGTAAAGCTTGTATGGATGCATGCAGGTTGTCCAAGACTCCTTATATGCCATAAACTGTCTCATGCCTTCATCTTAGATATCAAAAACATGTCTATTTTATGGCATATAATTTGCTGTATATTGATTATTTATCAAGTAATTTCAAATCTTTCATTTGTTTCAGTGTTTCATAAGCAAAGATATTGATGAGTAAAGGAGCCATAGAGCTGTGTAAGGATTTATTCTACCTTTCTAGTTCTAGTGTAAAGTAGTGGCACCTGTTTTTTCTCAGCAATATTTGGGCACTTCTAAAACTACAGGAGCTACAATCTAATCTGACTAACAGAGTCTGCTCATTATTTTTAATGAAATTTCTGTATATTTTATGGACAACCACACATATTGTCAGAAAATCTCCAGTCCAGTTGCTCCAGTTTGCCTTTTGAATAAATTCCTTTGAAAATGTAAGATTCAAACAGAAATGGAATTAGGTACCAGACTGCTGGAGCAGTCTATTACCTCCAGTTAAGTGGTACACAGTGTAACACTGCAACCAGAAGGTAATGAAGTGGCAATTTCACATCCAACGTGCTGATACAGACCAAGTTAAACTGTTCCTAAGCTCAGAACTTCTTGTATTAGTCTGTAAGATCTATACAGCAGCCATGTAAATCAAACTTCATTCTTTTCTGCAACTCAGATGGCTCATTCACTGTAACAGGAAAGAATAGCTTTCACTAAGGAGTCAAAACACCATTTTTGCTTCAAAAATAAAGCAGGAACAATCTTGCCACAGATATCTGGTTGCCATTCCCCAAACCTTTATCTTGCAGCTCAATACTTGAGTGGTTGGTAGAGTTTTTAGGTTGTGTTGAGTTGTATTGGGCTTATGTGTCAAGGTTTTGGTACTGGAGTTCCGTAGGACTGGCCTCTGCAAGATGAGTTCAGAAGCTACATGAAATGAAAAATTCTGCTCTTTTTATTAATATAAAATATGTCAGTCTTTCATGTCTTTCTTAAAGTGCAACAAATAATCCAAAGGTTAATTTATCTGCAGTGAGGCATTTTCCAGAATTTCTCCTGAAGCTGGATCTTCCATTTGGCATAGACTGGTTATGCATTTTGTTAGTGGACAAGAGAGGGGATATTGGAAATATTTGGTTCCTCAGCATTTAGCTGGCAGTGTGTAGACATACCTACTGCTCTGAATACTGCTCTGAAGACTTCTTCAGGGTTTTATGCTATTGCCTAGTGCAAAACGTGGGCAGACTTTATCAAAAGTATTAGACACCACCTACCGAGGTGTTATTGACATGAACTGCTTTGTACTCCTCCGGCCATGTGGTTTTGATGATTTTTTGTTGACTTTTTACAGTGAGGAGTCTCTGAATACTGAATACTGATGATGCTTGCTGATTCTGAGGTTTCAGTGATTAATTCTAGAATAAAAGTGCAGAATCATGCAAATCGTTATCCATCATTAATTCTATTGCTTGCAATGCGAACCATTGATACTTACTATGAAGAGATTAATCTAAAAATTAGCAGCAGAGCAGCAGTCATTTCTGCAAACATTACTGAATCAATCTGTTATGCCATGAGAAGCAGACAGGAGTACTATGTGCACTTAACTAGAATATTCTTTAGAATCTTTTATTATTTTCTAATGCAATTTTTTTTTTTTTTTTTTTTTTTTTGTACTTATATTAAAATTAGGCAAGGGGATTAATTCCAGAGAGGAAACCTTACAGAGTGAACATTACGGAGTCTGGCTTTTTTTCCTCCCTCTTCTCATTTTACTTATAGAACTTTACCATTTCTGGCAAGCACATCAGATGGTCAGTAGGAAATAAATGAATAAATAAAATCTCAAATGTCTGGAGCCTTTAAATTTATTACTATGTTAGTTAAATACTAAATGACTAATTCACATGTGCACATTTCAACTGAGCAGAATTTATTTTATTTAAAGGTCTGACATATAATCTTTTTTTTTTTTTTTCCATACCCTTTCACGCCGAGCTCATTACACACAACCTAGCTTTAAATAACACATACAGCTGGTAAAAACACGTCTGTGGTAATAATATAGTTACCTTGTATTCCTTTTCAATTCAGAAATAGCTCGCACAGCCTGAATGATTAAAAAATTTGCTGGGATATTAAATATCACAAGGAAAAAAAGATCTTCTCCAATAATATTCATGCTAAGATTAACTCTGGATCATTTCCGGTTGGGCTGTATAGAACAAATGGAGAGGACTTGCCTTGTGAATATCATGTACGTGGATGTGGGAAAGTCCTGGCACCCTAAAGGCAGGTCCTCTATATTAGTCTATTTATTCTTGAAAATTGGCTGACTTTAGAAGTGTCTTCTCTATCACATGGATAAAAATGTCTTCTGCTTGCACAGAAAGAAAAGCAGGTTCTGCATTCACTAGCACACCTGATGAGCTGGAATGCTGCAACAAGCACCTTGTTTCATGGTTGACTTCACTCTGAGATAAGCAGGGATACATGGCCTCAGCTTGGCACTGCATTGCTCTAAAGAAGCACAGTGATAAGTTGTCCTGTGGCTTAACCCAGAGCAATCCTTTACCAGAGCAAATACTCATTCATCCGTAACAGCACTAAAGAAGGCACCACTAAGATGTTTTTTACATTTGGGTTACATCACTGGAGCTTGTCTCCTTGCAGCACCAGTGCTGGCAGCAATCAAGGACCTATTATAATGCCCTGTGCAAGCCTGCTTCTGCATCCTCCAGGGGTACTCCAACACTCTTTCTGCTAATGCAGAGATTCATAGGCACTGTCTGGACAGACCTCCCAAGGCTGGCAGTCTATTAACCTATTATTTTGTCATGAGCTGAAGAGATGCATAAGCAATCAGAGGAGAAACTCTGTGCTAAAAGATATCATGCAAGCCTGTTGGAAGACTTATTCCAGCTTCCAAAACAATTTTCTCATTAGTTCTGGTTTTGTGTAGACTCCTACTCTTGTCATAAACACTGTAAGTGATTCTCAAAGGGGCCAAAATGACCCTTATTCTTAGACTAGCTTTAAGGAATCTTTTCATTTAAAGACAGTGTACATGAGTCAAACAAAATATATTCGTTACTGTATAGCTCATCATTTCCATGGCTTGCTTTTTTTTTTTCCCATCAAAATAAAAAATTAATATTGTTTCTGTGATTTGTTTTATTTGTGGGTTTGGGTTTTTTTTTGCAAAGCTTAAATTGTCATCATTATTTTTCCTTCCTTTTCTTTCCAAGTTGTTTTTTCTCATTTATCCTGCACTAACAACAGACATTTTTCACCACAAAGAGAAAATTCATAGTTCAATGCTGCACACCCATGCAACGTTGATCCCTCAAATCTATTTCCCACTCACTTAAAATAAAATACAGAATGAAAACCATTAGCCTGAAAGCCTAGAAAGATACTTTGTAGATTATTTCCAATTATTTCAAAATTGCAAATATTCATCTATTCATCTAAGAATACTTGAGATTGGTCGCACACTAATCACAGTAAGAATAAATCTTTCTTTAAAACAGGCCAGGAAGGGAAAAAAAAAAAAAGAAAAAAAAAAAAAAGAAAAAAAACATGTGAGATCTGAAGTTCTAAAATTTGAGGTTTATCTTAGTTGGAGTGCACCATGATTCACCTGTCCTGACAAAGTACTGGACAAGATGAAGAAACAACTCATAGCAGGAAGGTTTAAAAGTTTAAAAGCAGGCTCACATAATTTTTGTTTTTAAGCTCTTCCACCTAAGACAAATTACATATTACAGACATTCTTGCCCCTTTTCCACAAGACCCCCATTATCCCTCTCTCTTTCATTTTTTCCCACAGAGCTGTTAGGGTATTTCTTCTGCCATTTATTGAATTTATTCAGCTGAACCTTTTTTTCTTTACCACTTTCTAATCCTTCTTACTTGTATCACTATGAAATTAATTGCTCTTACTTATTCAAATGGAAACTACAGCAGAAATGAAGAGCACAATAACACTCGGCTCCTGGCCTTTTTACTCGGCCCCTGGCCTGTTGTCTGTCCGTGGAACCCACCTATCTCTAAGGGGCAACGAATACTAGCGCAAGAGCTAGCGGGGCTTATAGAAAGAGCTTTATACTAGCTATGAAGGGGGAAGGAGACAAACCAGGCCTCACAAGAGATGAGCCTAAGAGAACGATGATTAAGCTGGGGGGAGGCAGACAACTCGACTGAAGTGTATCTATACCAATGCACGCAGCATGAGCAACAAGAAGGATGAGTTGGAAGTGATTGTGAGTCAGGCGAATTATGACCTTGTTGCTATTACTGAAACATGGTGGGACCACTCCCATGACTGGAGTGCTGTGATAGATGGTTACAAGCTCTTCAGAAAGGGTAGACGAGGAAAGAAGGGTGGTGGTGTGGCCCTTTATATCAAAGACTGTTTTGATGTTGAAGAGCGTGGGCTTCATAATGACAGAGTTGAGTGTCTATGGGTAAGGATCAGGGGGAAGGCCTGTAATGGCAACATCTTGGTGGGGGTCTGCTATAGACCGCCTAACCAGGATGAAGAGTTGGATGAAGCTTTCTATGAGCAGCTTGCGGAAGTCATGCGATCGCCAGCACTTGTTCTCATGGGAGACTTCAACTTCCCTGACATATGTTGGAAGTATAATACAGCACAGAGGAAGCAGTCCAAGAGGTTTCTAGAGTGCGTGGAGGATAGCTTCCTTATGCAGCTGGTAGGAAAGCCTACCAGGGGTGGTGCCCTGCTAGACCTGATCTTCGCTAACAGAGAAGGACTGGTGGGAGAAGTGAAGGTTGGGGATCGTCTTGGGCAGAGCGACCATAGAACTGTAGAATTCCCTATTCTTGGAGGTGTCAAGAGAGTGACCAGCAAAACTACTTTCTTGAACTTCCAGAGGGTGGACTTTGATCTGTTCAGGGTGCTTGTAGCATGGGTCCCTTGCGAGTCTCTTCTTAAGGGTAAAGGGGTCCAGGAAGCCTGGACGCCCCTCAAGACGGAAATCTTAAAGGCGCAAGAACAGGCTGTCCCTGAGTGCTGTAAGGTGAGCCGCAGGGGTAGACGACCGGTGTGGATGAGCTGGGAACTACTGTTGAGACTCAGGGAGAAAAAGAGAGTCTATGTCCTCTGGAAGAAGGGACAGGCTAGTTGGGAAGATTACAAGGAAGTAAGCTAAGGTATGCAGGGAGGAAGTTAGGAAGGCAAAAGCCCAACTTGAACTCAGATTAGCCACTGCAGTAAAAGACAATAAAAAATCCTTTTATAAATATATCAATGGCAAAAGAAGAACCAAGGATAATTCTCATCCTTTACTTGATGCAGCAGGGAATGTGGCCACTGAGGACAAGGAGAAGGCTGAGGTCCTCAATGCCTTCTTTACATCTGCCTTTAATAGCCAGACCAGTTATCCTCTGGGCATTTTATGCCCTGATCTGGAAGTCTGGGACGCTACTCAGAAAGCACCCCCAGCGATTCAGGTGGAGACAGTCAGAGAGCTCCTCCTCCATCTGGACTGTCACAAGTCCATGGGACCGGATGGCCTACACCCTTGTGTGCTGAGGGAGCTGGCGGGGGTGATTGCTGAGCTGCTCTCGACCATCTGTCAGCGCTCCTGGTTAACTGGAGAGGTCCCAGAGGATTGGAGGCTTGCTGATATGACTCCCATCTTCAAGAAGGGCCGTAAGGAGGATCCGGGGAACTATAGGCCTGTCAGCCTGACCTCAGTACCGGGGAAAGTAATGGAGCAAATCATCTTGGGAGAGATTGCATGGCAGTGCGTGGTGTCCAGGGGATCAGGCCCAGCCAGCACGGGTTCATGAAAGGCAGGTCGTGCTTGACCAACTTCATCTCCTTCTATGACTGGGTGACCAGACTGGTAGATGAAGGAAAGGCTGTTGATGTAGTCTACCTAGACTTCAGCAAAGCCTTTGACACGGTCTCTCACAGGCTTCTTCTGGGGAAACTGGCTGTTCGTGGCCTGGACAGGTACACACTCCTTTGGGTAAGAAACTGGCTGGAGGGCCGTGCTCAATGGGTGGTGGTTAATGGAGTGAAGTCCAACTGGCGACCTGTTTCAAGTGGTGTCCCCCAGGGGTCGGTACTGGGGCCTATCTTGTTTAATATCTTTATTGATGACCTAGATGAGGGGATTGAGTGTATCCTCAGTAAGTTTGCAGATGACACCAAGTTGGGAGGTGGTGTGGATCTGCCTGAGGGTAGGGAGGCCCTTCGGAGGGACTTAAATAAGCTGGATCGCTGGGCTGAAGTGAATGGAATGAGGTTCAACAAGACCAAGTGCCGGGTCCTGCATTTTGGCCGCAATGACCCCATGCAGCATTATAGGCTAGGGGACGAGTGGCTGGATGACTGTGAAGAGGAAAGGGACCTGGGGGTGTTGGTTGATACTCAGCTGAACATGAGCCGACAGTGTGCCCAGGTGGCCAAAAGAGCCAGCGCCATCTTGGCCTACATCAGAAATAGTGTGGCCAGCTGGAGCAGGGAGGTAATCATCCCCCTGTACTCAGCACTGGTGAGGCTGCACCTTGAATACTGTGTTCAGTTTTGGGCCCCTCACTACAGGAATGACATTGAGACCCTGGAGCGTGTCCAGAGAAGGGCAACGAAACTGGTGAGAGGTCTGGAGCACAAGTCCTATGACGAGTGACTGAAGGAGCTGGGATTGTTTAGTTTGGAGAAGAGGAGGCTCAGGGGAGACCTCATCGCGCTCTACAACTTCCTGAAGAGAGGTTGTGATGAAGAGGGGTTTGGCCTCTTCTCCCAGGCAACGAACAGGACCCGGGGAAATGGCTGCAAGTTGTACCAGAAGAAGTTTAGGTTAGACATGAGGAAAAACTTCTTCTCTCAGAGAGTGGTCAGGCACTGGAATGGCCTGCCAAGGGAGGTGGTGAAGTTGCCATCTCTGGTAGTGTTCAAGAGGCGTCTGGACGAGGAGCTGCAAGATATGGTCTAGTAGCTTGTGATAGCAGTGGCAGTGTGAAGACGGTTGGACTAGATGATCTTATAGGTCGTTTCCAACCTTGTGATTCTATGATTCTATGATTCCCTGATAGAACAAATTATCAGCTACAAAACTCTGTTTTTCAACATAATCACCATCAGTAGCTACGCATTTTCTCCAGTGGTGAACAAGAGTCTGCACATCACCAAGCTCATAAAATCTGCACCAGAGGAGGTGACCATTGCCACTGCCATCACTGCTGAAACATAGCACCCAACCCCTCTCTGCGCTGACATCCATTGTTCGTTCTCCATAAATGTTCAGCAATCATTGATGAATGTCAATGAGGTTGTTTTTGTTTGTTTGTTTGTTTGTTTGTTTGTTTTTCTGTGTGGGGGAATTCAAACCCACACCTTTGCTTCATATGTACTTCCATATCAGATACTATTTTTTCAGACTGCCCCTCTTCAGCCATCTGTTAAATAACAACAAAATGTAATGGAATGCTGGTGGGAAGGTTCAACCTCTACTGCCATACCGTCAACATCCTTCTCTGACATTGTGGGCCAACAGAATAAAACAAGAGGCATTATGCTCAGAGCAGCCCTTGAATTTTCCTTCTAGTCTATGATAGATTGATGTATTTAATTCTGATTCTGGCTTCCTTAGCCTTTGGTAGCCATAAAATTGCAAAAGGTCTGGAAGCTCCACAGATGGCAAGAGTTGTGTGTGCTTTGGTTTGGTTTGGGTTTCTATCCTTGGTAAGGAAGGGGCCAGAGGTACTTTTCATTTCTCATTCCACGTGCATTTAAACAGAACAACGGGAATGATACAAGGACTGACCATTTCTGAACTATGGATATACTCTACTGCTTGTTGGTGTGCAAGACATCTTCCTTAATTTCAGTTAATATAATATTTAAGCCTCAGATGAGATGAGTTCTCAGGAAAAGTCAGAGGTGGGAGGAAAAGGAGGATTCTCTTAGCCACCTATCCTCCTGGATAAGGAGAACTGCCTCAAATGTTACTGTAAGTGTCATTGGCTTACAGAACACCCACCTTACCTCCAGGAGAAGAAGAGCATAAGCATCCCATCCACCACAGTTCACTGGTAGTGCTTCCTGCTTTCTGCTCCTGCCTACAGCAAGCCCAGTGAGTTTATTACTGCTCTGCCCTGCCAAGCAGAGTGCTTGCACCTTACAAGAGCACCTTTTGGAGCTTCAGCAGACCAGCAATAAATAACATCATACTAAGAAACAAGCCTGAAATAGTTTCTTTTACTGTGATTTTAATCCTTGTTGCATTTACTCTCACAATTTAATTGTGAGATTAAGTCCATAATATGGTTAGGTTGCACTTTGACTTGATGATCCCAAAGGCCTTTTCCAACCTGAATAATTCTATGATTCTATCATTCCATGAAATGTGTTTTTTAGTTAATTGAATTTGCCAGTTTCCTCTTCTCTGCGAGGGAGTATTTTCTTGTCCTTTTGCTGTTTTTCTTGTAGGGTTTTTTTTTGGTGGGTTGCTTTTTTTGTTTTTGTATTTTTATTTTGCTACTACTGCAAGCAAGAATATTTTAAGCATATAAAAACCTACTGAATACAGTCAGTAAATATACAGATCCACACTGCACTGGAGCTTTACTGTTGTACAGACTTCTTCACAAACAGAAAAGTAATACTCGTAGAGCTATAAAATAATACATATCTTCTTTTGTTTTGTTTGTTTCACAACTTTCACTGAACAACTATAGCTGAATAAAACTCCAAATTTAGCAACCCTTACCTAGAATGAAATCACCAAAATTGCTGTAAGTTAGGAGCAAGACGGTTTAAATCATCAGGCACTGAGGACAAGTCCCTATTAACTAAAGATCAAGCCACACACACATCACTTCTACCTTTAATTTATTGTTTCTCCATAAGTGTGAGGACTCAGTATCATGCATCACAAATTGCAAGCTCTTTCTACCCTCAGGCAGAGGCTACGGTAGTTAATTCTATGTCTCTGGAAGTTACTGGATTAATTGCTAAATTGCATAAACATCACTTATATCCAAACAACACCACTTGTTTGTTTGTTTTCTTTCACTTCATTTACTGGCACATTTCTTGTTTGCATATGAAACATAGTAGTTTTGTAAGTTCTTTTAAATCTAAAAACCATTGCTGCTAAAGATAAAGGTAAGGGCAGATAAGTATACTGCATAATTTGCAGCAGTATTCGGAAACTTCATCCTTTTATCTCAACAGTTCAAATACAAAGAAAATCCCACCACAGAGTTATCTGTATCATTAGGTCTGTATACAATATTGAAAGGCAGGCCTCCAGATGCCATGTAGGCAATCTTTCAGAGCTTATTTGTACACAGAAATATCATGAGATTAATCTGTGAGATTCAACTTTTAGGAAGCTTTTACAAACCCATTTTTATGCTATTATGTAATGAATTGCCACACTTTACCAGGCAGATATCGGCACCTGAACTCATTCTCTAGCTCTGGCTTGCTACCAGGTGAACAAATCCAGACAAAATAGACAAACAAGCCAGAGGAAAGGGCAGTTAAAACACATATAAATTATTAAGATTGTATATGTTACGATTTAGCAGTTTCTCATGTAAGAACTACTGTCAATGCACAATCAGAAAAGCATGCTTTTCTTCCAAGCTTCTCTGTAGTGGTCCTGTGGCAACCAATCTTCTCTAGAATAGACTTATCTAGATTGTAAAGGAATTGTTATTCTGAACTGTTTGCAAATTCTTTTTTCAGTATTTTTACCTACGCTGAGCTCTTCTCTTCTTCCACGTTTTAAACTGATCACCTTCTATCCATAAGGGGGCTGTTCATGCATCTTGTGTCTTGCCTTTGAGCAGCATAATGGTTGTGATTTAACCTGGTGAGCAGCTGAGCTCACCACATAGATGCTTACTCACTCCCCTCTCCAAGTAGGATGTGGGACAGGATTGAAAAAGAAAAACTAGTGGCTTGAGACACAAACCATTTACTAAGATAGGAAAGTAGAAATAAAAATGTGATTGTAAATATATATGTACACAAATATATTTGAAGACAATTATTCACCACCACCCCCCAATGCCCAGCTAATAATACAACTGCCTGCCAACCAGTGCCCCATTAGCAGCCCATTGATATTCATCAATGCTTGCAAAATGTTTATTGAGAACAAACAGTGAATGTTAGCATAGTAATGCAGTAAGTGATGCATTTCACAGCGCATTTCATTGTGATGTAGAAGACAAGCCATATTCAGGACAGTCATGCACAGCTGTCACACCGTGAAATGAAGAGCATCTCCATCAGCCCATATTCACAAATCAGCCAATTCTGACCATGGAACTGTGTACAAATTTGTAACACTTTGAGTTCCATCTGTTTGGACTGATTAAAGATGGTCTGCATAAGCAATATTTTGCTAGCAATGTCTGTGTCATATTACTGTGAAACAGTGGTTTACCTCCATGGCTGTATATTATAGTAAGCACAGCCAACAGAATTGTATTTATCATTGGCAAAAATACATAACTAATGGTGGTGATTATACTGCAAACTCATGTCTTGTAGATGAGAATGTGCTCTATCAAATAGTGCTATTGACTAAGCATTACATTATTATTATATGATAGACTCATATAATAATGCACATGTATTTGCAAGCACACAACACAATTTCTCACCCATGTCCAGTTAGTCTCCCAGCAGCAGTGTTGCAGTGTTTCTCATGACTATTACTGTGGACACATTATTTAACATTAAATAGTATAATGTGATGAGCAAGGTATACACAGGAAATCAAAGAATCTTCTAGTTGTTGAAGTACCGTGAATACCTAGATTATTTTTAGTACCCCAAATCTTTTCATATGGCAAGTCAAGAAGTGTTTCAATGTTCACTACAACCTCAAATTCCTTACACTGATAGTGATCTAGAGAGATTACTCTCAGTATATGTTCTATTGGATTACAGGTTTGATCTTCAAACAAAATCTTCATACATTCCACTTTTATTGACAATGTTAGTCTTGATGAGCCACTGTATATCAATTTATCTTCTCGTAATAGGATCAAAAGTTCATTTATTCATTTCTGTGTTATTCAATCTGACCTTTGAGCACAATAATGGAAAATAAAACTTTGACACGTTCCAGCTGTATGTCCTAGAATGCCATGTATTTTCCGTATGGATAGAGATCTCTATCTTCTTCATTTTTACATTTATTTTTTATTTATTTTAAAATGAGTTCTTCAGCACATATAGGTTTAGGACTGCTTATTCACAACGACACTTCAGGTAGGTCTTCCACGTGGAAAAAGAACGTGTATTTACTCCAGGCTATAGAGGTTAATAAGAAAGACTAGCTTTCTGTCTCACTCAACCTAAGCAAAATCTATTCTTAAATAACTTTATGGTTGTGTTCTCCAGTGCCTGGCTGTGAGTGCCAACAGTTTATTATTATATGTCACTACTTCCAGATGAAGAAAAGAATTGGTCATAGGAGAAGAGCACATGATGAGAAAAATAAAAGGATAGAAGAGTGTCATTTGGTTCTGATTGATATGATAAATGAAAATAGAACCAAACACTTTCAAGCAAATAAGCAACTTCTTATCGTAAAAGTTTCTGAGTTCAAGCCATGTTTTTAGCTGCACTTGCAATGAAGATCTTAAAACAATCCCTTTAAACATACCATCACTCTGCCTTGAAAGGGCATAAGACAAATTCCAAAAGATTGCTGATGAAATATGTTACCACTAAAATGTATTTATGAATATAAAGATGGTAAATCACAATTTAAAAAAATACAAGTGAGATTTAATTCCAGAATTTATGGCTGAACTCATTTGAAACATAAAGAACTTGAAATATACATCAAAACATGGATCATGATCTGGCACAATTCAAAAGAATCAAAGTGACGTAATACAAAGAGAGTTTTGAACTTCATGCCAAATAAAAGAGTCTTCAATGTCTGCACACTGTTTTCCTTTGAATAAAAAAGAGTAGCACATTTGTCAGAGTAATAAAATCATGCATTTCATCCAGTTAATTAATAACTACTGTATGTGAACACATACCCTTTGGAAAAAAATTCAGAATATGGGCACATAAATACCCACAACTACTAATCTGCACACAATCCTTTATGCAGAATTAACACACTCTTTCAAATTGACCATGAATTACCACAATTGTTGTAAATAATCCCTTCTAACTAAATAAAAATACCTTAAATAAAATGTAAAGCAATCTAGTTTCATTTACTACAATGCGATTGACACAAATAGTGCAACGTACTTTGAGGATATATAACCACAATAAGAAAAATTAATGTATATAACCCACAAGGCAAACTCAGAAATTAATCCATCAGTTCAGTTCAGTAATGTATCTGTATTCACTTTTCTATGTCAACATTTTAAGAAGTATGAAGTATTAAATTTACTAGAAATAAATGATTAAAAACTCCATATATACTTTTGAATTTACCATTCTATTTTCCCTCTAAAATTATTAAATGTGTGAAAATTCAAAAATTCAGCAGACTAGTACATTCTCCTTCATTTTAACCACAGTGATTAACCAAGTATTTAACCAAGTATTAATACCAGAAGAGACTTTTTACTTTGAAAGTCTTGTAAACTGCAGAATTGTAACAGAATATAAATGGAAATAAAGATCAGATTATAGTAAGCAGCCTGCTGTACTGAGTTTCAGGATTAAATAAAGATAGAGACAATTTTAAAATTATTTTTCTTGAAGGAACAGATGAAGAATGCTATTTTGAACTCAGATTTTCCCATACACAGGAAGGAAATTGAATGAAAGCACAAACTTATTTTCCACCTTTCTCCTGTGCATGTGCACACACACAGACACAGACAAACACCAAGTCAATTAGAGCACAGCAAGGCTGCTGGAATATCTAAGCTCTTTTGTTTTGCTTTTTTTTTTTTTCCCAGTATAACTTGTTCAATAAGAATGTGTACAATAGTCATCCAATTTATAAAACTAAACTTTTAAACTATCCTTAAAAAGTCTTCAGAAACGGTGAAAAGGAGGACCCAGAAAACAGGCCAGTAAGTCTCACCACTGTCAACGGAAACATGATGGAACAGCTTGTTCTGGATGATATCTCCATGCAATTGGAAGAGAAGAAGGTTATCAGAAGTAGTCAACATGATTCACAAAGGAGAAGTCATGCTCGACCAGCCTGGTAGCCTTCTGTGATGTCACCATTGGCTAGGAAGATGGGGGAGAGAGTAGTGAATGTTGTGTACCTTGACTTCAGCAAGGCATTTGACAACATCTCCCACATCCTTGCTATGAAACTTAGAAAGTGTGGGATAGATGAGTGGATGGGGAGGTGGGTTGAGAACTGGCTGACTGGCAGAGCTCAGAGGGTTGTCATCTGTGGTGCAAAGTCTGTTTGGAAGCCTGTAACCAGTGGTGCTCCCCAGATGTTGGTGCTTGGTCTGGTCTCGTTCAACATCTTCATCATCAAACTGGATGAAGAGATAGAATCCACCCTCAGCAAGTTTACTGGTGATACAAAGCCAGGAGGACTGTCTGACATACCAGGAGGCTGTGCTGCCATTCACCAAGACCTGAACTGACTGAAGAGTTAGGCAGGAAGGAACCTGATGAGGTTTAACAACAGAAAGTGTAGAGTCTTGCACCTGGGGAGGAATAACTACATGCAGATTAGGGGATGACCTGCTGGAGAAGAGTTCTGCGGAGAAGGACCTAGGGATCCTGGTGGACAACCATAGCTCATAGACCATGAGCCAGCAGTGTGCTCTTGTGGTCAAGAAGGCCTATGCTATCCTGGGGTCCTTTAAAGGAGCATGGCCAGCAGATCAAGGGAGGTGATCCTTCCCATCTACTCTGCCCTGGTGAGGCCATGTTTAGCCTACCATGTCCAGTTCTGGGCTCCCCAGTTCAGAAAAGACTTAGAAGGAGTTCAGCAGAGGGCCACAAAGATGATTCATCTCCCACATAAGGAAAGGCTCAGTAGCCTGGGTCTGTTCAGCATGGGGAAAAGAAGACTGAGAGGGGATCTGATAAGTGGGATAAGGGGATCTGATAAGATCCTTCCCTACAGTGGCAGGGAAGGACACTGAGAAGAGCAGGAAAACCCGCCTTATAAACACATGGCTGAGTAGCTGGTGCAAATGCAAGAACTGGGGGTTCTTTGATCATGGGACAGTCTACTCAGCACCTGGCCTGAGGGTTGCTAATGAGTATCATCTGTCTTGAAGGGGGAAATGGATCCTTGCCCAGGAGCTGGTGGGACTTGTAGAGAGGGCTTTAAACTAGATATGAAGGGGGAAGGAGATAAAATCAGGCCCGCTAGAGATGAGCCTGGCGGAGCGGTAATGGGATTAGGGGTGAGGTAAGGGGCTCAGCTGAAGTGCATCTACACCAATGCATGCAGCATGGGCAACAAACAAGAAGAGCTGGAAGCCATTGTGTGGCATGCAAGCAATGACCTACGTGCCATTACAGAAACATGGTGGCACTGCTTCCATGACTGTAGTGCTGCAATGGATGTCTACAAACTCCTCAGGAAAGACAGACAAGGAAGGAGGGGTGGCGGCATGACTATCAATATTAGACAGTGCTTTGATGTTACTGAGCTTGTGGCTGGGGATGATAAGGTTGAATCCTTATGGGTAAAGATCAAGGGAAGGGATGACAAGGCTGATATCCTGGTGAGCATCTCTTATAGACCGCCAAACCAGGATGAAGAGACAGATGAGGAATTCTACGAGCAGCTGGCGGAAGCTGCGCGATCACCAGCCCTTGTCCTCATGGGGGACTTCAACTTCCCCGACATATGCTGAGAATACAACACAGTACAGAAGCAGTCTAGGAGATTTCTAGAGTGTATGGAGGTTAATTTTCTGCTGCAGCTGGTGAGAGAGCTTACAAGAGGAGCTGCCCTGCTAGGCCTGCTGTTTACAAACAGAGAAGATCTGGTGGGAGATGTGGAGGTGGGGGCTGTCTTGGACAGAATAACCATGAAATGGTAGAGTTCTTGATTCTTGATGGAGCCAGGAGATGGAGACAGTCAGGGACCAGCAGAATGCTACCTTGGACTTCTGGAAGGTGAACTTTGAATTGTTCAGAAGACTAGTAGGGGGAGTCCCCTGGGATTCAGTCTTAGAGAGTAAAGAGGTCCAAGACAGCTGGTCGGTCTGCAATAAGGAAGTCTTAAAGGCTAAGGAGGTGACTGTCCCCCTGAGTCACAAAATGAGCCAGCGGGGAAAAGACCGGCGGGGATAAATAGGCAGTTATTCTTGAGGCTCCAAGAGAAAAAGAGAATCTACCTCCTGTGGAAGAAGGGATGGGTGACTCAGAAAGAATACAAAGAAATTGTTAAGATGGGCAGAGAGAAAATCAGAAAGGCAAAAGGCAACTTGAACTCAATCTTTCCGCTGGGACAAAAAGGAACAAGAAACTGTTTTACAAATATATCAACAGTAAGAGGAGGACTAAAGAGAATCTCCATTCTTTACTGGATGAGACTGGGAATGTACCACTGAGGATAAGGAAAAAACAGAGGTTCTGAATGCCTTCTTTACGTCTGTCTTTAAAGGTCAGACCAGTCATCCTCAGGGTACTCCACTCTCTAACCTGGCAGTGTCAGCTGGGGAGCAGACTAGACTCCCCCATGATTCGGGTGGAGACAGTCAGAGATCTACTATTCTAACTGGACTGTCACAAGTCAATGGGGTCGAATGAGATTCACCTGAGAGAGTGCTGAGGGAACTGGTGGAGGTGATAGCCGAGCTGCTTTCCATCATCTATCAGCGCTCCTTGTTGACTGGTGAGGTCTCAGTAGACTGGAGACTTGCCAATGTGATTCCCATCTACAAGAAGGGTTGTAAGGAGGATCTGGGGAACTACAGGCCTGTTAGCCTGACCTCGGTGCCAGGGAAGGTTATGGAGCAGATTGTCTTGTGGGAGATCACACGGCATGTGCGGAACAACAGGGGGATCAATCCTAGCCAGCAAGGGATCACGAAGGGCAGGTCCTGCTTGACCAACCTGATCTCCTTCTATGATCTAGTGACCCATCTGGTGGACAAGGGAAAGGCTGTTGATGTAGTCTACCTAGACTTCAGCAAGGCCTTTGACACTCTCTCCCACAGTATTCTCCTGCAGAAGCTGGCAGCCCGTGGCTTGGACAGGTACACTCTTGGCTGGATAAGGAACTAGCTGGAAGGCCGGGCCCAGAGAGTGGTGGTGAATGGAGCTAAATCTAGCTGGCAACTGGTCACAAGTGGTGTTCCCCAGGGGTCGGTGCTGGGGCCTGTCCTCTTCAATATCTTTATTGATGTCCTGACCTGATGATGAGATGACACCAAGTTGGCTGGAAGTGTCAATCTGCCTGGGAATTGCGAGGCCCTACAGAGGGATCTGGACAGGCTGGAGAGCTGGGCTGAAGCCAATGGGATGAGTTTCAACAAGACTGAATGCTGGGTCCTGCACTTTGGCCGCAACAACCCCAGGCAACGCTACAGGCTTGGGGCAGAGTGGCTGGAAGACTGCGTAGAGGAAATGGACCTGGGGTATATTGATTGATGCTCAGCTGAACTTGAGCCAGCAGTGTGCCCAGGTGGCCAAGAAGGCCAATGGCATCCTGGCTTGCATCAGAAACAGTGTTGCCAGCAGGAACAGGGAAGTAATTATCTCCCTGTACTCAGCACTGGTGAGGCTGCACCTTGAGTGCTGTCTCCAGTTTTGGTCCCCTCACTGAAGAAAGACATTGAGGCCCTGGAGCGGGTTCAAAGAATGGCAAAAAAGCTGGTGAGGGGTCTAGAGCACAGGCCTTATGAGGAATGGCTGAAGGAGCTGGGATTATTCAGTCTGGAGAAGAGGAGGCATAGGGGAGACCTTATTGCTCTCTATAACTACCTGAAGGGAGGTTGTAGCGAGCTGGATGTCAGCCTCTTCTCTCGTGTAACTGGTGATAGAACTAGAGGGAATGGCTTCAAGCTGTACCAGGGCAGATTTAGGCTGGATGTTAGGAAATACTACTTCTCTGAAAGAGTGGTCAGGCACTGGAATGGGCTGCCCAGGGAGGTGGTGGAGTCACCGACCTTGGAGGTGCTCAAGGAACGTTTGGATTTTGTGTTGAGGGATATGGTTTAGTGAGAAATATTGGTGATAGTTTGATGGTTGGACTGGATGATCTTGTAGGTCTTTTCCAACCATGGTGTTTCAGTGATTCTGTGAAGTTCTTGTAAGTAATGGAGGTGGGAGGCAAATAGATGAGGCCAGACTCTTCTCCATGGTGTGTAGTTGTAGGACAAGGAGAAATGGCCTGAAATTTGAACATAGGAAGTTCTGTACTAACATGTGGAAGAAATTCTGTACAGTAAGGGTGACAGAGCATTGCAACAGGTTGCCCAGATATGTTGTGGAATCTCTTTCAATGGAGATATTCGAGACTCATCTGGATGTCTATCTGTGCGACCTATTGTAGGGAACCTGCTTTAGTAGGGAGTTGGACTCAGTGATCACTGGTGGTTCCATCCAACACCTGTGGTTCTGTGATTCTGTTATGTAATGTTACACGGATTAAAAAAAAAAAAAAAAAACCTAACATGGCCATGGTACACTTTCTCACCCAGTGAAGCATGGACATTTCTCACCTTCATTTACTTCCTCTGTAAACATCTGTCTTGAGAATGCTGGTTGCATTATTGCAAGTGCTCCTTGAGGAAGCTCTAATAACTAATATGCGTGAAAGAAGTTTCTATTTGAAATGGGACTAAAACAAAAATCTAGTCTACAGCAGCATTCCTTCAATGTGTACCAAAAACCAAGTTATTGAGTTAAAGAAATTCATGGCATTTAAAATTTGAGCCTTCCTGAATCAAATCATCAGAAAATTATGGAGAATTTAGAAAGAGAAGTTGCCTTTTGTTAACAACAACAACAAAAAAAAAAAAAAAACAAAACAAAACAAAAAAAAAAACCTCACCAAAAACAGTAGTGTCTAATTCGATGTGAATGCCACAGAAAATGAATTGTATTCATAGATTTGTTACTGAACCAATGTTTAAACTGATCATCTGTTGCCCTCTCTGGTGTTACGTTTTTGTTTCTTAGTTTATTAAACAAGAACAGAGGCTTTGCTGTTGGTCACACTGGATGGCTACCAAGAAGAAATATCCCTAAAGACCACATATTTCTCTAACGAGCTGGTACTAGTGCAAAGTACAACAGTTCCATCTGTTAGAGAAACAGGAGGAGTCCCTGTACAAGAGGTAATAATAACAACAAGGCAGGTAACAAATCAGTGTTTGATCCCTGAAATACCAACAAGATCTAGAGAGGCAGCAGATACAAAAAGTTCTATCCTTTCTTCAACAACAGCGATATCATTTCCATTATTTCTCCAGGTTCCCATTCTGAATTCAAAGCAATTTATCTGAAGTTCAGACACTGTCAATGTGATTTAGTTTCAGTTTATGGCAACTGCAGGTCTCTAATAAGTATGCTCCTTTCATTGATTTTGCTTCCCTTTAGCTGCTGCTGTAAATGTAATTGAAATTTTTGTGTTTTTTCTCTGACCTAATTTTTTTTAAACTGACAAAGGAGCAATCAGAGCTGTGCCCTATGAGTTTCATATACTTTATTAATAAGAAATAGTTTCTTTAGAAATGGAATTCCGTAATAAGCTACCTGACATTCACAATAAAATATTGCCTAATATAAAATTTTGCATATTTTCAGATTTTTATGCCTGCAATTAGCCCAATGAACAAAGAGAATGTCAGTATTATACATCTGGTTTAAGCAAAAAAAAGTCATGTTTCCTTCTAATTATATAATCCATCAATTACTTTAATAACAAGTGTCACAAACTGCATCTTAGCAATATCACAACGTTTTCTGACATCAAGGTAGGCTGATTGATGTAAAGATATGTTTATTCTTTGGCCATAAGCGTATAAGAAAGATATGCATACAGACTGGGAGAAGAATACATTGAGAGTAGAGTTGCAGACGACAGGAGGGTGATGGAGGATGAAAAGCTGGACATTAGCCACCAGTGTGTGCTTGAAGCACAAGGGAGCCAACCTGGACTGCATCAACAACAGGGTGACCAACAGGGAGAGGGAGATGATTGTCTACCTCTGTTTTGCCCTTGTGAGACCTCATCTGGAATACTGCATTCAGGCCTGAGGCAAGACATGGTGCAGTTGGAGTGGGTCTAGAGGAGTGCCATGAAGTTGCTCTGAGGGCAACTTCTTTCTGTGAAGAAAAGATAAGGAAGATGGTCTTGTTCATCTCAGAGAAGAGAAGGCTCTGCAGACCTCATTGTAGCTTTCCAGAACTTAAAGATAGCTTATAAACAAGAATGAGACAAACTTCATACATGATCTGATCGTGATAGGACAAGGGGAAATGGTTTCAATGGTTTTAAATTAAAAGACAGGTGATTTAGATTAGATGCTAAGAGGAAGTTTTTTTACTCAGATGGTGATGAGGCTCTGGAACAAGCTTCCCAGGGAAGTTGTGGATGCCCCATCCATCTCTGAGAGCATTCAAGGCCAGGCTGGGAGGGACTCTGGGCAGCCTGACCTAGTGCACAGTAACCCTGCCCACAGAAGGAAGACTGAAGTTGGATAGGCTTTAAGACCCCTTTCAACCCAAACCATTCTATGACTCCATGAAGTCTAATAAAAAATTAACTAAAATCTAACACTGTGCTGTAATATTTTATTGCTTTCTATGCACTTTTAAATGTTCAGCAGATCAGTTGCTGCTACATATTACACGGCCCAATTACTTAAAAAAGCAATTCAATGTACTAATAGCCTGATAAATGGAAAGGCATGGTATCTGAGTTCTGTGAAACCATAGAGAAACAAACTCTACTCCTATCAAAACCTTAGAAAAGTATTGAGAACTCTCTGTAAGAAGATAAAACATAGTTTTCTAATACATGTTCATTTTTTCTGTCTTAAATTAGAAGTGGGTCTGAGCATTTATCCCATCAATAAGAGTTTTGTATATTGATCTCTGGCTAGCCCACTCTGGGCTCTTACAGATCTCTTAGCATGAGGGTGTAACTGTAGTGCTTCAGACTCTGTTTCCCAGAGAGAGGCAGTTATCCTTGACACAAGGCAACGAACAATCCAGTCTGTTATAAGCCAAGATCTAGACATCTGTGGCTTCAAAATCATAATCCTTGGAAGTATGGAATATAAATTACAGCATGCAAAGTTGCTGTGCCAGCTACATTTCATTCCTACAATTGTTGTGAAGCCCCTTTACAATGTGAAAGTATTATAAATGAGTTAATAATCACCTCGAAATGTGTTTGGAAAACACATTTATCTGACAAATATTTTAACATAGATTAGCCAATGGTCCCTTTGGTATGAATCTTTGTTATAATGGCTATTAATATTTTTCGATGTCTTCTTTCTTATTCTGATGAGAAAATGTCAGTGAATCAGCAGATTAGACTCTGAGAGAACCAGTGACTGGAGATAATCACTTTCAGAGTGCATGCAATAAGAGCTGCAGTTTTCTCCAGACGTGGAAAGTGAGTGTGATCCTCTTCCTTTCTAGTCTGCCTTTTGTTTACATCCTTTTTCTCATTTTCCTTCCTTAATCTCTGAATAATATCCTGTCTTGTCTACTGCCCCCAAGGTTTCCTTAATGTAGTCATAGAAAGCTGCCAACATACTTTAAAAGGGGCTGAATAATAAATGCTAAAAGCCATCTGGGAAAAAAAAGTTGTAAGCAGTCAGCAATGATATTTATTTAACTTTTGTATTTAGTTCAGAGGTAAAGAGAAGGAAGATACTAAAACACCCTAAAACCAAATACATATATTTAGGTCCTAATTTAGCATGGTGATCAGGATTGTCAGACTGCAGTCCTGTTTCCTAGTCATTGAAATACAGTTTATTAATCATTTTATGTGACTGAGCTCTTGATAAAAACTCACTGAGGGGTAAATCTCCCTAAGGAGTAAATCTAGTACAGGATGATTTGTTGCAGTATCAAGTAACAGGAATTCAGCCTGCCAGACTGCAGGAGGATGGTATAGGAAATACACTCTATCATTAGCTGTATGCACACCTCCAGTGCTCAAAGATGAAGGAACTCGGACAAAACTAGATAATTTGAATTTGCTGGCCCTTAGGAAATGAAAGAGAGAAAGCAAAAGGAAAAAAGGAAAGGGAAAGGGAAAAAGAAAGAGAAAGGGAAAGGGAAAAGAAAAGAAAAGAGAAGGGGAAAGGAAAGGGAAAGGGAAAGATGAAAGAAAAAGAAAAAAAGGGGAAAAAGAAAAGGTAAAAGAAAAAGGGAAAAAAGAAAAGGCAAAAGAAATAGAAAAAGGAAAAGGAAAAAAGAAAAGGAAAAAGGAAAAGAAAAAGAAACAGAAAAATCTTCCTTCAGTCAGAACAGAGCATCTTCCAAAATTAAAATATCGTCTTCATTTACAGTCAATCTGTCTGGAAGTGAAGTCCTGCCCATGACAGATTTTGCATATCACAGAATGGCCAAGGTCGGAAGGGACCTCAAGGATTATGAATCTCCAACCCCTCTGCCACATGCAGGGCCACCAACCTCCCCATTTAATACTAGACCAGGCTGCCCAGGGCCCCATTCAATCTGGCCTTGAACACCTCCAGGGACGGGGCATCCACAACCTCTCTTGGCAGCCTGTTCCAGCACCAAGTATATCTCCAAATATCTGGTTGTCAGTGATTTATGGGCTGGTTCAGCCCAGTTCCGTGACTAGCGGGGCCGAGGGATTCGCAGATCTGTGCCTGCAGAAAAAGGGAAACAGCAACGAATAATTAAAACCAGCAGCAATGATCTGAAGAGAAACAAACTAATTTACTAAATATGGTATTTAGTAGACAAGGTGATGTAGGTATGCCTAAATCAGGCTATCAGTCAAGAAAGGATTCTCATGCATTTAACCCAGATGATCTTTACTTATTTCTACGTGGTATACCTTATTCTGCAACAGAAGATGCAGTACGCGATTTCCTTTCTGGGATACGTGTGGATGGAGTCATTCTGATTAAGCATCGTAATGGTTTAAATAATGGTAATTGCTTGGTAAAATTTGCTACACCTGGTGATGCCTTAGAAGGACTTAAACGGCACAGACAGTATATGGGTCAGAGGTTTATAGAAATAAGTCCAACTACAGAGGAACGGTGGATAGAATATGGTGGGAGGGTAGACATGCCAAATGAAATGGATCACTTTTTATGCAAAGAACATTCTCCAAGAAGTTCAGGCTACATGCATGCAAGGAAACATTCTCATTGAAGATCACCTAGGAGACAAAGAACACGGTCTCGATCACCTTCCGGCCAGGAATATTACATACACTTAAGGAATCTATCAACTAATGTGGAGAAGAGAGATTTGAGAGAATTTTTCCCTGATCTGGATATAAGCAACAAACAAATAAAGATTTTATCGGAAAAGCATCAGAGGAGGACTAGAGATGCCTTTGTAATGTTAAGGAACGAGAGAGATTATCAGGCTGCTTTGGAATGTCATAGAAAGGTTCTTCTCAATCGTTCTGTTTACATTTTTCCAATTTCAAGAAAGTCAATGTTGAAAATGCTTGATTCTTACGAGAGGAAAAGATCACAGGAAAGAGGTCATCCTGGACAGGCCATAACAGAAAAAAGTTATCGGGAAGGTCATTCTGACCTGAAGATGTGTGCTTATGTAAGGAATTTTCCATTTGATGTGACCAAAGTTGAAGTGCAAAGGTTTTTTGAGAGGTTTAAAAATTTAAATTTAAAAATAAATAAAAAAAAAAAAAAAAAAAAAAAACCCTGTACTCAGCTCTGGTGAGGCCGCACCTTGAGTACTGTGTCCAGTTCTGGGCCCCTCACTGCAAGAAAGACATTGAGGCCCTGGAGCGGGTTCAAAGAAGGGCAACAAAACTGGTGAGGGGTCTGGAGCACAGGCCTTATGAGGAGCGGCTGAGGGAGCTGGGATTGTTCAGTCTGGAGAAGAGAAGGCTCAGGGGAGACCTTATTACTCTCTATAACTACCTGAGGGGGGGTTGTAGCCAGCTGGCGGTCGGCCTCTTCTCTCGTGTAACTGGTGATAGGACTAGGGGGAATGGTTTCAAGCTGCGCCAGGGAAGATTCAGGCTGGATATTAGGAAATACTACTTCTCTGAAAGAGTGGTCAAGCACTGGAATGGGCTGCCCAGGGAGGTGGTGGAGTCACCGACCCTGGAGGTGTTCAAAGAACGACTGGATTTTGTGTTGAGGGATATAGTTTAGCAAGAACCATGGGTGATAGGTGGATGGTTGGACTGGATGATCTTATAGGTCTTTTCCAACCTTAGTGATTCAGTGATTCTGTATTGGAACGCAAGATAACACACTATAATACAATACAATTAGAATTGAAGCTAATAAACCAAATATAATGAGAGTGTCCAAAAGGTAGAAAGGCCTCACCATAATGCTGTGGTGAGACATACAGTCAGGTATAGCAGCAAGGAGAAGAACTGAAAAAAGGGAGGGTCTCGTGACCTTGCCAGAGGTTATATCACCTCTCTGAACGCAAAGTCTTCTGGGATATGTAGATCTTCTTCTGCTCCAGACAGGTGCTCGGAATTGGAGCATTTACTCTTTAACTCCCAGTGCAATACATGATGTTATGATGTGGAACACCGATAACAAAATAATTGTAAAACCATATCACTGGTGAATATGCAACACTACCACAGTACTACCATCCAGGAGATGTAGAAACAAAAAGATGTTTACAAACTCATTAACATGAAACTGGAAATGGAGACAAGATGAATGGCATGTTTCAGGAGATTCTGTTGTTTTAATTATCTGTCCAGCCCAGCTGCAGAACAGACAATACAATGCAAGTCTGAAATAGAAAGTACTCATAAAATACAAATAAAGCAAATAAAGGAAGATACAGAAATAAAGGAATAAGTCCATTGTCCCGGTATACTCTGAAAAGCTGCCTGGCTCTACAAAAAAGGAGATGGTTTTAAAAACCAAAAAAATTTCCCACAGTAGTCAGATCACTATAATCTCTAGTAGATGTATTGTCTTTCAGATCTCAACACAATACTCTGTGATATTTATCTTTCGATATTTCTTAGAATTTTTGAGGAAACCAGAAGTAAAATTTATCTTGGCAAAACAGAACCAAAACATGAAACATATTTTGCGTTAGAGTTCATTATGAATGCAATGAACAAATTGCACTGCCTTCTTTTTAGGTTTCATTTTTATTGTACCACAATATCTCTAAAATCTGATTGTAATGTTAGCTGTCTTTATATCTGTAATACTAGTTAAATGTCAAGGGCTGTACTGGATTCACTATATCACAAAGTGCTGCACATTTATAGCAAATTTGTGCCTTAATATCTGATTCCCACTGCATCTAATGTATCTGCTTAGTCATCCCTTGTTGGATAGAAATTAGTTCATCATTTACTTATCCTCACTAATTCAGTGAAATGACTAAGCAGAAATCTAATTTACTGAACAGTATTAACTTCAAACCTACAGATATAGGTATTTTAATCCATCAGAGGTAGGGATGTAGGTAAGGATAAAAACAGCTGAACTCTCATAAGGCAGTTTATTTACAAAGTGGGAAGAAAAAATAAGAGAAGAAAAGAGAAAAAGACAGAAGAGCCCAAGCCCTTAAGATAAATGTCTTAATAACATACCACTGTAGCTAAAGATCAGCTTATAAACACAAAATAAAAATATGACAACAGTGCAAAATGTGTAAAAATCACATTTTTGGTAACTGATGCTAATGATCATATCTGGGAATTTATTAGATATTTTTTGCATTCTTAAAAGAATGACATGCACTAATTAATCTGAATACAACAAAGAAATATCTTTTATATACTTATATTAGCTTACTTGTTCCCTCCCTCCACCACTATATATTATTTCCTTCACTTTCATACTTCTTTCAGATATGTTACTGAAGTTTCTTTGTTCAGTAAAAACAGAACTTGAAAAACAGTATGTGTACAAATACTTTATATTATTATTTTCAAATATTACAATGTGGGAAAAAATCTGGTTGCAGATGGAGGACATGAAGATATGGCTGAAGAATACCCATGGTTCCAAGATTCTTTGCCCATACTGAAAATTTGTAACAGCAGTGTCAGGAGGATTACAAGCAAGTTCATAGGTCATCTTCATCCCTTACAATGCTATTAATGTTTGTATAATTTAAGAATTTATATGACCAAACCTATAAATATTGCAACAGAAAATGCATAGCCAATGCATTAATAAAATAAAAGCTGTTGCCATTTTCCAAGACAATCCCAATCATTGCTCTAGGTTCAACAATATGAGTGTTACCAAATCACCTCTTAATCAAAACATGAACAAAGTATACACCATGCAATTACCTAAGTGTTGTGCTGAGCTATAGTAGAATAGTATAGTGTAATTAAATACTACAAGCATCATTCTTCAGTTTTTATTAAAAGTCATTGAGAATGGCACTAATTCCTTTGTGGTTTCCAGCAAAGAATCACAGTAATGAATCACCTAAAAAATCTTACTGATATAGAAACCTCCCCAAGCAGGTAACACTTGGACAGCTTTAGTTAAACTAGTATGTGTATAAGACACTATTTATCTAAAAGAACCTCCTTCTTCACAGGCAGACAACTAGAAGTCGGAGAATAAGAACCTATTTGAAATGATTGAAAGATGACTAAGGCCTGAAATAATCAAAAAACAAAGACAGAACAACTGCCATCGTTTTTCAAAAATCTGTTTCTTTGTTTGTTTGTTTGTTTGTTTTTTGTCAAGTGTCTGTCTACCCAAAACATAATTGAAGTCCCATTTTTCCACCAGTCTCTTCTGAGGATACATAGCTGCACAGGTGCAACTTCGAAATTAGAAGTTATTTGAGACATTTATTAGGAGGACAGTATGTACCACCCTGAAAATGTCCAAGGAAGGTGAAGCCTATTAACACCACCAAATGGATCTGTTTGTCATGTGGAGCGTCACAGGCTTAATTTTCATATTTCGAAGACTCTTGGATGAAATGGCAACATCTCATTAGCCAGAGTGGTAGTTAAGCCTCCATTACTTTCTCAGAAAAGCAAAGTTGTATTTTACAGATAGAAACACAAGTTCAGCCAATTTAGATTATGGTGATATGTCGTTTTTTTTGTTGTTGTTGTTGTTTCTAGAAGTAAATATATATATATAAGAAAAACTCATTGTTCTTCTACAGAATTGCAGTTCATTAAACTTACTTGCTCTTAAAGTCAACAGCATAATAAACGTCTTCCTTAAAATTATTTAATGCGGTCATTACAGTCAGGTCTGATGAGTAGTTCTAATGAGACAATAATAATATTCTGTATAAATAGTAATGGCAAATGTGTGTATATGTACCTCTTTTTCCTACAAGTTATATGCAGTTTTATTTATTTTTTATTTTAAGGAAAAAATGTCCTCAGTTATAGGGCAAAACTTGGAAGTTCATTATTTGTGCTGTTACTATTGTATTACTCTATATAATACATACGGCAAGAAAAAAAAAAAAAAAAAAAAAAAAAAAAACAGTGACAATTCCCATTTTCTTTGTCCTAAGAGGAGAATTTAGCTGAATTCAGAGCAAAAGTGAGTGCTGATATTTGGGAGTCATTTGCTAAAAAATCTCTTCTGAGGAGGAGAAATTTGAGTCAGCCAGTAACAAAATCTTTTCTCAGTGTAATTTACTGACATTTAATTGTTGGTGAAATCTCTGAGATGTAGAAAGGTAGGTAAAGATTTTTCTATGCTTATTTGTTGGAGAAATTCAGAATGTATTGATTAACTTTCATAAGTTTCCCATTGGAATTAATCTCACCAAAAATCTTGACTGTAATTTACCTTGAATATAAAAACTGATTTCTGTGTGCTGTATACCCATATTGATCTTACGAATTTTTGTCCATCACTGATCAGCCAGAAATGTTATTTTTTCTGTATTCTCATATTCTTATGAATAGCATTACTTTTAGTCGACTGTTTCCAGAAAAAAACAACAAAAAAATTCAGCTAGAAATGAATGATTAAATATCTCTTTGCACACATAATCCAGTAAAATTATATCTGTATATATTATATCAGTCAGACAAGTTGATTCACAGAAGTTCTAAGCATTCTATTTATTCTGTAGAATTGCAAAGTTTAAAGGATGCTAATGTAAAATAGCTACTGTGACAGTGTACTTCAATAGTAATCTCAGCAAGAAAATTCTTCTTTCCCTTCTGAACAAATATTATTATCTTCCTGTTCCATTGTAACTGAATGAAATTATAAGGCAGAGACATTAAGAAATTTCTTTCTATGATGAGTTGGGTAGGTGTTTTAAACTAAGTCTCAAAATACTGAATGTATATATAAGATCTCTATTGTGAAACAAATTGAATTATCTTTCCTTGTCTACTTCTCCATATTCAACGTGTACATAGTTTGTTTTGAGCTTTTGTTTATGTGTTTTGCTTTTGTGTGGTTGTTGGTCACTGGGGGAGCAGCAGAATTGCATTTCATAGTTTGAGGCTGATATGTTGAACCGTTATTTGTAAGCGGCAGAATATACCTTTCAGACACTTTTGGCATGCCACATTTCCATATCTAACATTTCATTAGCTAATACTGGAGAACCTTGGGGTTAAAAGCTGTGTTAATGAAGTGAGGGGTGTGATTCAACTCCCCAGGCTGTACATTTCTCACCATACCTATACATTTATTCAAGCGGAGTAATTCATCAGATTATGCCAAAATAATAAATCATGTCAACCCACAAAAATGTTGTAGACTGCAGAGACATCAAGCTTTAGCCAGAATGCTTTCAATCTGGTTTGGGGTTCTGTGTAGAAAAACTGTGAGTAAAAGCTGTTCTGTGATGAAGTTTTTGAAGTAAGTCTGGAAGAAGTGGGGGCTAATCTGCTACATTTTCTTTGTTACACCACATCCAAATCCTCCTACACTCTTCAATGCATGTTGAATACTTCAGTTCCAACTATATTCTCCGCCTCACACATGCCCCCCCTCCCCCACACCCATTCCCCCGCCCAAAAAATACAAACAGGCAAAGATAATAAATATCTTTCTTAGACATTCAAGATTGCTTGCACTTTATTAACCAGAGTTTACTTCTGAGTTTCACTGCATATCCTACTCAATACCTGTGTTGTTTTAACAAGTCTAGAGGTGAAATATGTATGAATTTCAAAGAAAATGGAGATTCGATGTTTTTTGGATAAACCTTGATGTTCTGAATGAAAGGAGAAATGGCTTTAAATTGGAAGAGGGTAGATTTAGACTAGATATTAGGAAGAAATTCTTTACTGTGAGGGTGGTGAGACAGTGAAACAGGTTGCCCAGAGAGGTTGTGGATGCCCCCTCCCTGGAAGCACTCAGGGCCGGGCTGGATGGGGTTAGAGGGAGGTGTCCCTGCCTATAGCAGGGGTTTGGAATTAGGTGACCCTTTCAAGATTCTGTCTTAACTTAGTCTCTCATTAAAACAAAATGCAGTATTTGATTTCTTGCAAAAAAACAAGTCCTCAAAACTAATTCTCCAACTTTTTGTTTTCATTCCACATTATGCATAATGAAATACATACTGAATAATATATTTCAATACTGATGAGTTAGACCTGGTCTAAAATTAACAAAATTAGCTAAATTTGCTTCACAAGACTTTGTTTTCACACTGGATATCCTAACCACAATCAGATAGTCACCAGCATCCTAACAATATACCAGTTAATGTAGTTAGAAAACAACATTTCTTTTTTATTATTATTAATGCTTATTCACTAAAGATAACTTGCTTTGTTTTCACTGTTCTTGTCTACACTGTATGTAAATTTAGGAGAGATCTAGAATCAAGCCACTCTCTGTTCATTAAACTATACACCTATTCACACAGAGCTACTCCTAAATAATGCAAGCTATGATTTTGGTCAGCCTACTTGGAGATAAGAAAGAACTTTCAAATCCCAACATTAACATATTTTGGTTTTTTGAAACCAGACTAGAAAGGAAATGGAATATTGTCTAGTCCATTTGCTGTTAGATAGAAAATCTAAGAAATAAAATGTGTGAATTTTATTATAGTAAAATATCATGTTTTCTGCTTAGAAGTTTTTCCCTATCTGAAGGAAAAAAAAAAAAAAAAAAAAAAAAAAAGCTTCTTAAAGAAATATCCTCACAGAAGTTTTAGAAAAAAAAATATTAAAAACATTGTGTATGAATAATTCAAATTTGATTTGCATTTATTTGTATTACAGTGTAAGAGTATTAGGAAACATGTTATTATGTTCAAGTAATTTCATTTTGCCAGCTGGAGAATAGCTGGTAGTTCCAGAAAAAAATTATGCCTCTAGGCCAGAACTTACAGTTGAGTTGCATCTTACAGATTCATTGAGATCACCAAGGTCAAAGAAAAATATTCTGGGAGAATAATGGGGCATGTCCAGGAGCCAAAAGCACAGCTGAGAAGGCAGCTGAGTGGTTCAGAAAAACAGCAATCAGAAAATTTCTCAGAGAAATCATAGATAAGATCAGCCTGCCAGGAGTCAAGTATTTTATTAATTTACTTTCCACAAAGTGCTCATGGTTTAGTACTATGGAGTGAGGCATCACAGACAAAGATCAGAAGATGATTTGTAAATAGATTGTTTATGCCATGAAATACTTATCAGTGACTGTATAATGGCATATGAGGCAAGTTGCCCAGAGATATGGAGTCTCCCTTCTTGGAGGTATTCAAAAGCCATCTGGACATGGTTGTGAGCAACCTGCTGTAGGTGTCCTGCCAATGCAGTGGTGTTGAACAAGATGGCCTTCAGAGTTCCCTGCCAACTTCAACCAGTCTGTGATCCTTTTATATAAAATCATCATTTAAAAGAGCAGGTTTTTAGCTAAAGATTAAAATGATTATTTAAGTTTGGGGGAACAGGAGCGACAGTGTATAAAACTGGCCCGAAATCCAACTAAATTTCACATGTGCATCTGTCACAGTGAATTTCACATATATCACTGCTTAGTAATATCAGAAAGAAATGTTACCCTCAATAACAGAATTAAAAAATTCTGTCTGAATGCCGGGGAAATTATTAGAGCAAAGGGGAGACCTCGTTCTTGAATTTCTCCTGTGGAATAAGATTCTTATAGTTTCACATGCTCCCATAGTCCTGTTCCAACACTACTGGATTTCCCTACCAAGGCAGCAATCTCCACCTCACAGAGAGAAAGTTAAGATCTGATTAACAAATAGCATTGGATTGTTCATAAATAGATTTACAGAATTGTAACATCACCTTAAAAATCCTGTTCTGAAGAGAATTATCTGTTATAAGGTAAACTCATGCTTATCTTCCTCCCAAAGACCCTATGACACTTGTATAATCAACTGTTCATATTCTACTTTGAGATTCTCAGATAAAAGATGCTGTTCGAGCACTAGGTATTATTCATTGTTAGGAGTCATCATGTTTCTTTGGTATAGCATGTGACAGACACTCTAAAATTAATATGTGACTGTTTTTAAGGAGCTGTTAGAGCTTGTACTCAATGACTAAGATGTTCTAACCTTGAGTATTGTGAAGTGCCTTTGCTTTCATGTCAACTACATAGCCTATAAAAATGTAATCCTTTAGTAAATGGTCTTTCCTCATCCTCCTTTTAATACTTGATAAACAAATATTGATGCACACAAGGTCACAAAGAGCTTTAAATCTTTGACTGTTATCAACTGAACATGAATAAGAGTTTTATTAGTGAAAAACAGTAAGGTGAGTTCATAAGCCCATTTGCAGAACAATCTACACAATAATCACACACACACACACAAAAGAAAAGGTCAGGAGACTGCTAAAAGCAGAGTTTCAAAAAAAAAAAAATTGGAAAAAAATTAGACAAAAAATTGGAAAACAATAAACACATGGATTGTAAAGTTCAACTTGTATGCTCTTCACTGTTCCTAGTGCAAAGATATGTGTACATCTTTCCTGCAATTATTTATCATGGCGGACCTGCTAACATCAAAGGCACAAAATCTTGTGGAAAGGAATCTTCAGTTCCTGTTGAATGATTTATAACAGCTGTCTAAAGTTCAGACACTTTCCGATTTTCATTCTGTAAATCTACTTGCTAATTTTTAGCAAATTTTGAACAAATAAGTCTTCCACTTTGGAATCTTAGGTAATATGTAATTCATTATTATTTCTTCTTGACTCAGTCTTTGTTAGAGGGGAATGAAAAACATCAACAAGAATAGGAAAAAAAAAGAAAAGCAGATAAACCCCAACATATGCCTTATGTGGGATGTATTCAAACAATTTCCGTTCTGGAAAATAACCAGTTTTTGTAAGAATAATCACAAAGTTTTTTTTAGATTACATTTCATGTTTGGTATCAAGGGATAACAGTTGTGGCAAGATTGGTTTGTGTGTATGTGTACCTGAAATACATGAAATAAAGGGAATTATACACATTCTCTTGCAGATCAGAATATTATTTCATCAAATCATTACCTTGATTACTATGAAAGTAATTAAAAAATCATTTGCAGAATGATTATAGTGTTTGATGGAAAAAATATTACAAAGAGTGGTATGTTTTGGATTAAATATTCACAAAGCAGACAGACTTCTGATTAAAGCTAGTACATACTAAAAATGTACATACTAAAAAGTAATAGGCAAGAGATTTGTACTTTTATGACAGCAATGTAAAAATCCTGAAACAGTAAAAAACATAAGCATCATGAAAAAATGACATACACTGAAGTGTATTTATGGAGTCATTTTATCTAGAAAACCAAGAGGAAAATATATGTTTCCAATTTCTCTTCAGCTGTGAAACAACATGTTAATATTGAAAGTGTTTATATTACCAGTCCTTGCCAGAAACAGAAAAGGAAGAATTCATAGCAGCTCTGTTTTGTCTTTTTCCAAACATAGGATCAGAAGCTCCACAGTGAGTAATCAATTTTTTATCTGCTAGAGGTCATTTACAAGAATAATTACAAAAGACACTTAATGTGTACAAATTCATAAAAATCCCATCATGCTTGATGCTGACTGTGTTTTATTTCTTATTATTGCTTGCAGCAGTAATCACATAAAGGACAACAAATGCAAAGGGAAAAATCACAGAGGAGCTTGTGTATAAGACCACTATTCTGGAAATAGTCATATGTCCAGAATGAGTGACTTTTTATGCTAATAAGTTCTTAGATATTTAAAGAACAGTTTTTACATGCAACTAAGGTGTTTGCAACAGCTACGGAAAATAGAGTTTTGCGAATATGAATATTTAGGTCTGCACTGACGGGTACCTTTTCCCCTCATGAACTTCAGTTCTACACAAAACAATGGTCTTAAAAATATGAAACATCCTAAATGAGGATTTAGAAATGTTCAATAGAAATACTGTGTCTTAGATGAGCTTCTATTCAAACATTATTAACTATTTTTAAAAGGACATTGTTGGAGCTACTGCATGTGCTAAAACATCTGTTGAAACATTCGTATTGATGTTTCCATAAGCATCTGCAAATTTGTAACAATACTTCAACACATCCATTTGTGTTTTAGGGGGATAAGGGATAACTAAAAATTCATATGTAAACACATTTTTGTGCACTTTACTTCACTGACTTTACATTTACAAAAAAGAACTGCCTACCCTACAAACATCCCTCAAAATACAGAAGACACATACACTGCTATGACTGCAATTCTCCAGAACTGTTTCATTTTAGATATAAATCGTTTCTTAACAAGTCTGAACACTCACTTTTTTCTTTTCCTATTCCTTTTTCTTTTTTTCTTTTTTTCTTTCTTTCTCTTTTCCTTTCCCTTTTCCTTTTTTTTTCTTTCTTCTTTCTTTCTTTCTTTTTTTTTTGCATAAATCTGGGAGCTGCATATTTTAATAAATCTTTTTAGTATTGTCAACAAAGAGACTTATATTTAAGGAAAAGTTAAAATCAGAATAGAAAGCTCATAGAAACACACAGCTTACTATATTAAATCTATCATAAATCTATGGCCATCCATAACTATGCAGTAATTGGCCAGAGGAATAGCACTTACTCACGTAGTGTCATGAAATTATGCCAAAGTTCTGTAAAAATTGTCTGTTTTATTCATTATTGTGAATGATGATCTTTCCAATACTGCCACCTCAGGGATTTCAGTACGTGAGTCTTCAATGCACAGAATAAAAAGTGTTTTCTAGTTGTTTGGAATTAATTTCTTTGCTATGGAACAAGTATGTAGCATTCATTTTACTGTTTTAAAATCTTTGGAAAAAGAGCTACAGCTCCACAAGTAAATAAGCAGTATTATGGAAAGGAAAATTCAGAATCATATTTTTCTTAGTATTCAGATCATCTCAAGGCATTTAAATGTCAAATTACTTCCAGACTGTGTAGAAAAATCAGTTAAAAATCACAGATCTCTTACTGAATTATATAGACGTTTCTAGACAACCAATGAATTTATCTGCATAACATAAGAATCACGAACAGCAGCTACAGTACTTCCATTACATTTTCATTTTTCTGAGCCCAGAATGCTTTAAGCACTGTTTACCAGCAATGATACTCAAAGTTGTAATGGTATTTCCGTCTCCAAGATTACCAAGCCTCTAATGTTTCTCATGAAAGAATTAATGCCATGGTTTGAGGAGTCAATCACATACAGCCCTCCCATTCCTCAAGAAAAAGGGGGAAGGGAAGGAAGAGGGAAAAACTCAATTAAGATAGGAGAAACTAATTTATTAAAAGGATTGTGGGAAAATATAAATGTGAGAAAATGTCTCTATCTCTAACTGCATGTCTCGTGGTGTTATGATACGGAATACTGATAAAACTAGGACAGCTGATATAGAGGACAAACTACCCTTGTTCAATGCACATTTTATTTGTTCAAGTCCAGTTGGAATTATGGGTGATTTAATGTAAACATCAGGACAACTAGCTTTCAGACACTGAAGGCAGGGAATAAGTTCAAACCTGCTCTTATCTCTCAAAAAAACTTCTAGTCAGTATCAGGAGTATTCAAAAAACATCACTCCACTGGTCAAGGAGTAGAAAAAGTAATGGGAAAAATTTTTAAATGAGAAAAAAGAATAAGTAAAATAAAATTATGCAACAACCTTTGAATCCTGTGAGTAGGAACCATTCTTCTAACTCTGAAAATACATAACATGAAATTATCCAAGTGAAAAAAAAAAAATAATAATACAAAAGCACCTTACCAAAAAGGAAAGATTAAATAAACAAGGGTTAAAGTTAGGTTTAAGATCATGACCCCAAGACAAGATTACTGTTAAATATTAGCATATATCCTCACTTTCAAGTTTGTTTTATCACAGGTGTCTGTCAGCACCAAGAGTTATTCTTACTTTTTTCTCTGTCTCAAAGAAAATGTAAGGGAAAGATAAAAACTTGAATGAACTCAATAGGAAAGACCAACACTATAAGATCCTCCCAGCCAGAAAAAATACTTGGTGTTTAGAACAGTTCCATGGGAGACAAGAGATGGGAGACAAATTATAAAATATGTTGAGTCCAGTTTCAACCTTTACACAGATTGATCTGAATGGTGAACTGCTGTTAAACCATGTAGCTCTGATGGAGTAAGCAGAGCTCTGTTGATGAGCTATAACTGTGAGAAAATGCAATTAGAGATTGGTATCCCTCAAACACTCAAGAGAGATCTTTTCAATTGTACCTCTTCACTGGCAGCACAGTTTCCAGATCAGGTTTGTTTTCATGAGTTCCACCTCAAGATGAGATTTCCTTAGCTATTGGATAGGTTAGGATCATCTGAGTCTGTGAACTGTGCCTGCTGTTCACATCCCTCTAGTAAGCAGAATGCAGCACAGCATGCCTTCTTTTACAGTTGCACTGCATGGCAGACGAAGGGTAATAATCATGTATCACAGTGTCACTCTAGCTTTTCAGTTGCCAAGGATGACCACTGGTAATATGGCATTATCAGGTACATTCAGATGAACACAGATGTCTTTTCTCCATCAAACGGTTCCATAGACATGTTAAGATACCTGCTTTAAAGATTTTATGCTTAAAAACATTCTGATAAATAATCCTTTTTTATTTTTTTTTTACCCTTTGCAGATATCTTCAGCTCTTTCCGATAATCTCAAAAAATACTCTTCTCCAGATTACTGTTGTGGATTTTAAAATAAAATTTCAATTTTATCATTCCCCATCAGATACAAAATACTTTGCCATTTCTCATTCATTTTCACTCGCAATCTTTAAGATAGACTGAAAGCTGACTTGAACCAGTCGTGAGAATTAGATTTCATCATATTTTATCAATGCATTACTGAAATCCAGTCACTTCCACTGTGTTCTTTTCATCTCCTAAGTAATTAAATAAAAGTCATATGTTGCTTGTAAAGATCCATTGTTTATTAACAAGATTAGTAACATACATCACCTAAGGATAAGGTGGTGGCAACAGATAAAATCTTAGTGCACATACAGTCTCTGTTAAATGCTTGTGTATGCTTCTTCTGCTGTTTCTTCTTCATTAAAATGAATTATTATAGCTCTTTATATGATGATGATTTAGAAATTGAAAGGGCTTAGTTTTACTCTGCTGCTTCATATCTGCAGGTAGTGTGAATCCATTCCAAACCAGACTTAAGAAGGTAGCTTAAAAAGCAAATCTCTGATGATTTTGTCATTTAATTATTTGTATTCTCTGTAATTAGAAACAGGTCACACCACATCCAGGAAATTCTCAGTACATGTGCAAAATGTGTTTCATAGTTTAAAGCAGCTGGGTGAAAGAAGTGTTGATCAGAAATAGCCAGATATTGTTCTGAGCTGCACTTATTCCCATTTCATGTAATACCAATTAATCTCTTGGAATTCAAGTCCATTCAAAAGAAGAACATCTGAAAGGTCACAGTACAAAGAAGCAGAAGCCTACAATTTCCAAGCTCATAATTATATTATGGGAATGTATTAGGAAAGGTAGGATTGCTAGTCATCAGCAGTAATGCTCAGATGTCACGAGAGGACTGTAATGCAAACAGGGCATTCAGCACTTGCAGAGGCTCTGCCTCCTAATGCCTGTCACAAAACTGGGGCCCCAGACACCACTATTATTTACAACTATCAGTAAAAAGCATTATTCAACAAAACGTTCATAAATATTTTGCAGTGGTAACTGTCTCATCAAATATGTCTGATGTATTAAAGTACAGTTTCATAGACACAGGGCACTTACATTACTGTCTGGTTTTCATGGCAAATATGCATGCCTTATTAATGTTACACTTAAGCTTAATTCATAGTAGAGTACTAGGTCATGGCTTTCTTGTGTTGTATTGCATATAAAGAAGCATCATTAAAGAATATTTTTACATTGTATTGCTACTCTGAAGATAAATCCTTTAGAGAAGCCTATCATTTTCCAATTGTTCCTGGGTCGAAGAAAAAATTATTAATATATCAATCATTTCATCTTTGGGAACTGGATCACAATAACTTAGTACCCAACACAGCATCAGAGCTGATGGAAAAGAAAGTATCGTGGTACATCAAGATTATTATTTTAAACATTCCTTGTTCTCAACCAAGTGGCATAAAGCCTGTAAAATGGAAATTTACTTTTGAGACACCGTGTGCTAACAAGAAATGACTCTTTCTAGATGTATGTCAACTTAAATGGTTTAAAAATAGTACTTTTTCTTCTTTCATTTACGCAAAAAGCACCATGAGTGTTAGCCAACAATAGAATATTCTTTTAAGTATTTCACTAACGTTTAATAATGTAAAAAAGAGATTTTTTTTTTTCTTAAATGTATACATATTTCATTATATTTTGAATGGGAAGAAGCTAAGTCAAATTTCTGGCAATTTTTTCAGTGTCTTTCCTAAAGAAAAACAAAATGTATCCTACATTTCTAACTTCAACACTGCATAGCACATCAGCAGAAACCAACTGGTAGGAATTCAGGAACAAACATCTGTAGTTATTAAACTCCAGTGCAGTTAATTATAAGTTATTAAATCCTCTTAATAAATAATATTTTGTGAAACTCTAAGCAAAGGTAGGAATAAAACATCCTAATTTTAACACTTCTCCAGGGTGATGTATTCCAATATAATGAGTATGAAGAAGGTAATAAAAATGAAGTTAAACAATATGTTACTGATTATTTGCATGCAATTATTGTCATAAGTGGATTAAGTAACAGTTGATAGATTTAGTGCTGACATTTATTTAGGACTAGGATCTTGAGCTATTCAGGACTATACTAAGTCTTTAAAACTGAACTGTACACAGCGGAGGATGAAAAGGTTTTCTGCAGTGTTTCTGTAGCTCTGAAATCATCCCTTCTTAAGCTGTCTTTATTATAAATTCCATCTCATGCAGGTAAAATCTTCTTTTCTATTCAGGCTTTTGAAAATGAAATTTTGAAGAATGGTAAAATCATGAAAGGAAAAAAAGAAATAAAAGAGTTTTTTTCAATTGTGTGGAATATCGGTGCCATATTGGATGTTATCGTCACTCTGTAGCTCACTTTGAGCTGCTCATTTTGTTCTATTTTTAAACTACAACAGGGGTTCTGAGAATAGAAGTTCTCAAGGTGAATACAGAGGGTCTGTTTTTTACTTCAGTAGAAACGGTTTTTATCTAAAGCTCCTTTTAATAATTGTTTGAACACAGAGAATTTATAGTGTTATATAGTGTTATAATCCTAAACTACTAGTGAAACAAATTATATTTTCTCAGGTTAACTGGAATTCATAAGCAAACCTGTGAGGTTTTTCTCTTCTTTTAACATATATATTTACCTTACTACCATTATATCTATCTATTACCGAAATCACAGTCAAGACGCTTGGTGGAAATGGCTCATAGTTGAGATACTCAGCTAGTTGATAGCCACAATGTTTAGGTACATATTTAACTTTATTTCATAAACAGTGTAAGTCATGCAGGACAATGTCAATTTTTTGGCCCAATCAGGTACAATATCCTTTCCCCCACAGTAGTTATTATCTTTTGGGTAAAGGACGTGTCTCATGCCAGACATCCCACCATAACTCTATTCTGTACTAAGGAACAAAGTTTCCGAACAGCTTTTAAGAAAATTAATTTTTATTTCTCAGTCATGAGATGGGAATGCACCTATCTTAGGCCCTGATCCAGAAAAGCTCTTAAGCATGAACCCAACTTTTATCACGCCATTAAGTTATTTGTTGGATTGGGGCCCTAAAAGACATAACAAAAAAAAAAGTTAGTGATCTATGGAAAGCAGTAATTCTAATTGCTGTGTTCTCATTGATTTCTATTTTTGTGAAGGGCAAAGCAAAAGAATTTACATCAGTCACAAGAAAATGTGCCTTTTTTATTTGCTTGAATTTCCCTTTACTTGCTTGTGGTTTCCCTTTTATCATAGGATAATATTATAGAATTAACTGAAAAACAGCCTTCATATTCAATCGTAATCTTTTGAACTACTAACCAGTAACTGTCCCTAATGTAATATGCAGTGCTTGCCTATTAATCTAGGTAACTATCCAGCAGGAAAAGTTAAATCTCCAAGATACTGTCTTCATCATTTTCTAGTGTTAATGAATTTGTATTGTGGAAGAAAATTCTTCAAAAGTCTTAAACCTAAGCAAAACAACAGTACTACATAAGCAAGCAAAATCAGAACTCACCTCTGCAGTTCATACTTCTATAATTAGGCATTATTCTTAGCTCTCTGTGAGGCACTGACTTCTGGAAACAAGCAGGAGATATGCTTTCTTTGGTTGTGTGCAAATAAAGTTTGTGAACATGTATCAAAGATTCTGTCTTAGCCTAACTATATAAAACCACCTACTGAAAAATCTAAAACCACACTGTGTTGCTCTTAATGATCGTCTGAATATCTGAATGACATTTTCAAAATCAGATGCATTCTTAGTGAATTTTGGCTTGGTTCCTCCGTCAATCCTACTCAACAGAAGAGACCATAGATGTCATCATTGTAACCTCTTCTGTCCTTCTCTGTTCGAGCTCTTGAGGAAGCTATTGTAACTATAGTTTTCCTTTCAGTCAACACAGCACTGTATGCATGTTTTGGAATTGTTGAGCATTTGTCACTGCATGCTGAAACAGAAGTTATAATAAGTTCACTGATTTTAGTTATTTACAGTTTAACGGGAAAATGTATAAGTGCTGCTCCAAAAGTAATGGCTTCCTGTTTTATTATGGTGACCCATGATGCCAGAGGTGGATGTTGGTGTTATGGCAGTAGATGCTGAACCTTCCCACCATTATATTTGTATTCCATTACAGTTTTTGTGCTGTGTGACAGATAGCAGCTGAAGGGTACTCTGATTAATGGACAGCAGTCAAACCACAAAATAAGCACCTCAATCTTCTCATCTGCACAAATCAGCAAATTATGACCAGCAAACTGTGTACAGAGCTGAATATCAACTTCAGTGCATTGGAAAATATGGTGACAGTGTTGTAATATCACAAAGTTTGCCCCAGGTATGTCCCAAGAACGCTTACACAGGAATAGAAAGAACACCAAATGTAAGTATTCCAGGACCTTTTGAAACAACATGAGGCTGTAGGTGAGTTTTCTGGATCACATCATTACTAGTTGCAAAATGAGGTGTCATCACTACAAGTTGGATTCAAAATGGCAGTCCATGAAGTGGCAACACGTGAATTCCCCATCTAAGAAGAAGTTGAAGACACAATCCCCAGTAGATAAAGTGATGTATACTATCTTTTGAGACAGGACATGGTAATCTTTCTGGATTTCCTGTAAGCCAGACGAATCATCAGCTAATGTGATGTAGAGGTTCTACATCACTACACTGACTAAGCTGGAGGCTTGAACTTCCAGAGTCAGGCCAGAGAAGAAGACAATCTTCCTCTAGTAACATGATAATGCCATACCAGTTTGGAGACCACGGAGAATACTGCCAATCTTAACTGGACTGTCCCATCATACCCACCAACCACAAGCACTTCTTCAGTGCACAGTTTCTTTCTGCATACCTCAGTTCTTGTGCTATATAGGGGAATAGCAAAACAGTTATGGAACAAGCTTCTCTGAGAGATGCAGTGGTATTTCAGAATAAGGATACACTAATGCCTTGTCTATAAAAAATAGATGCCTGAGAAAAAGAAAAAAAAAAATCTAGAAGTATCTAGTGAATAGGAGCCCATAAAAGAATATTGCTTGTTTGCTTATATCTTGAAAACACAATGAAGGAAATAGCAGAATGCAAACTGTGCTCATCCCTGCCTACATATGAAGTTTGTAATTTGCACAATGACAAAATGTCATTCATACTGTGGTTCATGTAAAGAAGTCTAAGATAATATAACATCTTCTACTGAACACTTGTCTTTCCTACATCCAACAAGTATTGACAGCAATGAGTGCAGAATGTGTTATGCTTCTAAGGAAAAGAGACACAAAGATTTTGTTTTTATCCCCATTATGATATTAATATATCCTGCCAAATTTGCAGTATCAAAAGAAATTGTTCCTTATGCCAAATATTCTCCTTCAGAAAAGAAAACCCAACAGGGTGTTCCTTTCTCAGTATTTCAACTGCATTCTGTAATGTTTTCAACACAATGATCACAACAAAAATTGCAGATATATGATTTTATTATTCCAAGTTTTCTTTGCTAAGATATTTTGGCAGCCAGCAAGTATCTGCCTTGTGGATCCTCCTGGATCCTCCTTTCTCATTTGGCAACTGATATTTTCAGAGGAATATGAAGTCAGAACTTTGAACATGGCCCCTAAAAACATTGTAGATATAATTTTTTACCAAATTCTTTCAGACTGCAAGAGATTTAGATTACCTAATGATGTGATGAAATAAATGTTGACAAAGATTAGATCTTTAGAATGTTTAAGATAATTATTTAATAGAATTTTCCAGTGGTATTACTTAAATTGAAGGTACTAAAATCCATTCCCTGTAGACACTATAAGTAGGACACTTTCACAACTATTTTTTGCTCATCTCATACAAAAAAAGAAATTTCAATCATCAGGCAAATATGGTTATGTTCAAAAAAATCCCCAGAGTATCTGAAGTGCCTGGCATGGTTTAAGGAACAGCAAATACTTTCTAGTTGCAAACCACTTCATTCATCTTGAAGGAGTTCTTCTCACTCATAAAAATGTGAAAAATAATTTTGGGTTTGTAAGTGAAACAATATTTCATCAATTTGAAAATGTTTGAACAATTTATTTTGTTAACAGCCACTGAATATTAACTAAATTGTAAATTTAAAATCGTGTAATAAATTTAAAAATGTAAAGAAACCATATGGTGAAAGGTGAAGGTATCTTTCACCTGAAAGACATTCATTCAAAGGTGCAGGAAATGAAATTGCCTTGCAGAAATGAAATGAATTAATAAACATTTCAATAGAAGGTGCAAAAAAAGGTTTTTTTCATCTTTTTTTTTTTTTTAAGCAAAATTTCTATTTTTAAATATTCACTGCTTGTCATATAAATATGATCAACAGAGGCCAAAACTGTGGATCAGTGTGATAAATATTCCAAAACACGAGGGCATTTCCCAGCAGTGCTAATTGCATTGAGACCTCAGTGCCTTGTGGGATTGCAGATAAAATCTTGAAGGTTGTTAGCTGAGTACTGCAGTATGTCACTAGCTGGAAGCCAGTGCTTTTCTTGGGAAGGTATGTTTATAACTTTGTATAAAAAAATGCTGAGTTAACCTTCCCTCATTCATTTTCTATTAGTTACAGAGAAAATCTCTGGCTTAATGTCTTATCCCCATTCAACAGGCTCAGTCTCATGTTTCAAAAGAAATATCTCCCATGTTCTCTTCAGTTAATTCACTTTCGTCTGACCCAACCAGATCAAGTAACATACACAGTTGTGCCACCTGCAGCACAACTACAATGGACTGACACTCAAGGAGAGTGGAAGTGTAGATTCACAACTTAGGGAGGCCTGTTAACCTAGTCTGGCTGTTAAAATCCACCATTCTCATTCACTTTACTAACAGGAAATGTGAGGGAGCTTTCTATAATACAAAAATCCTTCTCATTCATAAATTAGCTAGAACATTCAAGTGACAAATCTCCTAGCCCATGGGAGCACTTCAGAGCAGTGACCATTTAAAAGTGTTTAAGAAGACAAATTATTCCCTGTTAAGACCTTGTTTAAAATGCAGACACAACCTATTCTGAGTTGTTTGTAGTTCACTGAATTTTTGTCAAACTGGAGAAGAGATATTTATTATTATCAAGTGGTCACACAGCAAGTGTTATTAATGACTTTTTCATACTAGGAAGGATTGGTAGACATGAGACAGACAGTAAGCTTCTTCATAGATTATTTAAATTGTTAATATTGTTTATCAGGGAAGACCATGTGATGTTCACCAAAGAAAGAATGAAATGCTACCTCACCTGCTAGATGATAGAATCATAGAATGGTCTGGGTTGAAAAGGACCACAATGATCATCTAGTTTCAACCGTGCTATGTGCATGATCACCAACCACCAGACCAGGCTGCCCAGAGCCACATCCATCCTGCTCTTGAATGCCTCCAGGGATGGGGCATCCACAACCTCCTTGGGCAAACCCGTTCCAGTGAACACGTTGTAAATTCTAAGATATAAGTTTCCGAGAATTTCCCAATGTATAGCAATACTGTGACTTCTAAGTAAAGGTGTCTCGCTCCAATTTATAGGAGGGAGAGAAGGTTCTATTTAATATCTACATACCCGGCGTGAGATTAAGAAACAGCGGTTGAAATGTTGGTCTGACCAGTTTATTACAGATCTTAATCAGGGAGATGGGGAAGGGGAGGATGGACGTTATGAATTAGGGGAATAGGGAAGGGAAGGAGGGCATTAGAAAAGATAGGAAAGAAAAAGCAAGGAGTCTTTATTGGAAGCAAGAAGGAGATAGTCACCACCATGGATCCAGCATGGTTCATAGTTCAATCACTGATCTTCGGTAGTGGTGGGTTGTTGCTGCACAACATCGACCACTGCTGCGGGGACAAACGATGGGCCGAATGACCAGCATTCCTTCGCCGTAAGCTAATTTATTGCTGCGCAACAAGCACTTATATACCGTGACACATGACTGCCCTGGAAACCCGTGAACCAATCCCCACTCCCATTGTACCACCCTCAGCCCTGCCTGTTACCCCAACATCTCCCCCCTCTCTATGAAAGTTCATATGACCCTGTAATTGTACCCCGCTTAAACCGAGTTTCCCCATTCCCGACGTAATAAGCAAATGATTACATCTCTTGATGCGGCAACAGCAAGAAGTGAGCACTGATCAGATGCCGCCTGATCAGGCCGTTCAGCATCTGAAGTAACATTGGAGCGAAGCAGATAACCAGCAAAATAATCACAATCCAAGTGAGAACCGTCCCCAGTACACCTCCCAGCCAGGACCAGTCCCAGGACCACCAACTTTCCATGATGGAAATCTTTTTCGAAGTGTCCCTTAATTCCTGACCCATCTGCTATGCCCATTGTAGCAGGTTTTCCACAGAACCCTTACTATGAACACAATAACGTGCGATTTCTTCTGGCTCCACCCAAGAGCATCCTGATCCTAAGGCCAAAAGTGCAAAATCAATGGCCTCCTCGTGAGCAACTTTTAAAGCATGAAGCGCTTGGGCCAGGGAATCGATCGCAGCCGCCGAACGATTCGCGTTTTTTGCAACAATGCATGCAAGTTTCTGCACGTTGGTCATTGTCCAAGCTGTGAGCACAGGGCTAGCGAAGAAACTGAGAAAAATCCTGAGGGATAGATTTGGCAGGTAGAGTTCCTCGTGGCAAGACTCGGAGATGTAATTGGTAGTCAAGGCTCTCCTTTGCCTACCCCCATGTTTATGGGAATGCGCTGCAGGCCAAAGCAGTACCAAAAAGTACATAGGCCAAGGGTTGTGTTAGCCAGGACAGTCTTCCACGCCTTGCCGTCGGCGCAGACTATCCACCAGGTCCCCGGCAGACAAATGGGAACCTTTGTCGTGACCTGGGTAACTCACCCAGTCGACTTTGCCATTTCCAGGTCATTATCTTTCACCTCGGTCAAATCAATCACAAGCCACGTGTCTCCAGCAAGAAAGTCTAGGGGTGTTGGCGCTGGGCCAGCTGGGCCAACCCACAACCAAGGGTATGACATGACTGGAGTACTGTTCCACCACAACTCTAGGGAACCACCTGTGTCATATACTCGTCGCCCCACTCAGGGACACCCACTAGGTGAGGGCCCCATGTCAACCCAAAACCCACGCGGAAAAGAGGGCAGGGTATGAGCAACACCACCGTGAAAGGAACCAGCATGCAGCCAAACCGCGCAATTCTGCATCTGGGGTACTTTTCTCTCTTAGCGAAATCCTGCCAATTTAGAGAACAACGTCGATGTTAGCTCCATCGAACTTCGGTGCAAGCTAAAACGACTGTTGCAAGAGCTGTATCCAAGTTTGACAAAAGACACCTTGGAACTGGGTGGAAAGCTGTCTGATGGATCACGTTGCAGTAATCCACTGTAAAGCTGAAAAGAGATGAATCGGTGCAATAATATTATATTTACATAATTCACAGATCCAGTGCCTTCGTTGCAGGCACCAGACAGACCCATCTGGCCGGCGACCAAAGTGGGCCAGAACAGGTCTAAAAGCAAGTGTACCCTCGCCCAGGGACCACGAGCGGGTACCGGTTAACTGACCATGGGCCAGCACCCCCTTCACGAATGCGAACCTCCCCTATAGGAGCGCATTCACCCAGGCAATGATCCTCAGCTCAACCCTCAAGGTAATTCAAACTATGAGGTGTTCGTCGGAGGAGCGTGGAGGACATAGCTTGAGCAGCCACAAAGGCGGGGGTACCCCTGTAAAGGGGACCCTCACCCACTCTAGTACCAGGAAAACAAACATAATGGAGATCCCCCCTAGACCACAACGTGCCGTCAGCTTCCTCCTCCACTTCCTCAGGAGCAGAGGGAGCCACTGGAAATAAAGGAGCTAGGAGCTAGCAACGGCTCCCCCTTTCCTTCTCCTGTCTCCCTCTCCGAACATTCTGATTCCCCTCCGGGACCCCCATCGATGGCTTCCTCCCTTCGGTCAGACCCTTCTCCCGAGTTCTCCTTTTCTCAAGATTCTTCCTCCAACCCATCACCTCTGTTGAGTTTCTCCCCGTCGCTCCCGCAGTTTCCAAAGAAGAAACGGGCTTCTCCGGACAGAGTAACCTGTGCACAGAAGCACAATTGAACCTCACCACTAAGTTTTTCTAATATGCCTTTTAGAGCCCCATACGTGGGAAGCAGAGACAGTGCCTCCTTGTTCCCTACGCAGGTACTTTCCCAAAGCATACTCACGGTGTGACAGGGAGCCTTACTCCAATCTTCAGAGCACTTGCTCAGACTAAGAGTCCTCTGCTATATAACTGTTTTTACACAATCACTGTGAGCAGTATCATGGATATCCTGACAATGTGAGACTTCATCAGATGAAAACATATCTGTAGTAAAAGTTTCATGGAGAGGGTAGCAGAAGGAAAGTGGGAATATGCTAGGAATTGAGTTTTTCTGTGTACTCACATAACAGCATTTATATATATTTTCAGAGAATAAATATTCTGAGATGTAAAGTTAAAGTTATTATAGGAAAGTATGCAATATATTAGATAAATATGTAAAAATTACAGCACTGCAAGCTGGAATTTCTTATTCTGAATGTCATTTCCAAGAAAGTAGAAGAAAAAAATAATAGAATCAATAGAATGGCTTACATTGAACAAGACCTTAAAGATCATGTATCTCCAACCCCCTGTCATGAACAGGATTACCAACCACTAGACTAGGCTGTCCAGGATCTCATCCAGCCTGGCCTTGAATGCCTTCAGGGACAGCACATACACAATCTATCTGGGCAACCTGTTGCAGCACCTCAGGACCCTCTGAGTAAAATATTTCTTAGATGTTATTAGATAAGATCTAATCTAAATCTCCCCCCTTGTCTTCAATTCCTTCTTGTCCTATCATCATTAGACCATGTAAAAAGTCCTTCTTCTTGTTAACTCCCTTCAAGTCTGCAATGAGGTCTCCCCTGAACTTTCTGTTCTCTGAACTAAACAAGCACAACTCCCTCAACCTTTCTTCATAGGAGAGGTGCTCCAAACCTTTGATCATCTTCATGGCACTCTTCTGAAATTACTCTAACAACTCTGCATTCTTGTGCAGAATCCAGACCTGGATTCGGTAGTACAGATGGAGCCTCATAAGGGCAGAGTAGAGAGTCCTTCCCCTTGCTGGCCACCCCTCTTTTGATGCAGCCTAGGATACTACTTGTCTTCTGGGCTGCAAGATAACACTGCTGGCTCATGTCCAGCTTTTCATCCATCAGAACCCCCAGGTTGTTCTCCACAGGTCTGCTCTCGAGGTATTCTCCAGTCTGTACCTATATCTGGGATTGCATTGACCCAAGCCAACACCTTGTACTTGGTTTGTTGAACCTCATTATATTCTTGTGTACCCAATTTTCAAGTGTGTCCAGGTGCCTCTGGATATCGTCTCTCCCTTCTACTGTCAACTGCTCCACTGAGCTTGATGTCATCAGTAAACTTGCTGAGGGTACATTTGATCCCATTCTCTCTGTCATCAATAAAGATGTTGAAAACTACCAGTCCCAAGATGACCCCTGAGGGACACCACTCAGGACTGGTCTCCACGTGGACATAGAGCCATGAACAGTAACCCTTTGGTTAAGGTCATCTAATCAATTCTTTATCCACCTACTAGTCCAGCTTTCAAATCCTTCTCTTTCCAGTTTATAGATTAAAAAAAAAAAAAAAAAAAGAGCTAAAAAAAGAAATTATCAGGAGTAGTCACCATGGATTCATCAAGGGGAAATAAAGCTCAGCCAGCCTGGTAGCCTTCTCTAATGCCATGTTTGGCAGGCTAGATGAAGGAAAAGTAGTGGATGGTGTGTACCTTAATTTCAGCAAGGTTTTTGTTACAGTTTCTCACAACAGCCTTGTAATAACGTTTAGTAAATGTGGGATATATGATTGCATAGTGAAGTAAATGAAGAACTGGCAGATCTCAGAGGGTTGTGATCAATGGCACAGAGTCTGCTTGGAGTGCTATACACAGCAGTGCTCTCCAGGGGTTGATGCTGGATCTGGTCTTCTTTAACATCTTCATCAGTGTCCCAGATGAAGGAACAGAGTCCACTCTCAACAAATCTGCTAATGACACAAAGCTGGGAGGAGTGGCTGACATACCAGAAGAATGTGCTGCCATTCACTGAGGCTGGACAGGTTGGAGAGTTGGGAGGAAATGAACCTTGTGGGCTATAACAAAGGCAAACATAGAGTATTACACCTGAAGAAAAATTACTGCATACATCACAACATGTTAGAGGCTGACGTGTTGGAAGGGAACTATGAAAAGAAGGCTCTACGTGTTCCAGTGGATGATGGGTTTAAAACATCTTGGTGACATGTGACTACATTATTTTAAGAGGTGCCCAACAACAGAACAAGGGACAACAGGACATACTAATACACAGGAATTTCCACCAGAACATGAGAAAAAGCATCATTACACTAAGAATGACAGAGCACTGGAATAAGCGGCCCAGAGTGATTAGAATCACCTTCCCTGTAGATATTCAAAATGTGACTGGATTCTTGTACTCTAGGGAATCTGATTTAGCACGTATGTTGGACTAGGTGATTTACAGAGGTCCCTTCCAACCCCTACAATTCTGTTGTTTTGTGAATTATGCTTTGTGAAGTATCTAACTACAAATATCGTGGAAGACTTTTTACATAATAGCATTTTTTACATAATAATATTTTTGTTTGCAGTACTTCTATAATCGTACTTCCAGTGATTCAATCTGATGACAGTGGATACGTATAGCATCAGTCGTTAGCTTAGCACTGGTTAGCCTGGCAGAAGCATATGAGTTTTAAGCAGATTCCTCAAAAGGTTTTCATTAAATACCTGTGATTTATATGAATTACTGCTGTGTGATACAACCAAACCCAAACTTTTCTAAATGAAATTCCTCAGTATTCTAACAGTGCGTGTATAATCTACTTGAAAAATTTACCTTTCAAATTGTCTGATTTTTTATATATCATGCTTTCAAACTTCATCTAGAAAAGAACTATGTATTGTATACTATACATTTATATTTGTGTCTAATGTCTCCCTCTCCTCTCCTGTAATACTGCATATGTTTGAGAGAATTGCTGGCAGAAAGCACATATCTTTGTGAAGTGGACTGTAACTGAAATGAATATTTATTCCAAAATAATTACATGAAAAAGCTAATTCTATAATAAAGAGTAAAAGCTCTGCATTATAGTTTCTTGATGGCTGAGTTAATAAAAGTGGAAAATGTCATAAAACTCAGGGAAAAAGAATGCTATTAGTGGAAAAAATTTAAAAAAAAAATCAATTTATTTTAATTTATCAAGGTTACTTTCTATTCATCTTTTACTGCAACACAGTCTATTTGACATGAATTACCACAAAAAGGTGAGCTATAAAACTTATTAAAAAGTAAATTAAAGAAATAAAAATAAAATTTAACTTTCCATTTGATAAAGGAATTTTTTTTAATAATCATTCTCAGGAAAAGATATTAAAATACTCTTAAGAAAACAAATACTTTTTTAACTTTTAATACTTTTTTAAACATTTAAAAGGTTGCCAATTCCTTGTTGATCAAGTTAGAAGCCATTTTGAAGCTTAAAATGTAGTTCTGAGATGTTATGCCTTCTATAATGTGTAATCCAGTTTCATTACTTTTTCTGAGTCATAGCATTTTAATGTTTCCTAATTAGTTGTAACTACCAATTTTTACCCTACAAGATGCCACAAAAGCGGTAAAAAATGTAGTTACAGGAAGAAAGAATCTTCAATAATGGCTTTTTTTTTTTTTTTTCAGTTGACAACATACAAAATTTCCCTTGAAAGAAAATGTACCTTTGAAGAGAAAGCACAATGGATAAACATTATTGCAATCGTGGCACTGTATGGACATAAAATACAGTTATGCTTCCATTCCTGCATGTTGTTTGATGTATATTAGACAGAGTTTTTTCTTGTCAAAAACAAGCATATACAGTTTTACATACTATCTTATATTTCATACTCCAGAATACTTTACTATTTTTTTTCTCTAGATGCAAAAAAATTATTTGTATATTAAAAAATAACATATGTTTAAAGGGAAGTAATGTAATGTATTACCTCTGACATAAGAGATTTGGGATGTGAGAAGACAAAGATGTAATCAGTCTGAAAATGTTTATTTCTCTCTGGTAGAGCAAAGCATTTCACTTCCTTAATCTGTGTAAAGAGGTGCTGTTAAGGAGATTCGCATCTCTTCATTCACTTTTCTCATGTCCTAATTTGCCCAATTAACCGTTTCTTATTTCGACCAGCTGCAGCATGAAAGCAACAAGGAACATCTGGCAAATTTTTGCTTTCTAATCTTAAATCACAGCATATAAGAAAGAATGCTTTGGTGAATGATAGCATCACATCTAAAATCTAAATGAAATAATCTGGCATTTCTCAATGGACATTTTATGTACAATTTTTTCAGACAGTCCAAGGCTGGTGTTTTAGGCAATTAATCTTTATTCTTACCTTAAAAGCAAAGGGAGAATCAAATAAAATATATTAAAAAAAAAAAGTAAATTTTCTTCTATAAACTATTGAGTTCTATCATTAATCTTGCAGAAATAAATCTATTATCATATTTCTTTTAATTTTATGGGCTGCCTTTCAAATACTCTGTAGAACTTAGCATTTAAGATGTTACCTTTAAAATAGTAGTACATGTTAGAAACTATTTGTTTAGCTTAAGAAGTTTTGAAGAAAAAAATTATCCATACTGTGCAAAGGAAATTTTGATTTTTTAAAATAAAGTCATGATTAATATTTAATCAAAATATTTTATCAAAAAAAAGAATCATTTTTTTCTTTATCTTTTTAAAGAAGTGTGCTGTATTAATACTGATGGCTAAAGTAAGCACTTGGCATGAAGAATGCAAGCACCTCATTACTTCTGGTGTCATGGTTTTATGATTTTTGGTTTTCAGTATTCCATATCAAAACATCATGCACTGGAATTAAAGTGATAATGCTCCAATTCCAGGTACCTATCCCTATACATTACGGAAGTCATGGGATCTGACCCTTCCGGGTGGGGCGGTCTCTTACTGCCTGGCAGTGGGTGCTGAGGGTGCTTTCCTGGCCGTTTCCAAGCTTTTCAGGTTTGACTCGGTCTCAGGAACTCTCTCTCTCCTGTCTTATTTGCTTTATTAGTCTCAATTTCAATTAGATTGTATTATATTGTGTTATCTTGCATTCCAATATCATAGTTAGTAAAATAAGTTTTCCTCCATAGATTGTTGCCGCTGTTTTTTTCCTCCCTTCCTTCCTTCCCACTGGGGCCAGGGGGAGTTGGGGGGAGAAGGGGGGCAGGGGCCTACTGCCCCCTGTCACAGGCATAGATCCCTGTCACAGGTATAGATTGATCTAGTTAACTCCATGACACTAGGTAAATTTCATGTCAGAGAAATACATTTTAGTATGTATTTTCTTAGTAAATAGTTGCATATACAACAAGTTTGCCTGTGTTAGAGTACACTGTGATATATTCATCGGATAGTTATAAAAAACTCTGATAGTTTAGAGGCAGGTTGTGACATCATGCACAACTTGTCTGTAGACTCAGTCCTGCAACCAGGAATGAGAACAGTCAGAAGAAGTCCAGTTAAGCTCATTAGAACTTCAGCAATAATAAATTTGAAAAAGATAGAATTACTTCAGGCAACAGAATTCCATCAGAATTCCATTTTAGATTTCATACTTGCTATGGATAATAAACTTCTTATACCAGTGTTATAACAGTTCTTGCCAGAATATACTTAGATCACCATGAATATTCTCACAATACATTCTAATTGTTAGTGACTCTCTGAAATACAATTCTTCAGCAGTGCCCTCTGAAAATTTCCACTGTGCTCCTGCTTTCCTGCATAAGTCTTCATATGTTAGCAGTGAAAGGAATGACTAAGTGCAATTCTGTAAATGAGAAATCCTGTAAAGTAGAAAAAATAGTCATATATCATATTATAATTTGTATTGCTCTATAAACTAGAATTATGATTGCAGAAATTTACTTATTGAAATTCAATTGCAATAAAATGTACCTGTTGAAATACTGACAATGCTGAATTATTGGACTTTTTCACACAGGGAATGTTAATGAGGCATTGCTAACTCTCACAAATGTTGGATGAAACATTTTTTTATTGCTTATGAGTAATATCTGTTTCCAGAATCATCTTTTCTAAAGGATCATCATTTTTAACGGAAGATACTGGAGAGACATGGCCCAAAGACCATGGAGAGACATGAAAATGATCATGGGATGAAGCATTTCCCCTACAAGAAAGTCCAAGAGTTGGGGTTGTTCAGCCTGGACTAGAGGCTCCAGAAAAACCTCCCAGTACTTACAGAAAGGTGCGGAATTTTTCAGTATTCAATGTCAAGTTAGATGGGTCAGGAAAGCCACTGCAAAATCCTAGAAAGTTCCTGAATTAGACAAATGATTGGAAACAAGAAGGGATTTATTGATTTCTTGAGAGAGGAAAAAAGTGAAAGAAATGACAGTTCCATTAAAAATATGATTTGTTTTGGGGGGACTTGGTTTGTTTTTCTTTTTTTTTGTTTTTTCTTTTTTGATATTTTTGTTTGTGTTCTCTTTTGGAGTTCATTTCTGCCTGCAGAAAAGCACAGAGAATTTTTTCTTATTTTTCTTAAAGTTTTTAAATCTAACTTGCCATTGATTTTTAAGCAGAAAGGCTACTGTGCTGTACTTCAAAATATCTCTCACTTCTCTAGAGAGTTTTTATGGAAGAATCCAGCAGCAGTAAGTACCTTTGACTTTTTTAATGCATTAAAATATCAATAATTTAAAGGACCAGAAGAACTTCAGAATAAGGTGCACTACTGTTTTTAATATTATAGTAAAATATCCCTTTCCACTTTAAAATATTTGTATACATGTTGCACTAAAAATCTTTACTGAGCTATTTACTATTTTTTTCCCTTGGTTAAGGCTTTTTCTTCATCTTTCAGTAGTCAAAACTGTTTTCATCAAGTAGAAAATACATTAGTCTCCTGTGAGTTTCCCCATGGTGATTCTGAGCTCTGCACACTATTCTGGAGCTTTATATAGAGGAGTTTAATTTCCTTTCAGTTTATTTCATGTTTTATTTTGGTCAGCAATTGTACTGCCTAAGGGACGGCTCCAAGATTGCCATTAAATAATGAGCAGATACAGAGCTGAGCTAAGTTACAATACACACCAACAGAAGTTTAATCAGGGACTGTAACTGGATATTTACGAAATAATTTAAGTCTTAGTCTTCCTCCAGATGTTCAAAGAAGTTGACCTTTGTGCTAAACCTAGTAATTTTGAATATTCTAAGTTTTTTATATAAATATATATACACATATATAATATTTCTTATACATTTGTCCTACAAGTAACTAGGTGTTGACTTCTTAATTTCTCTAGTGTTTAAAAGGTTCATAAAGCCAACTACTCTGGCTCAATCCAAATGTTTATATATAACTGTTATATGTTAATATGTAAATGTAACCACATACTAGGAATACAAGCACTATACTAGTAATTTTATGAATTGAAATCTAATAAATAAACAAATAAATTAATAAATATGGTCTTTTTACTTAAATAGCATTAGTGCTATTTTTTGTGTAATGTGATGAGATTCCTCAAAAAAAGACAGCTGCTGCAAGATTGTTACATTATATATGACAAATTATATCTTTTATGAAGCACTATCATTACTGTTCAAAAGAAAGTTTAAAGCCACTTAAAAACAACTCCAAACATAGCTCACAGGAGGTATTTAAGAAACCATGAAATGTTCAAATAAATAACTAGATAAATGAGAAACTAACTTTTGAAAATGGAAATAGCCACTGATGTTATCTAAAACATACCATCTCTAGCTTTTCTTCCCAAACAAACCAATAAATGACCAGGCTTTAACTCCCAGCTGTACTGTTTAAGTCAAACTATTCCAAATCTTCCTAGGAAAGAAAATGTGATAATTAACCATAGTGATCTTTGATTAAGTTATTGCTTTTACTTTTAGGGTTTGTTTTTCTCTACAGCTTGTACTATCACTCCCTTGGCTTTTAGCAGACGCCTTCATAATCTCTTCCAAAGTAAATTTATCCCGGGATTCCTGGAAGCCGAATGACTTTATTTCCCTGGAACGAATAACCAGATAATTTTTAACAAGCTGCATGGTATATTTCATCTTTACTTCCTGCTCGTTCAAGTTTATTGAGATAGCAGGAATTAATGAATTGCCTTTGATGTGAAGGAGAAAGAAAACAGTACAGAACATCATATGAATACATTTTTCCCGTGAATCTGGCAGAATATGTCATTTTATATCTTCTCTGACAAATTAAACTTAAAAATTTCTCAGGAAACACAGATTTCCTTTCTTGAGATTTTGCTGCATTTAAGTCATTCCTTTTCTCATTTCATTGTGTCTTTTCACTCGTGGATGTATTCTCCTGAATGTTTACTCCATGTCAGTATTTTTAACACGATGCCTATGAATGACAGAAATTGAATTTCTTCAGCTCCAGAGAGAGTTGAACTACAGCTACAGAATTACATAACGAACAAGCCCTATGAACATCAGATATTTGTTTTCACAAATTAAATGTTTTTTGCATTACTTACTGGAAAGAAATACTTGTATTTTACAGAAATCAGTAGAGTTCTTGCTAGATACTGTTCTTGCCCTGAGTCAGCCTATTTCTAAATTTAATGCATGATGAGTTCACAAAATAAAACATTATTTATTATCCTTTTTTGAGAGACTCTGCACAGCACTCATTGCCAGCCCCAGACTGGAAAAGCTCAGTATATTTCTAAGCCATCAACATCCCTTGTTTTGCTTTTTAATAGACAAGAGTATGCTGATTCATTTCTGTCTGATTAATGTACATTAATAAAGTCAGTCTATTGCAGAAACCTTTACTGACTTTTTTATTCTCAGCTCTCTATAAATCAATATAAAAAGAAAATTCAGCTGTGTTTTCCTTAAAATCTAAGCCAAGAATTGCAGCTCAGAGTCAGTCCAGCTAATCTTTTCAAACCAAATATTCACCTTAACTTTCACTGTAATCAGTATATTTCTAGAAGGTAATTTCACCTTATGATAATGTGGCTTGAAAGGAAAGACTGACCAGTGTCGTCTGGATTTGTGCAAGGTCCTTGATAACCTCCACAGATACTCTTCTGTCTAAATTGGAGAAACATGGCTTTTTCATCTCCTTCTAGTCTGGGTGACCAGACTGGTAGATGAAGGAAAGCTGTAGATGTAGTCTACCTAGACTTCAGCAAAGCCTTTGACATGGTCTCTCACAGGCTTCTTCTGGGGAAACTGGCTGCCTGTGGCCTGGACAGGTACACACTCCTTTGGGTAAGAAACTGGCTGGAGGGCCGTGCTCAATGGGTAGTGGTTAATGGAGTGAAGTCCAGCTGGTGACCTGTTTCAAGTGGTGTCCACCAGGGGTCGGTACTGAGGCTCATCTTGTTTAATATCTTTATTGATAGTCTAGACGAGGGGATAGAGTGTACCCTCGGTAAGTTTGCAGATGACACCAAGATGGGAGGTGGTGTTGATCTGCCTGAGGGAAGGGAGGCCCTTCGGAGGGATTTAGATAAGCTGGATCACTGGGCTGAGGTGAATGGAATGAGGTTCAACAAGGCTAAGTGACAGGTCCTGCACTGTGACCAAAACAACCCCATGCAGCATTATAGGCTTGGGGATGAGTGGCTGGATGATTGTGAAGAGGAAAGGGACCTGGGGGTGTTGGTTGAAGCTTGGCTGAACACGAGCCAGCAGTGTGACCAGGTGGCCAAGAGGGCCAATGGCATCCTGGTCTGCATTAGAAATAGTGTGGCCAGCTGGAGCAGGGAGGTAATCATCCCCCTGTACTCAGCACTGGTGAGGCTGCACCTCAAGTACCTTGTTCAGTTTTGGGCCCCTTACTACAGGAATGACATTGAGGCCCTGGAGTGTGTCCGGAGAAGGGCAACGAAACTGGTGAGGGGTCTGGAGCACAAGTCCTATGAGGAGCAGCTGAGGGAGCTGGGATTGTTTAGTCTGGAGAAGAGGAGGCTCAGGGGAGACCTCATTGCGCTCTACAACTTCCTTAAGGGAGGTTGTGATGAAGAGGGGTTTGGCCTCTTCTCCAAGGCAACAAACAGAACCCGGGGAAATGGCTGCAAGTTGTATCAAAGGAGGTTTAGGTTAGACATAAGGAAAAACTTTTTCTCTCAGAGAGTGATCAGGCACTGGAATGGCCCGCCCAAGGAGGTGGTGGTGTCGCCATCCCTGCTAGTGTTCAAGAGGTGTCTGGATGAGGAGCTGCAAGATATGGTCTAGTAGCTTGTGGTAGCAGTGGTAATGTGAAGACGGTTGGACTAGATGATCTTATAGGTCGTTTCCAACCTTGTGATTCTATGATTCTATGATGAATGGACTACACAGTAGATGATGAATTGGTTGGATGGCACAAGCCAGAATGTTCAATGGCCATATGTCCAGCTAGTGATGAGTCGTACTTCTCAGTGGTCTATCCTGGTACCAGTGCTCTTCCACATCACAACCAGTGATGGAGACAGTGAGATCAGGTGTACCATTCGCAAAGTTGCAGATGACACCAAATTAAATAATGCAGTTGGTACAGCAGAAGGGATGCCATCTGAAGGGACTTAGACAAGCTTAATAAATGTGCCCATGAGAACTTAATGAGGTTCAACAAGGCCAGTGTAAAATGTTGCACTTTGGTCAGAGCAATCCCAGATAGGTAAACAGTCTGGGACAAGAACACTGAGAGCAGCTCTGCAGAAAAAGACTTCGGGAGTCAGATGGATTAAAAGTTTGATGCAAGCCAACAGTGTGTGCTCACAGCCTGGATGCCAGCAGTATCCTGGGATGCATCAAAAGAGTTGTGGCCAGCAAGAGAGAGAGAATTGTCTCCCTGTCATCTGTCTTCATGACGATCCCTCTGGAGTACTGTTTCCAGGTTTGGGCCTCCAGTACAGGAAAGACATGGAGTTGTTGGAGCACATCCAGAGGAAGGCCATGAAGATGATCCTATGAAGACATGCTGAGGGAGCTTGATTTGTTCATCCTGGAGAAGAGAAAGCTCTGGAGAGACCTCATTGTGGACTTTCCATGTTTAAAAAGAGCCTAGAAAATAGATGGAGAGAGACTTTTTAGATACTCCCAATAGCGATGGGACACGGAGGAATTTTTTTAAACTAAAAGGAGTGAAATTTAGATTAGATGTTAGAAGGAAATTCTTTACTGTGAATATGTTGAGGCACTGGAACAGGTTGATCAGAGCTGTGAATGACCCTTCCCTAGAGGTGTTCAAGGTCAGACTGGGTTGGACCCTGGGCAACATAACATATAAACTATGGGAACTCTACCCATGATGGAGCTGTTTGTTCTAAATTATATTTTAGGCCTCTTTCAACCTAAGTCATTCAATGATTCTATGGAGAATAGCTTCCCTTTTCTGTACTTCCTAAAGAACCTGTATCCTGCCATTAAACCACATCAGCCTGGGAGTCACCCAACATATCTTCATACTAACAAACATCCCTATCATACAAACATAGCCCTTTCAAAGACACATGTCTCTAACTCATGCTTTTTCCCCATACTGCATGTGTTAGCATAAAGGCAATTAAGAGTGGCACCCCACCATGTTGTGATTTTTATTCTGCAGTCTGCACTTATGAGTGAATACACTCAGTACACATGAGATTGACACCAACCAAACCACAGCAAGGTTAATTCCAGTCCCATATCTCTCTTTCTTTTTAATTTCTTTGAGATTTGTCCTGATACCTTAAAGGAAAACGTCAAGAAGTAAGAAGCATTTTTTAAAGTTTGTAAAGTATCTTTAAACTAATGAAGACATTAGAGTGCCTATGTGCTTTTGCCACACCAGAGAACAGTGATCTATCTCATCTCTTTTTAAAGCCTGAGTTTAATTTTGATAGTAAAAGATCTAATTAGGAAGGAAGTAGGCTGGGGGACTGGGAGTAAAGTTTAATAAAACTGAATTTCTGCCTGGACTTTATTCACTGATGTTTTATTCTGTTAAATGCATTGGTCTTTTCAACATAGTATGACAGCTTATTTGCAAACAGTGTTGTATTATTTGGTTATTAGAAACAATTCTTCAGTGAACTTCTAAGTGACAGATATTAGTTAAGAAATCTTTCTAAATTATTTTTTTATAGTCACGGTTTCTGTCATTAGTAGGGCAAGCTGACAAATTATCAATGACACATTTATGCTACAACTGGCATTCCTTGGCAGACAGGATGTAAGAGAAACATGTTGGGAAGACAATATGTATACAATGCACTTGTTGTTTGCCATCTGGTTATTTGCAATGAGTTTTGCATTAATTACAGGAGGAATGGATGGATATTTTTGTACCAGACAATTGCTTTTGTTGTAAACAAGAAATGCCAGAGATCCTTACTGGTTTATACTCTGCTGATAATTATGAAAAGAAAATGTCATTTTGTGTACATTTAAGGTTTAATAATGGCTACACTCTTTCTTCTGAATTTCTTCTGTTATTGAATCATTTAACATTTTATTTATTTTATTTTATTTTATTTTATTTTATTTTATTTTATTTTATTTTATTTTATTTTAAAGTCATTTCAGGAGTGAGTGAGCAGAGCAAAACCCAGGTGTAGCCCCAGCTCAGATTATCAGCCATAAGTACTGAATAGCACAACTGTGATATCTGGTGCTCTTGAATTTACTTGCAACTTATCTGCTGCTTGTTACTTCACTAGGAGTAAGACATTCATAACTACTGGATTACCAAATGTATAGTACTTCGGTTGCTGAGAAGGAAATGCCTTATATTTATTTCTACGGAAACTGCAACAGGCATAAAGAATACAATAATACTATTTAAGAGAGAAAATAGCTACTAAACACTATTTTTCAGCAAAGGCAGTGCTATTAACTATGTATTTTCATCAGCAATTAACAAGCCTGTAGACTGCACTCATAATATCTTTATCTGTGGAGGTGACCTCACTGTCACCATTGCTGAAAAGCACCGCCCACAGCCTCACTGCACTGACATACACTGTATTCATCACTGAATGTCAGTGGGCACAATTTTACCAACATGGAGGAGTTCAGTTCTACATTTTTCCTTTATATGCACTTTCATGTCTGATACCATTCTGTCAGACTGCCCTTCTGCTGCCATCTATTGCACAGCAGCTAAATCTAACAGAATACTGATGGGAAGCTTCAACCTCTACTGCCACACCAACGGTATCCCCTATGATACATACTAAAACAGAAGGCATTACTTTTGGAGCATCCATCATATAAATGTGCTGCATGAGAAGTCACCAGCTGTGTATATATCATGGATCCTGTATGTGACTATGAGCTGTTTGCAACATTTATTTAAAAACAATGTGCACTCTATTTTTTCATTAAATATAGTGAACAAGACTCTCAGACAACACAAATGCAGTCTATACTTTCAACTTAGAACCTATTTTTCTTCAACGGGGTGGAGATCCCCATGCTTCCTCTTCTTTCATGTAAATATTTCAGCATCTCCAGGAGATGCAGGAGATTTTTGAAAGAAACACTTGTAAAATACATTGAATGCTTGTTCTACTTCAGCCTGGTACAAACTGTTACACAGAGATCCAAGTGTACAGCAGGTGAAAATGTGTATAATTCTAGTGAAAGTAAGGCAGATAATGGGATTTCTGTTGTTAGTCTCAGAGTTTTAAATGTTTTCCAAATAGAACAAAGATAAAGTTTTATGATATTCATAGGACCTAAGAACTGCATGATAGCTGGAGCCCAAAGAAAGTTCATAAAAATGGGTACATAATGTTTGCAAGTTATTACATTCTGTAATTGCTGTAATTATATATACTCTCCTTAGTACTGTGCTCTGACTGATAACCAATCATTGTTTAATATCATATTACTGTAGCTTCCTTGAATGTAGGAAAGATAACATCAGAATACTTTAAATAAACCTAGAAGCTAAAAACTTCCTATCACAACATGTGAGACAATAAAACCTCAGCAGCAGACAGACTCTACTATTTTCTGCTGTATTCAAAAAGCACTGATTTTTAATTTCTTACATTAGCTGTGAAATTTAATGTCTGCCTGTGATTCTGGTCATCTCAGTTGGCTTTCATAATCACCATCTGATAGTTGGATTTAAGTACAGAGATTTGGATTTAAATTATTGATTTGACACTCTGAGGGCTGTGTTGTTACGAAGTTGGTTTGTAAAACTGTTGAACAAACAGTAGAGCCACACTGAGTTCAAGTGTTCAAGCCTTCAGGTAATACTGCTTTTTCAATGCCTGAAAGCAAGCTATTTGGAAGAACGGTCTGTGATCTATCTGATCACTTCTTTTCTAACACTCATCAGAGAAGACTTAATTCCCTGAATAAACAATGTACCTTGGAAAGGGGCAGATAGACTACACTGAAATGTAAATCCTTTTCTTATATGTTCATCATAGTGCTACGTAACTTCAGTGAGGTTACACCCTATATTCTTCAACTTTACTTTTCAGCGATAAGAATTCAACATAATAACTGATTAATTGACTTAAGTCACAATCACTCTCCAGTACCAATGTACCATTTTTTAACATAATCATTCTCTAGATCATACACAAGACTAGTCTTGATCTAAATCTTGGCCTAGTATCTCAAAGTCTGCTGTCATTCCAGAAACACCACATTCTGTTCTGGAATCAACATTCATATTTATCATGATGATTCAGCAAGACCCATTCAAATAATACAGGTTTCTCATAACAGCCTTATGAATTGAGAACTTTAATTGGTTTATCTAGGAAGTAATTTAACTAAAGAGATCTACGCAAAGAGAAGACACAAATGATTCTTTATCAGGTTAGAACCTAAGTACATCAAATGTTAAGAAGCAGTAGTTAGACCAAGTCAGCCAAAAATAGATTGGTAAAAAGTTCAAACAGATGATGAAGATATTGAATGGACTTAAATGCAATTTTAATTTCTTACATTAGCTGTGAAATTTAATGTCTGCCTGTGATTCTGGTCATCTCAGTTGGCTCTCATAATCAAATATTCATTCTGAAAGGACACTTCAGTACACCAAAAAATTCTGACCTGCTGAAATACAAATGTTTGGTTTTGTTAACAGCATTATAATAATTGCTATAGTTATGGAAATTTAAGGGAAAAAAAAAAATTAAAATCACGTGAAGGTTCAGAATACAGAAGTTAGTCACCAAAATAAAACATTGTCTTATTTGATGTGAATCTGATTTCCCATAAAGTTGGAAATGATGTTAAAAATTTGCTTTTAATCTAGATCTGTCATGGATATAGCCCAGACTAATTAACTCTATTGTCTTTGAATTCTGCTTCAGACTCTAAGTTCCTGTGAAACTACTTTCCAAAACACCTGTAGGCATGCTTTGGCATTTATATCTGGGATAAAATGAATGGAAATGGTGTGTTTCAACTTACTGGTTGTCCATTTTGCAGGTGGAAAAATAGTTAAACCCCATAGATGTGCACCTTCCAAATCACCATCATTTGGAGTGACCTACACTTATCTTAAACTCAATGAATTATGATAACAAAGAGAAATTATTTGCTATTTTTTAGTATTTGTTTTTTCTATTAAAAAAGAATTATTTAATAAATAATAGAAATCACTTCATTGTGAATCTCAAATGTGTCAGCTCTCTATGCTGTCAACAGCCTACAAGGGAAAATTCATAAGACTTCCTTGAAAGTTTGTTAGTCTATGCCGCTACCATAGTCCGTCTTTTCAGGTAAAGTGAATTCTGTGTTTGCAGTCCAGGACTCACCCTTAGTTTTCACTGGACAAAAGTTTCTTCTTTTCAAAGAGATGTTATGAAAACAGCAAAGAGAAAAACTATGAAGTTGACAAAATTACACCTATAGTATGTAGTCTGTTAACATGAAGAGTGTAATTGAAACATTGAAGAGTGTTTCATCAACAGATGAAACATTTCCACAGTGTATAGTAGATGAAGGTCTATTACATCCCACAAAGAATTTTGCTCCAAAATGAGAAATAAAATCATTTGGAGAATCCCTCATTTTCAAGACACACAAGTAATCTAAATAGCTCAGAAAAGGACTGTACAGTGTCCTGGTGGAAAAAAAAATGCAAATAATTCATTTGTATTAATTCTTGTTCAGCCTATTTTGAGTATTTGCCCTTTTTACTTGGTGCAGATCAAATATAAATAGATCACAAAGTCCCCATACTTAAGAGTTCTACATTCATACATTACTCCAGATTTTCTTTTTAACCAACATAAGCTCAGATATAATTTACTAGAGGCATGTGAAATTCTGTTTTGTTTAACTGATTGCCATGAGATTGAAGGTGAAAAGGTTCTGCTCACTGTTCACTAGTTAACTAATACTCTGCTGCATTTCTCTGTAAATAATTCTTTTTCTTCCACTTTGAATGACCATTACTGTACAGTGCAAGACTAGTAATGTGATAGCAGAGCAGGAATAATGATGACATAGGTAATTAACTGAAGTGCAGGCCAGGAAGACATTAAGGAGAACTTTATATAATACATTAAATTTTGTCATTAACCAATTAAAATGTTAAGTGTGTAACTGAATCAAAAGCAATATCTCAGGAAATAACCCAAAAGAATCCTATGATTTACTCATTGAGGTTTACTGGATTCTGGGTCCAAAGTTTCCTTAATATCCATATTTATCACTCATGAGAGCACAAAAATGATTTTACCCTTAGTTTTCAAAAGATTAAACTATAAGAAAAGGTGGGATTTCATAATGAGGTGCAGCACTCAATCAGTCAGTGACATTCATATAGGTTTCAGGACCACAGTTAGCACCATTACCCTTCAGTACATTTCCTTGTAACAGCTGCAGTGTACTGAGTCAAAATATTAGCATCAGTTTCTGTGTTGTGTGGTGCAGACAATACATTTCTCATCCTAGTTGTGTCATCTTTTGTGGGACAACCAGGGGATCAGGCCCAGCCTGCATGGGTTCATGGAAGGTAGGTTCTGCCTGACCAACCTCATCTCCTTCTATGACCTGGCAACACACCTAGAGGATGAGAGAAACGCTGTTGATATAGTCTACCTAGACTTCAGCAAAGCCTTTGACACTGTTTTTCACAGTATTATCCCAGAGAAGCTGGCAGATCTTAGCTTGAGAATGTATAGTCTTTCCTGGGTAAAATACTGTCTGCCTGTCCAGGTCCACTAAATGTTGGTGAATGAAGTTATATCCAGCTTGCAACCAGTCTTGAGTGGTGCCTCCCAGGGATCAGTATTGGGGCCTGACCTGTACAGTATCTTCATTGATGATTTGGGAAGAGGGAATTGAGTGTAATCTCACTAAGTTTGCAGATGATACCAAGTTGGGAGGAAGAGTCGTACTGCCTGGTATTATAAAGACCCTACAGAGGGATCATAGGCTGAAGCCTATGGGATGAAGTTCAACAAGACAAGTTCAGGTTCTGCACTTTGGTCATAACAACACCTTGCAATGCCAGTGGCTTGTGGCTGTGTGACTGGAAAGTTGGATGGGGGAAAAGAATCTGTGGATGTTGGTTGGCTGAACATGAGCCAGTAGTGCAACTAGTTAGCCAAGAAGGCCAATGGCATTCTAGTTTGTATCAGAAAGAGTGAAGTTGAAAAAGACGGGGAAGCGACTGTCCCACTGTGCTCAACAGTGATGACACCACACATCAAGTGCTGTCTTCAGTTTTGGGGCCCTCTCTGTAAAAAAGAAAATGAGGCCCTGGAATATGTTCAGAGAAGGACAACAAAGATGGTGAGGGGACTACATCATAAGTCTTATAAGGAGTTGCTGTGGGAACTAGGATTGTTTATTCAGGAAGAGACTCGGGGGAGGCTTTATCACTATCTGCTACACTCCGAAACAAGGTTATGGAAGTTGGCCTCTTCTCCCAGGTAACTAGTGATAGGAGAAGAGGAAATGGCTCAAGTTACAAGAATGGAGATTCAAACTGGATATGCAGAAGAATTTCTTAGAAAGAGAGTTTAGGCACTGGAACAAGTTTTCCTGGGAGGTTGTAGAGTAACCATCCCTGGAGATGTTTAAGGGTAGGGTAAATATTGTACTGAGGGACATGGTTTAGTGGGCAATATTAGTGGTAGTTGGATGGTTGGAGTAGATGATATTGGAGGTCTTTTCCAACCTTAATTATCCTATGATTCTATGATTTAATTTCTTGTTCAATTATCATGGCATTGAAGCACTGGATCTCTGAAAACCTGTAAAGCATGTTAAATGTCCACCATTCTCAGAGGGAAAACCTTAAGGTTAAGTGCTGCAGTATCATTCAAGAGAAAATTTTCTCACTTCAGCAAAAGAGTAAGGCAGTAACAGAGCTAGTACAACAGATACTGTACTGACTACAAAGTCCAACTTGCTTGACTGGAAGGAGTCTATATCAAAACTAGAACTAATCAGTGCCAGGCTAACTGCAAACATAAAAGACATTACAGCTCAGTGCCATTTGACTAAAAGGTCAAGAAGCTTAGCAACTACAAGTACGTTCCTTTGCTTTTAAAATTCTCTCTGTTGTTTGATGCATATTGATTTATTGAGATGACTGGATAGTTACTATCCATTTGGATAAGTTTGCTCACATGAACTTTCAAATCCATTATGAAATACAGTGGACTATTTTGTAGTTGAACAGGAAGCTAATTTGTGAGTTTTGCTAGATAGAGAAATTAATCTTTTTTCTCAGTAAATGGAAAGCGATAAGCACATTATTATGTTGGGAACAAAAAATGATATGTCAGAGTGTGATTCCTTAAATTCTGTACGTTATCCTTATTTTGTAACTGTTTAACGTAGACAAAAATTGAAAGTATGTTATTGTTTGACTGAAAGCTAAATAGACTTCAGAATACAATTTAATAGAGTGTAAACTGAACTGGTTTACTTGTCTCTGATTAATCCTATAAATGCCACTTTTTAGTATTTTACTTCTTCTGTATATAGTTTTGCTTTTATTTCTTAGATGGGTCACATCATGAATGTCAGTGTTATTCAAATGGAAAGGAATTTTGTTATTTTCTGACCATTTCCAGGTACAAGATTCAGATTGGCAGAGAAAATATCAATGTTTCATTTTAAATTATACTTGATTTTGAAAGAAACGACTCAATTATTAGTGATATAACTTTAAAACTTTAAGCCACAGAATGGTAATTTTGATAATAGAATTTAATGGGGCAGAAGAAAAGTTTTGAAGATTTAATGAAATGGATCAAGATAAGACTCAATTTGATATATAACATTTTAAAGTGTACTTTTAAAAATATTGACTTTCAGCCACTAGAATACAACAACCTTTCAAAATGTTCATTTTTCTGCCTGTTAAATAAAAACAACTTCATGTTGCAAATAGCAGCCACTGAAAAGATCGTTTTTTTTCTAATAGGCAAATGCTCATGAAAAATAATAATATATTCATAATGATAAATAAATAAATAAATAAAATTAAGAAATTCTTTTCTGAAACCTGAGAAACTGTTAAATTTGAAACTAAAATGAGGTTAAAAAAAGGAAGTAAAATTTCTTATTCATTTTCATGTCAGATTTTGTGTAAGGAAATGGACCTGTAAGGTGCACAAAGTGCAATGTTCTCTTCAACAGAACAAGTATTGTCATTCATGTTTGTCTCTTCTTATGATGATGTCAAATTTTCTGGCATCCTAGCTTTCCTCCTCCATTTTCTTTGAGTGTGTGTGTGTGTGAAAAGAGGCCTGAGGCAAAGCACAAGTGATGTGATGACTTGGCAGTGTTTCAGAAGATTATACTTAAGTGTTTGTCTTGTAATGAAATGCACAGTCAAATTAAAATCATGTCTGTTTCAGAAGAAGACAACTTCAATAAATTATTATCTCTATTTGATGTTATTTTCTTCCGTCTTTTTTTTTTTTTTTTCCGACTTACTGTTCATGTCAGACTCCCTAATGGCATGGAAAATCAGAGAAGTAGATGATGCTCCAACCCTTATTCCGTATTGTTTACATCACACTCAGATCCCATACTTTTACATACATTCCCATTAATTACCATCACATTTCCAGCTTCTTGATATACCCACACAGATGTCATTCCTATAGCCTAAGGACCATACCTATAAATTATCTGTGGAGTTCATTTAGTCCATGACTTTGGGCTCCATCTATCATAAGAGTCTTTCTGGGCAGATAAGATGATGCATGGTGTTTGTTAGATTGTTTCACACTCTATCCAATTCTGGTTCTATTGTAATTTGTTATTCTTTAATCTGGCTAATTCCTACTGCACTATCATTAATAAAGCATATAGCAATCATGCAAATGACAATATGAAGTATTATATAGCAACTGATAACATACAATTCAAATTACTGTCTGTTTTCACCCAACATTAAATCCTTTTTACATACACATCAGCCTTCTCCACCTTGACATCTTGAATAACCAAAACTGTCTTGCCCAGCATGTTTCTTGTCTGTACTACAGAGACTTTAGCTTCTCTTGTAGTATGTAAGAGACTTGATTGTGCAGAGCCAAAGTGGTTGGCAGTTTCCTGAGTGTTAAACAACCAGGTAGCTTTGAACAAATATGTATCCCAAAGTTTGAACATTCAACCTTAATAATTCTATGTTTCTACAATTCATTTTGGCCACAACATTCCACTATTAGCCTCCACTCTGTTGGACTTTCTCACTGGTGCGGAGTCTTCTTCTGTTTACTCTTTGGCTCTCCAGTCGATGAATCAGCTTATGAATGGAAAGTAAGGAGTCTCAATTAGTGCAGCATTGCCTCTAGTGTACTGTTGTGCTAGCTATTAGAACCTGCAGTTCTCCTACTTTTAGCAACTCCATAGTAGAAGTGTCCTCTAAGAGACCTCTAAGTAGAGCTTCTCTAAAGGTAGACAGCTGGTAAAAACGGGATGCTTTTGCAGTTAGACTTACTTCAGCTAGTATGCTCTTGAGATTCCCCTGCCATTTTAGAAATACATATGCATTTATGCATTTTTAACTTGCATCTTTAGAGTTCAATGTGCATTAGCATCCTCTGGAGCCTTATACTTCTGCAGTTCTTTCATACCAAACCATTAAATCCACACAGTCCATTAGACCTGATCGTCCTTTTCCTCCACCTGTCTGAAGACAGGGCCCCTCTAGTTCTGTTTATTGCATTTATTACTCACTTTTCATGAATGTAAACCAATAGACCCGTTGTCAAACCTAGAAATAAGATCAGAACAAACACTATCTGGAAAACTGTCCACTGGAAACTGAAGCGAGCTTTTCCTGGAAGCAAGCTTTTTCCTGTGTCCCCTTGTCTACTTTCCCTTGTAACTCTTCCTCATGTCTTCACTATGGTCGTGGAGGTAAAACCATGGTTTGTGCCCATTGCTCCAGGTACCTTCAAGGCAGATCTCTACATGATATTCTTAAAAAATTGTTTAATCTTAAACAAAATCTGAAACATATTCATGAGAAAGCAATAGGAGTGTGCTTGTTTGAACATCACAAGGACAAATTAAAATTCTCAAGAGCTATTATAACTAGTTTAGGGAAAGAATGAAAAATGAATGAGAAAAGGAGGCTGAGGTGCCAGTGGAAAATATCCACCCTTGTCTCCCCCAGAGCCTGGATCCTGGAGAGACGAAGCAAAGAATCTAATTACTAATAGTTTCCACAGTACAGTTCCTAAAGTGCAAAGATGGCTGCAATTCCAAATGCAAACACCAGATTTGTTTCCTAAGCAGCAGTTTTAGCATATTTTAAGCCAAGGTCACACAGTACATCAAAATAACAACGTTAATCCAACGTTAATCCAACATCTAATGGTAAACAACACATCAGAGAAAATAAATAGCAAGTAAAGTGCTAGATAATATAGCTCCTAGAAAAGACTGAAAGATCTCTGCAAATAATAAAAATAATATAATAACGACTTGCAGTTATCAAACTACCACTATACCCAAAATAATCACTCAGGGCAGATCTGCTGCTATCTCAACCCTTTGTGCACCATACTGGGCACCAAAAGTACTGTTATGGTTTAATCCTGAAGATAGCTGAACACAACACAGATGTTTGCTCACTCCTTCCTTCCCAGTGGGGTGGTGTAGAAAATCAGAAAAAAAAGCAGAACTCATGAGTTAAGCTTAAAATTACTTACTAAGACAGAAAAAAGGAAAAAGAAAAAAAAAATAGTTGTGATAATGATATAAAACATACATACAAAGCAAGTGATGCACAAGCAATTGCTCATCACCCACTGACTAATGCCCAGTCTTGGCAGCATTGTCCTACCTTAACAATTCCCTGCCATTTCCAAGCTTTTTCTACATTATATCATGTGGTATGGAATAACTCTTTGGCAAGCTTAGTTTGGATGTTCTCATTCTGTACTCTCCCAAGTCCTGGTGACCTCCCAGTTCCCCTCACTGGCAAGAGAGTACAAGAAGATGAGAAACGGAAGTGTCCTTTGCTCTGTACTGAACTGCTGAGCAACAACCAGAAACACTGGTGTCTTATCAACACTGATTTTCTCCTATAATTAAAACATAGAATTGTACAAGACACTATGAAGGAAGAATAAGCTGAAACTGGGAGAAATTTTTATTAGGTGAAGTAATATTTGTAAATTTAGTGTTGAGAATATAGTGAGCATAATGAAAATATATTAAACAAATTGATATTGCCTCAAATTGGATTTTACTCTCTAGATTTTAATTGCACTAGTGTGCATGACTTTAAAGATTGCAACAGACTCCGAAGGCAGTGGTTAGGAGAAGTGTCCTTGTGTATTTTCTTGACTGTTTTAATAAACAAGAAGAAATAGAAAATTTCTCCAGTTCACTTTCATGTTTCACATGTCAACTTCATAGTAGTCAAAATCTGTAGTCTGTGGCCAGCAATTCTTCCCATGTGTTAAATTCATTAACCAGGAATTAAAAAAAACATCTGCAGACATTTTTAAATTTTTCAAGGAAAGAAGTCAAATAATAACTTGCACTTATGAAGTATTTTACTTTTTCATTTTTGGATGCTATTTAAGTGTAATGTATTTATGTATCAAAATTTTAATAAAATTAAACAGCTTACTTTCAAAAACTTTGTATATTTTTTCACTATTTGTAGAAACAACAAAAAAAGAAAAAGACAAAAAGGGAAAGAGAAAGGAAGAGGAGGAGAAGGGAGGTGAATGGAGTGCAGAGCAGGAAAGGGAAGTGAAAAATATATAATATATATTCTATTTTCAACATGCAGCATGCTAAAAACTCTAGAAGATCTACAATATGAATGATTTTTAGTGTAGTCAGTGATATCATAATTAATTAGGCCTTAAAATCCTTTCCAGCAGAGGCTATCATTTGTGGTTACTATCATTAAACATGTATTATTATCTCAGCTGAATTTTAAAAGCCACGCTTTAGAAACATTTCACCTCCCCAAACCTTTTCCTTCTTCAAATATTGTTGGTGCTGAGCTATACTCAGCATATCTCCTGGTGTGCCTGTAAATTAAGTCCTTTAACTCAAGCTCAATTACTTACGCACCAGAAAGATGCCATGTTCACCATGTTCCCAAGGTGAACTAGGACTGTTCATTTTATTTGTTGTGTTCAGAATGTTTTATGTTGATCCTATTATATGTTCCTCTGTCAATATTTACTCCCAAATCAGTAGTTTGAACATAAAACTATTATTAAAATGCCTGATTATCTTTATAAATTATGGCCTCAAATAAATCTTTCTGTTTCACAGTAAGGAACAGAAGGGTATGTACACAATATAAATACTAGGAGAACTCTATTGGTCTACAGCAAAAAAAAAGAAATATTCCTTCCCTATGTTGTTGAATCAGGAAAGACAGGAGATGTTTTGCGTTACAAAATGTGGCCAAGCTCAAAAAGAAGCAAAGAGAAGATGGATTTTCTTTGAAAGACAATATCTTCTGCAATGTGAGACATCCATTGTTTGTAGCTTAAGAAAAGAACTTGTTGGAAACAGTTGCCCCATATCTTCCATATATGACCAAAGCCAACAGAACACAGTGCACTCAATGAAAACAGAAGCAGAAAATGATCAGCAAACTCTAATGTGAATATCAAGCAGAGATATTTTGTTGTGACAAAAAGAGCTCTCGATAATGTACTTGTGTTCCACAGAGACCTAATATATGCTCTCCTTACCTTGCTAATTCAATTTTCTTTTTATGACAAAGTTATCCACCTAGTGAATGAGAAGAAAGCAGTGAAAGTGTTGTATGCCATGCCATAAGGTGTGTATTAGGAAAAAGCTCTTCACTGAGAGGGTATTTGGGCACTGACACAGGCTCCCCATGCTCATGCTCATGGTCCCAAGCCTCAGCATTAAAGATGTGTTTGCCCAGAACTCTGATAAACTATATAGTTTATATTTTAGGTTGTCCTGAGTGATGTCAGCAGTTGGACTCAGTGATCCTCATGGATCCCTTTTCAGATATTCTTTGATTCTGTGATTATATGTTGGAAATACAGCTATAACAAAGGTAACACGTCTGACCCACCACCAAAGTCTTCTACTCTTGTACTGAAACACTCATTCCAAATACACCATTTAGGTTGACTGCAAGCACTTTCAAATGATGTTTGGCCTGAAGGCAAGCTTGCACCTATTTTAACATCCAGAGACAAGCACATAATTCAATCGCAACATAGTGTTAATCAGAGATTTAAATGTGAAACAATAAATTACCTTTTCTTAATGTGTCTTTTCTGGCACAGAAGAAAATAACTCTCTCCTACATAGAGAATATATTCACCTCCCATACACTGCTTATTTTGCAAACAAACCCAGTGCTTTAGTCTAAGTCAATGATAAAAGGAAATATTTTCTTACATGAACAATTCCCTGGGAAGCTCAGCATGTGCTAAAAATATCTCACTGTTTGAATATCTGAAGCTGCATCAGCTCATCTGTAAGTCTCTAGGCACCCATAATCTCAATTAAAAACTACGATTGTTACTTCAGCTCTGAAAATCCTACAGAGAACCAGTATGCAATAACTAATGTAAAACCATTATCTCCAGTCTATCACTAGAAGTCATACTTATAACCCTCTTCTTTCTTCAAACACTAGACAGTAAGCCAGCAAGAACATTGAATAACATCATTAAAGGGAGAAAATAAAATAAATGTTAATAAATACACAAGGGTCCATCTGTACAGAAGAAAAAGTGTAAATCAGAAGCTAGATTTAGGCAAAATGATTACAATTTTCCAAATAATTCTGTTTCATTATGCCTCTTTTTCATCCTCTGAACTCTCTGGGCATCCCATTCCAGTGCTTCACCATCATCACATTAAAAAATTTCCCCCTGATATCTAATCTAAATCTCACTTTCTTCTTTTTTCCCTTGTCATATCACTATATACCTGCGTAAAAAGTGGATTTCCCTCCTGTTTATAATCTCTCTTTAAATACTGGAAGACTGCAATGAGGTCTCCCCAAAGCCTTCTCTTCTCCAGGCTTAACAAGCAAATCTCCCTCAGCCTTTCCTGGTAGGGGATGTGCTCCTCATAGCCCTCTTCTGGACCCGCTCCAACAGCTTCATGTATTTCTTTTGCTGGAGGCCCCAGACCTGGACACAGTATTCCACTTGGGTCCTCATAAGGGCAGAGCAGAAGGGAACAATCTCCTCCTTCACCACACTGGGCACTCCTCTGTTGATGCAGCCTTGGCTACAGTTGGCCTTCCAGGTTGTGAAAGCACAGCTTGAAAGAAATGTTCACACAAGGTTGCCTAAGGAGCAGTGGACTGGCCCAGGCCAGAAATGGATGAATCTGCTAGAACTGAACTGGCTAAGGCACATCTGTACTGGCAACATGAGGATGAATTATTTCTAGCTGTGTGGGACCATGACACCTCAGGTCATCAGCGAAGAGATGCAACAACTAGGCTTGGGATCAAAAGGTGGCTTTGACCATGGACATTACTGCACATGCCACTCACTAGATCAGGCTACGCAGGGCTCGATCCAACCTGTCCTTGAATTTCTCCAGGGACAGGGAATTGAATTCTAGTAGCTCACCACCACCTGAATAAAGAATTTACTCCTAACACCTAATTGAAATCTTCTTTCTCTTAGTTTAAAGCCATTCCACTTGTTGTATCACTATCAGACGGTGTAAAACTTCAGTCCTCCTCCTGCTTTTAAGTTCCTCTTTATAAGTGATTTTCCATCACTGTCAAAGCAAATGACAATAGATTTTTTTTTTTTTTACCATGGAATCAAGGAAGTGAAAGTGAAATAGTAAAAACAAAGATATCTTTAATCTCTTGACAACTACATTACTTGTCCACAGGCTGCAGTAATTAAGCTGTTCTGTGTAAGTTTTTGAGGCTGTCTTACAAATAGTTCTAATGTTTGTCTACGTTCACTCTGCAAACAAGTTACATGAAAATATGAAAGTTGCATCAGATTTTGAAGACATCTGTCATAAAATTAGAGGCGACTCATCTATGAAATATTGTAAAGTTCAAGCAAGTAGACTATGAGAATTTGAAAGGCTAAGAGTAAGCCATGCATCTGTATAGCCCACAATGAAAAAAAAAACCTATTACTGAATTTACTCTCACATGCATATAGATTTTTATGTCCTATTCACAGATCAGTTCTCTCATTATAACTATCAAAATTCACGATGAATTTTATTCTGCATTGCACAATGAGTAAAGATTCTTCCAACTGACTGTACTTTTTCTAACCAAATATTTATTAAAGATCTTTTACAGATTCAGGCATAGGTCTGTTTATTTTACTCATAAAGTCAGTACTTTTTCTCCATTTATAAACACCTCTATCTAACAATCTTCCATCCATTTCTTACCTGAAAAAAAACTCACCAATAATACAATAGTGTAAAAAAAATGTGACCTTATATACTTTAACCAACTGACTTTCCTACATTCATTGCCAGTATAAAGTGCCAAGTCTTTTGAAACTGTATGTCATAACAAATGAAATTACCAAATCAGAGGAGTCGTGGTAAATTTATAAAAATATTTACAGACATGTCCCTTATCAGCCTTCATGACTAGTGATGTTGCTGTAAGAAGTGGAGAGCTCATCCACCTACTCAAAATATTGAAAGAAGAAAAATGAAAAATCCTGTGCTGAGCACTGTCAGAATCGCCACAGTTTAATTATCAGTCTAATGTACTTTTGATTTTCTAACTGCCATAAGTCATTAGTTTGAATTTATGTAATCAAAGCTTGGAGGGCAGGTTTTGGAAATTCATTATACCTCTATGCTAAAAAAGAAACCACTAAAATTCATTTCCACGAGAAAGAGGAAACAAAATGTTTATATCCAATTCAGTTGACAAGCAAATCTGTTAGTACGTGCATTAACTCATGAAGGTGGTATTTATTAATTAAGTTTAAAGGAATCTCATAACAAAATAGTGTTCTGTTCCAGTTTTCTCATCACTTTTTGTTAGTCACTGTCTTGATAAAAAGAATGATCAGAACAAAATAGCAGAAAGCTTAAGCAATAAGTACAGTGAAAAATAGTTTGTACAACCTACAGAAAAAAAAAAAATAAAAAAAGTTTGTCTAAGATTAGTATATAACACAATTAAAATTTTTAAACCATTTTACATGTCCAATTAGTAATTTTATTTTTCTTTTCCTGTTTTTCAATTATATCATAATGGTGAATAAAAGAACATGTAATCTAGTAAGATTGAATTCAATTTCCTCCTTCAAAAAATAAAAGATAAGTTAAGTGACACTGGATCTTTGGATTGTGCATTTGCAGTCTTGCATCAATCTGCTAAATAAAGGTAGCAGTTCAATAGTGCCAAAATGAATGAACTCACTATCAACATAAAAGATTGAGTTCACTCTCAGCTAGTATGTTTTGTCTTTCTCTACCACAGGAAATTCCAGAGCTGGCAGCATGCCTAAGTTTTTATGTTATTTTTAAATTATTAAATTATTCATTTTTGTGAAGTGTCTGATGAATATATTTTCTTTATTTTCTTGAAAATATTTCTTGTTAAGTTGCATTTTACTCGTTCCAAATAGAAGAGAAAATCTTGTAGTTTGATTTACAGGATAGATACATCAATAAGAAAGTTCTGCTATTTAAAAATAAAATTTTATTGGAAGCTTTTAGGAGTTAGCTGTGGCAATAACCATCATTTTTTATACTTCAGTGTACTTAACAGACAAAAGTTCAGCTTCAAGTTCTTTAGAAGCCTTAAAGAAAGAAAATAGCAAGAAAATAAGTCACTAATGTGCTAGCTGTAAAAACCTGGTGGCATGGAGTAACACACATATCATTTTCTAAATGTTTCATAATCTTGTGATAAGTTTCAAACAAATATCATAGCATTTCAAATTCATTCAGATCTTCCTAACTGGAAAAAAAAAAAAAAAAGACAAATATGCTTAAACTTCATCAACAATCCTAAAGAAAGGATCATAGAATACAGTCACCAAGGTTGGAAAAAACATTCAAGACCTTCCAGTTCAACTGATAACCTAACCACCAGTATTTCCACACTAAGCCATGTCCCCCAGAACAATATCTAAACATTCCTTGAACACCTCCAGGGAGGGTGACTCCACCGCCACCCTGGGCAGACCATTCCAGCATCTGACTACTCTTTTGGAGAAGTAGTTTTTCCAAACGTCCATCCTGAATCTCCCCTGGTGCAACTTGAGGCCATTCTCTCTCGTTCTGTCTCATAGGAGGCCAACACCCACCTCACCAGAACCTCCCTTCAAATAGTTTTGGACAGTTGGGTGTCCTCTCCCGAGCCTCCACTTCTCCAGACTGAACAATCCCAGCTCCCTCAGCTGCTGCTCAAAAGACTTGTACTCCAGATCCTTCACAGCACCACTGCCCTTCTCTGGACACTTTCTTATCTTGTACTAAGGAACCCAAAACTGAACATAGAACTTGAGGTGCACCCTCACCAGATCTGAGTACAGAGGAGCGATCATTTCCCTTCTCCTGCTGGCTGCATTACTTCTGATGTAAGCCAGGATGCCATTGGTGAAAACATGCTGGCTGTCTCAGATCACCTCCTTATCCTACTTGTGCCTTAACGTCTTCCAGGAGGATCTGTTCCATGACCTTCTCAGGTACAGAGTTGAGCCTCAGTGGTCTGTAGTTTCCCTGGTCATCCTTTCTCCTTTCTTAAAAATGGGAGTGATTTCTCTTTATTCAGCTATGAGAATTATGCCTGACAGCCATGACTTCTCAAATATGATGGAGAGTGGCTCAGTAATGAGTTGAACTACTGTTAAAAACTCTACAAAAATGAATTATATAATTGCTGTAAGACATAAATGACAGACAAAAATTTTAGAAGCTATTTATTATTAAGCAAAATCTGTAAGTAAAGAGGTACTGGACATTGTTATCTGATAAGTGAACTTAATCACTTTCAGAATGTATGAAGAACACATTGGATGACATGTAGAGGCATTATCACATCTGAAGCTTTATTTCAAAAATTTTTGCAATCAAGAAACTGATAATACTCAGTCTTAAATTTGTTTCTGCACTGAACTCTTGACCAAAATTCAGTAACTTTCTTTTCCAGTTTAATTATTACATTTTTACTAATTGACTTGTAGGCCACCACTTTCAAGAGTATCTTTTCTCTATTTCTGGGCCCTGACCTCTTAACAAACTACCCAGCTAACGAATCTGCATTGCACTATCTAAAATAAATAAGAAATGATATTTTATGATTAGATGGAACTATATTTGTTATTTTTTAAGGCAAAGAGCCATCTATCCAGTTGTGACTTTGTTTGTGCCCTACAAACATTAACAAAGCTATTTTGTTATCACTCTTTCTAATTTTGTGGACTGCTTTGCAGCCATAGCTACGTCACAATTGCAAGTTTTTTATGTGTTGACAGATATTGCTTAAAAAATATAAACTGTCACATGATCTTAACACTCATGAAATTAATGTATGTTCTGAGTTTGTACTTTGATAAAGACTAACTATGCCAGCAGACATTCAGTGTATAGATATCTCTGGTTACAGGGCTAGGAATAGTTATGACCATTTGCACATTGTACTGATGGGATAGTCTTATGAGTATCCCAAGTTTGACCCGTATCCAATAAGTAACTCTACAGTTATTTTCAAGCAGTTTAAACTTCTGTTTATATTCATATATGTTACAAAACATATTTTTCATGTTATTTTTAGCTTCATGTAAACTGTTTAGGAACAGAAAGAACTTTAAGGTCCACTATGACTTCTTCTATACTGCTGAACACACTACTCCTTCTAGTACCTCTGAAATGAAGATACTGTCAAGAGCATAAGGAGAAAAACAGCATATATATATATGCTGGAAAATGATGCATGGCCAACCCTTTATTTCCAGATTGATATGTCCACCTACTGAATTTTGTTTCGCTCCATGATCAGACCTACTCATTTAAATCCAGAATTTTTTTTCACAATAAAAGTCCAAATTCACTCACTATAGCTTTCTAAATTGCTCTCTTGGAGTAAAATTCCCAAACTAACTCTGATCCATAACTCTGTAATTCTGATCCATAAGAAAATGAAAACTGAAGAAAAACAACAAAACTCTATTAATTTGAAACAAGGAGATTATGATTTAGTATCAAATAATAAAAATAGCAATTAGCTAACATTTAGAAAGCATTGTAGACTATTTTCTTTTTCACAAGGCTTCCCACAGTATTAAATTTCAGTTTAGTCCTGTGTATACAAAACACTTCCAGGTTTCTTCATGGATAATATACTCTCTTGTTATTACACAAATAGCTATTCTTTGACCAACCTTAAAGTGACATTTACTTCTAAAACTACTGTGGAGTCATGTTCCTGTCTTTCTGCTCAGCTATTTTATTTGCCATTGAAATTGAGGGCAAGTTAACTATCTGAAGTCAAATCTTTCTGCAATGATAATTAAGGCTTCCAAAATACATTATCTTTGCCTGAAGGTGCTACTTCAATATTTTTATCAAGACTACATAAATTTTTCATCAAATTTAAGGAGATAAGACTATTAAAATGTATGTATTTCTCTCCTTGACATGGGTCTGCTGAGAGCAGGATAGGATATGTAGTATTTCTCATTCAGTCTGTTAGCATCTGCCTAGGTTCATCCGAAAAACACAGAATAAACACTAACCTGCACTTTGGTCCTCCGTGAAAATATAAAAATAAAACACTTGTTTCTTAAACTTTGAGAACATCAAAAGCAGCTTAAATTCTACTACCAGTAAAAGTATTTTCTTGTCATCTCTATTTCATATTTGCTGCTCAAAAAGTCCATAACCATAAAAAAAAACTTGTTTTTTGCACATCTGTAACACATGTAACATGTTGTTTTACCTGTTCAGAATCCCACTGAAGTTCACACACAGCTTGAAGAGAAGGAGAAACAGCTCTTTTTGCTTTGTCAGCTGCAATCAAGTAAGCAAACCCCTCAAAGCCCCCCACACCCCTCCAAACTCAACAAACCTGAACAAAAAAAAAACAATTGCCTCTGAATAAGATAAACAATCTTTTAATTTCCTCAGAAAATGCAGCAGATTTACTTCTTGAAAAACAGGACATAGCATAAATAGTATCTTGGAAATGTTTATTTGATTAATGTATCCTACTTCAAGTGCCTTGAAAAAAAATTATCTTGCGAGGGAATATAGAAAAAAGTTTAATTTTCACTCAAGTCTTTGTAAGAAAACAATTATTTTCATTCATAGCAATAGTTACTGTCATATCTTTTTATTGGTAAAAAAAAAAAAAAAAGACATAGAGGGAATTAACTTTAGAAAAGTAATCAAATCCTGCTAGGTAGCTAAATGAATCAAACTGTCTAAACTACTTTTTTACTAGAAATACATCTGCATTCCAGCATCTTGAAAGTATTGCAAACACACACACACACACAAAGTGAAATTAATCCCCAGGGGAATGTAATGGTGGCTGTCAATAATACTCATCTGAATTTAAGACCTCAAGTGTTGAGTATCTGTCAAATAAAAAAGAGAGATAGCTAACAGGGAGAGGACAAAACAAGAGAAGAATTTTCAGTTTCAACAGATACAGCATGTAAATGGGAAAATGTTGTTAGAAAAATAAATTATTTCGTACTCTAATTCTTTACAATCTGTGTGGCACTGCCTTCACCACTGACACAACTGACATGGTCTTTGCATCTGCATTCATTTATCATGACCTATCATGATTCATTCCTGGTCTCCCTAAAAGTTTAATTCCAGAAGCACTTCTGGACACTGTGTAAAGCATCCCAACTTTCTCAACCCTGGATTAAAGAATTAAAGGATTTTTTAAAAGGTCCAAATAATGGCTTGTCTAACAACAACAACAAAAAAAGGTGTATACGAGCTCTTTTTCTTCTTAAAATTCTATGTAAAATAGCACCAAGCCTCAATCCAAACTTCTCCTCTAGAGAATATCTGCAGAAAAGCTCATTTTTCCTCACTTGTCTTAATTTCTTCAGTAATCTTAGATTTAACAATAAATTCAACAGTCCCATTGCAGCACAGTCCTGTTCTAGAATGTTTCTGTGTTGTTCCTTAAAAGCAACGGAATCATAAAATCCTGAAGTCTGTCAAACATAAAATAAAGCACATTTTCATACCTAGAACCTAAAAGTTTTCACAAGCTGGAGTACATGCTGTGTGCCATGCAACAATGGTACTTCCAATGGGACAATGGCAGATTAGATAAAGGTCCCGTTTCTTCTAATACCTCCACAGGACCCAGCGAGAAACAGGACATCCTGAACTCAGCTAGCAGTCTTGTAATTATTTTGTGTGAAGTAAGGGGATAACAGATGTCATTCTATCAATTTGCTCTATATCATATGGGTAGGAAGCAACCAAACCAGGAAGGAAATAAATTTCTCGAAATCCCTTGCCATATCCTTTCATGTAGATTTCATGTAGACTTTCAAAGTAGATCTTAAATTTTTGAGTTTTTTTATCAGTACAGCCTGCATATGTCCTGTCCATGTTTTTGTGACTAACTAACTAACTAAATAAATAAATTTAGACCCTGCAAACTTTCTACTTCTTTTAACAAAGTCCTCACTCCTTCCTTACCTGTTTGTATAGTGCCTAGAAGAACAGATCTTAACTAGTGATGAGGCCTCACCTCTGGGTGTCAGTATGAATGGTTGTAAGGATATAATCCTGAAGGGGAGTAAGACGGTGAGGTCTTTGTACCATAAGTGCAAGTACTGTACCACCATATCCTATCCAGTAAAAAGACAGGGAAAAATGATAATTCTTCAGCATTTTTTTTCTTCTTCTGTGTGGGCAAATGCAGAGAGTAAACTTTAACAATTCGCATAAAGCTTCTGTGCATTAGAGAAAACTACCCCATGCTTTGCCTCCTCAAGGGGTAAGCAATCTGGATTAATTATTTCTAAGTACAGATCAGGCTCTGTCAGCCAGCTGTTCTCTTGCAGTACTAAGGCTGTGCCCAGATCCTGCCCACCTGCTGGAGGATGGTGATTGAGAAAATCACACGACCACAAAATCCATGTATTCTGTGAAGTGTGGTGGCTACTTATGGAAAGGAAAAAAAAAAAAAACAAAAACAGTGCAGCTTGTGAGACATTCAAGGAGAGAGTTGCAAAACAAAATGCAGCTTCGGGCAGTGGCCCAAGTACTGCTCAAAGGTAAAGAATCATACAGTCATAGATTCGTAGAATAACCTGGGTTGGAAGGAACCTCAGAGATCACCTTGTTCCAAACCCGAAGGATGAACAGCAGTCTTTGTTCAAAAGGAACTACTTCTACACAAATGTCATACAAACTATAGTCCATGAAATGTTGTACATAATGGCCTTACACAATGCAAAGAAATACTATTTTCTTAAAGTGAATGTGTAAAGAGTAGAAATGTATTTTCCATCTCCTGCATACCATTGGACCAGATGGAGAGGGGGAGCCGAGCTTGTTCAGCCTGGAGATAAGAAGGCTGCGGGGTGACCTCATTGCAGACTTTCAGTACCTAAAGGAAGCCTACAACAGGAGGGGAATAAATTCTTTGAAAGGGTTGATAACAGTAGGACACGGGGAAATGGTTTTAAGTTGAGGGAGGGAAAATTTAGGTTGGATGTCAGGGTGAAGTTCTTTACAGAGAGAGTGGTGAGGTGCTGGAACAGGCTGCCCAGAGAGGTTGGGATGCCCCATCCATCCCTGGAGGTGTTCAGGGCCAGATTGGATGGGGCCCTGGGCAGCCTGGTCTAGTATTAAATGGGGAGGTTGGTGGCCCTGCATGTGGCAGGGGGGTTGGAGATTCATGATCCTTGAGGTCCCTTCCAACCCTGGCCATTCTGTGATTCTGTGATTCTGAGAGTGACACCTGTGTTGAAATCTGAACAAGTGAAAAACAGTAATTATTGTGTTTTCTGACATGGCTCAGACAGTCAATCATGTGTTTGCATAAGCACACAAATTCTTGCCCCACATAGTTAAAGCTTTCCTAAAAAGAGGAGTAAAGAAATCAGTATGTTATTATTAAAATTCTACAAAAGAAATATAAGGCTCAGCCATAACAATAGTGCAATACAGTCAGTAAAACTAACCATAAATATATTGAGCATAAATAATATTACCAAGTTCTGTGTCACAAAAAGCCAAATGGGGCAGTCAGGAATTTTGAGCTGACACTTTTTGCAGTTTTGTGTAATTTTGAGCCATAGACTCTGAAATTCCCACGCAGTTGATTTTATCCTCAGAATGTTAAAACATGCAGTGTTAAAAGGCAAAATGCAACAAAACTTTCACTCACATCAGATAAATAATCATTTTTTACAAACAAAGAATACATGATATTTAAAAATCTGGATGAACAGTTACTATAAGATACTCTAGGCAGGAAAAAGATTGCCTTGTTACTGTATGTCTGGATGTAATTAAGGATGTCATGGGCTGAATGAGCGTGTCTTGATCAAAGCTAAGAAAAACAATGCCAGCTTTTAAAGCTGGAAGAGAAGGACTTTATGAAATGCAAAAAGACATGGGATATAGGATATTCTATGAGATTAAAACAGATTTTTTTACGTAGCATCATTTTAACCTATTTCTGCAGTGAACTAAGTCACCTACTGCAAACGTGCAGAAGCTGAATCTCTTCAAATTTTTAAAGCTGTCATGTGAAAAATGATTCAAAAACAAGAAACAATACCCTTCCAGTCTTTGGAAAACAGGAAGATGCAGATCAAATACAGATTTTCACAAGGAAGAAAAGGAAGGAGAACTTGAATAGTTTCTATTTACTCAACCACAACATCCCAAATGATTTCATGATGTCCTGTCAAGTTAATTGTAGGGAATAGAAATACAACAATGGGCTCTAGAACAAGTTCTTATAGAAAACATGACCTGTCCAAAATTTTGGATTTTTTTATCGTTATCTTTTGCCTTTTTTCAATGTCCAGCTGAGTACAATGACATTATGTTATCTCAGCTGCACTACAATGCTCCATTAGATATTTTCCATATCTTTCACATGTGAAAATTGAACAAGAAAAGTAAGAGAAATTGTCACTTTATGTTTCATCTGAAGCAAAATCTTTGACACCTCAACCATAAAGTCTTTATATATTGTTAAGTCTGTGAGGTAGAAGCATCTGTGTTTCTGATTTTTCAGTAGTATTTCAATTCACTTTATCTAAGAATATCACTTTATCTAAGAATAATAGTAATAAAAAATTTTAGCTCTATTCAGTGCCTTTAAAATAGTGAATATCTATCTTTTTAATTTACTTCTGAAATGTTTACTGCATTTCACTGCATATAAAGAATTTAATGCTTAATTGCTTATTAAATCCTTATGGGTATAAACATTTCTTCTCTTCATCGAAAGCATTCCAATTATTGCAAGACGACTAAGCATACACTTACCATGTCTACAAACACTGTAACTATAACTGTTCATTCAAAAAATGTTGTTGAATGCATTTTACCATTTTAAAGCCTAGTCTGTTCCTCAAGAACTTTGCATTACAAAAAAAAAAAAAAAAAAGAGTGCCAGAGTAAGTGAACAGTAATACCAGGCACCTCTGTGTTCCGAATTCAGTAAAACACAAACTAAACAGGCCACATGTTTGGCGTGTCTGCAACAGATCCAAGGCAGTGAGAGGCTCAGAAGGGCTTCCTTGCCAGATTCACCTTTCCAAAGCAAGTCTTCAAGTCCACTGCTGGGAACCATGTTTAATAAGAACAAGAGAAGGGGGCAAATCACTATTTTTTCTTATTTGTAAAACAAATTAGTAATTTGTTTTAATTGTAAAAGGATAATACCTGCCAACACAACTTAGAACCACTCCAAATTGATCTGAAAAGCAAACCCAGTTTTACTGAGGCAGCTCAGCACGTGACTATGTCCTTTTTTACCTTCTATAACCAGCTAAACATGTCAGTTGTCTCTCCAAAGGTGCTGCTGGGCTTTTGCCCAGTGTTCCTTTTTCAAAGAACCAGTTGGTCAGCCTTTGCAAGTTCCCTGTGAAGCACAGAGACCTGCCAGCAGTTTCTGCATAGCGTGGAGCAAACTTCAGTACACCAGTACCCAAGAGCTTTTCATTCTTCTGTGGTCAGAAGAACCAGCTGCTGTGAGATGCTAGCAGGAGTATCTTGTTTTGATGCCTTTCGTCAGAAAATCTTGCTGCAGCGATTAAAATTAAAGAAATGAGGAAGTGGCTAGCTCTCCCTTCAGAAATATTTGTCAAAGTGAAAATATGCAACAGCTTCAGTCTCAAATTGTATCTGAACATTCTGTGTAGGAGGGAATGGGATATTAATTTAGCAGTACTATCTGATCTATGTGTAAGCACTATTATGATTTGACATGTGCTCTTTTATTTGTGCCTGATTTATCTACAGAGACAGATTAATGTGTTGGTGGCACAGAATCCATCAACAGAACAGAAGAAGCTCATAGCTATGTCTCCAAGCACAGCTGGGCAAGCCATGAGTTTGTGGAAGAGTCAAGCCTGTCAAACAGGCAAAAGAAATACCAGCATGTTTCCATTAGTGAGCTGACATTATCTATGGCTATTTCTGTTAGCTGAAAATGAGATTTGGTAGGCATGTTTGAAATTAGTATGCTTCAGTTTCATGGAAAAGCACAAGTGTATTACCATAACAGAAATACTCTAATGTGTCTTGTTGGCTCATCATGGTGCACATTTTTATCCTGTCACTGGAACAATTGTAGTTCAAGCACATTTCCTCAGGTTCTCTGAGCATGTCACAGAACCTGACTTTTCCTGATGATCATTGATGCTCTTTGAGTCTTTTTCAACCCAGGCCATTCATGACACTGCCCTGTGAAAAGGACGCAAGGGGCAAATTGTGCATTTGGGGTTTTGAGATGTCAGAATGACAAAATCATCCACTGTGCTAAAGCCCACAGCTACTGTTGCCACTACAGACATTTCCTAAGTACTAGCACCTGCTCTCTGTCCTGGCATCTTGGAAGGGAAAACAGGCTGCATCTGATGAGACACATTCTGTTCCAGACCATCTCTTTATGATAACTGTACATGACCATCTTTGATGTTTTTCTCTGTCCTTATATAATAAGGGACTTAATCTTTTCAGTGGAATGCTGTGATTAGGAAGACATTTCTTTTCACAATCTCTTTGTAGTTCCCATGTGGGAAATGAGTTTGATCATTTAATCTGCATCCCATCTCGGCCAGCAGGAATCCTCAGCTTGGAACATTGTTATAGTAATCCATAGCTGCTAAAGGCATGTAAATTTCTAATTAAGTTAGTCGTATTTACATGACTTTTCCAGTGTCATTCATGCATCTTTTTATGTACTGAGAAAGTACTAAATTTTCACATACAAAATTTTTTGTTCTAAACCTTGGGAAATGTTGAGGCATCCATGGTAGATAGTTAATATGGCTTATGATATGAAGAACAGCTATAGCTGAATGAAATAGTCATTTCAGTAAAGCTAGCTGTGAGTTTCTATGAATATTTCTACCTTTTCCCTTCAATCTTTGTAGATTAAATCAATTGCTGCAGGGAAAACCATCCGAGCAGTAGATCCAACAGTAATCTACTGTTCCCATGAACCTGGGTGTGATGACAGTCTTTATATCTTTACATCTAGTCCTCTTAATTTCCTTGAGCCTGCAGTCAATCCCCTGTAATGTTACTTCAGTCATCTTCAGCGCCAAGGCTTTGATTTAAAAAAACAAAAAACAAAAAACAAACAAACAAAAAAAAAAACCCACAACCCTCTCAATTAGCAAAAAACATAACCTTTATATATTATAGTTCACTTTGAAATTAATTTTCATGGAAACAACAACAGATACAAAGGCAACACTGTTTGAAAGAGCAAATTCTCAACTACCATTCACTTATTTTCAGCATAGGCACCTACTATTAGCTGTGCATTTTTGCCAGCAATGAATAAGATTCTACATGTCATGCTCATATACACCTGCATGACCATTCGTAATTTGGTTTATCTTTCATGTTGCCATCACCACTGATGAAATGCATAAGCCGTCACCTCACTGTGCTCTCATCCACTGTCTGGTTTCCATAAACTTTCAGTAAGTATTGAATGTCACTGGGTGACATTTTTCCTTCATGGAGGAAGTCAGTGTCTCACCTTTGCTTCATATGCTCTTCCATGTCAGATGCCATTTTGTCAGACTGCTCCTCTGATGCTGTCTGCTGCAGGGCAGCAAACTGTAATAGAATACTGAGGGAAAAGTTCAACCTCTACTGCTATACCACCACCATCTGCCTCTGATGTTATGGGCCAACCTAACAGCATAACTCTGCCTGCAGACCTTGTAAAATGTACAATATAATTAATATGTAAGTAACAAAATAAGGGAGAGGGCATCAGGAAAGAAAAGGGGAATGGCAAGGGAGAAGTTTGGGGAAGGAAAGGGCTCATGGGATTTCATATTTATTATAGCAATTCGATAATATAACCTGTTTTTAGGTTTATCTTTCCAAAGAATTCTGTATGTACATTACTATCCTTAATTACTATAATTTTAGAGCACTTGGATGTATTTATATTGTTTTCTAAGTTTGCAATAAAGTCTGTCAGCATTTCAGAAACTGTGTAAACTAAGGAAAGACAGCGCTATCTGATGTGTAAATAATATCTTCTATCCTCCTTGTCTTTAAAGGTACATTAATTTTCTATCTTCTTTGTAAACAGTCAGTAAGAGACAGAATAAGAATGATTTAAGAAATAATGAGATGACTTTCAAAAGCATACATGGGTTTAAAAAGCATAAGGTAAAATGTATGCATGAATTTTATATTGTTTCTCATTACCTTACTGTGTATGGATAGATTGATATATTGACAAACAAGCAGATAGATAAGTGCAGAGACGTGTGTGTGTTTGTATACATATGCACTAAGGTTTGGAATGTGTTTTTGGTGAGAAAAGTTAAAATCGCTGCATTTTTCACGCACAGAAAAAGTCCAAAGCACAGAAGAAAAATCTGAAAACATGAGATAATAGGGAACTCCACAAAAGTGGATGTTCATTCATACCTATGATCAAAGCCCATCGAGACAAAATATGTGGCAGTTCATTCTGTCCATCATGAAAAATCAGTACCTGAACAACATTCTTACAGTTATTTCCAACAGTAACTTAAGTCTCAGGACCTGCTGAGACCCTGTTCTAGAATGCAATGCTTCCCAAAACCATCAGAAGGGCACTATGATACCATTTTAGGAAGTGTTTTTTTTTTTTTTTTTTTTTTAATCCAGCAGTATTTCTCCTTCCCACATACATTCCCTTTTTGTTTGTGAATACCAGGAAGTCAATCCATGCCTGAAACCAAGAAACTTCCACTACAATTCCAGAAATCATATCTGACCAGTTTTCATTCAAAGATGTTGCATAAAATTTCACAAACATGCAGATCTGTATTTAGATCCCACATGCTCAGAATAACAACACAATCTATCTCATGAGAGCTTAAAAATATATATATAAATAAATAAATAATATATTTTTTTTTAAATGAGGAAAATAATAATAACAAAAAAAACTTGTCTTAAAAAATGAGTCTGCAAATACATATTTACAGCTTATTGGTTAGCTTTGATGTGTCTGTGTTAGCTGCATAATGGTGGTCAGCCCTGTCAGATTCTCATGACAGAGAATTCTGAGAATGATTGAGAATTTTAGGATGGCTATTATAAAGACTATTATAAAGCTCTGATGCTTTGTATTACTTGCAGCCATTTTGAGTTACCCTTCCCAGAATATGAAACATACAGGCTAACACTTTTACAGCAGCACATTTGTTCCACAGTCACTGAATCATGTAACAAATGTGTAACAGGGAAGAAAAATATCCTGTGCAAAATTTGGAGCACACTGTAGAAGTCTAGTGTCAGTTACACTAACAGGGTGGTTCATCTGAATTCGCATTGGATATAGAACATGTTGTTATACTGAGTATTTGAATTGTCATGTAAAGTCTTAAAATATAGATGAATGTTAATTAGTATAAGAAAACCACTGAGAGAAACTACACTTTCAATTAATTAGGCAGAATATGTATGTTGTGATGAATGCTTCATGCACAACTTACTCATCAGTGACAACTTTATTGGGGTATAACTTGTCGGGAGACTGTATTAATAACTTGAATTATATTTGCCGTCAAAAGGCCTTTTTAAGGATGAAGGGTATAAAGATAACTCCTCTTTCTAGTGTTCCTGCTGTGTGTTCACCACTGTAATTAGAAACAGATTTTTACTGAAGAGCACTGGAGGAGTGCAATTAAATATTTTTCCTTTATTGTCTGTAGGAATACAGGCAAACACAAAACCAATTATCTTTCAGATCCTTGCTCTTGCAGTGCAGTGGAAATTTTCAGTGTGTTTGACAACTTCTAAAAGCAGTGAATAGTTTTTCTACACAGCATTGTGAGAAAAAAAAAAAAAAAAGGATGGTTTTTAACCAAAAATAACAATAATTTCATATATATATGCATATATATATATATATATAAAGCCAACTGTCTTCATTTCATTAAAAAAATTATTAACTTGAACTGAAATATCTGGGAAAAACACTAGGAACTGCAGAAAAAAAAAAAAAGAGAGAGAGAAATAAAAAACCAAGAAAAAGTACTCAGTATTGAATTACAGTTTTGTACATCTTCAGTTTTACCACAAAGATATAAAATAACATCTTTAAAGTGCTGGCAAGTCATTTCTGAGAACAGCTTCTGCAGAGATGCAGCTGCTGGCATACATGCAAAAGAGGTGTTCAGAGGGTGAAAAAATTAACTTGAGAGCCAAGTCACTGCACTGAAAGTTGTTTGCAGAGCACAGCACAATTTCACCTCTCCTATGAAACTCAGAAACAAGCCTCTAGAAACATATCTATATTTTCCCTTAGGAATAGGAGAATTGCCATCAAATCAGAAACTATGTCCTTTGAACTCCAATACCCAGATATTCCACAGGGGGTATAAAATCCAGCAAAAGATATGTCAGTCCTGCCCACTCTTAGAGCCTTAATCTAATCTGTGGTAGACATCTGAAGTCCATAAATGTGTCCTTAAATAGCTTCTTAAATACATCTCATTATGGTCAAGGAACTACTTATTACATACCTGCCTAGTTGAGGATATGCCACTTCCCATCTGTGATTGTGAAACACAAAATTCATTTCTATCACTATAATGTATCCCAGTTTTTCATTCATTTTATTCAAATATTTTCCCCTTTTTATTTAATGTTCCGTGGGAATGGAAGTTGCAAATCCCTCATCTGTTTCTTTGTATATATTTTTTCAATTATATCCTTTCAAGGATAGAAAATGAAGCATTCTCACTGTCAGTGTAACTGTTCGGACTGTATGTCCCTACTTTCCATTTTTCTATCTGTCCGCAATGTAACACATGAAGAAGGTTAGAAATCCCAGAGATTCTAAGTGATACATCCAAAGTCATTGTATATTTTTACCAGCAAGACACTGGTAGGCAATCTGAAATGAAAGAGAATAGAGGCTTCTTCCTGCACAAAGACCAGCGCATGCTGCACAGTTGCCTAGTGCAGCCAGTAACCACTGCAGATGGTTAAACAAGACACTTCATGCTGTTTCCTTGGAGATACAATGAGTAGAAGATGCAGTGCACTTAGGAAAGTGTACAAAAGATTTAGAGAAATTGCACAGTCTATTACAAAGGATGGGTATAATGGTGAAATCTGTCACTCAGGATTGATGAGTTGTCATTTTATAGTCTTGAGCATAAATTTACAGATTAGCCGGCTCTTCACTAAGCACAGCTCCAATAAAAAGGGTTACATTGTAAGGAAGTATGTCAGTACAGCAGTAGATTTAAGAGGCAGGACAAAGATACAAATATGTATGTATATAAGTGCAAAAGTATATGTAACTGGATTTAATAGAACTTATACTGCATGATAAGATTACAATTTTATTGTCCTAGTTTACTGGGATTTTCTGGGTTTTTGTGAAAAATAATAATTTAATTACAAATGCTCAGAAATACTTCATGTACAGTCTGCTTGGAGAAAACATAGTAGAAGAAATCTCAGGTCACTTTACTGTTGAAAATGGCTTTTTGTAGATTCAAAGTAAACAAGAACATGCTAATATAGGATGTAAATGGAGTCCTCATCTGTCATAGTATTAAAATAATCAGTGTATATGGATATACAACAACCTCAACAACCTTGCCCATAGCAGAGGGGATGGAATTAGGTGATATTTGAGGTCTCTTCCAATCCAAGCCATTCTATGATTCTATGACAGAAATGTTATGTAGTAGAACATCTTAAGTTAAACAGATGTATTTAAAGTAACACATTGAGAAAAAAACTAGAAGTTGTCAACATTTAAAATATGTCTGACCCATCCAGGGATGTCTTCATACAGTAGTCTGAAGATATTCACTACACTGTCACGAGAAAAAAAAGTTGTACAGGAACAGTTCTAAAAATGTCAGCAAAACTCCCTCCTCCCCATATATCTCACTTTCTGGAAATCATTAGGCAAAGCATTAAAAACATGTTAACAAAGGTGCAGGGCTCTTTTGGTGCAGGAAAGAATTGGAGTTCATTCAGAAAAAGCCTCACACTCACCCCCAGACCCCTCAAACAGAAGCCAGCTTCAGAGTCATGGGAACTATTTCCCATCCAAGCCCACAAAGGAAAAAGTGGTGACCAGTGGATGCTCCCATGCCACAGCCAGCTTTGAATCAAACAGGACCACTATAGAAAGAGACACCTTTAAATAACAATCAAGGAGCTGTTATAAAATGCAGCATTCACAGGAAGGCATTAATCTGCCTTTTTTTTTTATGCCAAGATAGAACAATGTACTTCTTGAGAGCTACTCTAAAAGGAACAGAGAAAGCATTGGGAACATAGAAACGTGCTGCATCAACTCCTCTTTACTCTCCCCTTTTACAGAGCACTAAAGAAGTGTAGTGGTTTATTTGGGAGGATAGGATAAAGGACAGTTAGCTCTGAAAAATCTGAGCCAACATGTGACAGAATAAGAGGCACACCACCAAAACTGCATAAAACGCCAAGCATCGTCAAGAAATGAACTGGGGGATGAAAAGTTTGCTCTGGGTAGGAGTCACACTACCATGAAGAAGAATCTGCAGACAGGCTAATGCCATCAGATAATGCAAGTTGCCATGTCTCGTGTATGCATTTTAACACTAAACTTACAACTTACAATGCTCATACTGTATGTCTGCAAAGGGTAAACATCCCATTAGGGTTTCATAAAACCAGCTTTTCAGACCTTAACAAGCAGCCATTCACAAATTACAGACATCAAAGGACAACCTTCCCTAATATGATACCGAACTCAAAAGCAGAACGTTACTTAGAGAGATAGAAGATATACCCCATACACATATGATTTTAAATCCAGGTATTATTGTAGCCAAAACTGAAGGCAAGAGTTGCTATTCATGATTTCCCCTTAGTGAATCTGTGTTGACTACTCCTTCCACTTACTTGGAGATGACATCTAGAATAACCTGCTCCATCACTTTCCCAGGAACAGTGCTGAGGCTGACTGGCCTGGAGTTTCCCAGATTCCCCTTCTTGCCTTTTATGAAGACTGGCTTGCCTCCTGTACTCAAGCGTCTCTCCTGTCCTCCATGACCTTTCACAGGTGATAGAGAGTGGCTTGGCAATCACTTCTGACTCCTTCAGCACTTATGGGTGTCTCCCATCAGGGTCTATGGTCTTGGTCTAGTGGTTGGCAACCCTGCCCACAGCAAGGGGGTTGAAACTAGATGATCTTTAAGGTCCTTTTCAAACCAGATCATTCTATAATTCTATGATTCTATGATTTGTGTGTTTGCCTAGACAATCTCTGATCATATCCTCCTTGACCAAGGGGTTGTCTTCCCTTCCCCAAACTCTCTCTTACCACAAGGGTCTGGGATTCCCAAGGGGCAGTCTTAGCAGAACAGATGAAAACCATTCAATCATTGTTCTCCATAAGCAGGGCATCCATCTCATTTAGCAGTGGGACCACATTTTCCATAGACGTCATTTTGATACTGACACACTTAATAAGCCTTTCTTGTTGTTCTTGACCTCTCTCACCTGATTTAATTCCTAGGCCTTAACAACAATCCTGTATTCCTCCCAACTGGCTAGATCTTTTTCCATATTCTATAGGATTTTTTCTTCCATTTGAGTTTTTTCATGAGCTTCTTGGTCACCCATGCTGTCTCCTACCACCTACGTCTGATTTCTTACTTTTAGGGATGTACCAATTTTGAGATTGGAAGAAATGGTGCTTGAATCTAAATCAACTCTCTTGGGCCCCCTTATCTCTCAGTGCTCTAACCAATGGAATACCTTTAAATATGTCCTCGTAGAGGTCAAAGTTGGCCACTGTGAAGTCCAGGATTGCAATCCTACTTATTGCTTTGTTTCTTCCTAGTAAGATCCTGAACTCCGCTATCTCATGGTCAGTGCATCAAAGACTGCCTCCAACCTTCACAGATTTTACATTTCCTCAAACTACTTCTGGATTTGAAATGCATAATTCCAGATCATTACACAGTATTTTATTTTCTACTTACTATGCAAGAGCCACTAGATCAGTTGACTTTTTTTCACTTTCCATATAGTCATGTTGTGTATTTACTCCTCTCACCTTACTTAATTTACCTATGTGCAAGTTCATTCATTGGGCAGCATTGACAGCTGAAGGACAACCTGTGGTTTCCTTATTATTATCCTGAGTACTAGTATTTTCATTTAGTAACTATACAAGCTATTAAAATCTATTAAAAAGTGTTTATATCTATGAAAGAAATGATTTTTGCCTTTTCTGGAACTAGCTTAAAAGTTAAAAGTTAACTTTTGCAACTTAATCTGCTTATTCCAATTCATTCCTATTATTCTACTGATTATAGTTGTACTTCTAACTTACAAATCACAGCCTCTCCTTTTTTTCTTGCTGAGGAGCAACAAAATGCATTATATGTCACTATTAATTACACCAGATCTGTAACTGATGGAGCTTTTGTATTTCAAAAATTTGTTTCCCAGACCTTCATAGATCTAGTTATGCACTTTCAATTGATAGAATGTAATACAGCATCTTTTTCTTCTTTCTGATGTACTGCATGCTAAGTTACAGTTATCTATAAATTCTGCAGCATTAATCATGTCTTCATTCTGTTGACGCATATTTGTATGTTATAAAGAGTATGTTATAAAATGGATTCCCAGTAGTAAGTTCTTCCTTTAGCTATTGCATTCTGCTGATAGCACTATTGTAACTCTTAATGAAATGTAAGAAAGAAAGGGTGTTATTTTTCATGACCGCCACACTGAAGAAGTGGCTGGAAAAGTATGCAAATGAATTTTACATAAAGTGCAATCTTTAAAAAAATATTCTTCTAATGTGCAAATTAAATGTAAAGGAAGCAGCAGATTACAAGTGATATAGAAATGTTAAATACTTTAGCTTAAGGAAAAATTCAATTATACTCATACACAGATAGAGCCTAACTACGTATTCCAGTAACTACTTTAGATGTTATAATTGGTGGGACAAAAAATAGATACTGGCATTTTAGTTCTTTCTATATATCACCATATATACATACCACCATATACACTGCACTACAATCAGTTTCTTAAGTTTCTAAAATAAAAAATGTAGAAAATTAAATTGTTACTAAATAGCATTGCAAAGGCTAATCAACAAGAAATTTTTCCATATTTAAGTTACAGAACAGTTTTTCTAATATAATTTGATAGACTTTTGTTTGAATTATATTTTCTATGGTACTAAAAGAAAACCCAGACTTCTGTAGATTAATCTATATATTTTATATTGAGACTAAATTGGATTTTCATACTTCAAACACTGAAAAAATATAGAACACAAAGAACATCTGTTTAATACTTATTGGCATTTCTAAGTCTAACAATATTAACAGAAACAAGGGTCATATTAGCAGCTCCAAATATAATACTAGTATTGATGCATATTATCTTTTAAGAATCTTAATTTGTGCGTTCAAATTATCTGTTTATTTGCTTTCATCATCAGCTTTATTTCAAATCAAAAAGGATGCAATTTATAGAGAAATAAAGATTGCAATTGATTTTGCTTTTTGTTAGTTTTCTACAACAAGAAGTTTGATACATTACTGTAACACTGTAGGTATTTTGGTTATGTTAAATGTTTCCCAAATCCAGCATAAATGAAAGTCACCATTAATTCAGAGTGAAATGGCTTAGAGAATATATAGAAGATCCTGTAAGTCTTTCTATTCTGTTGTTTAATCAAAACTCAGCTAATACAGTACAAAAGACTTACTTCAACAGATCTCTTATCTCACTATTTTTTTCTCGTTATCTTTAACAATTTTTTAAATGTTATTAATATCAGAAATACACATAGGTACAGTGCATTATCATTCCATCTAGTAGCCCTAATTATGGACTGTTTGATGTTATACAAAGACAGAAAATAAATGATTCTTCCCTTCAACCAGATTAAAATGGATGTTTAAAGCAAGAGAAAATGAAACTGTCAGAGCATACTAACAAACTGTTTTCAAGGGGGATTTTTTTTTAGACACTGCATAAAACTGGGAGTTTCAGAGAGGAGTTAAAGAGGATTATCACAAGGGTTATACGAGGCAATTTAGATTTTAAAAAAATGTGAATATTTTTAATAGTCATGAAATCTGAGTCAACTATAAGCAGGTCAGTTTTCTAGTTCTGAGTGAAAGATGAGAGCCATGGCAATGACCTCAACTTGAAAATGGGTAAATTGGTACTTGATGGGTAACAAAGTAAGAAGACACATGGCAAAGTAGGAAAAGTCCAACACTTCAAATCAAGGTCAGTGGAAGCAGTGAGAGTAAAGAAGCACACAACCAAGGCACTGGCTATAAATTCTGCATGGAAACTGAGGTTGTGATGGGAAATGCAAGATGCTATGTGAGGGATGAAGAGAATAAAACACAAGAGTGTATACTATGTGCCTGTGTGAAATAAGGATTGACTGAGATACCATCTAAGAAGGTAAATAAAACCTGGAGGAAGCCTTGCTCAAAAAGGGGGAAAAAGTGAGTGGAAAGGTAAATCTGAATCACACAAATAGAACAACAGAAGCCTGAGCCCAATGTAAAACAAGATAAAGCCCAACACATGTGAAGAAAGATTTAAAATGTTTTCATTTCTGGAAGTAATCAGAAGTAATCAAATACACTTAGCATTTATGTGCTAAATTAATGGCCAAAACAACCTTCCAAATATTTAACAAGCTGGACATTATGTGAACAAAGTTAAGCACAGTGCACATGAATAGATAATGTATTAACTTTTTTTTTTTTTTTTTTTTTTTTTTGTTGGCAATTAATCATACTTTTCATGTATTTTGTTTGGCTTGCAAATATAAACACACAAAATCTAATGGATCCTGAACAGCTGTAAGGGTGCAGATCTCTAGACTAAAATGAGAAAACATGTTCCAGAATGTGTCATTCATTGAAAATGAATTTTCACATCAATATTTTAGGGGAGGTCAGGGAGATACTAATTTTTCAGAAAACAGCAAATACTACTGGCGTTTATACATCACAGTATTCAAATAGCCAGCCTTATTTTAATGTAATTTGCGAACAAACTAGTAAGAGCTGTAGACACAACTTCAAATTATTACCAGGTTTATGTTAAGTAATTCGACATCAAATGTGCTGGTGTGTATTGCAGAAGATTCTAAAATCTTAATAGTCAAGTTCAAAAAGCAAACTAATGGAGAAAATACTTAAGACCTGAAAAAAAAAAATTGTTCTAAACATGTGTTATTATGTTAAAAAGAAAAAAAAAGTGACTTTAAGATAAGCACGGAGAGAGCTATTTTAACTCATTAACTTTCAGATTATACACAGTCACTTAGAAATAAATGTATATTTAACATGCATTTCCACAAACAGAATCAAGTCTCTGAGGACTAAAGTGACATGGCTTTCTAAACACCAGGAAACCTAATATAAGCAAAACTAATGACAGTGCAGATAGCAAGAGACTCCAGTTTATCTCCTTCTAGATGTGTGAAAGAGTGGGTTTAGTTAAATGACAGACAAATCTATTGAACAGGCTGTATCACTTTTAGATATTATGAAAACACTTTCTAAAAATGTTAAAAGCAGAACTAGATACAAAAGGATAAAGTAAAACAGCTGTCAGGTGCCATCCCACAGAAACTACTGTATGAAAATAAAGAGAACAATCTAAATCAATAAACCACTAATTTTGACATTATAAGGCACTTAGGTACCAGTTTCCAGGTACCAGATAGGTATTGCATTTAGTCATTGCAAACCATATCAGCCTCAATTTATCACTTAACAGCAAGAGAGGAAAATTACAAGTTGCACACATAATTTACATAGTTTTGGCTTTTGACAGCTAAAAGAGCACTTCGAACAGTATCTTCCAAACCAGTGCATGATAGGAATGATTGTTACTGTTCTCACCAGCCAGAATGAATCCTTTAACAGTGAAGAGATAAGTAGTTATTAACATGACTTTATAGTAAGAATTTCTTTTTACATAAAAAATGTTGTACATTGAGCGGCAGACATTTATGCTAAAAAGTTAAAACCAATATCTTTCTTCAAATAAATCTCTTGAAGCTACAGGACCATCACAAGCTTTTTATTTTTTTCATATTTGCAGTCAAACAGATTTGACAGCGAAACTTTCAAGTTGCATCGAGATACCACATAGATGACTACAAGGCTTTTGTTTATTTTCTTAATCACCCTGCGAACTTACAAAAAAAAAAAAAAAATCTTGATAACAATAATGTTATCACAGTATGCATCAGTCAAGGTGGGTCCTTCTTGGAGAGAAAAAACTTACCAATTGAAACAAGCGATTTTATATCATCTGAAATCCGTAAAATCTCACCAGTAGCTAGAAAATGTGTTTATATCATCAACATAACAAATCTAAAAAAAAAAGGAAATGTTTAGTGTACATGACACAAATTGTGTTGATTCCTATTGGAACTAAAAAGACCTTTACAGTAAGGGTGATGGAGCACTGGCACAGGTTGCCCAGAGAGGTTTTGGAGTATATTTTCACAGAAATATCCAAGACCCATCTGGACGCCTACCCATGCAACCTGCTTTATCAAGGCAGTTGGACTCACTGATCTCTTGAAGTCTCTTTATATCCCAGCAATTCTATGATTTTGTGATATGCAAATCTGAACATCTGCTCTTTACAAGATGTACACAGATCATCCTCCTGTAAGTTGCCTGGAGATGATTTTGTTGCAACACCTCACCAAAAGTTTACCTTTTCTTCTGGTCATTAGTTTCAGGTAATTGATACGAAAAATGGCTTCAGTATAGCTTAGTAACATGCTCTTACTCTGGGCATCCAACAGCATAAGCCAGTAATGGAAGCGCAAACCCTGATACCTCTCTTTTAAGCTATCATGAAGATCTGGACATCTGGATTCATAAACCTGTCAGAAGCAGATTAATACCTTTACTCAGCATGAGGAAATTAGAAGGAAATCTTATTATGAAGCTGCAGTATGAAAATGTTGAATGCCAATCAAATAGTGCAGAAATCTCCATCTTGATGGAGAGATTTGGCATTGCTTTACCAATAATCATTTGGTAGCTCTATCTCCAGATGCCTACAATCTCTAATGTCATGTATATTATCCTTTATTTAGGTTGAGCCTTAGTCAGAAGCTGTCTGAAATTGTAGTTTAGGACAGAACTAGAAATATGAAATGAGGATGGATAGACAGACAGATGGATAGATAGACAAATACATGAATAGATAGATAAATAGATAAAAGACCAGTAGGAGAAAACAAGAGTTTATAAAATGAACACGTTGCTAGCTTTACAAAATTCAGTATATGCCCTATCAATTTCCCTAAGGTAATATATTTTGTGAATCCTTAGGCTTCCCTAAACAAGCAGAAAAAATTCCCTAGTTCTCAGTTTCAGATAATACGTTTTAGTCCACTCACACTCTTCTCTAATACCTTGCCCTCTCTGGAGCCACTCTTAATTTTCAGTCAAGAAAAAAAGATGAAAATTAGGCCCATTACATACACATTCACATTGGCAGCTGTGATTCCAGGTGAGACTCAAGGCAAAACAGTGTTACGGAAAAGAAACTCAGCAGAGCATTCAGCAGTCTCGGAGGTTTGCCAGAATAACTATAAATCACTAGTGCCCTCTGCTGCTCTTAAGCCAGTCCATGGGTGTCCAACCACTGGGTTTGCCTGGGCTGCAATGAGCAAATTGGAATCGTCTCAGGTCTCATACGTATAAGTTTCTCCAAAAGTAATGCCTCGTACTTATTTCCACAGAAACTACAACCAATACAAAGAGTTCAATAATAAAAGAAAAAGCAGAATAAAATAAGAATTTGATACAGCAAATACTCAGCTACAAAACACTATTTAGGCACCACCATTAGCTATGCATTTGCACTAGAGATGAACAAGAGCATCATCCACCACCTCACTGTGCTCCCATCTACTCTTTGGTCTCTATAAACATCCAGCAAGCATCAATGAATATCAGTGCGTGCCATCTTTTTCTTCAGGGAGGCATTCAATGACAATGTTGTTTCAGCTGCTCTTCCATGTTAGACATCGTTTTGTCAGACTGCACGTCTGCTGTCACCTCTTGCACAGCAACAACATGTAATAGGATACGGGGGAAGTTCAACCTCTGTCATACCACCAGCATCCGACTCTGATGTCATAGGCCAACATAATAGGAAGCATTACTTTCAGAGCAGTCCTCGTGAAATATACAATATCATCAATATGGAGGTAACAAAATGTTTTAAATTCTATGTTTTTCTTAAAGCATTAAAAAAAAAAAGAAACAAAAACACAGAACTAGTGGGATATTTTATATTTTCATTTTTCTGAAACTACCATATCAGTTGGGTTTGGTGGTAATGTCGGTAGTTCTCAGTGAGTTTTCAAGACATTCATCAGAGATTTAGATGAAATTTTACTCCTCCTGTATTTCATTTTTGGCAATTGTTCACATCCACATTGGCAGCTGTGATTCCAGTAAAATGTATGTATTGTCAAAAAAAGCAATGACATGAATAAGATATAGTTGTGAAGCAAAGGAGATTTTCTCCTATAAGAGAGATCTTACAAAAGTCCATTGAACAGATTTTTTAATAGAACATCTAATTGCAACTCTATACATCCCTTTTGAAGATTTGCAGGTAATGCATTTATATCAACTGAAATTTACCGAAACAGAAACGCAGCTAAGTATTCTTTGCTGTTCAAAGCCCTGTGTTTAGCCAGTGTACCAAAACGCACTCAGTGATGTGCATCACTTGATTCAACACTGCGCAGCACTGCTCTCCCTGTGCCCTGCATTCAGTTGACACAGCACACTGACTGGTTGTTGCTGAGCAGTGTGTGCATGACCAGGGTCATTCTGCAACGAAGAGATGCTGCCTTTATAGCATGGGACAGGGAGCGGGCTGTACTGCAAGTCCTGCTGGGCCGCATGCAGGCTGCAAGCCATAGGTAAACATGCCTGGGCTAGCCTTTAGCTTTGCTGTTTGATTTTTCTTCCATGTGCAGCTCATTATACCTTTGACAGTCCCTCAAGTCTCCCTTAATTACTGCATGCCCATAGGATGATTTATGGCTACTACACTACACAGAATTTTCTTCTTATAAGACATGACAGTCTAACTTATACCAGCATCAAACATGAGTGTTCTGATGAATTGGGGCATGGGAGTGGGCACAGAAATCCACAGTTATCACTGCCGTGCAACACCACTCAGATGGGAATGCTTCCACCAAACAAAAGCAAAGACTGTGAAGGAATTTTAGTGTCTTCCCCTGAGGTCAATACATAGAAAGGAAGGGTTTTCCTGGTTTTACCTAAGAACCTTGTTTTTGCAGGCATAATAGACAAATTATAATAAAATGAAAAATGAAGGCTAAAGAAAAACGTACAGTTACAGTTTCATCAGCTGCGTAGTTTAATACCTTGTAAAGGGAAAATCAATCAGTTAGTGTTTGATTAGTGTTTTCTTGATTAGATATGTGGCTTGTATATACAACCTCTGAGGAGATAGTGTTTGTTTTCCTTACCTGTGTAATTCATTTATTAGCCAGAATTTACAGCTGTCAGCATAGAGTGCCAAACCTAAACAAACACACATTCTGTGTATTTCAAGGACACACAACTAAAATCTAATACAAATGTAAAACATGGTTTTTTTACACAGAACTAATTAGTTTTCCTTTCATTTAAGTCCCCAAAAAATAACTGAATTCCTAGTAAAAATATTATCTTGCCAGTAATTTCAAATTTTGGTGCAACTTCCTTTCTTCAGTTGTAGAGTATGCATGTAATAACAAATATGATCCACTACCTACCACAGCTTTCAAAATCATAGACATGGAGGAATTGTCAACAAAAGTTCAAGGAAAGTGCATGTTTTTGTGACTCTAGATAACTGCTGTATGCATGCTCTGAGTCCTTCTGTAAATTCACTTGATAAATAGCAAACAAGTCACAGAATCACAGAATCTCAGAATTGCCAGGATTAGAAAGAACTTCAAGAAATCATTGAGTCCAACCCTCCTGCTAAAGCAGGTTCCCTACAACAGGTCACACAGATAGGTATGCAGACGGATCTTGAGTATCTCCACTGAAGAGACTCCATAGCTGTCACAGTTTTATGAATTTTAATGATATTCTACATCATAACATCAAGTCCTATTCTGAGATTTAAAGAGTTAATGCTACAGTTCTGTGGATTGCCCATATTTCCAGTCTCTCAGTCTCAGAAGAGAAGAGTGAACTACAACTCCCAGAAGACTGTTTTTCCAATTCCATTTTCATTCGGGGGAAAGATAAAAATGACTGACATGAGACTGTTCTCTTTGCTCTCTATGTTCCCTGGCCATCTTCAGCATTAGGGTAAGGACTTTGGTTATGGAAACTCTCTCACACATTTCATTTGATTCATTAGCTTCAATTCGAATCTTATTGTATCATACTGTATCATCTCTTGTGGAAATTGTGAAGGTTGGGGGTAGCTTGGGATTCAGCAATCATGAGATAGTGGAGTTCAAGATCCTGTGTGAAAGAAGGAAAGCAATAAGTAGGAGTGCTACCCTGGACTTCATGAGAGAAAACTTTGACTTCTCCAAAGAACTACATGACGGTATCCCATGGGCTAGAGCACTGGAAGGTTAAAGGGGCCCAAGAGAGCTGGTTGGCACTTAAACATCACTTCCACACTCAAGATCCATACATCCCCAACAGTAAGAAATCATGGAAAGGTGACAAGAGGCCTGTGTGGATGAGCAAGGAACTCATGGATAAACTAAAAAGAAAGAAAAGGCCCATGAAATGTGGAAAAAGCTCCTGTTCACCTAGGAAGAATATAGGAAGGCTGTCAGGGTCTACAGGGATACAATGAGAAAGGCTAAGGCTCTCTTGGAATTAAACCTTGCAAAGGATATAAGGCATAACAAGGAAGGGGTTTTTTTAGTAAGTCAGTAGTAAAAGGAAGTGTAAGGAAAATGTGGATCTCGTATTAAATGAGGTGAATAGCTTGGTAACAAAGGATGCTGAGAAGGCAGGGATTCAAAATGCCTGCTTTGCTTCAGTCTTTAATGTTAAGGCTAGCTCTCAGGAATCCCAGACTTTAAAGGTAAGAGAGTCTGAGTAAAGGACAGCATCCCATTGGTCGAGAAGAATCTGGTCAGAGAGTGTCTAGACAAAATCAATGCCCATATATCCATGAGCTTCAGTGGGATGCACCCACATGTGCTGAAAAAACTGGCAGAGGTGATTGCTGAAATGCTCTCTACCATCTTTGCAAGGTCTTCTGAGATGTGCCTGAAGACTGGAGGACAGCTAATGTCACTCCAGTCTTCAAATAAGGCAAGAAGGAGTATCTGGGAAACTACAGGCCAGTTAAACTCACCTTAGACCCTGGAAAGATACAGAACAATTTGTTCTGGATGGCATCTCCAAGCAATTGGAAGACAAGAAGCTTATCTAGAATAATCAGTTGACATGGATTCACCAAGGGGAAATTATGTTTTACCAACCTAGTAGCCTTCCACCATGTCATCATTGGCCAGGTAGATGTGGGGAGAGCGTAGATGACCTTGACTTCAGTAAGGCATTTGATCATCTCCCACTTCATCTCCCACAGCATCCTTGTTATGAAACTTAGAAAGTGTGGGATAAATGAGTGGATGGTGAGGTGGATTGACAGCTGGCTGACTGACAGAGCTCAGAGGGTTGTCATCAGTGGTGCAGGGTATGGTTGGAAGCCTGTAACTAATGGTGTTCCTCAGAGGTATATGCTGGATCTGGCCCTGTTCATCATCTTTGTCAGTGAACTGGATGACAGGATAGAGTCCACCCTTAGCAAGTTTGCTGATGATACAAATCTGGGAGGAGTGGCTGACACATCAGAAGGCTGTGATACCATTCTGCAAGACCTAGGCAAACTGGAGAGCTGATCAGGGAGGAACCTGATGGGGTTTTACAAGAGTAAGCATCTGGAGAGGAATATCCATATACATCAGTACACGTTAGGAGATGACCTGCTGGAGATGAGCTCTGCGGAGAAAGATCTGGGGGGTTCTGATGAAGAACAGGTTGGCAATGAGCCAGCAGTGTGTTCTTATGGCCATGAAGGCCAATCGTATCCAGGTGTGCATTAAAAAGCATGACCAGCAGATCGAGTGAGGTGGTCCTCTTCATCAACTCTGCCCTAGTGAGGCCACATTTAGAATAGAATACTGTGTCCATTTCTGGGCTCCATAATTCAAAGAAGACAGGGATCTCCTAGAAGATATATAGCAGAGGGACACAAAGATGATTAAGGAGATATGGTAGATTTTTTTAGCTGAATATCTGATTGCAAGTCTGTACAATCCATTTGAAAATCCTCAGGTTATGTGTTTATGTTGACTGAATATGGAGTCACATACAAAAAAAAAAAAAAGAAGGACAATATTAGGCAATCCTGAAACTTGCTCTCAAAATTCGTTTATCAAAATGGAAAGCACAGCTGCATACTTTTTTACTGTTCACAGGACTGTGTTTAGGCAGTGCATCAAATTCATAAAACTATTTGTCATAACTTGAGCTAACAGTGCCCGGTGCTCAGTGTCCTTGTTTCAGCCTAGATGTGGTTTATAGTGCACTGCTGCTTGCTCACTGCTGAGTGGTGGTTGCACATGTGGGGCCAGGCTGAGCTGCCCTGTGGTGTAGAGCCATACCATCGTGATGGCATGAAGCAGCGGGTGGAACACAATGCCAGCTGCTCTGCAAGTGGCCCAGGCTGTGAGTTGGGCATGCCAGGCTCGATATTTCCTGCTGCAGGATGGAATGCTCTTGGAGATATGTCTTTAAAGAGCTGCTGGCTCTAGTTTGTTCCTTTGTTGTTAAGCACATCTTCACAGAGGATAACATTCAGTAATTCATTCGATGAAGTTTGCTGTCCTGAAGTTCAAGGTCTTCCTGACTTTGCTCATTGACAGGCCCACATTCCTCAATATCACAAACTCAACCAGGGCATGGTTGCTACAGCCCACATTGCCTCCAGTCTTATCCTCTTTAATGATCTCTGCACTGGTGAGTGCCAATTTATTTGTATTGTTTATACATGTAAATATACTGCTTTATATAAAGGAATAAAATAAGTCAAATAAAAGCTTGATACTCTATTCAGTTAAATGTTGCATCAATACATAAGATACTATGGTTGAGGCCTCAGAATAGCTTATAAGCCAATTAAGGCTTAGTTCAACAAGCAAGACAATAGCAGAGGGGGCAGAGCATAGTGTGTTAATCAGGACTCCAGAGGATGAATAATTTTTCATACAAAGTCAGCAAATAAATATTTGATGTGCTAAAAATAGGACACAGGCAGACCACTGCAGCTCCTTGTATTCTGTGGTATAAAACAGTATTCAAACACCTCCCATGAAACAGCATTTTCTTCTCTCACACACAGATAAAAGCAAGATTAATAATACCAAGGCTCAGGTGGTGACTGAGTGGCCAGTGGGTGAGATTCAACCAGCTGCCAGCTATAGACATTGCCTTTTCCCATCTTGGAATTGTTGCTGATTTGTTTGTTTTGTTTGTTTTGGGGGCTGGCAGGAGGGAGGGTGGAGAGGATAATGCTGCTGCTCTCTGACACTACTTGCATGCTCTCAAAGAAAAATGTTGTTTCTGGTTAATCCTTAAAAAGAGCGTCATTCAGTGCTGGAAGAAATTCTGCTTGTTTCTTCTGGGGGAGAGAGGGAGGAGGGAAGAGAAAAAAATCAGGTATACCTTCGACATTTTCAGTTTCTGTCTTTATTTATCAGATGCATTAAAACTTTCAGCATAGACAAGAACTAATTTTTTTTGTGATCAACAGAGCATCCAGGTCCTTTTCCACCAGTAACACTCCAATTTTCTCCTGCTGATTTCTGAGCTGAGTTGCAGACAGAGAGAAACTGAAAAATCATTGTTTCAATACATTCTGAGAAACTAGAGCTATAAGAGAATTATATCTTTATGAATAGAGCATTTTGGAAAACAAGTACACAATTCTAAAGACTGGGGAAAAGGGCCCAGTTCACTTCACCTACAGATTGCTTTCCAGTTTAAAAGGAATTTTAAGGGATATATTACGACCACTTGGCCTTTAGAAGGTCTAACTCTGCACTAACTTGGGACAGATTTTGTCATAAGGACAGATGATACAAATACTGAGGTGCAAAGAAGATCAAAACTGGTCTGACACTCAAATAATAAAAATATTTAATCACTTCTCTCTGTCAAGAGGGAGGAAAATAAAATCATCAGAGGCTGTTAGGACCTCCCATAAAATGCAGGAAAGTTCTGAGGGTTTTTAAAGATGAAGAAATATCTAGTTAACTGTAGTATGGTGTTCAAACAGACGAGGTGTACTATCATCCCTTCAAAAAATGTGAGGCTTTGACTGAGAACTTACCTTTTTATGCATGTTAATAGCAAGGATTGTACTCCTGTCAATGACTAAAATTGCTCTAAAAATCCACACTATTTTAAATTATTTTCTCAAAGGTCATTTAATGAAAAATTAGTATAATTCAATAATTAGCTTATTGCTTATTCTTTCATTCATATTTGTGAAGGTTTTTGTGATAGCCTTCACTTTTTCTTATTGATGTTTTCCAGCATTCTTTTTCCTTGAGTGATTATCTTCTCTTTTTCAGTAGCTGCTGAACACATTCCCTTACTTCAGACTCCTTATTAATTACCTCCTATTCCATTTTTGATTCCTTGTTGAACTGAAAGTTCAAACTTACAGTTTCCTATTGCTTACAATCTCTGTCTTAACCCCTTAATTCATGAGCTGTAAGCTTTGCTCTATTCCACACTGACTGGTAAATACCTACAGAAGACTTTTTCCAAGAGATGCTCTGACAAAAGCTTAAAAATAACAGCTGAGCACTGGTGACTCCTGAGGCAACACAACTGTTGCCAATTATTTTTTCCTTCAAAAAGTATATCCTGCAATTGCTGGCTTACAATCTAAGTATAGTCAGTCTTCCCTCCCTATAGCTAAAACAACATCTATTAAATACAAATTAGATTGCTATTAACTATGAGCAAGTTTAATTTTATTTTTGCCCAAATGCACAGGAACAACTGACAATTTCCTTACATACAAACATAGTGCATCTGTGCTACCTGGGGCTAACTTTAGTCAAAACCAAAGTGGATATTTTCCACAAAGGCATTCAAAGACAGATACAAAATATGTGTTTAAGAAAAATTCTCCTTGTTCCCAGAAATGTGTAAATTGAAACTTCAATCTTCTCACTTTTGTCTCAAAATACTAAAATTGCCTTGCTTTCCTGAAACAAAGAACACTAAAGAAGAGAGAAGTTATCACCCTCTACAACTATATGAAGGGAGGTTGTGGTAAGGTGGGAGATGGCCTCTTCTTCCATGTAGAATGAGAGGAAATGGCCTCAAGTTGGCTATTGGGAAATAATTCTTTTCTAAGAGACAGGTCAGTGCTGCTGAGGGAGGTGGTGGAGCCACCATTCCTCGAGCTGTTCAATAAGCGTGTAGGTGTTGTACTGAGAGACATGGGGTAGTGAGAAATACTCGTGATAGGTGGATGGTTGGACTGGATGATATTGGAGATCTTTTCCAACCTTGGTGATTCTTCTGGAAGGTATGCAGAATGCAGCAGTGAAACTGCTGTGATACTAGACAAGAAGTGCTGCACATGAAGCTGTGAGTAATTTTCTTTCTATAGGATTTGGTAGATGCTTAACCACATCAAGATAAACAGATCTATCAGATACATGGAGGAAATGTAGCATGTTCATTACGTAAAGATGCTGGGCAATTCATACCTACCTACACCTCCTGGAGGATCACCAGACTGCAAACCGCGTCTGTTGTCCCAGTGGTATGGGCTGCCACTAATGTCTCATGGTTAAACAAACATTTAACAGACAATCATTCTCATGAGAGGAATGAAAATTATGACTTTTAAACATCTGTTCCCTTCAGAGATATAAATAAATAAATAAATAAATAGAAAAGCCAATATATAATAAAAGTAATATAACTTTATTTAAAAATACTGTTGAAGCAGAGGAATCTCCTAAGTATATCTCACTATCTTTTTGAAAGTTGTTTGGATCACAAGGTCAAAATGATTAAAAATAACACAGTGACTAGACTAAAGAGATAGTAAAGAAGCTAAGTGATTTATTTGTATGTGTTTGCAGAGAGAGAACAGAGAGGAAATATCTAGATTAGTGCTTACATTTAAAGATATTGAAGGTGAAGTGTCATGAAACACAAAGCATTAAAGAACTGTATAGAAGGACCACAGAAATTGTATTAACTTAAATTACTTAGGAATTAAGCCATATCTCTGAGGGAATTTCTGAGTGTTTGGACTCAGGTTTATGATCACTAGACATTATCTGGATACAAAGTGACTGGTAGGAGCCTCCAAGTCTATTCTCTCCTTGTTTTTTCTGCCTAATATGGATGAGACTCATTTTTTTTTTGTATAAGAGGGACAAGCCCTTCAAAAACTACAGCAAAGTAGATGCAGTGAGTAAAAATGGAAAAAAAAAAAGTTTTCCTGGGTAAAAATTACACTCGATGACAAAATTGAACAATTAATGCTCTGTGGAGAAAACAGCTAGAGAAGTTCTTAGAGCTGAATACATTTTTCCTCAAGTTCATTTTAATGCTGCAGTTAGTTCATTTCAGGCCTATTAGCTTCCTTACTTCCTTTTATTTCACAAGAATGAACTGCAAGTTCACTATAGAGAACTGCAATTATGAATCCCCTAGTATAAATCCACTTTTTAGGCGTGATTTCAGCTCCAGTTTCAGCCTCTACTTGCAGAAGAAATTTGCAGCAATGCAGAGCAGAGCACCATCAAGCATCCAGGACTAGCTGCCAAAGTACACCTCCAGTGTGCCTGATTTTCAGCCAAAGCTTCGTTCCAGTCTTCATGCATCTTCTCATGCCCTGTTCCTTGGGGTGTTTAAGACCAGGTTGGATGGTGGCCCTGCATGTGGCAGGGGGATTGGAGCTTCATGATCCTTGAGGTCCCTTCCAACCCTTGCCATTCTGTGATTCTGTGATTCTGTGATTCTCCACATTATCAAAGCCACAACACTCAAGAGCAATAGGAGAAAGACCAGCTGGGGAGGAAATCCAGTTCCACTGCTTTGGTCAAAGGCAGGAGGTGCTCTTGACTCTCTCACAGTCCCATGGGTAGCAGTCCCATGGATATTTTCTGCCAGCATCCCCAGCTTTCCTCTCCTCTCCCTGGAAGAAAGAATTCAAATCAGATCCTTCCTTCCCTCTCCACAACACTAGATGGAGAGTTAGAAGCAGGCAGGTGCAATGACTACAGGCAAATTTCTAGATCTTACATTGGCTGAGCCAAACAAACTGAACCAAATCAAACTAGAACATGGCCAGCATTTGTGCAAATCTTCTCTGAAATAAACGGCATGATTTCTTTTTTACCATAATTTCTTTGTTCATGTTAGAGAGAGATTTCAGAACATTTTAGGACTGGACTCTCATATTGTTGGAAAAGCTTCCTATCAGTATCTCTTCGAACTAGAAAAACAACCATACATGGCACTGATGCCCTAAAGCATTTCTTACCTCTCAAAATATATTTGCTATATTTTGTTTATACATTTACTACTAAGTGCAATACTTCATTTTGGTAGCCTGGTTTTGTATGGTATTAGATCTCCCCTTATAGATAAGAGCACTATTCTCATAGTTAATCTTATTATATATTTATTTTCTCATTCTTGTTGACAGTCCAAGCTAATTGTTTCCAGATGTCAGCTACAGGTTTCTTATATTTTTCAGTATCAGAATGATTTTATCACTAGAGCTATTTTGATACATTCTGAACAATGTCATTTATTCTACCAGACAAGATTATGGCTGGAACAGGGTGCTGTTGTGACATTTCTTGACCCAAATTCAAACAACATAGATAATCTAAGATGAAATGTGGATGGTTTGTATGAATTAGGTAAGTTGTGCCACAGATCAGTCATCATATGATATCTTGATTTCTCACTTTGCTTGTATGGATCTCATTGAGATCTTCAGATCAAGATTTATCAGATTTTTCTGATATGAAAAATGTTAAATGGTAATTTATAGTCTTCATAGATACGTAGTCTTCTATGGATATGAAACCAAGGCAAAGTATTGTTCAGAGCATTCAATTTATCTAACTAGAGAAGACAAATTACTCCTAAATCATGTAGGAAATACTGAATGTTCAGGTGGTGGGTAAGAATTTGGATTGCAAGGAAGAATAAAGACAGGAGATCATCAAAGATTTGAGAGGGGGTATATCACTTTCCCCATAGTAACTACATTAATCAGACCACATCAGGTGGAGAGCCATGTCAACTACAGCAAAGTTTATTTATTTCTTGAATGACAGGATTTTTCTGATCATTTGTTTGCTTACATTAATTTAATGTAACTAATATTTTAAGGACCATTTCTTTCAAGCTACAGATAAGGGAGATGATAGTGAAACAAGTCAAGTGTTTGTCCAAAATATTTCTCCTGAAGTCATAGCCTGTGGAATATTTTTGTTGATAAAAGTTTGTTGAAAAAGTTTTGATACTCAGAGCCACATAATTATCGTATTATTCTTGACCTGATAGAATTCCAGGAAAAATAGGAAATAAAAAATGTCATCTTTCCAGGTAAAAAGCAAGCTAAGAATGAGATTTGAAACTAGTAAGAAATGGGACATTGACCAAAGCAAAACAATTTTGCATCAGGGTAAAGATCACTGGCTGCTAAAAAGCTGGACATTCTCTTAAGAAGAGTAGAAGAGTATTCTTACCTGTAAGAGTACTGAGATTCTCAGTATTTCAGTGGTGAAAAAATGAATGTCTTTGTATAATCTTACGATATGTAGCATGAGTGCATTTTTTTAGATAAAATTCATCTTTCACTCAGAGAGAAGAGTCTGTGCCTTCCTTTTGTAAAGAAATTCACCAAAAGCAAATTAAGGCTAATAGGATATATAGTGATTACCTAAAATGAAGTCAGGCTGTAGAGCCTGAGAAATTCTCTTGTTGCATACTATTTCAGTTACAGAGAAAAATGAATTAATAGTCAGATATTGGATTCAAACGTGCACTAAATATTCAAAGGCATTTCCCATTTGTATTAAAACTTTTTACTACAAGTGAACAACTACAAGAAGTGAAAAAACTTACAGAAAATGCACATGATCATATATATTACTCCATGTGAAATAGCAGATGAATTATGAATAGCCCCTGGCAGGTAGATCTGATAATAAGTGCAAATTATTTAGAAAAGATGCCTGCACTCAGATATCAATATGTTCATGAATATGGATCTGTTCCTTATTTAACATTGTTTTAAGTGTATTTCTATAGCTTAAGTGTCTGAAACCAGAATCTGGTACTTAATATTTCAGTTGTGGCTAATTACTCTTTGTTTTCTCTGCAAGGTGAACCACTAGCAGTTGTTTTATATATAGTTTCAACAAGTATCTAAAGGAAAGTTAATTACATTTACTTGACCTGAGTGAGGACTTACCCAAAATTCTGCATCTAGTTTGAAAGCCCTTGGCTGTGGTCCAGAAAAGTTTTGAGAAATAGGAAAAGAATCCAACAGAGGAATATTAAAATGGTTTGCATTTAGAAGGAAGTGAAAAAAGCTGGACATGTGAACTGAACAAAATCTTCCAAAACAAATATTTTCAAGTTATAATTTCAACCCCGAGAATTATTCTGTGTTGTGCTTGTAGCAAAGTTTCATTTCAGGAAATCACCAGCAGAAGTTTCAGAAAGCGGTTCCAAGGCAAAACTGTGAACACTTTTCAGATAATTTTCTTAAAATCCTTTACGGTTGCTCAAAGCTAAAGAGAATCTGCAGGTAATACTAAAAACTGTGCAGAAGGACTTGACAGGGAGTGAGCTCCTGGCAGTAATAAGTCAGAAGGCAGAGAAATGTAGAAACTGCAAGTTTTGTAAAAATTGTGCACGCAGACACACTTTCTGTCTGCTCTTGATAAGGGACCCATGGAACTGTGATGTGATAAACCTCAGGATTCTTTCAGCTGTGAAGTTCTTTCTGTCACTGCCATTGCAAAACACTGCAATTAATTATGACATACAATAACTATATATTTTAATGATCTGATACTGACACTCAGCTACAGAAACCATTCACTTTGTACTCCTTATATCTTCTGACTTTTATGATGAAAATTTTGTTTTTTTCACTGACACTGTTCATATTATTTTAAAGATTTCCTTTAAACACAAATTTCATCAATTTAAGTGTGCATTTCACTGGAAAAAAAAAATAGTAGATGGTATAAAGAAGTACTCCATCAGTGTTAGAATAATGAATCATAATTTCAATTAACTTATGGTATTCAAAACATTTCACTTACTTTTCGGTGCACAGTTTGAAGCACCTTAGGTCAAGATTACAACAATGTTCTTTTTATTATCATAATATGGGAAAAGTGCATGTACAACACCCTTAACAACAGTATACTAAAACTTAAATCATGTCATAGATAGAAAGAGATTTCCCAAATGATAGCGTCAAATGGGGAAAAAAAAATAACCTAGCTGACTATCAGATGAGTGCACCTGACTGGGACAACACAATCTACTATATCTTGTCAGACACATGATGTTTAGCTATTTCAGGAGTTATTCAAATACATTAAACACCGAGTTTCAGTTGGCTGAAATGCAGTTCACATATTTTGATTTTTTTTCTTGTCTGATTTCCTTTTAAGTTGTAGAGAACAGCAAAATAAGGCACAGAAGATTTTCCTTATGCAAAATGAGTTAGTGTCTTATGTGACCTGTGTTCCAGATGTATTTTTCCCAAGAATTTTACAGAGAAAATTTGAGTAACATTAAAAAAAAAAAATATAAGGGTCAGGAACAGAAAAAGCAGTTTCAGAAAACTAATAATAAATTGAATAAAAGTTAGTAATGACCAGTCACAAGCCATAACAACATTATTCTTCCTAATGACCATGTTCTTGGGCAGAGAAGCTGTCAAGGACAAACTAAGAAAAGGTACTTACACTTCTGCTATCAACAACAAAATTGCTACTTGTGACAGAATAAAACTGCCAGTGAAGTCTATTATATCCTGAAAAAGAGTGCACATTCACAAGCAGGGGTTGGAGAAAGGATTTCCTGCCTCTGGCCTGAAAGTGCATTTAGCCTCAACACCAAGACTGCCTCACTGTAAAGGGTTTGGAGATGTAAAGGCTGTTAATGTACCAAGACCTCACCTTCAGCAGCGAGTTTCTGTCTGCTTCTGCTTCTTTCTTGTATAGCAGCAGCAGTGGAGGAAGAGACTGTACAGGAACACTACAATAGTCTGCGTATAGGACACAATGTATACCCGAAAACCACAGAAATGAGAGACATGGGAAAGCATAATGTATTTAAGCAAAATTTCAGTGTAATGTTATCTAGGTCCATAATTGCCCTGCAGAAACTACACTTGATTCATTTGATCATAAGCATAAATTTCAAATTATTATGTTAGTCTTCTTCTTAATTGCAGTTTAAATATCTCAGGCACCCATGCATTCCATTACAGGTCCATTTGCTAGGTGTTAGTAATCCAAACTATTCAACCCAAAAATCATGGATAGTAAAACAAATTTTCTCATAAGATTTTCTATTTTTTTTGCTGGCACTCAAGCTTTTAGTAGTAGCTTTTCAAGAACATTTTTCATGTCCTGATCAGGTCTTTCTTTTCCAGGCCTCCACATGAACCTCGAAATTAATAAAACATAGACATGAAAAATAAATTCAAGGTTGAAGTTCAGTTCAAGTTTCAGAGATAGATTGCTTGACTTCTTTTTTCAACAGTATTAATTGACAACTAACTCCATTCTTTGGTCCATCCACAGTAGATTTCCCTCATTTTCTCAGTTTCATTGTTTAATTTCTGTTGGTTTTTTTCTGGTAGTATGTTTTTTTTTTGTTAAAAAGCAGTATATTGATAACCAGCTTGTTTTCCTTACACAACAACTGAAAAAATATAAGATAAAGGAAGCCCTTAATCAATATTTTGTTTGCCTATTCTTGTAGACATTACTTACACTTATATTCTGATTTCACCATACTATGTTATCATCTTTTACAATATCACTTTCAGAGACACTGGAAACAGATTTCTGTCTGGAAAGATCTCATTGCATTCTGCTTGTTATGGACAGACTTATTTTAATTTCAAAAGAATGTTGATAAAGAAGTTTGGGGTTCCAAATTTTTAGATTAAAATCTTTTAAATCTAAATGAATTGAAAACAACTACCACTGGAATAGTCATTTTTATGATCAGCACTAATTATACCAGCAAATTTAACCAAATAGACATAAATTTATATCTATTCATGTGAAGTACTGACAGTCAAGAATTTAACCTATGGCAGTGGTATGATCATCTTCAGAATGCCAAACCACTCTGAATTAATATGAGTGGATATTGCTAGAACATTGAATTTAGATTACAATTTCCATTCCTCCTGAGTCTGAGAACAGGGTAGTTTTGTGCACTTAATTGCATCTTCAAGCATTTCCTGTGGAAGTATGAAAACATAGATAGGACCATGAGGAATGAGCACATTTAGCAAACTTTTTAAAAAATTTCCAGAGGTATTACTTCTTTATTCTTACTTAGTTAACAGATTTACAGTTATTACTGCCACATAATGTTTTTCTTTTCCCAAAGATTAAGGTCATCATATTTTGCTTGCTCATACAGAAGCTATACATACGTAGTTAGATCCTAATGAATCACTAACAACCACTCCAGGTGATCAAACTTTCTTGGCTTTCAGCCTTATGTACACAATGTATCTCAAGCATGTATTTATGGTTCATTAATGTACCATCTCCGTATCTTACAGCTTTATTATTTTTATTTTTATTATTTTTATTTTATTATGCAGCAAATCTGGAGAAATATTCTTACATGATACTAATTTAGAAAAAATTTCTGTACACTGCTGAATTTTTATTAGGGGTTAATATGTAAAGTAGATTTTAGTAATACATTGAAATTGTATATGCTAAAGAATATCTGTTGTGGTTTATAATCTTAGTCCGAGTTTGATAGCGCTATGAATCAAAGAAAATGCCACTAATGTATACAATAGCAAAACTCACTTGTTGGTCTTTTTATTTGTACAATGTTCTGTAAAGTCTCCTTTTTTTTCTATGACACAATCTCACTTACAGGAGCACGACAAGTCAAACAAGAAACACGATATCAGTCCAACTGATCGCAGTCTCAAGCAGCTTTCAGTTTGGACTTGATTCATATTTTGAAGATTATCTTCAGAAGTAAGATATAATTAACTACTTTAACTACCTTAAGAAGTCAGAAAGCTTATGTTCCAAAGGCTCAAGTACAGCACTGAGTAGTATCAGGTCATCAAAGGTCAAGCCATTTAACTCTCTCCTCTGCAGTACTGGATACTTTGAGATTATATGCATAACGTTTTCTACCACTAACTTACAAGCTATGATATTAAGAGGCCTTTGAACTTCAGTACGCCTTTAGGGATGTTTATTATTAATTTTATGGGTCTTGTATTAAGACACCTGAGCCATTTTACCCAACTCCCTGCATGCTTTTCTATTGTAATCTAGATCACCCCACTTACATATACTATCAGGAAATCATCCTTCCATACCATTTGATACTGTAATATTACTCTGCTTAATGCTTTTCATTGGAACCACTAACACTATTCCAAGTAGTCTTGAGTTGTTTCCAGAACAACAAAAACTGTGAAGCAAGAGCATATTAACTTCGTACAGAGCTGCCATTATGATTACTAGTGTGACTGTAGGTGTGACACAGACTTGCAGAGGTCTTCTCAGCTGTTAATCTAGATGGGTTTGAGGTTGCTTGTGATTTACAAAAATGCCATGATTATTCATTGCTCTCAATTCTTTTGTCCAAAATAAATTGAAAGTTCCTTAAAATTTTGGGCTAGGGACTACAAATCAATTTTGAAATGATTGACTGTAGTATTCTGACTGTACTTCCTTGATACGTAAATACACCTATTAATCCACTGTCCCAGCCAACAAAGGTACAAATTGCACAGAATCACAGAATCACAGAATTGCCAGGGTTGGAAGGGACCTCAAGGATCATGAATCTCCAACCCCCCTGCCACATGCAGGGCCACCAACCATCCCACCTAATGCTAAACCAGGCTGTCCAGGGCCCCATCCAATCTGGCCTTGAACACCTCCAGGGATGGGGCATCCACAACCTCTCTGGGCAGCCTGCTCCAGTGCCTCACCACTCTCTCTGTAAAGAATTTCCCCCTGACGTCCAACCTAAATCTCCCTTCCCTCAACTTAAAACCATTTCCCCTTGTCCTGCTGTCACTCACCCTTTCAAAGAGTTGATTCCCCTCCTCTTTGTAGGCTCCCTTTAGGTACTGGAAGGCTGCAATGAGGTCACCCCGCAGCCTTCTTTTCTCCAGGCTGAACAAGCCCAGCTCCTTCAGCCTGTCCTCATAGGGGAGGTGCTCCAGTCCCCTGATCATCTTTGTGGCCCTCCTCTGGACCCTCTCCAACAGCTCCCTGTCTTTCTTGTACTGCGGGCTCCACACTTGGACGCAGTACTCCAGATGGGGCCTCACAAGAGCAGAGTAGAGGGGAACAATCACCTCTCTGTCCCTGCTGGCTACCCCTCTCTTGATGGAGCCCAGGATACCGTTTGCCTTCCGAGCCACAAGGGCACACTGCTGGCTCATATTAAGTTTTTCATCTATCAGGACCCCCAGGTCCTTCTCCCCAGGGCTGCTCTCAAGGACCGCTCCTCCCAGTCTGTATGGATGCCTGGGATTCCTCCGGCCCAAGTGCAAAACTCTGCACTTTGCCATGTTGAACCTCATCAGGTTCACCCGGGCCCACCTTTCTAGCCTCTCGAGGTCCCTCTGAATGGCATCCCTTCCTTCAACCGTGTCAGAAGTTGATCAGACAAAGCCCTATAGAGACTTGTACTTATCTCACAAGACACAAAGCAGAGAACTCTCTTACTGTTCAGTTGGTTAAAAGATCTTCCGACACTGACTTACCTTCACCATTCACCTACTTCTATATTCTCCCTCCTTCCACAGCAGTCTGCATCAAAGCCCAGAGAAAGGTCAAACTGTTCAATTAGATTCACTAATGCTAACAGTTAGAGTTCAGAATGGAGCCAGTTCTCAGGATCAATTCAGAGAAGTTAAAGGCACAAGGCAGCTTATTAGTTTAGCTCATATAAATAATACTTGGTCAGACATTCACAAAACATGTCATAAACTTTACAGCAAATAACCCAATTGAAGTACATTGAAGTACTTCAGCCAACAACATGACTCAGACCAAATCCCTATGTTCACAGTCAGCCACAGCAGAGGATGTAAATACACTCAAATTCTGGAGAAGCATGTAGCATCCTGCTGTACACCATGTCATATCAAGCACGGATGCACTAAGGGCCTCAGGAAGTGTGAGTTTCCATATGCAGTTGAGGAAGACCGAAGAAGTTGGAGGAAAACAGGTGATATTCTGGTAGCAGAAGATTGGCTGTTGCTAGAAGGACGATGGCTGGAATGTGCCTTTGCATAGAAAGCACAGTAAAGCATGTGGAGAATCTGAAACAGACATATGTTCATGATACTTCAAAACTTCCAAGAAAAGAAGACAGACATAACTACTACAAGTGGGTGTGAATAAAATTTGACTGTTAGCAAGATAAAGATACATCATGCTGGTTTTCAATCACCAGCTTATTGAAAAACATTAGACATTCACTCATAATGCTCAAGAAGGAGTCATTTTTGTGTTCAATATCAGTGACAAAACAAAGGAGAAGAATGCATGTTTTATCATTTCTTTGAAGTTAGCCCAGAATGAAACTGTTGCCTGACTCTGAATATATACTGTGCAGAACATGAGTAACCCCACTGAGATTAGAATGAAAGCTGCTGTTTCCTAAAAGAATGAAGTTACTGGAAAATATATTCTCCCAACATCAAATTTTATTTTATGTTTTGTATATATCCAACCACTCTATTAATGAGTTGACATTCCCTGAGCCTGTACTTCTGTATGTGGGCACTGTTTCTCATAAACAGCTTTTTATAGGTGTGTTTCTACAAAAATTTAATGCAGTGCAGCAGAAAGATTAAGTTCATCGTTCAGTTAAATGTAGAGATTTCCCATGTAAAAGTGTGACAGTGGTACTTCCTTGCCTTGAGCCTGAACGTGGTTAATCTTATACAAAAAGTACAGTAACTGGATATTGACCATGTTGTCGCTTATGTCTGCTTGGAACAAGAACAATTCTAGTAAAGCCAGGGGATTTTATTTTGACACATGAAAGGAACATCATTATTATAGAGAGCAGCTGAGCAGGTCAACTGTTAAACAGCTGTAAATCAGTTCAACTTGCAAAGAAATGTTTTGAATCAGATAGACTTACCTGCATGTGTTTTACCTATATGAACTGTTACAGTGATTTTCATGCATTTTTGCTGGAGTAGAAATTAGATAAAAGTAATAATAGTAATATAATAATAGTAATAGTAATAAAAAAAAATAAAACAATAGTAGTAAAGAAATAACAGTGTTTAGTATTCTATATCATTTTACACTTCCCCCTTCATGCCAGACAAGGAGAAGCATACTTTGAAAATAAATAGTCATTAATAAGATCTCACACATAACTGTAGTGCTTTCTGTGAAGGAATGAAAAGATCCTGAAGCTGATACATCAGAATAACAGCTCTTTGCATTATCATAGAGCAAGTAGTAGAAGACAGAGGGACGGATGTTGAAATGCGTGGTAATATTTTGCTTCTTCAACTCATTTTCTTGCTGCCTGCATATGACAAAATACCCAGTCGGCAACTTTGCTCTGATTTATAGGAAAGGCCATCTAAACCCAAGCAGGCATTTTGCTAAGTATCAAGATATCTTTCTGTGTGTATACTCCATATAGTTGAAAGGAAATTGAAAACTGAAGTATTAGCAAGGCTAAACAATAGGACTGAGTGATGCTATCTTTAATCACTGTCACTTTTAGTAATTTTACTTTCTAGAATTGAATAGCTTGTTTATCATAATTAAGATTACAAATTTAGAGGAGTTCTCTGCTTGTCATGATGCTTCCCTATAAACAGAAAGTCCAATTTCATCTAGTGCGTTATTGCTATGCTACCAGGTTAACACTACAGTGCAGAGAAAGAATGTTGAAAATACCCTTGCAGTTCTTATCTACACTTTGCAGTTCCTCTGAGGTCAACATGTGGCTTGCACCAAAGCCAGACCCTCCTAGAAACTGCAGTTCTTTCCGGCTGTCAACTCTTTGACATCTAAAATATCAGTTTTTCAAGATGTGCTTAACTAGGCTGCAGTAGCAGCACTCAGTGATTGTTTATTTTCCAGAGGCAAACAGTATTAACAGGTTTTTTTACAACAGAAAAAGAAAAAAACCACTGTAGGGTCAATACAGGGTGCACAAAGAAAGTGAGGAAACTTTATGAAATTAATACTTGCAGAAACTTACATGTTTATCCAATGATAGAAAATAAATGGAAGTATTGGCATCAACATTTGTTTAAGTAAAGGCACATTAACAAAAATTGTAAGTATTAATAAAAGCTGATAAAAGTTTGGCAATATCCCTGAAGAAAATTGCTGAAGTCCAGAATCAACATACCAAAACCTTCTCTATATTAAAATAGTATATCATACTTGCCAAGTGACCAAAGGGAAAAGAAAGTCACAGGAGATGATTTTTCAGTGTTGCTTTTGTTTATTTTTTTGCAATTATCTTCAGCATGGAGACCACAGCTGGTCCATGTGTGTACATCCTGTAATTCATACAAGAGAAAAGTAGGTAAATCATACATTTATGAAAGCAGAAAACTCATTTCTCCACACAGTCAATTCAGTGTAGAATGGCACATGAATCTAAGCTCAAAAATTAGCATATACGTGTTGAGGTCAGAAGGCAAGATCTGCATACCAGGACCCTCCACACAATTAATTTTCCATTAAGGCCACAAACATATCACAATTGCAGCTTGAGAGGAGAACTCCAGTCACCTGTCAAACCAATAATGATCTTTTGTAAAAGTCTCATCTACAATGTCCTTCACTAAGTTTCACTTTAATCTGCCATTCCTTTGAAGTAAGCTGAGCTGAACATGCCCAAATATCAGTGCAAAGTCCAGACAGGATAGGCATATTTTTGAACAGAGAGCACAAGAAAGTCTTGGGAATGTATAAGCCTTTATTTGAATCATATCTGTATTCTCCTGTTTGCAAAAAATAGAAAACTATCTCAGCAGCTTCTTGACAACTCAGCTAGAGCAGTGGGCAGAAAAAATAATAATTCATGGCCAAATCTTGTATTCCAAGCAACCACTGGAAATATTCCATGAACCACTTAGTGGTCTTTCACAATGCATCTCCAATTAAAAGCACTAACTGTTTCAAGACAGAGTTTTGAACAAACCTCTGCTGCTGATTGCAACCTCTGTACAGTACTTGCTCTTTTCCCTGAGAAAGAGATTTGGAGGTGAATTCCAAAATGTAGCCCTGCATGTGGCAGGGGGGTTGGAGATTCATGTCCCTTGAGGTCTCTTCCAACCTGGGTCATTCTGTGATTCTGTGATTCTATGTCTCCATATTACTCTGGAAGGGTCCATCAGAGAGTTTTCCTGGTAGGAGAAAAATCACCTCGATAGCTCTGCTGTATCTTCCCCCAGTCATCAGGACACAACACAGGACATAGGAAAAAATTTTGTAGCACCTCTGGGAAGCAGGGAAACACCAAGAATGCTGAAGGTACACTCATCTCTATCTTAGCAACATGTGCCACATCCATTTCTGCCAGAGCAGGTTGAAGATGTTATTTCACACAGTTGTTTTGCCACTTTTTATTTTAAAAGCATAATGTCTTCACAGTTCTGTTGTCTACATCTTATCATGTTTAATAACAGTGGAATAGATCTAAAGATTCTTCCCTTCTTTGTTGATTAAAATCTTTTAATCTTCCCATGAACACTAAGTAGAAATACAATACTGCTGAACAGAAAAAGAACATTGACTCCTCATCCCACACCTTTGCCAAGAGGAAATCTTTTCAATAGATGTGGCAGAAAACTGAACACGACTTTCTCAGCAAATCTCAGAGTTAAAAAAGTTTTCAGAAACAGTTTCAAGAAAAATATCATTTTTCTTAAAAGCAATTTCTCTTTTGCCCTGTAAAGTGAAAAAGATGGACTTTGACGGTCTTTTGAATGCAGCCAACAAGTCTATAGCAATGGGCTAACTGTTCTAAATTTTTAACAGCTGTTGTTACTGAAGCAGATAACGAAATTTACAGCAGGTGACTCATGATGACACTTTGCTACTGTGAAATCTACAGATGTAAAATTATCATGTTGCATATTTTAAGGAAAATATAATGTCTTCTGGCTGAGTTTTGAGATCCAATAGAGTTGCATTTTACAGTGTTTGATGGTTTCCATAATTTGCAGGTGTCAACTCTTTAATTCAAGACAGCCAACTGTAATTTTGCCGTGTTATTTTTGATGTTGTTTAGTATTTCTAAGAAAAAAATATAACAGTTCAGCTCAAATAAATCCTAAGATCCTAAGATACTCCCACAGAATGTTTGAGCAAGTTCAAGAAAATGCAGCACAAAACTCTTTTTAGATCCCAGCTTTTCAGACCAATTTCAGAAGGTTTGAGATATTGTATTGAGATACTGAGATATTAACATTTTTTTTATTATTACAGAGAAAAAAAAAAAAAAAAACAGATCAGGGTGAGAAGAGCATTCTAAAACAAGAATTTCTTCCTTGCCTCCCCCACAATTACTCTTAATTCAATAACTACCTAAGAAAAAATGGGATAGGAGTTCATCATCTAAGTTAATTGAGCATCTGACAAAAGAAGTCTTACTCATTAATAACATGATAATTGTTGCCTAAAATATATGAATAAAACAAAATTTAAAACCATCACTGTGCTGTTTCTCAGCAGTAAGAGCACAAACTTGCTTTAAGTGCCCTTGCTTCCCACACAGACTGCACATTCTGCTCACATTTATAGCAGTTAATTCTTTTCCATCTCAGCAAAATAAAACCACAAGAGTGTAAGACAGAACATACCAGACAGATTGTACTACAAAGGTTTTGTAAAACCTGTGTTTGGACAAGAAAACAAAAATTGCATGACATTTGAGGGATTTAGCCAGTACAAATCCCAAGGCACCAGTTCAGAGTAGTGCATTAATTTGTTTGGTAACTTTAAGAGCAGTTAAATGGCAATAGGCATTTAATTAAAGAAAATGTCATGGAACTGGAAGCACATGATGAATCTAAAATATACATTACTCTTTGGGGAAAAAAGGTGTTCCACCTTCCATGTAATACAATTAAAATCTTACAATTCAAAGACATTGTGACAGCTCAGTTACATTGCCCTTTATTTCATACTCCATTAGAGAAAAGAGATGACTAAGGATTTTTGCAGTCTCTTATGCAGCTATTTTAGCTTTAGCTAGGATGGAATTTTCTTCTAAGTGTCTGGTATGATGCTACATTTTGGTTCTAGGAGAGGAACGCTGATGACACACAGTGTTTATTATTGCTGCTAAGCAGTGTTCTACAGAGCCAAGGCCACTCTTGGAGAAGGGCCCAAGGAGCTGTGAGGGAACAGAACTAGAACAGCTTACTTAAACTGACCAAAAGGGTATTCTGTGACATACAATAACAAGTGGAAGGAGTTTTGAAGGGAATGGGAGTTCATCTTGCTCTCTTCATCTCAACTCTTGGGGGAAGAGTTGTTTTATATATATATTTATATGTATATATGCCACAATTACTATCATTTTCCTTTTCCCTATCTCAGTAAGTAGGTATACGTCAACCCATGCATTCTACTTAGTTTTGTTTTTTTTCATTGTCTCACCTGTCTCAGTGGGAAGGAGGGGAGTCAGCAAACAACTTTGTGATGCTGAGCCACCTGCCAGGTTAAACCAAATAGTAACATAAATTGTAAGCTCCATTTTCTCCATTTTAAAATACAGTTTAAAAGTCTGTATGTTGCTGATGGTATCAGTGAAAAGTGAACACTCAACCCTGGCTACCAGAAATACCTAGGTGAGAAATGAAATACATTAATGCAATTGCTTTTTACCTAGAGTAAACGTGCTCAAATTCTTCACTGAAATTTCCTTCTTGAAAGACAAAATATCTTGCACTTGCCTTTCTAAAAACATTACCAATCTGGAAAGTACCAGTAAGAAAAATATACTTTCAAACTTCCAGTGTTATGCCAAGTTAACAACAGACAGATTTAGAAAATCTGAGAGTTATGTCTGAGTGTTTACCCTGAGGTCCAAGCAGGCACTAAAGAACATGTGTATATCTCTACCAAATGAGGTACTCACATAATATACATGGTTTTGTTATCTTAAATACAGTGTTATTATATTTTGGGTCTTAGATTCCTGAGAATGAGATAGATCACATTATCTAATAGATCAGCTTTCCTAGTATTGAGTACTATACCCAAGAGCACCATTTTCAAGAGATGATGTTTCAGGGAGTGAGAGTAAGAAACATAATAGGTGGTTAAATCAAAGAATGTGCCAGCAACATACCTGCAGCCCAAGTGAATGAGTTGTACTGTTGTTTGGGGAATTATCCAAGTAAATACCATGCACTTAACCAGCTTTTTGAAAATCATTTTAGGGAAAGAAGAATCTACCCAGAACTAAATCAAATTCTTCATACTGCTGTAATTCCAGCCTAGCTCATAATTTTAATTCAGTAGAAATATACTACCTGATGACATTATAGGTAGATGAAGGGGTGGTGGGAGATAGAAAGAGTACAAGGCACTGCTACCAGACATCACTAATGACTGCCACTCAATTCCCACAATGAAAATTTGATTACTTGATTCAAATTTTTCTCCCATAGAACTTAGAAGAAATCTAACTTGCATACCTACTCATGTATATCTTAAACCTTTTTTTCTCATAATACACTAATGTAATCTTATGAGTCTACTCTCATAAATATAGCTTCATTTTCTTTAAACCTCCCTTTATATTCTGTCTTATCATCCCTGCAACTGGCAGATCCTTCTTTCTTAACAGCAAAGAACTGCTAAAAATTGTCCAAGTGCATGAGCAAGACGCGAACACATTCTCAAGAAGTTCAGCTTGCTGAAGGAGTTTCTCAAAATTCAGTTCTTTAGAGGTCATGGGGTCAAGTGGCCCTTTTCCTAACTGTAAACAATTCTTAGTGGAAATATAAAGAAAAATATAGATGGAATGCAAACAGCACTGCAAGTTTTAGCCTGCTTCCCCCTAAATCTCAGAGCCTAATGCATTCATCCAGCTCATGTCTTTCTCATTAAGTATTCCACAAAGAGTCCTTCTGGGCACAGCATACATTTTCAGCATCCAACCACCAGCAAGATAAAGTGTACTCAGAGGCTTAAGGGGACAAGTGCACTTAGAAGTAAAAAGAGAGGAATGCATCTGTGGGGAATCATACCCTTTTATCTCTGTTGGAAATAAAGAAGAGTACAGTATGAATAGACAAACTTCCAGCAGCAGGTGAATACTTCTGTTTTGTGTTAAATCATCTTCAGAAACAGAAATTCCAGTTCAAAAATTTCTAGATTTCTGCTGTATTTTTGATGCTTGTTGTTGAGTATTATCTGCTGTAAAATTACTATTACAAGTACATTGTTTTCAGTGGAAAAAATATGATAGACTACTTAGCATTTCCAATTTCAACCTCTACTCTCACTTTCTGGGATTAGATTCCTGATTGCTTACAGAGACCAAACATCAGGTAGGAGCACAGTGAAGTGATGAGTGGTGCAAAGAATATATAGCTAATGGTGGCAACTATGTTGAAAAGTAATGGTTTTTTAGCTAAGAAATTGCTCTCTCAGATAATTTTATTATGCTCTTTGTATCTGTTGTATTTTCCATGAAAACAAATAGGAAACATTACTTTCAGATTGACCTAAGTACTTTGATGTCATTTCCTTTTTACCATCACTTGCACTCTGAGGTATATAAATGCCACCTTTGCAGAAGTATCACCTCGAATAAAAAAGTTACTTCTCCTGCTGACAGAAGTAAAATAGTCCTCTAAGAACGCCAACTCTGAACTTGATGTACACCAGAACAAAAAGGCACATATGCACATGTTTTAACAAAGATTAAATAGAGAATGGCATTTGTCTGGAGCAGTAAATAACTCCCATGTACACTTTTCTGGCTTTTAGGCTCCTTTTGGTACTGTGTGACTTTGTGCTCTCTTCATAATCATCCAGTGCTGGCCAGTGTTGCAAACTAGTTGCAGGACTGGAGTTATATGTGCCTTTGATTAGATTTAGCCCTCTATCATGTTTCAATATTATGATTTAATCAAATCTCTTTGGGGTTAAACAGCTATAAATACTAATTTCTTTATCATAGAATGTCTTGAGTTGGAAGGGATCGTCTAGTTCCACCCACTGTTACAGGCAGGGTTGCCAGCCACTAAATCAGGCACTGGATCTGTCCAGGGCCCATCCAAGACAGGCCTTGAATACCTACTTTCAGGGTGGGTCATCCACAGTTTCTCTGGGCAACCTGTTCCTGCACCTCACCACACTCTCAGTTAAAAATTTTCCCCTGACATCTAATTATCCCCTTCAAAATTGTCCCCTGACATCTAATCTCCCATCTTTTAGTTTAAAATCATTCCCATTTGTCCTACTACTATCTGCCTATGTAAAAAGCTGTTTTACCTCCTGCTTATAAGCTCCTTTCAAGTATTGAAAGGCTGCGATGAGACTTCCCTGGAGCCTTCTCTTCTCCAGGCTGAACAAAACAAGTTCACTCAGCCTGTCTTTATAGGAGAGGTTCTCAGCCTCCTGAGCATCTTCATGGCCACCCTCTGGACCTTCTCCTAGAGCTCCACATCCCTATACTGGGAGCCTAGACACATTACTACTGATGGAGCCCCATGACAGCAGACCAGAGGGGAACAATCACCTCCCTTTCCCTTCTGGCTTCCCCTCTTGATGCATCCTGGGTTATCATTGGCCTTCCAGTTTACAAATGCATACTGCTGGCTCATATTAAATTTTTCATCCACCAGGATCCCCCAAGTTCTTCTCAGCAGGGCTGCTCTCTAGGAGTTCACCTTCCAGTCTATACACATATCTGGGATTACTCTGACCCAAGTGCAACTCCTTGCTCTTGTTCTTGTTGAAGTTCATGGCCCAAGAGGGCCATGGGCCCTCTTCTCTAGCCTGCTCATGTCCATCTGGATGGCATCCCTTCCTACTGTCTTATCAACTACACCACTCAGCTTGATGCAAATTTACTGAGGGTGCACTTATTCCCATCATCATCACCAGTCAGTCCCAAGTTGAACCCCATGGGGATACCACTTGTCACCAGCTTCCACATGCACATAAAGTTATTGACCACAGCCCTTTGGCTGTGACTATTCAACCAGCTCTTTATCCACCTTATAGTCCAGCTCTTAAATACACATCTCTCCAATTTAGAGATAAGCATGTGGTGTGGGGACCATATCAAAGGCCTTGCACAAGTCCAGGCAGATGATGTCATATACCAATGTCATCACACTGTTATAGAAGGCCACTTGACTGGTCAGGAGTGACCTGCCCTTGGTGATGTCCTGTTCATCTCACATGTGCATTAACATATCTTCCAGGAGGATCTGCTCCATGATCTCCCTAGGCTCAAACATAAAGCTTTGTATCTTTCTTGCATATGGGAATAATGTTTCCATTTTTTCAGTCACCCAGGACTTTGCCTGACAGCTATGACTTTTCAACTAGGATGGTGAGTAGCTTGGCAACCACATCAGCAAGTCCTTTTAGAACCCCAGGATGCATGTCATCTGGGCCCACTGACTTGTACACATTCAGATTCAGGTTGTCTCAGACTTGTTTCACTTTGGAGGCAGAATTTTATCCTCAATTTGTAAGAAGCTTCCTGACTAAAAGTAAAATAAAATCAAATGACCTTCCTAATTAAAATTCCACTGGATGTCAGATAGATCTTACGCACAGGAGTGATAAGTTTGACAGCATATCAATTTTTTCTGAAGTAACACTGAATTTCCGGGCTGGATGGATGTGGAACAGCTTCAGAATGGACTCAGAATTCCTATTTAGAGGACCTGAAATAGCATGAGATTTAGTGTAAACTAGACAATGGTTCAGGGTGATTCAGAACTACCCTGGAAATTTATAAGATAATATTTTACTTTGGACTAATGTTTTACTTTGATTTTTCTCATTTGCAATAAAATGATACTTACCATCTTTAAATTCAGACGACCCTCTTTGCGATTTAACCTGTTATCTAGTGTAATACAATCATGTGGAACATTTGGCAAGTCACTTTTCAACCATCAGTTATCCTTACATAGATCTCCTATTAAATCAAAAGCCTAGAATAGATTCTTCCTTTTTTTTTTCATCTCAAAGACAGCGGCAGTCAATAAAGTCATCCACTTCAAATTCAAGATATATAGCTGATGGATTTTCATACTTCAAGTTTCCAAATACAATATTCACATTGTTTGCAAAGACACAGCAACCACCTGCAACAAGTAATGGGATTTTCTGTGCTTAACAAAATCTGAATCCTATCCAGATACCTGTTAATTGAACCGCAGAGAAAGCATTTCATTCTGTGTAGTCAGGCAGTGCTATTTAGACAAATCAATATAGAAGAGAGTGCTTGGGAGTCTGAGTTTTTCAGCAGAGGTCAGGGTTAATCTGCAAATGTGTTTTATCCCTTGAAGGATTTATGTTAATCCAGTTTTGCTTCTGATGCTGCTGATTCAAAGCTTACATCATAACAAAAAATCTCTTTTTTTAAATACTCAGCTGAAATCACTGGATCATAGGGGTTTCAAGTCCAACCTGCTAACGCAAGATTCTTACAATAGGTTACACAAGAAAGCATTCAGGAGGCTTTTGAATATCTCCAGAGAAGGAGACTCCACAACCTCTCTGAGCACGTTCCAGTGCTCTGACACCTTGAAAGTTCAGTTTTTTCCCTTGTTCCTATGGAACTTCTATTTTGTGCCCATTACCCCTTGTTCTATTGCTGGATACCACTTGACTCCTACTATTTATATATTTATTAATCATTGATGACATTTCCCTCAATCTCTTCTTGACTGAAAACCATGCTGCAATCAAGCATCCCATCTTTCTAAATCAGGTTCTGATAAGGGAGATTTCTCTCTTCTACAAATTATCTCATTTCCTTGCTTTCTGGGTTTCTTCCAAAGAAGACAGCATCTTGAGCTGCTAGTCCAGCCATCATGACTACTCTGGAGCATGCCTTCCTGGGAACATATTGCCACACCAGGCAATTTCCTTTTCTAATGCTGGGCTGGCATGGACCATATGCAAGCTACAGATCAGGCTTCTTCTGCAAATGAGACCCAGCTGACCTGGTTGTATCTGTGGAAATTATGAACATACCTACATACATTCAGAGAAGGAGGAAGAGGCTAACCCATCAGCACTTTTTTTTCAAGGGATTTAGAAGATGCAAGCCAAACACTCCTATGATTGGACTTCTACTAATTTCCACACCAAGCTCTTGGAACTGCCTATAGCTAATGATGTCATACAGTATGAGAAACTGCAAAATATTTTAACTTTCCATGTCCAAGTTTTATGGCTAGGGGAAGGGAAAAGGAAAATCAGAACAGAGAGCCTACATTTTCTACAACAATCTAGTCTTTAAAACAGACAAGATTTCATTATCTGCCACACATCCATGTTTTATTCAGTCAGATCTAGTGTGCACTATTTCATAACTTCAGCCATTTTAGGTGAATACAAAGGAATGTGTGTACAATTTGTATGATATCCCTTGCCCAAGGCACAAAATGCACTAAGACTGCTCATGAAAAATAAATGAAATATCACTGCCTTCTCACCATACAAGGTAGCTCAGTTTGATATGATTTCAGACAGTCATGTCTCCTGACCATTATTTGACATTAATACCATCCCCTATGATGACATTTATGGTTTCCATTATATTTTGCAGCACTCCATTGATTTTGAAATCTATAGCACCTACATGAATTGTCCTTGAAAGTGTTGTCATTACTCCTGCTTGTACAAAGGTGAAGACGTGCCCAATTGATTCAGGATCAAACACTACCTACCTAGCAGTTGCCTGACAGATAAAGAAGTAAAGACTCTCAGCTTTTGGGGGGGGGGAAGGAAAGGGGGAAAAAAAAAAAACTGAAATTTTAATGGGCAAGAGATATAATTATCACCATATTATCATTTTTGTTTTTCACTACTAAACACCTGAAGTTTTACAATTGTCTTTCAAAATTCTGAAAAACTAATGCCATACTTCATCTCCACCACAGCTAGTTCCCTCAAGTCCTGGATACCTTTCTTCATGGCAGACAATTTGCCTGGTTTAAATACTAGGCCTTCCTTTCCCTCATAGCTGACAAGAGTTGCCATCATAGAGTGAAAGACTTTTCCAGTTGCTTTGTAATTGCCACTTTCCCTAGAAAGAGATCCCAGCTGCCTGGCTTCACTGCCTGCTAAGTCCATTTTACTGAGTCCACCATCCCAGCATCAGAACAACGAGGTGGCCCTGTACTCACCTGGCCCACAAATATTATCTTTTCACAAATCTCATAGCTTACTCAATATTAGGAGTTGGGTGGTTTCTGTCTTATTCCTCCTGCATTTGTGATGGCCCTGTTTAGTCTTTATCTTCTCTGAACTCATAAGTTTATCTCCTTGCTAAATGTTCTGAATTTCATTGACATTTTTTTGTCTTACTTATAGGGCAACTGATAACAGTGGTTGGTTCTCTAGTTGAACTATGGGGCTTTTGACAGGGACTGAAGTGGCCATAGGACTGGTTATGAGGGTCATGGAACCTGCAGAACCCACCAGAAGGTTTAGAGTAACGGCAGAGTCTGTCAAAAAAGGTCAGAATAATTCTACAATTGTTCATAGCAGTTGTTGTAGCAGCTGCAGGGTCCATCATGAGGGTTGGGGCAAACACAGCTGGCAATTTTATCGTAACATAAGCCAAGGCGACACAGTAGAGCAAAATAAAAAGCTTCACTGTGAATAGCCTTGGCTCTCTACAATACTGCTTAGCAGCAACTATAAACACTGGCATGTTATCAACGTTGTTTTTCTCCTAGAACCAAAACATAGCATCATATCAGGCATTCTGAAGAAAACAATTTCATCCATGCTGAAATGCTGAAACTAAGACGTTTCCTTTACTAACTCTAAGCTTCAGTGTCAATTCCAAATTAATCAAATTTATTTTTCTAAGCAGAGTCTATAAAAAAAAGATTACTTGTTTCATATATGCTGAAAGAAAATATATACAAGTGTACAACCATGTCCAGAGTTCAAAGGGTGACTTATAAATGTGCTCTTATAAATGGAAGATAGTTGAATTCCTTTCTCCCAGGCAAAAATCACTTTGGCATTTCCTAACCTAATTTTCCACTTGTTTTTCCATTAATGTCACTACAAGACTGTAAAATACAAAATACATATATAGCATTTAGCTTAGGATATTTCTTCTTATGAGTTTCTTGAGGTAATATTTTACTTATAAGGAGGTTCAGTGGTCTGTTGGTCTGCTCACTGCTGGAGGCCTTATTCTGGATATGAAACCTTGGTAGACTTGATGCACAGTAAATCCATATGCAAAGGCCAATTTGCATAGTTATACTTTGTCCTGGGACAGTTTCTTGGGCAGGCTGTGTCATCAACAACTTCAGCTGGCATAAAGACAACTTTTCTGGGCTTTTTTTTAATGAGCATTTGTTCCCACAGCTGTATGGAAAAGGAAGGAAAATCCTATTGCTATGCATTTTTTGTTATCTCTTAGGATACGTGGACTAATATGAACATCTTATTCAACCACAAACTATGAAGATTATCTGAACATTTCTCTAGAATACTGAGACAAAATGAGTTTTGGCAATAGAGGAAAAAACCACCTGTTGTTTGCATAGGAGTTTGACTTGATATCAGAAAAAGAATCAGATAAAAAATTTCAGGTCTTTACACTTGGGGAATATGAATAACTTCTTAGTCCTCCTTCACTTACAAGCTCTGACTGAAGGCAACTCAGAGTAGCAGACAGATAAGGTTGGAGAAACCTTTATTTTTAGAATTTCATATACCAGCCTCTGAAGGGTGACCAGAAAACAGCAGTGTGCCTTTAATCACACTACCAGAATGAAATGGCTTTTACCTGCTCAGCATTATGTGCTCAGGGAAATTGTTCACACAGGGATCTTGACTTCCAATTCCACCATTACCTTGCCCACAGAGAAATACAAAATTGTCTGTGGGAAAAAGCGTTATAAACTGTGGAAGAGGCTGGCCATGAAGCAGCATGACATAAGGCTGCACAGGTGCTGTCTGTAGCACTGGCAGCTCCTTGCCTTGGTATGCTCTTCATACAAGTCTGTGTTGCACACTGGGCTACCTTTACAGCTGGAGCAAGACGCTGAGTCTGCCACTGTCTGTCTCTGACTTGACTCCAACTGCTGTCTGCAGACCAACACTGATACCCAATGCCTGAATGGGATCTGTATGAAGCAGGCACTTGCCACAGTCAGCTCCACCCTTCTCATGTTTTAGCACTGATAAGATCTGGGGCAGTCTTTTGGAAGCCATCAGCATTGCCTGAGATGAAGAGTCGTATCAATTATCAGTCAACAACAGCTCAGATTATGCTAAAGACAGTTTGTTCAGTCTCCCTCATACAAAAATATGCATATTTCCCATCAGTTGCAGGGTTCTCATAAAAAATACACAGAAGAAAAGCTTTCACAGTGGGCTTCTTGTGACTGATGTACTACACTGCTACACATGCTATACACATGCTACGTGTGACTAATGTGTAGCAGCTTGAAACTGCATGGCATGTTGTGCCATAGTGTCTATATCTGGATTATTCTCTTTCAGCAGGTATCAAATACGGGTTTCTCTGTTCTTTTATTAAAGTAATTTTTGCTGACTGAAAATAATACAATATCTCTTGAGGCTTCAGAGGCTTATTAAAAAGGTACCTCATTTTTTCCTTTTTATGCACACACTTGGGGTCCCTACAGTTTGTGTTTGATTAGTAAAAATGAATGGAAATAAAAATGAAAAAACAAAAGACATAAGTCTCATGGATTTATTTTATCCTGAGAATCTTCAGGAAGTAATATTTTTCAGCCCCTAATCTTAATGATATATCAGGCAGAAGCTGTGCCTCTCCATGAGCTTTGCACATTAATTAAGCTGCACTTTATATTCTTATCTGAACTAGTTCACATTATAACCATCTTAAAAAAAAAAAAAAAAAAAAAAAAGTCCTACTTATAAAAGAATTAATTTACACAAGGTAATGAGAAGAGCCAGCAGTCTTTGGGAATAGCTGATTTGATAGTCTATTAAGAGCAAAAGCTTTTACAGAAAAGTCTTAATCTATCTGTTTATAAAAAAAAAAAAGTAATCTGAAAGATTACTTTTACATTACCTTTACAGGATTCTGTATGGGCCTTCTGACTACTCAAATACAGTCAAAGGCTCGCTACATAATGTTTATAGATATGCAATTAAATACAGATTAAACACTGCATTTACTGTAAAGATTTTTTAAGTTGCCAAACACTTTGCTGATAGCAAACAGTACATCTTTAATACAGCTCAGTGAAGTGAGGTGACTAATAATGCAGTTCTCCATTTACTGAAATAACAAGTTCAGAATATTCACTTTGATATTCATGCTCAACACAAAACTACTGAAGCCTTACTTTAGAAAGCAGTTGGTGTTCTATGAAGTTTTGTTTTGAAAGCACAGCCCAGGGTCTCCGCCAGTCATCTGTGAAAAATCTAATCTAGATCCCAATGTCAAAGGCTGAGATAGCCAAATTTCTGCTGCAGTGATTCTTGTAAGGGTCTCTTTCCCACTCTTCAAGCTTATCTCACTCTCTGCAGCGTCTACACAGCCTCTGCAACAAAGGGCATACTTTCCTGTATGAAACAGGCCCTGTAACCAGAGACTGTCCTTAATTAAAGTCCAATCTGAAGTCCATAATTTTTCAGGTTTTCAACTTCTGATTTCTGATTCTGATTCTGAGGTGTTCACCTAACCCTGTGTTCCTAATGTCACATGTCAGTGCTCAGTCGGGCAAACCCTGACAGCTCAATTCTAACCCAGGTATTTACTAAAATATCAAAAGTACACAGCTGATGAGAACACCAGTTCTGTCACTTCAAAAGGCATACATCTGTAACTGCAGCAATAGCTAATGTTCTCCATTACTCCTCTCACCCTTCTGTTACAGGCCGTCTCTTGCTTCCACCACTGTGCTCAGCAGTTCAGCTAGATCGCCTCCCTACCTTGGAGCCTTCACAACTAGGAATTTCCACTACACTCACTTTCCTGACTGTTTCATATACATTCCTATAAGTTGGTAATAAGAAGACATCAGAATTACAACACTTTTTTTTACAAATTCTTAGATCATTTGGTTTGAACTGGGAGCAATTATGTGAGGAATCTCTTCACAGTTCCTTAGTACAATTTATCATCACCCACAAAAAAAAAAGCAAAAAAATGTGATATCAGCCTTTCCAAGACTCGAAAACTTTGGTTTTCCCATTTTCAACCTAGAGTTTTCTATCTGAACATTGTGAATTAGAAGATAAAATGTGGCATTAATGTATTATTGTGTTTTATGTCACATCAAGAAAGCAGGATATGTGACTGGGGAGGCATCCAAACTGTTAGCAAGCAGCCAGCCATGGTGGCAAGCCACTATTCTGCAATACCCTAAGTTATCACTGCAGTTGCAGTCACTCACTGGCTTAGATGCATTTCATAGAAGCGTGCAATATTCATACAGAGTTTTCCGCTACATGTGACATTTATACTGTGCACACTGCCATTTTATTTAGTTTATTGAAACTTCAGTGGTACTGAAATAGAAATGCTCGATATTTCTATGGGAAACTGCAACATCAACCTTCTGTTTGGACCAGCAGTTTTCATTTTAACACATAGTATTGATGGGGGTTCTCTTCTTTTGCGTTCCTCTGAGGTAAGTGCTTCTTTTTACATATGCCTAAAGCTTACTTCTGTGAAGTATGCTTCCAGTGTGAACAGTCTTGTAGGAACAATGACAAATCGATCGTTCCACAGGTTGAAAGCCAATAGTGGAAACAGAGCTGTACAAAATTATTATTTCCCAGTTACAACAAATAGAACATGTCTACAATTTACATACCGAAGTTTTGCGTCTCAGTAAGTCTACATCATACTTTAGGTTCCACCTTCCATAAGTTAATTTTATCAGGATTCTCATTTATATGTGCAAGTGGATTTTCCTTCTTTTGTCTGATTTCAAACAAGTTCCAAACTGCATTAGAAGGAAAATAGGCATTTGTTACCTAAAGCACTGTCATGATTTCTGAGGCAAATAATATATTGCACAGTGGTGCAAAACAAACAAACAAACAAACAAACAAACAAACAACAAAAAAATCCAATGCATCTACCAGTCACCAGGGTAATTCCAAACCTTCCTCAAGACTTTAAGCTCAAGGCGAGAAGGTTTAGACAGGACATCAAGGAGAAGTTCTTTACTATGAGAGTGGTTAGGTGCTGGAACAGGCTGCCCAGAGAGGTTGTGGATACCCTGTCCATCCCTGGAGGTGTTCAAGGCCAGATTGGATGGGGCCCTGGGCAGCCTGGTCTAGTATTAAATGGGGAGGTTGGTGGCCCTGCATGTGGCAGGGGGGTTAGAGATTCATGATCCTTGAGGTCCCTTCCAACCCTGGCATTCTATGACTATGATTCTAAGACCTACAAATATTTAATAAAATAATAGACATAATTAATAAAATTCTTAAAAATAATATAGCAAGAAATAGCTGGATATATTTTCTTGCAAGAAGTCCTGCTCACATTATCTAGGTCATCTGCTTTCCAGCTATGCAGATCTCATTGCTGTGTTTTGTTTTATCACGTTTTAATTACATAAATGCAAATGTTGTTGGCTCTGAAGAATAAGTACCATAGTAAGTGCTGACATATAAGAAAATAAGAGTTAGCGTTATAGTTCCTCTTGACACCACTGTCACTCAGTAAACTTGCTAAATTAGTCAGACAAGTCCTAATTTGCTAGACAGATGAGAAAAAAATATCAACACCAGAATGTCTACAGTTTAGCTGATAAAGTAGGTACCCTAAAATTTGGTCAGCAAACACCTCCTGTAGCTCACAAAATAATAATAATTATTATTATTAATAATAAATAAATAAATTTTAAAACAATTCTTCATCCTTGAAGTAATTTTGAAAATGTATTTGGGAAGAAAAGAAGATTACAAAAAGATTATGCTTATTGTTAATATGAAGAATTAAAACAGTAAGAAATATGTATTAAGCATCTGCTGAATATTTGTGCTTATGGCCCTAAGACACATAGGTCCTGATGATGGCCCTCTGACTCTGAATATCAGCAGAAGCACTTCATTTTCTTGTATACACTTTGTGGCACCGAGTAAACTGTAATCATCAGAGGAATCAGAGGAATAAATGAGATAATTCGGGAAAGTTACAACTGCTTTCAAGATATCAAATACAATAAAAGCAGATCTGCAACAAATTCCTCTTAAGCACTTGACCGTTTTAGACAAAGCAGGAAAGCAATTTCCTCTACTTCTTGTTTAATAGGGAAGGAAAAGGTAATTTTTAAAGATCTGCTTTTGCTGAAATCAGTGTACAGCATTGTCACTATTTAAACATTGTAGACTAAGTTAAATCTGGCTAGAGGATGAGTCATTCACTGCTACAGAACTTCTTTTTGTGTTCAAAATCTTTTGCTGAGAGCAGAATAGCAAGAGAAGAAATGAATCAAAATACATTTAGCAAAACATTAAATGACAATCAAGTAGAAGGAAGTACAGTAACACTTAGAGGGAAATACATGCCTCTTATTGCAGGTCCCTAATGCTGACACGTGCCTCGTATGCCAGACAAAAATTCTGAATGCTAAGTAAGGACATTCTGTGAGAACCCCAAGAAACTACTACAGTCTTCTCATTTTCCTGTTATAATATATAATAATATATAATTAATATAATGTCCTTTATCATCTCTGCAGAAGCAGACAAGTTAATAGCGTAAGTATTCCTTTTGTTTCATGCAGATAAAGGCAAGAAAGAACATTTCAACATGCAGCTCAACCCTTACCGATGTTGGAGCATTAAACTGAATCTTGCTGAGCTTGCATGAAGTCTAGCAGGGAAGGGTATTATAACGCAGGCTGACTAAAATATAATTTCTAAATAGTTCTTCAGTTCCAAGCTGAAGTCAACATGGTGGACAGAAAATGGTGGTGAAAAACACCACTTCCCCAAATAGTTTCAGCCAAGGACTCATCACCAGCTCTCAAAGAAGAAAATTTCCCCTTACTTCCTACCTGAATTTATCTAATTTCAGTTTCTAGATTTTGGTTCTTTCTTTTGGTTCATTTCAGCTGAATTAAGCATTCTGCTTTGTTCTTGAGGAAACCTCAGCATTTTAATGGAATTTCCTTCACTGGTGATCTAGCTGTAGGTAGAGGTAGAGGGGTAAAGGCCTCTGACAGCAACACATTTTACCCAAACTTCACAGCATCCTATTGAACAAGTGTCCACTCCTCCTTATTCTTCAGTTCTTTTTTCAAAACACAAACTACAGGAATGCATGCCAAAGAGTCATTTAAAGCCAAATTCACTAAATGTACCCTTCCCTTTATTCAGTACCCTTGCTTATTCACTCCAGAAAGTGGCTACAGATATTTTTGAGAATTTCGTCCGAGTTTTTGTCAGTTGTGACACAGTTTTTTTTTATATAAAGAGGGTTCTAGATATTTGATTTTGTTTTTATTTATGGAAGTTCCATAAGTTATCATTGATTTTTCCTTTGTAATAATCAACACTAATCTACATGGAAATAAAATAATACAAAGTGAGGTCACTAAACTCTGTTCTTACCCTATTTACACAGTTTTTCTAATCAACAACTTTTTTAAAAAAATATTACTTCTTTTATTTCTATGTAATATTTAGTGCCCAGTTTTATTACTTGTTTTCCATAGAAAAACATAAAATTCACTATATTACTATTTTCTTTAATCAAATCCTGTATCGGGCCTTTCTATTACAGTGCCTAAAACTGAACTCAGTTTAACGAGTTATCCAACCTCTGCTCATCTACTTCAAACTGCTTTCTACTATGTTTCTACTATGTGTTTACTAAATATTAATATTAGCAAGGAATACATCTTAACCAGTGTATAAATTGTCCAAGCCTTCTTTATACTGTTTATCTTTAAATATTGTTAATTATTAGTCTCCTTGGTGAATTAGAAGACACTATGTCATCCTCAGGCGATACTGACACATCATCCAATTTATTCTCAAGTACAGAATAGATATGGTTATGCATACTTCTCTCTTCCTTGCATTATCATTCCACCACCTTCATCTATGAATGGACTTTGCCATTCTTTGTCTCCCACATAAGTCAAATTTTAAATCTTTTTCCTCTTTTTTCCTGTTTAGCACAATAATTCTAGATTCTCTTGTATGCTCTATATTCGTCCCTAATTTTTAAGATTTATATTAATTCGTATTTTCCTCTTTCTCCTTCTTCCAAGTATTGTTATCGTTTTAATTTAAGTCTTTTTCCTCTTTTGGATCAGGAAGTCTTAGTAAATATTGCCCTTTTTTTTGTTGCAGCACTGGAGATTTTTCACTTCTCTATAAACTGCAAGACTCAAATCCTTACTCAAATTTTTCTGTCAGAGTTTTAATTATAGTCATCCTTATATTTGCTTAATAAGGATTTCCTAACTTAAAATAAATATATGAGAATTGTCTTCCTCTTTCCGTATCTTGAAAGTAAACAGATCATAATTAACAATTTACAAGCCACCAACCAACTTCCAGTCCGCTCCAGAATTTTATCTTAATCCATCAACTATGAGTACCAAAAAAGACATATATTTATGTAGTACCTCTATAGTAAGAAAGTTATCAGCATTAGTTTTTAGAAATTTCATGCACTTTATACTATAAAACTCCTTTCAGGTCTCTTTCAAATTTAAATTCCACAGTATCAAAAGCTTCCATTTTTATGTATTCAAAACAGTATTTGAAGAGTCATTATCTCCAATATTACAGAATTAGATTATAGATTGCACATAGTTCTCACATCTCTATATTTTATTTTTACTACTTATTGATAACTTGGAAGCAATGTGTGTTACCCTTTCACAATGTCATATTCCCCTAACTGTATTTCTAAAGCACTCCAAATGTCCTAAGTAGAATTTAGTCAGTGAACTAGACTGGCTTATAATACTTCAGTACTGATAAATAGTTTGAATCTCATTTTATATATAGATGCCATAATTTTTTTCTTACCATCTAGATTTACAAATTTATCTTGTTCGTTGTCTATATCTATTTCTTATTATTTTTGCTATTCATATTTTTCCATTAATTAGTATTAGTCAAAAGTGATTCAAAATCAATGGAATTTTTTTTCAATTACTTGGAGAACTCTTTGTGTCACACATTGGTTCGACTTCCAGTCTGCATCAGAAATTCCTCCCTTCCAACTAGACTGCTCCAGGAAGCCTTCAGCTACAAAACCCTTCCCTATCAACAAAATGCACACTAGAATCCTAAATCTTCAAATCTTCAAATCCTAAATCTTCAAATACATTTGCCTGAGCAAGCAAAGGAACCCTCAATATTTAACACTTTCTCCAATGTTCTGTTGTCCAATGGTTAAAATTTCACCAATCTGAAGTAAGTTTCTGAAAGTTTCCAAATATTTACATAATCTGTAGTAATCATATATGTGTAACTTAAAATTTTGCCCTGAAGAGAAATGCGTAATTGTAAAGCAATAAAATCCTGTTCTGAATTTCATTTTTCAATGAAAAATCATCAAGCACATTAATATTGAAAAGTTTTACTTGCCTTTATTTTCCTCAGTTGCTGAGTTTCATTATGAGAAAAATTACAAGATAGCAAGTAACACACTATATGGATGCAAAACATAAAGAAATACTCTCAGCCAATAGCCTCTATTTAGTAGGGAGCTAAAATTATGGTGTATAATCATAAGAAAGAAAAGAAAACAGGTCGACCGTTTGTTTTCTAGGGGAATATGATGTCCAGGGAACATTACATCTGGACAGACAGTACACTTACAGGACTAGTTTGTTTGCTGCCAAAGAAGTTCTGCATTCAGCAGAACATTGTTCATTCGGAACAAAATGTTAAATCAGACAGCTTAGCTCATTTTCTTGACACTGCTCCTACTGAAACCAATGAATCATAATCTAAAACACATTCCCAGTTCTCTGGATATATTTGACAAATATTTCTCGAAGTACAACCTGAAAAAGAAGAAGAAAAAAAAGGTTAATGTCTCTGATGCTTAGAAAATTTTAAAACTTGTCAACTACTCTAAAAGCACCCAGGAAACACAAAAAATACCTATCTTTTTGCTAGGCACCTGAACAGAACCTTTTTTCCATGTAGAGAACACAGCAAAAACTCTACTTTTCAGGGTGAACTTTTGTGTTTGTTCTATTTTCGTTATATTCTTCATTCTGATCTGTTTGTATTATTCTTTGTCTCATAGAGTCATAGAACGATTTAAGTTGGAAGAGACCATTACAATCACCTAGTTCCAACCCCCCAGCAGGCTAGGATATGTACTGCAGGAGCTCTGCAAAAGATTAATATTATGCCCTTTTGGAAAATCTTCATCACTGGGATGAAGTTTTTGTCATTACTGTTTGATGGCATTCCCTTTGATGACTTTGGCATGTGACCAGTGGGTATGCTGTTCAGCAGTAAGACACTGGTAATTGTCAAATAAATTTCACTGCAGTTGTAAACCTGCATTTCACTCCTCATAACTCCATCATTGCTTCTTCTTTCCCTTTGTCTTTTCTCACTTCTTCACATCCAGCTATCTTTAAGTAGATGAGAGGACTTTGTTCCTCCATAACAGGCTTCCTCTTCCATTGAGTCAGGAGTCAAGATTTAACTCAGGAAAAATTTTGCCAGGTGTTTGAAGCTACAGAGTTGTAAGCAAACACTTAAGAGATGAGTACTTTTCTAATATTTTTTGACTGTAGGCAGTAGCTAAAATAAAATACCTAAAATTAAAAAATTATTTCTACTAGTATGGAATCGTGCATGTCTGTCTCCAATAGTCTAGTACGTGTTCAAACATGTACATATTGAAAAAGATCAGATGCTCACAACATATGATCTTGAAGCAGGTAATTTGTGTGTTTTCTTATGCCAAATAAAATAAATAAATAAATAAATAAATAAATAAATAAAATCCTGAAATACTTAATAGGTCTTAGTACAACAACAGCTGCCCTTTTCAGAGGAACTGGTGGGCTATTAACCAGGGAATACTGGAGCCTGCAGGTTCTTATAACTTACTTTACAAGCATGATCTATGAATTTGTAGTTTAATGTGTGTACATCCATCTCTCACAAATCAAGTTCAAATGTGAAATAATTTTCTTCTGTGTATACTTATGTAATGAATTCTTCCTCTTGCAAAGTGACCTCTAGAGTATGAGAACTAGTTTCATTTCAATTTGTGTCAATAAAATATTTGACATACTGCTACATTTAGTTGCACGTACCCTGGATTTCAGTGCTGAGACCTGTTACCCCCCTGACAAAGATAAATCAGACTGTAAGTATCTTCATGTCATGACTGCAATTACAGATATGCTTCCAAAGTGCAGTCTCCGTACAAAGTAGGATGCATCACAGTGACACACTATTTACTTTCATAAAAATTACAGGAATCATATGCAGTATACAGGTTTAAAATTGAGCATTAAACAGAAAATGAGGCCCAGTCACAGAAAAGCAAACACGCTAGCTACAGATCTGCATACAGATTTTTTTATTAGTATTTTCTATGTAGGTGAATGCCACCTAGATGCACTGTCAGTTTAGCAATGAGGGTGTTGATTTAATGCCCTTTTCACAAAGCTGACTATTTGGAAGGAAGCTATGCCTTGGCTTCTTTTGTGCCTCTGCAGGATTTTCCTAGAGAAGCCAAAACCTAATCTTCCTTATTAACCAAAATAACAACAAAATGTGCGTACTCCTGATCTGAAGGCAAAGCCTTCATCACAGAGATGATGAAACCATGTGCTTAGGATTTGTCCTTCCATATGCCTCACTAACATGAGGCAGTGTTTCTTGGAGCAGTTTCCACTTGTTCTTACTCTTCTTGATCCAAAATTATTTGAGTTTCACCTGGTGTTTTCTCAAAGTAGCTCTGAACTGCTTTCTACTTTAAGGTTTATGCCAACATAGCAATTGTACTAAATGGTACCTAGGCCTAAGGTCAGAAAGCCATTTTCTTCTGAAATGATGTGTTCATAATTTCTTAGAACATAATTAAGGTTTAACAAAATATACTGAAGGATTTTAATAAATGGAAAGTACTCCAAGGAATATATATGCGAGACACATCTCAGATACTTTCTTGCATCTCGGGAATAATTTACTATTCTAATGTCACCTGCCAGAAACTTGCCCAAAAAATGCTGAAAACTGTTTTGTTAACTAGCCTGTGAATATGTTTCTTAGAAATAGCCTGACTTTAAAATCCTAAATCAAACCGCTAAAAATTTGTTATTGTTTTCAAGATCACATATAAGTCACAGTCAGGATACTTCTTTTTTCTTTTTATTATGCTTTTTATTATGGTATTCTCTTACTGACTCTACAACTGGGGATAAACTTTACCTTGAAAATATCAGAGCTCTATCTCTTAGAGCTAATAGGCAATATATTACTTAGAATCACCATTAATATTGAGTTTATAACAAGGAAAAAATAGTTCTTCATCAGGAGGAAGGTCGTAGAATGCTGAAATATGCATGAGTTATTTGCTTCAAATTAACAGAAATAAATTCAACATTTTATGTATTTACTCTTTTAACATTTGTGGAGACAAGAAGAACAGAACTGTGTTTTCTATAAGTGTAAGTGTTCAGTCTCCTTGCACAGATTTAATTAAGCAAAGGAAGAATTTTACTGAGACTGAGTTAGAAAGCAAAAGAAAAGCGAACTGGATTTGAAGTCATACTCCTATTTTTCTAACTAGGGTTTGAAATTAAAATTATTTTAAATGATATTGAAGTAAAACTAGGAAAAGGCAAGATGTTATGTGCAGTACCACTAATCAAACACAGCCTAGATAATGTACACCATGTCTTGCTCAATGGGAAGTAATTACTGTAACATTAGCTCTCCAGTGTTTAAACAACCATTTCATGATATTTTTCTACTCTGATTAAATTCTCTCAGCATTTATAATGCATCATTACATCTGCTTTGTGCACAGATAATACAAAGTATAGTTACTCATTAAAACTTCCCCACTCTACTTCATCATTTTTAATGAATCTAATTTGACTGTTTTGGGGAAAAAAAAAAAAAAAAGTGAAAAAATAAAAGGCAGTACCTTAGATATGAAGCTACATGCTTACCACTGGCCAGAAACTCTGCTTTCCGATTCAAGGGCTTAACAAACCATGCAGGTAAATACAGTAACATTTAGTCACAATACTGGAATACTACAGCTGCCTATGGATGAGTTTCACTGTAGCACAGTGTGAGCATATGACTTCAATACCATTCCTCTCATTGCTAGGACATTCTTTCTTATGCGTGCATTTTTTCTAATGGAAAAAAGAGGAATCCCAGTCTATTGGCTCATAATCATCTTCATGTATATAAAAGATGCTTCGGAGAAAAAGTACCTAAAGAAAAAAGCTCTTTAAACTATCTCAAGAAGGATTTTATGTTCTTTCAAATAAAAAGCTACACTATTACTCTGAATGTTATACCAGATGGTTATTCTGTGCTGATTCTTCTGAGTCAGAAAAAAGTTGTTTTTTTTTAATAACAAGTGAAAAAACCATTTTGACTTTCATCATTAGATGAAAGACTGTATATAAAAATATATATATATTTATTTCTCCTAATCACTCATGATTTTTGTTTTCTGCAGTGTCCCATTTTATTTGTTGTTGTCATTCTCTTGATTTAGTTTTGTTCTAAGATACCCTGCTTTGCATTTATAAACATCATGTCTGCTACTTGGACAGCAATATAGGATAGCAGAGATGACAGAACTGGGAGTGCCAGGTGCCTTGCCCCTCAAGTACACAGTTGCTGATAACCAGAAATTTTAAGTTTCTTTCCCATTCACAAAATATTATGAAGTCTGTGGGGAATTTTCTTAGCAGCTTGAAAGTACTCTTCTGGTTCTTATCAGAATGAAATATCTATCTTCATTTATCTCTTTATCATGAAGTAACAAATCTTGATTAATAAAAATAAAGAAGGCTCAATGCAAGTTAAGGCATTGATGACATTAATGCAAATCACTCTCAATTTGAGGGGATATGAAAGTGGTATCCAAAATAACAATTTACCCTGATATGTATAATGTTGCTATTATTTTTCTTAGAGTAAAACCAAAACTGGAATGCAGAGTAAATTGCTATTTTGATTTCCTTTCTGATACTTGCTCTTTAGATTACTAACATCTGCAGTAGCCCAAAATTATCACATCATTATTGTTGCACATATCTAACATTGTTCAGATCAAGGTATTGTGCTACCCAGGAAGAATACAAATTGATATCATAAGTACAGTAATGTGAGCAGGTAGTCACTTTCAATTGTTATATACTTGTTCAGTTCCAGGAATAACCTTAGAGGCATAGGAGAGTGAAGAGAATGCTTTGGAAATCCTTGAAAAGATAAATAAATGTGAATTACATCTAGTGATGAACTCTCGCACTGAGCAATGTCCTGACTCTTATCACTCCCAAAAGCACAGGCCATCATTAAATGCCACTGCAGCCTCTTGTCTTCCTGTATGCAAACTGATCAGTGCTAGAATTGTTTCTGCTTGGTCCAGAGGAAAAGAAAAACATATTCCATTCTTGCTATAGATGCAAATATTTTCTCTTGGGAGAAATGAAAGCTTTTATCTGCCCAAAAAGTTATAATTTGTCCTGCCAAAACAGAATTTGTATGGTTGGAACTTTTCCTTTGATGAGAATAAAACAATACCAGTGCTTTATTTGATGAACCTGGTCTATACTAGCCAGATAGGAAGAGGATTTTTACCCCACATAACAAACAAAATGTCAGTTCCAGCTTTATGATCATGCTGCCAATAAGTAGTCTTCAGCAATCTTTGTTTCAGAACAGATTGCTCCTCTGTCCTCACCCATCTGTGTAGGCTGAAGTTCTTGAAGTCCTCCTTTATTTATACACAACAATACTGTTTCAAAAGCAAGTGTTGGCCTGCGATCAAAGAGAATAAATACTCTCCTTCTCCTTCTCCTTCTCCCTCAGAAAAGCCACACTATTTGAAGTTTAAATAAGCCAAATATTAAAAAAAAAAAAAAAAAAAAAAAAAAGATTGTAAAGAAATGGCCTTTCAATAGTTTGACACAACACATAAAAAAATAAATATTAAAAGATATAGGTAATAGAATGAAAATGCTACAGAATAACATCTTGAAACTCAGTACTAACTGCAGTTCCATGTTGAAATAAACTTCTAAAAGCCTTTCAGTAGACACAATTACAAATTTCTCTCCTGAAACCACTTAAAACCATTGTACTTCATTTTAAACTCAGTACACCCACACATCACATCAAACAGATTAAGAGGATCTTTCCCACCCATCCTGTGTCTGTGTGCTGCCTCACTCAGAAGCAGGGCAGCACTGTCCTAGGGGTGTGTTACTCTTCAAAAGAAGTTCCATTCTGACTTTGCCTCAGGTTCCTGTTTGAAACTCACAGGATTTGTTAGAGTCTACAGATCATTTGTCCAGTGGTCTCACTAATACCTACTGCATTCATTCTGTAAGACTAAGAAGACAATGTGAATTAGTTTTTCCTTCTGTTTTTTGCTAAAGCCTTTACAGAGGAAAGGGAAAGACATTTTTTTCCAGGGAACTTGTGGGCCAATTACCTTGACAAATTCACCCAGATGAGAAGAAGTCTAAGCTAAAGGATGGGAGATTTCAACCATTCAGATATCTTCAGGGGGGGAAAAACAAAAACAAAAACAAACAAACAAACAAAAAAAACCAACCCACAACACAGCAAACTACAAGCAATCCAGGAGAATCTGGGATTTCTCTGATGATTGCCTCCTGATGCAGTATTGAACACACCTGAGGAATAAGAAGAAAAGGTTCAGGCACGGGAAACAGGGCTGTGTGGCCTGGGTAGAATACAGAGATGCCATCTGGACATGCAGAGATGGGTTAAGGAAAACCAAGGTGCAGATGGATCTGAACTTTGTAAGGCATGTCAAAAATAACAAGACGGATTCTACAGCTGTGCTGATCAGAAGAGATGGGTCAAGGACAGTGTATCCCTGTTGATAAATTAGATGGAAAAAAGTGACCACAAAGAGCACAGAGAAATCAGAGGTACTTCCCATACCGCATCCTTATCTCTAGGTTGGAGAGGCATGTATTTGAAGGCTGGACTACTTGGTGGATAAAAATCAGTTGAATGATTGCAGCCAGAGGTCTGTAGCCAACGGCTCTGTGTCCAAGTGAATGCTGGTGATGAGTGGGACCCAGAGCACTAGAAGAAAATGGAGCTGTTGGTGTGGGTCCAGATGAGGGACACAAAGTTGATCAAAGGGCTGGAGTACCTCTCTTTGAAGAAAGGTTGAGAGAGTTGGGCTCCATTAGCCTAGAGAAGAGAGAGAGCTCGAGGGAGACCTCACTGTGACCTTCCAGTACTTAAAGCAAGCTTATAAACATGAGGGAGATAAGATTTTCTCATGGTCTGATAGTGAGAGAACAAGGGGAGATAGCTTCAAACCAAAATAGGGAAAAAACAAAAAAACCAAAATAGCTTCAAACCAAAATGTTAGGTATTAGACAGAAGTTCTTTTTTCAGAGAGTGGTGAGGCAGTGAAACAAGTTGCACAGAGAAGTTGTGGATGTTGCACCCATGGACATTCAAGGCTAAGTTGGATGAGGGCCGAGGATCTGATGGGTGGCAATGCTGCCTATAGCAGAAGAGTTGGAACTGGAGGATATCTGAGGTCACATCCATCCTAAGCCATTCTATGATTATTTCATTCTGTGAAAGAGATGAGGTATATTTGACTATAGCATACAGGGTGCTAGAATAATTTCTAACTTGATAATGTAAAAGAAAAACTGTACTTATTTCACAGCCATTAAATGTTTTATTGAAAGAATGACTAAAGAATAGAGTATTCCTAATATCCTATGTTGGGCATAACTTTGCAAGGATTGTTACATCATTCAGGCAAAATATGTCCCATCCCTCTGCCTCACTACCCTTAACTGTAAAACTAGGTCAGTTAATCATGCTAATCATGCTTTAGCAAAGATGCTTAATAGTTGTCACACTATTTACTTTTACATTCACTTGCGAAAAACTTGCAGTCACTACATCAAAAAGCAAAACTTCAGTTAGAAAAAGCAAGTGGTGAATGAGTGTATGGACAGATTAACGAATGCAAACTGAATTTGAGGCCAAATATTTGGAAATGGAGTTCACAGAGACTTTCTACAGATGCAACGATGGCAAATATTATAACCATCTTTGTTAAGAAGTCAGACTCTGTTTTCACTCAAACATTAGTCTTGGCGCATTACAAGAGTCTCTTCAGCTCTGCTTGTATTCACACAAACCTCTCAACAAATTCCTGTGAAGTCCTTCCTTAACAAAATTGCATCCACTGCTCATAAAAATATTCTAAATCCAACTGTTTTTTTTTTTTTTCCAGTCAAGCAAAATTTTTGCTCTGTTCTGTCTTGTATACTATACACAGTAATTATTCATCAGCTATTGTTAGCTAATGAAAAAGTACTTTCTCTTCTTCTTCTACGTTTAGCAAATGTGGACTCCAAATATTGCAGCTGGCAATCCCTCAATGAAAAGACATCTAGCTAAAAGAAACAACCAGGGTCTGATTAAAATAGTACAAGAGAACATCTGCTATCTGAAAAGCTTGCCTGAATCAGTAGAGGAATGCTCTAGAGCAGCAGTGCAACAGAAATTAGGAACGAAAGTAAGTTCTTTACTCAGATGGTGGTGTGGTGCTGGAACAGGCTGCCCAGAGAGGTTGTGGATGCCCTGTCCATCCCTGGAGGTGTTCAAGGCCAGGTTGGATGGGGCTCTGGGAAGCCTGGTCTGGTATTAAATATGGATGTTGGTGACCCTGCCTGTGGCAGGAGGGTTGAAGATTGATGATCCTTGAGGTCCTTTCCAACACAAGCCATTCTATTATTCTATGATTCTGTGATAATTCTAATTTTTTGTGTGTGTGTGTACTGAAAGAAAATTTATCCTCAATGCATATAACAAGGTCTTATCTGATCCAAAATATTAGGAGAAAAAATTTAGATGCAATTTATCTTATTCATCCATGTGTGGATAAAATGTAGAAGAACATCTACCTCAAAATTGTCTCCACATGTCCGCTTTGCATAGAAATAGCTTTTCTTTTTACTGCCAGTTGTACTTAAGTTTGTCTTCTTGTGAAATAGATTTCAACATGTTTATGGTTTCTGAAGTGTACAGAGGACTACAAAGCTAAAACATTTGCTCAAGAACATGGGCTTTTTTTTACCTGAGCAGAAACTTCACAGAATTTTCCTCATTAGTAATCTGAGCTTTATCAAATAGTTCAAGGGAGAAGGCACAGATGTGTGCATGCGTACTCCAATAGAATGATATCCTTCCTTACTTCAATTTTTTCATTCATTTGAAAATAAATGATTTAGTAGTACCTTGGTATTTGGAATATTAGGAATAATGCCAGTTCTCTTGCATGGGTAAAATGGTCAGCTGCGATAAGCTGGCTGCATTGGATACCAACACAGTCAGTCAGTATGCATCTAGTGGCTTACTGCTACCGTTTTACCCAAGTAGATAGCAGCAAGGGTATCCTCAGCTCTCTGGCACTCTGCTCCTACTTCAGCTTCTTCCTTAGGTATTAACCCATCAGAACTTTGGTCAGTAAGATTCAGCTCTTCTAAAAGATTAATAAAATTCAGCTCTAATTCAAGCTTAACTTGGAAAATTGATGACTCTGTGGAAAAAAAAAGAAAAAAAACAACAACAACAAAAAAACTAGGCCAACCAACAAGTCAAGTGTGATTGCAAACAGCCTGTTTCTCACCTGGCAGTGATAATGCAGCACTGCCAAGAGATCTAGCAGGCTCAGGCCAGATAATACTCCCTCACTGATGTTCTACAGAGACTGTACAGGCTGCTCTCTAAAAAATTTTTTAAAAGTATAAAAAAAAAAAAGAAAAAAAAGAAGAATAAAATAAAAATAAGAGAAAAAAAAAGAAGAGAAAAAGGAGGCGGAAGGGGAAAGGGAAAGAGAAAAGGAAAGGGAAAGCAAAAGGAAAAGGAGAAGTAGAAGTAGAAGGAAAAGGAGAAGGAGAAGGAAAATGTTTTATTTTTCTTCTGCTCTGCTCTGCTCTGCTCTGCAAAGGAGTACACAAAATAGAATTTGGGGCAGAGAGAACAGCACATTCTATCAGCAAGTATACTCATTTTCTGAAAGATAACACTTTCTGTCAAGACCTACCTATAAAGTGTTTCATATACTGCTGTTGCTCTTTCTCACATTCAAGCTGAAAAGATCAGAAATTGTTTCCTAGGGGACTCTGAGGCACAGATTATTTTTTCTATCCAGGTTTCTGTATGAATGAAGACAATAAGGAAAAAAACCAATGAGGAATAAAAATGGGGTAAAGGAAAACCTGAAAAGATGTGGGTGGAAGCACTATTCACAATGTAAATTCTACACAGCCTACTGAAGAACTTCAGTAAGTGTCAGGAAATATGGGCAAATTGAGTTTAGCGTACTGAACTCCATTCATAGTGATTCTACTTGGTGGATGTCAGGAAATGCAACAAACAAAATTTTCCAGGTAAAATCCCCTGATAAACCATTTTTAAATACTACCACTCCAAAAACAAACTAATCTCAGATGCCACCACCTCCAGAAAGGAGCACTATTCATTGAACAGAACTTGTAAATCGTTCTGCCCAGATTCTTCTCAGTCTCTGCCTGAGAGTCTTCTGCTACACTGGCTTCTGCTAAGCTTTGATTTCCATGCCCTGTGACAGCTCATATGTAGAATTCTTCAGAAGTACCACATACCAGCATTAAGAAACACTGAAGAATGATCTCTCAGAGATCATCAATGACATGTCCAGAGTTACCACAGTGCAATTATTGAAAAACAACAGAGAGATATGAAATTCAGAAATTTGTGCCCCAAATTTGGTCCTGACTTTGGATGTGCTCCTGCTTATCTGTTTGAATTCATTTCCCTTGTGAGCAAGGGAAGGCAACTTTCTATTTGCATTCTGGGAATTCACTCCCACAGCATCTGTGACTTAACAAATGCAGAGCTTGCTCATTTAGTGTTTCTGAATTACACTGATCTTCCCAGAGTATCTGTTCTTCAGCAAGCAGCAAGGGATTCATTACACAGGTAACGGTACTCCTAATGCATAATGAGAGTGCTCAGGAATCTGGAAACTGTTGGGACTGGAATTCATGGTAGAGCACTAGAACTGATGCTGAAAAACATGTTTTTCATCTAGAAAGTTACTCAACTGCTCAATTAAACTGAGCTCTGTTGCCTCATTCTGAAGATGGATTACAGTTCCAGAGTGCAAAGTCAACAAGCTATTTCTTTTCTTCTGCTATTAAAATACCTATATAAATTTAGTGAAGTCTTTATGTTGTGAATTCTCAGTGCTTCTTATTAAAAAATGGGTACGTAATCTTCCTTGCCAAACAGAATCACTGAGCAGAAACATTGCCAACTCAAAGACACCTGATACTTTTTTTTTCATTCATATTTAGCAACAAAGGCAATAAAAAATACTTGTTAACATCAAGTGGACCAGAAAAAAAGAAAAAAACAGAAAAAGAAAAGAATCTTGTAAAATGTTTTTACTGCCAATGAGAATATAAATACCAGATAAATTAGGTTATGATCAACTAATTTGATTGCTTCCTTTCAATATATCTCAGCTTTATCACATCTACAGAAGTCCAAGGGGTACATTTTCCTTTAAAACTTCATGATATGGAGAAGAATGGGATCTTTCAGCTGGAACTTTTTCTACAATTAGGCCACTCATTTTCAAAGAGGGCAAGAAATAATTGTGTCGGAAGATAAATAAAGCACAGGTTCTCAGAAATTTGGTGATTTGGAGATTACAACTGAGTGTAGCCTCCTGGCCTCCAAATGAATGCTCATCACTGCTTCTTCATGTAATGATGAAAATGTAAACGATTGGTGTAGGACAGATTGTTCTATTCTAAAAAGGAGGCAGACAGGCTACCAAGCATCTCAGCATTGCCATGTTCCAAATGTCACAGGCAACTGAAGGGCTACATGGAAATGATTTGCCTGCTATGAAAGTAGCTCTGTTTATGAGCTGCAAAATTCTCTGAATCGGATGTCTGCTGTTCAGAAGTGTTACTTCTGGCCAGAGTTTTCAATGGGACCTCAGGGAGCCATTCTGGACAAGTATAGGAATTGTCCATAGAAATTTAGAAGGGATCATTCTTTAAGTATATACTATATTGTATTTGGTCATTTAGTGACCATTTTCATTGACACACAGTTCTCTCTCAATGGGCCTCACTCACAAAGCCAGAAATTTGTCAGATCTTCAAGATTTCTTTTTACTTGGTCTACTCATTGTAAGACTGCACTGGACAGCATACACAAACCCTTTGGAAGCTTGCTTCCTTTCACAGGACTGCCAGGGTACATAAACCAAAACCAATAGGTAAGCTTCTCAACTTTAAAATACATTTATACAGAGAGCACAACTAAGAAACTGGGAATTCCCTTCTGTGTGCACGGAGTCATCCACAGAGCCATTTGAGACAGAAAACATTAGAGATAAGGGAAAACTGAAATATTCACTGGATTCTGTAATCAAAATGTGCCCTATCCTGTATCTTAAAGTATCTTATCTCCCTAAGTAGCAAGTCCCAGCAGGAAGCAGAAACAGGCCTTAACTGAGGTATTATCTTGACATTCAGCAGGAGATTTAGCAGACCTCTGAGACAGATACACAAAGCCAGCAGCAAAAGGAAATATTATTTACATGTACAAAATGCAAAAATAAAGCTGTAGGAAGGCACACAATAAGAATTTCTTCACTCTTTACATCTTAGATTTCGCATCTTTGTGACATAGCCCACTACCAAATAAATTTCTGCTCTGGAAAGGCTCCAGGCTCTAAAACAGATGTTGATGTCAGTAAGTGAGTCACAGTGGAAACTAGAAGTCCTGCAGGGTAGTCATAAAACAGAAGATGTGGGGGAAAAAATTAGATTGCTAAACCAACTCTATTATATCTGAGAAATAACTTTTAAAAATAGGCTAAAATAGCAACACTTAAGTCACTGACACCATACATAAGTCCTAGGTGTACGTTTTTCTTTAAAATGTTGTGGTATGAGGACAGTGGGTTCTTTCATCTGGAACTCTTTCCACAATTAGGCCATTTGTTTTCAGCTGAACATGTTACAGCCACTTAAGTACGTTTTCCTTTTTCTTTCTCTGTTTGATGAGAGGGAAAAGGAAGCTGGTTGAAAATCTCCATCTGACCACTCTGACAGCTACTCTTAGAAAGGTGTTCCCATCTAATGTGAAGTCTTGTCTCATTAGAAATTAGAGGTTGTAATCAGGTGATTTAGGCATCGGATTTTTCCTTATTCCAGTACTACAGTGGCATACTTCTATTTCGGCCCCATGTGTCTTTATAGGATACAACTTTATGTTACCTCGTTATTCTTACCTGCCATTGAAAAATAGGAAAGTTTGGGGAGGGAACATAAAATCTGACAAAAAGTGCCAGGAATGTAACGTATGAACAGAAGATATACTGCTAATTTTTCAGTAAATGGATTAAAGCTGGAAGACAGATTTTGCAGTTGTTGTGCAAATGGCACACAATGCACAATCTTCCAAGTGTGAAGAGTAGAAGTGCTGAGTCACTACGTTATTTCATCTTTATCTTGATAGTACACCTTTAAAATGAAGAGAATGGACTTATGACACACACTGGCCACAGCCAACATCAGAAGCACGTGCAAGAGATGCCACAGTTGAGAACCGAGAAATCAATTTAATAAGTCAGTATATCCCTCAGGTATAGACACGGCTCAGATATCAGTTCTGCTTTTGAAAGATAAGATAAGAGATGCCACATTACGATTATGCCTGTGGAGGAAAAAAAAAAAAAGAAGGCAAGAAAGGATTTTTCACAAGATCAAATGCTATTTCATTGAAGAACAATGTATTGCACTGTGTCTATTTTTTGTATCTAACACAGCAAATTCACATTGTTACTCAGAAGCCAGATCATTTTCTTCATTATTATTGCACTACTTTTGCTTTAGGTACAAAACTCCTACATATTTATCTTTCTATTAATGAAGTATAAACTTTGATTCTATCATTTTGCATCTTTTATTGAAATGTACACTCATGCCTTATCAGATGCAGTCTATTTTCTATTTGGTCTAATTTCTTACTCCTTTTCCTATTTCTTGATGTGGAATTTGAGATCCGCATTATATTTGGGCATCAGAGCTTCAGATGCATCTACCATGATGCAAGAGCTTCAAAACAGCCCTGAAAAAAAAAAAAAAAAAGATTTTGGATCAGTCTCCTGGAATTGTTCATCCTCTCAGCAACTATATTTCAGGCTCTATGTCATCCATAAGGCTGAAACTGATAAATACGCTGAAAAGGTCATGTTGTGCAGTAGTTGCTAAAGGGATACTACAAAAGGGCACAAGCAGTAAGTCTTGTGGAAAAAATTTACACACTCACTCTCACACATTTACAGTCCTTCTTTGCAGAAAGTCTTTTGATGGTTTCAGTTTAATAGGGATTTTCACTTGCTGCCTGAGAGAGAACAATCAACATCTGCCATTTTGGAATTTGTACAACTGGAGGGTTGGCTGCTCCAAACATTTAATGAAAGGCTATGAATCCTCAGCTAGCTGCTCCAGCTTACTAAGGGTGACAACGTTTTAAATACCTATGATTCAGGCTGTCTATATAATTTATTTTTATGAAAAAAAGTCATGAAGGCTGTAGCTTGTCATTTTCTAGCCACGTAATACAAATGGCTGAAACAGCCATGTTCTCTACAACATTAATGAGGCAGTTTACAATGCATTTTACTATAAAGCTTCCGCTCAGTAAGGGATGACAGAATCAGGGTCTTCTGGTGGAGCCTAATGTTCATTTTATTCATGTTATCCTGTTGGCTTAATCAGCACTTCAGATCTATTTATTTATATGTAAATTAGATTGATAGTCAAGTGGAAGCTGTTCTGCCACCACTTAAAACCAAATGGTAAGATTAAAATCATCGCCAGGATGATAAAGACATTCTCTTCACCTTTTGACACTCTAAGCCAACAAATTTTGCCATTACCCTTTGAAAACAACACAAAACAGAGTGTAGCAAAGAAATCACAAACATGCTCCCACAAAGCCCAGAATTTGTCTAGTGAATTTCAAATCAGTCAAAAAGAAAAGGTACAGGCCTGAAAAGGCAAACACATAAAATTTTCCAAGCTTAGGTTAATTGTACCAAGGCACAATAATTCTCAGAATTAACTTAAGGGCTGGAGTGGATGCCTGAGGTGGTAAGACAAAAGCACTCATCCATTATGACTTTTCAGCGAAGTGTTAATAGAATACAATCTTTTTCCTTGCACGGAAGCACCAACTGCATTACTTGCAGGCTGGTTTCTGCTCTTACTGTAACTGAATACTTCGGATGCCACCTCCTGGATACTCAGCACTACTGCACTGTACCAGCAGTTTCCCATCTGCTTTCCCAAATCTTTTATTTACAGACAAATACGTTTTAACTGTATTCTTATCCTAATCCAAACAAACACTTGACTATCTATATATTTCACACTATCAAACAACACAGTCCTAAGTCTGCGTACAAGAGACCAGAAAAGCCTGCAACTCAGATGCAAGACAGATGTGAGTGCTACAGAGGAAGATGGGGTAGGTGCTGCAGTCTCGCCTACCCAACAGCGTGGCAGTACTGACCTAGAGGGATCTGTGCTCTGCCCAGATCTGCCAACTCCTATCAAATCTAACCTTGTCTGGAATGAACAGGAAGGTGAAACGAGAACTCCTTTAAAATCAGTAGCTGCGCATCAGAGATTTAACCAACATGATGAGGTAGGACTGGTTGTCAAACAAAAAATGGCCAAATGCAGGTTGGTGGTGAGGAAAAAAAGAGAGAGAGAGAGAGGGAGATTTTGCATCTATTTGGCATTTGTTTACTTTCATGACACAAAGTATAGTCATTAATAAGAGTGAAGCATTTTTAAGACTGAAGTGAATGTCTCTGTGGGGACAGTGCATTGCAGCACAGAGAAACTGATGAAATTCTGTGTGATGCTCAGATGGAGGACAGCATCTTGGTAGATAGAAAGGAGATTTCTGGCCCTTTGTGAATAGGAGTTTTTAAGGTTGCTGCAGCTACATATATGCTACAGTGCCCAAATGGAACTACAAGGAAAATGTAGGCTAAAAGTGAAAATAATAATTCTGGATGTCTTAGACTGTAAGACACTGATCTATGTCAGGGCATGGCTGTGCTGTATGTCAGATGAAAGTGTGAGAATGTGACAGGGTATCTACATACTCCTCAACAGTTAATCCCTATGTGACCTACTTGAATAAGACCAAGGGTTGTAGGTAAGCATTTGAGCTAAACCAGGGGTCATGCCTAGTTAAAAAGAGAGTGGAAAGTCACAAGCACAACCACTCCTGTAACTGCAGCCACAGTAACATCTGGCTTCTCTCATTACAGATTTACTTCCTCCCAGTAGTGTTTAACAGTCCCTATTGGCATTATCTCTGTGCTAGGACTCTTCAAAGGCTTGGGGTACTTTGACGCAGTGAAACAAATATCACACTGCCAGGAAATGTGGAGGCCATGGCTGGATGCCCTAATCAAAATCTCTGTTCATGAACAAGAAGGCCAGAGGCACAGAGTAGCAGACACAATCCCTATCTCTAAAAAACAGTGCTATCCCATTGTAACATATCATATTTATTTAAGCAAGGCAACATACACACACACACACACACACACACACACACACATACACACACAAAGTATATTTATAAAAAACTTTACAACAAATATTGTTTGTATATTTGAAATTTGCTTTCTACATTCATAATCTCCCTGTGCATTTACAGTATATTCTGTTTCAGTGTACGGCATAAAATCACCCAGCGCTCTTCATCTGTGATTGTCTGCATATCATTGAACTACACAACTGCAGGGGCTGGAAGGGACCTCAAGAAATCGAGTCCAACCCTCCTGTAAAGCAGGTTCGCTACAATAGATCACACAGGTAGGTGTCCAGACGGGTCTTGAATATCTGTATAGGAGACTTCACAGCCTCTCTGGGCAGCCTATTGCAGTGCTCGGTCATCTTTACCATAAGGAATCCTAGAATCCTAGAATCCTGGATGACACCTTTAAAGGTCACCTAGTCCAATTCCCCTGCAATGAATAGGAAAATTCACAGCTAGATCACGATATTCAGACCCCAATCCAGCCTCGCCTTGAAAGTCTCCAGGGATGGGGCATCCACCACATCTCTCCACAACCTGTGCCAGTGCTTCACCACCATCACTATATAAGAATTTTTCATTATATCCAACCTAAATCTCCCCTTTTTATGCTTGAAACCATGTCCCATGTTCTGTCACCACAGGCTCTGCTAAAGAGCCTTTCCCCTTCTTTCTTATAGCTCACCTTTTTAGACACTGACAGGCCACTCTCAGGTCACATCGAAGCCTTCTCTTCTCCATGCTGCACAGCCCCATAGGAGAGGTGTTCTATCCCTAGGATCATTTCTGTAGCCCTCCTCTGAATGCACTCCAACAGGTCCATGTCTTTCCTGTACTGAGGTCTCCACATCCTGGAATTCCTAAAATAACTGGAATGATAGCAGGAAAAGATGGAGAAATGAATATACTCAATCCAGCAAAATCAGAAAATTAGGTTTGGAATGTTTACCTATTTTGCCATTCCTCTTTAATGGGATCTAGATACTTCCTCCCTGTCTGACTTCACACAGTGTCTCCCTCCTCCCAGTCTTTGTGCCGCAACCTCCAGGCCACCTGCCTTGGATTCCACCTGAGCTATTCCCCCATCCACTGCCACCTTTGCCTGTTCACCTAGTAAAGACAACTCTGCTCACTAATAAATTCAAAGCAATTTTCTAAGATGAGATTTAGACTTACATGGCACCTGTCATCCACTGCACAGGCTTATTTAAATCTACTAATTTCCAAGGGAGTCTGAGAATATTCATGATAAAATTCACTACATAAGGAATGTATTATTTATTTAAATACAAATCAATGATATTCGATGTTCAGAGGGTTGTGACAATTTTCTTACAAGCTGTAACTAATTTTTTTAAAAACAAAACAACCAAGCAACTTTCCTAAAATTGTTTAGCCAGTCTTTGACCAAACCTCAGAAATATAGGTCAAATTGAATTAATACAATTACCCCTCACTCTCTGCTTCATTCTGTGTTTCAGTCATTCACTTGTCACTATGAAGCATTATTTAAGGAAGAAAAGCTTTCCATTGTGTCTGGGCATAAAAGACTTGGTGAAAAAGAATGCTTTTTTATTCTGGGGTTGCCCTTACCTTCATTTCCTTTCCCTCTTCATCTGCACATTGCTACGGCGATTTTACTAAGGCAGGAAGACAGATGTCAACTGGCTGTTTTAGGAAAACAACAACCAAGCATCTACGTGAAATTTCCATGCAAGCCTGTAAGGACCCAAACTTTTTGAGGATTTTCCTCTTTCCCACTAGACATACAGCAAATTTACATTCCGTCTTTGGTCTCATCCCCTTTTTATCAGCTTGCATAGAACTGTGGGATGTTTGCTTTCCTTTAGCACTGTTACATTGTACAAGCTTTGTGGAGGAGGACAGTGCTTCACTGCAGTTACCCATGGGCATCAATTAGTTCCTCTTCTTTCATCTACATTCTCCTGATATGCAGTAATGATGCCTGGTCACACTGAAGAACAGATATTATCATTAGGCTCTCAAATACATAAACATTTCTGTTACCTCAGGAGAGCAATGTGAGGAATAAACGTGAATTTGAGCTCAAGCGCACAAGATGCTCAAGAACCCACAGATGCAGGGTTAAATACATATACGGGTTATTTTTCTGCTTCATCACTCAGTTCTGTAAGTAATATAGTTCAGAAATGATGTTGCGTCACCTTGAGGAATTCACAGCTACACAGCATCAGTCAGAGCCAGATCAAACCTACTGCTGGAGGCAATAACTTTTTGGTCTCAGCTTGCTATGTTTCAGAAATGTGGTTTCTTTGCACAAGCCAGACTTACTGGACTAGAAAATTCATCAAGCTGTTCATTTCAATTAGCTGTCACGATACACAGAATGAATTTCAGCACTTCTCAGCATTCCATACAGGCTTCTGAAGATCATTTTGAAGTAGGCAAAGGCAGAGGGAGGATCAGGTAGGTCACTGCCATTAAAAACACTTTGATCGGCTTCTGTGGAAGTGAAACTGCTGATTGCTCATTAATGCACCCACCATCTTTCTATATTCAAGATTACTTTGAAATCAGATGTTGACATATCTACTCCCTTTACTTTTGTGCTTTCTGCTCAAATGAGAGCATGAGAAACTCATTTATTCAGCTTCTTTAGCAGGAAGCAAATATGTCAATTTTATTCCTGATTGATACCATGTCAGTAGAGGTTATGAGTGCATATATTTACTGTTTAGAAAACAGAGCAGCTCCGGAAAAGAAACAAATCAAACTGAAAAAATGTCAAACTAAAACCTACACATGCATAATAAATCAAAATACTGACCACAGAATCACAGAATCATAGAATTGCTCAGGTTGGAAAAGACCTTAAAGATCATCAAGTCCAACCACAGCCTAACCACAGATGTAGACATTGAGAAATGCAACTTCAGGCTATTTACGCAACTTTTAGAAACAAAAGTTTTGGGCAATATTCTTTCAGTTTCAGCCTCCCAGCTGATATGCCATGAGAAGGCAGGCCCACAGTAATTAGACCAGTGGAGTATTCTCATTAATCACCACCCTAGCAGCATAGCAGTGTGCCCAAAACACTGCAACAGATCAGTCTCTGCAGCCAAGCTGTCCCTTCAGCTCTGTGGGATGCAGGACTCTGTAGCAGCATGGGGATTATATCAGAAGAAATTCTCAATGTTTTTAAACCATCCACAGCTGTCTTCATTAACCAATGCATTATTACTGAAACAGTGACAGCATGACAAAGGCTGCAGATTTTCAGATAGATGTACGGAACAAAATCGTAGAAAGCCTGCAGCATGACCGTACATACAATTAAAATGAACAGACTACAAAGACAGATGTAGTCCCCCGACCTTAATGATGTTGATATATACATATGAACCTTCCCACTCAGCTGCTGATAAGGAATGACAGGCAATACTACAAATTAGTGAAGGTCAATAGAGCAAAAGGCAGCAGTTAGTCAATTACAAATGCAAACCCTTTCCTAAAGCATCAAGTTCTGTGTTTTCTCAGTATAATCAACTGCCTGAGTCACAGAGTGTAATAAAATTGACCTGTTTTTCCTTTGTCTAATTGATTGATGCCTGAACTTGCACAAACTTTAGGTGTGCTAGAATTTAAGCCTTAAAATCATATAGTAAAAGGCAGACATCTAATTAGTATGTCTTTGTGTCTAACGACTGCTTCTGCTATGTCCTGGTCCATCCAACCGTGACAAAGTCTTTGCTTTGAAGGTGATCACAAAATTAAAAAAAAAAAAGTTGTTTACAAGCTATATATGAACTCTACTGGGTGCTACTAGAGTTGCTATAGCGAAATAACTCTTGTGTGAAGAGTAAGGATTGAATTAGAAGTGAAAGGGGAAAAGAACTTTTCTCAGGTGAGATCTATTCTTTTAGCAGAAAGGTGATGAAAATAATGAAGTTCATTTTCTTGAAGTAACAAGGGGTGGTAATATTCTTGATTCATTGCTCAGAATAAATCACCTAAAATCCTAAATAGCTTTAGCGATCTGTTTTTTCCCCTTCCCCTCTATGATACCGCCAGGTTATTTGTGCCCTTTAGAAAGCTACATAACAATTTTCCCTCTACATTTCCCACAGATTTTGAGCTTAACTTGCAATGAGTTACAAATGGCCACAAAGCTTGCTCCCTAGTGATAAGTAGCTACAACTGCAGTTGTAGCCTAAGAGAGCTGCTGCTTTACACCACACCAAGGAATTTGTATACGTACTTGAGCTTCAATACTATTGCTGAGTTTTACCTGTAACTAAGCATTGGACAATGGCCTCAAGTACTATTTGGCACTTGAATTTTCAAAGGAAACCGAGGACACCCACATCTCATTGCAAACTTAACAAAATCTCAACACAAATTATTTTACGACCATGTATTTGATTTAAAAAGCAGTTGGATATGGAAGATCCACTGAGTTTACCAAGTTTCTATGACACTCTTTGTTTGAATTGATACTCACTGATGTTAGACATTGGAAAGCAGTTGTAAAACTCCACTGCTATATGATCTGCAGTATGGAAAGTCTGATATAATGAAGAAGAAAAAAAAATTGAATATGTATTCAAAACAACAGTGTATAATTTCTCATTAGGATAAGTCAACCCTAAGTCTAGTGTTACCATTAATTAATTTTGCTTCGCAACACATTATTAATTAAGGTCATAATAATGCACCAGAAAGTATAGTCCCAGCAAAGAGACTCCTTCTGAAATCAGAAACTACAGAAAAACAGCTTGAAAAGCACATTCTTTGAAACCAAAACAAAATTATAGCCTACATTTATGCGCTATTTGGTGAAAAAGTATACACAGTCTCTTCTCTCCCTAATCACACTATTTTTGTATGTAAATTTAAACTTACATATATAGATAGATAAAATATACAAGTTGAAAAAGCACCTATCAAATCCACTGAGTTTCCAATTGTTACATTAGTACTTTCTGTGCTCCACTAAACTTCGAGCCACATTTTCTAATAGTCCCTATCTCTAGGCTGGGAAATTTCCTAGCTATTTTCCTTTTCTCCCAGCTGCATAGTTAAAAATGCCTCAATAGCATATTTCCCTTTCTTCTCAACCATCTCTGTGTTCCCTAGTGTTATACTGCTATTTCTGGACTAAACAATGCATTCTATCACTGAAGAAGATTCATTTCCTAAGAGGCAGATCCATTTATTTGCTATTACTCTCTTCTTTTACCAAAGGACTACTTAGTTGAAAAAAATGAAATTTATTTTCAGCATTCTTGAAAACGCTTCAATTGCACACCACAAAATTCAAGTTCAACAACACTCTTCTGCCCACGCTGAAGTTTGGATGTGAGGATCTATCGTTTCCTAAAAATATTAACAGTATTTCATGTTGCCAGAGAAGGCATCTAGACCTACAGTAAAAGGCCAAGGAAAGTGGAATTATTTTAGTTACTCACATGATCTGTCACAAATACAAACATTTTATTAGTAGATGCAAAACAGTGAGAAGTAATTGGAGTTTGAGACTCCTATTGGCCGTATCTACTACACTGTATATGTCCTGTCACTTTCAGCTTAACACTGACATGTCTCAGAAATCCTTTAAAATTTTTTCAGCTTCTATTCAACTCTTATATAGTTCTAAGGAAGCTCACAATAGGCCCTGGTATGAGAATGTTTTTGCCACTACTGTCTTGTGTAGTCAACTTTTACAGAAACGTTTCACATCACAATTCTGTAATTCTGTAGTTTCCGTTCCATTGAAAAGCTCTTAATACAATAACTTCAAGAAAAAATGAGTAAAAATCAGAAGTCTCTGTCTCCATCATCCATTTTTTAAAACAAATGACTAGTATAAATAAATTTTAGGAGTCCATGGGATTTCCCATAGAAATGATAGCAAAAAGTTTTTTTTAATGGATGATGACATTAGTTTCTCACTAGAAAGATATGTTGACAAATACTAAGGCAAAATTTGAAAGATTAAAAAAACTCCAGCTCTTTTCATTATGAAACATTAGCTGTACTTAATCTCTTTCTCAAGGGAGAAATAATGTGGGTTTTGTGATAGTCTAATCACTTCAAATATAGTAACACTTGTCAAATGAAATTACTTTCAAGAGAATATCTAAACACACATTTCTTTGGACATCAAAGTCTTTGCATCATGTTTAAAGAGGCATGAGAAAGACTGAAGGGAAAAGTAAATTGAGGAGGAGAAACAACTGTTCTTACAGATCCATGCCTTGTTGTACCTGGTTCCTCTTGCACACACTGCATATGTTGGCAGGACCAGCCAGTTCCTGCTATGCTGGATACTTGCTGCCTGTGGAGCAAGCATATACTAAGGACCAAGGCTCTCAGCATCTTCACTGTAAAGACACAAAAACTACTTCTCAGATACTCTCTTAATAGCTGTATCTCTATGACTAGACACACTGTGCACTGTGCATACCAGTTTCATCTCCACAACAGTGCAAAAGCACACCATATGTGTCTCTAGGGATAAAAGGAAGGATTGTTCTTATCCAGCACAGACCAAAACCACTGGATAAAGTATACCTACATATGGACAAAAGGTCACCAACATGCCTTAGAAACACAACCATGCAAATCTCCTATCATTTGATTAACAAATCTTGAACTGACTCTAATAATTTATTACACGGTAAGTGCTCTATAGATTTGACAAAATGTCAGCTTACACATGAAGGCCAAAGAGGACCACAATGGGAAAATTAGGGAGGCCATCTGACAAGCAAATTTAAAAAAATTAATTAATTAATTAAAAGAAAAAAAAAATAGCTTATAGAAAACAAAAGCAAAGGCAGCACAAAATTGTATGTTTCAGTTTTAGTTTAATATACAGCCTTATGAACCATAAACTGTTGTAATCTCACACTGAGATACAAAAAAAAAAAAAAAAAGGAATACATTGCTAGTAGGTTTAAAGGCAGTGTTAACAGACAGTAGTCAGCACAGCAAGGCAAATGAAAGAATTATATGCACATAAACTCAGAGACTCTCAGAAGTAATCCTTAAGTTCTGTCCAATCAAAAAGTAGACATCCAAGAGAAAGAATCTGATAATTTATTCGCCAAAGCGTAGATATTTAAACAGTCTTTCTAAGAGATGGGTCAGAGGATGCCCTAATTTGGGAATGGGGCATATTAAGAAAGAAGTCAAGGAGGTTATGATATAATTCTTAACATAAAGGAGATGCTGAAAATCAAGGAAAATGCAGGAGAAAAATTTGAAAGGATGAATAAACATAAGCATTCCTGAAGAGGTATCTGCAATATCTCATGTTTTAAAACATGAACTATATTTGCAATGTATGAGAATTAAGGTTCTCATATGAATAAACTGTAGCCTGAATGAGAAACACCTTGTGAGACTGCAAACCTGATTTCTTTGTTTCACAGACAGACAATTCTCCTAAGAGAATAGAAAAAGGCACTGGTGAAATTTGCATGTCTTTATGCTGAACTTAGCTTTCTGTTATTTTCTTTCTCTTCCCCAAGAACATTCACAGGGACAAGCTCAAAACTTGTGTGATCCACACTGCTGTGAACATTCCCAGCTAACCAGATAGCTCACTGACTCGCAAAACATGATCATGAGATGCTGCCATCATAATGATGTTTGAAGTTAACCATTTTACAGCTTGAATAAAAGACATGCATGGCTAGTTAACACTTCTCACCTATTAAGGAACAGAACTGGTCTGCAACGTTATCTGAAATCATTTTGTCTCACTATGCAAAAATCATGCTCTACCATATACACATTGATTCCTTTAAAAGAAATCAAAAGGTATTTTGAGTCTGAATTGCTGCTAAAGCTGTAATGACATTTCAGTGGGATTTCATCAACTTTCCTGAAATCATGCCATATTGTTCCATGCAGCCTTAAAAACTGATGACCTATGCATAACATCACCATTAATACTGTGTCACTTTATTAGAACACACTTTTGATCCAAGGAGCACTGAAATATAAACATACCATAAAGTTCCCTGTGTCTGTGTTCTCTAAAAGTGCCATTAAATATAAAATCTTTGGCACTGCCAAACTCATGACTTCACCAAGGACAAGTCATGCCTAACAAACTTGGTGGCCTTTTATGAAAGAGTTACAGTCTCAGTAACTCAACAACTGACATCATCTACCTGGACTGTCGCAAAGTATTTGATGCTGCCCTGTGTGAAATCCTAGTTGCCAAAATGGAGAAAAATGGATTTGATGGATGGACCACTGGCTAGATAAGGAATTGGCTGGATAGTCACACTCAAGAGAGTTGCAGTCAACAGCTCAATGTGCAAGTGAAGACCAGTGACAAGTGGCATTCCTCAGAGATCAATACTGGGACCAGTGTTATTTAACATCTTTGTAGGCAACACAAACACTGGGATCAAGTACATTCTCTGCAAGTTTGCGGACAACACCAAGTTGAGTGGTGGAGTTGACACGCGTGAGGTAAAGGGCTCATCTGGAACAGGTTTCCGAGAAAGGTTATGAATGTCCCCTCCCTGGAAGCATTCAATGCCAGGCTGGATGGGGCTGTGAGCAACCTGGTCTAGAGGGAGGTGTCCCTGCCTATAGCGGGGCTCAGAACTAGGTGGTCTTAAAGGTCCCTTCCAACCCAAATCATTCTACGATTCTATGGTTCTGTGATTCAGTGATTACATAGAATCATTAAAATATTTTTTGTCAAACTGAGTAGATTTAATTAAAATCTGTTATATTGTACCATATAGCAATAAAGCACATTGGTAAAGACAAAGGCAGCATGCAAATGTTATATGCAGTTCTGCTATTGTTAAAGTTGCCAAGTAGAAATTATCTGCTAGATCAAAAGCAGCCAGCTGTTAAGATTTGGAGCAATGGCAAAATAGTGTAAGGCATTATTTCAATGAGTAACCTTAGATGTATAGTTGAATATATTTTAGATTAAAAACTTTAAGACTTAAAACAAAAAAGAATTCATAAAATGAGTCAGTAAGTGTAAAATTTCCTCAGAGTTACTAATTCGATATTTGATTGTTGAGGTGTTTTTTCTCCACTGGACTGTAGTCACATTCCAGATTTGTGCCACGTTTCTTTCATGTTGCACTGTAGTTGGCAGAAAGCTATTTCAGAGCTGCTGTATAATGTAGATGTAAGTCACTTTCCCTTTCTCTTTGCAGCTACGTCAAAAGATTCAAGGTCTTGTCTCTGCATAAGCTCTCCAGGTATATATTGAACTTTTGAATGCCATTGCACTCTGGAACATATTTTCAGCTCTGGGATGTTGAAACAAATTTACACACTGCAGTGAAGTCCGTATTCGAGGGTAAAAAGGCACAATGAGTGTATGGCAAAAGCTAAAGGAGTAGTCAGGCACAGTCACTTCAGAGGACAAACTCTAGCTTACTAGCCAGCAATAACGAAACAGAAAAATAAGACAAAACTGGGGCTTTTTTTGGACAACAAATATATTTGTTTGATAATCATTAAAATTCAACATTTGGTATTTGCCATGCATTTCTTATAAGAGCTACCAAGTTACTGGATTTCTATCAAAGTTTTCTTCTGTTCCTGTTCACAGTATTTAATACACACACGCATATACGCACACAGTTTAACTCTTCAGGAGGCAAAGCAACATGAAATGGAGTACCTGCTCCTTCCCTGCAGTTTTTCCAGACGAATGTGTAAAATTTTGACAGCATGTGCTCTTTTGAAAGCCAGTTCAACTTGCCTGAGCATTGAAGCCTGGCGAAACTTCAGGCAACAGTGACCATCCAAATAGCTGTATTTTAGAAGAAACCATTTGTGACAGCTTCAGATTCAGTCCTCCTGCAGCTCTGGCTACCTTACAGGACAGAATTTATTAATATTTTAACGTCAGCATTAAGAGGATCATACATTTTACATAGGATGCTTTGGTTCCAACATGATTTCTTCATTGAGTCATTGGACAGTGAGGCACTTGCTTCTGTCTTACCTGAATAATTCATGAGGCATTCCCCAGTAGAAATCATCAACTTGGCTGGAAAAATCAGTCAGCAGAACAATCTTGTCATATTTTATTTTTTCCCCTTTATTAAGTTCCAATGTTAACCAAAAGACTACATTCCACACCTCTTACCCCACCTAAAAAAAAATATTGTGTGACGCACTTTATTCATGGATGCCTATTACCTGCCACGTATCAGAGACAGCATCTTGGGTTAAAAATTGTGAAATCTGTACTGCAGAATGTAAAGTTCCTAAAAATTAGTGAGTAAATACCAATTGATTGATACAAATAGAATTTTTTTGTAAATAGGTAAATAGCTACCCACCAAATACTTACTTGTAGTTAATAGGGATTTTCTCAAATAAAGAAATTAATATGCTGATAACTCTAGACAAACCTATAAAATTGAAGAAACTTTGCCATTACCATTGAATAGACACAGTGATCTGGAGCCAGAAGAGTGTTCTCCATCTTTTGTAAGCAAAGAAATCAAAGACATCTGTAAAACTTACAGTTAATTCAATCTCCATTAGAATTTCACCCAAACCTTTGCAAAGGCAAAGTTCATACCACACAAAGTGCAGGAAAGAATCTTGTTTTACAATTGAAGTAGATTATTAAGGCAAAGACTGACCCCAGCTTTCTGAAAGTTTAAAGCATTCACAATGTATTTCTTCTGACTTAAAAATGCCAGAAAGTCAGAGAAGACGCAAATCATGGGGTTGATGCTCTCAGATTCTGTAATATACCTGTCTCTACGTCGAAACCTTCCTTCAACAATTATTTTCCTGTTCCTAAATTCATTTGCAGCTACCTTAAAAAGCAAACAAACAAAACCTGAAATGCACAACTCCCTCTGTCCAGACTTCAGTATCACTTTAAATTAGGTATCATTTTCTCACACACATGCTGTGAACACAACAGTAAGTCAGACCAGTTTATGTTTATGGTGAACAGTGTTATCAGTGAGGGTATGCTTCTCTGGATTCCTTTTTAAAAACACTTAACTTCCTTTTGCTGCAAAGCCCTTAAAAACTTAAACGAAGGCATCCCAGGGAAAGCTGCAGCCATCCACACTTTTGATCATACAATGGTAACATAGATATAGTGTTACAACCACTCTGATGTATAAAACAGTCATGCCCCTTTCCCTCCCTCTCTGATGTGACACATGCCTCTGGAGATGTAGAACTTGAACTGTTCTTCATTCTGTGCAGCACAAGGGCTGTGACTTTCCTTGCATCTTCTGAAGGGTACATAAATGCAGAGCTCCCATTACTTGTTCCTAGGCAAGATACAAAATCTGGTCCTTAAAAGCTGGCTTTAATACTTTATCTTTTGACAAATATTAGTTTTTAATTTTTTTCACCTCAAGTAAACCTCTAGTGAATAGCAACTGCAACAGACATTTACATTCAAAATCTGTTCTTCCACCTCCTAACAACAGCTCATAATGCCCCAACACTGACAAAACAGCTCTGCAAATGTGATCTGTGACTCTACAGTGATAATGGGGTCGAAAAGAAACCATGACTGCTGTCTAAAGAAAGAGGAGGGGATGGTTGAGTTCTGCAGGAAGAGGTGTAAGTTCATTTTGCCTTGCTGAAGAATGTGAAACTCTAGCTGATCACAGGGAGGCTATCAATATGAATCCTGGAGGAAAGAGCAGTTGTCTGTTGGAGAGAGGCAGATAAATAAAGCGAAACAGAACAACGAGCTGACAATTGTTTCAAAATCAACTGAAACACACACTTTGTTTACTAAAAAATGCATGCTCAAAAACAGAAGAAATTATTCTGAACAAAGAAAGGGCTAAAAATGTGCTGAACGTTTTTGGCTAATATCTGACTATCTTCCATTAAAAAAAACCATAACTGGTTAGTGACTGGGTCTTGGGTAGAAGGAGAAGAGATCAGTTGAACAAATGGCTGCATGAATGGTGCTGCATTCAGAGCTTTGGATACTATGGTTTTGGACATACCTTTGAAAGACTGGGAGTCTTGATGTATGATGGGATGCTACTGACCAGGAAGGCCTTGTTCTGGGAAGCAAGCTGGTTGAGCTCATTAACAGAGCTTTAAATGACAGTTATCATGGGAAGAGGATGTGCATCTGACTAACAGAGAAGAACCAGGGAACAATGTCACTGTAGAAAGCAGCGGGGGAAAACTTCTGATTTGTCCCAAAGGAACTTTTCGGGGATCCTTCAAGAAGGTAAGACAATTGACAGCCCAGCTGAAGTGCCTCAACACTAAGACACATAGCATGGGAAATAAGAAGGAGATGGAAGCCAGAGTGCAATCAGTAACTAGAACCTAACTACTATCACAGAAAAATGGTGGGACAAGTCACACAAATGGACTACTATGATTGAGAGCCACAAGTTTTTTAGAAGGGACAGACTAGGGAGGAGGGATGGGGAAGTTACCCTTTATGTTTAAGAAACAGGCAGATTGTGAACAGCTGCCTCTGAGAAAAGCCACGATCAGCTTGAGAGCTTGTGAGCTAAAATTAGGGACCAGAACAATAAAAGACATCTGGTGATCAGCAACACAGCAAGCTGTAAGCAATCCAGGAGGTCCACAAAGATGATTAGAGGGCTGGAGCACCTCCCCTATGAAGAGAGGGTGCAGGAACTGGGTTTGTTCATCCTGGAGAAGAGAAGGATCAGGGGAGACCTTATTGCACTCTACAACTCCCTGAGGGCAGGTTGTGATGAGAAGGGCTTTCTGAGTATTACAATCCAGAATGAAGCAGAAAAAGTAATAAGCTGGAAGTTCTGCATAACTTTATTGTACTCCAATGGAAATAAATAAATAAATAAATAAATAAAGTCTACTCTAGAAGTACTTATAGTGAAAAAGAAAATTCTCATAACTTTTCTAGGTAAAATTCTAATAGGATATTGTTCCATCTAAATGTAGTATTCTTCCCAATGTTTATTCCACATTTGGCATATCTAGCAGTGACTTAAAACCTCCTATTGAATTCCATCACTGAAAAAAATAGGGTATTTGATTTTGTATAAAATTCAAGTTCCTCAAAGGTTTATTTCAAGCATAATGAAGTACCATAATTGATAAATTAATTTTCTACAACATCACTTTTGCTCAATGCCTATTGTTAATAGTTATGGAAAAGGTTCAAACTCAGATTTCAGCTCTGCAAATGCTGAATTATAATGAGCACATAACCAATTTCTCTACACATCCATTTAAGAAAAAAAAAAATCCATTACGTTCCTCTAACCATCTGCTGTATTTTCAAATACTCATGCAAACATCTAAAGCAAAGAGAAGACAAGGAGATAGAAACACTGACCTTTCTTTAATAGGAAGTTATTCTTTCTTTCAAAAGTGATTTAAAAGCTGGTGATTATTAATAACTATTTATGCATTCATACTGAAAACATATTATGTGTATTCACATACATGCTTTTACTTATGCAAATAAAATGATTAATGTATTATTAATTTGCCAAATATTTTAAGTTGCTCTGTAACACTAACACACAAGGGAAAAGACTTGATTTAATTTGTGTTAAAACATTTTTATAAGCTCTCTGATACACATCTTTATTGAGGGTTAATCTTAAACTCAAGCCCAGACAATTTGGTTGTAGTATTTATATAGCAGGTAAATTCCTAGTTTCAGCTCAGATGTACGAGCTTAAACATGTAACCTGTCCTTACAGACACAGCAGACTACAGCATGGCATATGGGCTGTTACAACTATTGAGGTTTTTAATTATTGCTTATATGGGCAGAGAGGGCATTTCAAAGCTACTTCTAGCTGAGTGTCTGCTGTCTCTTACAAAACAGAAGATGTGCAATATGCAGGCAAGCACAGACTCAGATCAAGTGGGATGTATGCAACACCCTCAGTGTGTAATTGTGCTGCAAGCACTGCAGACATATAGGTACAGCAATTTTCCTGCTGTTTAGCAATAAAAAAACCTTCTCACACAAAAAAGAGATAGGTACCAAATAGGTCTAAAAGTTTCTGTGCATCCTAGAACAGTAAAACAAAACAGGCACCCTGGGATATACTATGCAAATGAGCCAAACTGTTGGGATAACAGCAAGCCAGAGTGATGTATCAAGCTCTGTATCAGTTATCCTGTAAATTATAAGCAACTTTATTTTAGCCCCTTAACCAATTTCTTAAAGCATAGTACTTTCCCTTCTTTCAGCCCTTTTTAATTCCCGGCCACCTGTCTCCAACTACAAAAGCAGCAGCACTCAAGACATGAACTGTTAGGCGTTTGGACGGACTGTCACAAGGGACACAAACTCATTAGGTGCAGGTACATGGAACTTCCTAAAGCACATGTTTTACAACAGGGAGATGAGAATACAGCTTGCTTTTTTTGCACTTGAACAGAAAAATTTGAGAAGGAAAGGGCATGGGTGAGACACAGCATATTTGGATTATTATTGCTAGCAGGACACTGAGCTGAAAAAGAAGCATTTGGGAGATGATGCTCATTGGAACAGGTTGCCCAAGGAGGTTATGGATGCCCCATCCCTGGAGGTATTCAAGGCCAGGCTGGATTTGGCTTTGGACAGCCTGGTCTGGTCATTGGCGATCTTGCACATAGCAAGGGGTTGAAACTAGATGATCACTGTGGTCCTTATCAACCCAGGCCATTTTATGATTCTATGATTCTATGAGCAAGTATGGGAAGATGTGCATGACTGTGGGAAGCAAACAGGAGCAGCCACTTCTGCAGAAAGACAGGAGAGCTCTGAAACTGAAAAGCTTGAAAGGCACTGCTGCAGAAATCAGTCTTGATGCAGACTTTAAAGGAAAACAAAGGAACCCTTTTCTTGAAAAAGGCACAGAAAAAGCACACCTATTCATCAACTGAATGAAAGATTCTAAAAAGGCACAACATAAGATTTCGTTTACATGCTTGTGATACTAGAATATGCAAACAAATCCAATTCTGTAGAGAAACAGTAGCACATGACCACAGAAAATTAGATCTTTTATAGCTTTGAAGCAGAAACAAATACATAATTTATGTACATTTGAGTATATAGGCATAATAAACACAAACCTCAAGAGAAAACCATGAACTGCTACCCTTTTCTAAAAGTTCAGCATTTAATTACATTTCAAAACAAGCAGAAATATTGTGGAAAACAATGCATCATGAACAGTCTTTTATCTAAAACTGCAGCTGAGGAGGAAATCCATGCCTAAAAATAGTTTTTCTCAGTTTTGGAGTCAGTTGAAAAGTTCTGAAGAAACTTATTTTAAGAAAAATTAAGCAATAAAGAATTTCTTCGTAATCTGGTAACACCATCTTCCAGACACATTTATACGTGTCTCGCACATCTCTGAACTGTTTATTTAAAAACTTTATAAACATAAGGATTTCCTTATGTTCTTGATCTGAATGATTTCTAGCTTTACCTATTTTTTTTAACAATCTTACAGACTATTTACAGACAATGAAAATACGCAGATTTAATAACACCCACCTTTGCAGATTTTTTACATGTGCTTAAAAGGGCTGCTATCCATGTCACAAGTTCCCCTAAGCACAACACAAGAGGCAAACAGAAGGCAGATTTCATTTTGGTAGCAGCATTCAGAAGCACAAAGAGGACATGAACAAAGAAACAAACATTAGAAGTAAATGCATTCCTTTTTTCTTAATCAATATCTTGTTAGACTGCTGGTTTTGATTCATTAATCTTTTGGTAAGTGGAAAAATGAAACAGATTGACCATTACAGAAAACAAACAAACAAACAAACAAACGCCCCCCTGCAAATTAAACCCATTCTAATGAAATTGCTTGCAAAGTGTGCTGCTTCATCAAGCACAACTTTCATCAAGGAGATTGGACTACAGAATGCCCATTTCTTTGAATTAATGTACTTAGAGGTGTACTATGAATCCAAAACACCTGAAAATAAACTTCCCAAACTCCTACTACCCTTATTTTTTTCTACTGCATATGTTTTTAAGGCCAGACAAGTTCCACCAAAATGAAAGAAGCAAGCAAAGTATGGCACTTTGTGTTCAATAAATTTTTGCAAATCTGAAATTGAACTTTTTATTAGTACTTGTGTTGCATCTAAATGATCACTAGATTATCGCTGTGATAGGGCATACAGAAAATTTACATAAAATGTCTGGAGGTTTGCAGTGAATCATTTTTCATTTCTTCAGCAACTGTTGCACAATGATTGATCCAACGCAGTGCAATAAGGGAAACAAGCAATTAAAGGCTTCCATGAATCAAGCATCTACAGATCCTGCTAACTACAGGAATAAAATCAGCAAAAAACAAGGAATCAGCAAAACTGAAAAGTGAGCTGTGCAAAACCCACCCTTTGCTACAAAACATGAAAAATCTGAACTCAGAGATTGTATGCATAATTCAGGATTATAACTCAATTAAGACAACTGTTTCTCTGATCTTGCAATTCTAAGGCATTTTGCAGATGTCTGCGAAACCAAGAGTGTAAAACAAGTGTCTTTCTGTTCTCTTTAACATAAGCTCTCATTCTGTTGAAAGATACACTTAGACTTCTCTGTACAAAACCAGTATATGAAATGCAAGTCAAAAGATACACTGTTGTTCTAAAGAAGTTTAAAACAAGGGAATAAAATTGATATATACAATAAATATCTTACCTATATGTTAGTATGACATTAAGAATAAATCCTAACTGCTAATCTTGTTTCCTTTATAAACGCTCAGGCCCAAGAGCATGGGGGAAAGGGATTCCCAGCTATGTCAGCCCAGAACTAGAGGCAGTGTCACACATACAAGTTGTACAAGTTCTGATTCTACGCTAGCATAAAGATTTTTGCACTGTGCTTCTCCTGCAGGAATAAACACACCCTTCCTCTGCCCCAAGAGTTCACCCACAAGATCATTCATCACTTGCTTCTGTTTTGCTTCAGATGTGTCAAAACCAGTTCAGGTTTACTGAGTTAGAAGCAAATAGAGCACCAACATAGAACAGAAGAGGGCAAGGTTATACAAATTTCACTAGCACAGACAGACAAAGTTCATCCATGGCTACACAAAAGGTCACCGTTAGCTTAGGGTTAACCAGAACTTCTTAGCTTATCTCTGACCTGGTTTTGACCTCCCTCGTTAATTGTAGAAGTGTTTTCAGTTCAATTGATGAGCTGTGTTTACATCTCCCACTTTCATAGTTTTTTTCACTTGCTTTTGAAAAATTAGAAGCAAAATATCTTTCCCTTATCAATAACTAATTAGTGTACAGTTATCTCCATGTTGTTACTGTGACCAGAATAGACAATAAAGACAAAGAGTAAGCAATTTCAGCTATTTCATGACGGAGGCATTTATGAAGAATGGAACTTTAAAACCTTTATTTAACTTTTTTTTTTTTCTTTTTTTCTCCAGATCATAAACCATTAATTCACAAAGCTTGTAAAAATACTCAATTCCTCTGCTTCTAACAAGTCTCGTTAGAAGGAAGTACACAGACATCACTGGTAAAAGAGAAGAACTAGTCAAAGAGCACACAGAAACTTACTAGATTTGCAAAAATGTTAGTAGGTTGTACTCAGAAATAACTGTTTGTCATTGCATCATACTTCTGAATGGGCTGCCACACAGAACTTGCTTAACTCCTTACTGTCCTAACAGCTATTCGTAAAGGTATGGATATGTTGTATACTGTTGGTCCGAAGCATAAAATGTCCCTTTTGTCCCCTACTACAGAAGAGACACTTTAGTTTTAGTACCTGAGTTATAATTCAAAAATGATTTCTCTACATTGACTTTATTCTTTTGTTTAGTTTGTTGTTGTTGTTTCACCAGAAGGGTTCAGGTTCACTTAAAAATATGTGGACTTAATTTAAACAACTAAGTTTAAGAGACAAACTAAATCTGGCGGCCTTGTAAAATACTCATTCATTTTAAAAAGGGACAAAATATAAATCTCATCATTGAAAAGAACTATCCAAAAAACATGACTTACATGTAGTGATCTAAATAACATAAGGAATTAATGTTTGAAAACCTTCAAAAATTAGATTCTGAAATTAAAGTAACCAAAATTCCATATACTTCTAAATTCTGAAGTCTTCCCAGTCCGTTACATTGACATTCTGTTTTGTGATCAAACTTCTCCAAAAGAAATCTAACAGGTACTATTCGTCCAAGAGAGAACATAAATCTAAACCAAGCTCCAAATTTTCATCTTTTTTTTTTTCCCTCTAAGGAAATTGGGCTAATCTTCAATCATCTGAACAAAAGAATAAAAAACTTGTCCATTACTGTTCATCTTATTGGAGGTAAAATCTTTTTTAACTATGAAGGGCCTCCAAGTTGCTTTGTTACACTACGCACAACTCCTTGGATTAAATTCAGATCCATATTCATTGGCTAGCTGCAAATACATCCCACTGTGTGGTAGGTACCGCTTTCCTATATTTTTACATTATTTAACAAAAGTTCCATTCTTCTAAGTTTGCGCTTATTCTTTGGCATTGGCTTGTCATATAAGCCATTTTTGAGAAGATGCTCCTTGCTGTGATGGATCTGGGCTCCATGCTGAAGCTGGAAAGAGCACAAAGCTTGAAGAGGACGTAGTATAGTCTGCAGAAAAAATGGAAGAGAGGGAGAAGGAAAAGATGAAAAAAACCCAATCTTTCCAATCTTCTAGTAGGCTGCCTTGGAGACATCATTTATTCACGGTTTTGTAATCAAGAAGTACTTTAAAAAAAAGATAAACTACAACCGTTGGAGCCACAGAGAATATCTGTGAATAAGGTGAAAAAAGCCACACATCCACCTACCTGCTACAGTTCCTTACTCCTTCCTTCTACTCCTTCAGGTCCAGCCACATTCTTTACGTTTTAACTCGACCTTAGCAACCAACTACAATCACTGCCATGACTCAGCCAAATTGTAACAATAATAATAAAAAAAAGTAGCAGTAAAGAAACTGCTTGTGATTGCATGGAAATAACTTGAAGCAGGGTTTCAGAAAGAGAACTCGTGATCAAGGTAGCTAGACTGCTGTACTGGGGACTAGACTGCATCCCTGCTTCTGTTTAGGAATACTATGCAGGATTAATGAAGCAACTTAAGGTCAACTTAAACTCAAATGGTTATTACTAACCATGCGTTCTTCATTTTCTGGTTGTCTGGGTCTGGTTCGTAACTACTATTAGGTCTGTTTCAACAGGCTTACTAAATTGATATTATTAATGTCACCCAAAAAAGAACATTATCTCTTTCATCACAAACTAGTGTGATCAAAACTTGCAAGGAAAAGGCTAAAGTCTGCTTAGCTTCCTTTGACCTAGGATAAACTTTAACTTAAGCACTCTTATGACCCAAATTCTTCAAATGACACCTAAGCATTGTGAGCACGAAGACACAAGCCAGTGGGTTGCATTCCATGCCTGCAGAAGTGCAGGAGGTCAGTAGGATAGGCTTACAAAAGCACTTCTCTCCAAGCTAGCTATAACATCTGTAGTCTACAAGCTAGTTTTTGCAAAGGAAAACTTATTATTTTCCATGAACTAAAATACTTAATTGTCTACCTCAAACCAGATCAGCTATTGGGTTTTTTTGTGTGTGTTACAGAACACCTTGCTGCTTTTTGACTTCAGAAGATCATATTTACCTTGAAGATTATTAAACTTCAGTAAATATTTTGAGACTAACTACCACTAACTTAAACTCCTTAGAGTCTACCAACAGTCATTCTCAAAGACTTTTATCAGCTCAGTAATTTTAAACTCAGATCTTAACCAAACTTAAAGGCAGTTAAGTACTTGAATATTCTAATTAAGAAGAACAGAAACTTTCTGAAGCCAATTTGCAAATTTTCTTAACTTCTCACATTTTTGAAGTAGTTTTCCTTTTTTAAAAAATACATTAAAATATACTTCAATAATTCCCAAGAGCTTCCCACTGATAGTACCTGAAATAACACTACTCCCACCTGTCAGACTATGTAGAGACTGGTGAAAATATTTGAATGAGAAATCAGATGTGAAAATTGAACAAATTTGTATTTGATCTCAAATGATGTAAATAAACTTTTAAAGTTATGCATACACATCCAAACATAAAATATCTTACAGGACGTATGATTTAAGATAAATAGCCTGTACTGACTTTACTTAAGTTTATCTACTGTTCAAAAGAAGCAGAATAAAGTCAAAGGCACAAAACCTTCTAGATTCAGGCCTAAAATTCCAAATGTTGCCTACCGTGCCATTCAATATCAATGAATTAAATAACCAACATACCTTTTTGACTTCAAGAAAATTAAAAGTCAATGTGATCATAGGTTATATAATCATTCCCAAGTTTACTAATACTTTCTGCTGTCACAAAATGCTAATCAAACTACAGAGTAAATATAACTTCAGTAACATAAGAGTATGTAAATTCCACATATTACAACAGAACATACAGTAAGCTAACGCTGCACATAAAATACATCTAAATGCAATAGTTAAGAAATAGCCCCTAAAAATCTGTTATAAAAAAAGAAATCAATCCAACATTACATTTATGTAAATTAGAGTACACATAATTGGTAAACAATCTATGATCCTTTGTTTTGAAGTTTTGCAATAAGAAATGTCAAAAACACAGGAGGTAGTAACTATCACATCTATGGTGCATCTATGCACCATGTGCACATACAGTATACACCACAGAACGGCACAGTTTTGGACTAATTATTTGATTTTGTCATCTCTACAGGCTTTTATTCCACATTGTGGAATAAAACAGCACAACGTACTTGGTGCTTTATCAAACAATTTCTTAATAAATGAATGGATTAAGAGAATTTGAGTAATTCTTCTCAAGACATTTCAAACTGCAGGAAGATATGTACAAGGAAGTAGCATAAGATGGCAGCATGTAATAAGAAAGAAAAATGAGACAGAAGAAAAGAACAAACTGGATGAAACAGAGACTGCTGAGTTAAAAATATGTAAAAGCTACAAGAGAGGAATAGTGAATAAAAAAGTCAAATAAAAAAGATGGAAGAAGAAAAGTGAGATTGACTAGCAAGTACAAGAAAAACAGAACTCAAATCAAGCGAAAAAGAAAACTGAAAACCGCACAGCACAAAAGGAAAGCTTGATAAAGAATATCCCTAAGACAGCACAGTGAAAACCTGTAAAAGTTGAATTGTCTCAGGAAAGCAGTAGATAAAGTAAGTAAAGAAAAAAGAAGGGGAAAAAAAACGGAGCTGAGAAACTGAGATGTCAATGTAACAGTTGTTATCAATGAACAATCTTCTCCAAATACAAAATGGAGACCAGGCAAAACTGGTCTGTAAAGCAAATTCTGCATTCATCCACAATGAATATTTCAGCACTAAATGCTTTTTTTTTTTACAGGCAATGATCAGACAACTTCTGGTATTTTTAATATCATTAAAGCAAGATTTTTATCTGTGAGCTCTCCCCAGGAAAAGACAATCTTTAGTGGCTAAAAAGCCATTCTAATTCCATCATGGGACAAGACAAAAAATACTGTACCGTCATTTACAGCTCTGAAAACAAAACTGTCAAAGCAATCAAGTAAATCTAATAAGTTCCGTCAGTAATCTGACAGCTATGTTAAACACAGCATAGGAAAACTAAATAGACTTTTCAAAGTTACAAGGCTCATAGAAAACTTAAGATACTAAACAAATATCTGTAGAAAAATAGTTTCTACTGGTAGTCCCTTTTTAGTTTGCTGTGTAACAAAACTGTCAAATGCAATCTTTTATGATTTTCATTGTCAAATGCTGTATTAATAGCTAAGTAATTTTGCTGCCATTCTACTATTCACAACAGAAAAACTTGAGTATTTGAAATTAGTTACATACCTCTTGTATATTCTTATTTTTTTCCATGAAAGTGAGAGCAACAGCCGCACACTCAAGCGTAGAGAGACAGTTGTTTGTTGGCTGTGTACGAATTACATATTGACTTGAAATGTTGGTTTTTAACTGCACCTGAAAAACAGCAAACTCTACTAAAATGAACTGGTCAGTATATCAAATATATTTCTTAGCTTTATGCAGTTTTGCCTCCCAGTTGCCAATGACTTTATAATCTGTACACAGCCTACAAGTCACTATCTGAGACAAGAACTGCATATTCATTATTGTACAAACACTACAGAAAACACAAGTGTATGTCAGAGATAGATTGAATGAAACAGGTTGTTTTTCTTCTGTGCATTTCATAAGCAAAAAACCTAGAAATTACATTAATTTTAGCCATCAATTTCACTTCCCATGCACCTTCTGTAACAAAAATAAAACAAAATTATTCACACGTTTGTTTAATTACACACTCTAACACAAAAATGATTCTATACAGTACCCAATGGATATACATCATACTATAAGATAACTGTGTAATCACTATTTCCCCTGGTTAAAAATTGTCATTTTTCAAAAGACCTAAGTTATACATTTATTCATACAATTCATTAGATTCAGTGATTAGAGCAATTTGCTTATTTGTATCATATCTGAAATTGATTTATTGACTCTGCATCAAGCAACACTTTATATTATCTCATAATTTAAAGGTACATCAGAAGAAGAAACTTAATTCAACCAATTGCCTATTTCATTAGCTACAAAAGCTTTTACTGCATTTCTAAACAGCCATAAATTTTTGAGTTTCTTTTAAAGTAAGATATAGTATGGTGCAACAAACCCTAATGAGTCACTACTGAAGTTCAAATCAATTCATTTTCCCTTTCTGAATCTCTAATAAACTACTGTTTATTTTTTCCATCTTCTATGGAAAATAGATTACTTTTTTCCCTGACTGTCACAATATTGCTCCAATTTTCCACTAGCAGTGGGAAAACTAGAGGTTTCACTATTACCTGCTTTATTCAGACTTTTCCCTCTTCTTTTTATTTGCAGTGAATCATTTTCCTTCATCTCTATCACACGTAATTACCCCATTTTAAAAGTTCAAGATCTCTCATTTATAAAAGGAAATCTCCAAGCTAGAGGGGAACCTTGAACAAATTAGACCAAATTCTAATACTTTCCTTGGCTTCAATTTAATGGAAACTAAAATAAAACCACAAAAAATACAAGAGCAATGGCAAAGCCATTCTGAAAAGGCAAAGTAAACCACATATAAAAGCTTAATATACTCAAACAAAAATAAGGAAAAGAGAAAAATGTAATTTTGAGACAGAAGGTCCTGACTCTTTTGTCAAAGGAAACTGCCTTGTCATTTTTTTTAAATGCTCTTCTTCTTATTGGATAGAACCAAACTGAAGGGCAAAATTATGCATGCATCAGAATGTTTTTAAAGTCTCTAGTATGGATTGTTTAGTTTGGGGAAGTCAGCTACTTCCTGCAATTTGTTATAGCACTAAAAAGTGAAAGAGGAGAAACAAGTTAAGGATAGAAAAAGTACACTTTGGATTGTGGTGTATATAATGAAAAGTAAACAAAATGAAATGAATATATTCACATTTTCATTTGTCATTCCTCAAGGCTCACTTTATGCTTACTTTCTCTTTCTGCGATCATGTAAGGATGTCCAGAAAATCTAGTTAATTGCAATTATACACAGATCTATTCTAACGGGAGCTTTTAGTCCTTCAGAGCTGCTTACAAGATTATCAAAACAAAACCTCAGCGTAACTCCAACACAAACCCTGCTGCCCCAGGACTAGCCTGAGCAGTGGGACAGATACTTACCCCTGTTTTCTCACCATCAGACAATCACTGCCTCCACTGATTATCTCCACAGAGACTTCATCACCTACCTGAAGATGCACTGGCTTCCCTCTCCTCAGACACGGACAACAGTGCCTTAAGGCTTCTTTCATTCTTTTCATTGTAGGAACTGTCTGGAAAAATTTCTATCTGCTAGTTTCTATGTTTCATTGCTTAAGGGTTGTGCAGAATAACTTCTAAGTCATAAGTATTCCAGAGAGAGGAAAATTATTCATGACTGCAAAAGAACTTTTAGGGAAGAAATGCTGCCTTCACTCTGCCTTATATTCTGAAGTCCAAAAGTCTGTAAAGTACAGAATTCAAACAGCTGACACTGTACAAAAGGGCAAATTTGTATTTCTGAGAGCAAGAGGAACCAAATTCCTTCTTCTTTCTTGGAGATAATGAGAGGAGGGAAACAAGTGGTTTCCATCCTCAGACGTGGCTGGCAGACAGATGACACTACCTTTTTCAGCCAGCAGACCTAATCCTTTCCTTGCCTTTTGAGGAGCTGAATTAATGGCCGTCAAGGTCCTTCCAGGAAGTTCTCCAGCATCTAGACAGATTATTTCTTTGTTACATGCATATCTCAAATCCAGCTGAACAAATTTAATTCTCTCTTAAGGAAGCAGTGTAAATGAATTCAGATTGTCTACCCCAGTACTATAATTCAAAATCTCAGAATGGGTGTACATAAGAAATATATTTAAGTACATTTCAGAAAGATAATCATAGTATTTTATAATTATTTCACTACAAAATGCTGAAGATGTAGTGATAAAAAAATAACATACTCAAAATAATTTTACATAGTCAAAATAATTTGCAAACCATATGCATGTTTTGGAATATTTTCAGTTATTGTCAAAATACAGCAATGTCAGGTTGAAAAAACAGCAATGCATTTAACACTGCTCATCAGAATGAACAGCATAAGACAGAAGATGGAGATATCTCAACTAATTCAATTAGAGACAGGAATTAAGATAAGCTGAATGGAACAACTCACTGGAATTCAGCCAGAACACTGAAATTAGGGTATCTATACAACACATACAACAAAGTTTTCTATGTGTAAATCAAGACCCAAGGTTTCCAGAAACCTGCATGCTAGCAGTTCTCACATTTTATTACACTAACTAGCTGAACGCAGGATTCTGTGTTGGTTCTCTAGTCTCTGAGCATTTGCAGAGTATCTGAATCACAATAGAAACAGTGGTCCATCGCAATTTCTTGGGTGCTGGGTTTTTCTTCAGGGCCCTCTATGGAATGCACTGGACACAACATCCTAGTGGATGATCCAGCTAAGCTATTGAGAACTGCGGAAAGCAAAGATTGGCCTTGATATGGTCAAATACTTACTGATGGAAATTTTCCAAAATTCAATAAGTTAAGGCAGGCAAGTGGACTGTGCTCTTATTTTAGATAGTAGAACTGGAAGTCTTGCAGAAAGCTTAAGTGTTATCCTCAGTCCCCTCCTTAGTCAGTTTCCTTATCTTTTAACCTTTTCAATGCCAGTTTCTTCACCAGTATTTTTACTAGCTTTATTTCCTAAAGAGAATCCAGCATTATGCACAATTATATTTGGAAAACAATGCATCCCAAAGAACAAAGAAAAGCACTAGGGTTACTACATCTGTCTCTGAGAGCACTCTTTCAACAGTTCTTGGTTTCCTCTGCTATTTTCTGCAATTAGACCATAGTTGCACCAAAATACAAAGAGGAACAAAATACCTTTCTGCGGCTTCAGTGAAAATCCTAGCACTTGTTTTAAAGCCCCCTCTTCCTTTACTTATGTTGACAGAAATTCTAAAATTTAGGTTTCTGTTTCAGAATTGATTTGCTCAGCTCTAAGAGAAGGACCAAAGAAAGGGCCATCAGTCATATTTTTTAACTTAGGCAGTGTTACAACTCACACACGCTGTTACTCCAATTATCTTCCAGAAAAAAATACCATAAGCCCTCTCCCCACCCCCTTTTTTTTTTTAAGGAACTCAAAGAGCATAAAATAACAGAAAGACTGAAAAAAACCCTGCCATTTTGGTCTTCATTCCAGAAGCGAAGAAAAATCACTTTTAAGTTGCTGATAAGGAACAGCATTGTCTATGTGCTACTTCACAAATAAACCCCAACAGGAAACAGAAATGGGCATGGGAAAGATCCCTCACTCAGCATCCAGTTAGCAAGTACCTTTTGCCTGTAAGCCAATACAAACTGTGTTCTATATATTAAAGCACAGAAAACTCAAGCAGTTAAATAAAGTTGCCTTCGTGACAGAGAAAATAAACTGAGTGAAGTTAGCCTCAGTATGCCACTGAAATTTAGATCAGAAATATAAATAAGTTATTTCATTCAAAATCCTGGCTTTAATTTAAAGTGACATCTTAAGAGCAGTGTTTTCAAGCACTGCAGGGAACAACTGCCATGAAACTGTCACAAATGGATAGCCTGAAAAAGTAAATGGATGTCACAAAAAAACTTCTGCCCACTCTGCATGTTTTTTAATTGAATACTTAGGTGTATCTGTGACACTGCTGTGTGTGCTCCATGTACCATTTGCTGCAGTAAACCACAAATCTTACTGTGACTTTCAGGTAGACCTTAAGAAAGCAATTTGTTCCATTTCTATGAGACAACAAGGTATTTTCCATGTTTTCTTAGATATTTTGCAATGACCACCCAAAATCATTCTGTATTTGTGTACCCCACAACCTTCCTCTTGACAATGTATGACTGGGGATATCTCTCTGCTACTGTGACTAAAAATGTGATAAACCTAATATTCCCTTTTGCTAGAGAAGCAGAACAGCTTCTGTAGAACAGCACAATGTGGCTACAAAACATTCTCTGTGCCCAAACTACTTTCTTCCTTTCTTCCTGAACTGCAATCCCAATTCAGTCTTCAGCCCTATAAAAAATGCCTGTATAAGAGCAGCACTCTGAATTTCTTCCAAAGGTCATTAAATATATGGCCAAAAGATGAAAATACATTGTACTTCTATGCAATTTCAAAAATGCCCTTATTTTGCTCCTGCAACCAAAACAGTTTAAGAAACGAACTGTTATTCCAGCAAGCACTGCACAGTGAAGATATTTGGTCCGAAACAAGTCAGTAGAGCTACTTGTTGAATTACTCAATACTCATCATCTGCATATAACCCTAGAAAGAATGCCTCTTTGTTTCCTGACTATGTTTTCATGAGGAAAATTAAGCTTGTATAGAATATTTCTCTAGTCTTGCTTTCACTTTTAGATAAAGTTGACATGAAGAAAGGAAGTTCAGCTGCAAGAGGAACATGCTCTTCACAAACAGATTACATGACATCACTATAGAAAAATTTGAAGCAAAAAAATAGAAATTTTCCAAAAAAGCCCCACAATTGTATTTATCATCTGCCTCCACACCATCCCCTCAAAACTGACATGCTCCTACAGCACTTCATCCACATTTAATCAATAGCAAGTCACATCCAAGGCCCAGACATGGAAGCAATGAACCTACAAAGAAACACTGCCTTTAAGGAGGAATCAGAATAAATTCAAAGTTCTTATGATCTTGAAAGATAACATCACAAAATTCACATTTAAAAATGGTGATAAATAAAACTAGAGCGGGAATAAAATATTGTAAACAAACAAACATAAAGAAAGCTTTACAGAAACATTAAATTATCTGTAGAAGCCTAATTTCCCATATAGCACAATTCCCAGTTTGTAACTCGTTTTTTTTAAAGACTCTATTACTATTACTCTATACATAAACAGGAATTTTATGTTTATTAGATAGTTTAAAGGTTTGTGTGTTCAATATCTTCAAAAGTTAAAAAAGAGATGTCAAAGTACATATATGAGTGTTTCAAATTTATCTCAAATTATTAAAAATTATATTCATAACTGTATTTACCATCTTTACATATTATTCCATGTGAAATTAAGGTATTACAAAACACAACTTTCTCAAAGATGAAAAAGTTAATTCAAGATATTTAGTACCGCATCTGCAGATTGTTTTGAGCAAGTCCAACAACTACCAGTTCCTTACGATAAACAATTCCCTTCACGCAGTAGAAAGTAAAAGAGCTACAAAAACATACAGAATAGTTTTCCATGTCTTCATCTGCTATATAAAACTATTTACAACTGGTTCTTCTTGCCTATGGAATCATTCCTGAAGTATTTTTCACCAGGAATCTGTCACTGAAGTGTTCAACTAAAATTCTGAGCATCTTCTCAGAAAACCTAAGAGAAAATCACAGTTCAGCACTTATCACATATTAGAAATATCAAATAAAACTGACTCCTCTTCAGAGTAACAGAGACACCTGCAAACTTAAGTAGTTTGGAAGTATCACCAAAATCTGTATGCATATACCCTGCTTCTCTGAAAGAAAAGACCTTGGGCTAGATGTCAGGGATTATCCTAAGCTTGTCAAAGCACAGTGCCAATTTAGGCAGGTCAGCTTCCTTTTCTGGTCACCAAGTTCTCGATTGATAAAAAAAAAGAGGGAAGGGATGGTGGAGGATCTGAAAACAAAAGTATAACAGTAAGTGCTACTGAGGATGATTAGTACTTCCTTCCTTCTTTCTATGTTTCAGTGTGTGTGTGTGACATGTTTAAAAACCTATGAGAATAGCAAGGAGAAAAAAAGTAAGAAGTAATTATTTTCATCTTATACGGGGGTAAAACAGGGTTGACACAAATGGCTAACACAGAATTCAGAGCTAACAGTGAAACTGTAAAGAAAGGAAAATCCTCACAGCTCAGATAAAATAAAAGACAGAACTGATGTAGTAGTATTTAGACTTCTTTCTACAAAAAAAATTGAAATATCATCTAGTTTTGGTCTCATCTTTTGAAACTGCTAAGCTTCAAATATAAGAAATGATGGAATTATTATGTTAAAATAATCACATTTTAATGTGAGTTTTACTGGGCACTTCATAAAGTACCTCTGCATTTTTAGTTAGTTTCCATTCATTGCGGCTTTGTACTCAGAGCAAGGAAAGATAGAGAAATTATTTTTAGTAATATCCCTCTTGCTCTGCTTACATTTCAAAAATTAATGTCAGGCAACAGATCCATGTTTTATGCAGCACTGTTCTTTTAATAATTAATACAACAGGAAAGTGCTGCAAGTAAATTTAGCCAGTGAGCAAAGAACCAATCTAGAGAATGGGGTCATGAAATGAAGAAAGAAAATTTAATTTCATAAATTGTTGCAGTCATTTAACTTTAATTACCTGCAAATATCAGAAAATTGAAAAGAGAAATTAAATACCTTAGTGTCATAAAGTAGCATTAATGCAATGGAATTTTGCAATGTTCTTTGAAATCTACTAATTCTGCTTTTTCTGGCTTCTTTTTTTCCTATTAAATTTAAATAGTCCTTCCATGGAATCACGAAAATAAGCAAGAAGCCTTGAAAACTTCAATGATGCACAAGGGAGTGTGTAAAGAAAGACTAAGAGAAGAAAATCACATTCCTTTTTTTTTCCCTTGTTTTTGAAAGAAAACTCAATCAAAACAAAAATCACTTCTAGTTTTTTTTTCACAGTGTTCACATCCCATGAGAATTTCAGCATGTGAACAATGGTGCAAAGCTTGCAACTGCTTCTGAGTTTTCCAACAGCAGAATATTCATATTTGTAGATGTGAAATACAAGCAAAGAGTTTAACAACAGTTATGACAGAAATGGCAGAGAAATAAATTCAAATCAAAGCTTCTGCCCACCATTCAAGAGTGACAGTGGCAGACAGACTGACGTCTGCCAAATCACTGAGACCTTTCAGTCATAAAGGAAATATCACCATATTGAGGCAATAAACACATACTTATGAACAGAAAGATGTCAAAGCGGACAAATGTAATTCAAATTAACCTAAATGTCAGACAGACAGACTCCTGTTGATTACTCATATCTCCACCTGCATGAAGTCTTGAGTTGAGGTAATTCTACATGTTTGCTCACTGACCTCAGCCTTCACAGAAAGCAGTTTCAGTCCACCCTTGCATAGAATACTTTCTCCTTAGAGGCCAAGATATTCATTTAACGTTTAAGTCGTGATGAGATACTAAGTAAAACATACCAAATTTCAAACATATCAGAATATGTAACAGATTTCTTTCTCTATGACTGAAATCATTAAAAGTCATTATAAAATACGACATCTCAAAGTTCAATGACTGTCATTCCACCCCCCATTTTGTATTGGCAATGGATGTTGCCTCAACCCATGTGCAAAATGTTGCATTTGCATTAAATATCCCCCTGTGCTCCCAAAAATAAAATAAAATAAAATAAAAAAAGCAGTGGCATTGGAAACATGATCCTTAAGGTCTCTTCCATTTTAAGGTATTCTATGATTCTATTATCATTTGATTCAAAAAAACACTTCTTATCAAAAAAAGTGCACGCCTTTAGCCATTACAGCTCGTCAGCCAATTTTAAGACTATACCCATAATTACTGTAAAAATAAGAGAATGAAGTTCAGTTTGTTCTCAACTACGTATGCTGCCAATTTTGCATTGATGATTACAACAATGCTGCAAGCAGAAGAGCTGGCCAAAACCCCTGGTGTCGACTAAAATTCTATGCCCTACATCAGCTGACATTTTCTCCTACCTACTATACACTTTACATAAACCAGATGACATTTTTTTTTATGTTACGTCTAGCATTTAATATCTCCTTGCATTCCCATCAACTTCTCCAACCAAGCAACTCCAGCTGCAGCTGCTGCTGAATGAACTGCTGCAGATGAATGCCCAAAATAACTGTTTTTCTTCCTTCCTTCCTTTCTTTCTTCTTTTCTTCCTATCTCTCCCCCTTCCTTCCTTCCTTCATTTCCTTCTTCTCTTCCTTCCTCTCTTTTTCAAAAGAGTGTGTTGTGCCAGCTTAATAGATGAAAGGTTTCTCACTTTGCTCCTCCATCTGCCAGCACAGCGCCTCCTGCCCTGAGTGCTGAGGAACATTCTGACAATAGTCTGAGCAACCTTCCACTGACTTACAGAAGGATGGGAAGATTCTCCAAAGTGTCTTTGAACCTATACTCACCCAGCAGAGGCTGCACAGAAACTGTGAAGTCCACCTAGCAAGTGCAGTTTACTCTGGACACAGTGAAGATTTGATGTGAGAAACAAGGGTAAATTGCCTATAAATTCTTACAGCTGATCTTGATGTGAGAGACACTGTGGAAGTCAGAACTCTGTAAACTAAGGCAGCAGTTTGTGTTCACAATTGAACAAGCATATTAAGAGATCATCAATGATTAATGGGGAAGAAACAGAAATGCTCGAATGCTGCGTAAATACTTTATCACAGTTTTCCAAACTGTAAGAAAATGGCCATGTTTCTCTGAAGCTGAGAATAAGCATCACAGAACAGCCTGGGTTGAAAAGGACCACAATGATCATCTAGTTCCAACCTCCTGCTATGTGCAGGGTTGCCAACCACCAGACCAGGCTGACCAGAGCCACATCCAGCCTGGCCTTGAATGCCTCCAGGGATGGGGCATCCACAACCTCCTTGGGCAAACTGTTCCAGTGTATCACCACCTCTGTGTGAAAAACTTCCTCCTAATATCTAACCTAAACCTCCCCTGTCTCAGTTTAAAACCACTCCCTCTTGTCCTATCACTACAGCAAGTAGTACAATACACTACAATAAGGAGTTTCCCTTTTTTGTCAAAATTCTGTTTCAGTGACTGCAGTTTAAGACAGCATATCACTTTGACGACTCAAACCCCTTGGGCCATTTTAAAAGGCAATATGTGAACTGTGAAGTGGCGTCAGTGCCTCTAATTCACCAATTTGTGAGGTCAAAGATCATAACTTTCTGTCATAAGGAACACTTCAGGTAATACTTTTATTGAAAATAGTGAAGTTTTTTGAAGATTTTTTTAAGTACTGTGGAAGTATAAATAACAAGCAGATGATATTATTTAGAAACTGAAGCATATTTTGCAAACTGTGCCCATCTTATGCATGGAGTAAGCATTATACAAAAAGGCCAAACAGAACAAACTGCCCTGAAAGTCTTCATTTAAAACAATTGTTTGCCTGGAAAAAAATGCTGCTTCTTGAAAATTTTAATAGTTTTAGGGCTACATATTTACAAAGCACCTTCTATCACAGGATTTCTAGGGTTTTGTATAAATGTTTGCATCTGGAAATAAAAAATAAAATAAAACCTATCTATTGGTAGGTCAGTTTTAGGTCACTTCTTTCTACTTCATTTTATAGTTCATTTCAAGTCCATAAAGTTGTGTAACAATGAACACTTAATTCAGCTGGAAAAATTAGGGAAATTGATTTGATGAGAATGTTTAATTACTTTGGATGAATTCAGCTAGGGTGCTTGAACTAACAGACCATAACATGTTGAAAGACATCATAAAAACCTTGTTGTTTTTTTGTTGTTATTGTTTAAATGAGTTGAAAGCACTTAAGCAAAACAGCATCTCTAACAACAGAGCATCCCTAGACTCATCTTCTTTCCAGCCATAAAAATAGAGCTAGAAACTTGGTCTTCCTTGAGAGAAACCTGCTGACTGCTTTGTGTACACAGCACTGATGATATGGAATAACCTATCCTGAAGGGAAAACATCATGCCATATAGCTTGCCACCTATTGCACTTGTCTCCTCAGATCCACTGTCACCCTGGTTGCCCCAAACAGTGATATAAACTTAGGGAGGCACTGTCCCATTTCACTCTTGGAGAAGAGGTAATATGATGCTTCTCGTGCTTTTCTGAGCTTGTGGGAGTCCCCACAAGTTAAGGTCATGGACCAGAGATGAAGATCTAGAACCTGTGCATCAGGGGCAGACCTTGGTGCGAGAAGGTACCCTGTGCTGGGCACAGCTGTTTACAGACAGCTCCACAGGTCCTTCTTTGAGGCCACAGCACAGTGACCATGACCACCACTACAAGCAGACCAGGACAACTTAGTAAATCTGGGGACTACAGCCAACAGACATTGCTAGCGTACCAGTGAGTTCTCAATGCAAAAGGGAATCAGCAGCTACTGGGGCTGAAGCTGTGTGGTAACCTGTGAAATTACAGAAGGGAGGTTCTGTTGCCCCTGAAAGAGGCCTCTGTAATGACAATGAAGATGCTGGGAAACCAGAGCAAGAAAGATGACAATGATGACATCAGAAAGCAGAGTCCTGGGGACTGTGGGCCTTCGATACTGTAAGTGCTGTCCTACATAGGAGAAAAAGCCACCAGCTAACAGAGGGGTAGCACAGAACCATGGAACACCCTGAGTTGGCAGGGACCCACACAGATCATTGAGTTCAACTCCTGGCTTCACAAAGAACTGCCCAAAATTAAAACCCAAAGCCTGAGAGCATTGGCCAGCAGCTTGGTTGGCCACACTTCATTTTACTTTAAAGGAAGCTACAAGTTTAGTCTCTGTGTAGAACAATCCTACTGCTCCCACAAATGAGTCATCCCCCTGGAGTGCCAAAGTGTGGAAGCTGTGGTTGTAGATATTCAACTAGCTATAATATTGCAGGTGTGTCTTTTGTAGATACACAGGGTGGATGCTGTTGAAATATTAAACTCTACCCTGGTGCACAGCCAACACTGAGCAGAGACTGTAGTGTATACAGTTGTCAAAACTATTGTAAATCATTTTGGGTTTGGTGTTGCACAGGAGTAAGAAGTGGAATGCACTTCACTGAATGCACGTACATATTGCTACCAAGTCCATTCCAGTTATCCAGTGGCAGGGTAGAATTTATAACATGTCTATTAAAGTTGTGATGATGCTAAAAGAGTTGTGCCACACGTAGCTGTTCCAGCTGGACTTGCAGTGGACCTACTGCTAAGTCTATCAGTCAAGCACACAACACCTCCGGACCAACCACAGAAGTTTGTAGCTAACCCTGGCTGTGACCAACCCCTCACTAAGTGCTTCATTGTAATGAAGGGTGTAGTGTGCAGAATAAAATTGTGGAGAGAGTCCCCTAAGTCTTTGTTTGACTTTTTCTTTTTGATACTTAAGTAAGAAATTATAAATGCTCTAATTGACAATAAATTAAATTGAAATTAATATTTTCCTAGCTTCCAAGACTCACAGATTTCACAGGCTTGAGTGATTTTTTGGCATTCAACAATTTAACACCTGATGGCTTTTTCTGCCATTATTTTGTCCAGTTGCATTCTGATCTTCCAACCCATCCAAAATAACAGCAAAGAATTCCATCTTTATAAAATGTGTGAAGAACTATCATTTCTTCATCAGAATTTCAGAATTCCTGTTGCTTTTAATGGCTTTTAGTCCATGTATTAGCAGAGATGGTCACCAGTTGGTGCATATTTACCCCTTTTGTGTCACTCATGCATTTACAAGACTCTGGCAGTTGTCTTTATAGCTAAAAAGTCATGGAGCTTATTCTGCCACTTCTTATTAACATCACCCACCCCATACTTCAATCACTTGCTGGCTTTTTTTGAAGCTCTTCTACGTTTACGTTTTTTGGTTTTGTTTTGTTTTGTTTTTTGGCCTTTTTTTCCCATGCTGTGTGGCTGAATGAGATAGTGAGCATGAAAGCCAGAAGTTCTGCAACTATATATACACACGCATATAAAATTAACACTTGTTTTACACATATACACACACATATAAATTATCATTATTGTTATTTCTCCCTTCCTTTTCTGTCTTAGTAAACAGTTTTATTTCAAATGCAATTCTACTTTTTCCAATTTTTTTCCTCCATCCCATAGGGAGTGGGAAGAGTGACTGAAAAGCTGTGCAGTGTTCAGCGGCTTACTGCTTAAGCCACAACAAGCAGGATGTAAATTGCTCCTTCATACCAGATCTTAAAATCAAGTATGCAGCACTTTCATAGTTCAGAATTTTTAAGGAACTATTCTTTCTTTCTATGAGTATACAACACAAACATAATTATCTCACTGAGTTCTTCACTGTCTGTTTAAAAAACAGAAAAACAAGATAGTAGGTGACAGAAATAATCTGTTCGTAAGTGAACAGGTTTTTTTTCAGCCTTTTTTGGTGATTAAGTAGGAGAAGGTAAAATACGCTTTTTAGCCATCTGCTCCCACTACGCTCTGCTTATCTCCTCATTAACAGAAGCAGCTTCACCCACTGTGTTCTGTGACTACTTCATACAATATACCAGTAGTCTGAGCCAAACATGCTGGCTGTGCAAACCAGCTCATTCATCCCTCTGAACTAATTGCAACCACTGGCCCAAGCTAATGCAATACTTTTTCTGTATCAGCTTTGCAAACCACAGCAGCTGTTGCAAGAAAGCCTGCAGTACATACCCTAATGCTTCTGGACTCCTTCTCAGTGGTGACTATGCAAAACATCCTGGGCTAATGCACTTCTCGAAAGGGTGTTAACTGATGGCACAGAAGACACAGTCATTACAGTCATATATAAACTACAGAAGTCACCTCAGGCCATATGTCTAGTAAATTCCTGTTACAAAGTTTTTCCAAGGTCATTATTTTTCGTTTTAAAAAATTTCAGACAAAAAGAATGATTCTGCACCAAGACATAAATGTAAATATTTCTTATAAAGGTAATATGTTATAGCTGTTTCCTCAGGTGCTCTGGAAGAGTAGAGTCAAAATTTCTTCAGACATTCTTTCAAAAAAAAACAAAAACAAAACAAAGCAAAAAAAACTCCACAAAACCAATATTTCTGACTAAATAACTTTTTCACTGATATTTTTAACTTCTAATACAAATTTAAAAGAACAACAGAATTTAGTAAAACATCCTGCACCATCTTTAAAATCATTCAATATAGCAGCTCATATTACACAAAACCAGTGAATGAACACAATTAAATGTGGTCTTCTAACACCTACAATTTAATGTCTTCTTCCTGTGTATCTTGCAGTTAAGAAATTGTAACCATCTCACTATTAGAAAAAGCCTTTTATTCTGTTTTAACAGTTTGTATTTCATTTACAGGTAACCTCCATAGGAATCAATTCACTTCTCCTTTAGATTTACCTCACTCTCTTTCTACAAAAACAAACTTCCAAATGTCCAGATCCAATGACATTCTGATCACTGCGATCTTGCAAAACTGCATTACAAATCCAGACTTGCAAAATGTGAAATAAAAAATATTCAGCAGAGAATCATTCATGGAATATTTAGATACAAATTATAATGTACATTTGCCCATGAGAGACTCTTTCTTTCTTTCCCCCTAATTCCAGCATAAATATTTCTTTAACTGAATGTACAGCAAACTACCACAGTCTGAAAGCAGGAGGAACCACACGCTCAGAACAGGAGTCAGCAGCTATGAATCCACAACCTTGCATCTCTGCCATTACAGCCCAAGCTTGGATTTAATACTGTACTACCAGAATTGCACAAGCAAAGAAGAAAAAACACTCAAACTGCTAAATATAACCTTTAAGATTTGATAAAAGAGATGAAAGTCAATTAGGTGACATTTCAACACTGCACAACTTTTTTTTTTTTTTTTTTTTTTTTTTTTCTGCAGGAAGCTGCATATGCACTTGAGTTTCTAAGTAACAATATCACTAAAAGCTATGGACAGCTGAAAGCAAGTAACTGCAAGTATCAACTGGCCTATAATTAAAAAATAAGACCAAGTATTGTCTTAGTTCTGGTATTTCATAACAACCAAACTAAATATTAGTTCCAAAACTACTTTAATCCATACATTAATTCTTAGTACTCCAAGAGTCTTCGTGCTCTTCATTTTCAAAAGAATTTAAGCTAAAGCAGAAGTTGCTTTGGTATCCCATTAGGATAAGACAAAGGTTAAGTAAGAGCAGAATTTGCACAGATACCATATTTACCAAGCGCTATGATTGCCAGTTCAAGCCAAATTCTTCAGTTTTATACGTAATACAGATTGTTTTCACGCCACTGCATTTACATTATGCATTTATCAGTTTTTTTGCTCTGTTGGAGATTTCAATTTTGTGCTTAAACACCTTTCATTTTTTAACTATTATGAAAAAGTGGTTTGGCTATAACCCCTCTGATTTTTTAGAGCTCAATGAATTCTGCCGCTTTGTGCATGTCTGACTACATTCTTTATATTCGTTCAATAAAGTTGGAATCTTAGCACAGGGAAAAAATTTCCCTGTACTGCAGCATGAAGCCATTTAAGGAAAGTGTTTGAAAAACACTTTATTTCCAATACCTTTCCATAGAGGAAATATGATGTCCTAATTTTCTCAGTTACACTGAAGTGTTAGCTGTTGCAATCAAACTGTGCTTCACTGGCATTGTTTTTTTGTTTGCCTGTTTGTTTTTATAACAGTAATTTGGAACAATGAAACAGTGATAAGTAAGTGTTAAGAAGGAATAAAATAAAATGAGTTTAAATTCATTGCAAACATAAGTTAAATAAACAAATCAACTCAAGTAATACGGGTACAATAATTGACAAAATATTAGCTTTTTATGAGTAAAGAAATACCAGCAATTTCTTTCACATCTGATATTTTTATTTCAATGGGTCATTTAGAACGTAAGTTCACCGTACATATTAACATCTGATTGGACAAAAACAAATTTGAGGGCAAAACTGAACAAGAAATTGGTTCTACAGCAGCAACATACTTTCATAGTTTATGAATGAATGGAGAGCTTATGGGCGAGAATTAAAGGGCAGGCCACTGTGGGTTACATCATTGTGGGTGTTGACTACAGGCTGCCTGATTAGGAGGAGGAAACTGATAAAGCCTTCAAAAGACAGCTGGAAGTAGTTTTGTGATTCCAAGCACTGGTACTCATGGGGGACTTCAACCACCTTGATATCTGCTGTCAAACCAACACCACCAAGCAGATGCAGTCCAGCAAGTTCCTGCAGTCTATGGAAGATAACTTTAATGATGAGGGTGGTAGAGGAGCCAATGAGGAAAGAGGGATGCTGCTTAACCTTATTCTTACTAAGAAGGAAGGAATACATAGGGATGTGAAGGTTGAGGGCAGCCACCTTGGGTGCAGTAACCACGAGACAGTAGAGCTCAGGATTTCACGTGGAAGAAGCAAGACAGTAAGCAGGACTGCAATACTGGACTTCAGGAGAGCCAACTTTGACTTCTATAAGGACGTACTTGGAGGTATCCCATGGGTTAGAGCATGAGAAATAATGGTACCCAAGAGAGTTGGTTAACATTCAAACACCATTTTCTCCAAACTCAAGATGGGTGCATCCCTAAGAGAAAGAAATCAGGCAACAGTGACAGGAGTCCTGCATGAAAGAGCAAGGAACTCCTGGAAAAACTCAAATGTGAGAAGAATGTTTAGCCTGGCCAGTTGAGAGGAAAAGAGGAATTTTCAGGGCACACAGAGATGCAGCAAGCATGAATTGTGGAGAACCTGCTTTAGCAGAGGAGTTGGACTAGATAAACTCCAGTGGTCTCTTCCAACTTCTACCAGAAGAAAATCCAACTGCCAGCAGAAAAAAAAAAAAAAAAGTTAAAACAATCATTCAACTTTATAGGAAAAAATGGCATGAACCTCAGACCTTCAAAGAAAGTTGAACGACAGAACAGAAAAACTCAAGTCAGTTTTAAAATGACTGGGTAAATAAACAACACTTTAGAAAACGTGTGATACGCTACTTGTCCCAGCTTCTGCAGAAACTGTATCTGTCACATGCAGCCACTGAGCGGAAATTCTGCCAGCAACAAGAGCATAAGAGAATGGAAGCAAAAAGGAAGGCCATCTTAAACATCCAAGCTATACCAAGAAGTAAGGGACACTAATCACACTACAAATTAATAGGAAAGATTTACTGTGGGATACTGGGCTTGAATTATAGTTCAACTGTAACCATCAGATGTTATTTTTCAAGATATTAATCTATTTCACAGAATCATGGAAGCGTATACTCTGTTGGGTCGGAAAGGACCATTGAAGGACATCTAATCCAACTCCACTGCAATGAACAGGGCAAGCACCAGCTGGATCAAGATTCTCAGAGCCTGGTTCAGCTGGTCTTGAATGTGTCCAGGGTCACAGCATGTACCAATCCTCTGTACAACCTGTTCCACTGCTTCACTACCCTTACTGTAAAAAAAGTTCTTTTCCTACATTCAGTCTAAATCTCCCCTCTTTTAGCGGATTTTCCCTTGTCCTGTCACAACAGACCCTGATGAACAGTCTGTCCCCTTCTTTCTCATAGCCTCCTTTTAGATACTGAAAGACTTCTACAGGCTTCCCTGGCCATTTCTTTTCCAAGCTGAACAATCTCAACTCACCTTTCTGACAGGGAAAGCATTCTATCCCTTGAATCATTTTTGTGGCCTTCCTCTGGATGTACTCTAATAGGTCTGCATCTCTGCTGCACTGAGGATTCCGCATCTGGATGCAGTTGCTCCTGGAGCAACCAGAGCAAGCAGAGGGGCTCTTCTTCATCCTGCTTTTGATGCAGCTCAGAATACAGCTGGTCTTCTGGGCTATGAGGGCACGTTGCTAGCTCATGTTCAGCTTGCCATCTACCAGGACCCCAAAGTCCTTTCTGGTAGGGCTGTGCTCTATCCCTCCACCAGATTGTAATGATCATAGGGGCTGCTGCAACCCAGGTGCAAGATTTTGCACATGGCTTTGCTGAGGATGTTCCCTTTGCACCACTGCTCAAGCCTGTCTAGGTCACTTCTCCCATCTGAAAAAATGAAAAATAAAAGGCAAAAGTAGAGGAATAATTAGTGACATAAATAGCCTGTGAAGTGTATTTTCAGGAACACTTTCTGAATTGTTAAACAGCCGCTTTAAGAATTATGATTATTGATGTCTGACTCCTTTGGCAAATTTGGTAGCTTCCAGCTACAGGGATTATGCGTGAAAACACTGTTGAAGTGTTAAAGGCAAGTCACGTATCACTGATCAGGTATGCCAGTATAAGACAAATGATCTGCAGAATTTGAAATGAATTGCAGTAAAATAAATTCCATAAAATCTATTCATAGAGCTGCAGTTAAATTGAAATACATTAAAATGAGTCCCATAAGTTCCTAGCTGCAAATTCCATCTCCTTCTGAAAGCCAAAATAATTGGACTAAAACCAAGAATCTATTCTTCCATTTCACCTACACTAATACAGTTTGATTGCTAAGAGCTTAAAAGCAATTCCCTTATTTGATAGCAAACAGATTTTATCACTTAAAGCAAATTATTTATAACTTAAGTAGTTACATTAGTAGGTTTCTCTTTTTTAATTAGCAGCGTGCTGAAAAATAGTATTCCATATTCAAACATTATAATCAACAGGGGCTTGGATATTTATAATTTTTCATATTGCCTCTCTCTTGCCCCAGAAGAGTTAGTCAGATTTTCACTGACAAAAAAGATGATCCAACAATGATATGTTTTCTGTTAGTAAAAATGTCAGTGGTAACCCTTTTTCACAATATACTTTTAATAACATTTCTGAAAGAAAAAGAAGAGGAAAAAGTTACAGGTGGACAAATAATCCTATTCTTGTGGAAGTACAAAAAAAAAGAAAAACATAATCCAGCACACAGTATTCGAGTATGTACTGAAAAACATTCCTCTAAGAGGCACTGCTATGATAATTTACAGGAGGAAACATCTCACAGGCACTATGCCATCTACAAGAAACCAAGGACAAAATACTGCCTTCTGTTTTGATCTGTAGAAAAACCACACTTACATGTGACTTCAGATAGCCAAATTGAGTTTGCTGATGAAACAAATACTTCAGAACGCTCACGCAAGAATTCAAATGAAAATCCTGTACTACACAGAAGTTTCAAAGAAGTACAATAAACAAGGAACTGCACACAAGCTATGAACTAGAACAAAGACTGACACAAGTCTTACCACAAGGGCTGTGTGCATTGCCTTTGACAGCTCGAGCTGCTGTGCATCTTTTCATTACAGAGGGCCAGAGGCCATTAAACTCTCCAGGGTACAGGTGCTCTATCTCACTATTTCAGTACCAGTATGAATGTAAGGGAGCTGGTAAGGAACAAAATCAAGTATCTTGTAAGAACCAACACAACAGGAATCCCAAAGCAATGGCACCGTTCAGGCATCAATTTGAATTCCAAAGAAATTCAAATCTATGTTATTACAGACAAGTTCTGGTCACAGCAGAAACAAAGTCTGACCAGTTTCCGCATGCTTCATTGACAAGCAAACTCATTAAAAAAAAAAAAAAGACATATTTCCTTTCAAAAACTTACAATCAATCAAACCACTAAAATTTTCAAGCTTTCAGATTTGGAAGTTCCTTATTATGAATGACGCATAACATACAAAAACGACAAATAAGCATAAATGGAACTTTTTATAGAAATCCATTTCTAGAATTCTAAAACCTACTTCTGAATTCATGTGTTCAACCCAGAGAAATCATAGTTATGCATGATGAAATGCCACCTACTGTGTTTACGTAACATGAATAAAAATGAGTTCAATCTAATAATGGGAGAAATTCAATCCTTGATGTCAGTGATTCAGTTAGACAAAATCTAAGTTTTACCTTCAAAAGTTACATTTAAGACTGCTGTGCTAAAGCCACACTCAGGTATCTCTCAAAAAAATTCTTTGAGAAAAAGTTCAATACCTTTTATGAATGCAGCAAAAGGAACATATGTCCATTAATGATATTATGTTAATGGTATTTTCATATGTGCAGGGAGAGCTGCAATAATTGCATAAACACAGCACACAACATCAACAGTTTTTAATACAGTGGAAAACAAGTTTGTGAATACAACTGTGGGTTTTCATGCCACTATAAAATTCAACTTTCACCTTCTCTGTTAGTGCAATGCAAAATACCCAGCCAGGAAAAGAATCCATGTTTCACTGCACGTGGTCTAACACTTTTGTAAGAGCAAAAATTTTCAACACAAACTCATTTTCAATTTTATACAAAAAAAATGATACACTGAAGTTGTGTTAAATGAAAAAAAATTCAAATGACAAAATGAAAAAAACCCACCAATGTCAAGTCAACCTTCTCATAAGCTCACACTTTTTTTCATCGTTGTTTAAGTTCTCCTTATCAGCTGGTACAATTGAAAAGGAAAAAAAGACTTCAATTAATTTCCTTAACTAAAATCCCCCTTTTGACCTGGTCAGAAAGTAAACATCGCTTATACACATATCTTTAATTTACATATTAAAACTTGCCTGCCTGGGAAATCGGAAGACAGAATTTTTGTAAAATATATCTTTAGCCTGGCTCCAAGTCCCATCAATGATGATCATAACCGGTGGACTAGAAGACATCACAGTGACCTCTTCCAAATTGGTCGCTTCAGCTCCAGGGTACAAAATAAAAGTATTGGGATTTCTGCATACAGCTGCTAGCTCAGGATACCTTCAATGCACACAGAAGAAAACAATAATTACTACAAGTGTCCATGACAAATATGTACTTCCAGATATTCTATATTGCTAAATCCAATTAGTCTTCTCCAAAGTTCATTTGAGTTTTTAAAAAAACACTTAGTTACTAATCTCTCTTTCCAGCACTTCAAGAAAAAGTATTGGAGTACTGTGCCCAGTTCTGGAGCATGCAGCACAAGGACATGAAGCTGTTTGGAGCAGGTCCAGACGAAGGCCACAAAGATGGTCAGAGAGCTGGAGTCCCTATGAGGACAGGCTGAGCGAGCTGGGATTCTTCAGCTTGGAGAAGTGAAGGCTCCAAGGAGACCTTGTAGCAGCCTTTTAGTACCTGAAGGGGTCTACAGGAAAGCTGCGGAGGGACTTTTTATAAGGGCATGTAGTGACAGGATGAGGGTAAATGGCTTTAAACTGAAAGAAGGTAGATATAGATTAGATATTAGGACGAAATTCTTTACTGTAGGGGTGGTGAGACACTGGAACAGGTTGCCCAGAGGAGCTGTGGATATTCCCTCCCTACAAGCACTTAAAACCAGGCTGGATGGGGCTGTGAGCAACCTGGTCTAGTGGGAGGTGTTCATGCCTATAGCAGGGGGTTGGAACTAGATGATCTTAAAGGTCCCTTCTAACCCAAACCATTCTTAGTACTGACCCCTCCCTTCAGTTCTTAGGATGAAGGAAAAAAAAGCCACAAAAAAAAAAAATCATGGAAAACACTAATGAAGTAATCTGTCAGAAATATTTTCCAGTACTTCAAGTCTGAGAATATCCTCCACAGTATATTTGAACCAAAGATGTCATGAACTGTTTACTAGAATTTAATATATGTATTCATGTAAAATTTGTTCAAGAGCTAAACACAGAATTATTACAATTTCCTCATTTTCAATCTTGTATATATAAGGAATAATAGCAATCCTGATTCATGTCTACAGAAATACATTTTTGAGAAGTTCACCATTTCAATTTTATTTATTATTATTTTTCTTGCTACCGTCCCAAAATATATACATTCTCTTTTTTCTTCCTGTAAACATAGTAACAGAATCAGGAATTCCAAGCTATTCTCCATTAAGTGTTAATATACACAGAAATTCCTGAAGTTTTTGCAAGACACTACTATAAGTTACTTTATAAAAGCTATGAGAAGCATTATTATTTAAGTATCACAGTGGACATCTTAAAAAACACCTACAAAAGATTAGATGGTAAGGGGCCTTCTGAGAAAAAGCTAGCAATGCTTAATAATTATTTTTGAGTTGATATATAGCAGGTGCACTTCAAACCTACGCAACCCATTATCAATCTTTGGGGACATATATGAAAACAGATTTTAATCAGTATGAGGTTTCAACACAATTGCACTGTCTAGGACATTGAGATTCTGAGCTTAAGACCGGAAATGAAAGAGGAAATGAATTCAGTGTACCAACAGGTTGAGAGCCAGTACACCAATATTTGACCATTCTCAATTCCCAAGCAAGCAATCGAGGCTGATTTAACAATACTTAGTTAATTACTGAAGAGAATATTTACTATAAAAAGAGTAGCAATACTTACTTACAAAACAAACAGTATAAGAAGTGTAAACAGAGGCAGGAAATAACATAAAATAAGTCTGTGGCAAATAGAATGACAGAAATTTACCTGCCCATCACTTTTTTTTAACCTTACTTCCATTATCACTTCAGTTTAATGAAAAATCACGGTACACAAAATCAGAGCCAAGGAGTATCTCATTACAGGCTACATAGTACTCAAGGTTTAAATCTACAAAACTGTTCACTAATTTCAGATGTTTGTTCTGAGAGCCCAAACCCTCAGAAGTGATAAGTACTTTTATTGAGGGTTGGGAGAGCTTTCCAGTAATTAAAAACTCTTATGTAGTTAAAATAAAAAAGTCTTTGAAAGAGGTGTTTAGCCTTGAAGACAGGAGAAAATGCAAATTTTCTCTTAATACTAATGCAAACCCATAATCACTCTGCAGCAATGGAAGTCATGTTTTGCTTTTAAACAAGTGCTAAAAAGATGACACTGTGTACAAACGCACAAAATTTAACTCAGTGCATGGTTAAACTTAACAACAACGTCTTCTTTCATGTAGGGCACACTTGTTACATACTTTGACTTGCTTTTTTTTTTTTTTTTTTACTTTAAGGATTTCTTATTTTTCCAACAAATTAAAGGCCATATGTACATATAGTGTAGTACTATTATAAGAAATGTAAATACTTACTTCATTAAAAGTATGAAAATACAGTAAAGAAATGAAAGTTAAGTAAATAAAGCATTTCAGAATGCTAACACACATATAAATCCAAGATGATCAGGTTTGCAATTACCTGGAATCTGAACATTCACAAGTCTACAGGTACTGATGAGATGCACCCCAGAGTCCTAATGGAACTGGCTGATGTTGTCACTAAGACACTCTCAATAATATTTAAAAAGTTAAGGCAATCAGGTGAAGTCCCTGGTGACTGGAAAAAAGGCAACATCACACCTATTTTTAAGAACAGTAGAAAGAATGACCCCGGGAACTACTGACCTGTCAGCTTCACTTCTATGCCAGGAAACATCTTGGAACAGATCTGCCTGGAAGCAATGCTATGGCACACAGAAGACAGTGAGGTGTTACAGGAGAACCAGAATGGCTTCACCAAGGGCAAATCCTCTTTAACCAACCTTTTATGATAGCGTAACTGCAACAATGGACAAGGGAAGTGCCACTGATGTCGTCTACCTGGACTTCAGCAAGGCCTTTGATATGGTACCCAACAACATCCTCCTATCCTAATTGGAAAGATTTGGATTTGATGGGTAGACTGTTCAAAGGACAAAGAACCTGCTGCAGAATTGAATCCAGAGAGTGGTGGTCAATGGCTCAATGTCTCAATGGAGATCAGTGATGAGTAATATCCCCAGGAGTCAGTGCTGTGACTGATACTATTTAGTATCTTCATTGATGTCATCCACAGTGGGGTTGAGTGCACCCTCAGCAAGTTTGTAGATGACACCCCAGTGTGTGGGGGTGCAGTCAACATGCCCAAGGGACAGGATGCCATCCAGACAGACCTAGAAAGGCTGAGCAGTGGGCCCAGGAAAACCTCATGAAGTTCAACAAAGCCAACTGTTGCACCTCCGTTACCAATGAGGATGAAAGAACTGAGCACAGCTCTGCTGAAAAGGACTTGAGAGTACTGGTGGATGGGAAGCTAGACATGAGAAAGCCCTGAGAGCCAAGAAAGCCAACCGCATCTTAGGCTGCATAAAAAGAAGTGTGGCCAGCAGGATAAGGGACGTGATCCTGTTCCTCTGCTCTGGTGAGATCTCACTGGGAGCACTGCGTCCAGATGTGGAGTCCTCAGTACAGGAGAGACATGGAGCTGTTGGAGTGCATCCAGAAGAGGGCCACAAAAATGATCCCAGGGATGGAACCTGTCCTACAAGGACAGGCTGAGAGAGCTGGGACTGTGCAGCATGGAGAAGAGAAGGCTGTGAGGAGACCTAAGAGCAGCCTGTCAGTATCTAAAGGGGAGCTACAAGAATGGGACAGACTCTTTAGTAGAGTCTGTGTGATAGAACAAGGGGAAATGGTTTAAAACTTAAAAAGGGAAGATTTAGGTTGGATATAAGGAAAAAATATTTTACAGCGAGGGTGGTGAGGCACCAGAACAGGTTGCCTAGGGATGTGATGGATGCCCCATCCCTGGAGATATTCAAGGTCAGGCTGGACAGGGCTTTGGGCAACTTGATCTAGTTATAGGTGTCCCTGTTCACTGCAGGGGAGTCAGACTAGATAATATTTAAAGGTCACTTCCAACTCTATGATTCCCAGAAGCAAAAATGAACATCCAGTGAAAAGCTCCTTAAGAAAACGACACAAGAGAAAATGCAAACATTACTTCTGAAGTCTGAGTCTTTGCAAGAGTCATTCACAGGAAAACAACAGCTTCTGATGCACTGGTATCTTCAAAGAGCTATCACTGACTTCAGCTATCGACTGATTTCATCCTAGAATGACAATCAGCACATACAGAGAGCTATTTAGAGCTTTCATATTAACAGTTTCTCAGAAATCCATGCAACCTTTTCCGGGTTATAGTTCACACAAACAGTACCTGCTGCCATCCTTCACACAGCAACAAAATGTAACAGAATACTGGTGAGAAGGTTCAACCTCTCCTGCTGTACCACCAACATCTGTCTTTGACATTTCACCAACATAATAAAAGAAGAGGCATTACTTCCAGAGTAGCTCTCACACATATCAAGAATATCAGTTTTCACTGATATGTAAACAATAACATGCTTCTGATGAGTTTGCTTTGGTAAACAATGTAATACACTCTATTTAATTACACAGTATTTATGAAGTGCTGCTATATATAGTGGTAAGAAAGGATTTTATCTACTAGTGTCAAATGTTTTCAAAGGAAGCTTACAAGAAATAATTGCAAAAAATTAGCCATTTCACTGTAACGCTGACATAGAGCTTTTGCTTAATGAGCTCTTTTGAAAACCTTATCCATAGTCAAGGCAAACTTTTTTTTTCTACACAAGTCTTGCATGCTTAAATTTACAAAAACATGAAGAAAAAGTCTAGGAATTAGATCTAGTCTTCACAGAGCTTTATTTCTAAAAAAAACCTGCATACAGTCCTACTTTAAAATACTGATTTCATACTGGTTTCATTTTGAATACTATTCATTTATTCCAATTTGAGACAAATACTATGGCTTATTAAAAACATAAGAGATAACTTCATTAAATGTTGATGTTTATATTCATGATGATTCTAAAAATACTCTCTGGGATCTCTAGAGATACTAAAGGATATCTGCCAGCTTTGAAAGTCTCCTCAGAGCCACAAAAGAAGTAGGTCAGTGCTATGCTACAAACAGAAATGTATTTTTGCAAATTCTTAGGGAGACACACGCCTGATTCCAAGTGTTTAAAACTGGCAAAAGCTATGAGGAGTTGGGTAATACTCACTAAAGTCAGGTCCATAGCTACTTTTTCTGTGAACTCTTTACTTTGGGGTGGGCTTTTGTTTTGTTTTGTTTTTGTTTGTTTGTTTTTGTTTCATTGGTTTTGTTTTTTACATTTAATTCTAAATTATTTTATTTAAATTCATGAACACAATTTTGTAGTTCAACCAGAATTGTAAACGTGGGGGAATTAAACCCAAAGGAAACACAGATGGGAGCATGGAGAAAGTCAGGAAAACCATGAGCAGAGACCCCAGGTAAACTAGCCCAAGCTCTTAAGAAATAGTTGAGTTTACAAAGGAAGAATATCACACAGCAGCTGCTTACAGCCAGAAATTGATCTTCTTGCTTTTTTTGACATCTTTTGGTATACAGAACTTAAGAGCTTTTACAATAACTTTTATGTCTGCCATGAAGTCATATAGCTTTGGCAGTGTAGATGAAGAATGGCAATGTTTGTGCAGGCAAGACAGAGGGACCACATGCTTGACAGCCAAGCCTTCTTTAAGAAGCATCTTCACAAACAAATTTGCCTGATAGCTTATTTTTTCTGGAGCAATTCAGTGAGATAATTTCTTCCTGCAATTATCACTTACTAGCCTTGTTCAGGACATCAACGCTTCCAATACTTGAAATGTGATGATAGCCTACTACCAGCAGACATCTCAAAGACAAAGTCAGGGCATGGTGGAGTGCTCCACAATTAGCCCAGGAAGTTAGACTGGCAGAGGAAGAAAGGAGTAAGGTGCAATGGGGCTGCTGGCCAGTGCGGTAGACAAAGCTAAATTATATACCAACACCTTTTATCCTAGATATTTCAGTAGCACTTTTGTTGAAGCCTTTCTTAATGTGAAGCATGACTAACTTCAGAGAATTAATGGGGACTTAAATTTTATCTTCCACTTCAATCAGAAGAGTAAACAGGCTGATGGCAGACTCTTTGAAGCTACCAAATCTGAATAAAAGGCTAGAAAGCTGAATTTCCAAACAAGAATTATTTCTCTTCCTACCAGATCAGACGTTGATTTTTTAAAGAATTTAAAACCCTATCAATCAGGGGGGGAAGAAAAAAAAGAAATGTTGCTGTATATGAAAAAAAATTCTTAAACAGTTGCTCCTCCCGAGCATTTTTAAAGAGGCTGCAAAAGAAAGTAGTAACTCCTAACTGAATGAAAATGAGAACGCATTTCTTACATTAGGAAAATAATAAAGTGAAGGCATAAAAAGCATCACGAAAACCTTCAGACAACTTGGAATTTCTTTCCTAATCATTTCTACATTGCTAAATCTACTAGACACTCTCCAACACATTTTCCAAAAAAAGAACAACAAAATGGAAACAAAACAAAATCAAATAAAAGCAAAGGTATTCACGGAGCTGGTGAACTAACATGAAGCCTGAAGGCAGGATAAAATAAAGAAGCTCAAGAGTTACTATTCAAGTAGCAGAGGATGAAGAAGAAACATAGTGAGAACACTATTACACTTCACTAACATCAAATCTATATGAAGCACAAACATGAATTAAGAGACAGCACTACCAGATAAGAATGGTTACAAAAATACAGCATATGTCAAATTGAGGTAAAAAATAAACAAGTTAATTAAAAGCAGAGGGAAAAAAAAAAAAAAAACACATCAGTCTGCAACTCAGAAGGAAAAAAACAATGAATAAAATCAGCAATGAGTAAACTTCAAAAAATGAATTCCATAGTTGTCCTTTTCAATGGAATTGTGGGTAGCACAGTAGGCATCAGTAAATAAATCAGCTCTGACTCAAGAATATAGGCCACATCAAAAAGTACTCTACTGCAGTTAAAACACTCTGTCCTTTCTAAAATCACAAGGCAAAAGCTGGTCTGTGAATTAGAAGAGCAAGAAGGATCAGTGCCTTTACAGATAAACTACATAAGCAGAGGTTGTAAACTTTAGAGAAAAGGCCAAAGTATAGCCTCGTTAATACACCCCAAAAACACAAGAGGAAGAAAATAATCTTTTCTCCATGTCTACAGAGGACAGAAAAAGAAATAAGTGTAACTGCAGAAATAAAGGTCCAAATTCAACAGAAAAATAATATCACAAAAGCTTTCTAATCTTAACAAAGTTAAGTTCACATGCTCAAAGAAAATAGACCCATAGATTTCTGCAGACGCTCCAGTCTTCAACCGTTCTGATAACATACCTATATACCTATATTTCACTTCCACAAGTGTGTAACAGCAGGATCCTCAGCATCTTTCCAGCCCTACTTCTCCAAATTTACAGCTAAATGTAATAAATATCCAGTCCAACATTGGTCTTTCCTTTAATTTATTCTTAAACTCAGTGGTCTTAAATAATGAAACTATGCTGGAAAAATATCTTGTATGTATGCATGATGATACTCCATAAATTCACTGCTCGCACTGTGCTTTTTATATTTCTATATGTTACTAGCTTTTGAGATTTCATCAGCAGTTTGTGGAGTTTTGAATACACTGAAATTCATGAGTAAAGTAACTTTTTTATTATTTAAAGTTATGGCGTTCCAATTCATTCTAGTCAACATATTTTTATAATAATTACAAATTAAACCAATCTGAAGATCATCACTTTCTAAAAATACATCAATTTTTCTTTGTCTCAAATTTTCTTTGTCTTTCCATGTTGAACTGCTAATGTAAAGTTCAAGAAGATGATGTGATATTAAAAAAAAAAGGGTTTTAAGGTAAAACTACGGTCTTTAACTTCTAAGAGAAATACTCGCAGTACTTGCTTCTCGTGGAAATCACCACTCAGCCTTAGTTTTAGTGTGCAACAGGCACTGTGGGCCCATATAAACCCATACGCTCTGACAAAAATCTCTGCTAAGCAGAAACATTCAGATCTTTGACTTGTATCTGAAGTGTATTCAACCACTCTGCCACAGGAGATTTATATGTTCTTTCTCATGACCATACTTAAGATAAGTAATGTTACGTTAATTCTGGGATGCATAGTCTTGAGATGTGTAAATTAAACACTTTTATCTCATTATAATCTAGTCTTACTATCATAAACATTTTTATTATACTTCTATATTCAATTTTTTTTTTTAATTCTAATGTCTGTAAGTAATTGCAGTTCAAGGGGATTTATTAAACATTGCCAATGCCAAGGGCAAGCACTACAACTGAAACAAACAAAAATCCAACACAGCTATTAGGTGCATACAGTAGTCATATTATAGAATACATGCTAATGTATTGGCAGTTGAAAACCATTAAGATAATAGAAACTTTTGTTTTTTCTCATAATTTGGTCACAAACAAGGGATTTTACTCATTTCCATACTCCTGCACTTGGAAGTCTGTAGGAATATTGAATCAACATAATTCACGTAAAGTAGTTAAATGAATAAAAATAAAGGCAAACCTCTATAGTTGTACACTAAGAAAATATCCCTCAGGATCAATACTGAAGAATAAGAGAAAAATAAAAATCTGATGTTTTCATAAAAGATACACTTTTTTTTTTTTTTTTTTAAGGGTAAGTGGTATTTAGTTGCTAATATAATCTGGACTTGTTCATCCTGTTAATCAAATCAGCAAACACCACATTAACACACACATAAAAAAACAGGTTTCTGTATTCTACTGATGGAGACCTTTTTTCTTTTAGTCGGCATACAGTATCCTCTTCCTATCTGTGGTTCACAACATAACCTAAAACTTTCCAAAACATTCTATGATTTATGTAGCTTCAAGCTTAAAAGTGAGCTAATATACGGTTTTCCTACAAAGAAAATGAATATTCTCAATTAACCATGGAGGAATATACTTTGTATCTCACAGAGCAGTACCTGATATTACTAGATGCTGTAACCATAAACCAAATCAATTCCCTTCTGCACAACACACACAGACCAAAGTCTAATCCTCTCTCAAGCAATATGTGGGAATTGGTCAGAAAGCACCAGAGAAACTGCAGTAATGCTAGCAGAATTTTCCAAGTGCTTTACAGTCTCAAGATGCCTTTTGTGTAACACAATCCAGCCATCCATGAGCATTTCTAAATGCCTTAATTTCTGTAACAAGGTTTTTCACCCAAACCCACTCCAAAAGGCTGTAAAACATTTGTTAAGTATTTTTCTTTAATGCCTGTATGCTCGTTAGCTATATTTTAGCATGTTAAGTATATATACTTTAAAAGCCAGTACATCTTCACTTGTTTTGTTGAGAACCAAACTGAAACAGAAGGCACCAGAGACAAAAATAATCTTCTATTCCTTCTGCAGGGAAATAAATAAACAAACAAACAAACAAACAAACAAAAAACCAAGTCCAAGTATTTCTCTATAAACTCAGGGGGAAAAAAAAAAAAAGAGGACATTTCTAAACCTACAGTCCTGTAACGATAGGAAAAGGTCACATCATACCTAAATTCTAGCCCTACGTATGAGCAGAAAACAAAGCAGAAAAACAGACTATTCACAGCACAGCATCTCAATACAGCAAAAATATCCAAGCAAATTTGGAACTGAAGCCCAGGAAGAAAAGCACGTATTTTAAATGGCAGCCACAATTAATACACTTAGAAATGCCACATCCCCTTAAACAAATGGCACCACAAAAAAAGATTCTAAGTTTTGCATGAGGGAGCTTTTTCTCATTTGTAACCTGGTTTAACGCAACTTACTTCATTATTAATATGAAGAGCCTGTGACAAATGATTTTCCAAATGAAACAAATGAAATATTACTAGTGTTAGATAACTTCTGATTTTATTCATTATGAAAAAAAAAAAAAAAAGTTCCGTTCAAATTTCATCCCTAATTCATAAACTTTTTGCTGGGATAGGCCCAGAGGAATCATTCTGTGAAGGTTAAAAAAAACCATTATATCATTATTATAAAGCTGGAGAGACATAGGCACTGGTCATTGTGTTCATGTGCTGCAGCCCATGGAGAGCTTGTGATAGAGCAGGGGAAGAAGGTGAAAGGGGAGCAGCAGAGTGAAACAGCTGTGTACCGACCGCCAAGCTGAAGGCTTGCAGCATTCAAGGCAAAATAGCCAGAAAAAACGTTATCCAAACCAGACTGAGGAATCTGAAATTTGGTATGGTCAAGTACAGTTTCAGAAGTAAACAGGCAATAAATTGAAGTCTCTAGCTGTCTAGCTTGACGATTCAGATAAAGAAAAGAAGCTGAAAATCTAGTTTAGTAAACAGATGCACTGAAACACATGAAAAAAGCCTAATAAGAAAGTCTACTTGAATGTCTTACAAATAGCTTTAAATTATTTGATAAGTGGTAAGTCTTCATTAGCTTCCGTTTGATTCTGTAAGAGTATTGTTATTTGTCAACAAGCATAAAAAAGTACCATATCTACAGCATATAATTAATAGAAGCAGCTTTATAAAACTGACAGAAATAAGTTGTGTTTATCACTTCAGTACAGTGTGAAGAGGCCCAATTCATTTCTAGCCAAAATTACTGTACTGTAGCAGAGCAAGCACCTATACAGTACAGAACATCTGCAGCTTGATTTCTGAGAGCAATGTAAATAAAAAGCAATTGCTCCATCTCATAAACAACAAGGTGGTGGAGGCAGAGATATCTGAATTGGTTTTCCTGTTACTGATCATTCATTGCAGTATATAATTTTATCACAGTGCACAGAATTTGCAAACTACAGAACTGTGACTATTTGCAGAGAGAGGTGTAAGGAGAGAAGGAGACTAGCACTTGAGTAAACAAATAAACAACAACAAAAAAAAACAGGTCAAAATCACTCCTCCCAAAGTGTGCCAAAGTATTAAATAAAATCCAAAAGCAGTAGTAACATGGCAGTTTACATATACGTTTTCTCTGTGCATGTGTAGGGCCTGAAATTTAGATCTTGTAAAGCTAACTTACTACTGAACATATTTCAGAGAGGAGACTTTAGGATTTGGTTTTTCTTTCAAGTGCATCAGCATTTTGAACAAATGGGTATCACTGATCCATTTTATCTCCTTAATCACTGCTATCATGCAACCTTACCAATCCACTTGGAGTCTGATAGTCTTTGTTTTCCGGAGTCCTCTCCGAGCAAATGTTACTTATAAGAAATGAGCTTTACCAAAAGATGTTTACACACACTTCAACTTACTGCTTGTCGTTCCCAAGTCAGAATGTCAGGACATTGGAGGAACAGCTTATGCCCTTTCTTACACGCTATTTTTCAAAAAATCCAGCAAAAAAATTTCCAAGTGTCATCTTTTGAACACCACTTGTTATTAAGGAGATACAATGTACAAAAACAATTTTAGCTAGTGAAGTAGAGGAAGAAAGAAAAGGATAGACATTCAGTGTTCCCATGATACTATGACCATGATCAGATCTGATTCAGGAAACACTCATTGTTGCATATGTAATCACACACTAACATACTTAGAAAATCTCAAACAAGATATATTAAAAAATCTACCTTGTAAATTAACATAGCAAATGCATACACAGTACAACTGCATTCACAAGCTGCAGGTATAAATTCTGAAGCAATAATTTGCAATATTCAAGCAATGAAAACTCTTACCTTTTGAGACCAGACCTCAGAGAAACTGTAAAAACAAAACTGAAGTGAGCTAATCCCCTATCAAAGGATTAACAACCTGATGATTAACAACCTGATGCACAATGGATTAAAGAAAGAAGTAAGAAACCAATAATAATAATACAAATCATAAACATCAAATACTTTTCAGGAGCTTGACATGATTCTATAAGCACATAATAAAATTTATGGTAAATTGATTTTTTAGGACAGAGGAAACCCAGGCTAATTACCCCTGCAATTGTTTCCAGGAAAATTAAAACAAGTCTAAATAGATATGTGACAAAAATCTGAAAAATAATCAAAAAGAAACAGATGTCTTTGGGTAAAAGGAGATGTGAGGACACATTTCAAGAGTGAAATGGGATGACAGGACATCAGACAAAGAAAAGCTGTAAAATCAACAAGCTTATTTTCAGTCTGACAACAGGAGATAGCATCCTGACTCATCAAACGATCAAGACAAAGTAGTTCAGTAAGCTAAGAAAACAGTTGATCTGTAGGATTTTCAATAGGCTTCCCTGGGAAAAGACTTATACTTGTCAAGGTCAAAGAAAAGCATGCTATAATATTTGCAACAATGAAATTTCAGACAAGAATTTTAATCTCAAGCTTAGCAGTCACCAGAACATGTCAGAAAATCATGACCTCTCATTCTATTTCAAGAGATTTGCAAAAATATTAAAAACAAAGAAGATATTCTAAAATGAAAATAAATATGTGAAGAAACGGTAAAAGAGATGATTCTAGAGGAAAAAAAAAAAACAAAAAAACAGATGCTACAGTGTTACTATATGAAGGACCATAGCTAGAAGAGAGGGCAAAACAAATAACTTTTGTGGAATAGGAAAGCCAAAAAAATCAAGAATAAAAGACACTCTATTACACTATATCATTATTGAGGAAAAACAGCAAAATAAATGGAGAAACATCAGCCTGTTTTGAGAAATAAAACAAGAGCGATGACAATGTTGGTTGCAAAATGGAGAGGGCTGATTTAAATGAAAATTCCCAATTGTTAACTGCAACTAGCAGAACTGAAGAAGGAAAAAATAAGATGGGCAAAGAAAATAAATTCTATCATGGTTTAAGAAGTTCGCTGTACAAACGGAGAACTGAAAACTAACTTTGAGACTGCAAATCTCCATCATGAACACTGATAAACTGGAAACCATCAGCAGAAGGGAAGACACATGCTAGAGACTGGATGTACTGTCGTAAGATAGGGTGCAACTCACACTGGACAATACGCTGGCTGGGCTGGTTAACAGAGCTTTAATTGACATTTGATGGGAGAAGTTAATGTACTTCTGAGTGAAAGAGAAGAGCCAGGGAATGCTGTCACTTTAGGAAGCAGAGGGGGAAAACCTCAAATTTGTCCCAGAAAAATACGGGAGGGCTCCTCCAAGGAGGTCACGTGGCCAACAGCCCACCTGAAGTGCCTCTACACCAAAGAGTGCAACATGAGAAATACCAGAGTTGGAAACCACAGTGCAGTTATATAACTATTATGCCCTCAGCATAGAAAGACATAAGCTGTTGGAATTGGATCTAAAACATAAGAAAGACATGGAGATATTGGAGTGGGTCCTGAGGAGACCCATGCAGATGATCAGAGGGATGGAACAGCTCTCCTATCAAGAAAGATTGGGGGAAGCTGGGCTTCTGTAGCTTGGAAAAGAGAAGGCCTTATTGCACCCTTTCTGTAGATGAAGGGAGCAAAAGGAAGATCAATTTTTTACATAGTCCAATCAAGTTAGGACAAGGGGCAATGGCTTTAAACTAAGAGAGAGGAGATTTAGATTAGACAGATTAGGAGATTTAGTTATGCAGAAATTCTTTATTCAGAGGGTAATGAGGCACTGAAACAGGTCACCCAGAAAAGCTGTGGACCTACAGGTTTTCAAGTCCAGGTTGGATGGGGCCCTTGGGCAGTCTGATCTAGTGGCTGGCAACCTTACCCACAGCAGTGGGATTGGAACTAGAGGAGCTTTAAGGTGACATCCAATGTAAGCCATACTATGATTCTGTGATTCTATGGTTATGGATATGTAGTGTATATTTGAATACCGATGAGCCAAAAAAAGAATTACATGAATGACACGTGTCAAGTCAGTAAGAAAATACACTATTTTGCGAAAAAAAGATGTGAAGCAAAGAGCATCTTAGAACTATGAGATAAGCAGTCTTTCTAAGCAGGAAATATGCAAAGTAAAATGGATACAACAGTTAAAAAGTGATATAAACATTTTCCTAACATTCCCAATACAAGCGATTTAGTTACATTATGATTACTACAAACTGTTAAAAATACATTTATTTTATAAACACAGAATAAAAGCATTGAGATATTAATATAAATTAACTTCCACTCTTTCAGTTCAATGAGATTTGAAAATCTAAGGTACATGGAGTTAGAACAGTCCCTTGTCAAATGTATTAGTAAAATGCATTTTGTCCACATTATAACTGATTCACATGTGCACGTGTTTTGCAGCAATAATAATATGAATCTAACAGTCTTGTAACAGAAATGAATAATCATAACTGAAATTACCGGCAATCTAGAAATTAAGCAGAGTTCTCCATGCTGTTTTGGCAGGTCTGGCTAACTCTTACTATCAACATTTTAGTGTTTCACTGATTGTTACTTGGTCATGTCATAGCGAAAACTTCAATTTCTGTGGAATATGCTTGACTTTTTGCAAGGGAGGAAAACTACTTCTACAATGCAGAAGAATGTGTACCTCATATTATTCCTCTATCTGTAAGCACTGTTTACATGCAAGACCAGTGCACTCAGACTTAAATTGTTTCTATTCCCTTCCAACCTACACATTTCTGGTGGAAGCTGAAGTGAATGTAAGCGTCAAAGCAGAACTTCAAAAGAAGCAAATGTAAGGCTTTAATATGCTTCAAAACAATAATGTGTAAAATGCATCAGTAGGCACATATTAATTATTTTTTTTCCTCACTCAAAATAACAGTGTACTTCCACGTGGGGCAAGGTTGATTAAGGAGCTTATATAGTAACTAGTAAGTTACTTACAAAGCATGGCTGTTACGGAGAAAAAAAAAAAAAAGAACTGTTTAGCTTAATATGCCATAGACTACAGCAGTTCAGCTCAAATTTTGACTTTTAAGAGTCATGTTAGCAAAGATTTTCATCCTGAGAGCAAGCAGAAATCAGTACAGCCCTCCTCATTCACTGTAAACACTACGAAGTTTCTACCTATGTCTGCAGATGCCTACTCCTAGAACATATCACAGCAGGGAAGGAAGCCTGACAGGATGCTAACAAGTACAAAACTACATTGATACAACACTTTTGCTAGATATTCCAGCAACTAGTGCTGCTTAAAAGTAAGGAATATAAAATAAAACAATGAAAAGTTGGATAGAGAGCTAAGAAAAAAAAAAGAACTGTAGAAATGGCATGTTGTAAAAATGGAACACGCTTCTCAGGATGAAGAGAATAAAATTCTATGAGGACAGGCTGAGGATACAATGATAGGCTGAGAGCTGGGGCTGTTCAACACAGAGAAGAGAAGGTGCCAAGGAGACATTATAATGACCTTTCAGTATCTAAAGGGAAGGTTATAAGAAAGAACAAGACCGATTCTTTAGCAGCATCTGCCATGATAGGACTAGGAGAAATGGTTTCAAACTACAAGAGGGGAGATTTAGATTGGATTTAAGGAAGATGATTTCTAGAAGAAAGATGGTGAGGCACTGGCACAGGTTGCCCAGAGAGCTGGTGGATGCCCCGTCCCTGGAAGACACCCAAAGTCAGGCTGGATTGGGTTCTGAGCACCTGATGGAGATGTGGCCATCCCTGCTCATTGCTGAGAAGTTGGACAGGGTATCTTTAATGGTCCCTTCCGACATAATCAGTTCTGTGATTCTAAGAACTCAATGAATGAGCATTCCAAATTTCTGCAGTCTCACACTCACAAAGCAGGTATACCGCAGATTCTACCCAATTGTTGCCTTGAAGCACTGTAGATTAAATCAGCAAAATCCAAATTAATCTCAAGAAAACTTATTTCAATCACCATCTTCATAATGTCTTACGGCAGAAAGCATCCTTCTCATAGGGACAATATAATTCTGAATCTATTTAAACTATTTGGTGGATGAGATGTTCACAACTGATTCTGACCTAAATAGGATACTTCATGTCAGAGAAATCTCCGTATTCAAGCCTGAAGAAGATTTAAAACTGTAATCATCACTTCTAAAAAAAATTCTAAGTATATTCACTAGAAACAAGACTGCATTTGATGGTGTTCCACTCTGCGCACAACAGTATGAAAAGCTGCTTCATTTTCAGGTTTAGTGGGAGGAGAGAACAATTTCCCTGTGGCCTGGAACTTCTTAGATAATTATTATTGTTATTATCATAGGAGAGTAATAGAAAAGTAATATATTTCTAACATGCTTTACTTACTATACAGGCAGCACAAAGACATGGAGCAGCATTCTGAATCACCTTCTGATGTTGTTGCTCAGTGAACTCTACAAGAAGTTTTCTCCAAAGATTAAACTCAATTTTAGAATTAATTTCCTTCATCAGTATTCATGATTTTTGTTTGCACTTATGAAAATGTACGTAGTAAAATGTCATTAGCATTTGTTCCAAGAACTGGTTTCTAAGACTTAACTCCATCTAATGAAGATGAAAGACATTACCTAGGAGACCAATATTGTCCAAAATCTCAGAATACTAAAAAAAAGGGGGAAAAAAAGAATTTAAAAAAAAAAAAAGGATTAAAATTAAAAAAGGATTAAAAAAAAAAAGGATCTGAGAGCTATGATTTCATACAATTAATTATAAGAGAAAAGGAAGAGCATTTGAAGAAAACAGATTCTCTAAGAAGCTTTCACCTCTGGGCTGCCTTCTCAAGTACAATGGTACAATGTCATACACGTAAGTGCAAAATGTTACTTGCATTTGAATAATATCAAGTGGTTTGTTAAACAAAGCAAATGCGGAAAGAAACACGAGAAGATAAACCGAGTAAAAGGTCAGAAATGAATTGCAAAAAGCTTTCTAAGAGTAGCAGAGCGAAGGCTTGAACCAGGAGCACCACAGCTGAAGAAGAGACCTGACAAACTCAATGCACTGTAGTTTACTGAAAGAGCAAGGAAAGAAGGAAATCTAACTACTTGAAATACTGGTGACATGGTACAAATAAAAAGAAAACTGAAAAAGGAATGAAAGTAGCCCATTATACGAGAAAAAAATATTGCACTACAGAATCTTGACAAATACTGAGACAGTAAAAGCTACAAAGTATAGGAAGATATATTAAATATTTCAGACCATCACGCCAAATTTTACTGGCTTATTTAACTGAGAATCAAAGACACCAAAAGTGAATGTACAGACTAGAAGTAAAAACTAAGAATGCTGCTTGCTATTAATAAAGATACTGGAAGAAATATTTTCATAAAAATAGATTTATCAATCTAAATCTAAAATACATTCATTAAAAGCAACCCAGAAAAATGCATAAGCAGTCCTGCTCACCTGTCTTCACTAAAACGCCGACCAACCAAAATTTTACATTTGTCTGGAGGGAGACAAGCTGCTAGCAAAGGCACTGTCCTTAATACCCGACTTTCCTGTAAAAAAGAAAAGTCACTTTTGAGTAAAATCAGGGAGGGCTTCTGTGAACTGCTAATATTTCTATCTACTTTCAAGATCTTTGACTATGCACAGAGAACAAGCAACAGTTTGTACACACAGACACACAAAAATCAGTTTCATACATATTGTTTTTACTAAGAGTAAGAAATTTAATTTTGTCCTAAACTAGGACCATTAGCAAGAGTTTGAGCTAGGTTATCAGTAACAAAAGCAACAATACGTGGAATAATAACAAAATGTAGGCAAAAACAGCATTAGCATTAACATAATAGGTTGGAGCATTAATTTCTCTATGCTGGAAAACAAGGGGAGGGCTTGGTTTTCACAGACAAACACTAAAAAATAGGAGCAAAAGATGTATCAAAATGGTGTAAAACATAAATGTATCCACTCTGTTACCAGTTCACAACAGCACAGTAGCACAACATTGAAGCTGCCGTAAGTGCTCTCTCTCCTGCCGTTTGGGCTGTGAAGAGCAGACATCTACCTACATCTCTGTTGCAGATAAGAAGATTGCCATGGCTGGGAGGGGAACAGAGGCTCTCCAGATCTCAAAGAGCATGCAAGAGAGCTGTGCTGGACTAAGGAATGACTGCTTCACAAGACACAGGAAGAGGGAAGAACTGACAGGTGGAGCAAACCATCTACATACTAACCAGAGAAATCTGTTTCCATATGCAATGTAACTCACTGTTACCTAGACAAAAAGCACTGAAAATTGAGCTAGAATATTTAGGACATCTTCAGTAAATGTTAAGAATAGAGAGAATGTGTCAATTTGTGTTTCCAGGCAAAGAAGAGGGAGCAAAAGTTTATCTTGAATTTAATGGAAACAACGCTGAAAACTGAAAGATGAAAATAAGTTTCACTTTATTTTTTATAACAAGACAAACAAAGATGTACAGTAGCTGAACCTAGCTGAAGTCTAGACATTAGAGACTGCATTAGGATTACAAAAACCCAAAACAATTTCAATATCTTACAACTCAGAAACTGAAAATCCAAAGTTCAGTCCCTAAGCCACGAGATTAATAAATTAATAAATTAATTAATAAAAAGCTGGGTAGTTGATCCATTTTTTTATATATGAGTCATATGTCAACAGTTCAGTATTTGCAAACAAGTAATGCCTTGACTAGTTCAGCTCCATGATTTCTGTGTCTCTTACTCTCCACAAGTACCAAAGTGCAACCGCCTATTGCCCTTACATCATCAAACTGCTCTTAAATTAGTTCTGTGAATCTTTACATCACTGTTGCCTAAAACCTTCACTAATTTTGCTTTTTCTGCTCCATACCCACTGATTCTGTGAAGTACAAATAAAACCACAGAGTTAAAGGAATAAGTTGCCCTGCTATATGCACCACCACTTTGCACTGCAGTAGCAGTATGATATGTCCTGGGGATAGATGAAGATCAAAGTATCTGGTGAATGAAGTGCAAGAAAAGTGAGGGAGAAATATCCTTCAAACTACCATCGATTACTATCTTGACAAAGCTGAATAAGTCACCATTGGCAGTACAATCATAAACATCCTGATACACACAAATGTAAAAAGCAGCAAGAAAGGAACCGGAAGAAAATTAATTCTTTATCTCTAATAAACAAAAATTTAAAAAGCTTACCAGTCATGGGAAAGCTATTAAATCATTCTCTTCAATGTTGCATTATTTCAGAATTACCTTTCACCAAATAAATGCATTCTCTTACCAACAGGGAAAAAGTTGCAGTTTTCCAATCTAAAAACCAATCTATGTTTACAAGAAGATGTAATACAAAATTCAAAACTGGAAAGGAGCTTAAGAACAGCTAAACAAAACTACCTCTAAAATACATTCCATTTGTTTAGAATTTGCATCACAAAAATGCCTGTATTTAGCTATTTCATATACAGCCTGTTAGCATATCTGCTATTTTCCATTTTCTGCTTTGAAAGAGAATAGTTAATGTCTGCTTTGTTCTTCTCACTATCATAAATTTAATGCTTAACCATTATTTAACCACTGAAATGTATCTATACAAATAGGTTTGGAGAAGTTGCTTTTAGATTGCTTTTCTTCCTTTTATGGGAATTCATGATATTTTTTGGTAACACTGCAGGGGCATTCTACCAGGAACAGAAAGTTCTAACTAATAAAAACATTTATTTGAACCAGCAAATATACTTCATTTTCTCCTGAACTTGTAAAACAATTAGCAAATTATATTTTAGACTTACCATTCAATAAAGAATGTTATTAGATCCATATACAAGCTCACTAAATACACATTTTCTTTACAGGTTCAGAAAAAATGAAAATTCTTACAATTCTGGAAAGAAAGATGGCAGAGAAACAACCTAACAAAGAACAAAGAACAACCTAAGCAGATACTTTCTGCTGTGGTCTAAGGCTCTGTCCTGAGTTATAACCACCACCCAAGCTCCAAAAAGTATACAGTGGCCTATGCTCCACTCCAGATCACTCCATGGACAGTAAGGCAGAGGTAAGAAAAAGCTGCACAGCAGTTTGTACACACCTGACTATGCCACTGACTGTCAGGAGTGCAAATGAAGGCATGGGAAAGAAAAAAGATGAGAAAAGCAATTTACCTACTTGTATTTATTTATATTCCTATATATGTGGAAAGAAGAAAATAGCAGAAATCATGCTAGGCAAATAAATTCTTCACTTATTCCTGCTGATAGGGTTAGAATCCTTGGTTTTTATCTACTTTATTTTTAAATTATTCTCATTATTAACAGTAGTGCACTAACACTATTCCAAAAACATTTGCACCTAGACATGCAACGCTGAATTATCTTCACAAATGAAACTTGAATTAATCCATGGATCTATTATGCAAAGACGAATGCTGGATGGTAAGACTCATAACCTGGGATCTTAGAGAATCCTTGCTGCCATGCATTAAGAGATTACTCTCTTTCACAGCACCTAATATTTGTGTGAATGTATCCAACAGCATGCCTTCTCGATCGAAGGACTGTGGAAGAGCAGGAAATCCTGCTCTCACTTTCATGCCTTACCCTCTTGCCCAAATATAAGTCACAATGCAATAATCACCCCACAGTTGGTGGTCTACTTACTGCACTGGAAACTGCAAAAACCAATAAATAACAAAACAGGTGGAGGATGAAAGTCATCACTGATGCACTACAGGAGAAATACATTCTCTGTTTGGTTTAATGATACTTCTGAAATGTACTTCTGTAATGACATGGCAGCCTGAAGGATCAGATGCTGTTACTACATTCAAAAGGCTTATCTGCCTTGAAGTCTGACTGAGTTTTGATTAAAAGCAGCTACTGCAAAGGGAACCTACCCTTTAGCTGATATGCCTCTGCCATTCTGGTATCAAAAGAATCACCTGTGATCAACATCATCATAAGCCATGTTCTTAGCTTTTCAGCTTTTGTTTGGATTTGTCTCCTACAAGCCAAGTTCCCTTTTACAGTCAGATAGTTAATTTTTTTCTGCTCTGATGTCTTTGTTACTTGGATAGCACTGCTTTAACCACTTGTTTCCATTAACATATACCTGTGCAACAGTTGCAACCTCTTGTAACAGAAAGCTGCTAATTAAACCTAATTATTAAAAAATGCAGATAGAATTTCAGAAGGATGATCAGGGGATCTAAAAAGACCATGTAAACTTGTTCTAGTACTTTTCAGCACAATACGTTCAATACAATTCAAATATCATTTCAAAGCTCTCTGGCACATTTTGCTACTTCTTTTTTTTCCAGCAGATAACTTAATGTGACACATGCTTAAGTACTTTCAAGATAAAAAGTAACACATAACAGTATTTTTACTAAAAACAGTCAGTTAAAAACCACAGCTTTCCCATTTAGGGACTAAACACTTATTTCTCTAGACACTTTTCTCTAATTTGATCATTTATATTCTGCTGAAGTTCCTTCAAGCAAGGACTCTGCCTGTAGACTGAACTACTGTACGTACAGCTGGATCATAAGAATACAGGTTCTGGATGCCACAGTCTATTTTGTAAAAATACTGTCTATCCAGATCTATGTAACTGTGGTTCATCTTCTAAAATTTGTGATCCAGCATAATACTGCATTATTAACAAAAAATAAAACATCAGTATAAATGTCTGTAATAGCTAAATCAAAAATCAAGAGCCCATTAGACCTCTGAAGACATGAAATAGGCAAAATCATAAAAGGATGAATTGTATCAAGTCCAATGCAGGACACATTTCAAAGCCACCCAGAGTCTCTGAAAAGCAAAAGTACCTTTACTAGGAAATGCAAACTGCAAAGAAAGCTGCTCCTTCAGTGGTTCTTTCATGTGCCTCACTTCAATAAGTGAAACAAAACAAAACAAAACAAAACAAAAATCACAGAAACAGACTATTTTGAAACTAAACTATAGATTTCCATTAGCTAAATACTTTGAGTCACTACCAAGATGCATTGCTTAATTCATATTTATAATAGATTGCTTCTGTGTTGTATCAGGATTCCCACCCGAAACAGTTTGTGCAAAGTCAAGCAGACCTCCAAATCTAGTAGGATTATCTGAATAAAAAAAAGATGTTTTGTGTATATGAAAACCACAGAAGTCAAGCAAGTTATCACAACAATTCAGATGAACTGGTATCTCAGCTCTCTGATTTTAAAGGAAAAATTACTATGTGTTAAAAACATGATTGCTTCCTCTTGTAGACCATTTGCTGCACTAAGATGGTAGCTGAATTCTTACAACAACTTTACTCACCTCTGCAGGATGCTGAATTATATACAAGCAGGTGGAGATTTTTAGTGGATGTATTGGCAGGAACGGACACAAACACACCTTCTGAGGGCGGCTACATGACATAACAGAGGGGGAAAACAATAAAATTAATCAGCAGTGGAATAAATATATTGCACCAATCCTTACCCTGTCCCAAAAGGGCCATTAAGGCCTCCCCCTTATGAAAAAGCATGTTGAAACATGATAAAAACTTGTTTGAGATCTCTGCTGCTTTTAAAATAGAAAGAAAGGAAGGTTTTCATTCAAACTGAATGTTGAAAACATTGTTCAGACCTCTCCCATGGTTTGGTTAGCATTAAAGCACTTTCATAACACTTTCATCACCTTCAGGAGGAGCAACCATACCCCAATTATATAAACGTGTTACTGCATTTTATACCAAGTTAGTGTTTCAGTGATGGAATGCTGTAACAGAATATATAATTAATATAGTTGAAAGACTATTCATAATAGAGTATTTTAAAGTACACTCACAACAAACCCCAAATACGCTGTATTTATGATCAAGTTTTTATCATTTAATTCATTCTGAAACGCCAGCAGACAAGAAGTATGAAAACAAACAGCACCATGCATTTCTAATTGAAGTCTGAAAAACTAACACAACTATTTGAAGTTTTTGGTGCACTGCATGCATCGTTAAAATTACTAGGGGAGAACGCTATTCAAATAAATTAACCTATATATCATTTGGCATTAAGCTAATACGCTGAATAGTTAAGAGTAAACTGAAGCAAAGAATTAAGCTTAAAGCTGCCAGAATCACTGAAGCTGTTACAGCATTCACGCAATTACAGGATGTTTATGATTTATTCAGGAACTTGGAAAAACAATGGACTTCCTTAACGCTGATGTGATTATCATTACTCACAATTCACAATGCCTGCAAAACAAACTTTCCAAGATTAAGAAAATAAAGTTGGGATTTTCAGCTGAATCCAAGCAACTCCAAATACAACTCGACCTGCAGCCTCCTCCCTGTTTTTGTCATTAGCAATGTTTATGTTGATCACACATGAGACAACATAAGCAGCCACTGTAGCAGATGTGATGTGTTGAAGTTAATTCTCAGGTCCAGCCAGCCCCACTGACACTGCAACGCTTGCTCACAAGAGCACTCCATTAAGCAAGCTCAGTGATCTAAGCCAGCATAACTGTTCTTTACTCAGACCATCTTAAAATAAAACATTAGCTCTTACCTGTAAATGGCAACGCAGTAAAAAAGGCAATAACAGTGGATAAATTGGTCTTTAACAGCTTGCAGGTTGTGTTAATTTAGGGCCCCTGCCTCTTTCTAGCCTAACTACTGCCATAGAAAGATTACTTTCCCTTGCCAAGGAGAACCAGTTAAAAGTTATCTAACAACAGACAAAATCTGAACTGGGCATGAGATAGGAGGGGAAGAAATTGCTACTGATCAAAGAAAGTATTTTAAAATATTTACACCAAAAAGCTCATGAACAAAAAAAAATCCCATGCCTGGTCTCATTAGCAAGAGAATTCTCCCCACGACTGTATTTTCTTTTGAGGAGAGATTAGGATGTGAAAATCTACTACATAAAGGTACCAAAACAGTCAACTGGCGACTTTGATACAAAGAGCTGCATCGTTCCCTAGCTTTTATAAGCAGGCAGAAACAGTTTCTGATGGTTTCTGACCTCAGGGCGTTTACCATTACAAAGTTGGACAGATATAATTTACTTGTTTTCAAGTCTCCAAGTTTCCTTTTTTCTGGTATATGCTCTTTGTATTTTCTGTGGCTGGCTCATGTTCTTCATGGGTTGTTTTTTATCATTATTAATGTTGTAAAAAAGGAAATTACTCCGAAGGCAAACATTTCTAAATCATCGCAGAATCAATTCTACCTATACTTTGATTTGTAGGGAGCAGAGCACACATAATTACAAACAGAATATTTTCCAATATAACTTAATGGCATACATATGTATATACATTACTTTCAAGTACTCAATTAGGTGCCTAATTATGTTGAATGGATTAGGTACTTTTACAACCCCATCATAGGAGCACAAAGACTTATTTCTGTACTCTCATTTTGGTACGCAATGGTTATTGTGCTGAGACAAAAACAAACAAACAAACAAAAAAAAAACCACGTTATCCCTACATGAAATCTACATTATGAGTCTATACCAGTAATCATTTAGGAAACAGTTCTTAACAGGAGAAGTCCTGTCAAACAACCACAAAAGCTGTCTTTACTCTTAGAAAGGCCACCCATGCTGAAAAGGCTTTTTGTGTTTTTCTTCTGTTGAAAGCGTGTGCTATGTCTTGTGCAATGTATGGCACTGATGTTTCAGAAGAGCAGGGGCAGAGCACCAGGGCACTCAGTTAATGACAACTATAAGTTTTCATCCATTTCTGGAAACGAAAGCAATCTGCAGCAGACTCCAGGCAAAACAGCAGTATTGAGAATATTATGGAAAAGCCCAGGGGTAGGAAGAGGAATTCGAAGGAGAATAATTTTTATGGTAATATTCACCTGTAAGCAATTTCACTATAGCTCAAAGCTATCCAACATCTTTCTACCTGTTTTTCAGCATTTCTAGTTTAAAAACTCACAACAAAGCAACCAGACATACTGGCAGGACTCAAAAATTATTCTCTGTCTTCATATACAACAGAGAATCATGTGCTGAACTCTCATAGCTTTCCTTTCATTCTTCACATCCAAGTTATAATGTTTAGCTTCAGAATAACGTGGTCTATTTTCCCAACAACACTGAAACAAGACAATGGGCTGTGCACTGTGATTACTAGTTTCTGGGCAAAGGTAGTTTAGAAGGAATATCACAGAATCACAGCATCATTACGGTTGGAAAAGACTTATAAGATCATCTAGTCCAACCATTAGCCCATTTCCACCACTGACCACAAATCAATGTCACAAAGTGCCTCATCTCCATGTTTCAACGGTTCTCAACACGGTCTTCAAAGTCTTCTTCAAGGCTTATCTGAGAGTAGTAAATATAGCTGGTTTTCAGCTGCAATGTTGTCCATTACACTTGATTCATAAAGTGCTCACATGTTAAAAGTCAAGCTAATTGTGCTGTTGACTTGTATCTGTAGCTGACAATTTGTGAAGGCAGTACTGAAAAATACCTTTGATTTAGGCTTTCCACGATTCAGTTTTAACATATTTCAGTAGTTTAAGGAAGATAAGCGGAAAGAAACCTTTCAATTACCACTAAGATGGTTACTGTGAGTGGAGTGGCTTTAAGGTCTGTTATCTGGAGGATTACAGTACTTTGTTTTTATTTTTTAATATTCTGCATATTTTAATGGAACATCATTCCTGAATTCATAAGAAGAAATACTAAGGAAGAATTTACTACAAGAGAAAAACATGAGGGTAAGAGCTGTTTTAGCACACATCATGCACAGACAACCAGCACAGAGGTATGTATTCATGGATGTATCCTAGTGCTTCCAGCAATGAGTGCAGTGGCTCTCCTTGGGACTAATCTTCATCTATACCAAAAATGCAAAGACAAATTCACAATAGCTACAGGTCTGCCAGCCAGCATGGTGGGAGTTTGCACAGACCAAAACCCAAACATCTGCCATCTGGCACCTCTTTCAGGCTGCTTTCCAGTCTACTGGCTCCACCAAAATTACAACACAGACATAAACGCTGCTGATTGGAGTGAGACTATGAAATACACTGAACAAAAACAAGAGGAAGATACAAGAGAAACAGAAAGCGTATCTTCCAACTGGCTGATTTTTGATTTCCACTCAAGTGCTGAGTGGCCCAGCAACCATGCCTCTGACACACACTGGAGCTGCAGGGCTTAACCCGAGTGAAAAGGGTGGTAACTGAGATACAGGAGAGAGGGCAGCAGATCTCTACAGTTTACAGTGTTTGAGGAGCATAATGCAACAAAGACTGAGGACAGTGATGGGTATCTCACATTTTTAAGTGATTACGTGAACAGCAAATAATGAAAGCAAAAGCACTTACAGGATGGGGAAAGCAGAGACACCTCTAGAGAGCACTGTGAACAACAGCTAGAAACAAAAGGATACCAAATGTGGGTAGGAGAGTTCACATTCTATTTCTGGAGACTGAAAATGGGAGAGTTAAACTCCCAAAAGCAGAGACAAGCAAATCTGGTCCATGAGAAGAGGGACATAAATAGGTTCATTCCCACAGCTCTGTCCAGTGCAGGTAAATGGCACTCTAACCCTGGTGTTACTTTCCACTGCCAGGGGTCCTACTGCAATATCAGGGTCAACTCCTCATTAAAAAAGAAGAAAGAGGTACAATTTTTAAATGCCAGGGTTTCTTCCCTGTGGTAACACTGCACAAATGCAATGCCACACTGGTACATGAAAAAGTTTAATCAATAAAAACATTTATCACAAAGTTTCAGGAACAGAGATTTTACCCTTTGCATATCATAAAAGTAAAAAGAAGTAAGATCATATGCCAGTCTAGCCTGGCAGTAGCAGTGCCACTCAAGCCAGATTTTTCAGCCCGGTGTCCTTAGGCAGGGAAATCAAACAGCAGGTACTTTGTGTTACAACCAGCTTTACTTCTCTGTACTGTTTTATAGCTTAGTGGCTTCTTGAGCTGCTGCAGTACATGTCTTTCAGATTGTCTTTTTATGTTCAGTTCTGGTGAAGAAATTAAGGTAATGAATGGCCAGGTTAAAGCAGACCTGCCTAATATATAATGCTGTTGCAGCTAAGTAGAAAAGACAACAGCTTCTGTTTCAGTGAAATAAATGCTCACAACTTCCCTCCTTTTTCATGTACACATTTCTAGGAAGAGTGGTTAATACTACACAGCTGGAGTTTGTAAAATCCTGCATGTACAAAGTTCAGAGTCAGTGCATTTTCAATTAAAAAATAAGAGCACAGAAATTAAAGAAAGGTTTGAGATGACAATTATAATAACTTCAATTTGAAAATTTTTTATTCTTCTTTTTTAATAAGCTTTTTGTGTTCTCACATTGGAAATTGTTTAACGCACCACCCAGGGTTTTAAGATGCAGGCACTTTTTTTTTTTTGGTAGCACTGATTCTAATGTGGGTCCTTGGTTGGATCAAACCAAGATATATTGATTTTTGACTACATACAAGGGCTTATCTGAAAGTAACGTCTCCTATTTTATTATGTTGACCCAATACATCAGAAGCCAATGTAATGCTGGCAGTATGGCAAGAGATTGAAGCTTCCTGACAATATCGCGTCACATTTTTTGCCATGCAACAGAAGGCAGCAGAGGGGCAGTCTGACAAATCTGCATCTGACATGGATGTGCCTATGAAGCAAAGGTGTTCAAATTCCTCAGTGTGCAAAAAAAGTCACCCACTGCCATTCATCAACACTTGCTGAACATTTATAGAGAACAAACAGTTGATGCAAGCAAAGTGAGGTGGTTGGTGGAAAGTTTCAGCAGTGGTGACAGCACCAGTGGGTCACCTCTGCTGGTGCAGATGTTAAGAAGAGAGGCTCTCGTTTCTAACAGGAGAAAATGCAGAACTAATGGTGGTGACTGTGTGCAAAAATTGTGTTTTGTAGCTGAGAATTTGCTCTATCAAACGCTGTTATTGTATTCTCTGCATCTGTTGTAGTTTCCATGGAAATAACTAGGATGCATTACTTTCAATGCAACCTGAGAAGAAAGGATATAAGAAAATAGTTTTTTTTATGATAAGGGTAGTGAACCAGTGGAACAGATTCCTAGAGAGGTGGTAGATGCTCCATCCCTGGAGACACTCATGGTTAGGCTGGACCAGGCTCTGAGTACCACAAACCAGCTGTGGGTGTCCCTGATCAGTGCAGAGGAGTTGGACTGGATGATCTTTAAAGGTACTTTCCAACACAAACAATTCTGCAATTCTACAGAAGATTTCAGCTGCCTCCAGCACTCCAAAGCTGAAGGTCTTTAAACCTGGTATGCTATGTGAAGTTAAATTACTGAAAAGCTTCACCTATTGTTATTTTGTGGTTGCTTTTTTGATTAAAGAGAGATTATTACAACTTCTCATTATGTGAAACCTTGCAAGAATCTATGCAAGAATAAACACTTCTAGCAATTATTTCTGTTTTTTCCAAATCTTTCATGAGATTTTCAGCTTACTTCCAAAGTCAGTTTTCCTAGGATGGTTCTACAACAGTCCCTTGTTCCAAAAGCATCAGACCATGTGATTAACACACTGACTTTTGTAATAATCACATATGTGATAGCTCTTTTCATATTTGAAATTCAGGTCCAGCTATGTAACATTACCTTATTTAATACAATATTTTAGGGACAGACAATAAGGACAGACCCTATTGGCATTTATTTACTCTGTCTGTAGACAGCAAACTATGCCTGAATCCTAGCTTGAAACAAAGCAGACATAAAAACAGTTAAATGGTCACTCTCACACCAAGTAACCTCAGGGGTGAATTCTGCCATTGACCTCTACTGAAAGCAGGCTCAGAGCACACACATCATTTGGACATCAGTTAAAAGAAGAGCTATTATGTAAGTATTTATATTTCCCAATTCACTCCACGATGCCGTACCTCATCACTTAGAGCTAAAAAAGTATTTTTCCTCTCACAAATAACTGGAAAAGCAATGAAAATAAATTATAAACTATAATCTATTTAAGTAAAACACATGAACACATAACAGAAAGCCTGTGCCAACCTACAGATAGCACAAACAGAAAAGCGGATGCCTTCTAATAAGCAAAATTACTTCTTTAAATAGTAAATATTTATATTAGAAAGAAAACCCACCATTTTTTGCAACCTATCTGTAAGTGAACATAAGCTTGAAAAAATACAGTTAACAGCTTTATAACCAGTTCTAGGAGATGGTTAAATATTAAACAAAATCTTCAATGTCAGCACAACTATTCACTTCAGTTACAGATGGTAGAAAAACTGAGTTTTGTTGTCAGAGAGCTTGAGAACAAATCAAAGTCCTAATGACATGAAAAAGGCAGAACCTGTTCAGAACCCACCAACAGCTCAGAGCTGCAGGAGCACTACAAATGCTATACTACACTCTAGTGTCCTTCTTCTAAATAGCAGGCACTTCTGTTGAACACAGTTTCACTCCAATTTTGAATCCACAGTCTCCTTCATAAACATTATTTTAAAAAGCCAGTTTCCTGGTGTCAAACAACAAATAATGTATTTTAAGACAATACACCTGTTACTAAAAAGTGAACAGTTATTGGATTTCATTAATATTATGGTTTTTTGCTGAATACTTGGCATTTTATTTATATTAACATCATTGAGTTACTCTAAAGCTTTCAAGGATACTGTGAGATGCTGTTTTTAAGGTACACAGCCAATTAAACATTTGCTTTGAAGCAGTAGATTACAGAATCAAAGCGTATCAAAGTAATATTTCATTCTGATTAAAACAGAAGTCCAAGGCAAAAACTAACCTTTCTTCCACAATTTGGAAACACAACTTGTATAATTAATGTAGTTTGTTTAGCAAGTGTGCTCATAAAAGCTAACAAGAAGATAGCAGCCAGGTAACTCACGGAAACACTGACAGGAACAATTTGCACTGTAACAGTATGATTTTATGCTGAGAAAATTAGCATCGCCCATTCTGAGAGGCCATAGGTATGAGCTCACACAGAGCATAACTGTACAAAGCTACAAACAGACTCAAAGTAATTCAAATTGCACGGACCTTTTGAAGGTCATCTGCACTAGCTTCCCACCCAAAGCAGGAATAATTTCTAACACCCTGAGCAAGCTGAATTAAGCACTTTCACGGACTGAAGCTTCATGGTTATATTATACCAACCAGACTGCTCCAGCACTACACCACCATCACTATGAGTTAATTTCATTATTAAGTCCATATCTACAATCCTCTTGAAACACTGCTGGCTCCCAGTCAAGCTGCTGACCATCTAGGTGTCCTGGCTCTTTGTTGCAGAGTGGTTCCTCATTGTGGTTTAACCCAGCAGGTAGCTAAACAACACACAGCTGAGATGGGAGATAATTAGCAAAAAGACAAAGTAGTACTCTTAGGTTGAGATAAAAACTATTTACTATGATAAAGAAAAGGAATAGGAAAAAAGAATAATAGTTACAATACTAATATCAATATTTATTTATACTTAGATGCATATAAATATATACAGACCAAGTGATGCACAAGCTTCAGGCAAGAATAACTAACCTCATAGGGTAGATGGTGGTGTGGCAGTAGAGGTTGAACTTTCCCATCAATCTTCTGTTAAATTTTGCCAACAAAAATCCCCAGCTAATGGTGGTGACTCTAATTTTGTACCTGCTTTATCAAACAGTATTATTGTGCTCTTTGTTGCTGTTGCAGTTTCCATGGATATAAACACAAGGCATTACTTTCAGACTAGCCTACACAGACAATTCTCCATGCTGCGTTAGCTGCTTATTCTTCACATATTAGTGTTTTCAAATCAACTTCAGATACTCAGATTCAAAGTTCAAAAAAAGTTATATGCAAGTCCCCAAAGCACATTTGGATTTAATTGCTCATCTCTTTAGCATTTTAATGAAGAAATTCCCTATTACTGAATGCAATTAACATGTGTTTAAATTAGAAATAGCAAAACACATATAAACTGTCATAATTTTACAGACTAAAACCTCCTCCTAATGAAAAATCCTACTGATCAAGCTTCTAAATCAAGTTCTATTAAACACTGAGGAAAAACTTAATGGGACTATTCTCAAAATACTTAAGTGTACCTCACTATCAAGAAAATAAAATTTCACACATTACAAAGCTGAAGACAACCATCACTGCTGCACCAACAAGCAGTAAGTCACAAGAAATACCAACCTACCCATTTTGAGCACTCTTTTTTATAAAATCAGGAATGGTACTTATGATTTTCTAGGAGTTAAGGACATAATGATAGAACGGTTTGGGTTGGAAGTGACCTTTAAGATCACCTAGTTCCAACCCTGTGCTATAGACACGGACACTTCCTGCAGGTTGCTCACAGCCCCATCCAGCCTGGCCTTGAATGTTTCAGGGAGGGAGCATCCACAGCCTCACTGGACAACCTGTTCCAGTGTCTCACCACCATCACAGGAAATAATTTCTTCCTAAATATCTAGACTAAATCTACCTTCTTCCTACTTAAAACCATTTTCCTTCATCCTGTCACTACATGCCCTTATAAAAAGTCCCTCCTCAGCTTTCCTGTAAGACCCTTCAGATTCTGGCAGGATGCTACAAGGTCTCCTTGGAGCATTCTCTTCCTCAGGCTGAAGAGCCCCAGCTCCTTCAGCCTGTTCTTGTAGAGGAGGTGCTCCAGCCCTCTGATCATCTTCATGGCCCTCCTCTGGACCTGCTCCAACAGCTCCATGTCCTTCTTTGTTGGGGCCCCACAACTGGATGCAGTGCTCCAGGTGGGGTCTCACAAGAGCATAGCAGAGGGGCAGAATTATCTCCTGTGACCTGCTGGGCACACTTCTCTTGATGAAACCCAGGACATGGTGGTTGGCCTTCTTGTCCACAAGTGCACACTGCTGGCTCGTGTTGAGCCTTTCATCAATCAACACTCCCAAATTATTCTCCTCAGAGCTGCTCTCAAGTCATTCTCCACCCAACCTGTATCTGTGCCTGGGATTGCTGCCATCCAGGTACAGGACCTTGCACTTGGCCTGTTGAGTTTCTTGAGGTTGGCATGGACCCACCTCTCAAGCCTGTCCAGGCTCCAGATGGCATCCGTTCCCTCTAGTGTGTCAATCCAGCCATTCTTAGAAAAAGTACTGGAACTCAGCCTGTTAAGCTACAGATACCCATTACCCAGAGATATCCACAGATATCCACAGTATCAAACACTGCAACTTCCACCAAATGCTTCTGCTGCTAGATGTCTCGCTTGTGCTTCTGTTCTCCAGATTATTTGAGGATAACTTTCATTATTCATCCAACCTATAAGATCTGAAAGCAGTTACTAACAGTTTTCCCTGTCACCCAAACAAGAAGTACTCAAGGACAAAAAACAAGATGGTCAACCAAATAAAAAATGGTTTTAAAGCTCCTTGGCTGCAGTTATACTGAGCCTAACTATTTTTTAAATGTAAATGTTCATCATATCAGTTTTTCTATGCTAGCATTTCTTTCTTCAATAGAATTTAGTTACATCAGCATGTTTACTGACTTTATTTAAAAGCAACTAAGAAGGTAATAAGTTTTCCCTGCTCTAAAAAAAGAAAAAAAAAAAAAAGGAAGAAAAAAACTTGCCTACTAAGCGTTCATTGAAAATATAGTACAATGTTAAGTCTTACAATATTTTAAACATTACTGTCTACAAACATTATTTCAACCTGGTAACCACTGTAACAGCGAGCATCATCATAGCACTGATCTTCCACCACTCCTTCAATAGTGCCCCATTACTCAAGACTTAAAAACTTTTTTTTTTTAGATACCTAAATAAAACTTCGAAGTTCTGACATCTCTTCTGAAATATCTTTGATAAAAAATTTACTAGGTCAATAAAGGAATCCAGCCTTAGCAGCCGCCATTTTAGCATGCATTCAAAGCATGAATTCAAAGCTGAAAAGGCTAACATCTGAAATAAATATCCTATTTTCCCCCTATGATTTTTTTAATGTCTTTTTAATATTTTAAGAATCCAACAGAAATGTAACTGAAGTAACTTCTTTTTATTCTTCACAGCTTTGGAAAACATCGATAGATCAACTTTTCTGGCAGTAGATTTCTCCAGACTGCTTGACTTCAGTAATAAACCCATTAACTGCTGGTGCTTTATTTAAGACAAAGAGTGTTTTCTTTCCACTTTCTCACGTGAGCATTGGAATACATCATTCCTGAACATTTCCCATTCATTCCAATTTGGTCCATTTATTCTCTCCACAGTGCACAATTTTCAACTTCATTAACCCAGACTTTGAAAATAAGGAGAACGGTTGAAGTACTGAAACTAAACAGAAGTATAAGGGAAAATGACAATTTTAGTAGCACCATAAAAAGAAAATACTTTATAGCATACATGCTGAGGTTCTATTTACAGATATCAAAAAGTTCATACAATGCTCCTTCGAAAACCTAAGGAGCATGCACACATGCATTTGAAGTCTCCAGTTAGCTTACTGCTTAAAAAGCAAAACAAAACAACAACAACAAATTATTTTCTCGATCATGAATCACAGTTAAGAAAACCAAAATTCAAAAAGAAACATTTGATTCATTAGGTACAAAAAGTACCATTCAACTTTAGTACAAATTATATACAGTCTACTACTGATGACTCAGAAAAGCCACAGAACACGGGACTCCATCTATTTCCAGATATTCATGAGAAGACAAGTGAATCAAAACCTTCTGTTACAGACAGTTTGTGGGTCTTCATACAGATGTAAAAGCTTAATAGCTTTAGAAACTGAGAAAAATAACTTAAAAAGAAACTTGACAGAAATTATAGACATAATTGGTATATTTCACAAATGGTATGTAGAAAGACAGAGGAAAAAGTAGTCGAAGCCAAAGGGAAGTTATACTTGCAATAACAACATAGCCAAGTACCAGGCTGACATCCAGGAAGGATGATTTGTTCCAAGCAAAAAACATCACAGAATATGACAAAAAACATTTCAGCAGAGACTGTGATGCAAATGTATGATCCAACTAAAGCCATAAGATGGGCAAGGGAAAACTGAATATAATGCAGACATTATTTGACTTTAAAAATTAGGAAGTGACAAACAAGTAAGGAGAGGACAGATGACGCAATTAAATATAGAAATACAGTCACTGAAAGGAAAAAAGACAGCAACAACCACCTTCCTTAAAATGAAAGAGAAGAAAAGTGCAAAAGTAAAAGGCAGGCCAAAAGAAAAACAAAAAACAAAACAAAACAAAAAAACCTACAGGTGGAACAAGTCAGATTATCCTGATAATTCATTCTCAGGAAAGAGAGAGGAAAATTTTAAAAAAAAAAAAAAAAGGAAAAAAGAGATTGTAGGCACATCAACTCAAAAATAAAATAAGGTTTATGCTATGCATCTGAAGTGACAGGAGAGCACAGTTTTGCAAAAATGAAAGTTGATTAGTCCAGGTAGGGAAGGGAGAAAGAAGATGGTGGAACAGAAGAAGAACCTCAATTTGACACCAGTCAAAGGATCTTCAGACAACATCAGCAGCAATCGAATGCTATAAGCAGCTCTGGGATTTACTTTTGCAGAAAGCAAGCTCTGGCAAATACCTCTTCTATTTCAAGAGATATTTAATATCTTCATGAAATTCACCTATGGCAAATTCTCCTCCGTAACAATCAAGTAAAATTACAGACTTGGCTGTGCCTAAACCAAGTCTTCAAGTACCCAGGCAACAGCCTTCAGCTCTCATCTACTTACATAGGCATTACCATATAAAAAGGAATATATATATTTATATATATGTATGTAAGGTTATTTCTGCTTTGTGTTATATTTACTAAAATCAATAACTATTCTTGTAAAGGAACCACTTATGGTTTTAGATTCCTGATGATTAAATTGAAGAAGTTTGATCGCTGTTAAAACATCTTTGACTTCTCTTTCAGTAAACTACCACCCTGAAGGCAAAGTCACAGTTGATGCATCTACAGAGAAATCAGGAAATCAAAAGCACTAAAGTTGCTTTAATTAACAAGAAATTAACAAGATTATTCTCTGCTGCAGGTCTCGTCTTTGGTTCTGCTCCTCCTAGCCCTTAGTCATCCATAGTCAAAAGGATATGGCCAGCCTGACACTCGGCTTTTTTTTTTTTTTTTTTTTTTTTTAAATGCCAGCAGATCAGAACGGATGTTAACTGAGTTGGTCACGCACAAAGTAAGTGGCCTAAAAAGGTCACTGCTCATTAGTCTGTTTAGAATATTACAGCAAATGAACAACTGCTTTTGAAACTTAGCCTAGCAGAAAGAAGTAGCATTAAAATCAGTAACATTTTTATTTCATCAACAGCACTGGCAGCACTCATTACTGCTAATACAGGCCAAAGAAACAATAGCATGAGGAATTTCTAGAAATACAGTAAATACTAAATACAGAATAAAAATATACTGAGATTTCCATTTATGCCATTCTATGATTCTATTCTATGATTCACATCTCTATCTTTCTTACATTTCTGCTTTTCTGCATTAAATTACATACATGTTTGAGATGGTTTATTTCCTTAACAACTACAGGAATGAAAAATTATTTTACATTCACAGTAATGAGATGGGAAAACTTTGCCAATGCTTCTCATTTTGTAATAAGTACAACATACAGGTAACAAGGCTGTATTTTCATAACTACTCAATCACACTTAGGTGTGCTGAAACTAGCTTACAAAGGTGGCATCAATTCATTATTTTCAGTAATTATGTGCCCAGATTTGGACTAACCCTAACCCTGTCGCTGCTGGTCACCCTTCTTCTGATGGAGCCCAGAATACCATTTGCTTTCCGAGCTGCAGGCACACACTGCTGGCTCACAATCAGTTTTTCATCCACCAGGGCCCCCAGGTCCATCTCCGCTGGATTACTCTCAAGGAGTTTTCCCAATCTGTGTACGTATCTGGGATTGCTATGACCCAAGAGCAAAACCTTGCACTTTGCTATGTTGGACCTGATTAGTTACACACTGGCCCACCTTTCCAATTTATCAAAGTCCCTCTGGATGGCATCCCTTCCTTCTGCTGTATCAACTGCACCACCTATCTTGGTGCCATCTGCAAACCTGCTATAGATGCTAACACTGCAAACAGCCTTGAGATACTGCCATATGAAGTCCAATATCATCAAAATGTAACCTTTCCCTGTGGCTGTGATCTAGAAAGTCCATTTCATGTCTTAACAAGGTTATTTCTAGAGGATTTTTCTTCATCCCAGAATTTTTTTTTTTATTTTAAAAAGTGTTATTAATTGTAAATTTATAACTATGATAAATACTTTTATTAAAATCACTACAGTTTTATTTAAAATATTTATCATATTATTACAGCTTGCAGGACCTCCAGATCAGGGAGGATGGGGTGAAGCCTTATGTTCTGAGGCCTTGGTCCTCATGGGCAGCACTAACCAAAGGACCCAAAGAGAAGGGAGGAGGGCATAGTATATTCTGTATATACACACCATGTATGGTATGAAAACTATAGTGTATTGCTCTGATTTAGGAGTTTGTAATAGTTACTTACCATAAATGCCTTCAATATACCATTCAAGAACCTGAAATAATGAAATCTATTCAGGACTGTCACCTATCACATGTATTTCTTTATTTGTTTCTTTTTCAACACAAATTTAACAGGAAATGCATGGTATGACTTCAGAAACACCTCACACTGCAGAATAGTTAGGCACTTCTTACAAGTCATGAACCATAGGAAAATACATAAGTTTAGTTACTTCAGCAGTTTTTTCAAACAGTGATAAGAAATCAATGCTTTCAGGGAGTGAAAAATCGAAGTAAACTCAGAGCAGTGAAAATAAATGCCTGGAGCTCCCATTCAAAGAACATCAAAGAAATGAAAGCAATGAAGCAATTTCCATGCACGAGGCATTGATGAAAGAATTAATGCATGCTCATTTTGCTTTCTCTGATATCACCAATTAAACATTAAGTTCGTGTTTACACTTAAATACCTTCCCAATGTACTATAAAGCAGCTGCATCATTTACTTGTGTGGAAGACAGAATACATTACTTCTTCTCACTCAGTATGTATGTAACTTAATTGAATTGTTAATATACATAGAATAGTTATGTAAGAACATTACATTTTTCCTAATGTATGAAGAAGGACTGTTCCATAATGTCGTTACTCATCTATCAATCTTAACAAATGAATGCATAAATAAAGAGTACCCCAATGAAGTACATGTAATATTTTAGATACAGGTGAAGAGAGCAATTGGATTAAAGTTCTCATTTTTACTCGGCATAAAAATACTATTTCACAGTTCACAGCATAGCTTAAGGGATCCCTGGAGGTATTCAAGTCCAGGCTGGATGTGGCTCTGGGCAGCCTGGTCTGCTGGTTGGTGACCCTGCACATGGCAGGGGAGTTGAAACTAGACAATCATTGTGGTCCTTTTCAGCACAGGCCATTCTTTGAGTCTATGATTAATCTGAGAAAGCACCACTGGATGTTATCCTAATTTTACCCAAAGAATTAGTCCTGCATACATGTGGCGGTGTTTGCAGCGAAAATTTTTGCTTGCCCATAGACCAAGACCAAACGGAGATCATGAATGACCCTCACAGATACACATCTCAAAACTTTTCCCAATAACATTCCTCAGAAGTTCTCCATCCACATTAACAATCCAAATGACAAGTCTTACACCTCCAAAGGGCTTTTTGACTGTGGGCACACTGGTCATGCAGACAGGAGTGAACATGCACCCAAAAGCACACAAAGTTAAAACACTCCATTGCTCCAAGACCGGCACAACACAGCATCAAACTGTGATTGTGAATGGCTCCAAGTGCAGGGCTTGCTTATTTTGTTTTGCATACTAGCAGACACAGGAGAGTTATAATAAGCTTATTTCCCAGTCCAAACGTCTGCAGGTGCAGACTCAATTCCTGATAGTAAACACAATGGGTCTGGTGAGGAAACCCTAAAAAGTGAGCAAACAGCCATCAGCAATTCAAAGGGAACCATGAGGAACCAGACTCACCCATTGCTTATGGCAGGCAAACATAGTATCTGTTAAGCTGTAGCCTCAAGAATAAAACCACGTGAAGTGCACTGCACATGCTTCCTTTGCACCAGCAGTTTGCTATTGCTGACACCACCAATGAGTAGGATCATCTCTCACAATCTCATGTAACAATATTAGATTTCATTCCTACATCTCATTTAAATCCTCCACAATAAGCCATTGCTAACATTGTCCCTTTGTCTGAAAAGGCATGGGCAATAAAAGGTTTCTAAGCCGTAATACTTACAAACACCCAACTCCACAAAGAGAGTCAACTCATTTTATCCTGAATGAAAACTGTGCCGCAAAAAGACACCAACTGCACAGCGCTCCCTGCTATCTCAGTAAAAGTTACGAAGCACGGCGACAAAACGCACAGCAGCAGCACCGCACAACGCTACTGCTCGTGGCTCAATAGCCGAAGGACGGTGGGTTGACTCTCCTGTCACAGTTCCACGTAAGCAGGAGCTCTCATCACAAATACCAGCAGCGCCAGGCCGGCTCAGGCGGAAGCAGGGCGCACAGCGGACCAGGCCCGGGGCTCAGCGCAGCCGGCGGGGCGGGGCACGGCAACGCAACGCAACGCAACGCAACGGAACGCAACGCAACGCGACGCCCCGTTGCAGCTCTCCCTCCAACCCTGGAGTAGCGGCCAGCCTCCCAACTCACCTGCAGCGGCTGCATTCCGGCCGCCTCTCGCTGCGCTCCACCGGCAGCTCCCACAGCCCCGCACAGCCCTCGCGCTCCTCGCCCTCCTCGCCCTCCTCCCCCGCGGACGGGCCTGCGGCGCCGCCACTCAGTCCCTCCATGCCCGCGCGGCGGGAAGTGGTACCACCCTTCCCCGGCAGGGGGCGCCGACGAGCAGAGAGAAACGCGAGCGGATCTCAGCCAATCAGGGCGCGGGGACGACGACGCTCCGCCTCACGGTCCTCCATCGGGATGCGGCGCGATGCGGCCGGCAGGGGACGCTGTTGGTGCTCTGTTTTTCCCGATGCGGCGGCCATCGGGCTATGGCCGGCTTGAGTCTCGTCTCGTCTCTCCCTCCCTCCTTACACCTCCAGCCTGAATGGAAGCAGTGCTTTTAGAGCTGGGTTAGGAACATGTCCTTGCTACCAGTGACAGTCACGCTGGAGGTGGAATCATTATCCATTTACCTTTAAGACAACTTTGTCACTAGGTGCATAAGCAGAGAATTTATTTAGGCTGATTCTTGGAAACTAACACCACTGTAGTGGACAGGAGGAAAAGTGCTGATGAGTTTGCCCAGGGTCACCTTCCCTATCTGTGTATTGGAAAGAGTCCCTGTGCAATGCTCCTGCTAGGAGCTGGGTATGCCTTCACAGCTTCCCATGGGCGTCCACAGAAACAAGCCTTGTAAAATAATCTGGTAAAGCTTAAAAGCAAACTGTTGTAAACACTCCTGGCATAAAATAGATAGATATAGATGCATTAAAAGAACTGAGATAACAAGTATACAGATGGTCACTTCATTGACCAGGAAATGGATAAATGTAGCACGGATTAGCTATGCGCTGAACAGAGCTGCAGCTTTTATCTGTACACATCCTTCTGAGCAGCAAAGTGAGCATTTTAAGCCAAAGGAAAATGTTGATAGAAGATCAAGGTAGGATAAATTGCAGATGCCTAAGATGCAGGCTTGAAGCTAGAGGGTTCCTGTAATCAGAACATTACTGTTCTGCACTCCAAATAAAAGCAGAAGGGATTGAAACCTAGACCGTGGCTTTTTTTTGTGTGTGTGGAACAGAGTGTTTGCTGCATGCGAATTGTACCAGAAGTTAAGAGATAAGTGACTTCTGTAGTTACAGGCCAGCAATCTGCAAAAAAAAAGAAAAGAAAAAAAGAGAAAAAAAAGCACAATTCTAGGTCAAAGTCTAAAGCAATGGAACTAGTTTAAGAGAAATGCCTCAATAGTAAAGATTGAAGCTAAAAGATTTTCACAACCTACTGATAATCAGTTTTGTTTTGGTTTGGTTTTGCAGGCTAATGTGGAAAGGTGTGTTTACAATACCAAAATAATGCATACCTACCTTGACGATTTGCTGTGCATACTTAGATCTGAATTAACACCTCCCCCATTGTACTGAAGGACTGAGAAACTCCAAGCTTCTTTTTGAAGCAATGTTTGCAGTTTGCGAATTCATCAACTTGCTTGAGAGCATGACTGGGAGCTTTTTATCAGTATATAATACTCCTTGATGAACTGCTCCATGTCCTTTTTTGAAATTGTGATCCCATTATGGAAAGTCCATTAAATTTTATGGAAAGTGCCATTCCTCTACATGTCCAGTAAGTTCACTTTTATTCTAGGGTGAGGCTTTACTAACAACAATCTCTATTTCTTGCTGCTACCAGTGGAGTAGTACTCGGAATCTGAGTCTTCCAGAGAATTTCAATCCAGTGTGTATTTGTTTCTGAGAGTCATGAAGAAACTGTCAAAACAGTAGTTTTCAAACAAGCATATTGAGGACTGGAGCATCTCTTCTGTGATGAAAGGTTCAGGAATTTGGATTATTTAGCTTAGGGAAGAGAAGGCTACAAGGAGACCTCACTGCAGTCTTCCAGTGCTCAAAGGGAGCCTACAACTATAAGGGAGACTATTTACACAGGTAGATAGTGATAAAACATAGGGAAATGGATTTAAACTGAAAGACTAGGTTAGATGGAAGGAAGAAATTCTTCACTCAGAGGATGGTGAGTGCTGGCACAGCTGCCCAGAGAAGCTGTGGATGACCCATTCCTAGAGGCATTCAAGGCCAGACTGCATGAGTTCCTGGGCAGTTTCATCTTCTGGGTGGCAACTGAGCCCATGGCAGAAGGGGTTGGAACTGCATGACCTCTGAGGTCCCTTCCAACTCTAGCTATTCTGTGATTCTACGGAATTCAAATGGCAAGAGTGCTTAGTTCCTCAGCAGCTTGAGCAGTTTAATTCATTGAATTTAAATGCTGCATTTCCACTCTGGCTCAGTTTCAAGTACCAACACAAGGCACGTGACATTCTTCTGAGTTTATGACCTGCTTTTGCAAAAGCTGCAGCTTCATACAAAATGTGCTCTCATGGCAGCTAACAAGTGTTGAATTCAGACTTCTTGTTATTCTTTCCTGCCCACCCCCATACTTAGCTATATATTCTTGGGATAGTTCCAAAGCCAGCAGCTGAGCTGGATGAACTTCTGAGCAGGGTCACCAGCATGAGGTGTGGGATGCAGAAGCAGAGCTGGGAGCCTGGAAGCTCTGACAGTTGAAGCTGCTGTCTCAGCACGCCAGCAGTGAGGCTGGGGAATCCAGCAGCACACGGCTCTGTGAATCAGACTCAGGTGCTGCAGAACAGCATGTGGAAGAAAAATGCTGGGAAAAAAACCTCATCCCACAATTAGAAAAATGAAACATTTTTATCTGTTCTCAGATATTTCACAAAAGAAAGCAGTTGCTGGTTGTATGGAAAAATAACATTAACATTAACCTTCTCAGCTGGAAATATTTATGACAGAAGCCTACATGGACTCAGACTAGCCAGAATATTAGATAGGGAACTTTATGGATAATGTTGCTAAACACTGCTATGTCTGAAAACAAGTACAGGACAAGTTTGGGAGCATCTGAATTCAAAACCAGGAAAGTGAGTTCTGAAGGGGAACTTGCCTTCTGTTTGACTTAAGCAAGTGCTGACCTGGTTTGCCAGTCCACTTGCATCTCGAGGTCTTTCTGATAAAAGAAAGAAGGAGTTAGTGGAACAAGCTATCCAGCTTGCACAATACAATTGCAACCTCCCAACAGGGACTTTGTGATTATTGCTATCAGCAGTGCTGTATTTTCCACGTGCATGGTGATGCGGGGTGGCTTAAGAGCAAAGGCTGACAAGGTTTGTCTCGAGCAGGCACCATATTGTTATTAAGTTACAATGTGAAAGCTGGGAGTAAATCACCCTATTTTATTTGTCTGAGCAGCTACGGACCATGCACATCAAGGAAGAGAAAATGTGAAAAATAAGTAAAAAGGATTTAGTCATCCAATTTTGAAAAAATAAACAAACAAAAAAAAGATTGCATAGTAACATCAGTGTAACAGTGAGGTACAATGCAAGGTGTGTCTTGTAATCTGTTGAGTCTGTGGGCTTTAGACATTATCCATTCTACATAAATTCTTTGGATTTGTTTATTACTTGCGGTGAGTTATTGCTTTGCAACAACTGACAGCAAGTGAAAAATACAGAATTCCATGCAGGTATTTTAGTCAGCAATGAGTGCTTGAAGATGTCCTTTGCTAACTAGAGAAACAACAGCAACAAAAGAAACACCCTGTTCCTTGCTTAACTTTCACCTGCATTTTTTCACTGTTGACTTAAGGGCTAAAATTTGCACAGCCATGTCCAAAATGCTCTGCAGCAGTGATTCTTCCTTTATTTTGTCTGATGAAAACTATTCCACCAAGCTGGCTGTTTTTAGCTCCTGTCTTCTGCATTTTTTTCCAAAATAGAGAGACTTTCCACAATATTGTTTCCCTCTGAGAATGGCAGGATTTGGCAGATAATAATATTCATCCATTCAGACTTTCCCTCCACAGCGTGGAGATACCTCGTAAGAAAAACTTGTTAAGGACTATTTCCACGTGAGGCAATAGTTGAAAGTAACGATTCCATTCTTGCTGTCTCACACTAGGTCCTGCATGTGTACATTAAGGTAAATAAAAGTAATGCCTCCTTTTTATTTCCATGCAAACTACAACAGATACTAAGAAGCACAATAGCGTTATTTGACAGAACAAATTCTCAGTTACAAAACATTAGTTTTCAATACAGTCACCACCATTAGCTATGCATTTTCACCAGCAATGAACAAAAGCCTGCGTGTTGCACTTGTGAAAATCTGCACCAGCTGTTTCACATTTTTGGTAGGAAAATACTGCCCGTGCAGTCCATTTTCCATCCACTCAAACAGACTTAAGTCACAAGCTGACAAATCTGGATTATACAGTGGGTGTGATAGAACAGTGCAGCCAGGATAGGCAGTGTGCTCCAAGCTCTGCAAACTGGTATGGGGCCTGGCAGTATCATGTTGCAAGAGAAAGGTTGTCTTCTTCACTGGCCTGACTTTGGAAGTTTGAGCCGCCAGCTTAGTTAAGCAGCAGTCAGAGCTGATGGTTTCTGTGGGCTCCAGGAAATCCTATCCCAAAAGAGAGCGCACATCATTTAACATGTTGAGAGCTGCATCTTGGACTTTTCCTTTCATGGAGAATTCACATGTTGCCACTCCCTGGACTACTGCTTTGGCTCAAGTTCATACTGGCTCACTGGTAATAGTGCAGTCCAGGAAACTGTCTCCTTCAGCCTCATATTGGTTTAGTAGGTCCTGGCAAACTTGCATACAGTGTTCTTCTTGAAGTTCCTGCATTTGTGTTTGTGGAACCCATCTGCTGTGAACTTTGTGATATTCCAAAATTGCTACCATCAGCTGTAACACACCACTCTCTGCCTCACTGTACCAACATCCACTGTTCAGTCTCCATGAACATTCAGAGATGTCAGTGAATGTCAGTAAGTACAATTTTCTCTGTCTGAAGGAATTCACCCCTTTGCTCCATACACACTTCTATGCCAGACACGATTCTGTCAGACTCCTCTCTGCTGCCATCTGTCACATGGCAATGGCATGGAATGGAATATTGCCGGAAGGTTCAACCTCTATTGCCATACTGCCAACATCTGCCTCTGCCATCATGAGCTAACATCCTAACATAGGAAGCATTAATTTCAGGAGGCATAAATTTCAATTTGTAGCTTTGCTTTTGATAACACAAGTGAGCTACCATGAAATAATGAGGGTGTGACTTTGAAAGGCAATTACTACATTGCATCACTGTCAGTTCCCATGTTTTCACATGCACTAAATATGAGGAAGTGTTTTTTCTTGTCCCTTTCACTCAGGGGTAATTATCTTTCATTTTGCAAAGGTAATGGTGTGGATAAGTTTTTATGAGGTCCACTATTTCTCTGGTCAGTCTTACAAATGAAGCCTTTTAGAAATGCATTAGAATATTTCAACTGTATTATAGAAAGATATATATTACAGTATTTTTGTTCCAAGAAGATGGAAAGTACTGGGGCAGGATTAATACAAGTAGAGTATGATTTGGCTTTGTAAGTATCTCTCAGCTTAGTCTCAGCAGCTTAAATAGTTTATTCCTGTTTTGAAAAGACAATCACTTACAAGCCTGAAGACCTATCTGCCACTACATAGCTCTGCAGGCATCATTTGTCTCTTGCAAATAAATTACATTTTAACAAAAAGCAGCTATAAAATTTTACAAAATTATGCAGAAAGATAGCTACTCCAAAGGAAATCAGTAAATACTAAAATGCTAGCAAGGCTGTCTGCAATCTACCTGCACTTGGAGTTTAGTGTTCTGTCTTTGGTGGGCAGGTGCCAATGGACTTACAGGTATTTGTATTTGGTCAGACAGTCGCACTTAACGGTGGAGAACTTTCAGCAAGCATGCACACCTTGAACAATCTGTGAAATAATGTTTTGAATGAAAAACAGTGTTTCTCCTCTAGTACCATCTCAAATACTGCTGGGTGCAGTCTATGGAGCAGGTGTTGGACAAATGTCATTTGCCAACTCTGTCCAATCAACCTCCACCAAGCTTAAATGGGCACATGGCTCAGTCTGACATGTATTTTGCAAACTTGAAAAGCCATGGCTTATTTCTAGATGTGACAAGTAATTGAAGGATACTGTTGCTGCTGCTGTAGGTGATGATCTTGCTGTTCTTCCCTCTGTTCCAGTCACCGCTCATGGTAACACAAGGTCATCATGTGGCCTCCCCGCTGCTCAGCAAATTTTTTTCTCTTGTTTATCTTCATACAGATTAGTCCAGTTTGCTCTCTGGCCAGCCAGGCACTCATGCCGGCAGAAGTGTACAAGAAGAAGGAAGGGAGATAGGAAAAGATCCATTACTTGGGAGTAGCCCAAGTGATGAATCACAAAATTGCAGAGGCTAGAAGAGATTACAGGTGATCATCAAGTCCAACAGTCCTGCTAAAGAAGGTTCCCTACAACAGGTCACTCAGGTAGGTGTCCAGACAGGTCTCTAATATCTCCATAGGAGACTCCACAACTTCTCTGGGCAGCCTGTGCCAGTGTTTTGTCAACATTACAGTAAAGAAGTTCTTCCACGTTAGTACAGAACTTCTTATGTTTGAGTTTTAGGCCATTATCCCTTGTTCTATCTCTGCACACCACTGAGAAGAACCTGGCCTCATCCATTTCCCTTCCACCTCCCTTTAGACACTTTTAAACACTTACCAGACCCACTCGCAATCTTATTTTCCCATGCTGAACAGACTCAGGTTACTCAGCCTTTCCTCATGTGGGAGATACTCCAAGCGCTTCATCATCTCCACTGGACCCTTTCTAGGAGATCCCTGTCTTGTTTGAACATGAAGCCACAGTAGCAAGAGGAGAACAGCCAGGTAGGTGAAGCACCTCCTTCCTGCAGACTGACACAAGGCTACTGCAGACATGCTGCCTCCCTCCCTGCTGGCATTGTTCAGCTCTCTGGTGATTGTAAAAAGGTGAAATATCAGTAAAAATGTTCACGCAGGGAAACATGTGCTGCTCACTCAGCTGGTGCCAGGTAGGAGGCACTGCACCATGCTGTGCTGTATCCCAGTCCTCCATCCAGCCTCCCTGTGTGCTTTGACTTCACTCTGCAGAGAACTGCAGATGCACAAGATGCTGAAAACAGTTCAAAAAAATAAAACATTATTTTGGATGCCAAAGTTATTAATTTAATGTTTTTAAAAGTTGTCTTCTCGGCTGCTTTCCTTTTTATATAAAGCATAAGTATATAATATTTATATACCTCACATAACAGACTGGCATCAAATTTCACAAAATTACTTATCATCATCTAACAGGCTGTACATCCAAAATAAATGAAACACATCATGTGAGAAGGTATTTGTTTCTATCTATCTGCTTCTTCTAGAAAAGGTGCATATTTGTAACATGCAAAGACATCTTCAAATGGAATTATCAGCAGTGGTTTGAAGGTTTTGTAATGTTGTGCCATGCCCTCACTCATGATACTGAGCTAATAACAGAAGCAATTCTAATCCTAAACCCATAATTACAGTCTGCAATTACTGCAACTCAGATGACCTGGAGCACATTACAGTAATAGCTAAGAACTTCCTAATAGTTTGAAAATCTCTGCCTAGCATCAGATTTATAATTCAGAATCTGTGTGCTGTATTGATACAAATACAGCTGGTTTTTTAACCCTCGTGTGTTGTGTTCTCTGGTGTCTGTAAAATGCAGCTGAAAATACTGACGGCAATTGCAAAACAAAACACTCAAAATTATGAGACTGAGGTATTAAGCAGGCAGCAGAGATATGGTCTTTGGAACAGTATCAGCTGGAATACTGCATGCAAGAGCCAGTCTCCCTGAAGCTTTGGAACTTCAGAGCAGGTACCAGCCAGTTCTCAGATGACCTCGTGTCTCTGCAAAGCTAACAAGCACATAGGGAGGATCCCCTTGTATCAGCTTGTATGGTGCAGAAGGGCACATACCTGGGAGAGAATGGAGAATGAGTGCACGGGTTTAGGTGTACTGAATTCTTTAACTGTAAGCTTTTATTAAGGCCCATTGGCATCAACACACAGTTCACCTGTGCTTTTATAGGGCACTTGTGTTGCCCTTCTTCCAGTCAATTTACGAACTTTGCATTTGGAGAATCCTTTCAAGCATATACAAAATCATCACCTAAGTTTTTGTTGTAGAAACATATACAGAGAATCGGCCAACCATCACAATTACTGTGTTTCTTTACCACTTCCTGCTTTTGTATCAGTAATGGTATGCCCTTCCCTGAATGAGCAAAGGAGACATGCGTGGAAAGTCGCAAGTGGAAACCACTCCCTGTTCCTTAACTCACCTTCCAGTGCTGCTGTGCCTTTGGTCCAAACAAACAAGCAAGGAACAAGCTCTAAGGAGGAAAGAAGTCCAGACTTGCAATGTAATGTGTGTATTGTTCAGTGCTACTTATGCATCAGGATAGCATTTGCAATCAGGAGAGATGATGCATGTAGTTTATTCACAGACGCAAGTATGTGCCTCCAAAGAAAAAAGGAAGTACCTTTTTTTTTTTTTTTTTTTTTTTTTTTTTAATCCGAAAGGTTTTGGTCATTTGGACATTTGGAGGACATGACAATTCAGAGGGGGAATGCCAGGTCAGCTATACTCATGCCCATGTGCTTAACAGCATCTTGCTTTTGCTTCAACTGGGAAATTTTACACGGTAGTCACACAGTGTCTTCCATAGGTCTGGTTTTCTGGTTCCAGAAACCTGGTCTCCTAGATAGAGTCTACATCAAATGAAGTAAATGTTTTAGGTAACAGCTATAGCAATGAAGGTTCAGCAATTCAGATGAAAATTTGTGTTAAAAACAAACAAACAGGAAAAAAAAAAAAAAAACAGTAAGAAGACCATCAGGCTGTAAAATCTAACCATCTCTTTCAAGTTTCACATGTGGACTGCTCAAGAAAATTACTGACAGGGTGAAGAAAATCTCTCATATTCATGCAACTGTCAACACAGCAGAATTAGACATTATCACTACTCTCCATCAGCAGGGTATCCATGCCTCTCCAGCAGGATTGCAGTCTGCACATAGACCACAGCCAAGGATGAGACAGGAAAGTATGGAACCAGCTTGCAATGGAATACCAGTTCATCTCATGTATTAAGTGAGGAAAAAACAGCATAGCACAGAAAGGAAGGTATATTTGCAAGTTACAAGACATGTGTTTCCAGCGGGGCAAAGCAGATCTTTTTCTCCTCTGGAGAGTTTGTCAGAATGGTGCTGCTAACACTGGTCAGGGCTTTTCTTGGATGCTTCCTGCTCAGTGCCATGGGGCAAATAAACCCAGTCGCTGTGCCTAGCTGTAGAAATGTATTATTTCTAATCCTTGTCTTCCATGTTGAGGTATATGTGTCTGTCAGACACAGACATACCCTTGAGCTGATACTTAGTCTTGTGATTGAACCTATATTAATAATGGATGTATGTGAACAACGAGGGTGTTTTAAGGCATAATATTTGGCAGTACCTGATGTGATAATGTCCCCCCCTTGGTTATCTGCGTTGAAACATCTTGATTTCTGTGATTCTGGTTTTGCTTTGCTCTTGGTCTTCTCACCTACTCTTGTTTAGAGTTACTAATCCTTAATCATAAAAATGATAGTGTTTATATTCTCAGGTATTTAAGGAAGCTTTCACTGAAGTTCTTGGGCTTGTTTCCCCTACAAAGAGTTGTTTGCATAATAACAAGTATAATATCAAGCAAAACGTGTTTTTCTTTCAGTAGTTAGCAAATCAGAGAGAGTAAAAATTAAATAAGTTATTTCTTTTAGAGATCTTTCTACTTTGCTGAGCACCATTTCCTTTTAAGTAGCCTAATCTGAATGCTTTGTCAGACTCAAACTGGGTTATTTTCCTTGGGCTGGATTGAATTGCTTTTGTCAAGAAGTTTTAACTTCCAGAGAAGACTTTGAACAAAGCTAAATAGCCTCAATGTGTAGTTGTGTGAAGCAGCACTGTGCAGTGAGTAGCTGTGGTAGTGCCAATCATTATGTGTTACTGCAGCTCTACTATCTGCTTGATAGATAATGCAGTAGGTATGATCAATGCCTAAAAACAGCTGAAATCTTGATGGAATGTAGACATAATGGCTCTGCATTGTACCTCCTGAGGTACTCCCAAAGCAGGGTTTGGCATCTATACCACCTTCCATCAGCAACCTCCTCGTGACTGGTGGCATTCTACAGATCCTCTCTGACCTTGCACCCAGCCACGGCGTGGATATTCTCAGAAGGATGCACTAAAAGAGCAGTGGCCAGCAGGGAGAGGGAGGTGATTGTCCCCTTCTTCTGGACTCTTGTGAGGCCCCATCTGCAGTACTGCATCCAGGCCTGGGGCCCTCAGCACAGGAAGGACGTGGAGCTCTTGGAGCGAGTCCAGAGGAAGGCACTAAGATAATCAGAGGGCTGGAGCACCACTCCGGGTGCTGGTAAGGAATAAACTATCACAGAGCTGTTATAGTAGCTCCAGAGTGGGTGCAGACTATGAGACAACAGCCTATGGCCCACATGATCCAAGTTAGGAATTGGTTTATTTCTCTAAGATATCAAAAAAATAGTTCACATAATCTTTTCTTCTTCTTCTGGTAGCTATTGGCAGTGTGCACCTGGTAGGGGAATAAAGAAAAAACAAAAGGAACAACAACAACAACAACAACAACAACAAAAACCTTTGGAATTATTGTGCCTATTAATAGTAAGTGGACAGGATTTTAAATATGGTGGAGAATTAAAGAGCTAATTGAAGCATTGCCCAGTATTCTCTATTGAACTAATTTCATGGATGTAAGATAAAAAAGTGATTTTTTCAAAGTTTAGCTGTTGATGAAAAATCCAAACTCAGCGCTGCTGAACTTCAGAATAGTATCTTAAAATCCAGACAGTCCTCAAATGTCCTTATTAACATGAAATACTAAGCAGAAACAAAGCAACAAAAGGTGCAATTGATTCTGATTAATTTAAAAACAAAAAACAGCTGGATGGAGCTGCTGCCAGCCCTGGGCTTGGACCTCCAGGCAGGAGGGAGCCTGCACATCCCTTGCTCTCCTCTGCTTTGGAGGAAAGGCTTTCCTGTGCCAGCTCCTACCCTCCGACTGTGCCCTACAGAGGAGGGCCTGACTCCAGGCCCCCAGCATTGTGGGCAGGTGGGGGCTGCCATGCTGCTCTGTGGCAGCCCATCTGGTCCTGCTTTCTCTCTGCATGTGCAGCCCTGGAGCTGTGGGTCTGCCTGCAGACCCACTTTCTTAAGGAGCATAAAACATCCCCCTATTCCTCTTGTAAACACTGAAAACTTTCTGGGGAAAAAAAATTAAAGATAAATATAGAAATGTGCAAATTTTCATTAATTCTGTGCGTATAAGCAGGCTATTCAGAAGCACCTTGCTAAACAGACCTATAAATAGTCACCCATTGCTGTTTCCCTCGACGAGTATGACCTGCAGCACAGAGGAATTCAAAATCACATGCTGCAGCACTGCAGCTAGCAGAGCAAAGGGAGCTGCTGCAAGATAACAGGAAAAGATGGCTCAGTGTTCCTCCACTGAGATCAGTATAAAAAAAAATAATAATCACTGTTTTCATCACTGAGGATCAGGAAATAGGCTGGAAGGAATAAATCCCCTGCATGTTGAAGGCCAACTCAGGCAACATCCGTATGTAAAAAAGTCACAGACACAGGCATGTGCCTGTAGTGCTGACAGAAAGGACACCCAGCAGCTGGAGGGTACAAAACTGGCAGCTCTGTCCTGCTTGTGGCTGCGTGACATCACACAGAGCTCCGTATTTTGGAGTTTTCTGTAGCTTGAGCTGCTCCTCACTCTGATTTTTGCTGTCATGTGAATGTGTGTGATTTTGTGAGGCCAAGAACTTCATTCTGCTGCTTCTTCCTCAGGTTATGCAACAGAAAAAGGGAAAACAGTTGTAATCCATCAATTCTGTGTGTCCTTCTCAGCTGTAAAATTAATACAACAGCTTTTTACATTAAGAACTCCACGCTGGTATGGATGAAAGTAACATTGTAGTTTCTAAATGGTTTATCTTCAGACAGCTTTACTAGAGAGCAACAGCAACATTGTTGATATGCACACTGCAGTGAAGGTGAGATGAGTGGATTAGGACACTGAGCATGAATTTGCACCATCTTCAGGTGCTCAGGGCACACACTACTCCCAAAAAACAACCCTCTACTGCATAGAGGTAGAGAAGTGCAGGCAGTTTTAAACTGCCATCTTAGTCCAAGAACACACACATTTTGCTTGACCGTTGTGATGCAGGAGGGACTGCAAAAGGACATACTCCTCTCTCTACTCATTCAGTTTGGTCCAGTTTGCTGTGAAATGTGACAGTCTCCCAGAGGACTGCTGCCAAATGCTTGCAGCCATCTAACCAACAGCTGGAAATTGCCTCCTCAAAGGTATAAGCGAGCTCCTTGCCCCCTGGATATTTAGTGCCTGTGGCAGAGTCTGGGAAATCCCCAGCACCATTTCTCACTTCCTCCTTCTGATTAGACAATAACATCCACACTTGCCTAAAGAAGGAAATAAACAATTTGCAGGCATTTCTTCTCATTAGATTTCTCCAAACTGACAAATCTAGGATCCAATATATTATTGCATGACTCACATTCTGCTTTCATTTCCAGTTTCTTTTTTCAGTCATCTGACCAGCAGACAATGTGCAAATGTGCAGCATCAGATCATTTTCCTTTCTTTTACAACAGTTAAAATTTCTTCCAGATCTATTAATTGTGACATTGTTATGCAAAACATAACTATAAACATTACTATTTCCCAAACCTGAAATTAATTTATGTTCTTTACGTATGTGTAAAATCAAAGCACTCATAACTAAAACTGGCTTAGCTTATGGTTACAAAAAATGACAGTTCTAGGACTGCAAAAGCAGTACCAAAACAAAGATGAAACGCTTTACTGATGCTTTCCTGCAGACTGTTCTTTTAATTACCTCTGTATCAGATCTCCAGTGGAAAACTGCACTAATTACAGTAATTTCACCTAGCTACGACCAATACCAAATTGATGATTTCAATAAGTACTTTTTTTTTTTTTTTTTTTTACATATCGTCTTACATTTTCTGCTGCTTACTACATAGCCCATTAAAATAACTGATGATTGATTTTTTTTTTTTTTTTTCAAATACTCACTTGCTGCTCATGCAGAAATGGTAGTGCTATATCTAGGAAAAAAGAAAAAAAACACACACATTATTTTAGTACTATTTGGGTAATATAAAAACAATGAATTTTCAGAATTGTAAAAATCCTGTAAACCAAAGGGTGGTAAGCTTTTGGTTTAGTCATCTAGCAATGAAATCTTTAAAAATTCATATCTTCACATTCCAAGTAATCACTGCTGAGTGTTGTGCATTATGAAAACAAGCCAAGAAACGTGCATTAAAGATGATTCACATCCTCCCTTCTTTTTGCTCACAAAGCCACACACATATTCACATGCACGCAAAAAATCCCTAATGGGTAAACATGAGAGTTACATGTAACATGGTAGTCAAGCGCAGGAAACAGTTCCCTAGACTGAAGATTGAAGTTTCAGTCTTTTGAGTGATGAATTTTACTTATCTATTATTTTTAGCACTTTTTCTTTCTGAACTGGCATACTTAAACACAGAACAAGAGGGTAGATTATATCTGACATCTATCAGACTTTTTTCTTTCTCCTCCTGGAGGAAGACTGAGTTTTTCTATTTTTATTTAAGGAGAAGACTGATCAAGCTACAAAAACAAACAGAATGGATGTCATGCTTCTCATTCGATTTGTGGCTAAATTTGCTGCCAGTTCCTTTGCAAGTTCTCTCAGGAAAAACAGAAGTAATATACTTAATGTAAAGTTCAAACAAGAACTCCCTACAGACAGTGATACTGATAAAACGCTATGCGTCACTGCCAGTGAACCACAACGGCCTTTGCAATGGAAGTTCAGCAGTTAACACAGAGAACAAGACTCTAGAATTGCAGAAACAGAAATGTATTTCCACTCCTCCAAAATTGATTTCTCTGCAGTGCAGCTGACAGCTGACAGCCTACCTTATCCAGTTACAAGGTTTTACATGCGTACTAACCATACTTGCAAATAAAGCTCTGTACAGCTGCTTGTACTTGCTCTGTTCACATTTTAACATCTGTAACTTTGAAGAAGATTTTGTGTTTTAAAAACTGTAAAGATGACAGAACATGGAAGGAAAGGCTGACACAGCCTAGCCCAGATCTGAGTCAAAGCACTTCAGTCTAACAACATTTGGAAGGACATCTGCTTCCTGATGACTGCTCTTATTTCATTTCCCTCTTACATTCTCTTAGGCTCAGTTCTTCTCAAGTGTATGACTCTGCTACAGCAGGATCCCTCCTGTTCTGTGCAAGAAAAATTCCCTATGACTATCTCTGTAGGGGTAGGACAAGAGCACCTTCCGTGTGTTACACCCGCCATCCCTCATACAGTACGTCCCACATCCTGGTGGAGTCCTCCTGGACCACTGCAATACAAATAATAAAGAAAAATAACTTCCTTCTCTTCCTATATTACAGTGAAATCTTTGCTGCTGTTGCTCTTGCGCTCTCTGCCAGGCAGGCAGCTGTCCTCTGTCCCGCCGGCTGTGACTACACACATCTTCTCCGTTTCAATCCTGTGCAGTCTGCTCCACCATATGTCTGTGTGTGCACAACTACCAGCACTATCAGATAGTCCCTTATCTTATCAAGGCACCATAGATAATCCTGTGCTACACTTACTCTGCAGAGAACTCTTATTTTTCTCTATGCATTGTTTGTACACTGACTTTTGCAATTCCACTTGCAAATAGGGGCTAACAAAAGAAATTTGCAGCTACCTCTGACAAACACCTTTTGTGAAATCAAGTGTTTCATATAGAAAAAATATTTCCTGATGAGTGTCTGCAATGGAACACTAGCATTCACATGCAAAAAAATAGCATGACACTCCAGGAATAATCAAACCGTAAAAGGAACAATATATGTATCTTCTTATAGCTGCTCTGTTACATGTGCTGTTTGCAACCACTTTCATTCCACCCTTTAGGGTGTTGCTCCCTCTCAACATTCACTAGAAATTCATTGAATATGACAGGATAAAGGCCTACCTGCTTCAAAAAGCTCTTGGTCCCATTCAGTTGTTCAGACAGGATTAAAACTACTGCAGGCAATAGCAGAGTGGTAAATATTGACTCAGCAGTAAATAAAATCAGCCCATTGAGGTGGAATGTACAATATGTGCTGGGGAAAGAGTCATGAGAAAGCAGTATTGCTCTTGGGCAGATTAAACAGTTTACATCACAAAATCACATGCTGTTTCAGGAAAGTCACAGTCTTCATTAAAAAAAAATAAAACAAACACTGAGAATTTACAGTCACAGCAAAAATAAAATAAGGAAATTGCACTTTTATTTTTTAATCTAGTTGAAAAGTTATCTTCATCTGCAAAACAGTCAATTTCATGCTAACGGACAACATTATCCTAGAATCATAGAATCATTTGAGTTGGAAGGGAACATTAAAGGTCATCTAGTCCAATTCTCCTGCAATGAACATGCTCACCTGCAGCTCCATCAGGTGCTCAGAGTACCATACTAGCTGCCCTTTAAAATCTCCACACACACGGGATGGGGACACATCTCCAGGCAACCTGTGCCAGTGCTTCACCACTCTCACTGTAAAATCCTTCTTACATATATCCAACCTAAATCTCCTATCTTTTAGTTTGAAAGCATTTCCCTTTGTCTTATCAGAAGAGGATGAAGAGTCTGTCCCCTTCTTTTTCATAGTCCCCCTTTAGATACTGACAGGCTGCTCTCAGGACTCCCAGAACCTTCTCTTCTCCATGCAGCACAGCCCCAGCTCTCTCAGTCTGTCCTCCTAGGAGAGGAGTTCCATCTTGGGATCATTTGTTTGGCCCTCCTCCAAAAATACCACTTTAACATATCTAAAAATAAGCACATGTAAATTTTAGATCCTGCCCAGAATTGCATTAGAGAATCATGCAATTTGTTATTTATAAAATGGAATATGGTTAATGCCATTTTCTCACATAAAAACATAAGCTTTTTATTGCCAGTTAAAGAAATCCAGACAAAATAGAAATGATCAAGTGACAAGAAAAACAACAATTTTAATATATCTTTTCAAACCTCTTAAGTGTTCCAGTCTAGTAGAACAGTTACAGTTTAGTGAAATTAATGTAGTTTCACTAAAATCAGTAATTATAATGTTATTTTCTATTCAGTATGTAGCAGTCAACCATGAATCTAACACTAGGCTTAAATTTTGAAGTCCTAGTAGCCTGAGCTCCTTGTTTTTTTTTGTTTCACAGAGCTATCAATAGATAAGGTTAATATGATGGAAGGAATTCGCAGCAATGCAAAGATCAATTCTCCATGATCTGATTGTTCTTCTCTAATCTGGGAGACAAAAACAGAAAATAAAAAAGATAATGTTTAAAAAGTCCTTAACTGAGCAGACACACTGTAGATGTGCAGTGGGATGCCTGAGGGCAGGAACATGGCTCCCTCAATGAAATGTAGCAAGCAGAAAAACAGGTAAACAACTCCTGGGCTTTCCTTGTATACCACTAACACTTCTGGCAAAAGAGCAAAAAGTGACACTGCCTGATGAAGCAGATGCAAGTGAAGACATGGAGGATGCACCTGAGTAGGAAACAACTTACACAAATGACTTGTTCCATAGCAAGTAAATAAATAAATCTGCGGTTTTCAGAGTCAACCTAAAATCTCCTGTATCTTAGAGAAAAAATAATGGAAATAATAGACTTATTGAATAACTTGCAGCTTACTTAAGTAGGACAAATACATTCCGGTAAACAGCACTGTATAATACGTATTCTAATAGCCTCTCCCACCAAGTCACACAGTGCACACAAATTCAGCCTCATACCTCGTTGGACTCGATGATCTTGGAGGTCTTTTCCAACACTGCTGATTCTGTGACCTGTAGTTTCTGAGGATCTTCTACAAAGCCATATGCAGGCCCCCAGATTCACACAAAGAACCATCTGGCTGAGTGTGCATCTCCACATGGGCAGAGAAACCTTCTTTCTGTCACATCCAGGATGCTGGAAGGAAAAGTATCACATGTGCAATGAGTGATGAAATGGAAAACTGGTATTGGTACTGTTTAGAAGAGACAGGATCCTTTAGATTATGCAGGATTACTTTTGATTTCATTGGTGCGCACTTCATACAGCAGTGTCATGCTGAAGCCCTGCCATACTTTCCCCATTACTCTCTGCCAGGAAGGAGACAGATGCTGAGTGACTTTGTAGAGAGTGCAGAAGAATCACAGAATCACAGAATTGCCAGGGTTGGAAGGGACCTCAAGGATCATGAATCTCCAACCCCCCAGCCACATGCAGGGCCACTAATCTTCCTACCTAATGCTAGACCAGGCTGCCCAGGGCCCCATCCAATCTGGCCTTGAACACTTCCAGGGATGGGGCATCCACAACCTCTCTGGGCAGCCTGTTAAGAAGGGTTGAGCCTTCCACCCACACCCTGCAAGAATACTGTATGAAGTTCAGAGATAGGTCCAGTCTCCCCACCATCTCACCACCTTGTTTCTAAGCAAGCCGGAAAGAGCAAACTGAGCTTTACAGGCTCCTATAAAGGATGCAAAACAGCCAAATTTCCACTTGTTAAATTACTGGTGATCACTGCCTATTTTATAAATAAACAAAGAGCAGGCAGATAATGTATTATCCAGCAGCGTCTATGTGATATTCTTCAAAAGCAGCTTTAATCTCTTTAATTTGTGAAAGAAATGCAAAAGTCTGAATATGAACAGAAATTTTAAAAGCTTGTTATTGTCAACAGTTAATTTGCAAGCCCAAAGGATCTAATAATGGATTTCACCTTGGAAACAACTACTGAAAATGCTTTAAGCTTGTAAAATGGAAAGCAAAAGCCAAATAAAGGATGAATAAATCAAAATATCCACATTTATGCCTCCTATGAAAAGATACCAGTCAGTGTGCATCTTCTTCACCAAGTAAAGTTTATATCAGAACAGGGACGTAAGAGAATGTAGTGCACTGCAAATGTTAAGAGAGGTGACAACATGAACAGTTACAAAATATCTTTCAACAAATGAAAATAGAACAAAAAATAAAAAGCAAATGTCACTATAACCTGAAGGATAGGGATGTAAAATGCAGGGTACTGAGGAAATAAAAAAAGGAAGCTGTTTCCAAAGAAAGGTTTCATCAATTGGTTGGTTGTTTAGGACAACACTGCTAAATGCCCATTTTTATATATTTATACACTGTATGTTTTCCCAAGATGCCATGCAGTGTTTTCACTTGTTTACATTTTTTAAAAGCCATGAAAGCCAAGAGAATCAAGTACGCCTCATTATTCCCACTTGTATACAGAGGGTGAACCTAACGTCACAGCCTTGCTTCAGGCATCCACAACCCAGCAATACCTTGCAGAAAGACCAAGGGCAAGAAAGACAAAGTCAAAGAGTATATGAGGAGGAATAGTTGTTCCTTGCCAGACTGCATTTCTTTCCTAAGAAATTAGTTAAAGTGTCTCAAATTCCATCCAAAGTAATTATTTCAGAGGAAATAAAAAGAATGCTACATACCTGTACACTTGTAGGAAGGAAATAGTATTTCCTAGGACTGTTGACAAACTTTAAACATGCCATTTCAAATACCTGTTTCTTTTAAAGCTGCCTATGCACTGTTGACATAGGTGAACTAACTCTCTGCTGTTAATGAGGGACTCATGGATGTTTGTCGTACAGAAAGAACACAAAATATGTATGCCACTGCATTTGTACAAGTGATATAATCTACAAATCTGCCTTCATTTTTCGCTGCATTACACTGAGAACAGAGTGAACTTAGATTTGCTATACATAAAGGCAATTGTGTCTTCAGAAGTGACATGGGAATACAATTTAAATCTCTCATTTGAACTTCCCTTAGGTCTTATTAGAGAAGTACAAGCAAGATGTACAAAGGCACAATGGTATACATGTACAATATGTATATTGTTCTTGGAGCACTCAAAGGTCTGATTTTTACCAAAAATGCAATGCTTTGTCCAATAAACCAAAATGCACTTTCAAACTCGTATCCATGCACAAATGCTGAAATTCTGACAGAACTGTCATAGCCACTGTATTTTAAAAGAAGATGCAGTGTTTCCTATCTTCTGCTGATACTGAGAATGTTTTGTAGCATTACTTTAAAAAGCCAAAGATGAGAAGTGAGCGAACATATGCAGCAGGGCTTGTGAATGACAGCAACCAGCAACTTCTAGAGCTGTAATTTGAAGAAGCTAGAAAACAAGATTTACTGATGACAGAGGGCAAAACTGTGCATAAGACTTTGCCTTGGTATTTTGCAATTCTGTCGGGCAAATTCAGTGCCTTTTACATATCTTAATAGAATCACAGAATCACAGAATGGCTTGGGTTGGAAGGGATCTCAATGACCACCAATATCCAACCCCTCTGCCAGAGGCAGGGCCATCAACCTCCACTGTACTATAACAGGCTGCCCCATCCAACCTGGTCTTGAACACTTCCAGGGATAGACGGGGCATCCACAGCCTGTTCAGCACCTCACCACTCTCATTGTACTTTTCTGAGAGGAGAAACAAATAGATTCTTGGACAAACTGCTCAGAAGGTGAGAAAAATATCCAAGATGACTAAAATGACATGAAAACATTTTTTTTTTTTTGATGGTGGTTATCAACATCTTGGGGTACGTATTTTTTCAATCTTCTAATCGATGTCAAGCTTTGAAATTCCAAGCAAAACCAACTCATGTGTTTTTGTCAAAGTATAAAAGCACTTCTAATTGTACTGGAACAATATATATATTATCTATTATTTCCTACTGCATGACACTGCACAGGTCAGAGTTGAAAATCATCACTACCCAACACTGCATCCACTTTGATATTACAATACAACGTACAGGATGTATTTTATCAGTAGTTCAATTCAGAGACGTCGCAGCAGAAGGGAGAAGGGGCACTGAGCTGTGGGAAATGCGATCAAATCTCCCTTTATTCCCACGCTGAGCAGTGGAAAATGTGCAGTGGCAGCTCTGAGATCAGCAGCAGGGAGCAACAGCTCCTGTACTCAGGCTGGCTGCTGACAGCAATAGGTGGGAGGGTGGTGAGAGGGAAATGGTTTGAAGTTGAGGGAGGGAAGATTTAGGTTGGATGTCTGGGGGAAGTTCTTTACAGAGAGAGTGGTGAGGTGCTGGAACAGGCTGCCCAGAGAGGTTGCGGATGCCCCGTCCCTGGAGGTGTTCAAGCCCAGATTGGATGGGGCCCTGGGTTGGCTGGTCTGTTACTAAATGCGGACACTGGTGGCCCTGTATATGGCAGGGGGGTTGGAGATTCATGATCCTTGAGGTTCCTTCCAATCCTGGCCATTCTGTGATTCTGTGAGCTGGAAGGTGGATATTTACTGGAAATGGAAACGCGTGGACTCATGACTTTGCTCAGGGAGGTTGTGAAGTCGCCGTCCCTGGCAGTGTTCAAAAGGCGTCTGGATGAGGAGCTATGGAGATATGGTTTAGTAGCTTGTGGTAGCAGTGGTAATGAGAAGATGGTCAGACTTGATGATCTTATAGGTTGTTTCCAACCTTATGATTCTATGATTCTTGCACCCCATGGGTGCAAGCTCATACAAATACAGGAAAAGCAACGCACAAAGCAGTCACTCAGCTATACGCCACTTCGCTCTCCATCCCGGAGGACGATGTGAGCGCAAAGACCACCCACAGAGCACCACACCCTCCGCTCCCCGCGGTTGGCGCGCAGGCGCGGGGCCGAGAATGGCGTGCAGGCGGAGCTCTCGCGAGAGGTGAGGCGGCGCCGGGGTGTGGAGGCTCCGCCCCGTGGCATGTGCCACTGCCTCCACCGCCCGTGGGAGGAGGGAGGGTCGGGGGTCGGGTGGCGGCGGCCCCTGGCAGTGCCGGGCGCCCGCGTGTCGTGATGAATCTGCACCAGGTGCTGACGGGAGCCGTGAACCCCGGGGACAACTGCTTTTCTGTGGGGAGCTTGTACGATCAGCCCTTCACGGTGAGTGCACGTCGGGGCCTGGCTCGGAAAGCAGCTGCGTCAGGTCGCTGCCGGCGCGGGGCTCGACGCGGCGGGGCCGAGCTGAGGCGGCACGCCGCGGGGCACCTGGGAGACGTGTCCGCAGCTAACCGCGGGCGGCCGTGCGGGGCCGTGCGCGGGAAGATGGAGGCGGCCCGCGCCGTTACATAAACATGGGCCCCGCTGTGGCAGAGGAGAACCCAGAGCTCGGCCTGGCGCCTTCGGAACCGCCCCTGCAGAGCGGTGCGTGGTAATGATTGAAGGCTTCTGTTAGCGGGGGCTGCTTTGGCCTTGTCAGGTGATGTCCTTCTTCCAGAAAGGCGCAGCTGTCAGTAGAGAACAGTTGGAAGGCTTGTTAAATGGAAGCTGTTGTCACTTCACCTTCTCACGGTGGCAAACTGTCTGATATTCAGGTTATTTTCAGATATTCAGAAATATGAAAGGCTCACGGGTGGTGGGGAATCATTTAGTTAGACGCCAGAGTTTGTTTTACATCACCAGGGATGTGCTGGTAAGACATGAACATGGGAAGTTTTCCATTTTGACGTAATTACTTTTGGGGGGAGACAGGTGAAGCTTTCAGTGCCATTGAAGAGCTCTCTGCATGCTCCAGGCTAACCTACAGAAAGTGTTAGAATTGCATAAACAGGGCCAAAAGAGTAATAAATCTCTGGGGAGAAAGAAGTGATTGGAGAGTGCAGTTTTCACTGGCTGTTTTTATGGTCTCTTGTGTGCAAGAACTGTTTTGACATAAATACAGAGGCTGTGTTTCTTATACACACGTTGATCTTGTCTTGGTTTTCCCCTTTTACTCAGAAGGTTATTAATGGATTTCTCTTCCTCAGATTTAAAGCTGCCAGGTGAAATACCTTGGCTGCTTGCTTTTTCATTTGCTTTCATTTTTTTAAATTGTCACTCATTTTATAGCACTATATTAAATTCCCTAGATTGTTCAGAAAGATAAACAAGTGAAAGAAAGGTTTTCCTAACTTTTTTTTTTTTTTTTGGAGGGGGAACAATAGGCTTCATGTTTAGAACATGAAACAGTAAAATGGAGAGCTCTTTTCCTGTATATGTGAAATAGTAATAAAACACAAATAAAAAATGAGGAAAGGGAAACACATCTCTCCCACCTGTGCCAATTTATGTTGCATGTGTGAGAAGTGGAGCTGAGTGATTTTTAAGATTCCTTCCAAATAAAGGCCTTCTGTGAGTAGCGTCCAGCCCAGGCAAGCAGATTGTGTTATATTTGCATTCAGTCCAGCAGAAGTCATAGGTACTTGATGTAATTCACAGAAGTCAATTTTCTATCTTTATAGTAAGCTTTTGTTCCTAGCCTGCTTTTTTTTGGTTTTTTTTAGTGCTTTTCATTAGGGTTGGTCTTTTTTTTGTTTGTTTTCAAAGTGAGAAATTCAACTTCCTTAAGGTAGTAGAATGGCTGTTAGAAACTTCTACTTTCAAACATGTGATAGAAGTATTACTCAGCTATCACAGAATAATATACAGTCTTTTTAGTTTATCTATCTTGTTGTGATAGTTGATCTATCTTGTTGTGAACAAGGGCATTGCAGACTTTTGAACTTGACTCTTTTCATGTGTTAGAGAAATAAGGACACTTGAGAGCCACCAGTGGTAAAAGTGGCCCAGTGTTACCTTAGATACAGTAGCTCAATTGGCAACACAGAAGAAACAAGAGGAAAGGTGACTGTAGTGTGGTAAGCTTTCAGTGTAGGAGTTAAGAGACCATTTCCAGAGAGCTCCTGTGTCCTGCTAAGTGCCATCTATTGGTCTGCGTCATCTGGGAGCTTTGCATGACGTTAGACCCAACAGAGTTCTGCACTGTCTTTATTGTCTGCATCATCAACCCATATATATGCTTGCATGTCCCTTACACCTACATAAATATATATATGACTATAAATGACTGTGTGTATGCATACATACTTTAGAAATAAACCTGTGAATAGTAGCTGAAATAGGCAGTGTGGCAGTACACAGAGTTTAGAGTGTTGTGCTATATAGGAAATCGAGACTTGCTCATTTACTCCTATGATTACATTAAAAGTGGAGAAATACTTACCAGTATTTCTTTCTAAGAGTTATGTATATTGGACTTTCACTGTAGAAAGAAATAAGAATGTTTAATGTGATTGCTTGCATTGTTATACTTTAAAGCTACATGCTTTTACTGCGCTGTGTCAAAATTCTAGAATCACAGATCGTGGAATGGCTTGGATTGGAGGGGACCTTAAAGTCCATCTAGTTACAACTAGAAGGTTTGCCAGCCACTAGATCAGATTGCCCAGTGCCCCATTCAACCCAGCCTTGAACACCTCCAGGTGTTCAGGGTTGGGGCAGCTCTCTGTACAGCCTGTGCTTACCCTTCACCACCCTCTGAGCAAAGAATTTCCTTTGTCTTATTACTACAGTCCCCAGTAAAGAATGTCTTTCCGTATAAAAATCATATTTCTTTGGAGAAGTTTAACAAGTTAAAGGTGATGTTTGATGAGGAGAAAAGGATTACAAAAAAGTGAAATAATGGATAGAAATTTTCTGAAAGCTTTCTACGTCATGCAGAGCAATGTTTATTTTCACAGACCCAAAACATATTTCACTTCCTAATTTCAGGTTCATTTTGCTGTGTCACCAGCTAGTGAAGTCCATCTTCCCCCAGCTTAAACTAGTTCTACCTTCGTTATTTGTGTAACAAAAGAACAAAATGTTGTTTAATAAACATTACAACAACATGGTAATATAAACAGTATCTCCTTGTCTCATTGTGTAAAGTCATCTTTTTGTAAATATTTCGGGACATTTTTAAGGTGAAAAGTTTTTTTGGTTCACCAAAATAAGACTTTACATCATATCACTTTTTAAAGCAAGCTGTTTTTGTTTTTCTTCTTTAACATATTTTAGAATTTTTCTAAACATTATTTCCTCAGTATGGCAGCATTCTTTCAAATGTAAAATGCATCCCCTCCCCCACTCCCCCAAAACAAACAGAGAAACAAACAAACAAAAAAACCCAACAGCAGAAAAAACAGCGATCCATTTGCACTAATAGAAATGAGCAAGAAGATGGGAGTGAGATGCTTATATTCTGGAGCTAATTGTCCCGTAGAAAATGACATGCAAACTATTGTGGATAAGGCCTGCTCTAAAAAAGTAGATAAACATTGAGTAGTTGGCGGAATTCATTTTTGTTGTATGTGAGACTGTTAGGATACAGTATGTACCCGTTACTTCTGAGCACTGACTTCCATTCATTACATGGTGCTGAAATATCTTGTACAGTTTTCTGTGCTGGAAAAAAAAAAAAAAAAAAAAGTAAGTATAAAAACCAGAAGTTCATTTGGTGCTACTGTTTTCAGTAAGTGTCTTTTGAAGTGTAATACTGCTTAGAAACCACCATCTGCATTGGAGTCTGGATTAAACGTGTGTGAGTATGTAAGTGTGTGTGAGAATGATTTCACAGAGACTGCTTGAAAAAGAACAGTATGGGAATGGCAATGGACAGCTTAGGTCAGTCTCCTTTGCTGAAGTATCTGTTTAGCAGGACATATCACAGGAGTGGGTTAGAAGACAAGGGGAGGAGAGAAAGGGTGTTGCAGTTGTACTTCCCAGACAGCTTAGTTTCCTATTCCAATGTGTTTTTCTCTTGAATGTTAGTCTGTCTTCCCTTCTGCATGCTGTGCCTTTTGTCCTTGAAACTGTATTTCTCCTGTGGCTTGACTTCAAGTAAACATGAAAAGTAACTTCTTGAGTTTTGCGTGTCCCAGCTGTTAGCATGCCTGGACTGCACTGAGTGAAGAGATACTGTCTTGAAAGATGTATATATATTTATGTATGTGTTAAAAAAAGAAAAAAAAAATGTATATATATAGATTGCTCTGAAAGTAATGCCTCCTATTTATTTCTGTTACTGCAGCAGTAGCACGATAACACTGTTTGATAAAGCAAATTCCCAGCTACAAAATGCTGTTTTTCAACACAGGCACCACCATTAGCTATGCGTTTTCATTAGTAGTGAACAGGAGTCTGCATGCCATGCTTGTAAAACCTGCACCAGCAGAGATGAAACACACTACCTACTGCCTCACTGCATTCACATCCATTATTTGGTCCCCATAAATTTTCACAGGCATTGATGAATTGTCAGTGGGTGCCGTTTTTTCTGCATGGAGGAATTCAATGACACACCATTGCTCCATGTGCATTTCCATGTCAGATGCTGTTCTGACAGAGTGTCCTTCTGTTGCTGTCTGTCACAGCAACGAAATACTGATGGGAAAGTTCAACCTGTACTACTGTACCTCTGACATCTGCTTCTGATCATAGAATCATAGAATGGCCTGGGTTTAAAAGGACCACAGTGATCATCCAGTTCCAACCCCCTGCTATGTGCAGGGTCGCCAACCACCAGACCAGGCTGCCCAGAGCCACATCCAGCCTGGCCTTGAACGCCTCCAGGGATGGGGCATCCACAACCTCCTTGGGCAACCTGTTCCAGTGCGTCACCACCCTCTGTGTGAAAAACTTCCTCCTAATATCTAGCCTAAACCTCCCCTGTCTCAGTTTAAAACCATTCCCCCTTGTCCTCTCTCTATTCGTCCTCATAAACAGCCGTTCCCCCTCCTGTTTATACACTCCCTTCAATCATTGGAAGGCCACAGTGAGGTCTCCCTGGAGCCTTCTCTTCTCCAAGCTAAACAATCCCAGTTCCTTCAACCTTTCCTCATAGGAGAGGTGCTCCAGCCCTCTGATCATCTTAGTGGCCCTGGTGTCAGAAGTCCACGTAATAAAATAGGAAGCATTACTTTCAGAGCAGCCTTCATCCAATATATACTATAGTTAATGTCTATAAGTAACAAAATATCTTAGTTTTTTGTATCTTCTATTAAAACATGGGAAGGAGACCAACAAAACCATAGAAGTTGTAGGATGCGTGACTTTGTTTTTGTGAAATTAATGCATCAGTCTGGTTGGGTGGACGTCACTGCCATTCTCAGTGAGGTCTCAATGTGTTCTTCAGAGATTTGGGGTGAGATTTTATTTTTACTGTGCTTCCTCCTTGAAAACACCTGTTCACAACAGTAATCCAGAAAACTGTGATATGTGTAAGGTGTGACTGTGAAGAAGGAGATATTTCTTTTTGCTAAAATGGGGCTCATAAGTCTGGTAAAGAGTCATGATCGGATTTTTCAGTTGAATGTCTGATGCAGTGGCAGGGAGCAGCCGAATTGCCAGCTGTGCTGGGCCGTGTGCAGGCCATAGGTTGAACGTGCTTGTCCTAAGTTATCCTCCTTCTGCTTAGCTGTAGTTTTACTTGGAAGCTCTTTGAAAATGTATTGTGTTTTTTATTTTGTTGTACTACTTCTTTGAGGACAGATCTACTCTGTGGTTTTAAGAGCTAGCTCTCCAACTTGCTGGGGATTGGGAAGTCAGGGTGACTAGGTATGGTCTGAGGTGTCTGAATAGACTCATGTCAGACGTGATTCTTTCTTTCTGAGATGTAAATTTTTTATCAGGTAATGTGGAGAATGACCAAAATATAAGGGTAGAATGACTGTAGCTTTTGTTGTTGTTGTTTGTTTGTTTGTTTGTTTTCAGAGAATGAAGATCATAGAAAGACATTTGTTTTACTCCAGCTATAGCTTGGATTCCTGAGTGCATTTATAATTATTTTTTGGAACAGGAAACTAGTGCAATGAAATGAAGTTCCCCAATTACTTCTTTTCTTTAGAAACATCATCCCCCATTTGGCTCTCAAAAAACAAACAAAAAAACGCAGCATAAATGAAATTGAACAAGAAATGAATACCAACAATAAAACAATATGGTTTGTTAAATATGGGCAATAATTTATATTCGTAAAGGGAAAATTTCCAGTAAACACTGGATCTAGGGTGTTTGTTTACCTCTTCAATCTGCTGCTATGTAATGCAGCCTTAAGTAGCATGGCTGAGTTCTTACAGTATTTTAAGCCCTTGTTTATGATAGAAACATTGATGAATACGTGACTCTGAAAGACTCCAGTGTTTGATAGTTACTTCAGAGTTCTTCCAATGCAAAATCCAAGTGTACTCAGAATTATTTCTTTTTCTAGTGTGTAAAAACTGGTAGAGTTCTTGATCCAGTTAAGATGCTTAGTTTACAGACTCCAGAACTGCTACTAGCGGTGTGTTTTACAATTTATGCTTCTTCTTATTCACCTTGTTGGGAATGCTGTAACTCTGCATCAATGCAGGCTTGTCTGTCAGTGTTGAAGGGAGAGAACCAGCTGGGGATGACTCTATTAAGCCTATCAAGTGTTGATGAGGCCTAGAAGGTCATACAGAAGAGGTGGAGGGCTTCATGCAGTATTTGGCATTTCTTCTAAAACCTTTTCTAATGAAATTGTGCTCTCTCTTTCTTTAGTGAGACTTGTAGTTTCTTAAAATTTCTTTCATACAAAGCAGTAAATTCAACAAAATGACTTTGGGAAAATAAGTATATATTGTACTTCAGAGTAACCTTTGCCTAGTAGACTATGAATTTAATTAATGAGTCAGCAAGTGAAATAGTTACTGACAACAGAAAAAAATGTTCTTTGAGGAACAGGTTGAAAGTTTAACGTGTCATTGTGATGTGAGAATAATCACTTCAAAATTTGTACAGAAAATAGTATTGTTTCTTTTGAAATGAGTTTAAATCAGAATCTGCAATTCAGTATATGCATTTGTAATAAATGATCCTGTTTTGACTGAAGAAACTATTGCCATTGAAACTCCTTGCAGCTGAGAAAGAGACAGGACAGGAAATGTGTATGACCATTAGTAAATGATCAGAAATTAATGTGTATATTTAGCCTGAAGAAGTGTTTTAGACAGTACTTTCAACCTATGAAATCATTTTAAATCTAGTTTGGTGGTCAGCAGATTGGAAAAATGAATACTGGTAGAGGGTGATGATCATTTTACTGAGTAAGGTTGTTTTTGTGAAACGTCACTGACATACTGTCAGGCAAATTAGCTTTACACTGAAATATTTTTTTCTTGTTTGTTTGTTTTAATATATGCAGTGGTGAGATATTCTAGTGCAGGTTTGGCCAAAAGTGCTCTTTAAAATACCTGAAACATGACCATAATGTTTTGAATTTACAAGTACAATGTTAAATTTTTCTGCTTTCTTTTTTCAAGTCAAGAGACTTTTCACTGTATGTACTAGAGCTAGTGGGGCTAATTGTAAGGGATGATCCTTAATGTCTGTGTTCTGCAGACTTCCATCTGCAATTCTTGTGTTTTGCTCTTGAATCTTTTTGACCAATAATTTGCTTTCACAGTCAATCTCTGTCTCTCTTTTAACATGCCTCTGTTGTTGGTGCTCATAATTTTGCGAGTAGTTTCCTGGTTTTATGTTTTTGTTATTTGTGCATTCCTTGTTGCTGGAGTTCAGTACTCCAAAGCTGTATTTCATGTTTTCTCAAATATTTAATTATTCATTTTATTTTAATATGTGCTTAGCTTCTAATATAACTTGCCTAAAGGTAGAAAGAATTATTTGACTTGAACAGTGCAATGATCATCGGTTGCCACTATAAATATGTTAGATACATCAAATGACTTAGTGACAATATGAATTTAAAAAGAATCCATGGAATGCCAGTAACATGAAGCACAGTGAGTGTGAAACTTTTCTAAAACTAAGCTTCGTTCTTTTATTCCTTTGGAATTTTAAATTTTGCTGAATGCTTCATACCATCTTATCTTTCTGCTTCCATTGCCCTATTCCAAAAACTTTTAGATTTCTCTGCCTTCAATCTAGGAAGTATATTACTTTCAGTGATTTTTGTTCTTCATGTTTTTTTCATTTCTCGTAGACTTCTTCATAACTCCATTTTGTCTCTTCTGTCTTGAACTTTTGTTTTGTAACGGGTGTGTTGAGGTGGACTGCTAAGCATCTTCCCATTTGATCTTTGTAAATGCCTGTGGGGTTCTACATAGGTAAAATACACAGGTGATGCCATTTCACTGGTATGCTTTAAGTGGCTATAGCTTTATTTAATTCTGAGATTATGCTTTTTGTGTGTTTTTTTTTTTGTGTTTTTATTTGTTTTGATTTGTTTTTGTTTTTGTTTTGTTTTTAGGCATACGCATCAGGATGTGATATTGTTGTATTAGGGACTGACTTTGAAAGATTACAGATAATCCCAGGTGCAAAACATGGAAACATTCAAGTGGGTTGTGTGGACTGTTCAGTGCAACAGGGAAAGGTATGTGGTGTTTCTAATAATATTCTTGGAATGTCATGTTGAGTAATGGGTGTCCAACATTTAGACTTGCGTGGCCACAATGAGTGAAGATGGGCCACGCTGACTGAAGATGAATTGTTTTGGGCCACATATAAAACATATAACATAGTTAATAAATACAAGTAAAAACTTAGTCTATTTTGATGGAAGTGGTTGTAATTCTTAGTAAGTTCCCAAGGTGTTCATCTGAGATTTTTGATTTCATCCTGGAAAATGGTTGTTTCCTTATGTACATACTGCCCGAAAGCAATAACATGGATAAGGCATGATTGCAGAAAAAGGTATAATTTTCCCTGCTAAATGTGCTACGAAAGTCTAGTAAGGAAACATCATGGAAGTTTTGAATTGAATATCCAATTTCAACTCCATACATTAAGTTTGAAAATTTGCATGTAATGTATTTACATTGACTGAAAATGCATTTACAAATATACCCAAAAATTTTTTTCAGCCATCTTCAAATTAATTCTCAAATTCCTTTATCAGAATGAAAAGCAAGAGAGTGTAGTTTTCACTGTTCACAGAACCGTGTTTAGGCAATATATCAAAATATAAAAAAATTATTTACCATAATTTGAGTTAGCTCTGTATTATACCCTTTCTGTGTCCTGGTTTCATGGCTTGTTGGTTGTTGTTGAGTGATGGGTGTATGACTGGGGCTGGTCCAATCTGCTCAGCAGGAAAGAGCTGCTACCATGATTGCAGAGGGTGGGCTGCAGTATGGGTTGGGTCACGTACAGGCATGTACATGTCTACGTTGAGAACTTTCTCAAAGTATGGATGCTTTCAAATTGAGACATATGTACTACAATGAAGGTGAAAATGGCTGATTGCTTCATCTGTTTGTTTTTAGTAAGCTACATAGCAAATAAGAAATAACAAGCATAGTTATGAGACTGTAGAAGGTAAGATGGGGCTGTACAGGAATATGCGTAAAGGAAAAAAAAAAAAAAAAAGTGACCAAAAGATTAATAAGGTGAGAGCAAAAATAGTTTATTCACTCTGGGTTCATGCTGCTCAGTTTAGTCATTGCCATGCTTTGACATGTCAGTAACAGGCAGAAGATGAGTTCTTCCACAAAAATAATTTCCATATCATGGAAGAGTAATATACCTTTCAAGTAATTAATAAAGGCTTAAAATAGTTTATGGACAGCATTTTCCTTTTTCTTTCCTTTTCTTTTTCTCAAACAGGTATACTGGTTCAAAAATGTTAGGTTTTAAATTCTTCTCAGAGACATCTTTTTTAATTGTTCTGTTATGATAAAAAACAATGAACCAAGTAGCTCTGTCTATTGGGATGTCAAAGTGTGGTTAATCTCCTTACCAGTAAAGCTGGAACTATGGGTAAATATTGGCTCATACAAACATGTAAGATTTTTTTTTTTTAACTGATTCCTTTAAGCTGTAGTAGGATAGTAGCATTCGTGTTTTGCACATGTGAGCTTTTAAGTTGCTGGCAGCTTTGGTTAGATTCTCGTGTCCATCCTGAGGCAAGATCTCTGCATGAAAACTTTGTGTTTACACGTGAAATCTGTGAATGACCACCTAGGTGATCCATAGCAACTTTTTAATATTTGAGTGATGAATTCTTGAAAGGGTAGTGTGGGAACGTTAATGAAAATGTGGAAATGTTCTCCTTTCCACCTCTGGTAGTTTTAAGCTATAAAGAAAGCTGTGTTTCTCCACTGTGGAAAAAAAAAAAAAATGTTGTTTGAGTTCACTGAATGTCTGTTAACAGATGGTGCAATACATATGCAGATAGCATATATATATAAATGTAAAATGTAAACATTTCTCTGCATTTTGGAATGTTGTTTTGACTATTTCACATCAGTTCTGACCAAATTTCAATAATAAACTGTCCTTTACTTCTAAATTAATTATTCAGCTATTCAACTTTATAAGTTTTAGGATTTTAGGACTTTTAAAGTAGGCTTCTGTCATGATTTTGATTCTGCAAGTCAGTATAGTTTGCTGCTAGTAGTTAGAATAGGTGAATTTGTAGGGTGCTAAAATTCTAAGTTGTAAATAACTAGGAAGCTTTGGATGGACAGGTTGCTGTATTTCCAGTTTACTGCTGCAGAGGTTGCTTATCTTCTTACTGCTTCATCAATCCTTACACAGATTTCTCATCCATTGACCTCCAGATTACTCTTCGGAGCTTAAGATCTGTAGGAAGAAACAATGCAAATAATGCAGCTTAGTTTGGCTGTAATTTTGAACCTTTCTTGAAAGCATCTACTAATAACCTGTAGTTTATGAATTATGCACCTTTTTAGTTTTTCTCCTTATGGAAAACTGCTGTCGACAGTCATCTACAAATAGCAGGGCTTTACTTTGTTTGAAGAATCTGCATCATTCTCCATCTGAACAATAGAGTTAGTTTGTAAAAGGTTTGTTAGCAGGTTGTGAAAGTAATGAGTTAAAATTTTCCTCTGTTTTTGCCCTCTGAATCTAATTCTAATTTACTGAATAGCTTTATGAAGCTACTTTGAAGAAGCAACAGCTTAGTAGTTCATGTTTCATCAACCCCTTCTTTGGCTTTGAAGAGTTGGGTAGATTATTGCCACTGTCATCTTTCTTCCTACTCTTGGAGATAAACTTCAGTTTTCATTGTCTAAGATTGAGATTGTGGGATGGGGGTGGGGAGGAATGTATGAGAATTCCTAATTTCCCCAGCAGATTATGCATTCCTCTACCATGATTTGCATGAAAATGGCTTTTACAAGGAAGACAGTGTAATTTTAGGCCACTGAATCTTTTTTCCTCTGCTTACATTGGTAATGAACAATTTATTTGGAGTGAGTGTTCTTCTTTCACACAATATCAGCTACAAGTCTCTTTTCAAATTAATATGAGAATTAAGACAAAAATTTTAATTAAAACATGAAAAAAAAATTATGCAGTGTGACTTCTGTAAATATCTGACAATGCATAAGAAGATAGCTGTAGCTTCAAATCATTTGAAATATTTGATGACGGTTTTTTTAGATGTCATAGATGGTGACAGCGCTGTTACCATATATATGAGAATTTATTTAGCACCATGTTTTACTAATGTTAAAGAAAAAATAGATACTAATTAAAATTTTGATTTAGCTTACATGCTGATGTTTCTAAAGGTTAACTGTAGGAAATTGTTTCTGCAATTAAAAACATTTTAAGACTTTTTGTCGTTACTGCTGTTAGTTATTTTGAATGTGCAAGTATAGTTTTCAATTCAGGTTTTGTGATTTCATGAGCTGTATTTTTTTTTTTTTTTTTTAAGGTAGCTGTCTGTGGTTTCCGAGGAACTGATAGTTTCATTCTCTGCAGCTTGGTAGTGAGTGATAGTGTAGCTTAGTAAGAGGTACACATGGCTCACAAATAAGAAAGATGAAGAGGCATTCTATGCAGTGTGGAGAACTAATGGGTGGAAAACTTAAGGGTATCCAGAAACTATTTGGGTTACCCTAAACCTTCATAAAATGAGACCAGTTCTATTCCTAGTTCTGACAAAGCAGTGAGGGTGGACAGAGTAATTGCCCTAGAGGCAGGTGCTTCATTCCTGCATGCTGATACAAGAATGGCTGTAACCTTTCTCTTACAACTTAGTAAAACTTCTATACATTTGACTAATAAAAGGATTTAAGAACATGAGACAAGTTTGGTTTCCTCCCGAGCAATTATTGTAGTAATTAGGGAAGCACTTCAACACACAAAACTCCATTAATCCTTTCAGTGACATGCTGTTCAGTGAGAACAAATGGAAGTGTCTATATTGCTGCAGAACCCTTTGAAACTTCCAGGGGTAACATTTGGTGTGCTAATGTTTGTCTTAAAAGCCAGTGGTATACATAGTATAGTATGTACATAGATAGTATAGTACATAGATAGTAGACAGAAGATCTATCCACATTTGGAAAAAAAAAAATAGGAAAAAGGAAAAATCTAATCAATATGATCTTTGTATAGACATATATGTTGAGATTTTGAATGAAATTACTGGAATAAAAGAAGTGAGGTACATGAAGTAATTTTAAGAAGGCAGATATTAATCTTAGGTATAAGGAAAGGTTTATTTATGCATTTTGTAACTGATGAAATTATTGTTGGCATTTATGGGTCAGAATGATACTAGTCTATATAAAAAATTTATTAGCTGTATCCTCTTTAACACAGAGGGCTTCTTTGTAGATCCAGTTTCAAGTTTATAGTTTAAAAATATTAACAATTTAGGCACAGTGGTTTAGTTTCTTCTTTAACTTTCTCTGGCTGATGTTAGAATAGAATCATAGAATCGCTCAGGTTGGAAAAGACCTTCAAGATCATTGAGTCCAACTACAACCTAACCATACTACCCTAATTCTAACAATGTGACTCAACCATCTCCCTGGGGAAAAAATCAAAAAATGAAATCAAAATGTTTACAAAGTGACCCTGCCTACCTTTAATGTTGCTTTAAAAAAAAAAAAAAAAAAAAAAAACCAAAAAAGTGAATTTTGTGAGACAGAATCTCACAGAAATGAGGAACTGACTATTACATGATATCAAAACTGCAGATCTTATTCTTTGTAACATCAAGCGTTACCTGCAAATTCAAGGTGTCTATTTTCAGCATTATCTCTGCAAACTTGTAATTTCTGTAAATCTCTGTGTCTTAAAGTAGTTTCAAACAACATTGTCTTTTAAGGATTTTAGCGTGAGGCCTATCTGTTAGCATTGTAGGATAGTTTGGTTCCTTAGGGAGCTTTAAACATTATCTGGTTCTAAGCCCCTGCCACTATACTAGCATGCTTAAAGCCACATCCAACCTGGCCTTGAACACTTCCGGGGATGGGGCAACCATAGCTTCTCTGAGCAACTTGTTCCAAAGTTTCACAGCCCTTTTAGTGAAAATTGTATTCCTTATGTTTAATCTAAATCTACTCTCTTTTAGTTTAAAATCATCATCCTCGTTCCACTGGTACATGTTTAAAAACAAAACAACAAAAACACACTCCATCTTTTTTTACAAGCTGCCTCTCTGAGTATTGAAAGGCTTTGCTGAGGTGTCCCTGGAGCCTTTCTTTCTGAAGACTGAAGCCCAGTTGCTTCAGCCATTCACTGTAGGAGAGATGCTCCAGCTCTCTGATTATCTCCATAGCCCTCTTTGAACCTACTTCAGCAGCTCCACATCTTTCATATGCTGGGGGCCCCAAACCTGTGCAGATGGGACCTCATGAGAACAGAGCAGAGACCTGCCTTGCTCTGCTGACCACTGCTATTTTCTTGCAGCCCAGGATACAGTTTGATTTTTGGGACACAGATGTTGTCTGGCAGCTCACGTCCAGCTTTTCATCCACCGGAACTCCCACATCCTTGTCTGCAGAGCTGTTTCCCTGCATGGTGAAATCAAGGAAATCCCAAATATTAGTGAATGGGAATTCACTTGGCCATGTTGAACCTGATTAGGTTAATGTGGGCTCATTTCTCAAGCGTGCCCAGATCCCCTTGGAATAGCATTCCTTCCTTCCTTCTGTCATATCAACTGTACCACTCAGCTTAGCGTCGTCTGAAAATTTGCTGAGGGCACACTCAATCTCACAGTCTCTGTCTCTGACAAAGTGTTAAATAGTACTAATCCTGATACAAGTCCCTGAGTAGCACCACTCATCACTGATCTCTGTCTGTCCTTGACCAGCGTTCCCTGGACACTCCAGCCAATTTCTTACCTATCAAATAGTCTACCTTAAAACCCATATCTCTCTACTTTAAAGACAAGGACATATAGTTATTATCAGTCCCTTGTAACAAAGTCACTTAAACTTGCCTTTACGTAGATGTTTTGACTACTAATTTTGCCTTAATTCAGATTTGAGATGGCTGATAGCACCAATAAAATAAGATTTCAAAATAAAAATACTTGCCTATACTGCAACTTTTTAGAAGCATTTTATGTTAGCATTTAGTAACTATTCTGATTTCATGTTCTTTGCGTAGGATGTTCAACTTTTGTAGCTTGAATTTTCCAAATTAACACTTTGTTATGTAGCGTTAAAGTACCGGGGAGGTCTACTGAATGTGCTCTGAACTGATTGTGTCTTTATTTTTGAGACACATGAACATGGCAGACTCCTTACATGTTAACTACGAGAAGCGTATTGATAATGGGTAGGTTGCTCCAAAAGTAATGCCTCCAATTTTTTGTTCCCTGGAAACTGCAATAGATACAAAGAGCACAACAGTGCTGCTTGATCGAGCAAATTCTTAGCTACAAAACATTATTTATCAATGTAGCTATCACCATGTACTGGTTCACTGATGAACTAATTGCAGTGCTCTATGTTTTGTGGTGTGACAGCTGTGTTTGTGGCTGTCCAGAATATGGCTTGTCTTTCAATTCGATGTCACTACACCTAAAATGCACCACTTTGCTCACATGCACTGTTTGGTCTCCTTAAATATTCGGCAAGTATCAAAGAATGTCAGTTTTTTTTTCTGCTTAGGAAAGGAGGAACTTAGTTCCACATTTTTGCTTCATATGCGCTTCCATGTCAAACACCATTTTGTCAGTCTGCCCCTCTGTTGCCATGCGACCATTATCTACTTTAGATATTTTAGGCCAGTATAATCCAGCAGGAGACATTACTTTCAGAGCATCCCTCATAAATCTGCTTTTTTTAAAAAAAAACAAAAACAAAACAAAAAAAAAAAAAATGCATGAGTCAGCCTATGCTGCCAAGTAGTTTATTAGGACTAGTATGTCCTAGTAGGACTAAAAGGTTGTATTTACATTGTTGTCAACAACTGCTTCATAATCTTATAAAGTTTTTTTTCTTTTACCTAAAGGGTGGAGAGATATTAGCTTAAAGTTAGAAACAGAATTCCATATTTTAGTCTTGTTTGTTTTGCAGCTTATTTTTTATGCATGTGTTTATGTATATGAAATTTGCTTTAGATTGCAGCTTCTTATGGAAATGTGGTTTGTATCTTTGAGCCAGTTAGTCTCTTGAAGCAGAGCAGCAGACATCATAATGTAAGTAATTCATCACTCCTTAATTTCATCTACTTAGTTTAAAGCTTGGCTTATTTCTCTGGTTTGCTTTAAAACTGAAGTTGCTTTCATTGTCTAAACTGAGAGATGCAGTGGTCTGTGGGAAGTGAAAATGGTAGTGGGAGAGCAGAGGCATGTTATTTGAGATAGTTCTAGTAAAAACAGGTTATACTGTAATATTTCATGTTACGTATTTCTAAATCTACAATTCGTATTGTAAAAATTCCAGAATCTAACAAGACAGGCATGCCACTGCACTCCTGAAAATATGTCCATTATTGTAGGAATTCCATTTTGAACGACTTTCTGTAGCCCTTCTGTGCTGATGTCTTTTACAATTGGTATTTTAACCACGATTTATGGAACTGCACATTCCCGTTCAATTTTTCAAAAAGCCTATTAAGACCTTTGTTTGCCCAGGGTAGTGAATAAAACCAATATTTTTTGATAGCATGGCTGAGCATTGATAATAGTGATGTAGGGAGTTGGCAATTCAAATATTAATTTCTGGCAAGTAATGCTTTAGAACAAAATTTAGCTAGGTTCCGTACATGAAAGGATTTCCCATTGTGCTTGGAAGTACTTGGGTTCAGTAGAAGTTTGGTAATGAGGACTTTTCTGTAACAGTTGCTCAAGTAGCATTCTTTCTTCTCCCTGGTTTGGTCTCTCCATTTGTGTTAATAAATTTTTTATATAAATGTATAGTACTTTCTGTGCTGACCAGTAGTTCAGTCATATGGCTCCTGATAGACTTGTAAAACTGTGATATTTTATATATCTGAATGCCTGCTACTCAATAAATAATAATTACCAACGGAAAGTAGCAGAAAAAAATAATGGTAGCGTGGGACTTTGTGCTCACATGAACCTTTTATATATATTATTTTCTGTTCAATCACTCAGACATTCAGGCCACACTTACTGCTGTTTTTTTCTTTGCAATCAACACTGCACGTACCTTGAAACTTGGAAGTTACCATACAAACTATAAGCAATAGAGGAAGTATCTTCCATTCATGATTTGCTTTCAAATAAGTAAAATATTTATATTGAAGTATGTGGTTACATAATTATTGCAGTTAACTTCTCTGCAAGAATTTCCAGCATTCTTACATTGCAGTAAGATTGACGTTCTTATCCATTAATTAGAATATTCAGAATTTAAAAAAACCAAAACAAAACAAGAAAAAAGCCAGTGTCATGAAAGCTTTCTTTAGGTCATTATCTACAGGTGCTACTTAATGTTTTCCGTGAAATATGCAGAAGATTTGTTTGTTCTATCTTTAACTTATGTATAGATGGGTCTGATATTTTTGAAGTGCGGGATGATTACCTTAAAAACTGTCTGTGAAATAAATATTTTATGAATCTAATCCTCCAATTGTCGCAGAGAAAGAAGGAATGACGAAAAAACAAACCAAATCCCAAGAGAAATAGTCAACTGTCTTTAGATTTTGGGGGGGGGTAGGAGTGAGGAAAAAAAGACCCCGAACTATTGAAATCCTTCGACAATACTATGGATATAAAATACTAGGTACATTTATTGCATTTCACTTTTCGATTTATTTATTTTTTCATGAAGTCAGACTTTCCCTTTGAAAAGGTCTGATTCTAATGATGGTGATGTGTACTAAAACTTTCTCAAGCTCAGATTTTTTCAAGTAAGTTAGAAGTGAGTGGTAATTTATTTTTAGGCACACTCTTCATAGAAGTTGGAGAGTGCAGTGAAGGTATGGTATTTTTATTACAGAACACAAGGGAAAGAGTATTTTCATGCTAAAATTTGTGAATATTTAATGTTTCAGCAGTTGCATTATCAGTGGCAGAAGAATGCTCAAATCTTACTGGATGGTATAGCACATAATTTAACATGGGATCCCACAGGTAAGAATAGAATATAAGAAACACTGAAATCATTTGCTGTATCAAATATTTCTTACTAAAATTTCACTGTTCCTTGGAGACAAGGAAAATACTCATTTTGTCCTACCGCGATAGAGAACACCAAAGTGAGGTGAAATCTGCAGTTGATGAAGAGTCCCTCCTTGTTAGAGAAGGGCCAAAATAGTATCTGTATGGTATTATTTGATTATTCTACTGTCAGCAGTATATAATGTTTAAAATAAGGGCTAAAATAATATTGTGAATAAGAAACATGTATAGTAGCTCTAGGTACTTGTCTTTCAAAAGGATTACTCTGAAAATTTTCATCTAAAATTATTGTCTCTCATAAGAAAGGAGAGTAGAAAACTGACTTGCAAGATTGATTCAATCTATCAATGTAGTGGAATGTATGAAAGCACACTATTATATAACTTTCCTGGTTCCTTGTTGGTTTGTTATTAATGTGGAAGTTAATATGGCATATTTTGTTTTGCATTGTATCTGCAATCTGTATTTTTTTCTATTTTTTTTCTACTTATTTTAGGCACTCGCCTTTTGACTGGTTCCAGTTGTCTTCAGCTTTGGTCCAGTGTTCCTTTGGAGAACTTGTCTGATAATGACAGCACTGACAGAGCAGATGTTGGAGAATGGAGGTGTATCTGGCAGTGCAAGTAAGAAACTGTTTTAAAAACAGTTCCTTTTCCATTTCTGGTTTGTTTAGTGAAATCATACTGTATACTGCTGTTTGATGAAACACTATTCAAACATGATACTTGAATCATTTTTGCATTGAGTACATAACACTTTCTTATTACTACAAGTATAGCTGCAACTATCTTTGAGGTAGTTTGTGTTCTTTAACAGTTTTTAAGTTTTACCAAGCATTATTAGAATGCTATGTAAAGGCTGTCATTGTAACTGCATCAGCAGACTTTGTTCCTTGTACAGTAAATACGGTGAAGCTGCTTAATTGAAGGATATTACACTTGTAGGATCAATTTAGATAAAATTCCCTCTCTGTCTGCACCTTTCTTTCCTCCACGGATGCCTTCCCACATTTTGCATTTTCTGTATATTATTTTATATTTTATATATCTGTATATTATTTTATATTATTAATGGATATATAGATATTTAAAACAGCCATGAAAAGATGGACGCATTTGTTTTTACCATATCTCTGAATGTTCTTTGGGTGTTCGTGTTAATTGGTCATTATAGTCTTTGTATCTGTGTCTGTGTATTTGCAGAAGAGAAGTCAGAAGAGTTTTAGTTCCGTACACCACAGGAAGAGTGTTTTAATATATCAAGTGTACTGTTTGCTCGGGAATAGTGTCCCGTATGTCAGTTTTCTTAAATAAGTCTCCATAACTGGTTGACTGAAACAACTAATTTCACTTATTCCTCATGAAGTAGAGGAAAGAAATCAAGACTTTGTTAGTTCATTGAGGTACCCTTGTGACATCATCTCGTAGCCTAATGAGAGAAATGAACTTTCAGATAGAATGGTTTTAGAATGGGGTGTATGTTAGGTGTAGTCAGTAATGTGCAATGCTGTTATTCCTGTATCCATAAAATAGCAAGTTCCATGTGTGCATCTCAAACCTTACAGAAGTCTTAACTTCGTACTTCTAAACTCATTTGTGGAGCAGAAAGATTTTGCTGGATTTTGCATATTTTAAATCAACAGATCCCAAAAAGGGTCAGCAGAACTTGCACTATCCGTTCAGCTTTTGTGTCTCAATGTCTTACAACATTTGTAATTGTATTAAATAAAGAGTAATTTTTTCTTAATGAGAAGTTTTCAGGATACTGACTTTGCAATACTACTCCTTCCCAGAATTATTTTCAATGCCTAGAAAAGGCATTCCCAAGTGTCTTAATATTGGCTCTGCTAACAACAGGTTGCTGAAATCAAGTTGGCAGTTGCCTTTCTTTGATTCATAAATTTTGTAACGGATTTGCTGCTGTTAATATACATGCACACCATCATGCTTTTGTTAACCTGGTGACTAACTTAATCTCTTTTGAAAGTTAGGCCTAAAAAATTGTTATAAATGTCTAAGAATTTCAAGCTAAAAAATATAGACTGTATTTGTACCACACAATTAAATTCTTGCATGTTCTTCTTGCCATAAATGAGCCATTCATATAGGTGATAGCTCGGTACTTGAAAACATGTAAAATACACTAGTACATATTTTCCAGTGAAAGCAGAAAAATGAACCATGTTAGTAGGCTCATGTTTATGGGGTTTTTTTCAGTGTGGCATCTTTTACCTTTTTGACTATGAATGTAACAACTATTTTAAAGTACTTCTTAAGTACATTATTGTTGTTTGATTTTTTTCAGTTATGCCATAGAAAATAAGAAAAATAAAGGAAAAATTAAATGTGCTTTTTTTGTCTCCCAGATAACTTGAAAGATAGTGTGGAGTGGAAGAAATGAGTTTGAAATACAGATGTTTATGAATTGAAAACGGGATGTATCTAGGGTAGAACACACATTAGGAATGGTTTTCAAATCATGATCATTTGAAATATCAGACACTGTAGTTGTCATCAGTTGCATCATTTGCTCCATTCTTTTTCTGTGTGACTACAACCACACACTGTATTCAAGTTTCTCTTCCTTCTGAACTTGCTTAAATCTTATATTGTTTTACACAGTACAGTATATGTATTTCATACAAAATTGAATTACTTTCATGAATTCAAAGCAAAAAGCTGTTTGGAGTTCTGAAATAGTTCATAAAACTTATTTGCTATTTTTAATTGTCTTTATTTCATAGTACTGCTTCTCAAGTTTGTTTAATGAAATTCTCACCAGATGGGGAGTTTTTTGCTACTGCTGGAAAGGTAAACATTTTCTAACTGTTTTTTGTTTGTTTGTTTTAACCAAACAGCTTTTTCATGAATATTGGTTTGCTTGTTTTAATTTTTATTTTAGTGAGTATTTTCTGTAATCTATGTATTTACCTTTTCACTTTTAATGAAAGGAGAATCTGAGGGAAGAATAATTTCCCGAAACAGGAGGGTTGAATAAAATATTCCCTGTGTCATATTTTAAAATACAGCTTGATTGTGACTCAAAATGGATAAGGTATTGGAATATGTATTCCCACATAATCATGGTCGCTGTTCATGGCCAATCTTGTAGATTGTAGATATAAAATTCAAGTTACTGTAAAGGATGCAGTGAACAAATGTGACAAATCCTATGAGAATTTGCACTACTTGTTGAAGAGTGGTAAGTGAATGGTTTGCTGCTCCAAGTAATGCTATTGTCTTTATTTGAGGGGAGTGTAGCACTGTCATTGATCAAAAATCTATATTGAAAATGTCTAGAATTGTCAAGACTGTTCATAGAACTGTCCAATCCGATGGTGCGGTGTGAAGAAACCCTCATGTTTTCAGTACTGTTTTAAAGAAACAGAAAACCTTACAATCTCAGCAGTTTTTACATAGGTTAACAAATACAAGTAGGCACTAAGTTTATGCTGTCAACTAAAAATTGACAGAGATTGTGGAATAATTTTAGAAAAGCAAAATGCTTGTGTGCAAGCTTAATGGGGACAGTGATGTTTTTAAGATAAGTGGACAGCCTGGCTGAAGTAGAGCCCAAAGCAATATAAAGCTGACAAATTCTCTTGCCAAAGTACATTGTACTTTGAATAACAGTACTAGTTAGTATAGATTTATAGCAAAACACTGGTAGCTAATAAGAAGGAGGGGAATGAAATCTGAATTACTAACAGTAAGACAAACCAAAGGAATCTCTGCAACTACAGATCAGATGTTGTAGTTCTATTTACTGAAATGATTTGAGTATTTCACTTGAAAGAAAAATTGAAAACCAAGGTGTTGAGTTTCAAAGTATTAAGTTCTGATATATCATGTTCTTATCCAAAATATGTACTGTTTTACCCCACCCTCTCCCAGGACGATTGCCTTGTCAAAGTGTGGTACAATACAGACAACTGGCGATCAGCTGTAACAGCACCAGATGCAAGTCCAGGAAAACAAGCACAAGAAGTTGATTTTTCATTTGTTTATTTGGCCCATCCTCGATCAGTAAATTCATTTTCATGGAGGAAGACAAGCAAATTCATGCCACGGTGAGTAATTCTAGCAAGCCAAGTTTGCAAATAGTCCAGAAAAAGCCAAGCCAAAACTAAACAGAAGATTCTCTGAGAACTTAAAACAAAATTTTCCATATTATGTGCTAAACTGTTCTGTAGAAGTGCAGGGAGCTGCTTTTGTTTATTGTGAAACTTCATTTAAATCCACTGTTCTACCACATTATCTAAGTTGTATTGAAATGTATTTTCACCACCTTTCATAGATTAGACAGGCTTTTTCTTTGGAGCGAGCTAAAGATTGGTATATGTATTCGCAGATATACTGTTGATAACAGTCATACAGGTTGTAAAATTTGTACACTTTGGTTTATAATGGAGGTTGACAGCCTTGTGTATTGCTTATGTTTAAATGATTGCTTCACACTGAAGTTCTTGAGAGAATGGTAAGTATATGGGTGGGAAGGAACTGTTGGAGAATGAAATTGAGTTTCTGATTATCTGAGATGCAGGACTAGATATAGAATAATCACTTGCAAGAAAAAGCCACTTTTTACAGCTTTTTTTTATATTGTCTTAAATGCATTCTCAAGCTGAAGTAATATCATCAATTTGTAATCTGAAAACATTTTTCTGTAACTGTTATTTCTGTCAATAGATTTTGAATTCTGCATATGTCTGTGTGTTGTCAAGTTTATACTGTCTTTTTTATACCAATCTTTAAATTGAAGACATTTCATAAAGCCATTACCATTATTTAGCAAATTCTCTGCCTCAGTCTTCACTGGCAGACTTCCCTTGCTTCTCAGATGCCTAAACCTCTATGCAGGGATTGGGTGAGCAAAATCTTTGTGCTGCACTCAGTGCCTTTCTCATGAGGCTGAATGTGCATAAGCCTATAGGACCAGACATGAATCCCGTGGGTGAAGAGGGAAGTAGCTGATGTGGTTACCAAGCCATTCACCTGAAAGCCACAACTTTTCAAATAGGATAGGGAAGTTGCTGGTGACAGGAGAAAGGGAAACATCTCTCCCATTTTTTATGAAAGGAACTAAAAACCTGAAGAACTACAGTTTGAGCCTCACCCCTGTACCTGGGATGATCATGGAACAGGTACTTCCTGGAAGCCATATTAAGGCACTAGCAAGACAAACTGATCCGTGTCATTTTTGAATCTTAGTTAAAACTAAACTGTAAACTGACATGAGCTGGAAATGTGGCTTGCATAGTTTTTTGCAGTGCCCATTTTAAGTTAACTGGAATTTCTGGATACTTATGTCACACATTGTATTCAGAAAAATAATTATTAAGAGAAATTTGTAAATTGGCAGCTGTGTTCCTGGTTCTAGTTTGATTTCTGTGCTTTGAATATATAGTTATGTAATGTCTTTTTAGGATTTTCTTTCCTTAACATTTAAGCTACTTTGTATGATTTTGAAAACTGATAGTAGGAACTGTTTGGTTTCATGCTTTGTTGATTGTGAGTGGCTTCTTCACACATTAAATTTTCTTTCATTAGTGGTGCTGTCTGCAACGTACTCCTGACTTGCTGTAAGGATAACGTTTGTCGTCTCTGGGCAGAGACTTTGTTACCAAGTGATAGTCTGTTGTATGATGGAGGGTATAGCAGTTGGACTGAAGCAGTAAACTTCACAAATAGTTCCAAGAGAAATACTTCAAGTAAGGAACGAATGCAAAATGCATTAGAGGTAAGAAGTGAAAGTGAACTTGGGGAATAAACACATGTGCATACAGTTTTAGATGGGATTGTAATTACTGCCTTGAATGCAGACTCTTTGCTACGGACTGCATCTCCACGGACTTCATGTACAGTCTGAGTCTTGCTTCTATAGGGGTTCTCCATGGGCTGTGGTCTCCTTCAGACTATATCTACTGCTGTACTGGGGGCTCATCAGTGGCTGCAAGTGGAAAACTGCTTGCAGGGACACAGCCTGCTGCAGCAAGGGGCCTGTCCTGGGCTGTCCTGAGGAGTATCTGCTCCCTGCCTGCAGCATCTCCTGCCCTCCTCCTGCATTCACTTTGCCTGCAGAGCTTCTACTATACATGTTGTTACTTCTCTCTTCTAGCTGCTATTGTGCAGCATTTTTTCCCCTTCTTTAATTTGCCCTCCCAGAGGCGTAACCAGTCTCGCTTATGGCTCAGCTCTAGCAGCAGCGGGTTTCTTCTGGAGCACTGGAGCTGACTGTGATGTGACAGGGAGCAGCTACTGGGCTCTGCTCACAGAGGGCACTCCTGCCTACAGCCCTGTCTGTACCATAACCTTGCCATATAACTGGATATGGGAATGAACTTTAAAAATCATGGGGCTTTTCTTGTGGGAGTGAAAGTATGTATGAAATGAGATGCAAAGCACTAATGTATTTTTTCCCAGCCTCTCTGAAACAAGATGATTCATATTTGCTTTTTTTTTGTGAGCACATTGTATGTTTATGAAGCAAAAGTATTTTCTGCTTAAGTATAAAACCTGCAGAAGCATTGTCTGCGCACTGAGATATGAAACAGCAGCTAAGTCACAGTATCTGTGTGGGCCTTCAAAAGTGAATCTGAAGGCGAAGATATGCTGTTCTGCTGCAGATGCAATCAGAACATTGTAATTTTTGTGAGAAACTCAGCTGATGCTTTAAAGTAGCTTTTAAACTTAAGAAATATATTTCATGCACTAATGTCTAGAAAATCATTTACAGATGGAATCTGCTTTTTCTTTTTGAAAGGAATTAAAAATGACTCCTTATTCTTCATGCAGTTAAACCTGAGGCATTTTCGACGAGGAAGGAGGAGGTCAGGTGCTGTTATTGCACATACTGGATACTCTCCACATCAGCAAGATCCTCATGAAGTTCACAGGAACATTCTTCCTCATGCAAATGCACTCTGTCACTTCCATATTGCTGCCAGCATCAATCCAGCAACAGGTAGAAACTGTACTAAATGCTTACTGTAGGGTAACTACAATTTTCTCTTGGCATGTTTTGTTAGCGTAAGTATAACTTGCTCTGCTTCGTACAATATTTCTCTGATGATGCAAAATGTCTAGCATATTGGTTCTTTGAACAACTGGCAGAACTTACATCAGTAAAGAAATACGTTAATGACTACCTCTCAGTAGTCATGGTTTTCATTTTTTGTCATGCCTGAGCTACAGTATTTGTGACAGGAGTTACAGATTTAATAGTAATTGCACTGGGTGTATGAAGTGTATTGCAGGCTGCACACTGATAAAACAAAATATTTCAGACTTCTTCAAATTACTATCTAATATGAAGTGTTTGACATAACCAGCATCTCCATGCTTATGTTCTTTCTCTGAACCAAACGAAAAACACTTTTATCTTGTGTTCCATAAAGTTTAATATTCCCTATTGCTCAAGCATTATGTTGATAGGGCTCTTCTTCAATACCTTATTAGTAACTAATATTTGTTTTCATAGCTGTTTGCCCATTCTGAAATATAAAAATACTGCCTTTGTGTACTCATTTAGAAACTGAGTTGTTCAGTAGTTAGTAGCCTTTCATTAGGGCTTTCCTGCTGTGATGTGGTTTCCTGTGCTGATCCTTTCCTTGGAGTGTTCTACGTCCATCTTAAGTTTAGTATTTCTTTTTTTTTTTTTTTTTTTTTTTTTTTTGCCCCTACTGATGCTTGTTTGAAGGGTTTGTTGCTGGATTTATGTGCTAGTTTGTATTTGTAGCCGTGCAATCTTTGGTATGATTGTGAAGAACAGTGGGTTTTCTTTATATTGCTAGGCTAAATAAGCTGTAGGAAGATTAGTCTTAATCTTTCAGAGCGTTAGTTCATACTACTGTAACAGATATGATTAGAACAGCATACAGCCTACCAAAAAGAGACTTTTTGCAATCTTGTGCTGTACAGTCAAGAAGTCCTTCAATCCCTTGATCATCTCAGCAGCCTGTCATTGGATTCTTTGTAATTTTTCTTGTACTGAGGAGCACAGAACTGCACACAGTACTCAAGGGTGCTGTCTAGCCAATGCTAAGTAGAGCGGAAAAAATCACCTCTCCTGGCCTGCTGGCAATGATTTGCCTAGTACAGCCCAGTATGCCATTAGTCTTCTCAGTGACAAGTTCACGTTGCTTACTCATGTCCAGCTTGATATTTACCAGAACCTCCAAGTCCTTTTCTACCAAGGTGCTTTCCAGCTGTGTGGTCTCTAGCATGCCCTTATGCCTTTCCAAGTGCAGAGCTCTGCAATTCTCCTCATTGGACTTCGTGAAATTCTTGTCAGCCCATTTCTCAGGTCTGTCAAGGTCCCTCTGAGTGGCTTCAGAGTCTGTTAGTGAGTCACACACTCCCCGCAATATTCAACCTATGTAGAGTTCAATAAAAGGAGTAAGCAGTATTATTTATTTATTTATTTATTTTTAGTTTTTGACAAAGTTATTTTTAGACATATCCAGACAGTTACTGAATCCAAAGATGTCATACACTTTTTTTTTTAAATTAAAAAAAAAAACAAGAAGTGTCATTTATAAAGCAAGTAGAAATTCACTAAGGATTTTACCCAGAACTGAGAACCAGTTAGAAGTTGTTAATCCTCAGGAAAATGCACAAAAAGTTGTTAGTTAAGAATTGAATAGCTCTGAAGTTTTCAGGTAGAAGTAGAAGAACACAGGTTCTGCTTTTAGTATAAGCATTTTGTGACTGGCACTATTTTTTCTTTCTATTTTCTTTTTTAAGAGGCAGACCAAATTTCTTCAGTATTCTCTTTCTTCATTTCCTCTCCCTGTCCTTTACCAACTACAAAATTGTAGATATTCCTGTTGGTCCCTTCTTCTATTTGTGTGCCCTGTTTTTATTTTCTTATTATTACAGCATAAATCAAAGAAAGAACAGTATTGTCATTAAAAATATTTTGTGGTATGGAATTGAAGTACTAGTTCATAAATAAGGAGTAGAAGCAGAATATCAGTGAAGGCTTCCAGGTGGGAATTAAATGCAGGTTAAGCTTTTAGCATATTGCTTAATGGCTCATTTGAGTAAATTACAGTAATTTACCTAGCAACTTTCTTGACAAGCTTAGATGATGTAACTTAGTAGTAGTCTGATTCTTGTTTCTGCCGCTTAATCTGTGATTACTAGTTTGTTTTTCATCAAGTGGCATCATATAGCATTATAAAAAAACAAAAGTGAATCTGTAGGAATGAGAAATTCTAGCTTTGAATGATAACATAACAGAGTATATTGGTCACTGTATTAGTTCTTCCTAGTGTACCCTGGTACATGTGATGCTTGATAACCTTGTGTACCTCCTGCATCCTCAGTTCTGGAATTAACACTGGGAAATTATCCTCAAATTATTTGGTTTGTACTAAGCTGTAGTTAGTAGTAGCAAAAAGCGAGTGCAGAGTGTGCTAGTTGCTAGTTTAACACCAATGAGCAGCTAGCTCGGCATCATGCCGCTTTTTCAAACCAACCCTCCTCTCCCCCTACATTGGAAGGACTGGAGGAGAAGATAATGAAGGAAAAAAACCCTCATGTGTTGAAGTAAGGACTGGGAGATCATTTACCATTTACCAAGCAAACGAGGCTCAGCATGAGGGAGACTAATGTAATCTATTGCCTAGTAATAAAACTAGGGCAGTAAGAACTCAAAGCAAACTAAAAACACATCCCTTCTCCCCTGAGATCCATCTTTACATATGTCTTTCTTTTGAGCAATGCAGGGGAATGGGGACCTTGGTGCCTGCAGGGCTGTTTCACATTTCTCACTCCTTTCTCCTAGCTGTCATTGTGCAGCAGTATTTTCTCTTTCTTAAATCTACTCTAAAGAAAACACAGCCGGTATTGCTTGTGGCTCAGCTCTGACCAAGAATAGGTCCCTTTTGAAAAAACTGGAGTTGGCTCTTAACTAACTTTGGGCAGGTCTTGATCTCCTCTTTCAATCCCTGCAACCCTTTGCTGCTAGAACCTTGCCACATAAGCCTGATACATAGGGCCATACTGTAATGCTGATAGGGGCATACTAAAGAAACACCCCATATAAAATCTCTAGTGGATAGCAACAAAGCAGTGTGATATTGAAAGGTGATGTTGGTTGAAAGGTATGAGTCATGGCAACTTATTCCTTTTTCTTTTTTTTCATGATTGAGTTTCGACTTGAAAACTAATTAGTTTCTCAAAACTAATTTTTTGCCCAAACTGCTTTGTTTTGAATAAAATTTTTAATATCTTTTGTGTTAGATATTCCTCTACTCCCTTCTATCACATCTTTGAGTCTTGGTGAAAATGAAGAAAAAAGTGGACCCTTTGTTGTACACTGGCTGAACAATAAAGAACTTCATTTTACCTTATCCATGGAAGTATTTTTGCAGCAACTTAAAAAGAATTTTGAACATCATTCTCCTGAGATAAATACAGAGGAATCCAATCCAATGGATGTAAGATCAGAAGAAGGTAAAAGTCATATCATAGACACATGGCTTTCAATTTACAACATAATATGTAATATTCTTTCATCTGGACTGTGAGGTTTAATACATAATGAATAGAGAGATTGCAGTAACATTTCTGTGAATTTCCTTCCTTCTTACTATTAAGAACTAGAGTGGCTCTTTAAAAAAAGAAAGAAGAATACATGCTTGAGGAAGTTGATTTAATGTTGAAACTTAATTTTCTTGTATTCAGTATTAACATGCACCACCTTTAAACAGCTTAATATTTAACTGAATACTTAATATTATACAGAATTTGGAGATGATTGCTGTTCAGTCTATGCATGCAAAAACATTCTTATCCTTCTTACGTTCAAGGAAATTTTGGATGTTGTGTTGAGAGATATAGTTTGGTGATAACTATTGGTGATAGGTGGATGGTGGACTGGATGATCTTGTAGGTCTTTTCCCACCTTGGTGTTTCTGTGATTCTGTGAAAGGGAAAAATACATATTTCAAACTGAAATGCAAACTCAGTAATATTGGTTTGTTAGTCACTGGCTGCAATCCACTGAAGGATTTTTGATGAGAGCTTTCATTATTTAAAATTTATGCTTGCATGAGTGATTTAGAACAATCTTGAAAGGTGCTCCAGTGCTTGAAAGATACTGCTTGCTAAACTTCTGAATATGATATGCTTGTGTTCTAGAAACTGATGAAAATGGAGATGAACAGAAAGGGAATGAAGAGAAGAAGGAACTGGGTGATGAAAAGACTACTCCAGCATCAAGCCTTGTTCCTTTATCTTCTGCTGTTGTAGATCATGAAGTTGAAGTATTGCTTTCTGAATGGAGTAAAAATGCTGATATGCTATTCAGTATACATCCTATGGATGGTTCACTGCTAGTATGGCATGTAGACTGGCTGGATGAATACCAACCTGGCATGTTTCGACAGGTGCAGGTACTCATTTTTTTTTTCAGGATTACACACTTTTACTGAGTAGAAAGTGTGCTGAGAAAATTTTGATACTTAATGTTTTTTTCTTCATTAAAATTCCAGGTGTCTTTTGTTTCAAGGATTCCTGTTGCATTCCCAACGGGTGATGCAAACTCTCTGTGCAGAAGTATAGTGATGTATGCATGTACCAAAAATGTTGACTTGGCTATTCAACAAGGCAAACAAAAGCCTCCTGGCCTTACACGATCTTCATCTATGCTTATTTCTTCTGGACACAGTAAATCAACCAACAGTTTAAAACTGAGTATTTTCACACCCAATGTTATGATGATTTCCAAACATGCAGATGGGTCTTTGAACCAATGGCTAGTGAGTTTTGCTGAAGAATCTGCCTTTTCAACTGTACTTAGTATTTCACATAAATCGAGATACTGTGGTCACCGTTTTCATCTTAATGACTTGGCTTGCCATTCAGTATTACCACTACTGCTTACAACCTCACACCACAATGCTCTGAGTTCACCAGACGTTGAGAATGCAAAGCGGGCAAATGATTCTTTAAAGTCTAAGGAGTCAACAGTAAGACTTCAGGGTAGAGGCAGTGTGAACATAACATCCCAGGATCCCAATGCAGTTTACAGTGAACTTATTCTTTGGAGAGTTGATCCTGTTGGGCCATTGTCCTTTTCTGGTGGAGTTTCTGAACTTGCTCGGATCAATTCTCTCCATGTTTCAGCTTTTTCTAATGTTGCATGGCTGCCTACTCTTATACCCAGCTATTGCCTTGGTGAGTTCATTTTCCTGATTTGTTAAGTGTTCCAGTATAACTGTAATCTGAGCTAATGATACTATTAAGTAGACAATGTAGATATATGTGAATACATTGAAGAAGATATGTTAAGCTTAAATCCTTTATTTTACAAATTTCAAGCTACCAATGCTTTGAAATTGTGTATTGTCTTTTGAAGAATTGCTGCAGAGTTCTGCCTTTTTCATGTACTTCTTATTTTAAGAGCTAATGAAGAGATGTGCTCAGATACTAGTGTATTCTTTAGATTGCAGACTGTGGTGAACACTTAAAAACAGAGGTAGATTTTACTCTAATTTAAATACCAAATTCTGATTTTGTTCTGTATTTTTTAGTTTGTTTGCTAAGCATTACACTTTGTAGTTCTTGGATATGAACAGAAATTAAGGAGAGAACATTTCTCATGCTGTGTTTTATATGTTGTAAATTTCCTCTTGATGAAGAAAGGAGCCAGTTGGTGTCTGAATATTTTGAGCAGTTCATGCATTCATATTTTTCAGGTGCATACTGTAATTCTCCAAGTGCCTGCTTTGTGGCTAGTGATGGACAGCATTTGAGATTATATCAAGCTGTAATAGATGCTAAAAAACTTCTGTGTGAGCAATCCAATCCAGAGATTTCTGTAAGTGAATTCTTCGTCAAATTTTTGGAGGTTTGGAATCTCATTCAATGATAATAATTACAGTCTTGCTAGAAACTGACTAAGCGATACTACAGTTGAAAAAAATGTTTCAGCTCAGTGGAAGAGCAATAAACAGCTGCATGTGAGGCTTTTCAGGTGAGATCAAGTTCTCCCCACATTTTGTCAACAGAAATAATATGTCACTTGATAAAACTACAAATGTTATCAGTAATCATGGAAACTTGCAGCCGGTGTATATATAGTGCTTTTTCTAACATTTGCTTAGGTGTTGCGTCTAGCTAGTACACTGTTACAGAAATGGACAAATCTGAGTTAACAGAATCATCCCACTGACTTTTTTAAAACAGAAATACGTTGGTGAAGTTTTTAACATCATAAGTCAGCAATCTACTGCTCGTCCAGGATGTATCATTGAATTGGATGCTATCACAGAGCTTGTAAGACCTTTTTCTGTACCTATTTTATACTATAAGCACCTTGTTACAAAATGTTAATAATAGAGATTATACTTACAGCTTACTGTCAAGTGAAATGAAACATTCAAAGATTCATTCTGATCTACACTGATCATCCAAGCCTACTAGAGATAAAGAAGCATTTGGCAATGCTCTTAGACATAGAATTTGAATTTGGGGCAGTCCTGTGTGGAGCCAGGATTTGATATTCCATGTGGTTCCCTTCCAATTCAGGATATTATATGATTCTATAATATATACTTTTAGTTTCATAGAACGTGTAGATGAAGAAAATTTTAATAATGAGGTGCATTTTATTGGGAAACTTTTCTTGTATTCAACTTAACAATCAACTTAAAAGCTCCCATGTTAAAGAGAAAGCTTATGCAATGCACTCTGTGATGCTCAGTTCTTGTGTGTATCTTTTACTTTCTTAGCATGGCAGGAAAACACAATTATTCCATGTTTTTCAAGAAGACTTCATTTTAAATAATCAAGAGAAAGAAACACCTGATAAGAAGAATAATGTAGTGGATTCTGGTAAAGAACTATTTTTCATTAAATACTGAAGACAAATAATTTTATGTTGCTTTCTGCAGAACTTATTGTATAGGCTTTTGCATTTTCTTTAAGAGCTTTGTATACTAAAGAAAAAATTCTAGTGTAAGGAAACTTATAGTAGGTGCTTCGCTTCCTGGGGGACTGACATGCATCCAAATTTAGACAAAGTAGCTTAAATTGTGAAGTACCCATCAATTACTTTTTAAAGCATTTATTGTTGATACCCTTCTTACTTAAAGTATTTTAAACTTAAAGCCTGTAATTGTAAGATATGATGTAGCAAACTTATCTACATCCTTTCATTAAGGATGCTCATCCTTCATGTAAGCTAAATGCTCTCATAAGGCCTAATAATAAAATAAAAATCATTGCAAATTAGCAAACCATCCCCAAAATACCCGTAACTTAAAAATACTATACTGTGAGTAGTGCATGACTATTGCATAGCTATAATTATAGCGTTTATAATTCTGTGGATCTTAAGATTGTTCTCAAATTCTCTGGAATAATTTTTTTTTTCATTGATAGAGTTGATCAGTGTTTTTGTTGTTTAGGCATCTCAATTTTGTATTGTTCTGTTCCAATTTAATGCTTTGGAAAACAAAGGTCAAAATAAAGTTGTGGTCTGTGATTCCAAGTTATCTGCAGTAGTAGTATTTAGACTGCTAAATATGAGGAAGCAAAATTGTGTAAAGTATCAAAATGTTGCTTAAAACTAGATATGGGAAATATATTTTTGATATAAGAAAAGAGACATTTTAAGAAAAATGACATGAGCTGAATGTGCATAGTGATTGATTCTGAATTAGCTGTTTCTGCTCAAGAAAGATGTGGAGTAATAGACACTATCTATGAAATTGCCCACTACTGAGAGCTGCATTTACCAGAAACGCAACTGGGATGATGGAAAGAACAGAAATGAAGAAAAAAAAATGAGTGTTATGTGACAGTAAATTTGTCATGTGTTTGCATGGAAGCCCTTCAGTCTTGGGTGTCTGTGTATATATGCGATCTGGAAGACTGCATGTCATGTAAGGCTGCTGCTATGTAAGACATTGGGTTAAATGGACCCTTTATAAGTATGACCTAGAATGTAGTAGACCTACATTCTCACTTGAATGTACCTACTGCTTTAAATCACTTCAGTTTTTATCCTCTACCCTTTAATGAAACATTTCAGGTACTTGACTTATGAAAAATAAATAAATTCAATAATAGATGCTTGAATGTATGCAACAAATGCATTAAGGACAAACATGTAGAACTGAGAATAACTTCTGGTACTCAGCTTTAAACACATGGGAGATGTTTATCCCCTCTGAAACAAAATGGTGACAGTTTTTCGTGTATGTACCTACAGAGTGTGTACTGCCTACAAGTGGCAGAGGTTATTGCTTGTGATAAAATATTCATAAAAGTAGTGTGAAAGAATTAAATACAGTCATTGCATTTGAACATTAGTTCACAGTAGCTTACTTGCTAGGTGGCACATTCTGTTGAAATAAAATGTTCTTGTTCTGTTTTTCATCAGGAAAACAGCAGAATGGATTTTCTGAAAAATTCTACTTAATAGTAATAGAGTATACTCAAAGCCATTCTTTACTGCACATGTGGCATTTACATTTGAAGTCAATTCCAGTCTCAGTAGGTAAGCCCTTTTCCTTGTAAAATAGATGTTTGTTTAAAAAAAAAAAAAAATAGTCACTTTCTTGTGAATATATCTGCTACTAAGTGGTTTCCTAAGCAATATTTCAGCTTTTGGAAAGAACCTCAATTCTTCTGTTAAAAGAATTACATCAAAACCCACTGTTTCTTTACTAGTTCTTAATTTTCAGAGTGCTGAAGCATTTGAATTCATCATGAGCCCTAAGTTTCCTATATTTTGCTGTTTTTTTTTTATCTTAAGGGCACATATATTCATACGGTATAAATGCAGTCTAACAGTTCAGATGTTTTGCTACTCAGAAGTTTTGTTCTGCAGTTTTTGAATTTAAGATATGTTATATTGGGCTGTAGTCTGAAAAGATTACAATTACAGTTTTGTGCAAATCTAAATAAAGAAATCCGCTAATTCTCTTTCAGATCATTAAAGTACCACTAAAACTATAAAGTTTAGGTACACTAGGAGTTTAAGGCAACCTAGATCAAACACTGACCACACACTGAAGGAGTTTTATAATGCATGTTCCTGTATTTTAAGCCACAATTTTACTTATCACACTTTTGCCAACAGAGGCAGAATTTCAAAAGTTATTTTAAGTATTATAGAAGGTAAGAAATTTGTGACAAAACAAAAAATAAAAGTTTCTAGTCTACTTACATGGTGAAGGCATTACTGGTAAGGGTTTTGTTGTTGGTTTTTATTTACTTTTTTTCAAAGAACACAGGTTTCAAATCATACTTCAGCTGTGTTTTTTAAAAAAAAGTTTAAAACGTAATGAAGCATTCATAACACATAATCTCTTAAATCTTACATTTTAAATGAATGTTGCCAAAATTCAGGAAAAACTACTTCTTCCTTATTTTTGAGGTAAGACTTTGAAGAGTGTTTTATTTTTTTTTAGCTGCAAATATTTCATGCCTAATGAAGCATTAATTTCAATGGAATCCCAAATATGTATCTCTTCTGCAATTTTGCTGTCTCTAACAGTATAACTGTTTTACAGTTCCAATATTTCAGGTGTGTTACAATTTCTCTTGATCTGAATTCAAGAGCATATTTCATTTAAAAGAAAGTAAAATTCTAAGTTTTTACCTATCCTTTGGAAGTTTTAACATCACTGACACTATCTCTTAGGTTAAAAGAGATTGTTGACTTTTTTTAAATAATGCAAACTTTTTTTTAGATGAAAAGACAGATTCAAATACTCCTGAAGCACAAACACAAACAGAAGAGTTGTATTCTTCACCAGATCCAGAGAAGATCCAGTCACCTTTCACACAGAAGTATCAGGCCTGTAGAGCAAACCTTCAGAGCACCAGCTTGCTCACTCTGTCTTCAAAAATGGTGTACAGTCGAGAACTGAGATTGCCAGAAGGAGTGGAGATAATAAGTGTTAAGCCTTCAGCAGGTTTGTAATCTTTGTTTTTTCTTCAAAGCAAAATGAATAGTCTACAGGTATTGTAATTTGGAAAGGTTTGCTAATGCTCATCCCCCTAATTTATTATTTTTTATCTGGATCCTGGAAGTAATATTAAAATAAGGAATACTGTACAGCATAGTATTTCTTTAAATACAGATTCTGATGATAAAAGATATTTTAGAAGCACAAATTTGATTTGCAGTCATTAATTAGTTTTTGGTGGTGTATAAATTTAAATTTAAGGTTGCAACCAGAAGTCTTTTGGACAGTATTCTGAAAAGATGTTTAGATTTCAGACTGGGAAATTTTTGTTTGATAGGAGAGGTTACAGAAGTGTATCTTCTTTCTAGTGGGAGAGAAGAAAACAGTGTCTCTTTCCCATACAACACAAAAACTGGTACATAGTGATATTAATATTCAAGTTTAAATTGTGCAATTTAAATCCTGTCTAGAGAATGACATAGAGACTAATGCTAAAATTGCTCCACAGAATTTTTTAAAATATAATCTCCTTTGTGAAGTTCTGGGAACAAGCCTTTTTATGAGGAAGTACTGATGCTTTGTTTTAAAATAATAAAATGATAAATGAACAAAAAGATTTTTACTTTTGGCCTGTTCTTTTAATTGCCCCTTTAAAAATTATTTTATTTTTAGGGCATCTGAGTAGTTCTTCCATATACCCTGTTTGTCGTGCACCTTATCTGCTGGCTACTTCATGCACAGATGGAAAAGTTCGATTCTGGAGATGCAGGGTGACCACTGAATCATCAGTTTCTTCCATGCTAGAATCTAATGTACACAGTGATGTAACATACATTTGGGAAGAATGGCCGTTACTGATTGAGGATGGACTTCTTAATAGTAGTGCTATTAATGTTCCAGGAAGGCCAACTGAAGTTAGTTGTGCACACACAAACCGATTAGCTGTAGCATACAAGCAGATAACATCTAAAAACAATCACCTTACTCAAGACTTTGTTATGCATGTTAGTATTTTTGAATGTGAATCTACAGGGGGTTCTTCTTGGGTTCTTGAACAGACTCTTCATTTAGATGAGATAGGCACTATGTTAGACTCTGCTGTTAATATTGATAGTAATTTAGTAGCATATAACAGACAGGAAGTTTCTCTCTCACCTGGTAATGTTACTCCTAGCACTAAGTACTTAGTACACTTAGATTGGATGTCTAGGGAGGATGGTTCACATATTCTAACAGTGGGAATTGGATCAAAACTTTATATGTTTGGCCAGCTGTCTGGAAAAATGCAAGAACAAAATGGTAAGGAGACTGTAGCAATCTCCCATATTGGCAGTACTACTACAAAGGCTACAAACTTTTCTAGGTTTGTTCTGCTGCGTTCTGTTGACTTGGTTTCTTCTGTAGAGGGATCACCTTCTTTTCCAGTCTCCCTGTCTTGGGTGCGTGATGGCATTCTTGTAGTTGGAATGGACTGTGAAATGCATGTTTATTCTCAGTGGCAACCTCCTGCCAAGCAGGGTCTAGTTAGTACAGATTCCTGCAGTATGCCAAGTATAACTAGCTTAATGAAAGAAAGCCAGTCAGCTGCCTCAGGTCTGCCTCCACCAAAGCGAACCGTGACCAGGTCTATGACCAGCCTTGCACAGAAACTTAGTGGGAAAAGATCTGCCTTTGATCTGTCTGCAGAAATGGAAGACTCTGGTCTTTTTGAAGCAGCTCATGTGTTATCTCCCACTTTACCTCAGTACCATCCACACCAACTGTTAGAACTCATGGATCTTGGTAAAGTACGTAGAACAAAAGCCATTCTGTCCCATCTAGTGAAGTGCATTGCTGGAGAAGTTGTTGCTATAAATGAATCTGAACCTAATCATGATAGGAGACTTAGATCTCTGACCATCAGTGCTAGTGGAAGTACTTCACGAGATCCCAAAACGTTCAGCAAAACGGAGACTACAGACTATATTGAAATAGACTCTGTTCCGCCATTACCGCTGTATGCTCTGCTTGCTGCAGATGATGATTCCTCTCATTCCTGTTCAGAAAAGTCTTACAGTCAGAATAGTCGAAGTAAAAATGATATGCCTAAGGACAATTATGAAGATCTCTTTCAAAGTTCTGTTATAAGTACAGATCAACTTGTAACATTTGATGCAGAGGAAGACAGTGCGAAACCGAAAGTAATTGATCTTTCACAATTTAGCCCAACTTACTTTGGACCAGAGCATGCCCAAGTTCTTTCTCGTCACTTACTTCATTCAAGCTTGCCAGGTCTGACTAGGATGGAACAGATGTCATTGATGGCCTTGGCAGATACTATTGCTACTACTAGTACTGACATTGGAGAAAGTAGAGACAAGAGCCAGGGTAAGCTGTCTCTTCTAGATTTTATGTATTACTGTTTCACAACTCTTTCTGGAACTTTCCTGTTATTTTTGAATATTTTTGTGGCTTGTCAAAGCATTTCATAGTTTTGTGTTACAGTATATCTTCTTTGATTTGCTGTGTTATCACAGTGTTTATGTTTCAGCTTAGGTTTCTAACTTTCATACAGTCAAAATCTGCATTGCTGAATCTTAATGTCAGTGTTTTTAAATTGGTTTGTGTGCTATTATTGTTTCTCCTTCACTTTTGAAGAGACAGTTTTGTTAACCACCTGTGTTTGTTCTGCTACATAGAGAAACAGAGAAATAATTTTGTTTTATCTGATAAGTACCTTAATAACTTTGTAGATTTGATATTTTTTCTCTTGTATTGAAGGGAAGAATTAAGCTATTGCATTTTTGTATTTAAAGCAACAGTATGTGTAAAACTACAAGGTATTTCTTCTCATAAGATATTCAATAGCTATTTTTATAGTTTCAGTGAAGTGCATTCCAATATATTTAATTACAGGTGGAGAAACTCTTGATGAGTGTGGTTTAAAATTTTTATTAGCTGTTCGACTTCACACATTTCTAACAACTTCGCTTCCTCCTGTACATCGAGCTCAACTGCTTCACCAAGGTAATTGATGTGCTCTTAAATGAGATGAATGTTACTCAGTATACATGTGATTCTGTATTATGTCTGTGAAGAATCAATGAGGTAATTTTGTTATTTAAAAAACAACAACAACAACAAAGATCCATGGAAAAAACAGACAACTGTAACAATTTTGTAGTTTCAATTTTATTTTTTCAATTTTATTTCCCCAAAAGAACAGGCAGTAGCACTATGTTGTTCCAGTTGTTTAGGAATAATGAAGCAGAAAATACGGAGTACTCTTTACTTAGTTTACTTAGGTTTTTAATACCTGGGGGGAGGTGGAAAAAAAAGATCCTTCTGTACTTAGACCTTAAAAACTTTTTTGTACACTTAGTGTAATTATCCAGTAAATTATTTTAAATGAAGTTTTTTTTGGTGCAGTTTTAACTAGTTCCATGGAATATTTGATTAGGACTTGCTAAATTTACAGAGTTGGCTGTGATTATTTCTTCACCCTTCTATTAGTCATCAGAACAGATAATGATATTTTCAATCACTTGGTCACTTACTCAGCTACATAGAAGCTTAGAACATTTCCAAACTGTCACAACACAGTATTATTGATTTAGGTCTCTGTTGGTATTCTTTAAATTGAAATACTTACATGTCTCCTGAGATGAGAAATTGGTAGGAATTAGAAATGCCTCTTGTGAACTTTTAGAAATGCAGTTGAGTCTGGCTCAGTGCAGAGCGGCATCCCATGGTCATCCTTAGAGTTTCAGTCATCTATAGATAGCTTTTATAGCAATTACTGTCTTCCTCAAATCATGGCTTTCATTTTCCAGTATTCTTGTATGTTTCTGTTGTCAAATACTGGAGTAATCTTTAACTTCACATTTTCCATTCTAAGTAAAAGTAATGAAAACATTGAAAAGTTGATCAACCTGTTACACTTCATTTTATAGCTAATCTTCATGCTACATATTATAATTTGGACTTCAGTCAGTAACTATTCTTTGCAAACTATCTAAGCAGTTTTAAAGTGGAAAAAAATTGCTTTTATCTGTGTGAGCTTTTTAAAATATTCAGTGTGCAGTGCTTAAAATATTTTTAAATTTCTGCTATCTTAGCAGTAATGCCTTCAAAAGTTCAAAATAAACAATTGGGCCTTCTTCCTTTTTCTCTTAACTCCCTTACCTCCTTGCAATTATTTTATTACTTTTTTTTTTTTTAATTGTGATTATGTAGGCTTATCTACCAGTCATTTTGCCTGGGCATTTCATTCAGTAGCAGAAGAAGAACTACTGAGCATGCTCCCTGCAATGCAGAAAGGGGATCCAACATGGTCAGAACTTAGAGCTATGGGTATAGGATGGTGGGTTCGAAATATCCATAGCTTGCGGAAATGCATAGAAAAGGTAAGATAGTGTTCTGAAACAAAACTGCAAAACTGCTTTTCAAATAACTATCCTCTAGTAATCACCATCTATTTACATTGTTCGAAATTTTAAATATGTCCAGCCTTTTTGAATTTTGCATGCTGTATTTATAATGAATAGTTTATTGTATGAATGTGCAATTTTATATTTAACTTCATTTTTTTTTAGTTTAAGTTTCATATTCCAGTGTGAAATGCATTTTGGGATTTTGGAAACCAGATTTTGATTGTTACAGTACAATAGTAGGTGCTCAATATACAAGTTGACCTAGCAGTTGTTTTTCTATAGCAAAGATCTCTTCTATGTTAGGAAGCAAGTTATGGTAGAATGTTCTCTTTAGAAACCTATCAGACATCAGGCCAACTAAGCTATTATATGTCTGTCTTGCAAATTGATGTATTTCCCTGTCAGCAAAGCCTTCTGATGTTCTTTTCTATAGTAACTATGTGTTTGAATTGTCACAGATGTGGCAACTCCTAACCTCATTATCACTTGTTTTAAGCTCCTGGAAGAGTCAAAAGTGTTGAGCTAGAAAATGACATGCTCAAGATAAATTGACTACAAGGCACAAAGTGGTAAAATGCATGTCTCTACTTCTACTGTTTGGTCTTCAGCAATTAATCATCATTTCATGAAAATTATTTGCCTTGTATTTAAATAAGAATAATTTATAAAATTGAAGAAGTTTCCTGGACCTGTATTTAAGGTCACTTTACTTGGGTCTTGGATAATTCTTACTGACATTTGCCCGTTTTCCTTTTCAGCTTTCAAAAGCAATCTTCTCCTATTGTGATGGGTACCAGCCTTTTCTTCTAGTCTCCATCTGTCTTTTGATTACCAGAGTAACTAATATGTTAATTTTGTTATAGTTTCAGGAACTGACTTTAAATGTCGGCCTCGAGAGCTGCTCTGATAAAAAATACTTTTAGCTTTTGTAGTTTTCTAGCTCTAGATGATGGAACAGGCCATGCTGACCTGTTAAAGTAGGTCCAGAGGAGAGCTATAAAGGTGTTTCGAAGGTTGGAGCACCTCTCATATGAAGATTGGCTGAGAGAATTGAGATTGCAAGCCTTAGAGAAAAGAAGGAAGCAGAGGGATCTAATAACAGTCATCTAGTACTTAAATAGGACCTACAGGAAAGGTGGGGAGAGATTTGTTTTTATCAGGAGTATAGTGATACGACAACGGGTAATAGCTTTTAAACTTAAAAAGGGTACATTTAGATCAGATGTTAGGAAAATATTCTTTACTACTGGAGTGCTGAGGCTGGACATACTTAAGACCAGGACAGGAGGGGAGTTTGGCAACCTGTTCTAGTGCAAAGTGTCTCTGCCTATGGCAAGGGAGTTACACCTAGATAGTGGTAAAAGTCCTTTCCAGTCCAGATCATTCTGTGATTTGATGACATGGGGACAGTGTGGTGCTTTAAGTCTGTCTTGAGTATACTGTTCATGAAATTATGGTTTTCAGTCTTTGGTGAGGCATGAAAGGTGGTCAGAAGAACTGTAGATCTGTAGTAGATCTCCTCTTTGGAGACGTTGACAGAGTCCCATGGGAGATTTCTGAAAAGCTTGGACCTTCTTCAAAAATGAAATCATTAAGGTGAAGGAGCAGGCTGTCCCAATTCAGCAGATGTAAAGCTGGATGGGGATAAAGTCAAGTTGACAGCTTGGCTTAACAGAGAGCTTCTTCAGGAACTAAGGAAGAAAAAGAATTTATGAGCTCTAGAAGAAGGGGCAGACAACTCATAAGGACTACAAAGCTATCATGAAGTTGTGCAGTGAGAAAATGAGACTAGCCTTACTAGAATTCAGTTTGGCTAGTGCAGTAAAAGAAAAACAAAAAAGATTTTATAAATACCTCATCAGTAAAAGGAGCTTTAAAGAGAGTCTATTATTTGTTGGATACAATGGGAAACGTGATGAAAGATGAGGATAAGGCTGAGGTACTTATTGCTTCTTTTGCCTCAGCCTTTATTAGTAAGGCCATTGCTCTCAGGGTACCCATCCTCCTGAGTTGGAAGATGGTGATGGGGAGTGCGATGTAGCTCCTGTAATCCAGATGGAAACTCTAATTGACCTGTTGCATCATTTGAATATTCACTACAAAGAGGCCAGATTGGGATTCATCCAAGGATACTGAAGGAGCTGGTGAACACTTGGCTTTCGAGTTGATTGGAGGTTAGTAACTGTGACTCCAATCTATAGGAAGGGAAGGAAGAAATATTCAGGGATCTACAGGTCTGTCAGTCACATCTTGGTGCCAGGGAAGGTTGTAGTGAAGATAGAATCAAATGACCAGTCACAGCATTCCTGGGTTTATGAAGGGCTTCTCCTGCCTATCTAAAATGATCTCCTGTGACAAGAGAACCCACTTACTAGATGAGGGAAAAGCTGTGAATGCTGTCTACTTGGATTTTATTAAAATGTTTTACACTGGCTTTGAAAGTGTCCTGGAGAAACTGTTTGCTTTTTGCTTGGATAGGTGTACAGTTCACTGGGTGAAGAGCTAGCTGGCTAACTGGGCTCGAACTGTAGTGAGTGGAATTTGGCCCAGTTGGTGGCTCGTTACCTGCGATTTCCCCTATGGCTCAGTTTTGGGATCAGCTTTGCTTAATGTTTTTATCAATGATCTGGGTGGTATTTCAGGTGAAGAAAAGGAGGCTCAGGGCAGACTTCATTACTCCACAACTCCTGGAGGCAGACTGCAGTGAGGAACGAATCAGTATCTTTTCTCAGGTGACAAATAATAGAACTTGTGGAAATAGTCTGAGGTTGTGCTAGAGGAGGCATAGATTGGTTATCATGAAGAATTTCTTCATAGTGTGTGGTCAAGCATTGGAACGGGCTCCCCAGGGAAATCGTGGAGTTTGCATCCCTGGAAGTGTTGAAGAAGTGCATGGATGTGTCAGTGAAGGACATGGATAAGTTATGGGACTTAGTAGGTCAGTTTGGTGGTTGGACTTGATGATCTTAAAGGGCTTTTCCAATCTAAAAAGATTCTATGATGAAACTAGGGATTGTTGCAGTGGTAGCTACACACACTTCCTCAGAGTGAGAAGAGGGATTTTGTTAGAGAACATCTTAGCTCAGTGAAGCACAAGGTATGGGGAGCTACAGGAATCCAATCTAAGTTCTCTTAAATTCTAGTGTGCTGTTTTCCTCCCCTTGTTGAATTGTCTTCACAGGTAGCCAAAGCAGCCTTTCAACGAAACAATGATCCACTTGACGCTGCCATTTTTTACCTTGCAATGAAAAAGAAGGCTGTGATCTGGGGATTGTATAGGTAGGTGATATCAGGGTCTTCATAATATACGATATAACTTGGAAAAGAAATGTTGAATGCCATGCCGATTGAAAAGAAGTCTAAATGTTACCACCGAAAGCTGAGAATCAATTTCTAAATAAATTAGTGAACTGGATGGGTAACCATTGCCATGATTTTGTCATTTCTAAAGGTGGGTGAATCAAGCTTTAGTCTCAGATGTACTCTAATTTCATACATTGCTTAATTCAGATTAGCTTATAGGGACTGCCTGTGTTGTGTTTGGAATGACAGTAGTATCCTTAGAAGTGCTTTCAATAATAATTTTGCTGGAAATTCAAAGAACTGAATTGAGCATGTCTTTCAGACGGACATTTCATAATAATGTTTAGCTTTGTGAACGTCCTAAAAATTAGGTTATGATGTTACTTGCTATTGAAGATCTTACCTTAAGTTTTATATTTACCAATGGTTTTATTAATTTGCAGTAGCAAAGCCTCCTGTGCTCTAAGTGTTATGAACACATCTGCATACTCACATCTGACAAAATGAAGAGCAAAAATGCATCTAATAAACACATAATATTTTTATCAATTATATTCAAATGCAGATCCCAAAAAGACACCAAAATGACACAGTTTTTTGGAAACAACTTCACTGAGGACAGATGGCGTAAAGCAGCATTAAAAAATGCTTTCTCTTTGCTTGGCAAACAGCGTTTTGAACATTCTGCAGCATTTTTCTTGCTGGCAGGACACTTAAAAGATGCAGTGGAGGTAATGAAATAATGAACTTCTTTGTTGTTCTAAACTTAACAATGAACTGAGTGTGAAAATACATAAGAAACATTGCAATTTAAATTAATGTGACCACTGAAAATTCCTGTTTGCTCTTTTACTCTCTCACCCCCACCAATTCATTAATGACATACAAATCTTTTCTTTACATCTTAGTTGTTATGCTATTGATAATGAAGAGGTCCCATGGTTGATGCCTCTGTAATAATACTAAGAGGGCTATCTACCATTAACTTTCTTTCAGATTCTCTGTTCTGTCACGTATGAATACATTGTAGATTTCCATTGTAAGGTTCCAAATTAATTCCTAGTTCCTGCTTAATTTTTGGAATTGTTATACATATTTATGTCTGAACAGATGAATATCACTTCCAGTCTACAGTTATTTTAACCAGAGAAGAAATTACAGTGTTTGTAATTATAACTGTACTTATTTTCTTTCAGGTCTGTCTTGAAAAACTGAATGACATTCAGTTGGCTCTTGTAATTTCAAGGCTTTATGAGTCAGAATTTGAAGTATCTAGTACTTATAAATCTGTACTACAGAAGAGAATTTTGGGAAGTGTGTTTTCTGGAAAGGAGAGCACAGGAAACATGTACAGTGATCCTTTTCTGCGAAGTATGGGTTACTGGATTTTGGAAGATTATAGCAAGGCTCTTGACACTTTAATTAAACATTCTTTTGAAGATGAAGGAGGTAAGAATGAGTATTTTGGCTGTTAGGCTGGTTTTAACTATTTATGCATTTAAAGAGTATTTTCTTAGGTACAGTCTAAATGTGGCTGGGTGCTGTACCTGGTTGCTCACCACCAGGCATGACAAGCTATATACGGTCCAGGAGATTCCTGGAACTTATAGAAGATAGCTTCCTGAGCCAGGTAATAGACAGCCCCACTAGGGGCGATGCAATGGTGGCACCTGTTACTCACCAATGGAAATGGACTGATTAGTGACATCAGGGTAGGATGCTGCCTGTGCTCTAATGACTGTGCAGTGGTGGAATTCACACTCTTGAGGATATGGGACAGGTAAAGAATAAAAGGAAGCTTAATTTTAGGAAAGCCAGTTTCCAACTCTGCAGGGAGTTAGTCAACAAAACCCCCTGGGAATCTGTCCTCAAGGATAAGGGAGCAGAGCAGGGCTGGCAGATGTTTAAGGAAGATTTCCTTAAGGCATAAGAACTCTCCATCACCAGGTGCAGAAAGTCAGGAAAAGAGGACAAGAGACGAGGTGGCTGAATTGAGATCTTCTGGCCAAACTGGAGAGCAAGAAGAAAATGTGCAGGCAGTGGAAGCAGTGGCAGGTAACCTGGGTGGAATATAGGGATAGTATAGGAATGCTGCTAGGCTGTACAGGGATGGAATCAGGATGGACGTGGCAAGAGGTGCAAAAAAGGATAGGAAAAACTTCTATAAACTACATCAGCCAGAAAAGGCTGGTCCCATTAATTCCTGAGATTAGCATTCTCAATGTTAAATGTTTCAAGACAGTTAAAATGATAGCTGGCTGATTATATTTCAGTATTTTCCTAAAATCTTCTTATACGTGGCGCAAGTTGGTAACTGAATTGTATAAGCTTGTTGTGGCTTTGAGCATGAAAATTAAATATGTAGAGGCTTCATTCGTGCATCATTAATTTATTGAATGCAGTACTGATATAAATATATGTAAGTGTTATGGATTCCTTGGTTTTCCTCTAAGTAGCATTTTGTTGGGAAGCACACAAAATTAAAAATACTAGTCCAAAACTTACTAAAGGATGTTTTTCCCCCATCTTAAAAAAAATTCTTAGGAAGCTGGAGGATCTTAATGTCATTTAGTACTGGAAACTTTAGAAATTTAAGCTCTCAGCAAGAATGTAGTCTCCTTTGAGACTGCAGTAGAACAGGCCTAATTCCAAGGAAAATAAATGAAATTTTTAAAAAGTTATTATATACTCTCAGTCAGTCCTCTGTCTTTAGCGTTGATTAGATTTCCTCTCTACCTCCTCAAGTATTCAAACGATGATGATGAAAAATGACTTTAATGAAGTCAACAACAGAACGAATATTAAGACCTAATAGTCTTCTGTTGAACTACAAACATTTGAGATATGTTATTTCATACTGAACTGTAGATTTTTCCTCATGATGCAATATCTTTTCAGATGTAGGAGATGGCTCAGCAAGCTGTAATCCTGCAGTGTTTAACTTTTACAACTATTTAAGAACACATCCTCTCCTTCTGAGACGTCATTTTGGCTCTTCTGATGCCTCTTCCACACACGTGTGCCTAACAGTGGAAAATGGACTAGCTGACAAAATCAACCTAGATGAAAGACGGCTTTTCTTCACCACTGCATATGCTCATTTAAAAGCTGGTTGTCCCATGTTGGCCTTAGAAGTGTTATCAAAGATGCCCAAAGTTGTCAAGAAGTCGAAGCCATTCTGTAGATCCCCGAGCTTAATGGATACTAGTAAAGATTTCTCACCATTTTCTCCTCTTAAAGAATTGGAAATAAAAGACGAGTCTTCCGATATTGATTGGTCACAACCAGCTTTGAATGATCTAGGGTCATCTTCAGACTGTTCATCAGGAAAACATTCGAGTTCAACTCTTTCATTTGACTGGGGCCAACCAAATATTGTATTCCAAGATGAAGGCTTGAAGCTACAGTTGGACAGTGATGAAGATGATGAGAATGAAGATTCTTCCCTGGTAATGAAAGAGCTAAAACCTCTGAAGAAAAATGAAAAATCCTATGAAACAAGTTCTAGCTACACAGAATCTTTTAGTGTAGTTGATGAAAAAGATATTCTAAGCCCATCAGAAGATACAATTTCTGCACAGCTGAAGTTTAGAGCATGCCTGAAAATTCTTACGGTAGAGCTTCGTACATTGTCCACTGGTTGTGAGGTAGATGGTGGAAAATTGAGGTATCAGCTTTATCAGTGGCTTGAAAGGGAAGTGATAGCTCTTCAAAAAACCTGTGATTATAGTGTTGAAATAGAAGAAATACAGTCTGGAATTAGCATGATGCCAGAGGAAGCTGCATTACATGGAAATACTGTAGACTTAACTGACCAGCAAAAAAACATGCTACAGAAAGGAAACTTTCAGAAAAGACGTCAGTGGCTTCTGAAATACCAGTCTCTCCTACGAATGTTCCTTAGTTACTGTGTTCTCCATGGCTCTCATGGTGGTGGTTTGGCATCTGTCAGGATGGAGTTAATTCTACTGTTGCAGGAATCTCAGCAGGTATGTAGGGGAGTTTGATTTGTGAGTTGTCCACTTTGCGTTGGTAGTAGGTTTTTGAACATTTTGTATTATAATTCAGATTTTCCTAGTATAGTATATACCTGTTTTATTATAAATGTAGCACTTTGCATTCTGTAAGGTAGAGGTTACTGTTTTGTTTTATATTATTTTATTTTTTAGGAAGTTGTACTATAACTTTGTGTGTTTAAGTGTGTTTCTCATTTGTTTTTAGGAACAGTCAATACAGATACCATCCAGCCCTCTTCTAGAGCAAAGCTCTGTACCTCTCCTATTTGCTTGCACAGCTAGTGCCAAAACAGTGGTGGCTAATCCACTGTTACATCTTGGTAACTTGACTCATGATATATTACATGCCATAATAAACCTTGATTCACCGCCTCATCCAGATACACAGAATAACAAGGTGTGGGTCATCTTTTTTTTTTTTTTTTTAAGTTGTTATTTTCATTGACCTGTTTGCATGATGTTTTTCTGACTGTATAAAAACTTCCTAATATGCCTTCCTGATATGTAACAAAACCATGGTCCTTAAGTATTTTATCCTGGAATACTAATGTTGGGCTAAAAGAGAGAGGCCCATCTAATTCAGTAGAAAGTAGATCATCTACATTCACAACTGGATATTGGTCTGAGATAATATTTGTTATGGAAAACACCACCAATGTCACTGTTGACTTTATCACAATACAGTCGTAATTTCTGTTATTTTAATGGTAAGTTATCTTCAATCCTACACCTAAGTAAAATTAAATTTAGAAGTATAAAAATTGGTCTGCAAAGCGTAGAAAATGTTAAAGAAACATTTCCGTCAAGTGATATTTATTTCTCACTGTAAGATGTTATTTATTTATTTTTAACTTTCCATAAGATTTCTAGAATATTTAGGCGGGAATTGGAGATAAGATTTAAAGCTTTAGGTTAAACCTTTCCTGCCATTTTTTATGTGTTAGTTTTTACTGTGGATATACAGAGAGTGCTCCAGGGATTGATTTCTTAGTTCCTATTCTGTGTCTGATTTCAGAGGATGCAGATAAATATCTATTTTAGTTTTTATGAATACTTAGATGTGTCTTACGATATATGAAATATATATCTGTTAAAAGGAAAAAAAGTGATATTCAGTATGATACTGAGTAAACTATGTCTGAGAACTGTACAAATGTGTTCAACAACTAAGTTGCATTACAGTCCTCATTATGAAGCATGGCATCTTTAATTCTGAGCCAACATGCTGCCTTAGGGTGTAATCATTCATTGTTTAATGGTTTAAGATGGTCCTCTTTCCTAACAGAAGGCAATACAGCTAAAATTGAGCTTTGACTGTGGGTAGTTTGGGTTGTGTGAATGCTTTCCATCTCTTTCAGTACAAAGTGAGTTGATTTAGTTGAAATGAATTTTGATGAGAAGGAGCCTTTGTTAGTGATTTTTGCCTTCAGTGCTTGCATCTTCTACATGAGTGCCCCTTTTACAAACCTGTATGCATTAAATACTAACCACAGTTTATCTTGAATATGATACATGCTATAAAACTTTATCTTCCAGGTATATGTAATGCATAACTTAGCAGCATCACTTTCGGCTTGCATCTACCAGTGTCTTTGTGATGGCCACAGGTAAAAACACTTTGAAAAACACTTTTTAGAGAAAAGACTGATTCACTGTGATGATTGTGCAATACGTAGAGCACCTGGAGGCAGTACTAACATCTGCCTATGTTCAGTAAAGGCTATAACTTGAATAATTTTAAAACAAACAGGTGGGTTTTTTTTGTTTGTATGTTTTAATATAACATTGTATTTTACAGCGCATTTCAAGCGAATCAGTTTACTGGAACAGTTTATCAGACAGTGCTGTTAACTCAGCGCCATTCTCTAAGATCAACGTCGGAAGAAACAGTGACTCCCAATACACCACCAGCTCAGTGGCCAGGTATGTACAGTTTTTTTGTTTCTTCCCTCTTACGAAAAAATATGAGGATGCACTGTAAGAGCAAGTATATATGCTCTAGACTTTCTAATAGTATATTTAACAAAATACTGGTAGAAGTGAGTTATTAAAGTTTATCTTCAGTTATTCCCTAATTTGACTGATACTGTTTTCTCTTACTAAAAATTGCTAGCTGGGTCTTTTAGTAAAGAGCCAATAAAAGTAGAGTGAAGCGTTGTAGACCACAGGTTCTGCTTTCTCTCACTGCAGGCAGCTTTTCAGTCTCACTATTCTTCTGCTTTCTTAGCCTTTCAAGCTATTTTCAAGTGTATCTTTCTGCTCCACTTCAGAATGACTGCAGCTTAAGTCCAGCTATTGAGCTAACTCAAAACTATTGAAAATGGGAAGTTTTTAATATTCTGCTGCAGCTCTGAAACCCGTTTAGACCTTGCTGGGATGAGGCTAGACTGGTCTCATTACAGAGTGTGTAAGCTACATATAATTGAGCTGTATGAGCTTCAGTTGACAACAGTAACTTCAGTTTGAGCATAACCAAGAAATCTGTTTATATATTACATTTTGTTTTCCTATACTAAAACTTTAAAGAAACATTCAAGAAATCTTTCTGAGAGCCTCAAGCAGGTTTTGTGTTTGAATATTAGGATATAGAATGCAGCAATTTAGGGTGTTGTTGTCTCTTGGACTTTTCAGTTTCCTCTGAAGCAGAATTTTTAACACATACACATTCAGCTTTTGGGGTATTTTTGTATTTCAACAGGAATAACAGCTCTAATACGTCTGTTGAATTCTGCTGGTGAGGAAGCTCAGCCAGGACTCACAGTCTTACTTTGTGAAATTCTAACTGCAGTCTATCTGAGTCTCTTCATCCATGGCCTAGCTACACATTCCAGCAGTGAGTTGTATAGAATTATGGCTCATCCACTTAACAACAAAATGTGGTCTGCAATCTTTGGAGGAGGAGCTCATACACCTATGAGAGGACAGCAGCAATTAAAGACAAAAACTGGTATGTCTTTTTTTAGAAGGGCAGGTGGGGGAGCTGGTTTTTTTGTTGTTATTGGAAGATATTTTCACTATTGAAAGCTTACAACTAATTTCATTAAAGTCTCTGTTCAGTAGTGATTAAATCTCAAATTAAAATAATCTGAAATTCTTGACCGATATCCTCCAAAAAAGAGTGGGAAGCAGAAAAGCAGGTGTGGTATTTAGTGTTACTAGTTTTTAGTTAGTACAACTGCTGTAATATGACGGGGTTACATTCACTTTAAATATAAAATTTTCAATTCAATTAAAACCTAGTTTTTAATATTCATTTTAAAGCTTTCCAGTTCTGTCCTAATGATAATATATTCCCATTTTACAGACACAGTGTGTTTTCTCTCTTTGGCAGGTAGGCACTTCCCAATGCCTAGCCCACATCAGGTAGTAGTGTTCTCCATGGAATGTGTGGGGTTTTCGAAATCCCTTACTACCTTCAGTACTCATAGTCCTACCAAGTCTGCAGGCAAGACAATAGATTTAGTACTAGGCCTCTACATGCAGTTTGCTATGTGTGGTTTTCTTTTTTTTTTTTTTGCATATATAGAAAGAGAGAAAAACTTCTGTTTGCAAGCCATGACATCAAAATTTAAAGCCATATTCTGTAATTACAGCAGCAGCTCAATCAGGCCTTTTTACAAAGAAATTTGCTAGTGCTGTAGTATTCTTACTGTACTTTGAAATAAGTTTTAAATATTTTTTTCCATGGTTTGAAGTGATCAGAAGTGTTTCATATCTTTTAGAGAGCTGCTTGTTTTGCTTCATGAATATAAGCATTATTATGCATGTGGATTTCTAAGTGTTCATTCTAAACATTACAAAGAAAAGGTGCCTTGTTTCTATTCAATTCTGACATTTTGAGAGCACTTTACTTTTAAGGTATTCAGGTTTAAATTCAGAAAACTATCCACAGTGAATTTTGTAGTTTTTTTTGTACACATTTCTGCTTTCTAACTCAATTGCTCATACTCCAACTATCATACAGATATCTAACATAAAAAGAAAACAACAAAGAAGGAATGCTTAATAAATGTGAATTTTCTTGAAATATGCTGGCTTCTGACATCACATCTGAATATATATGCATTTATATATAATATACCTTGTAATATCTATAACTTGTATGTATTGTTATATTACATATAAAAAGTCACAATACATTCATTTGAGGAAAATGGATGTTTAAACACCAGTTTTCAGATGTTTAGAAAAGTGCTTACAGAGTAGTGATTCTCATTTTTTCTGATCACAGTTTTCTCTGTGGCATTTTGTTAAATATATTTGCCAAATCAGTATTGCATAATTAGAAGGTATAGCTGGCTTTTGTTGTCAGTGTCTTAGGTGTTGATAACTATATGCTGAAGTTTGTTAATGCTGTTGCACCTGTTTTAAAATTAATCTATTTGTCTTAACATAGCGAGATATTGAAGGCTACTTCTGTCCTGTCTGCAGAAATGAATGATGACCGATTGCAGGATTAATAAAACTGTTGCTAGAAGAAACAAGAATCAAACATTGAAAACTTAATGAAATAATAATTGGTAGAGACAATCAAACATTAGACAAGAGACCTAATAGGGCAGTGGAATCTTGGGAGCTATTGAACACTTGGATAAACAGTGCTGTAAGCAGCTTGACCTAATCAGCCTTGTTTTGAACATGGGCCTCCAGAGGTTTGTTGCAACCTATGTGGCAGGAAATTGAGGTTTTGGTCATTTATTCTTTCTCTTTGAAGCAGAGGAGTCAGGTTAAAATCAGCTGTGTTTTTGTACTTTACTGAAAATATGTGCTGACACTCAGTGATGAACACCGAGTAGCATGTCATTTAGACAGCATACAGAGTTATGCATAACTTAGAGCAGTTTTTATTTGTTCACTTTTAGATCTTTGTGACAGATTTTTCACTTTCAAATGGAGATGAAAAGCCAAAAATTTTTGATGTTAGGAATTCTAATAGATTAATAATACAAAACTGTCTGTTCATACGGCATCCTGCATTGGTCCTTACTCTCTGATTTCATCAATTCTGTTGCACTTCAATCTGAATGTGGTTGTTAATCTACAAGTTTGAAACCTGTTTTAAGAGATAATAGTAATATTTAATAGTAATGTGTATGTAATTGGCCAAAAAGTTGTCATTTCACTTGCTGTCCCTTGTTGAAGTTCATTTAGACATGCAGTCAGCTTCACAAGATATTTTCTTCCAATTAAATACATCTCATTGGGTTTTTTATTTCTATTTCTAGAACTTTTAGGATATTTCAGACACAAATTAAACAAAGGAAACCAAATAATAGGTCTGCCTTCTATTCAGAATTAGTTTGTATGAAAAATTTGCTTCATTTCTTTCACAGTAAAGATTAGAAAAAGCATAGCAGTTTGAATACTTTTGGAGTTAATTCACATATACTTTTCAGCCACATTTCTTGTTCCTGTAGCAAATGATATTGACCATGTTATATTAGCATCTGAGAATTTCTATTCTTATTTATGTCTTAAAATAGTGGATATATTATGTTTTCTAAGGTGCAGTTAACATCTGAAAAATAATCCTATTGCTTTTGAAATCTTATTTTCCACATAGTTTTTCTTCAAAACTGCCTCAAAACATTTGTGTAACTTAAGTCTATATATAAAAGGTAAGTTTTCTAAAATCTGGAGGTTTCCTAACGTAAAGTTTCAACTTGGCTCTTTAGAAATTCATAGTTTAATTTCATATATTCAATTTTTCTGTATTGTAAGAGTACATTAAATCTTCTTCCAAACTGAACATTTTGCAAGTACAATTTATAGAATTAAAGTAGCTTTTTTAATTGTCAGAAATCTACTGACGTGACTATTATAAGAAGTAATTTTCTCTTCTGATGATTCTAATGCTCTGAGCAATTAAAGTTGGAGTAGAAATGTGATTCCTGATTTATTCTGTAGTTGTACTTCTATAGGAAAGAATGGTAAACTCTTGATTCACTGTGATAACTTGACTAAAATACAGCAGGTTTTGTGAAACTGATAGGTTAATAATGAGGACGTGCAGATAGAAATTTGTGCAGTTTGATTGTGATAGGATAAGGGAGAATGGCCTTTATGGGGAAATTCTTCCAGAGAAGTTGTTAATGCCCCATCCCTGGAGGTGTTCAAGGCCAGTTTGGATAGGCACTGTGCAGCATGATCTAGTGGATGGCAGTCTTGCTTGTGGTGAGGAGTTGGAACTATATTGGCTTTATGGTCCCATCCAACCCAAGCCATTCTGTGTTCAGATAATAAATTTCATCAGCAGATCACGGACAAAGCTGAATGTCTTCAGTTTTATACTTTGTATCTAGGAATGGCTTCATCTCAGAATAGGTAACAAATTACTCAACCTTCCAGGTTGTGTAAGGGCCTAAAACAGCCATACTAAACTTGTAATTCAGAATTGCCTGTTATGTTATTAGCAATGGAGATGTTGATGTGAATGTGTTTCATTCTAGCTAAGTAGTTGAGTGCAATATTAGGCTTGTTTTTATACTGCTTTGGATTACTGAGTGTTTCATTATTTGTGTGACTCTCTGTCTTCTTGCTGATTCTAACTTATTCTTAGTTCAACCACCTGTTAAAACAGAAGTTTGTTCGGAAGTTTGCACTAAGATGGAGCTGTCTTGGCTCCCTTTGATGATTATAACAGGAAAGGTCTACAAAATGTGTATATGTCATACATCTCTTTATTGTGCCCATCTAAATTTTTTCAGAGATTTGTGTTTACTGTTTATTGAAGTGCCCATATTTAAAGTGCCACATTATTTATGTAATATCTTCAGAAATATCTGAGAGGTTAATACATATTTGCTTTCAACTTTTCAATTAATTGCTATACATAATATAGTGCAAAAATATAAAAAGGTACAGAGTCTTGGATACGTATAGTAATTGCTATTTATTATTAATAAATAATATGTGATAGCTTGAGTTTTATAGTCCTGTGGAACTGAATAGGTATTGCTGCTGTCAAGTGCTAATTAATTGAATTCCTCAACTTGGACTTAGATATCACAAGTTATGTAGGCCAAAGCTGTTATCCTTGAGGAAGCAGGTGAGAATGTTAGAGTCTGTAACGTTGTGAAGTGCAAATTTATTCCTAGGTTTGAAGACAACAAAATTTATCACTGTAGACTTTCACTAGCTCTTGAAGTTGACGTTTGTAGCTTCCTGGAGAATTACAGGAATCAGCAAATGGCTTTATGCTTAAGAAGATAGTGCAAAGGATAGAAACCAGTTTTCTTGCCAGTTCACCTTCTTTGGGTTTTAGCAGTGCTGATATTAGTTGTTGCTGCAGTCAAAGTTGACTTTTTTTTTAAGTACAGAGATGTTTTGGTTTTAAGACTTGTTTTTTTTTATAGTGTGCTGGGGTATTGATGCTTGTTGCATGCACACAGTCTTTAAAGCACAGTATCATTGACTTGCACATTAGATTAATTTTCAGAAATTGAAAGAGATCTTCATCTTAGCTCTTCCTGGAGAGTTGGAAAGGGGGTCTCTTCAGCAACAGGTCTTCTGAATATCGTTTCACATGTTAGATCTTTGCAGAAGTAAAATTTTACTTTTTGAATATAATCCAGCTTTCTTTGAAAATACACTTACTTTGTGGTGAAGATGATGAAGATAAATATTTCAAATCAAGAAAGCATTTAAATTATTTTTCGGTAGTAATGCACAAGAAATTTGAAAGCGAGTTTAACTTGTGATCTGAAATTACAAATGTCAAAGACTTTTAATTACTATGTTGCTTTACTTTATAATGCAAAGAAATGAGGAAAAAGGAAGACTGGCATCAGTTCTAAGTATTTCTAGCCATTAGGATGGTTGTAATTCATTTTCCTTAAATATTCCAACGAGCAGCCAGTAGTAGTCTTAAAAATATGAAGAATTATTCTACAGAGTGGAAAGAATACTGTTCTAAAGTAAAGCATTCACTTTTTGGAGTCCACACTGAAAAACAGCCTGCAAGCGTATACTTTTTTTATTTCTATAGCATGCAACACTTGCTCCTTATCTATATGCCAAATGAGTTTTTCTTTTCTTTTTTTTTTTTTTAAGCAATTGCTAATATTTCATACAGAGTAATGCATGTACGTGCTCTTTGTTAGCTGATGAGCTTTTTTAAATAATGATATGAAAATATACTGTACAGCAGCTGTTATGTTACCCTTTAATACAAGTAAGTAGATTTCAAATAATATCTCTTACAGGATGTTACAGTACAATATACTAGGATCACACAGGCTGTTAACATGCACCACAATATCAAGTTGATGCTGAAAGATGAGATAATGCCTTCAGCATTTGTTAGGCAGTATATGGTACATAAATTATTTTAGACCTTTGCTGATGCTATCTTTTAATTGTCTTGTATCTTAATTTCCTTGCAGTTGGTTTAGTTTCTATTATGTTAAGTTTCATATATGGAAGATTTAAAAGATGATCTTAAAAGAGCAATTTTTTTTCTCCATTGTGCTAGGCATTCTGTTTTCTAGTGATTGGAGTACCCATTATAGTTTCGAAGGAATTAATCTAGGCATATATCAAGACTAAAGTCTCCTGTGCGGAGAAAAAATAATAATAATTTAAAAAATTTTAAAAATTAAAAAAAAAAAAAAGGAATAGGAAATAGGTGTGGTATTTTTTTTTCTTTTTTGTTGTTGTTGTTGTTTTTTAATAGCTTCTTCCAGACATGCAGAGGGATTCTGGCTGTTTATGAGCTATCTCCAACATTATTAACAGGAGAAAGTAATTTTAGAAGCTTATATAGAAATTAGTTTTATGGCTCTAGAAAGTAGAAGGAAATAATCAAGGAAGTTCAAACATAAAGCATTTATGTTTGTGGTGTTCGTTTTAGCATATCCTAGTAAACAAGTCTGGTTCAACATGTTGATGCTTGTAGTTAGCGATAAGGATTTCCGATCACCCTGTCAGCTTTTTAATCCTGCAGATTTGTGTGTGTCCAGACTTGGTTTAAGGAAGTTGAACAAGAAATAAATTGAAGTGGGAGGAAGTGAATGGGTGCTTAAGTGCTGTGGTTCTTCTCAGCGAGATCATAATTTTTAGATCTTACCTGGAAAAAGGAGATTTTGAAATGCGTGAGGAAAAGATAAATGTTTAATATCCAGTTAAATAGATGATGAAAGTTTGGGGAACTTCAAAAGGCAGTCCAAAAATTATCTCTCCATCTTAATATTTTAGCTTTCTCCATGTAATCAAAAATTAAAAGCAAAGTTTACAAGTAGGAAATGGATTTGAATCCATTATATCTCTAACTGAAGATGAATAAAGGCTTCCTTGTTACATCTCCATGATTCTCTTTCCTGCCTTCCTCTAGTTATGTTCTTTAGAACCAGTACACGTAATTAATTGCCCAAAGCCAGTGGCAATCTCTAACATCATTCTTTTTCTATCAAATAAACTGAATACAATTCACCTACCAGGAAGCAGAATGATTTCTGGTTATCAGATAGTTTTGTTTTTAAGCTTCTTTTTAAGCAAGCTACTAATGTGTTTTTTGAAGTTGGTCTTGTTATTAATTAAGAAGTAGGAAGTCTGAAACAAAACTTGTTTGTTCTTTTATTTCTGGTAAACTACGTTAACATTTCTGTGGTAGTCTGCATAAGCTATTGCTTTGAGTACTGCAGCCTTAGAGAATGAAGGTCTCTAACAAAATATCTCTTAGATGCTGCTTATTATATGATTTAAGTAAATCTTGAAGAAGTTAGCAGGCCCTTCAGCTCCTAGAAATTATTGTTACAAATAACTAGTTTCTGCAACTCTTCTCTGTTTAATAAGATATATATTGTATTGTATTGCTTAAAATTGGACTTCTGTTGTTTACTGGCAAAATATGTTGTTAGGACAAATAGATTTACCGAGATTGTACCACATAGGAAAGTACAAAACTCCTCCAGATGGAGCCATTGTTTGAAATTTGGACTAGAAATTGCAAGCTTAAGCATTTTCACTACAGATTCTGAAACACAAAATTATTGCCTTTAAAAAAACAGACAACTAGCAAACAACAACAAAAAATTCTGCATATATCAATATTCAGTAGTACATACTGAGTTGATCTATTTTTGCATCATGACCTGAGCCGTTATGTTTATCATCTTTGCAGAAGGATGAAAGCTTCTAATGCAGTTATGTGCATAATCTGCTGTGCTATATTTTTTTTACAGTGGGCTGTCCCTTTCTGGCATTCTAGTTTTTCATTACTTGTGCGTGTTTGAGGATTGACATTATCTATGCTCATTTATATAGCATATATAAATATGCTATAAAGTAACTTCTGAAGGCTTTTGTAATGAGGAAGCTTTCTACTTTCTATTAAGAATCCCGTTATTAAAAGTGGCAATTGGAGCAGGCAGTTCTAAGCAGTTTGCTTTCTTCCCCTTTAGATGATGGAGAGAAACAGCAAAAATGTTTCAAGCTTTCATCAAAAACCTCTCCGAAAGAGAGTTCTCAGGCAGCTGCCGTGCCATGGTTAGAGCAAGAATCTCCATCTGACAAAGAAAGATTTATCCCTCCTGAGCTTAGTATTTGGGATTATTTCATTGCGAAGGTAATTGTTTGCTATTTTGAAAGTTTAAAGTCTTATATTGCTTCTGTAATAGAATTTTCTGCTTAGTCTTTATCCCAGGTACCAATTAAGATTGTGATAAAAGCCACCTATTGTTACTGCTTGTGACTTTCTCTAATACTACTGTTGTGACATCATTTTTTTCTCATACTGTGTTATGAACAAAACTAACATTTCTATAGAGTACAAATGTGTAAGTAAATATGAGATGGCTGTTCAGAATGGAATTGTGACAATCACAGAGCTGCAGAATGATTAAGATTCGCAGGGACCTCTGGGTCCATCTAGTCCAACGAAGCAGGGACACGTACAGCAGGATGCCCTGGAGCACATCCAGGCAGCTTTTGAAAATCTTCAAGGAGGGAGTCTCTTCTCCCTCCACGGGCCACCTCTGCTCATGCTTCATCACTTGCACACTGAAAAAGTGCTTCCTGGTGTTCAGGTAGAACATCCTATGTTCCAGTTTGTGCCCACTGCCACTTGTCCTGGCATTAGGCGCCACTGAAAATCTCCTGATTCCATCCTTTTTGCACCTTCCTGTCACGTATTCCAGACAGATATTATAGGGTATTCCTAGATAATATAGATGCAGCAGATCTCCCCCGAGTATCCTCTACTCCAGACCAAATAGTCCATGCTCTCTCAGCCTTTCAGTATCAAAGAGATGCTTAAACCTCTTGATCATCTTTGTGGCACTTTCTGTTATGTTCATGGGTGAAATGAACTTGTTTACTTAATAGAAGTCGAGTTACATTGCCTTGTGTTAAGTCTGCTATCTGAGGTCTTTCTATGTAGAAAACTACATAATAATATGGAGCAATATGATGCATTTCTGCTAGCTGTATCAGCAAAATAAATACATTAGCTGTACTTCAGGAAGAAGGGCCAAAAAGAAATCACAAATACCAAATAACACAGTGAGGCGTAGGTGCTGGGCTTGTCCTAAGTACTGAAATCTTTAAGCAGAGGATAGGATGTTTTTATTCACCAGTCTTCTAAGTCCTTGATGATTTAGAGTCAGAGGGAATACAGTGGGGGCTTTGGCTTCTCTGACAAGTAAAAGCTTTTGTGTGCTACATATGTTTTATATTCCTGATGTGAAAGTAGAGAAAAACAAGAATTGGAAAAGTGTTCTTGAATTTTGAATAATATAAAAATGACAGCAAACATTGTTATGAGGTAGAAATTCCACATTACAGTGTAGAATAAGATGGCATACTTGCTATTTTATAAAATATTAAATATTACAATGATTTATTTTTAAAAACATAATGTAAAACTAAATGTTGGCTGGGAGATAATTAAGGAACATTGTGTTATTTTTAGCCTTTTCTTCCATCACAAAGTAGAGTGGAGTATGATTCAGAAGAGAGTCAGGAAAGTGGTGAAGATGATGATGATATTGATGGAGATGCATTTGCAGCAAATTCACATAATCAAGAACATTTGAATGCTAATTCATACAGGTGAATAACTTTTTGAGAATGTAAGTTGCTTTACAGTGGTTAAATATGCATTTTTGGTCGTTTATTATGAAGAGCATACACCTTTTACTTGGTATTTTCTGGAAGTGTGTTATCTAAGCTAATTTCTCAGTGATTAGTTTATTGTTCAATATATTGTATAGTGGCCTTTAAATTCAAAATATGTATAATATCCTTAAACATTGTAATTACACCTATTTTATTGTAAGGATATAAGCCTTTGAGAAATCCTAACTATTAATGCATTAAAAAAATTCCTATTAGTAAATGACTTGTTAGTGTTTTCTTACTAGTTGGTCACTGATGCGATTGGCGATGGTTCAACTGGTACTTAATAACTTGAAGATTTTCTACCCTTTGGCTGGACACGATCTGTCAGGTAATAAGCAGCAGTTGTCTTTTTATATTTAATATTAGTTATGTGTTGAGTATTAAGTATGTTCTATTTTTAGTCTAAAAGTTCCTATTTTTTCACAATCTCTGATTAAATTGTTTTGATACTTCTTGTCATGGTGTTATACACGGGTGAAAAAGGGAGTTCAACGTTTAGCAGGAATCTGTGCATATTTATTCTTTTCTGTGCCTCTTAGTCATGCGAAAGTGCTTACAATATTTTTATCTTGGTGGAAAAGTTAATTTTTTTTTTTTGTAATTCAAGTTGCATAATTTTAATTTACATTAGCCTTGGAGAAGTCTATCCTTTATCTAGCAGTGTTAGCACAAAGTTAATTTTTTTGTACTTGGGAACCTCAGAATGAGCTTTCAGTAAAGACTGCTTTTGGACATACTTGAAATAAGCTTAAGTATTCAGCTACGGGATTGTCTACATCAAGCTTATAAGGGAGCATTAAGTTTCTTATTATTGTTTACTCATCTGTCTAGAGCTTCCAGTTAGCTCACCAGTATGCTATGCAGTTCTGAAAACATTACAGCGCTGGGAACAAGTTCTTCTCCGACGTCTTGAGCTATATGGTGGTCCACCTCAACATTATATTTCAGTTCATGCTTCTGAGGATGCCCTAGCTGCTGGTCCTGCATTGCTTCGCCATAAAACTTTGCTTGAGCCTGCAAACACTCCATTCAGGCAAGGCTAATTTTTATAAATGCTGACTAATGTGATAAACATGAATCAAGTATTATGTAGTCAGTGCATGTGATAGACCTCAACTTCAGTGGCAGTGTCATACTAATTTCTGTATCCGCTGTAATCCCTTGTGAAATTATGGGTACAAATCAGAATCTATGCTAGCCTTCTATGATGTTGTCTCTGGCTGGGTGGATGGGGGGAAAGCAGTGGAGGTGGTCTACCTTGATTTCAGCAAGGTGTTTGATACTGTCTCCCACGACATCCTTATAACAAAGCTGAGGAAGTGCGGGATAGATGAGTGAACAGTGAGGTGGGTTGAGAACTGGCTGACTGGCAGAGCACAGAGGGTCATTGTTGGCGGTGCAGAGTCTGGTTGGAGGCCTGTAACCAGCAGTGTTCTGCAGGGGTCGGTGCTGGGTCCGGTCTTGTTCAACATCTTCATCAATGACCTTGATGAGGGGATAGTGGTCACCCTCAGCAAGTTTGCTGATGATACGAAGTTGGGAGGATTGGCTGGCAGGCCTGAAGGCTGCCATTCAGCGAGACCTGGACAGGCTGGAGAGCTGGGCAGAAAGAAACTGGATGAAGTTTAACAAAAGCAAGTGTAGAGTCTTGCATCTGGGGAGGAATAATCGCATGCACCGGTACAGGTTGGGGGATGACCTGCTAGAGAGGAGCTCTGCAGAGAGGTACCTGGGTGTCTTGGTGGATGACAGGTTGGCCATGAGCCAACAGTGTGCCCTTGTGGCCAAGAGGGCCAACAGCATTCTGGGGTGCATTAAAAAGAGCGTGGCCAGCAGGTCGAGGGAGGTGATCCTCCCCCTCTACTCTGCCCTGGTAAGGCCTCATCTGGAGTACTGCGTCCAGTTCTGGGCTCCCCAGTACAAAAAAGACAGGGACCTCTTGGAAAGAGTCTAGCAAAGGGCCATAAAGGTGGTGAAGGGCCTGGAGCATCTCTCCTATGAGGAAAGGCTGAGTGAGCTTGGTCTGTTTAGCCTTGGGAAGAGAAGACTGAGAGGGGACCTGATCCAGGTCTATAAATATCTAAGGTGTAGGGGGCAGAGTGGCGAGGCCAGAGTGTTTTCAGCGGTGTGTGGAGACAGGACAAGGGGAAACGGCCAGAAGCAGGAGCACAGGAAGTTCCGCACCAATGTGCGCAAGAACTTCTTGGGTGAGGGAGCACTGGAACAGGCTGCCCAGGGAGGTTGTGGAGTCTCCTTCTCTGGAGATGTTCAAGACCTGCCTGGTTGCCTACTTGTGCAACCTGGTGTAGGGAACCTGCTTTGGCAGGGGGGTTGGACTCGATGATCTCTGGAGGTCCGTTCCAACCCCTACGATTCTGTGATTCTGATCTAATGCAAGCATAGAAAAAGCAGGCAGAGTTTCTTTTTTAACTAGTTACTATGTAGAATAACTATAATTGACATTAAAATAAAGAACACCAAATTTGCCCTGAGAGGTGGTCGTTACAGATGAATGACAATTAAAATTTAATTCAATTATTAAATAATTGTCCCATCATTGGAAAGAATAAAATTATCAATATCTTCTAGATTCAAAGAAATATTTATTATAATTGCATATTGTATAGTCCATGTGCAACATATTCTGTCAGAAGACTGTTCTCAGTTTCTTAAATAATCTCTTTCTATATAGATCCCTGCTGCCTCAATTTTACTTCATCTTTATTTTCAGAATCAACAGTCTGGTTGTTTATTGTGGAGCACTTGACGCTTTTCATGCTTCACTTTAGTGACTTGAGTTGATGTGCTCCCTGGCATTATTTTAAAGTCATGATTTAAACTTACTGAAGGCTTCATGGGCTTGGCCTGCCATAAGCAACTCTGTTTGCATTTACACGTTTTACTTTGCTGTACAGTTTCCAGAGATGAACATCAGTGTTTGAAGACAGATCAGAGTTACAATCCTTCTGATCTTCTTTTTTTAACTAAAATATCGTGGATCTTTCAGGTTATTAATATGTTCCTAGAAGGAAGTGTTGGTCATTCATTGTTCTTGTATTAGAAGCACTAATTGTCAATAAGGAGAAAGGATCCATATTATTAAGAATAGAGTTATCGCAATCTCTCAAGTATGAGCAAGATACGAATATTTATTTTAACTTTGCTCTGTAGATCTAACAGTCATGTTGCCTTATCTGTGAAGAGGCTCTGGCAGTACTTGGTTAAACAGGAAGAAGTCCAGGAAACCTTTATCAGAAATATTTTTACAAAGAGGCGATGCTTAAATGAGGTTGGTATGGCATTTAGAATATATAATATTTTTTAGGTTAATTTATGAGGTTTTAGTGAACTTATCTGTCTGGCCTGTTTGCTTTCTGGAGCGTGAATGAATAATATGGTTGACTATGACCAAATCTGCATTATTTCTTACTAAAAGATCTGTTTCCATTGTTTCAATGAAAACAGTAACAATCAGTCTTTGATTGTATACTGACTGAAAGTTTCACTACAGTCAGCATCTTTTATTAGTATAAAAGTTGACTGGAATGACGAACTCTAGAATATCAAAAATGATAACCTAACACGAACTTATCCCTACTGTGGTCATCCTCATTCTTTAAAAAGTAATGTTATCAAGTGATATTTCTATCTCTAATTTTTTCCAGTATCTAGCTGAGCTTGAGGTGTCAGACTCAGTTAAATGTGTTGAAGCTATGGTTCTGCAATGGAGTTCTGTTGTTTTTTCCCCCCTTCAGTTGCTTTTTTTTTTTCTCACCAACCACTACCCCCAGTGTTTCACAGAATGAGAAACAAAGAACGACTTTGTTTCATTTAAAAAACAAAACTAAAAAATCTACTATCAAATAATAGAGGAGAAAGAAGCAGATTAGAGCAAACCACAGCGTGCAGGAGGAAGGGTAGTTATAAGTAGTAAAACCATGTGGTAGCAAAAAGTTCTTTGATTCATCTTTGTCCTGTCACAGCTAGAATATGATTTTACTTGCGTGCTCGTTTTGAAGCTGTTTGTGTCTACAGATTGCAATAAAAAGGAACATTGTTCTTTTTTGTCTTGTTTGAAGATGTACCATTTCTGTTAATGTCTTACATTAATGCAGCCATGTTGCCATGCTGTATAGGAAGGCATTTTGGACTACTTCAGATGTGCTTGATATGTTTCTAATCAATCACTGACAGCCTTACACAGCATACATTTGTTAGTTTTATTTTCTGTCTTCCTATTACTAGCAATACGTGGAAATTACTTATATTTCAATAAATTAGACTTCTCAGGTGACATTGCTATTGCAGTATGGGTAAATTGATGTCCTCCATACTAAATATGAAGTGAGAGAATATAAACTTGAGAAATACTACTGCTAAATAACAATATATGTAACTGACGTGCATGCGTATGTGAATGCATTGTTTTGTTTTAATTTTTCTTTGTTAGGTTAAACAATAAGGACTTAAGGATTTCATTGATACCTAGCATACTATGTCTTATCTTTACTCTTTCTTCTGTGCTTGCTCTTTCCTTGGTGAAGTCATTAGAGGACCATAATGAAACCTTGAAAAACTCTGTGGTGGTGGAACCCATCATCAATAAGGTACAAAGTCCTAATGCTCAAATTAATTAGACCATACACTGTTAACGAAATCTTTCCTTTTCAAAATAGTGCTGGTATGCTTTAAAACAAATTACTGACACAGCAAAAGAATTAAAGAAATCAGTTTTGAAAGAGATTGAATTGTACTTGTTATCTTAAATTTGGTTTCTAATAAGCTTTATATCTTAAAAAGCAAGATGAAACAACCAAGTAAGAACAGTACGTATTATTAAATTACATTGCTATGTCAAATGAAGTGCTGAGGTTGTGAATTTTCCAAGTGATTTAAAAAATTCCATAGCAGTGTGGGAACGAGTACGCAGGAGTTTTTTACCTGTGGCAGGAACAGGTAACTCAGAAGTAATAGTGGTAAACTGAAAATGAAGCCTTATCTATTAGCATAATCATGGTTTGATATTGAAAACTTCTGTTGAGTCTTAGTTTCAAGATGGCAATAAATGAGCCCATTTAAGTTTCCTGGAAGACGGGTACAAGAGACTAAGAAGTTATAATACTGTGCCTTCAAATACCATTAGAAATACTGTGTTCTTAAGGTTTTCTCATAGAAAAAAGTGGTGAGACAACAAAAATGAGAAGATGCTGTGCTGTGGGCTATCTTGTTATGATTGTTTATATGATAAAACAGTGTAAGTAAGCAAATCATTGCAACTGAATGAGAGCTATATTTTTTGAAAATATGCTCACTACATAAAACAGGTTTTTGGACCTGTTTATAACTGCAGTTTTGTGCGATTTTATGTATGTAAAATGACCAGAATGTTGATTTTTATTCTTTATTAAAAGATATACTACTTTGTGGTATAAAACAGCTACTGCTCTTTCCAAAACCTTGAGAAAGATTATTTACAATTCTCTGACAGTACTGTTTTTTACTGTTTTTCAAATGAAATGTTTCACTTTTGTAAATCTTTTTAAGACCAGTGAAGTAAGAAAATTAGTAGTTAGTAGTTCTAAAATAATTCTGTTTCTTTTTGGAGAAAGTACAATGTCTTATATATGTGATTGAGGCTTGCATTTTTCTGTTACCACCTCTCCATTTGTGTTTGGCATTACCTTTTTAACTTTTTACTAAAATAGCCGTCAGTTATTACTTTGACATCTCCAAGTGTTCAAGCCTCACATGTTTTCGACATCCCTGAAAAACCTGAGAATGAACATGGTATCGTTACTTATGTTAAGTCTTTTTAGTATTGCTTGGGGAATCTCTACATGGAAATAGGAAGCTGAATTTCTGCACATAGAGATTTACTGTAATAATTACAACTCACTGTCATAGTTTTTTTAGAATTAAAATTGAGGAAAAATAGGATAATTCATAGGATGTACTGCTTAGTCTTCAGGATTTCAGTAAAAAAGCAATATTGTGTAGATTTTTGCATTTAAATATGCTTTACTTTTTAAATACAGATAGAAACAGATTTAGGATACCCAGGAGGCAAGGCAAGAATAATTCACAAAGAGTCTGACATCATTACTGCTTTTGCAGTCAATAAGGTGAGTATAAAGGAGGTGGGAGAATCTGATTAATCTATTTCTGTTGTTCTTCTACTTGTTGATCTTGTGGTAATGTGAATAGGTGGTATTTTCTTTGCAAGCTATCCTGATACAGCCTGAATTCTTAGTGCTCCCTTCTCTGAAGCAGTTCATAGTTATCTTACCATTGTTAAAGAATTATACTGCAAATTAACTTCCTATTTTATTGTGGAAAGGATAAAAGGAAGGGAGAAGCGGCCTCTACTTTTTCTTTAAGCTTGTGTGTAGGAGTGTTTGTCTTTGGCAAAGGAGGAAGTCCACTTTCTCCTGTTTAACTACTTAAGCCTTAAATGGAGGTATCAAGGGGAAACAGGTTGTAAGCATTGTAGCACACAGTATGAGATACTTGAGTCTTCATTTTTCTGTGAGAGATGCAAGGAGAAACTGGAGATGGTTGAGTGGTACAAAATACAAATTACATGCTGTGCTGTCCCGGATAGCTTTTAAAGAGGAAGCTTCCAACCTTAGCTAATTTAAATATATCGATCTGTATGCATAAGTGTTTGCTATTCTATGTGGATTAAGTGTATAGTTTAGATACAACTATACAGAAACTAGCACCTGAGTAGTCCTTTTGTAGCTGTTCATTGCGTGTGACTTTTTTCAGGCAAATCGGAACTGCATTGCAATAGCATCAAGTCATGACATTCAAGAATTAGATGTTTCTGCGATACTGGCTACACAGATCTACACCTGGGTTGATGATGATGTGGAAATAGAAAACAAAGGGTATACTTTTTATGTTTCCAATATCACGTCCTAACTGTGCATAAATCATTGTATCAAAGCACAGTATTCAGTGCTGTTGTTTGGAATCTAACTTACAATGTTATTTCATTCATAGGGCTGATGATTTCTTAGTTATCCATGCTCGTGATGATCTGATAAATGTTCAGGGAACCACTCCTTATACTCACAGTAATCCTGGCACACCCATTAATATGCCTTGGCTTGGTAGTACGCAAACTGGCAGGGGTGCATCTGTGGTAAGTCACTTGTGAAAGATTAGACATACACTGCCCATCTTTCTCCCTGCTTTTTTTGCTCAGTGTTCCTGTTTGTATCTTACAATTAGCATGTATGTAAATGTTGCATTTTTACTACAACAATTTTATAATGATGCAATTAATAGGCTAAAATACTGCATATAATTTAATACACATGAAATAAGGAAGCAGAAGTTTTACTAAGCCGTTTTATTTTTTTACTTAAAAATCAAGGTTGAGTGAAGAAGTTAAAACTTAAATTGTTGCTTTTTAAATGAGCTGAGGTTAAATGCAGGTTCTGAAGAGCATAAATTCAGATGTCAGCAGGTAATTCATAGAGATCGGCTTGAAATGCTAGTGTAAAATACTGAGTTAGCCATTTGGAAAGTACTTCTGAACATTTAAAAGAAGTAAATGTAAGCTTAACCAAAATCTAATGTTTCATTCTGATTCCAAGAGCATTCCAGATATTATTTTAAAGTAAGTACCAACTTCCACTCTGGTATAAATTGCCATTTTGTTACACTGTAGGCCTTACTAGAAAGGATACTGAATGAACTCCTGAAGTACATTTCATAGGCAGGGCAGAGGCTTCCAGAGAAGTGAATTAAACTCTGGAATTGAGCAAATTAAACTTGGGAAAAATGGGGATTTCTGATTGCATAAGTAAAATAAGAAAGGCAATATTGCAGAAATAGGATCAGCTACAAACATAATCTATAGTTTCAGCTACATACTGGTAACTTAAAACAATGCTTTTTTTTAACCCAAAAGCTGAAGTGAGCTCTGTCATCTTTTTTTTTGAAGAGCTGTGTGGTTTGCCACATAACTTTGCTTAGAAGTTGTATTAAATTTGGCCATTTGACTGATTAATGTTTTTACAGGAGGTAATCAATTTCATTATTTGACATTTCTAAAATAAATAGAGTTGGGGAGCTCCCAGTAAAGCAGTTATGTCCTCAAGACTAAACTAATCCTTGCCGTAGTATAAGTGACGCTTATACAATGATAGCTTGTATTTTTATATGTAGATACTCTATCTGGAATAAACTTTCAGTCTGAGCAAAAAGGTACTATCTCAGATATAGTTCTGATCAAATGCTAGTTCTAGTCTGACTATTGGTATATTTAACGTGGACCTGTGCAGCATAGATGTAATAATGCAAGTTTGTTGATAGTCACCAGGAAGATACTTACTTGGAGACACTTAACTGGGCTGAAGTGGTCGTACCAGATGCCTTTATCCCTTAGGCTGTCTGAACATAGATGTGCAGCTGGTCTGGATAACTGAATGAATTGCATCTCGTGACTTGGCTGCACTTCATAGCTTTTTATAGCTTAGAGCAGACTGATGAGTGTGGCAGAATGAAAGAGCCATATGTTATTTTTTTAATTTATATGAACAGTTTAGTTTGAATATTAGGAGGAGTAAATAAGGAATTAGCATTGAAACAATGCTGTTACAATACCTACATCTCTGCCTTGTATTCTGAAACTGCTTATCCCAGTTACCAGCTTTCCAGCTCTGGTGACATAATCAGGTGTCATCTGCAACTATTCCTGGAAAGTTTTTCCTCTCAATTCCATATATAAGTATATACACATATATGTGTATGTGTGTATATATATATATAGTTTGCCTTTGTATTTCTCAACATACTAATTACAAAATCTTAATGCAAAGTGTTCTTATATACCTTTCTGTTTCATATGTTGCAAAACATTCTTTCCTGAAGATACCTGTCTATGCTTCTGTTGAATGCATTTGTTGTTAATCTTTGGACCTAAGTTTTGGTTGGCGTTCTGTTTGACTCTGGCAGAGGAGTAGAGAACCAACCAGGGAATGCAGCCACAACTCCCCTGTAGGGAGGGGTTACAAAGGTACTGAATGAAGGACAAAGTACATGAAGGAAGATATAGGGATTCCTGGGAGAAAATGGCGTTACTGAAATCTAGAGGAAAATCAGCTTCACCAAAAAAAACATCCTGTTGCTACTACTTTGTTCCTTCACATACTGCTTTTGATCTCTGTTCCCATCTTTTTCATGATTTACAATTCATTTAGTAGATCCATAGCCTGCTGTTCTTCACTATTACTGTCTTCTTAGTCATGTTATCTGTGGTTTACTTCCATCAACACAGGCAACTAACTTAGTCAGTTAACTACATTTTACTAGCTCTGAGATTTTTTTAGTTGTTAGTCTTCACTGTTTCCACTTATTCAGTTCCTACAAGGTAAGTGAGGAGGCTTATTCTTCAGCTGAGTGTGTTTGCACAGTGCTTTCAGTAGATGTTTCTAAAAGAACACTGAAATAAATAGTGCAAACTGTGAGCTTTATTAAAACTTGGCATCGTGCTGAACAGCTTGTCTTTCAAGCTGGTATGACTGACACAGATATTTGTCACATTTTGTTAACCAAGGATCAAATATGTGTATTTTTTAAATTATTCAGTCACAAAGCACCCCACTCCAGCCATCAACTGCTTTACAGGGGAAACAGAACTAGCAGTATTAAGTGTTAGTTACACTGATAGTTAAAGGATATGCATTTGTCTTCTAAATTGGAGGTGCTGCTGTCCCAGGGATTTGTGTTAGCATAGTCTTTGAAAGACAAGCTTGCTTTTTTCAAAAGAAGTGTAGAAGAAATACAGATTAGGAGATAATAATATCTATTTGTCTGTTGAATTAAGCAAGAAGCTTTCCATTGACTTCTGGGTTATAATTATTACCTGTGAAACAGGTCAGGCCTTTTATTTTGGTGAAGTAGTAGAATAAGCCTGAATAACTTAAAAATTATTTTTTCACTTACATGAGGAAATAAACAGTGAATTTAGAGAGCAAAGTATTTGACTGATGTACACACTACTGTTTGAATAGTATTGTCTTCTAGTATCTTGTATTTAGTCACCAATGGTTGTTTTAGTCACCATTATTTTACCAGACCTTTTAAGTTTGTTTTTTTTTTCATTTATGATTTTAAGTAATTATAGAAAACGAACAAAAAACCCTCACATTTGAAAAGCTTGTCTTTATGTATTGTTTTACCTTCTGGAAAGTGTTTTGAAATAAATTTGGATGACTGAGAGACATAAGGCTTTCCCTTAAAGAAATATTGAAGCTTTGAAAATGGAATGATCTGAATCTGCTTCCAAAATACAATCAAAGGATTAGAAAGATTGCAGTTATCCTGCTAATTGAAACAAGCAAAGAGAACAAACTAACGAAAAAATAAAGTCCAGGAAAAAAAAAAAAAAGGAAATAAATAAAGGTAGGAAATAAAAGAATGAAAGCATAATCTTGAAATACAGCAGTTGAGAGAAAAGAAGGGAAGAGGCATACACAGAAAATCCAGATTCATTTCCTTGATGAAAAAAGCCCACGTTGTCTTTGCAGCTAGGTTTTATGGATTGGACTTCTCACTTAATGTGGTGACTTTTTAATCTTCCTTATCTAATGTCTCCAGTTCTCTTCGTGTGTTGAACTCTTGACAGTGAGGGGTTAAACCAATCTGGAAAAACAGAATTCCTGGTAGTGTAGCTTACCCAAAGAAAAGTTGTGGAATTCATGAACAAAAGTGTTGAATTTAGGAAGCAAAGTCAATTTAGGAGCAAAAGTTTTGGAACTTAGGAAAAGGAAAATGTATTGGAAGTACACTAGCAAAATTATTAAACGCTTTTAAGTAATATTTGATTTAACAGTTACTAGGTATTTTGCTTCTTCTAGAAGGCCTCAAATAGTAATAAATAAGTTACTTTTCAATCAAACTTGAACTAATATCTTCCCTCCTATTTTTTACTTCTGTTTAAGTTTGTTTACCTCTTTCTTTACATGCTTCTGCCTCTCTCTTGCTTATCTTACAATATTCAGGAATATTCCAATAAATTTAATGGAATCAGAAAGGAATTGGCAAGAAAAGAGGTAAGACTGCAGCCTAAGGAGTGTTCATACTTGGATCCATAACTCTCTGAAGCTAAAAGTTAATATTTACCACAATATATAAAGTTGCAAAAGTATTAACCTCTATGCTAGTATTAGAAGAAACTGTCTTCTGAATTTCTAAAAGCAGTACTTGCTTTCAGTAGGAATTCTGATAGGAAAAAAATTATCTGACATGATTAATTATTCATATTCAGTAAGCTTTTGTTAGCTGGTACTGTGTAATTGTTTTCTATTTTTTCGTTTATTGAACAGATGCTCAAGAAGGCTATTAGTAATGTCAGAAGAATGGCTTCTCATCCAACATTACCATATTGTAAGTCAGCTTTGTGTTTCTTTAATTGAAGACTGTGTATTGTAGAATAGCCTAGTAAAAAGGGATCTTTTTTTAAACCGAATGAATATTGTTTTCCTTTATTTTGACCTTGCATGAAGGATAGAATGATAAAGCTGTATCAGTATCTCTAAATAATTTCATATTTCAGTGCCATCTCAATACAGTTCTTAAGTAATTAGTATGTGCGGCTCAATAATGTGTGAATAGCACGGGTTTAAGCTTCATCAGTAACTTGATAATCCTACAGTTATGCTATGTACTGTGGCAGATGCTGTGGCTTTAGCTATTTAGAGGATTGTGTGAGCTGGTGCAAGTCCTGTTAAAATTTTGGAAGAAGTCTTCCTGCTGATGTTATGGAAGGTCAGTTAACTGTTTTCTGTTGCAGATCTGACGGGTGCTCAAGATGGCAGTGTAAGAATGTTTGAATGGGGTCATGCACAGCAAATCACATGTTTTCGGTCTGGTGGCAACTCAAGGGTAACTCGAATGAGGTTCAATTATCAAGGAAATAAGGTAAATGACAGAATGCTTTGTGTTTACCTTATTCTCACAACAGAAAGTTGTAAATTAACTGAAACATCATTTTCTCCAAATTTAAAGGAGCTTCTCTGAATTGCAGGAGATATTTTCTGTGTAACAAATACATGCGTATTTACAATTTATATCTCATTTCAGTTTGGAGTTGTTGATGCTGATGGATATATAAGTTTATATCAAACAAATTGGAAATGTTGCCCACTTACAGGGACCTCACCAAAACCATATTTGGTAAGTGGAAAACCTAAACTTGCTTCCATAAAATTCTGTTGTGCTTTTTTATATTTTTACCTCTTCAGACATGTTAGGACTGGGCAGGGATTGTTCTGATAACCAGTATTAATCAGTTTTTAATAATGCATTGTTGCCATTCTGTAATCTATTTGACAGACAATTTCTCAAATCCCCATCATACCCTTAAAGCTGGAGAGTAGAAAATGCAATGTCATAGATGAAATAACCTTCATGTTCCATAAGAATTATCAGTAGTTATCAGCTGTGAATTAAGCATCAGTAAATCAGGACTGGAAATATACTGACCTGAAAAATCAATAGTTTCAGAAGGCATACATGTAGTCTCATATCCTGTGTTCTTTAAAACGTATTCAAAAGAACACACCTTCCTGTGCAAGTTTAAGCTTTCATATTGACAGAAAATCTGAGTCTTTGTAATTAATGATTTATAAACTGCCATTTTTCAGACCTGGCAATGCCATAATAAAACAGCCAATGACTTTGTTTTCATCAGTTCATCATCTTTGATAGTCACAGCTGGATTGTCTTCTGACAACAGGTAAGAACTTACTAAATATTGCTCTGATAATATATAAAAATGATATGGTGCCATGTTTTCTTCCCCCCCTTCCCATGTCCAGCTTCAGCTTTCTGGTGATTCTCTTATGCAATTTAACAGCAACATTCATACTCCTGCCCTCTTTCTTTTGGGGAACACAATGTTTGCACCCACATTTCCTAAAGGTGCTAAAGGTGATCTTATAGGGAAGCACAAAACCTCTGTTCATGTTCCCTGTGAATGTGTCTTAAAGTTTTTATTGATAGATTTAGGTAGACCTACATAGCTCTTCAGAGAACATTTAAAATAAGTCTGAATTAAGAAATATCAAGAGCAGCTAACATTCAAATGAATTCAGCTACAAAAGCTTGTAATCTCAATATGAATCTGTAAACAGAATAACGAGTAGTAGAAAGATATGTTTAACTATGAAAGTTATTTAGAATCTGCCCAAAAATACTAATTCTATAAGCTTGTTTACAGTGCTTTATCCCTGATACAATTTCCTTGTGGTTCCTATGACTTCATTAAGTATTCAAAATACTTGGTAGCATTACTCACTTAACTAAAACTTTTTTTTTTTTTTCCCATACAGAAATATTTGTCTTTGGGATACTTTGGTTTCCCCCACAAATAGTCTGGTGCATGGTAAGTAAAGTATATCACAGAAAATATTTGATCGGTGTAAAAAATAAAAATAAAAGAGTGGATCTGCACTCATGGCAAAGTTATTGGTGTCTAAGTTATTGGAAGTAATTTTAATACAAACAGTAAAACAACTTTCTTCATCCTGCATTAGTTGTAATCTAAGAAGAGATTCTTGAGAAGTAATACAAGGCTCTATATGAATGGTTTCTTGCCATTTCTTATATCTTTGTACTACAAGCACAATCCCTGAACACCAGAAATCTAATAGCTTCAGTCTTTTTTAAAGATGGAGTGAGTCTTGTTTGTTGTGATTAGCATATTCAGAAGACAATAAACTTTACAAACAGCAGTTTTTAACAGACTTTCTAAGTCTGCATAGATATGCATCCATGTTCAACTCCAGCTTCCTGTAGTTGTCTTTAAGTCAGAGGCTCCGCTCAACACTAATGGTACCGTAAAGACAGCATTGGACGTTTCCAGATCTACCTGGAAAATATGAATGCTTTTTAAGAGCTGTTATGTATTTCATTGCCTTTGTGAAAATTCTGCCCTGAAAAGCCATGGTTATGAAGTTTTCTGAACTTACAGTTCTCTGAAGTTAAGTGCATGAATAAATGCACCAAATTTCTTAGGAAATTGACATTGATTTTTTTTTTTTTTTTAAGGAATATGTTTGACAAACAGTATGCAAACAAGCTTTCATAATCATGTAGTTATTTTCAGAGTGTAATTTTTAAGGATGCTCTTGGTACTGTGTTTCTTCTAAACAGTGCATTTTTGCTTTCAAAGATTGTCCAGTTCTATATCATTTTTATTTTGTGTTATGCCAAATACACTGCACAATGTTTTAAATGCTTTCTGCACATGTAAACAAGAACTGCTTCTGTAAGTATGCTTCTTCAGATGTAATAAATACTTAGGTGGGTTGCACTGATTTTATTACTACTACTTTTTTGCTGTAAGAAAGAACTGAATTTGAATATCTGAAACACAGGTTTAGGCTTAGTCACGTTGTGAACTCCTGGTAAGCTTGACTGCTTAGGCATATTTATATGGTGCATAAAATTTCTAAACATAGCTTAAGAGAAGCCTCTGAATTCTCAAGTACAAATATTATATGTCACATATTAGGATTTATAGCATCTAGTCTCAGACATACTGAATTTTGTTCTGATAAATGTAATCTTTTACTGACTCTACTCATTTGGAGGAGTAAACGTGCCCAAATAAATTTGTAAACTGGGAAACTGAAAACAGTAAGTGGAAATGCTGTCAAAAGATATCTAGCAATTCAGGAGGAAACGTGCCTTGAAATAATAATTGAAGAGTTTGAAAAGGACCTGTTTCTGGTCAAGGCTTAATAGTTTATAGAGATGAGGAGGATATTTTTTTTCCATACATACAGTAACTCCTTCGTTTGTGAGTACTGCAACCTCAGAATGTCTGATACAAGTCTTGGCTTGCATATATGTGGTACTGAATGAAGTTAACAGGTTGTGATCAGTTGCATTACAGCTTCAAAGCCATTGTTTTTACCATCCTGAACTTCAGAAACTGATGGCAAACTAATATTAGTACAATGTGTTTAGTTAAATTACTTTGCTTTGGCTTTCAGCTTTTGTCTGTCATGATAGTGGAGCAACTGTTTTAGCATATGCTCCAAAACATCAGCTGTTAATCTCTGGAGGGAGGAAAGGCTTTACGTGTATAATTGATCTTCGCCAAAAGCAGCAGCAGCAGTTACTCCAAAGCCATGATTCTCAAGTCAAAGCAATTGCTGTTGATCCTACAGAAGAGTATTTTGTCACGGGATCTGCTGAAGGCAACATAAAGGTATTAATGGGGGACAGGGAGCAAAAAGGTGAAGATCATGATATTATGTAAACTTAATAATAATAATAAACCCACAAGGAAAACCCTTCTGCACATAAATGTGGAATGATCAGATGTCACTTTCAGTTCTGAACCCTGACTTTCACATATGCTACTTTTGTTTTGAAATATTGTTCTTACCTCACAGTCCACTTTAGTTAATATTACCTTATTATAGAAAATGAATATTAATATTCTATAACCATGTCATTATGGATTGCTGCATATTTTTTCTCTCAAAATTAGTGTGAGAAAGATCAATACAAAATGTACTCTAGTTCAATTTTTCCATGACTCATCACTAGTGAGCTTTAAGATCCTGGTAATTATTAGTAATTCTTATGGGAGATTGATGTTTTGATGCTTTTTCAGGTATGGAGTCTGTCTACGTTTAATCTTCTGCACACTTTCATCAATGAGCATTCTCGACAGTCTCTCTTCAGAAATATTGGGACAGGAGTCATGCAAATTGAGACAGGACCAGCAAATCACATATTCTCCTGTGGTGCTGATGGAACAGTAAAGATGAGAATCTTGCCTGATAGATTCAGCCCATTTAATGAAGTGTTAAAAAATGATGTGAAATTCATGATGTAATATTTTTTCTCAATACAGTGTGTAACATTTACCTTCTGCCATCCCTGAAAATATTTTTCCTGAAACTAGTCAACAAAGCAGATGTACAATGACAGCTTGTGCCACAAAGATGCTTTTGTTTTTTATTTTATATATTTATTACTTAGATCTTTTAGTCACTTCGGATTCTGATTGTTGCCTAAAATATATACAGGACTCTGAATTATCTGTTTATAATATATTTAAGATGTTTCTGAGGTGGTTTACTCTTCCATTTAGGTAGTTATGTTCCTGCCTGGAGTGTACCATCTGGACAGTCTGTGTTCGACACCTGGCCTTTTTCTGAAAGTAGATTCAGATGGGAACCTTAGATAATGTTATTCTCTCACTGTGGCAACCTTAGATGTATCTCTACTTGTGTAGTTGGCCAACAATAAAAATTTATACCTTTGTGTGAGAAAGAAGCAGTCTATTTTAGTAGATACTCGTACTGTATCAGAAACTGGCCATGCAGACATTAATGTGAGCCACTGTCTGTCTCCATTCCTGGAATCCAGGCTGTTTACCTCCTTAATTCACTCGGTCTCTTTCCTATGATCTAGGGTATGAGAAACTGAAGAATGTTCTGTGACTTGTCTTCTGTTCCATAGCTTGACTCACTGCCATCAGGATGGCAAACTTAGCTTTTAAAAGAGAAATATATTTTTAACCCTAAACACTCCCTTTACAAAAATATGTACATATTAATGCATTATCTTCCTATTAAAATTGCCATGATTATTTATGAAGCTTTAGTCTTGATGAAAAAGTAGTAGTATAGGAAGATACATTAGAATCTCCTCAAAGTATTTATTTGCTTGTCTATAGAGAAAAAAAAAATACTAATTTATTTTTTACCTTTTTTCCAGTAAGACTTTATTTAGCCCAAAGATACTCAGCTCATTCTTAGCACTTAATGTTTTTGTTTGTCTGCTTTTCCTAAGTACTTTACGGAAGTAAAAAACGAAAAAAAAAATAAATCAGCAGAATACTTTAATATGTTCACTCTTTGTACTGTACATTTACATCTGATTTAAAATGAAAGGAAAATATATTGAAAAGCATGTATTGTTTTTTTATTATTTTATTTTATTTTATTTTATTTTATTTTGGCCAAAATATTAAACTACATAACTTAAGTGTTTGACCAAAATATCGAATCTGTATTTTGGTTTATTTTTCCTGGCCTATTTCAGAACTTGAGAGTTTGACGAAGGTTTAATTTGTAAACTAGGTGTAAGGCTAGGTTATTTGAATGCCAGTGGTGTACTTTGTACTAAAAGATATTTTGTGAAATAGAGCACCAAGATAATAAATGTAAAATAAACTTGTCAGATTAGGAACTATGGGGATAAATAAAGCATAGTAGAAGTGAAGGGCTTGTAAAATGAACTTTGTAATGTTCTCAGGATGCTTTTATCTTAAAAATACAACATCATTTAAAAAGATTTTGTAAATTGCATTAAGGTCATTTAAAATGTATATTTCGCAAGCTGCAGTGGAAACACTATGAAGGTTTTTATGCACATCACCTGAATTTTTGAATTGTGCAATAAAAAAGAATGTGAATACTCCACCATGAAAAAACATCGTGACAGCATTTCAAACTGGTACAGCTGTTTGGTGGTTTACTTGTAATTGTTCTTCCGCTACTCTTAGTTATAGATTAAGATCAAAATTGGTATTAAAATAGTTTAAGTACAATGATGGACCAGAAAAGCGACTGATGAGAAACGACATCGCCTTACAGAACAGACTTGCCAACATGTGTCCTGTCTGCTCAGTGATTCTAATAACTGCTGTTCCTATTAAGCAAGGAAGACAATGGGAGTTATCCTCAGCACACTCCTTCAGAGAAGCAATTGAAACCAACCTGGGCTTACAGCTGCTTATATACATGCATTAATTTTATGCAAACCTCTGAACTAACAAAGTTATATTCAGAGAATGTGCGAAACAGTGACAGCATTGTATAATGACATCCTTGATGTTTTGTTCTGAAATACATCTGTGTATCTATTTCATTAGGTTTAATATTTCAATCTCAGTTTATTGTACTGGTAATCACAAAAAACTGTCTTTTCATCTGCAAATCAAGCAGATTTTATGTAGAACATCCCAAGGCATACAGTGTTGTCATTTTTCTGAGTCGAGCTGCACTGTGATTATCCTGGCAAACTTGTGGTTAGACTAGAAGAGTAAGGACTACGAGCAGGCATTTTCAATAATGTTTATAGTTACCATAAGCTACTCTTAAAATAATGTAAAGTCGCTATGTATTTGCCCATACCTTCATAATAGTTCCAGTAAATCTTGCAGAAACTCAACTTTCTAGAATCCCATGTTGCTGCTACTTCCTTTACAAATCAGTTGAATGCGTGTATGATGTTAATTGATGTTTAACAATTTTAAGTCATTCTATTGATAGCTTTCTTGTAATAATGGAATCAAAATGAATTAACTTCTGTTGTAACAAAAACTTTTCAAAGGGACACTCTCAACTTTAGTCATTAAAAAAAAAAAAAAAAAAAAGAGCTTCCAGCTGATGCCTTAATAGCTTCCATTGATTTCTGTCTTTTCAGCAATTAATGCTTTCTCCGTATTGCTATGCAAGTTACTCAAAAGGTTAATATTGGCTGCCTAGGATTCTGTAAGAGGTAGCTGTAATGCAGAAACTAAATTTAAAATTTGCACTTTCCAGTACTTAATCTCCAATAATTCCATGTCCAGACAAAATAACTTGGTTGACAATGTCCCTTTTAAATATCATAGCTTAGTAATTGTGATTTGTGTTAGTCTATGTAGCAATACATGATGCAGCCGGGTTTTCATTCTTGTTGATTCAGTTACCTCAAACAAACAAATTTGTGATACAAGTTCTTCACTGTTACTACAGTAACTTCTGAGAGTTAAACTCTGGCCACCTTTGTACTTTAACTGGCTTGCTGTGTGACTTGTAAAGCAGATAATTCTCAGCTGATGTTACAGAATGTTCATGGAGAAGGATGAAGCGAGTGAAATAGACTTAGATTTTGTACCACGCTGCTATGGCATAAGCTGAGTTTAGGTGTTTTGATGCATTTTAGAAACCTCGCTGCTACTTGCAGGAAATAAACTTTTGGGGATATTCTACATGAGGTACCATTCCCTTCCTTCTAAGAGCACCCATTGTTAGATTAGTTGCAATAGTTATGAAAAACTGCAACCATGATTACAAGAAAATAAGCTTGGAAACTGAATATGTTCTCCAAGATAATTTTTTTCAAATGTTTATTTTTACTAAAAGTAGCAAAACAGCCTCTAATGGCAGGTTCAGCACACTGATTAAATAATTTATATAAATAAAGATACTGATTTAACAAGTTTATTGGTGTTTTATTCCCCCCCAGTTTTAACTGTGAAATCTGTATGCTTTTGATCTTTCCTGTCTGTTTCTGTATCATTTATTGCCTAAGCTTCTAATGCTTTAACTTGGTTTCAGTTAGCTTCCTTTAAAATTCAGCACATTAATTGGCTATCAGCTGCACTGTTTTGTCCTGTTTCTCAGTGACTGATGGTGGTGGTGGTACATTCTGTGATTTTTATTGGTAAAGTTCACTTTTTGTTTTTAAACCCTTAGGATTATAGAATTCAAACCCTGTATCTCAGAGTGTTGTCCAAATACTTATGGAGTAACAACAGCCTTGGGGCTGTAACCACAGCCCTGTTCCATACCCACCACCCTCTGCTGAAGAGCCTTTTCCTAACCTACCCTGCTGACCAGCTCTGCCATCCCCATCCTGTCACTGGAGAGCAGAGGCCACAAGGCCTCCCCTCAGCCTCCTTTGGGCTGAACAAACCAAGGGACCTCAGCAGCTCCTCACACTTCTTGCTCTCTGGACCCTCCCCCATGTTCATAGCCCTTCTCTGGATGCTCTATAACAATTTTATGTCCTTCCTATATTGTTGAAACCAAAACTATCCACAGGAGCTCAAGGTAAGGCTGCACAGCACCAAGCAGGACAGTTCTGTGACAGTTCCTGATGTACCCCAGGGCAGACTGCTGTCAGCCAGAACCCCCAGGTCTCTTTCCATGGGGATACTCTCCAGCTTCCTGTCCCTGTACACAGAGCTGGGGTTTCTCCATTGCAGGTGCACAATCAGGTGCTTTGTCTTGTTAGATTTCACATGGTTGATTATTGCACAGCCCTCTGATTTGTCAAGGCCCTTCTGCCCTGGAGGAAGTCAACAGCTCCTTAGAGTTGTCTGTAAACTTAGTTGGTATTTCAAGTCCTTAATAAAAGCAGGAAAGAAGTAGACCTAAAATGGAGCCCTGCATAACCCCACAAGCAGTTGGCCACTCGCCTGACGTAACCTCACTTGATGTAACCCTTGAGCTAGAGCTGTCCACCAGTTGTCCACGTTATTTTTTTTGCCAAGATATTTTGTCCATGAGCATGCTGTGAGAAGCAGCATCAAAATCTTAACTCCAAAAGGTTTGCATCAGCTGGCTTCCCCTGGTCGACTGGATGGGTAACACTGATGTCAAAGGAGATTAAATTCATTAAATTCACTTCTTTCTTGCTATTCTTGAGAACTGGCACAATGCTTGCTGGATTACATCCACCTTAGGGCCTTAGAAGATTTCCAAGAGCACTGAAAAATAATTGAGATTTTGTTTCCTCTGTGAGTACAATGGAACACATTGCATTCAGCCCCGTAAATTGACGTGCATCCAGCTGGAGCAGCATGTTCTGCATAAGGTGAGGGCTGGCCGTCAGCCAATTATTACCGCAATCGTGATCCTTCAACTCGCAGCTTCAGGAGCATCATGAACCATAACTCGTATTGAACACAGAGATGAACAAGGCATTGAACACTTTGCTTTGTGTTTGCAGCCATCAAGTAACAGTGTTAATCTCTCTCTAGTCCATTTCCTGTTAACGTGTTTTAACAAAAAAAACATTTTGTTGTCCTTCACAATACTGCACAAACTCTCCCTACGGCGCCCAACAGCTTCTCTGTAGTTCCACATCGCCCTGCCTCTCGCAGAGGCCGAACCTTGTGACGTTTTATACTCCGGAGGTACTTAAAAGCGAGCAACTCGTACCACAACCAGTTTCTCACGGTAACTTGCCAACTACTTCCCCGCCCGCGGCTCCCCTCCCGGCCGGGCGGGGCAGAGGCACAAACACCGCCCTTCCTGCTGCTCCCCGCGCCCCACGAGCGGGGCCGTCTCCGCCGCACCCGCACCGCCGCCGCTGTGCCGTTGCCGTCGCTTCTCGCCGCCGCCGCCGCCTCCCGCTCCAGCGCACACAGTAAGTGCCGCCGCCAGGCGGGAGGCGTGGGACGGCGGCGGCCCGGGTGGGAGTGGGACTGGGGGGCAGGCTCGCCTTCCCTCCTTGGCGATGGGGCGGCGGGCCGGAGAGCGCGGTATGGCCTGGGGCGACGGCTGTGGAGCGGGATACAGATGGTTCCGAGCCCAGCGAGGCCGTGCGGAGGGGTTCGGGGCGGAGCGCGCCCCGTCATGTCCCAGACGGAGATGCTGCTGGACGCTGGTAAAATACCACTTCGGGGATGGGTGAGATACCGTTACCGAAAACTGGCTGGTAAAAGTTTCAGCCCTCTTCCCATATACTGAGAAGGCGGACCGTGGTTCTTCGAGCGTCCTTCCAGTGAGGAGCTTTGTTGGTTCTGCTGCTCCGTCTGCCTGCCGAGCCGCCCGGAGCTCCTGGCAGCACAGCTGTGGGGTGGGCAAAACGCCGTCATAGCGTGACGGGAGGGCAGCCAGCTCTTTGAAAGGGTAGATAACAGCAGGACAAGGGGAAATGGCTTTAAGTTGAAGGAGAAAAGATTTAGGTTGGATGTCTGGGGGAAGTTCTTTACAGAGAGAGTGTTGAGGTGCTGGAAGGCTGCCCAGAGAGGTTGTGGATGCCCCATCCATCCCTGGAGGTGTTCAAGGCCAGATTGGATGGGGCCCTGGGCAGCCTGGTCTGGTATTAAATGTGGAGGTTGGTGGCCCTGCCTGTGGCGGGGGGGGGGGGGTTGGAGATTCATGATCCTTGAGGTCCCTTCCAACCCTGGCCATTCTTTCTTCCTTTCCTTGTCACAGTGCTGGCATTGCTGCCATGCATTAATAGTGCAGGATGGTCACTGCATGTGCTTGCAAACCTCGTTTTTATCTTAAATAAACATGTACTGAGTGTTAAACGAACACAATAGATAAGCTTTCTATTGTCTTGTTTAAAGAATGAGAATGAAGAGAAAAACCCTCAGCTCAGATACCCCAAGAAGCTGTTCTTTGCTTCTTCCCAGGGATCTGTTTCCGAGCTATGGGAAGCACTGTCTGTCAGATAACATACATAAACGTGTGTTGGGACCAGGTAGGAAACCAAGTCCAGAGTGAAAGCATTCCTTGGTAGAAGGAGGACTGAGGCCTTTCTTTGGGAGGCAAAGCTGGGGGAACTGGGAAGATGAGTGGAAGTGGGAAGAAGGAAGTTGAATGTTGAATATTCTTGTTCATTTGTATAACATTTGTATCACTAGAATAGAAGTTAAACGGCAGGTCTTTAGAGGAGCAGTAACTGCATAGGCTTGAAATGGAAGTTGCTTCCGGTTTGCCTTGGCAAAAGGAAGCTGCTTGCTTCCATTGAATAGCAACCAGCATCATCTGACTGCAGCTATAGGCATCAGCACACCATGTGGCTTTGTTGGCCTGTTCTGAGTTATCTTTGAATTCTTGGTGCTGGGTGAGGAAATGGTTGCTGCTTTGAACAACCGAGCACAGAATCAAGTGGTTGAGGGGCCCCAGCCTCGGTCATCTTCTTGTTAGGCCAACATGATGTGTCTGATATCTCACAGTCCTTAAGCACGTAACGTGGCCCTGCCTGATATTTTTATACAATTGACAGAAGCACCAAATAACAAATGATAATACTTAAATGGTATCTGAATAATAACAGCTACAGCTTTATGATGATTTTCTTCTAAATAGCTTGTATTTACTCTTAAGTTTACCTCTCAATAGCTTTCCCTAGAATTTCCCTTGGGTTATTTTAAGTTGTTCTTTCACTGAGACAGATCCAGAAAAAGGTATTTAAGGGGATTTTGTCAAAGTTGCTCAATGATATTTGTGGTGGTTTAGAATTGGGTATATTCAGCTGCATTACCTGCTTCATCTAGATGGCTGGATGTATTGTTTTCAGTAGTTGAATACTTTCTATCTGCTTCTGCCTGGTTAAGTTGATTTTATTATAGCTTTGTGTATCACAGAGATGAAATACAAGGCACTTGGACAGTTGTTCCTTCCCTCCCTTTTTTCTTGCTGTTTTTTGTATTTCCCTTGTCTAGTTGGGCTATTCAAACGAATTTATTTTCATCTACCCCAAGTGACAAATTTATCATCCTTTCCTTAGTTAGGTTTTGGTTATCAGGTTGATCAGATCACAGGGAAAATGCACAGCATAGATCCGAACAGGCTGTGGTGATATCATTTCAGCCATGCAGCGTAGATTAATAAATTCTAATACTTCCATCTCTCTTTTGGAAGTTCCATTTTGAAAATTTTGTGCTCTAGAAGCTGGAGAGTAACACAGGGACTTTGTTAAGATTGTGTTCTCTTGGCTTTTCTTTCTGTTCTTGCAGCGTTTCTCAACTGTGATGCAGCAGAAAGTCCAGTCCTCTATTTCAGGCTGGCTTTGCAATCAAAGCAAGTGAGCATGTCTTCATATTAGTTATGGTTTGCTTATTTACCCTCGCCTCCAGCATTCTCTGATCACAGGACCCAAGGAGCCTTCTCTATGGTTGCCTACAAATTAGTGCTCACACCAGCACTTCTTTTGTAGCTTGGCTTAATCGAAGATCTCATTTTATTCCCAGCGATTGGGCTGACTATTTGTAAGCCTTCAGAATATTTCACTTTGAAGCCTAGTTTCTACAATAGGATCAACAAAACTTGGAACTCTTTTGACTTGCTTGAATAGTAATGACTTTGACCGCATGAAATATGTGGTATGCATTTTAAAACTCAGTGCTTTCTTCTTGCTCATGGAAGAACTCAGTGGGGATTGCAGTAGTTCTTTCCCAAGGAGGTGAGGTTGGTGTGCTGGCTGTTCCTGGGATTCCTGTTAAGTGCTGGCTGAGAGTTTTGCAGCCATCCATTTGACGTGTGTGTGACTAGGGTCTGGCTGTGTCCCTTCACAGCAACATATTTGGTTTGTTTGGTGTCCAGTTCTGATGCCCCAGAATCTAGAAGAAGGTGCTGGAAATGGTGTTTGTGAATTTGATACTTAACACCTGCATCAGTAGCAGAGTTCTTACAGCGTGGCAATTTGAAATCATCTAATTATTTGAAATTATCTATTTCAAGGAAATACCTTTTTTTTTTTTTTTCCACCTTCAGTGAAAGGCTTTGGTGTAACTTTATTTTTGCTTCTGCTTTGATAGCTGAGTGCTGTGGGAGTGCCTGAATGCTGTGCCTGCTCAAATGGGCTGATCTTGAGAGATCAATTCAGGAAATAGGAGAATGAAGCAAAAGAAGAGTGGCTGCTGTTCTGTAGTTCATGATTTTCACACTTTCTTTCTTTTAGTATCTTTATTTGATATTTATACTTCAGCTCCTTGCTAATGAAATATTTCAATAGAAACGATGAGGTTTGTCCTATGTATTGCATGGTCTGCAGAAGCTGCTGAGGCCCAGATTTATTCAGAATTGTCTGTACTAAATCATTGAGCTGAAGGAAAGCAAATAGATCTGCTCAGTGCTTTTCCTCTGTGCAGGAAATATGTGGAAAATGATGGAATACATTACTGAGGGTGCTGAGAGGTGGAGAAGCAGCCCTGAGAGAGCATACCTGCACAGCAGGATTGAGGAAATCTTTTGAACTTGAAAGCTGAATACAAATGCCAATGGAGTTCTGGAAATTAAAAAACAATAAATAAAAAAACAAAACATACTTCAGGTGGCCAGAACTGTTCTCTGTCACATCTCTGTTGGACGGAGGTGTTACTGAGCACTCCAGATATCAGTGCATCACTGCTCTCATGCAGTCCTACAAGAAACAAATTCTACCTTTGTGGTGCTCCAGCCATAACTCATTGCTGTCACTGCTGGGTGGATGAGGGGGGGGGAGGGGGGGGGAAGTCTTTTTTCTTAGGAGTATTGGCACAGAAAATGTCAGCCTTTGTACTGGGACTTGGCTGCCAAAGTGAAGAGTGTGTCTGGATTCATAACCGTTGGTGGGATTTCACTTTCTGTTAGGCTGCAGCACCTTTGCTCCTCTAAATGGCCCATTATGTAGCAGAAAGCCTGTTCCCTGTCGACGTAAACAGCAGCATGGTCCTAAAATGTAATTCAGCTTTTCTGATTGTATCCACAGTGAATAACAGCTGCTTCACTTGCTGAAAGTAGCATAGGCTTGGTCTTAGTTATGGTATTACTAGCACTTCTGACTGCTCTGCCATTTTGGAAGCATGTGGTGATGGTGTTTGTGTCATCTGAGGCTTAATTATTAGAAGATATTAAGATATGATTAGAAGATAGAAAGTAGAAGCAAACCATATGGAGAGGAGAGGAAAAACATAAATAGAGGATGAAGTGTGAGAGACAAAGCAGAGCTTATGTCAGGAGTCTGCTTAGCTATTGAATGGCCACAAGTAAAGTTAGAACAGGCAGTCAGTACCTTTGGCTCTGTAATTATGGCTGTTAATACAGTGAGATATGCAATAACATGGCTCAGCAGCTTTTTTTCTGCCTGTGCTAGCCTTGAAATACTGCTTTGTTTGTGTGACTAAGGCTGTCATCTAATATTTCAGCTTGTGATACAAACTGACTCCCATGCATCTGAGATGAAGGACAGATCTGCATGGGCAGGATGACAAGTTAAAGATTTCGCTCTTGATTTTCTTTCCATCCCTCATGCTTTTCAGAAGTTAGTAGAAGCAATTACTTAAGACATGTGCAGTTCTTCTGAAGTGTTCTCTCCTGATGAACTCACAGGTGGATTCAGGATGAGTATAACAAATTAGCATTGTAATTTTCAACGTATCTGAAAATAGAATCAGAAGACATCTGAGTTGGCACAGCCTGCAGGGATCATTGTGTCTAAATCCTGACTACACACAGGACCACAGAAAAACCAAACTGTACGTCTGAGAGTGCTGGCCAAGTCACATTGTGGTGAGTTTCAGGATTGTGTAAACACACTGTATTTCCCTTTGTTTGACTTCTGTTTTTTTCTATCACTGAGTAGCATTTAATATTAATAATGGAATGGATAAATGACAGAATCCTTTAGCATTCCATATGATGAAATCATATAATGGAGTGGATTTGTCTAATAAAGGTGTATATGATACTTCTGTATTTCCATGAGCTTCTTATTTCCTACCATAGGTAAATTTACTTCATGCTTTTAGGTACACTGACTTAATTTATTATCCATTAAAATGTTCTCTGTAGTACTTTAATGTATTAAATTGGCTTCATGTTAAAAAAAAAACAAAAACTTTGAATCCTTTTTTGGTTGAAACTTTGAAGATTTATTAAAAGAGACATGTAACATTGGATAGCAGCTGACAATGCAGGTAATCACTGAATCACAGGATAGCTTGGATTGGAAAAGTACCTAAAGCCTATTCATTTTCAGCCCCCCAGCAGTTCAGGCTGCCCAGGGCCCATCCAGCCTGTCCTGCAGCACCTCCAGAAATGGCGCACCCACAGCTCTGAGCAGCTGTGCCAGGACCCTCTGAGTAAAGAATTTTCTGCTAACATCTAATCTGAATCTCTTCTCTTTTAGTTTGAAACCATTCCCCCATATCCCAATTTTCAAACTGCTGAGAAATTTCTGTAAAACAAGCTGTGAATTTGCATTGTGCTGATCTGCAGAGCACTGTGCTGATCAGGGGAAAAGAAAGCATGCTGATTGCCACTAAATGCTTTCATGTAGTTTTCCCAACAGTATTTGATGTGTGAGCCATCATCAGTGTGGAGCTGGATAGCTGTGAGCTGCTCAAAACGCCAGGAAGGTGACTGGGAAGAGATGAGGAATGCTGGTGGTGAGCTCAGTGATAAGTGCCAAAGTGCTGTGCGTACTTCTGTTGTTTATTCCTGTGAGGTATTCTTTAATTTCACTGGGCTGGTTAGGAGAGAGCATGGGCAAGCTGGAATTTTTGTGAAAATGTCTTTAGAAAACATTCTAGGTGATGTTAGAATATGAAGAACACAGGATCTGATTCTTACCATTAACTGCAATTTGAACAGAACTGCCCATCTGATCTGGCATCTCTAAAACTTCATTAAGTTTACTGAGACTTCTAATGGGCTTTGTGCAAATTATTTTTTCTCCTTTTTCTTTTTAAGAAGTTCTACAGTATTTGAACATCGTAGTTTGTAATTGCTTGTTTAAAATTTAAAAGCTGCACACACATACATGTTCAGTGACACTTCTGCTGAGGATCCTGCTTGATGAGAACTATGCAGTTCTGTTCATCAAGCCAGGCTTTGGGTTTGGGTCATTGTAGTGTAAGGTATTTTGAAAGTCTTTTTGAGTGTTTGAGTTCAGCTCAGAGGAGGTGTGACGCAACATATCTATAACATCTGTAAGAACATGAGACCTAAAACCAGAGTGTCACTGCTGTGGTGTACACAGGAAATTGTGTCATAAAAACAACCCTTTTTTTGCTCAAGCCCCAAGTATCTCGGTGACTGACTTTGCGTATCATTACAGTAGACTTTGAAATTTAAGTATAAAGTGATAATAAAACAGTACTACCATAGAGCTATCATAAAGCAGAGCTGTATTATCATAAAATCACAGGGCCTTCCCTCAGACAGTCTGAAGCAGCCCAGCTCCCTCAGCCTTCCTTCATAGGAGGGACACTGCAGTATAACACAGGATTGTACCTCCTGCATTCAGGTGGATCATGAAGTACAGATCTTCAAAGATCATACTGTACAGCTGAGGGGCATAAGAACTTTTTCAGTGTCTGCTGCACAGATGGCATGAAGAATGGTGAGACCACTGCTTGGTTTCCTCTCCTCACATAAATTCGTCTGTAGTTCCCTCAAGAGCAGCACTATTTTGCCTGGCTAATTTGGAGGCAATTTGTTAAGGTGTTTAATGTCTCTGAAAGATACTAATGCAAATAGCATGCTTACAGCTTCATTATACCTTACTGTATTGTAATTAGGAATTTCGGACTGTGAAGTGAATGCCTCTTGCTGAAATCTGCATGTCCAGCGGTCAGGAACCTTCACAGTCAGTGCTGGGGAAATGTAAGTGCACTGGATAACACTCATTTCACTATGAATCCATTTGATTAAAAGAAAGCAATAGGAGAGCAATGTATTTCTCCAAAAATATACATACAGAGCCCTGCTAGAGCCTGCTAGAATTTTAAGTTAAAAAGCAAACTGTGACATTATCACTTCTATTCTCTATGTACGGCTGCAGATCATCTTTGGCTTGGTTCTGTCCCCAGTCCCCATCACCTGAGTTTGTCATGGCAGTCCTTTGGAAGCAGGGTGAAGATTGAGTCACAGAAATAGGTCTGCTTGAGGAGCGTATTGCTCTGCAGTATGAGTGTGAGGATGTTCAGATACCTGGCTGGTAAATCTGTTGCTACGTATGTCACAACAGCATTGTTGTAGATGAAGAACTTCTCAGACCTGCCTGTGCAAAAGTCATTTCCCAAGTATGCCCCGTCTGAGAGCCAGAGCATGCCTTCTGTCTGGTGACAGGTAGAAGCAGCTCTTGTTAGGAGAAACTGCAGATACTGTGACTGCACCCTGGAAAGGAAGAAAAAGATCTTGTTTTGTTTCAGCCCTGTGTGTGTACATTACATGTTTACTCTGAACTCTCAGTTTTGCAGTTCCTTTTGTTTCTGCACAGGACTTGTACAAAACTTTACTTTTCCATGCTCTTCTTATCCACAAAATCCCTGAATGCAAGAGGAAAGCAGCCCAAGAGGACCCAGGAATCATCGCAGAAGGAAAATGTCTCAGCTTTGAGCACAGTGAATCTATTGACAGCAGGGGTGTGTGGGATGTGTGATGCTGGAGGCTGTATAGCTGGTTGTGTGTTGCAGGGTGAGTGCCTTTATGAATGTCGAAGTGGAGACTGTCTTGAGCAGATCTACACCAAGCTGGCGAGAGAAAACACTCTGTGAAATGTTAAGCTTGTTTTAAGCAATGTAAATGAAAGAATTCAAGAGTTTCTACTTGGAAAGCTTCCTTCTGCACTGCTAGGTAGAAGTACATGATTTCTGATGTGTCTTGCAGTCATTAGATGAGGAGCTTTCAGAAACAGTGTTTGATTGAGGGTGCAGTTTGAAACTGTTTTCTCACGTAACACACAATCACCTTGAAGAGTGGTTTAAAACATAATACATGTGAAGCCGTAATGTAATAGGCAGATAAATTCTCGGACAAGTTAATTTATTACTTGTTTATTGATTTGATTCATTAAGTGAAATCTGCTTTAAGATTTTCATTTCACCACAAGATTCACATCTCCCGATGTTAGCAGAATGCCAATTCCTTGTTAGTTTCTTTGCATTTTCATCCTCTAGTCTTCATTTGTTTTTTCCTATGGTGTAACTTCATCCCTGAATTTTCTTGGAAAAATGCCTACATTAGAGATAATTGAAGCAATCTGTGATTGTAATTCTTTTTTCTTGACTCTGTGCTCCCGATTTTATCCTAGTTTAAGAAAGACCCCTCAGTTTCATCAGCGTTCTTAAGTATCCTTATTTATAAGTTAATGTCAGTTTGGCATATTTCCAATATATCTAAAAACAGATTGTTAACTCCACAATTGTTAAGTCCCTTATTTTCAGGAACAGTGCCAACTGGTACTGTACAGATGGTGTGTTGTTTCCACAGCACATGTGTCCAGCCCTTGGTCCACAGGCTATGTGCAACCACACATCATCATAAACTTTCAACAATGCTGTGTGATTTTAGTGATGTTTTCTCTAAGAGCCAGCTGTGTTTGCAGCAATGGAATGCAGTGCAGGGGAGGGCGCATTGCAGTGCTAACTCATGCCTGCTGCACACACTCAGTCAAACTGAATCTTGTATTACATATGACATACACTTGTGCCTCTTGGCAAGTAAAACACAGCGATTGCTGACTACAACATGTATTCTATATGCAGCCCCAGACAATTCCTTTTCACCTGATGTGGCCCAGGTGAGCTAAAAGGCTAGATGCCCTTGTTCTGCAGATCAAAACAGCTGGAGCTTTCTGTTTAAGTTGTGTTCATTGCTTCTTTACCGTGATGGAGAAAATGCAAAGCAGTTATCTTACATTTTCCAAGTTCCCATGCTCTGCTCCCTTATATTACCTTGCATGAACGTGAACATGTTTGCAGTTCCTTTCTCTTCCCTTAATCTTTGCAGCTCACATTTTACAAGACAATAGCTCGTTCTCACAAAAAGGAGAAGCATGAAAATCATAAGCCACTCTGCTTTAAAACTTGCCAGTCTGTATGGCTTTTTGGGCTTGGGCTGAGCAGGAAGCTGCTGCAGCAGGGGTACCCCATCCGGTGCGAATACCTCTGCCCTTATCAACCACGGAGCTCAGAGCCTTCAGTGTTGTCAGACTTGCTTGAGCAATGTGTGTAGGTTGAGAACTTGTTTTTCAGAGCTCAAATTATGGAAACCTGTAACCCTGCTGCCAAGTTACTTAAGTAGCCTAGAACAAGGTTCTGTCAGTAATTCAGAATAGCATCTAAATACCTCCTGTTAATTTCAACATCTGATGCAGGATAACCATGCTAGCCAGCTAATAAATAAATCTTACATAGAGTTCTTCAGATAAACATCAGTTTTGGTTCAGATGCATCAAGCTTTGCTAACTTAAGCTGGCAGTAAAGATTAGTTACAACACATTCCAGGAAGTGCCAGTATTTGCTCTTGCAAAATATTTAGTGTGTGTGTTGTAGGGGCTGTAGAAGCAGCACATCCCCGGGTGAATGCTGTTGTGTTCCTTACTGGAGAGCATGGAGCCAGGAATCTAAGCTGTTAAGAAACTGCTTCAGCCCATGCATATTAATACTGGTAGGAGATTTCTCTGGCAAGAACTGAAACCAGCTCTCCTGTTGCAGTCATTTTCTTCCATTGTTTTTCGAATTGAAACGATAAAAAAGGTGACTTCTCAAGCTTTTTTCCTGAAGGAAGAACTTCGACTTAAGTAATTTGAACTTTGTTAAAATAATTTAAATATTGCAAAAGTAGAAAGGTCTCTGTGACTTTACAAAAATAATGATTTTTTTAATAGGAAGGGAAGTTTAAGGAAATTTAATGTAAAGAGTGGCTTTCATATTCACAAGTGAATATGAGTAAGAATCAAACTAATGATGGGCAGTTTTGTAGGTTCAACTGCCTGTGCAATTTTTTTTAAGTGTATGTTTATATTCTGAACAGTGAATTCTGTCCACTTTGTTCACATACAGTTGATTTTAATGTTTTATCACCAGGCAGCTTGGAATGCATGCCAAATAATTTTTGCTAATGTTTATGCTGTTAACTTGAGGTAAGCTGATATGCTAGAAATTTTGCTTTTAATAATTGACTCACACTGTAATAATTTTTGTAAGATTTATAAGGAAGGAGTGTTTTGCTTATGTCCTAGTCCTGCATACTTAAGCTTCTGTACACAGATACATACTTGTGTCCATTTCTGGTAATGTCACTAGATTGGTGGTGACTGTTTTCTAAGAACAGGGGAGGTGGTTTCACAAAATCACAGAATGGCCAGGGTTGGAAGGGACCTCAAGGATCATGAATCTCCAACCCCCCCCCCCCCCGCCACAGGCAGGGCCACCAACCTCCACATTTAATACCAGACCAGGCTGCCTAGGGCCCCATCCAATCTGGCCTTGAACACCTCCAGGGATGGATGGGGCATCCACAACCTCTCTGGGCAGCCTGTTCCAGCACCTCCTCACCACTCTCTCTGTAAAGAACTTCCCCCAGACATCCAACCTAAATCTTTTCTCCTTCAACTTAAAGCCATTTCCCCTTGTCCTGCTGTTATCTACCCTTTCAAAGAGTTGAGTTAGAAGACGGCAGTGTGTGTCTTTTCTGTACGGAGATGCCTGTATAATCAGGCTGTGAAGAATTAGGTATGATGTAGGAAGATATGGCAGTGTATTGGTAGCTGTGGTTGTGGGCTGAATAATTGGAGGAAATATTGTGATGTGAAGTAATAAAGTTTCAATTTCGTGGATGCTCTTTTCAACCTGCTTCCAAGAAGGCAAATGACTAAAACAGTTTTTTGACCTATGTGATCTGTAATTCATTAAAAGGATTGTGATCTTTGCTTACCACTGGGATACAAAATTAAAAAACAAGGCTTTGTAAACCTGCACTGTTCATCCCTTTTGTTCTTTTTAGTAGAAGAACTCAAGTTGTGGTTCACTCTTTACCCACATACCAGGTACCTGTGTCATCCTTTGTATGCACGTAAGAGCCTGTTCATCCCACAGGTGTTCTGTTATCTTTGAGTGATAGCACTTACAGGTTGATTTCTCAAGATCCAGCAACACAGACTCTTTTCCTTTTGTTTCCAGTTAGTGATATCCTCTCTTTGCTGAGGGATTTAGCTGGTAAGCACTGATTTCACACACGTCTTTGGCAACCAAGAATGCCATTCAGTCCTGCTCCCATGCTCCTATCGCTTCCTTCTTTGTGTCAGCAGAAACATTCTTCTTCGTCAAACTGAGGAGCTTGATCAGGAGGTGATTAGTCTTTCCTGTTAGTTCCCTTTGCTATTTTCCTGTTTTTCTAACTTAATGTGTAGTTCATGCAGCTGTATATCTGTATCATCTACATCCATGCATAAAATTTGTTTATTTATTTTAGGAACTGATGCATAGCATTTGGATTCTGAAATCTTAGGAGAGCTGTTTGATTCTGTTTAAGCCAGTTTTAAAAGCCATGTTGTTGTAATGGTTTTTATTTGAATGCAATTCAGCCTTATTCCTGAAATGCAAATTGAAGTACTGAGAAAAAGGCTGCCTTTGAGGAATGCTGGTGGTCATAAAGTGCACTGTTTGCTGTGGTATTTGACGTTTGTCAGTGCAACTTTCCATATCAAAGTGACAGAGCTGCCTTGGAATTCAGGGAACTCAACCCAGGAATGACTACTAGAGGTGCATTAAGTAAAGGATGGTGGCACTGAGATTTCTTCATTAATCTTAGCCTATCTTGGCTATTTCCAGTGCTTGTATCTTTACTCTTACAAATTTTCATCTGCAAAGGCAGAACTACATACCACTATGAATATAAGAAGGGCCAAAATAGCATCTGCAATCTATGTGTGCAAATTGTGTTTTGCATGAGCTCTTTGTACAAACATCTCAGTAAGTAGAAGTGTGGATGACATCCGTATGAGTCAGAGTGCAAGGAGAGGTTTTAAAATACACTTCTCTAGCAGTTAATTGTTTCTGTGTACCTTTGCAATGCAAATGACAAGTCAGTGCATGTGAAGGAAGCCCTGGGATATTTTAAATATTTGAAATGTCAACTAAAGGAATGTGAGCAGTTCCTATTTAGCCTTGATTGGCAGTTTTTTTTTTTTTTAATCAAATTCGAAAGTTAAAAGGATATTTTTACTTAAACGAGTTAGACTGAACTGTGAATCAGCTGCTGCACTTCTTATTACATTCTTTCTATAAGAGCCATAGTACAGAGGGTCACCTGAAACAGAATTAGTTGTGACAAAAATGCTAGAACAAGTTAAGACAATACACAGAAGCCACGATGCTTTGACTCACTTTCCTAATAACAATTGTATTTAATTATCATCAGAGGTGGAGGCTGGAAGCTTGGCAGATATGGTTGCCTGCTTGTACTGTCCAGGATTTTTTGCGACTTGGAGAGATGGCTGAAATTTACGTTGTTGGATTTGTAACATGTCTGTCCTGAGTAGGCTTAGATGTGAGCTGAGGATAGTTAAAAATAAAGAAGTAGGATTGCAACTGCACACACAGCTGTAGCATGCATGTCTAAACCATGTAATCCATGATTAAAAATTCAGTTTTCTAATCACCAGTACTGTTGAGTGAAAGAGAAACTAGAAGGTGACTAATGTAATTGGTGAAATACAGAACAAGAAGAGATTAATCTATGCTATTTCTCATTGTACTCCAAAGATTCATGCTGTCAGTTTCCTTATATATCACTATTCATGTAAAATCAAATTGTTGTGGTTGTTTAAGTATTCTGGTTTTCCCATGGTTTTGTTTTCCTCAGTTTTTGAGAACAGTTATCTGGCAGCACATGATATTGTGCTGAAGGATTTCTTCCTTCATTCCATGAACTTAAATTTTCATATAACCTGATCTTCCCCACCCCAAACTCAGTCAAAAATAAAAATGAAGATGTATACCCTAGGGAGACAGCAGATGCTGAAAAGAAACAAGCCTTATGGGTTAAGATAAGAGAAGTTTAATAAGTGAAGGAGAGGAAAAAAAAGACTGGTGCTCATCCAGAACTGATGCTTTTGAAAAACTTTCCTGCCACCCCCATTTCACTGCGGAACGCAGAATTAGGTGAGCTGTAATGTCCCTTTGGGCAGCTGTCCCTTGCCTGTGGGACAGAAATACCCTGCAGCTTTGCAGGCCCTACTCAGCCACAGCCAAAATGTGCTTTTGGTATCACAAATCCAGAATGCAGCACCACTGGGGCTTTCCTTGAAGATTCACTTCATCACAGTCAGGCACAGTGCACTTCTATTGACTCACCTGTAAGGCTACAAAAAGGGTAAATCTGAACTAACTTTGTTCACAAATTTGTTCTGAAAATCCAGATATTCTGCTCATGCTAAAAGCAGCGCTATATTAGGCAAACATTTTAACTCCCAAATTGAGGACTAAATTTTAATGCCCGAAGTGGTATTTCTGAGAGCTATGTCATTCCTCGTGAACTCAAACATCCCATCTGAAGCCTCATTAAATTAAAATAAGCTGCTGTGACTGAAATGTCTGAATTCTCTTATCAGTTGTACTTAATGTTTTCTTGCTCAATCGTTGTTGGTTCTTGAGTTTTGGAGATTTGGAGCAAGGTTGGCTTTTTTTTCTTACTCTCTTCCTCTGGTTCAGACTCCTCTGTTAAATATTCAGCACTTCCCATATCTCTAAATTTATTGATGAGTCTGTGGTTAAACTTTCCAACACAGCTTCTGCTAGGAACATGAGCTGTTCACCTTCCATTGCATGCTGCACTGTGCTATTCAGTGTACAGCAGCAACTGAAACCTGTTATTGTCATAAGGAAAATGGACCAAAAAAAGAGAGAAATCTGTAACTTACTCAAATGAGAGCTTATTTTTCAATGTGGCATTATGAATTGAGGATGAAATATACATAATTTGATGTGATGTGCTCAGTGGTATAATAGCTATGATGTAAAAGTGCAAGAATAATTTATATCTTCCTTCTAGTAGTGTAAAGTCCTCAATCTTTTCCTGGGTTATGATCTCAAAATTCAAAGAAAATACAAAAATGCAAGTGAAAAAACAACAGGTTTCTGAGTTAGATCTGAAACTTTGGGACTGGGCATCCAATTGACAACGTAAATACTCCAGAAAATAGCTGTTTAGCCTGCGTATTGTTGAGAGGGGTTTAGACCCATTTACATAGGTTGGATGAGTTGGATGAGTTGTAAGCAAATAAGCTGTCCTTAAGTAATATGATGTGTGCCTGGCTTATCTCAAAAGCCCAGATTAGCATGTCCTACAAGATGCATTTTCTAGAGTACGGGCTGCCTCCACAAGTTTTCCATGGATTTATTTATTTAGGGAACAGGTTTTATTGTTTAGTGACCAGGTTCATATTGTGAACAGGTTCTGTTAGGCCAGCACAACTCTGCCTACAGAGATATATGTTTTGGAGTCCTTTGTCTGAGAACTAACTGGAGCGTGGAGCCAGATCTGTAGGAAAGACAATGCTTTACTTGGCTGCCCACCAGAAAGGACGTACAGAAATTGGTCCTTGTTGAATGCAGAGTTCCAGGGCACTCAGGTCTTTGATCAGAGCTGGTACATGATTCTTCACAATCACAAATGATTGCCTAAAGTGAGGAAGTCTTATACATGAAGTATATATGAATCTTGTATATGAAATATAACTATTAGCAAACCTGGGTTTTAAGAATAATTTATGTTTACAGTGACAGAAGCCCCTCATGCATGTGCTTTCCAGCGACTCTAATTTTTTTTTTATCACTTCGCCAAACAGTCCAGTCTGAAATAGCACCTTAACTGGGACATTTCCAGTGCTGTTGCAGTGTGCCTGTTTTCAAATGTGGAGCTAGAGCAAATATCAGTCGCTGCTGCATGGGCAAGAGAAGTGCTGACAAACAGAAGGCTGAGGTGATCAGTGCCTTCTTTGCTTCTGCCTTTATCAGTAGGATGGGCCTTCAAAAAGTCCCAGGCCCTTAGGGCCAGAAGGGAACTCTGGAGCAAGGAAGACATTCCCGTGGTGTCAGAGGACCAGAATCTTTCCCGCATATTCTGAAATACACGGTGGCAAAACTGAGGAAACTTGTAGACAGTCTAGGTGTTTGTCTTCGTACCCTACTGCTATGGAGAGATGAGTAGATGGTGATAGGATAAAGGAGAGTGGTTTTTAACTAAAAGAGGGGAAATTTAGATAAGATGTAGGGGACATTTTTCATGGGAGGGTGGTTCAAAAGTGGAGCATGTGGATGCCCCATCCAGGCTGTGTGGGGCCTTAGCAACATGATCTAGAGGTGCTCTCTTAAATACCTCCAGGGATGGGAATGCCTCTACTTCAGTGGACAGTCCATTCCAGTGTTGGACCATTCTCTCTGTGAATAAACTCTTCCTAATATGCAGTTAACATCCCCTGGTGTAAATTGAAGCTTCTTTGTGCCCTAGTGCTTGTCACCTGAGAAAAGGGACTAACCCTCTCTTTACCACAACCTCCTTTCAGCTAGACATAGGAGTGATGAGGTCTCTCAGCCAGTCTGTGTAACTCTTGTTTTCTCATCTCTCCACCAGCTCTACTGCTCTTCTCTACACACACTTGATAAAACTCAATATCCTTCATGTAATGAGGGGTCCAAAACCAGCAAGTTCTGCGTGCAGATGAACAATCACTTCCTTAGTCATGTTGGCCTATTTCTGATAGGAGAGGATGCTCTTGGCTTCCTTGGCCACTTAGGCACACTCCTGGCTCATGTTTGCTAGCACCTGTTCTGCTGGGCAGCTTTCCAGCCACTCTGCCACGATCCTGTACCACTGCATAAGGTTGCTGTGACCCAGGTCTCAGCATTAAGTTGTGCTGCGTGTTATGCAATTGGACTTGGTCCATCAATTCGCCTGTACAGACAAGATCCCTTGGCAAAGCCTTTCTGTGTCAAGCAATTCAACAATCCTGCCTCAATCATCCACAATGTGGTATTGTCTACTCAATAGCCTTAATGCTATTAAAGGTTGGAACTAGATGACCATTACGGTCCTTTTCAACCCAGGCCATTCTATGATTCTATGACTGCATTATTCTTACAGAAGATTGTTGCATTTTGGATTCTCTGTACAGTAGGCGCAGAGGTCATGGAAGGAAGGTCCTAGAGAACTCCTAGATGTCTGCACTCTGCAGTCTCTGGAAGAAACAGTTCACGCTCTCTTCAGCTGCAAATTGTGCTTGTTTAACATCGTAACTACTCACACCCATCCAGATATTCAGAAAAGGAAGCAGTGCTGTTCTGATGAGATGTTCTTTGCAGAAGGCAAAGATACCTCACGACAGCAGCTTTGAATGTGTGCCAGCAAATTGATGCAGTGCTTCTGTGATTCTGTGGTTGCGTGAGAATTTCAAGTTCTGAAAATGGGAGTCCATGCATTGTGTTGGAGAGCTGTCCATCCAGATTTGGGTGACATGGAACTCAGTCTCTCCAGCACAGAAGCCCTCCTGGCTAATTCAGGCATGGCATTTCTGTACCATTTTGCACCAGAACTTTAGTACAAGGGTCTCCAGCATTTTTCCACTGAGTCAACAGCTGTTTTGCTTCACTGTTGACAGTAAAAACTGCATCACATGAACAAAGACAGGAGATCTTAATCCTGTGCAACAAAGTCATTGACCTTTGGGCAGTTAGAAGATAACTGAGTTTTGTTACAGGATCTGGGCTAGTAGCAAGAGATCCAGAAGAAAGGTTTAAAACATCTCATTTTGGAATAAGAAATTCTTAACGGTTGCCTTTATTTTTAGTTTAAGAAGTGATGCCTTTTTTGTTGTTTCCAAGCCTATTCAATCTGGGAATCACAACTGGATTCCTTCTCAGTCCCCCAGTAAGGGGTGTGCCTTTCTTGCAAGCATTTCTGTCTCTTCAGAAATGCCCAGGGAGGAACTCTTGGAGTGCTGTGACATCTTTCATTCCTGATTATTTTCCTTTTTGATTCCTGGACTGTTTCTTCCTCATAAACACTTGGGTTTCTTAGCCCCACAGGATGCATTATAAGTTTTAAATTCAGTATAACTTTATGCAAAGGATACTCCATGTCTTCCTGTCAGGCCTCACTTTTTATCCTTGGTGTCTCCTGGAGGCAGATGGAGATATTCTGTTGCCCAGGAGCCTTTCCTGTCTGTAGCCATGGTGCCCTGCTGTTCTGAAAAAAAAGGAGGGTAAGTATGAATAAACATGCTTTTGAGGGAGCTTTGTAGGATGTTTCTTAGTCACTGGAGGTTATTTTAGATGCGTTGTCTGTGCTCACATTAGTTGTCTCCTGTCTTTCTTCCTCAATTTGGTCATCTGGTTTTGAGATTCAAAGATTATGAAGAAATGAAGAATGTGACAGTGTGCTCCTGGAGGGAGGAGAAAGGAGCAAACCCTCTCTGCCAGCAGCTCAAGTCGTGCTCAGGCGTAATGTAAGCAGACAGAATGTCTTAGAGCTAAGTCCCTGCTGATGTGCAGATGTAGGAATATTGCACAGCTGGATTTGGAGAGCATGATGGTTGGTAAATGAAGTGAGCATGTTTTAGGAATATTTCTGAGATGTGTACCATATATTTGGGTGCATAATATTGCTGTCTTAGTTTATAGTAAGCTGTGATTTACACAAATCAGAATGATAGCACAGACTTGTAGACGCAGTATATATCCCATGAGTGTTAACATGCAAAACAAAGCACTGGCCTAAAATACCTTCCTTAGTTTTCATATTCAAATTAGTTCCCACTGACTTTTTAATTACTGAAATGCATGTGCAAATAGAAATGCATGTTTAATTTTTGAGGGACTATCAAATATCACAGATATTTGATAGCAATTAAGAGGAGCCTTACAGGTGTCTTCACAGATGCTGCTGACTGTTGATATTTTTTTTTATTTTTTATATTTATATTAACCCTCTCTTTGTGGAGGCTTATCAGACACTTTGATCAACAGACAGGCTCCAGTTCAGTGCAGAAATAGATATTATTTATTTGTTGGGCAAGGGCAGTTCTCCTCAGATACAGAAGATATGGCCACATTTATCTTGTTTAGTCAAAATAACTTTATGTCTTGTTTGAGTTTTAGTATAAAACACCAGTGAAACATTAACTTGCCAATTTTAGAGCTTATATTTATAGTTTCCAGAGATTACGGTGTTATTACAGTGTTATTACCATGTGGGACCTGTTCTGGGTGAGTCTGGTTTCACTCCTGAGGAGTTTGCTATGGAATGTTGGGAGAGGAGGGGAGAGCACTGCTTTCTGTCTCACCAGGAGACCTCAGCATGCAGTTATGTTCAGACATCAGGAGCCCTGAAGAGAGCTAGACAACTTCTGTGGGATACACAGCCACTAGCTGGTTGGTAAGGGTTTGCCTGAGCATCAGCAGAAGAAGCTGATGTTTAGGAGGTCCCAGTTGCCCTCTGGAGTGAGCCATCCTACTTCAAATGGAGACACAGTGCCTCTTCCACTCCAGATGAGTGACCTGGGGCTTTTGCCTCTGAAGCACTGGTATGCAACATATGGATGTGCTAGCATGTTTGTTCAGACTAGGTATCAGCTGTGGTTTTTTATGCTTAGGATAAGAGCAGCTTCAAGCTGTTAACAAATTCTTGTTTAATCCATAGTTGGAGCTGAGTATCTCAAACTTAGTTCATTTCTGATTTCATTTAGGAACATTTAGTGAAAAGCCTCAGACTGCACTGAGCTGGAGGTCAGGTTATGAGCAAAAACCTCTGGTCATCAAAACCATCACTTTATGTAGTTTCAGAGTTTTGCATTAACATCATTAACTGTGAGCTGTGTATCTGCAGCTCTGCAAAAAATTAAGCTGTGTTTTTAACACAAGAAAGAGGTAGTTTGTAGTACTTTTTGAAAGGTAAATATTTGTAGATACCATATGTCAAAGAATCTGGTAAGACAAATGGATAATTGGTGCCCTACAAGTGTTGGTTTGTTTTTTTGTTTGTTTGTTTGTTTTTCCATAGAACTGTTGTGGTCTGATCATGCAGAGGGATATTGACATGTGCCATCCTCATCGCTTATGTGTATGCATCCCTCTTAAAGGCCATAAAAATAAGAGAACACATCCCCTTTGCACCATAAGCAAAGCAGTATTGTTTGTCACAGTATCACAGAACACTCATTTTGATCAACAGTATTTTTTAAACAACATTTTCCTCAATGGTACAATGGTATCACATTAAAAAAGGTTTTTGACATTAGACCTTGCCTATTTTAATGCAGTTTCTTCTCACTTCTTATGTGTTCACTATTGAGCATTCATATTTCTTCATTGAAATTAATGCCAAAAATCCCTTATGACAAAGAGGATTGCCTGTATCTTCCTTATAGTCAGGAGGGCTACAACCTTGTAACTATGGATAAGATAGACTTGGCTTTTTTCGCATGCCTGTGATCTTGCCGTGAAATTTTCTCTTCCTCAGAACCTTGATTTATTTTGTTTGATAAACCAATACACAAATAGTATCAGACTTCCAGAACTCTATATGTGAACACTGCTGTAATTAATTTCTGTAGGAATTTTGAAAGGGAAGTAGATTGTGCAGTGGCTGTTGAAGAGGTGTTTTGGGTCAGTCACAAGTTTGAAGGTCGTTTGCAATATAAACTGGGGAGTAAAAACCATAGAGGACTGCTAAGCCACATTCTCAGAGAACATGTAAACTGGATGACTTTAGTATTATGCTGCACAGACATGTTCAGGTAAGATTCTACCAGCTTGTTCCTGATACTAGGAATATGTTTTGTTATGGAGGTGTTGGAATTATCTGTTTTGGAAAGGCATTGTATTATCTTTGAATCAAATATATTTCTAGCCTGGTCTCAGAGTGCTATATTTCACCTCTGCTTTTCTGCTCCTCTGCTGGGCTTGCTACCATTTCTTTCCTGCAATCAACTGCACTGAAATCAAGTAAGCTTCCTTGGGTTCAAAATCCAATCTGAATGGGACAGCTGCATAGCAAAGCGAACATATGAGCTCCTTGATGAAAAGTCGTTTAACTGCTTTCAGTTAATGTGTGTTCTTTTAGTGTCACAGTTGTGGGAAGATAAATATGTCATGTCTGATATTTGATAAGTGGTGAAGATATATTTCTTCAGTTTCACTTGGATGAAAAATTGGTAATTCTACATTTGTTGAAATTACAGATCGGGATGTGGGGGGAAACGATACGAACTTGGACAGCACTATTTAATGTGGCTGAAATGTTTTGATTCGCGCAAATTCATCTTTTTCATGAGAAGTGTGAAAGCATTTGTACATTCATGTAGGATGTAAAGTTTTAAAGCAAAAATGAAGAAAATATGTATTTAATTTTTACTTTTGTTTTTATTTTCTTAGATTCCTGAAATCATGATAGGCAGGTGTTTCTACTCAAGATGGATTAAGCTAGAATATCCTAATTTAGCCTATACTGCATCTGTATGTTAAGTTAGCTTTTTAAAAATGTCAATTTAGTTTTTAATTGTCAAAAAACCACAGAAATAAAACAAATCTAAATAAACAAAAATGAAAAAGTGACTAATTGAGAAAAAGAGATAATGGGGGTGTCCCCCCAGACAATCTGTTTCAGAGCATGCAGAGAAAGGACTACTATTACCTAATGCAAGGTATATCTTATTTTCTCTGTCATTTCAGTTGTTCTTCATTTTCCAAGGACCCTCACCTGAAATGACTGAGACTTTATCTTTCCTTGGAAGGGATACACAGGAAAAGGAGTGTTCAGAATGTTTTGCAGTTTTATTTATATGTGCAGTCTTCATCCATTACATCCCTTGCTTGCGATGGGTAACCTGGTCTGAATTCTGCACAGTAGCATGCTATTTTTTGGCACTGGACTGTGTGTCTTCATCGGATATTAGGGGGGAGCTTTCAAACATAACTATATTGCAGTTGGGAATAACGCAGGCATGTTCAACCTGCGGCCCACAGATGCACCCATCACTCCGCAACAGCCAAACTATCAGTGCACTGTTAACACTGCATCAACAGAAAGCAGGGCATGGAGAGAGCTGACTCAAGCGATGGCACATCACTGTGCATTTTGATACGTCGGCTAAACACAGGGCTCTGAATAGCAAGGAGAATGTAGCCGTGTTTTCTGTTTTCATGTAGGAATTTGAAAATAGAATCATAGAACCATAAAATCCTTAGAGTTGGAAGGACCTTTAAAAGGTTATCTAGGCCAACTCCCCTGCAATGAAACACCCTCACTGTAAAAAGCTTTTTCCTTAAAGACGGGAGATTTAGGTTGGATTTAAGTTTGAAACCATTTCCCTTTATCCTGTCACCACAGACTCTGCTGAAGAGTCTGTCCCCTTGTTTCTTACATTCCCTTTTAGATACTGACAGGCCGCTCTCAGGTCTCCCACAGCCTTCTCATCTCCATGCTGCACAGCCCCAGCTCTCAGCCTGTCCTCATAGGAGAGGTGTTCCATCCCTTGGATCATTTTTGTGGCCCTCCTCCACAGAGAAGAGATAGATCTATGTCTCTCCTGTACTGAGGACTCCACATCTGGACACAGTACTCCAGGTGAGCTCTCACCAACACAAAGCAGAGGGGAAGGATCACCTCCCTTGCCTTGCTGGCTATGCTGCTTTTGATGCAGCCCTGGGTATGATTGTTTTTCTGGGCTCTGAGAGCATATTGCTTGATCATGTCCAGCTGCCATCCACCAGTACACCCAGGTCATTTTTGACTGGGCTGTGCTCAATCTTTCCATCCCCTCACCTCATTAAGAATTGCAACCACTGCCATTGACAGTGTTACATACTTGTTAAGTAATGATGTTGTATATTTTGTGAGGACTGCTCCAGAAGTAATGCTTCGTACTTTATTTTCTAGACCCATGACATCAGAGGCAAATGTTTGTGCTATGACAGTAGAGGCTGAACCTTCCTACCAGTATTCCATTCCTTTTTGTTGCTATGGGACAGATGGCAGCAGAGGGGCAGTCTGACAGAATGATGCCTGGCATGGGAGTGCAAATGTGGCATTGAATTCCTCTATGCAGAAAAAAATAGCACCCATTGACACTCACAGATGCTTGCTGAATGTTTACAGAGACCACAGAGTGGTGCAGTGAGATTCTGGGTGTTGTGTTTCAGCTGAGGTGACCATCCATGGCATTCAGTTACTTCTTCTCATGCAGATTGTTGTAGGTGCAGCATGCAGGCTCTTGTTCACCCCTGCTGAAAAAAGCTGAGTTATTGGTGGTGACTAATGAAAGATAATGTTTTGTAGCTGAGAATTTGCTCCATACAATAGTGTTCTTGTGCTCTGTGCTCTTTGTATCTGTTGTCGTTTCTATGGAAATAAATTGAAGGTATTACTTTTGAAGCGACCTACATATATGCAGCCCAAAATAATTTCTATTCACTAAATGCAAGCCAAAACGTTTTACATTCATACAATAACACACAGACCTTTTCAGCTGCTCTCTCATGTACCGACTAAATTCAGGTGTCAGCTGCTACATTGAAAGCGCTCAGTTCTCAGCATTTTCCATTACAGAGTGATAGATAAAGTGCATTTGAACCCTTCTGTGCAAGTTACAACATCAGATGCTGATTTGGGGCCACACACAAAACTGGTCATTTTCTGTATCTGCACATTGTATCTGGTCCTGCTCTGTTCTGAATATTGAAACAAAAGGCAGTCCTGACTCCTGTGCTTTTCGAGGCACTGTTGCCACCTCGTGGTGTTGGCCAAAACTAGCAACACGAGCTCCATGACCTAAAGAAGCCAGCGGCAGAACTCACAGGAGGACATGGTTTGTTGGCTAATGGGGCTTTTGCCTATTTTTCTCTTTTTCCTACTCTTTGTTTTCCAAAATAGCCAAAAGTACCAATTGTTGTACACAGTAAGTTTCAAATTTGGGAACTTGCAGTTGGACAGCCCCAGCAGAGGGGGCTGTTGAGGAGGCACTTGAGGGAGTTAGTCATCTTAAAGTTGGGCCATAACTCACCTTTCAGCAAACAAGACATTGAGCAAAATGTCCAAGAAGTCTGATTTGTATTGCATAATACTTGAAATAGTTTGTGAAGGTCTTGGGATAATCTTGTGAAGTGCTGTTTGGTTTGGCCAGGCCCCAGAGTGCATATTTGGTTATTTTTACTGTCAAAACATTTGAAGAGCTGTCTCTAAAGAAGATAAAATTCTTCAAGGGTTTGATGTGCTTTTACAAAACAAATTAAATTGGACTCCAGCAAGAGCTCCTGACCTTTTTCTTTAAAATGGAACTTATGGCAGTCAGTCATGATCCAGTACTGATTTTTTAGTGTAATGCTAACACATTAAACACAGCTTACTGTGTTTAAAAACATTCATGCAAAAACTGAAATTTGCATGAATTGCTCGCTAGTTTAAGCTTGTTTAATATCGGGAAAAATTAGCAACATATATATTTTCAGTCATTATTACATTAGAAAATTGCTCAGACTTTCTGTGAGAGGAATAATGACATTTAGTTGTAAATCATAGACTCATAGAATGGCCTGGGTTGAAAAGGACCACAATGATCATCCAGTTCCAACCCCCTGCTGTGTGCAGGGTTGCCAACCACCAGACCAGGCTGCCCAGAGCCACATCCAGCCTGGCCTTGAATGCCTCCAGGGATGGGGCATCCACAACCTCCTTAGGCAACCTGTTCCAGTGCCTCACCACCTTCTGGGTGAAAAACTTCCTCCTGATATCTAACCTAAACCTCTCCTGTCTCAGTTTAAAAAATTCCCCTTTGTCCTCTCTCTTTCCACCCTCGTAAGCAGCCGTTTCCCCTCCTGTTTATAAGCTCCCTGCAAGTACTGGAAGGCCACAATGAGGTCCACCCAGAGCCTTCTCTTCTCCAAGCTAAACAAGCCCAGTCCCTTTAAACTTTCTTCATTGGGTTCCATCTATGGATTGGTATTTATAAAGAAATAAATCAGAAGTTGGCTTGGGTTAAATTCTTCTAGCCAATAAATAAATATGAAAGGTTATTGATAACTGCTGCCTTCCTCATGCAGACACTGCTTGCCTGCACTGCAGTAATGAGGCAGGAAGAAAGATGAATGCTGCTGCTTTATTAGAGAGCTGCTCAAACATGGGAGCCTGCAGTGCTGATCTCTGAACTGTGATTTAGTTTTGAAAATATCACTGTACTGAAGATAAGCAAGTGCTGAAAATGTTTCTTCTAAGACTGCTGTAAACAGTGAAGTTTTTCAGATTGGGAACTGGTTCTCCAGCACTTGTTCAACAGCCTTAGTTAATAATTTCCCCAAAGAAATCTCGTTCTTAAGCTTTTCTTAAACTTTTCCAGATTCCTACTGTGGCTTCAGTATAAGCTTTAGGCAAATAATAAACTGATTTAAAACCTATTTGGAACATGCCTAAATCAATATGGTTCTTTATATGAATCCCACATAATTAAGTACATCTGGCTTGAGAATGTAAACTGTAGCTAAAGTGAATTTTCAAAGAACAAGCTCTGGTTAGATTTAATATCCATTTAAATCCCTCTTTAAATCTCTTTTAATTAAATTTGAACTCAAGTATTATTCTCATAGCCTATTTTATTTTTCAGTCTTGTTTGATTTTAAATTTTATCTAGATCAGATTGTATTTGATACTTGAGTGGTGGTGTCACTGTTTGTATGATTTGGCATTAAAAAAAAAAGGCATAGTTTGATTGTTACGTATTTGCAGAACACTTTGATCATTGACTTGGAACTGGAACACAGCCCTTGCAAACCTAGACATGTGTTTCCCCATATGTACGCTGCTTTTATGTGAACAAAAACCTTTCTTTTGTAAGATAATATCCAATTTTTGGTTCCAGCAGCGTCATTACAATACAATCTTTTTGAAAAGAAGAAAGTGCCATAAAACTTCAGTAGCACTGTTGAAATCATACTGTATTTAACACTAATTCAACCACTTTGTTCTCAAGCTCTTTTTCACTACTGGTTGTGCAATATTAGATTGTCTGGTTTTAATTAAAACATTCCCTTTTAATTAAAAGCACTGTGTTCCAGCACTGTGTTTTGATGCATTAGTATCTAGCAATGCCTCTTTTCTTCTGTCTTGCTGAAAGTAGATCAGATATAAGTATGTCTTCTTACAGTATGTCTGTTGTGGTGATGCTGCTGGTCTCTGCCTAGTTTATTGATTCTGCAGTAATCTAAGGAATCAGTGACACTTCTGTGCACTGCAGAGCTCTCTTTGGCATTCATGGGGTGGTTAGTACTCTGCTGTCCTGTAAGGCTTTCACTGAAAGTTCAGAGATTCAACTATGTGTATGGCAAATATGGATGTTGTAAACTGTAGAGGAGTCTGATGGGACTCAAGTTTCATTACAAATGTCTTATAATATTAGTCCAGAAGATTGAACTTTATCATAGAATCATAGAATGGCTTGAGTTGGATGGGACCTCAAGGATGATCTAGCTCCAACTCCCCCTCAGCCCCACCAGAGGCAGGGCCACCAACCTCTACATTCAATACCAAACCAGGCTCCCCAAGGCCCCATCCAACCTGGCCTTGAACACCTCTAAGGACGGGGCATCCACAACCTCTCTGGGCAGCCTGAGACTTTTGTATACCTTCTTACCTCCCCTCTGTTCCTTTTCCTCTCTGGAGGAGAACAGCTGAGGTAACGAGCTTCCATAAGAAAAGTTTTACTACACACGTAAGGATCTGTGTTACATGCTGCTTCCCAACACTGCCTTTCTTCCTGCCCCAGCTTGATGGGTGCATGTTCAGTCTCCTTGTCACTGCATGGTGCTGCTTATTCTGCCAGTATGCTGACCAGACTGAAGCAGGTCTGCAGACCTACTGCTTACTCTGAGGTGAAGCCATAGGCTTCGCTTGCTTTAACTGGAAGATGCGCCAGCAGTCAGGATCAGGTTCATATGGCTCTAGTTTTGCTGTCCGTCAGCCTCAAGAAACCAAGAACAGGCTGGAGAATGGATGCTGAAGAAGAGAGAATAGAGATAAGCAAAGAGGAGAGCAAAGGAATGGAGGGCAAGAACAGGGCGAGATATTGGATACCAAGCATAATATGGACAATAGTGAGGAGTTGTTTGGCAGTGCTCAGGACTGGATTTTCTATAATTTGCTAACCACATGGTAGAAACATACACCAGCATATTGTCTGTGGATCTTCCCAGTAGATGGGAGTATTCTGACTACTTCAACCAGGGGTACCTGCGCTATCACGTGAAGTAGTACAAATCTTGTGCCAAGGGGAACACAGGCTTAAGAGTAAGAAATAATGCACTGAGCATCAGACCAGAACCTGAAGTAGCCACCCTTTTTAGATCTGGCTTATGAATTCAACCTCCTAATACTTTGGTGTATTTAGTCTTTCCAGTGGACTGAGTTTTCCTAAAATGAAAACAGTAGCTTGTGTGATATATGCATACAAAGACATTTTATTTAAAAATTCCGTGCTATAGAATCATAGAATAGCTTAGAATGGGAGGCACCTTCATGACTATCTAGTACTATCCCCCTACCATGGACAGGGTTGCCAAACAGTAAATCACACAGCCCAGGGTCTTGAGCATCTTCAGGGATGAGGCATCCACAGCTTCTCTGGGCAGCTGTGCCAGCACCTCAGCACCATCCAAATAAAATAGGAAACTGGGATGTTAGAATTGTGCTGTGTGTTGAAAGCAATCATTACAACAGCAAGCAAAACCTAATCCCTGTCTAGATTATCTTGATACATCTGTGTGATGTCTAGTCAGCAACAAATAGGTTCTTGTACCTTGTCCTATCAGTAATGGTACTCTATAAGTAGTGCTGTTAAAATTGCATTGCTAATCAAAGCTCTTTTCAGTGTAGAATAACATTAAAGCCCAAATTAACAAAATTGCATAGGAGCTGGAGATTGTTTTTGTTGCACTCTTGCCACACAGACAGCAAATATTCTATTTTGCAATAATAAAATAAGAAAACTGCAGATGTTACTGCTCTACCCCTTGGTTAGGAAATACATTTAAAATAACTTCTTGGTTTGCTCATTTGAATGTCTGTGTATAGCTGTGTAAGTGCCGAACTGAAAGCAGAGGAAGTTAGGTACAGTGTAAGAAAAATGAAATTTTAATTTTTCACTGTACCTGCCCTCTCTCCGCACTCTTCTTCTCCATATGCCATGGACTGATGAGGAATGCTTTAGCTGCTAGAAACCACATTCACAAAATAATTTTGCTGGTGGCAGGTTTAATTGGGTGTCCTGGCACGAAGTCAGTTATGTGACCTCCGCTGTACAAAGAGGATGTAGAAAAGAAAACAATCAGCATTGCAAATAAAGATATCAGTTTCTAACAAGTAACTGTTTCTCATTTTTTCTTCACTTCTTAGCTCACTCTAAGTGTCCAAAACAGAATTTAGTAGAGGATTATCTGTTTGAAATCTGTCTTGTAATACAATTCTTGTGTAAATTAAATCTCCCTATTGTTTTTTGCTCTTTTGAACTGTTAGTTAAAAATCTGCCTGGAAATCTGAAATCCCAAACTGCTTTTAGCACTATGGGAGTAGAATTCTTTGTTAGCTGGAAATAACACATGATTCTTCCAAACAAGTCCAAGGTCTTCATTACTGAACCTGGGGAAAAAAAACGTATAAGAAAAATGTATGAGCTTTGTGAGATTGCTTGCTCATGAGATAAACAGTGCGGTTGTACGCAGAAGGTATTAAACAAGAAGACTTACATGCTGTTATGTTTATAATCCTGCTAAGGATTCTTGTTTTCTGAAATTTCTTTCATGATAATTCTGGGGGAAAAACAAAAACAAAAACAAAAACAAAAAACAAACACAACATTTTATCTGTATGGAAAGACTCCTATGAATTATTACCTAAAAGTTAGCGAGTAGTGCCACGGGTACTGTTTTCTTCCTTCTCGTATTCCAGAAATTATTTGGCTATTGTATAGTTGTTTTGCTTTCTGTCAACCTAAACGAAGTCTGAAGAAGGACACAAAGAATAATATGAATTCTGTATTTCAGGGAGTGTTTAATTTTGCAGCCAGCTTTTTCTCTTGTTATTCTGTTTGTCTTGTAGTAGTCTGTCCCTGATCTCTTCTTGCTCCTTGAAATGTGCTGCTGTTCTTGGAGATGTGAAAGGAGGGCAGCTGTCAAAAACTTCGTATATGCTTTCTCTAGTTCACTATTTAATGGAACTATTACACGACAGAAACACAATTCTGCACATATTTGGAACCATTGTTTGAATGATTACTTCACCCATGGACCTATGAGCAGAGCAGGCTGGCCCATGGTGAGGGGACCTGCTCAAAGCCATTCAAGGAGATGGACATCCTGTGCCTCATATGCTATTGCTTTACATGTACCACTGTTGCTTTGGTTCTGATGGCAAAAAGACACAAGAGAGGAAATGTGGAGAGAGAGAAGATGAACAGAACTCTTGCTGTGGAGCTTGCATGAAGCAGGAAGTCTAACAATCACTACTCTTGGCAATCCTTGTCCATCATGCATCCTGGGGCGCAGGTGATGCCAGCCTGCACTGCTGCTGATGTCCACATGCAGCAGTATGCAGGTGGTATCTGCGTGCATTGGTTTCCAAGTGACATCTGTATGGGGCAGGTGAGAGCTCCACTCTTAGGCACCTGGGAGGATACCTGGTAGGTGGGTTGCTTTCTGCATTCCCAGGAGATAAGCAGTGCTGAAGAAGGCAAAAGCTCCTTGCTTTTGCAAGGAGAAAAAAAAAAGGAAATAAAAAAGGGAAAAAATGAAGGCAAAATGAGAGATCCAACTTTCTCAAGACATGTCCAGGCAAAGAATGGGAGAGTTGAGGAGTTAAGCAGCGGAGCAGCAGAGGAGTTATGCTACAAGATCTTCTCACAGGTGCCAAAAAGCATGTCTGCCACTCTGTGCCAACAAAGGAGGGGTAAAAATCAGAAGTCTCCCTTTTGAAAATTTGTGTCTGGAAAATCTGCCTGTCTGGAAAAAAATACTTGTAGAATCATAGAATCATAGAATCACAAAGTTGGAAATGACCTATAAGATCATCTAATCCAACCATCTTCACACTACCACTGCTACCACAAGCTACTAAACCATATCTCGCAGCTCCTCGTCCAGACGCCTCTTGAATACTGCCAGAGATGGAGGCTCCACCACCTCCCTTGGCAGGCCATTCCAGTGCCTGACCACTCTCTGAGAGAAGAAGTTCTTCCTTAAGTCTAACCTAAATACAGGAAAGGTCCAATGGAGCAAGGCAGTGGCTTGCTTCTTCTCTTGACTTTTAATCAGTAAAAATTCTTCTAGACTTCTAGAAAAAGTCTTTCTTTTAAAACCTACAAGTTAACAGACACTTGCTGAAAAGCTAGTTATGGTTAATTTGGTAGTGATACCGCACTGTGGCATCCGGGCTTTTGAATGTTAAATATTTGTTCTCCTTTTCCCATTGCACTTACCTTTTATCTGAGGTACTGCATGAGTGTATTGTTCCTATTTGTGTTGGGCAGCATTTCTGGGTATTGCAGAAATGTTTACACTGTTGCACTTACTTCTGCTTGGAAAATACTATTTGAGTATTGGTGAAACACATTTAAAGTGATGGACACATCACATAATTTCTCAGTATGTTTTGTAAATGCTGCCCTACTTCAGGGCAGTATCTATTGTTCTTGTCCTGCATGAAAGTCTGTGTTCCATGGCAGGAATCCTTTATGATTGGAGAGTAGCAGGGGGTGAGAACCACCACCCAGAAACCGTGTATCAGAGACAGGTAAGCTTGTTGGAGCTACAGAAGGAAAATTGTTCCTCTTGTGCTACTGCATCACTTCCTTGCTAACTAACAAAGATTTTCTAATCCTTAAGTTACAAGTGTGGTACGCTGGAGTTCACACCATCAAAGCAGCAGGTAAAAAAGTGTTGTTTGTAGCAGCAGTGTGAAATCTACCACTTCTTTCAGCGATACAGCTTTAGGAACACAGTGTAGTGCAGGACTTCTGCTCACTCATTGTGCAGCATTCTCATTTACCTCATCCTTGGCAATTACTGGAAAACAAGATCTTTGTCATGCTGCGTGCCATAGCATATGGGAATTCTCCTTGTGGTTCTGTGTGTGCGACTCTTTAAGGGTATTCCTCTTTCTACAGAGAGTGAGAGTGGGATACCCAAATGTCCTCTACCTCAGTATCAGTGCTGTCATGTGGCTTCAAACAACTGTGCAGTAATAGCCAGCAAAAAGACATGCAGTTGCTCATAAAGAGAAATTATAGACAGTTTACAGGCTATTGGCTGTAGCAGGGAGTTAAAGTGCGGCATGGACGTTATTTTTTGCTATAGAGACTTGCAAGGTCTTTAATGTGGTGTTCTGGAAGAACAGCAGTTATCACCAGAGAATGGGAATTACATTAATCAAAGAGAGAGGGATTTAAAGAAAATAAATAAATCCATGAGGGTGTAAGGTGTGAAATGTTGCCATACCACTTCCTTCTCGAGAACTGTGCTATGTTTTCTTTTGCAGTAGGAGATTTATTCTTGCTTCCATAGCAGCTGCTGCTTCTTGTAAGCTTCTTCCTGATGCTTTTAATTCAGTGGTGCTGCTTCCTCTTTTTTTTTGAAGCTACACATTGCAGTCCCTTTCCACATTTCAGCACTGAGCTTCAGTGTCTTGTCAGTAATTTCAGTGCTGGTTTTGGTCTACTATTATTTTTAAATTTACTTTAAATACTTTTAAAATATGCAATAATATTTTCCTGCTTAAGCTTTCCTGGCTTTGTGCTGTCACAGTTGCCTTTTAGCAGAACTTTGTTAATATTTCTAAATATGCCAATTGCTGATCAGTAACTGTTCATCGTGCAGTATTTCTACATTAGCACTATAAGAAATGGGGACGTTTTGCACGTAATTTACAAATAAAGTTGTTTGTTTTAGCAAAGAGTGTATACAGGACTGCACTTCAGTCTGTCCGTCTATCTTTCCCAAACTTTGTGGCTTCCAGACTCCTAACTACTGAAATTTAGAATTAAAACCTATTTTCTATGTGTGTCATGCAAAAAAAGATTCCGTTTTCCACAAGGAACTCTACCATCCTTTCAGAAGTAGTGCCTATCCAAATACCTGGTTTGTAAGTTTTAAACCTTTCATTTTAGGAAGTCAATTCTTCCCCCAAAGTCAATATGTCCTATGAAATTTAGTTATGTTGCCAGATCCTATTTTTAGAGTTATTGTCTAAAAATACTCACAGACTCACTCTGTATCACATGCATAGTTTATGAGTAAACAGAGTTTCTCAAGTTTCCAGGCTATGTACTCACCAGAGGACTAGAAGTCAGCCTAGGTTCTGTGGCAGCTGCAGGAGAGAAGAGTGTCATCCCTTACCTGGGCAAGGACTTCGTGCATCGGCTCTGCTTAGCTTTTTAATAATCTATATTGTTTTGTAACTTCTACAGATGCTCTAATGAAGTTTACTGCAGTTCATTCACAGAGTGCAGACTCTAAAGGTGATAATATCCTTATGGTCTACTGCCATTAGAAGTCACTGTTCAACACAAGATCAGAAAATCACGGAGCTGAGTGAGCAGATGTGATCTTGACCGTGTAGGGAAGAAACTAAAGTTAAACATCAGTGTTTTCTCATCTGTCCCAACAGCTCTGACGTTTCTGAGATTTCAGAAACATAAATATGCTGAAGTTGTTGACCTTTAGCCACAGGTCTCATTAACTCTCCATGTCTGTCCATCATCTAAAATAATGAAGGACATCTTTTGTGTAAATCTGTTCCTGGAAGGCTCATGGTACCAGGTGATCTTCTGGTTACTCTCTCTCTCTGCCAGCACTCCCTTAGATTTAATCTAAGGACCCCACAGGCTGTTGCAGTCCATCTTGACTAGCGTGATGCTTCTTCCTGTTCCTCCTCTATTCCACTAGGGGTTTTTTGAGTGGTTTCAGTCTACTGTCCAGTAATTACCCCAAAGCTGTGGTCAGGAAGCAGCAAGATGTGGAGGACTAATTTAATTTTTTCTGTTTTTGATTGAAAATGTGACTTCTTTAGATAGTGTAGTAACTTTCTTTCTGTGGTGTCATGTAGGGCTTTCATATTTGCTTTCATTCTCTGTGCTTTGAAAGGTGCAACTGCCACCCTTGGCACTCCACTGTAGGCTATGAGACCTGTGGAAGACAGCTAGCTGCTGGAAGAATGATCCTAGGAGGCATGTGGAGTTGTGCATCATGCCAGTAAAAAAGGTTCTGCATTGCCAAGTGCCTTTAAAATGAGATCTTAGCCATGGGGGAAGAACATGGCAAAAGGCAGTCCTTATCGTGAATAAAATCACTCAAAACAGCATGAGAAGTGCTCACCTGCTGAAGTTTTATTTACCCTAGTCTGCATAGCAAGTGTGCTGTGGGTGAAGAATTGAGACTAACCTTCCCAGTGCTGTGCTGCTATTTGCAAGACCATCCTTCCTGCTCAGATCACCTTTTATGAATACAGATGAATGTTGCAATTCAATTTTTTTTTCCTTAATTATTTTGAACGCACCTCTATTTTGTGCAGCTCAGAGCCTTCTGGTTTCATCTTGAAGTACATCTTAACTAGGCTCTGCAGAGAAGCTCACCTCTGCTGTCATCTCAGTTGTAGCCTTTCCACTCTGCTTTTGTCCTATTCACCAAACTAAAAATAAATTCAATGAATAAGTAGGAAAATACAGTTCCTCCTGATTATGATTTCACTGCAGACAGTGCCATTTGGAAATTCAGCTTGCTCATTGTTCCCACTGCTTTTGTGTTACAGGTGCGTGTTCTGTCCTGTTGTGTGATGAGGTGGAGTTTTTGCAGGGGACCCTTTCTCTTGCTGGATTGTACAACAGTATTGCGTGCTATTACAAATGATGCACACAGGCATGTAGGTATTGCAGGTATTACATGTATCACACAGGCATCAGGTGATTTTTCCAGGCAGCAGAGGTGCATTGCACTGTGCCATACTGGGCACAGATGGAAGGCAAAAAACATCAAGCTTCAGCTTAGGCTGCCTGAAAAGGACTGCTGCTGCTCCTCACCCTGTGAGCATTCACATAGTCACTCCATGTTAGCTGGTGTCATTAAGGATAGAAGGAAGGAGAGAAGATTTAGGTTGGATGTCTGGGGGAAGTTCTTTACAGAGAGAGTGGTGAGGTGCTGGAACAGGCTGCCCAGAGAGGTTGTGGATGTCCCATCCATCCCTGGAGGTGTTCAAGGCCAGATTGGATGGGGCCCTAGGCAGCCTGGTCTGGTATTAAATGTGGACGTTGGTGGCCCTGCCTGTGGCAGAGGGGTTGGAGCTTGAGGTCCTTTCTGACCCAAGCCATTCTATGATTCTGTGAGGATACTAAAGGCCACATTCAAGATAGTTGCTGCTGTAGAAATGCACAGTTCAGGCTTTGAAAGCAGTTGATTTAAGTTAGATGTAACTGCCGTGGTTAGCAGGGCCCTGTCTGTCAGCCAGTTGCTGCAATCACAGGCTGTTCCTTGCCAAAGGATTTTTTGGCCCCCTGTGCTTACTTTCTCATACCCCGCTGGCGGGCTGTAACAAGTAAAACTCCACCCTTTCTAGAAACCAGGGAGATTGAAATGCATAACCAGCAACTGCTGGCAAGGGAAGTGAGAGTTTCTGTTGAGGTGCTGCTGCTTTTCCAGACAGCGGCTGGTGTGCTTGCTCCAAAAGGGGCGGAATGTCCTGAGTAGCTGAGCCCTGATTTGCTGAATTCGCAGACTTTTCCTCTTAAAATCCCAACCCTCCTTTTTTTTTTTTTTTTTTCTTCCTTCCTTCCCCCCCCCCCCCCCCCCCCTTTATTTTTTTTCCTCCATTTTTCAAGCAGTTGGCTTGCAGCTCCACAGGGCACACCTCAGCTACTTGTGCCCACTTCACCATGAGCCTGGAGGCGGACGAGTCTCGAGAAGGTAGGGAAGCGGCCCCGCCAGCTTCTGGGTGCACAGGGGACAGGAAGAAGTGAGCAGCAGTCCTGCCTGCACAAAATAACAGCTTACAGAGAGCCAGGGATGTCTGCCTGCCCCTGGCAATGGCCTGGTGTGTGCGGCGCTGCTGGGTGGCAGAAGCAGTGCTTCTGAGGCCGAAGAGTATCGAAAGAGGAAGGTTTTGTTGGCTTTGGAAGTGCTGTATCTTTTGACAAAAGAAGAAGTTGTGTGGGGGGGAAGTGAAAGGTCATTGTTTTGGGAATAGATGGTTCTCGCTTCCCTGCCATACTGTGAGCAGTGCAGGGCCAAGAGCTGTGTGTGGTGTTGGGTGAAAGGAGGGGGCTTCCTCTGAGCTCCTGCCCACAGAGGCTGCTGGTTCCGGAGGGGAGCAGAGCAAGGTGTGTGTTTCCTAGGGCACAGCCCTAGCCACAGTGTTTGGTGACTGTGAGTAGTCCTTGCTGAGGCTCAGGCTGATAGGGATCCAGTGTGGCTCAGCGGGCAGCAGGTAATCCAAGCACTTTGCATTTGGTAGAAACGAGAACTTGAGATTTTCAGCTGGCATTCCCCTCACATTCTTACAACTTCCCCTGCTTCAAGATAAACATTATTAGGGACCTCTGTCTGCTTGCTTGCACAAAAGTATGTTTTCTTGCTGTTGGTTTGGGCTGGGTCAAACTTAGTGGTAATAATGTAGTAGAACCCAGTTAATAATAGAGGATTACAAAGATGTCCAGTTTTCTTATTTAATTCTCCAGTTTTCTCATTGAATGAATGGGTGAGCTCAAAGGCAACATTTCAAAGCAGCAAAAAAGTATTCCTCTGTTGAAGCTGCTTGAAAAAGGAATATGTAAGAAAGAATGTCTGTGTGAACATTCCCCTTTGGTATTACAGGAGATCAGCAAGTGTGCCACAGCAGGACCAGCCCTCTACTTTACTTACAGGAATCTTCAGACAATTTTACAAACTTGGCTATACTTGAAATGTAAATTTTCCTTTTGAAAGGAAGCTTTTACCTTCCTAGATGACTCAGAGTCTGAAAATGGGCTGAAAAGATTTATGTCTTTCTGTGCATATTATTTTGTTTGGTCTGATACAGATTGATATGATAGGATCTCCGTGCTGGAAAAAAAGGATTTGGAGCAGGTGGCTGAGATGGGAGAGGAGGAATAACTTCTTGGTTAGCAATTTTCAGCTGGAAAAATATTTGGGGTTTTCTGCGCTGTGATTTTAATAGGCTGCAGTTGAACGTAAAGATATTAATAAGTGTTATGAGAAGATGAGGTGAAGATACTGGGGAGAAGGGTTTTCAGTCAGTCAGTAAATGCATTCCTGGAAACTCATTCCCATCTCTAAGGGAATAATTGAGAAGTGTGAGAAAAGAGGGTTTCGGACACATGGATAAAACTGGAATTAACAGGTGAATTTGTAGTGATAAAGTTCTTATACTGCTTTGCCTCGTGAGATTGAACATGATATGAAAGATAACACTGATCACAACACTGAAAAATGCAGTCCAGAGCCTGTGCAGTTGGTTAGTGCATGCAGCATAAAATAGACTTTCAGAATTCTTCAATTGTCTCTACTTCCTTAAGAGCAGAGCTGTGTGCTTTTTTTTTTTTTTTTAAACTGTTTGTCACATTGGGTGACATATTGAGCAGCTGTCTCCTGCAGAGCACTTGGTGTATCTTCATATCCCACATACCATTCCCTCTGCAGTGCAGGCCAATAGGTGAGCGAGGTGGTAATGTGAATAGAGGCTGGGGCACGAGCACTACCTGTGGGTGAAAGGCTACTTTAGAGAACCACTGAAACTCTGAATAGGTCAGTCATTTAGCTACAGTTGCTGGGCTGAATGCTAGGTTGCTTTGAGAAAGATAATTAGGATAATTACGCTTACGCAATCAAATCTTTTAATCCGTAGTGAACTGCAGGCCTTAAGTGTTTAATTGTGAATTAGGTGAAGAGAGGGCATCAGCAGGGAGAAGAAAGACTTTGGGGAGCTTTTGGAGGTCATCTGGCACAATCTCCTACTCAAAGCAGAGACAGCTTTGAAGCTAGATCCAAATTTGAAGTTAGCTGAAGCTGCATAGGCTATTTGCGGGCAGTCAGGTTATTGGCATCTTGAAGAGTGTTGCTCCCACAGCTTCTTTAGCTCCAATATTGACTGCTCCTTCTGTGAAGAATTTATTCCTGACATCAAGTGAGAATTTCTTCTGCTGCAGTGCATCTGTTGTCCCTTGCTCTTCTTCTGTGCTTCTCCAAGAGGAACCTGGCTGCACATCTATAACCCCTCAGTAATAAGATGGATCTACTAGTCAGCTGTCCTGTTAGCTTCTTCAGGCTGATCAAGCCCAACACAGTTCCCTGATTGTGCCTCCTTGGATACACTTCAGTGTGTCAGTTCCTCTAGCAGAGAAGGTAGGCAGGAGAAAACTGGACACAGTGCTCCACTACAGGAGGATGGCATTCTGTTTTAAAATTCTTTTTTTTTTCTTCTTTTTTTTTTCAATTTCCAGGAGTTCACCTGCATTCAGAAAAGCTGCGGTACTTTGACAGTGTCATTTCCAAGTTCAGGAGCTGGCTGAATAAACAGCTTCTAAGAAATATTTTGTAACCCATGAGCCAATGATATTGTAAGGAAGAACCCAGACACCAATAAAGCCATTCATATCTTCAGACTGAATTCATCCATTATTGCTTTCATTAGTAACAATTACCATTTGGTCAAGCCTTCTGTCAAATGTGATGAGTTTGGTTTTAGTGTTCATTAGGGTTTTTAGAAGTTGCTTTCTGAGAAGAGTATTGCTTTTTCCCCCTCATTTAGAGTAGCTATAAACACATTTGGCTAATAATTAAAACAGATGAAATCTATATTTCAAGTATTATCTCAACGTTCTGAAGTGATTTTTTTTCCAATTGTTTTTTAATCTGTGGTAAGAGACAGTCTTTCATAGAGAGGCACGAAAAAACTACTAACTTTTATGCTGCTTTTTCAACAGAACTTATATTTTCCGATGCATTACATTCAATAAAATAAGTAGAAGGTTAAAAATGACCTGATGTGCCTTGTGATGCGTTTGAAATCTATGTTCATCTTTAACGATGAATTTTTCACATTTGTTCCTTGACTGGACGCTTATAATTCCAGTGGTATGCAGTAGGTGTACAGCTGGTTAGCAGCAACAGTTGCTGTGTGTGACTTTGTAAGAAATTTGAGTGCTTATACAGAAAGTTCTGGCATTAATAAATCTCTCCAACCTTACAGTTAGTTTTATATATACTGCTAGTAACAATTATTTTTACTGCGGGAGGTACAAAAGTTGCTGCTTTTCAGTTTTCCTCTCATTCTGCCCCCTTCTTTGTTGTGTGAGTTGCTTACTTTTAAAAGCATATGTACAATTTGTATTCTGTAGACACACTTCTGTAATGACTTCTGAATAGAAAAAATCGTGTGATTAATGATGCACCTGTGTCTGCCAGCAGACTGATTCCTTGTAACCACGGCGTCAGCACAGACCTTCAACTTGCTCTCTCTTGGACACCATCTTGTTCTAGGTGAGGAAGGGAGAAACTGGAAAACCTGTTTTGTGTTCTACATTGGTGACTTTGTTCTCATTTTTTTTTTCTTTATAACATTCCCTGTCTTGGAGTTTGAAGTTTGGTTTGGTTGTTTCTTTAGTTGATTCTAGTGGTTGACCCTGCACATAGCAGGGGGATTGAAACAAGACGATCACTGTGATCCTTTTCAACCCAGGCCATTCTATGATGCTATGATTCCCTGTCATAATTGTGTTTGGGTGCTGGTTTCTAGTGCTTGACTGGCCAACAGTGAAATGCGGAGAGCCCTGCATGCTGTGGCAAGTTTTGTTTGGAGAACTTGGAGTCTTCACAAATTGTATTCTGCAGGTATAGTGCAGAGAGAATCAGATACACAATGTAGAAAGTTTCTGGGAAGCCTTTTTCCTTACTTGATGCTGAACTCAGGATCAGTATTTTTAACAGTTTAGTAAAGAACAATCAGTCTTATTTGCACACCAATAGGAGAAGTCTGTATTTTGGTTTGACACTGCAATATATGAGGGCTGCTCTGAAAGTAATGCCTCCTTTTTACAATGTTTGCCCATGATTTCACAGGTGGATGTTAGTGGAATGGCAGCAGGGGTTGAACCTTCCTGTTCCATGCTGTTGCCGTGTGACAGATGGCAGCAAAGGGCAGCCTGACAGAATGGTGTCTGGCATGGACATGTGGATGAAGCAAAGGGGTGTGCCTGATTCCTTTATTTGGAAAAAAAAGGTGCTCACTGACATTCATCGAAGCTTAATGGAGACCAGGCAGTGGATGTGAGCACAGTGGGGCAGTTGATGGTGCATTTCAGCCGTAGTCATGGTGACTGTGTCACCTCCACTGGTGCAGACTGTTATCAGCGTGACATGTGGGCTCTTGCTCATCACTGGTGAAAATGCATAGCTAATGCTGGTGACTATGTTGAAAAATAGTGCTTTGTAGGTGAGACTTTGTTCTGTCAAACAGTGTCATTGTGCTCTTTGTATCTGTTGTTGCTTTGATGGAAATCAATAGGAAGCATTATTTTTAAAGCAACCTACATAATTTATATCTCTCCCAGTGGATTCTAATACCATTTGTTACAGAAGAAGATTAGTTTAAACACACATTCTAGATGTTTTGCACGCCAGATTTTTAAATTCCTAGTTCACAGCACTTAGGAAAGGTTGTGAGCTTGGAGAAGATTGGCTGTAAACACCAGAGCCAAAGTCTTAATTCTTACCTCCTTAGAAATTATCCACTGTCTCTGTTCACAGTTGCTCAAACTCGTTTGTTTGTTTTTGTTACAAGTTACTTGTAGTTTAAGATGTAAAGTCTAAGACATTATTTCTGCTTAACCTCCACCATCTGCCTCTGACATCATAGTAAAATAGGAGGCATTACTTTTGGAGCCCTCATAATTTAGTTGGTATTTACAACATTTAAAAACAGGATTGCTATTGCTTTGCTGCGTACCAGTCAGGATTCTGTGGGCAAATTATACCACTGCCTGACATTTAAAAAGTGTTATAAACATGTGTTACTTAAACAGAAAATTTAATTTTACAGAAGAACAGTTTTCTACCATTAAAGATCAAAATTTGATTTCACTTTATATTTTACGAGACACATTTTAATGATGTTAATGAAAAAAAAAAAAAAAACCAAACTCCAGGGTATCTAGGAAGGCTGGTTTTGCTTTTACTCAAGAGCTTGGGTGCTCTCAAGTGGAATATGGGAGAGTAACACAACCAAAGCATAGGCTGCAAACCTAATCTTCCTTCAGCCTTGCTCTGAAGAAGAGGTGCCAGTGGAATGCCATCCTGTCTACAGGATGCAGACAGCGGAGCACAGACTGACGCCGACAATAACAGAGGACTGGAACTAGAAATACAGGAAAAACGTTATTATTTGCACAGTCAGTAAAAGTCTCTCAGACCTTTCTCTCATTTGATCTGTCTTCTGCTGTGGGTTTCTGTACACATTGTTCAAAATACTCGCTGTTTGCATTTTGACTGTGAAATTGCTGCTTGTTCTTAGCAATTATTTTCCCTGTTCCTCTTGGGCCAGATTGTTGTCTTCTCTCTACCTTGAGGGCAGGTATCAGTTCATTGTGTTTTTTTGTTACATGTATCTTTAACTTCCTCTTTTTTCTCTTCTCCTGGGTAAAATTCTAAGTCTTTTCATGCATTTAGAGTTCCCTTGGTCTGCCTGTCATTGTGATTTTCCTTTTGCATTCAGCTCTGTCCTGTGGCTACAGCTAAGGTTTTATTTTGCTAATGAGACGTTCTCATTGTTGGCGTTTGAAAAGCAGCTGGATATCTCTTGTTTATCTGTGCGCCATTTGCTTGTTCTGAAGGAATGACCTCGAATGTGCTTTATTTCACATGGAAAGATTTATGCACTATTGCTATTCAGTGTAGATATGGAGGAATTCAGTGTAGCCCTAAAAAGGCCAAAAACTGAAATCTAATCCCTCAGCACCTGTTGGTACATTCCAGCAGGGATGGCACACGGTGGCAAAGGAGTGAAAGGGCTCTACTCTCTGTGACTGCTGAGTTCTTGTTCTCTGTTTAATATCCAGTAAGGTTTAAAATGTGCGTCTGTAGCAGTCATCAGAGATTAATATGACTTTTTTCTTATTAAAGTGACACTATTCAGAGAATCACAAAATGGTTTGGGTTGGAAGGGACTTTTAAGATCATTTAGTTCCAACCCCCCTGCTATAGGTAGGGACAGCTCCTTCTAGACCAGGTTGCTCACAGCCCCATCCAGCCTGGCCTCCAGTGCTTCCAGAGAGGGAGCATCCACAGCTCCTCTCGGCTACCTGTTCCAGTGTGTGACCTATGAATTAAAGTACATACAGAAGCTGTAAGAAAAAAAAGCTTTCAAGTAGGCTTTTTGAATTTCTGTATCAGCTTCAGAATGTGTTGAGTGCAGCACAGGGTGGCTCTGGGAAGCACAGGCATAACAAGAATAGCTTGTTGGCATAGACTGCTGTCATGGGACTGCAGTACTGCACATACATTGTTGTTGGTAATAGCATCCTTCCTGCAGCACTGTCTGACTTTAACCTGCAGGTATTTTGTTTTTTTGGCAGTTCTTCTCACCTCTTTATCGAAAACAAACAAACAAAAAAAAATCAAGAAAATTTGTTTTCTGTTTTCTGTAGTGTGTGCTTCTGCAACTGGAAAGTGGGTCTTTCCTTTTCTTGTTTTGTCATTTCAGTACTCTGAAGTTATGAATTAAATTAAATAGGAAAATCATGAAGACAGAGGAAAAGTTGCTATTTTTTCTGTCCCCTGATGTCTGAGCAGTTCTGGGATTTTGGAGGACCATCACTGATGGTCACACATACTTGGAAAAGACAGTGCTGTGCATCGAGCTTGGCTTCAGGTTGTCTCCTGACCTCCTTATCCGGGAAAGCAGTGCTCCAGCCGTGGGGCATGCTGCTGCTGTTCTGTGCATGGGCTTCTTGCTTCATTTGCAGCCTGTGCAGAGGCAAGCATGCTTGTCCACACAGGAAGCCAGGCAGGAAATCACTTGCCACATTTCTCAAAACTGTGAGAGAAACTGTGGTGCAGTCTTTCAAATGGTGCCTGAAGTGCTCGATTAGTGCTGTTGCTTTTCTGCTACGTCTCTTTTCTCCTGAAAGTGTCCTGTGTCCCTCACCCAAACTCTCCTGTGGTTTCTGGTTCTAGAGTACTAGAGCAGGATGTGCCCCACCAGCCATTAAAGTGAAAGCAGTCTCATGTGGCTGCATAACAGCTCTGCAGTCAAATTCTGTACACCAGTGCGCTGAGTGTATAAATCAGAAATGCAACCCATGTCAAAAAGTTCAGATCCTGATTTGCCCATGGTATTTAGCAGGGTTCACTGGAAGTTTTTATTGGGTGGTTTTATTATTTTTTTAAATGTCTATCCTTATGACAGCAAGCTTACAAACATTCAGTGACTAAGTGTTCATTGTCAATATGCATGAGATTGAGTACACAAAGCCTATCTACTAGCAACATTTCATTTACAGTTTCCTGTTATCTTATGGGGAAAAAAATAATTGTATCTTGGCTTAAAGCAGTGAAGTTATCTGATTCTATGTTGTTGTTGTTTCTTTTAATATGTTTTCTTTCAAGCATAAATAGAGTTGAGAATAGGGTGTTTGGTAATAGCTATTTGCCACAATACGGAAGGAGAAATACTGCCTTCCACATCAGGGGAGAATGACCATTGTGCTGTGACATCCTCCTTAGTGCTTTCACACCAGGCTCCTGAGAGATCATTAAGATTGAATTCTCCATTTTCACTAAAAGTTCACATTTACAGCATGGTTTTAAGGGGGGGGAGGGGGGAGGAAAGTGATATATTTGGATGAAAACGCATTTGGAATGCTGCATATGCAGTATTTCTTTATTCACCAAATAAATGATGTTAAGCATAAATACTGTTGTTTGCAAAAAATTAAGCTTTGAAATGACTAAGCTCCCAGCTTTGCAGAAGGCAGTCTCTAGAAAGTTGTTTGCTCCTCCGATGTCCCTGTAATCCCTAAGGTCCTGTGTTTCCCTCTTAGATCTGCTCTCCTCAGTTTGCCTTTCCGTGCAGAGGGACACATCCACCTCACAGGGCAGCCTCCCAGAGGAGTTTCAGGGAAGTCATGAGAAAAGCAGCCCGTGAGATGTTTAGATTTAGTGAGATTACCTGCCCAGTCGCCAGCCACCAGGGAGGTGGCCTTACTGCAGCAAGGCCCATCCCGTAGGTGTACCCTCAGTGCACACACAGTGATCTACAGGACAGCTCCAATGCCATGGCCATCACCTTGTGCTGGGCTGCCCCCACCCACCCAATCAGGCTCCTGGTTAGTGGTAGCAGTGCCGTGCTGCTTGCTCAGCATTGCAACTTCCTTCCAGCTCTCTGTTAGAGGAAGTGAAACCACTGAGACATATTTTTGCGTTCTGAGATGCCAAAGTAAAATGAAGTGCTTCGGGCAGAGGAGAAGAGTGGCTGAGAAGAGTGGCTGTTACGGAGAGCGGGAGGAAAGCGTGTCTGCTCCGTGATCATTTCTGACAGTGCTGCAAAGGGTGTGATAAAGCATGTGCTACGTTTAGCAGAGTAAATAAGAGTTGTTTATCCTCGGATACTGCCGTCCGCGTTGACAATTGCAGTTCCATTTGCAGAACAAGTAAGTAATTGCTTTTCTTAAGAGGAAGTTTGTGTGCAGGAGTCCTGTGAGCGTTCTGGTTAAACTCAGCCTGACTGAAGTGTTGGGCTGCAAAAAGTGTGCTCACTCTATCTGGCAAAGGTGGTGAGGAAAAATGTGCTTAGGGAACAAAAGCAGCTTGCAGGTCTTTTTTGATTGACTGAGATGGTGAAGTGTGGAATTTATGCATTCTACCATTAAATTAGAAAACGTGTTGTAATCATACAGGGAAGAAGCAGCTGGTTAGTGCTGTATTGGTCACCCTTTAATGAAGGAGTTGCAGTTATCAAATATTTTCAGATAAGGTTGGAGAAGAAGTAGGGGTTTGTGTCTGTTTGTCCTGGAGGACAGCCTCCTTTCCCTTCCTGGGGTGGAGCCCACCCGATTGCCCAAGCACAAACAGTCAAAAAGAAACTATTTTAGAATTGAAGGATTCTCTGTTTGGCGTCTGCAGAGTTTGTTTTCATTAGAAGAGGAGAAGAAAAAAAAAAAAGTAAAAAGTGTTTTCAGACTCTGTGTTTACAAAGTAAACTTTATGTATGTGAAATACATGTGAATGGCTGAAGCTGGGCCTGCTGGGGCTGCAGGAAGACAGTGGTCTGTCCCTGAGCTGCTGCAGGAGGTGCAAATAAGCATAGTTTTGATAGTTTTGGTGATTGAAATGTGTTCAGGAATCTACTTAAATGTTCACAGACAGATTCCTTAATGAGGTGGTATTACCAACTGTGGTAGGAAACCATTAACCCATCCTTTGTTGTTGTTTCCCCAGTCAGCATAAGACACGGATGAGCTTATGTGCACATATTGCATATACTTACTGCTCTGAAAACCAGCAGCCTCAGACTGCACTCGGAGAATCTCCATACTGACAAGGATTTTTGTTTACATTACGTGTATTACATAAAACATACGTGGGATCTGAAATGCATTGATTACATGAAATGTGATAGAGGAAGATCTACAGTAATAGACACAGGGAATCAGTGTTTCTAATGGAATAGCTCTGGGAATTGTCATTACTCGTGGTTTCTTAGTCCTGTTAATGTCCAGTTCATAGCTGCTCCCCTGCAAAATACAGGCAGGAATTTGCCAAAGACAAGACTGAAAATCAGATAAAGGTTACAAATCATCTAATCACATACGATAGGTTTATTGTCCTAATCAGATATTCCATCAATCCATATATAGAAAATAATTTTGAGCAAGTTCTTTTTTTTTTTTCTTTTCAGTTTTCTCAATCCTGTAACAATCTAAAAAAGCATAAACCTAAAACAATAGAAAATTAGGGACTGAAAGATCTTTCTACAACTATATTCAGTAAGATTTTATTATTTCTGCTTAATAGGAATTATTTTTATTATAAAAGGAATTATTATTAATCATAATTAATATAATTACTGAGGAGTAAGATGAATGGGCAGACATGGAAATGCTCCTCAAATAGCATGTGTGTGATGAGTTATTGACTGCGTATTTATCTGTTTTTTTTTCCTTCCCCAGTGGCCACGGATGTCTTCAATTCAAAAAGCTTGGCCATTCAGGCCCAGAAAAAGATCCTTGGGAAAATGGTATCCAAGTCAATAGCAACTACGTTGATAGATGATACCAGCAGCGATGTTTTAGATGAGCTCTACAGAGTGACAAAGGAATACACGCAAAATAAAAAAGAAGCAGAGAAGATCATTAAAAATCTCATTAAAATAGTCCTCAAATTGGCAATTCTCTACAGGAATAATCAATTTAATCAAGATGAAATTGCACTGATGGAGAAATTCAAGAAGAAAGTTCATCAGCTGGCGAAGACGGTGGTCAGTTTCCATCAGGTGGATTATACCTTTGACAGGAATTTTTTGTCCAAACTGTTGAATGACTGTAGAGAGCTGCTTCATCAGATCATTCAGCGTCACCTAACTGCAAAATCGCATGGACGTGTCAACAATGTGTTTGATCACTTCTCTGATTGTGAATTTTTGGCTGCCTTGTATAATCCCTTTGGACCTTATAAACTTCATTTGCAGAAACTCTGTGATGGTGTCAACAGAATGCTAGATGAGGGGAACATATAAGCACCTGTGCTAAAGTTGACTGCCCGTGTGTTATTTGTAGATGGAACACTGTTGATTTATGAAGGAATAAGGGAGCATGAAAATGGGGATTTTTTTTTATATTGTGACAAATATTTCAAAATAATCTTTGTTAAACTGATTACTTCTTATGAGCTATCTATTGCTATTTGCAGTCCATCTGGAAGAAAGATGGCATATTACCTTCTTTTACCATGCTTTGTTTGTGGGAACAGCTGGATAAAGAGAATAGAATAGAAAGGTCCAAATAGACTACAAGTCTTGCAAGATAGATACAGAAGACAAACTAGCTTGCTATCAGACAATCCAGATATTTACACAAATATTTATAAACCATCAGAGTCCAGTAATGTTGGTAACATAGTGTTGTGGTACACTCTATAATTTCTTCAACTTATTTGTAACATTTATATCTGATTCATTTATATTCTTTAATGCAATCTGCACGGATCACGGCTTCCTAGTTTGCTCTTGCAAAACATTCAGTTTTGCATAACACCAGTGATGCTGTCACAGCATCTGAACTGGTTGGTGTATCTGCAGCTCAGTAATGTCTGAAAGGCTATCCGATGATCATTGCAGATGTACGCAGATGCTTTGTTTCCTTTGTTTCAGGAACAATAAGCTACAGTGAAGTAGCCTGAGTGGGGGAAAAGTACGCCCTAGACAAAATCTGCAGTACAGGCATGTGAAACTGTAAGGTAAAACACAGTGATTTACTTTTGCAATTCCTTAAGATTGTTAGAATCCTGCTAATATGGAATAATTCTTTCAGCAAAGGTGCAGGTCAGCTTATTTTATGCATTGGGCTTATGTACATTCAGAAAGCTTAATGATCTGAAAAATAAATCCCAATTGTTTACAGTGTATCTAGAAACAAATCATTTTGGGGTTGGATGCTCTTGAACTACTGGAGAAGTGACATCTTGAATCAATTTCTATTCTCACCTTCCCTCCTACTTTTCATTCTTCCTCTTCCTCCCTCATCTTCTCCCTGCCTGGCCCTTGGGGTAAATAAATGTGACTTTCTAGACGCTGTTATGTACTTAAAAGTATGAAGTTAATACATTTCAAACACCTGAAGACTTTTGTTAGGAAGCATGTAAAGAATTTGCAATTTATTTAATTGCCAGTTTTTTGCTGTTTGCTGTGTCTTTTGTTTTAATAAGTAAACCAAAGAATATTTGCACTCTGAACTTTTCATGCTTTTTCCCCCCCCCCCTGTTGCAATTTGAATACAAAGAAAGTACTTGGAGTGTGCAGGCAACCAGAACATTATAGTTTCTGACCTATTTCTTCAGCATCACTTGTCAATTTTTAGAGTGCAGAGTTCACTTTAATCATATTCACTCAGTCACTAGGCTCTGAATATCCCCAGAAAGGCACTAGGGATTTGCCAGAGAAATGTGTGTTCAAAACACAAACTCCTTCTGTACAAGTCATTAGAATACAAGAGGGAGAGCTGATTAATATACTATACTGCTTGGCTGGAATAATGTGGAAATGATGTAAGTGCCTCAAAATTTGAGAAGAGTTAGATTATTTGTTTGACATCTGAATGAATGTCAGTTAAGGTCTGTCCCTCCTGTTTTACTGAAGTAGTAAACACATTTCATATTAACCTACCAGAAGTCATTTGTAGGGCTGCAACATCATAAGGAACATATAGTACTAGATTTCCAAAGACTTGCTTTCATAAATAGCATGGCATAGCACTTATGCTGATCTGTTTTGCAGTCCTTTTATTTTTCCTGCAGCATAAATAAATAATGATTTTAAGTATCAAAACTCACAGATAAATTGATAGCAGTTTTCCTAGTCACACTTGATGTCCTTGCATCAACCCTGTAGCACAGATTTGCTACATTCTATGTCTGGCTGCGCTTAAAAATGAAAAGGTTCCAGTAGTGCTGTTTGATTATAGATAGAATAATGTCATTATTGTGTGCAGTAAAATTGATCCATCACTTTTAATAGTGATTGGCCAAGAATCATCAAACAATTGTTACTTCAGCCACACAGATTAAAAACAGACGGGATGGTTATTGTGCCCATTTTATGTGTGTCATCTTAACAGTGATTCATGAGAACTTTTGATTGTCCCTTTAACATGTTTGTAAAGCATGTGTGTGGATGCAGAAGACACGATTAAGCATGATAAAGGAATTACTCTCTTATTTAAGCTCTGGAGATTTTTCTCCATTTGGAAAGTACAGAAATCATCAACAGGACTCCGGAAGCTTTCAGTGTTTGTATTTAGGAGAATGACAAATCATCTCTCTTCTGAAATAAGATTCAGCCCCTCCCTTAAAGATCTGTAGAATAAAAAAATGAAGAGATGGCCAATTGTTTTCTTATATATCCCCCTAGAAATGGATTGCATTGTCCCAAGAAAAGAGTGGTCTCTTTTTAATTCCAGTTTGATGTAGCTGCTTTCCAGCACAGGTAGTTATCACCATTCCAGTTGCAATGTGACTTGAAAGGTAAGCTGGACCCATACATGTAACCCCTCATGAAATTGGAACATGCTTGTTTTCATGGTCATATATTTGTAACTTCATCATGTCAGAGATGACAGTGTTAGGAAGAAGAGATAAGTTGCACACTGCAGGCTTAAGTGGTCACACACTGATGAATATTCATCACCCAGTAACCCACTGCCATAGCCCTCCTTTACTTTATATTGTTATCCTGACTACTAGGAAGCAGGAATACCTGCTTTTCAGCTATGTCTGATTATCTGTTCCCTCTTTGTTCATTTTGTCCCTATTATATTATGTATACATCTAAGGAGAACATTAGATGGAATTGATTAAACACTTAATGCAAAAAGCAGGCCTAAATAATGGTTTCCTTCTCAAAGTAATTTGAAAATCTGTAAGAGCAATCTAACACTCAATTTAGCATTTAGTACTGTTTTTAATATAATTTGTGCTTTCACCATTGCCAGTTATTTCTGGTGAGTTTGTAAAATACAGGGAATGAAATACGTCTTCTACCAATCTGTAATTTTCTGCTTCTATCACTGCACCCCAGTTTCTTGAGAAGTGTCCCTTCTGACATTTACTCCTGTTAAGGAGCAAACTGAAAAGAGGCAGCTCGTATCTTCGAGGTGTTCCACAGTCGTGCAGCACCAAGTAAAGAAGCAGACTGTAACAATTAAGAAGAATAAAGCTGAGGAGGTAAATTACTTGCCCAGTTTTCCCAAGCAACCACAATCTGTTTGCTGTTTGTTGTTCTCCCCTGTAGGAACATCGTGCTGCTGTAGGTGGAGGACAGAGGTGGAGCTTCCTACAGCTGCAGTTAGATAAATTACTGTTACCATCACCCATAAGATGTTCCACTTTCCAGCTTAAGAATCCTAGTGCTGGATTTTAAGATCATATTTCCTGTTGGCTTCAAGACAAAGTATTTCCCGTTTTGATTTGAATTAAATATTTGGATTTAGAGAGTGCTTTTATTATGCACATAAGTATGAGCTGAAATAAAGGAAAAGAAAGCAGCCCTGTACAATGTATCTTTTTCCAAGGTACGTCTTTTTTTTTTTTCCTTTTTTTTTTTTTTTTTTCAAATGGGCATTTTGTGATCTACAAAGACATTTTTGGGCAGTTGAAATTCTGAAGGTTTTGATATATGAAATTGTTCTGAGAGAAGACTGCTGGCTTTTCACCCACTTGTCCTCCAGTTCCTGTTTGCAGCCCCACCCATTTTAAGCGCAGTAATTTAGAGCTCATTTGCAGCAGCCTTTCTGCAGCATTTTGAATCAAGTTTGTCAGAGTTTGTTTATCTTTGATTCTTCTGGCCATGCCACAGCTAGTAGTGGATGAAAAATCTTGTTACGTTTGAGCTGTGTGAAGTTTTTTAATACAGAATTACGATGTCAGAAATCAAACCATATTACAACACCAGTCCTTCTGTCCCCCAGCAAGGGAATGTCAACAGACTTGTTTTACACGTTTTGAAATAGTGCTGAAAAACTGCTTGGCCTTTGTGAGTAGAATGTAGTCTCCCTTCATCTGATGAATCAGTTTCTGTGTTTGAGCTTGGCTTAAGTCCTGAGGAGAATGTTCCATGGCTGTTGGTATTGCAGTGCACCACTGTTAAATTATGCATTCTTATGATATGAAGAGACACAGATTCCCCAGTACAGGGGTGCTTAGCTGATGCTCTCACTTTACTTCATTGTCTGGATTTGAGGTCATTTGATTTTCTTGCTTTGTTTGAGGGTTGTTTTTATTTTATAAAGTCAATATCTATACTGTATCTCATCTGCTAGACCTTCAAAGAGACTGCAGAAGTAGAGCAGACTGAGGCAGTGATTTGAGCCAGGGGAAGTGCTTTGGTCCTGGCCAATGGCGTGAAATTAGCTGCTCATTTCAAGAAAGCTGATTCTGTATCTCAAGGATCTTGATAATTCAACAACAGCAAAATGATCTCATTCTTGGAACTAAAGGGAACCTGCCCAACTCAAAAGCTATCTGCATCAGTCATAAACTGCTTGCTTCTATTTCAATGGTACGGACACTCCCAAATGTACGTTGGCTCTGCCATCAAAAAAGGAACTATTAGGGAAACAGGGAAAGGAAACTCAGCACTTTCATGGGAGAAAGGGCTGTGATCAGACACAAAGATTTCATTAACTTTGTCTCACTTTCTTCACTGTGATAAGGTCTGCCTACAGTAAGCATCTGTCTTTGTATGGCTGAGTAAGACAATATGTTTGATCTTACAGCTCCAGTATCCCATGGCATTGCAATCTACATTTTACCCCATAGCTGAAACGGGAAAGAAAGCCTTTTACAAAATGTTACTGATGAGAATTAGTTTCCGCTTCTTTTAGAACTCTAGTTAAGGAATTAGGCTGTCCCACTTCACTCCTGATTGATTAACAAAGCAAAGGCTGAGGAGGAGTAATGGCTTCTGGAGGACAAGGAGTTTATGTAATTACTAACTTAACTCTGCCTACCCATCCTGCTTCTCAATTAATCAACTTCATTTAATTGTAACTAAAACTGCACTTCAGGTGGGGAGGAATCCTCATTACAGAATACATTTGATCTAGGCCAGGACTGTTCAGATTTCATGTACATTTTTGGGGTGGTTGAGGTGGAAGCTGGTGGACTGGATATTTCTGAGAAACAGATGGAAGTCTGCCGCAGCTAGAGATTAGACAGTGTGCAGTGTGCACACACACATGCGGAAAAAAAAAAAAAAAAAAAAAAAAAACACCTCCTTCTGTAATAGCATCAGAAACAAGAATATGCTTGGAGGCAGCTTGAGGAAAGAACGAATTTTTGGAGGCACAGCTTGAAAACGGTTTATCTTTTGTACTGATTTTCTGTTCAGTAGAGTATCTGCTTGGGTTTATCCTAATAATGGAACCTCTTGGAATTTTTCATCCCAAAACTCAATTTGGCCATTAATTCAGGGGGCAACTCACTGAATCAGTTTTCTCGAGAGGAATTTCAACTCTTCCATCTATTCAGTAAAGATTTATCTCAAAGAATTACAGAACTTGCTTGGACATTCTAGCAGGGGAGCACAACTACTGTATGCTGTTGACTGATGAATGTGCATCTCTATCAGGGAATTCACCTCTTTGACTGAGTGCACAGCTCTGGGAGGGATTCATAAAGCAGTGAGGGAAGAAGGGGACACCCACCCAACCAGCCAGATCAGACAAATACACCCTGGACATCAGTGAGGCTACGGATTTCACAGCCAGACCACCCCCACATCTCAGAATCCGTAGAATCTCTTAATCCATATCTTTGCTGTAGAGCCAACACGCAGCAGATTTTCAGAGAATGTTACACATGGTTCTTTGCTTGTCTCTTTATCTCTTATTTTAGTCCATATGTTTTTTATTGTCTCCCTTTTCTTTCCTTTAAGGAGATCAATGGATTTCTAAGGAAGAAACATTTAGAGTGAAATTTAGGGCTGTGCTATAGGAGCAACCTTTTGTTGGCATCTCCCCAACATACATTTTTAAAGCTATGAATGTGCACATGCAACAAGTTTCTGTTAATGAGTTTATTATAGTAACGTGTTACTACATACAAGCTGAGCAATCCACCAACCTCTGACTGACTCCGGGCTTCGGTCTCCATTAAACCTTGAGTCTCTCATGGAATCAAATGGAGAGCATCCACAGTGCTCTGCCTATGCTTCCAGAGTGGATTTTCCACTTAATTGAGCAGTATAGGCAACAAATCAAAAAATTAGTGTTTGTTACCGGAACAGGGGCATGAGACCTTGTATAATGCAGGCTGTTGACAAAAGCTATAAAAACATTTCCATTTCCATTTGTAATTAGCTCACAAGAATACAAGCCCTGCTAGCTGCACAGTGTGCTGCTACTGAACATCACATCATGAAAACTATTTGAGTGTGAAAAATGTTGGATTCAATGAAAGAAAACCCCACTTACAAACCAGCATAGACATATGAACACAGAAGACAAGTTAGAGTGGGAATCATGTACTTGGTATTTCTACATATAAGAGAATCAACAGAATCACTACATATGCCAGCTATGAAAATTCCTAAGTGGGGAGATTATATCACATAAAATAGTATATCTAATCAAAGCAAATTGTTTTATCTGATCACTTGTACTGAGAGAGTAATAGGGTGAGGTGAGCCATCCCAGCATTGCCTGTAAGATGAGCTTTTGTGATGAGCCCAAGGCTGAGACATCTCAGTGATCTTTGTGAGCTGATAGCCAGTGCTGGGCTGCAGCGAGAGAAAATCGGAACGACAGTGAGACTGCACAATGGTTTTGTAGAGCAGAAAGCATCTATATTAAAAACACCTGGGACTTCTCCAGCTCTGTGACTGTTACCACATGTAGGGTGTTACCATCTCTGTCTGCCGTGCTTTTGTACTGCTTATTGAAAGCTACCACATTTTTGCATGGAATCAATATACAGCTGCTGGTAATGGCAAGAAATATCTGATAGTCCCCTACCACCATGAACAAAAACATTTAGAAAGCAAATTAAGTTCTTAAAAATGAACATTATGGCCGAAGCGTATCTTTTAGCAATATCAAAATGTTTAGAGTAAAAGCAGATCTGTCAACAGTCTTATTCTGCTCACAGTCAGTGGCAGTAGACAATAGGAAACATTTTGAATGACATTAGAAGGCTTTCAGTATCCACAAAACATACAAACTTGAGTTAAAAAAAAAAAAAAAAAAAGTAAAAAAACACAAACTTCCAGCTATTTAACCTCTTAGTTGAAAGAATGGTTGTACATCAGATTTGTGTTAGTATGCAGTGTGAAAATTTACCTTTTATGAAACAACCCACCTGTTGCTGGGAAAGAGGCATAACAGAAAACAAAACAAATTATTCTCAATGTTACAGAGTTAATACCTGGGATTTTTTATTTCTGGAGAATTTTCATGCAATTTTTAAAGCCTACTATGCCAGTAAAAGGGTTAATGACAAATATTCATGATGAAGTTCATGCTGGTTACTAAGAGACAAAATAATGTCCTTTTTGACTTACTTATTTTGTTATCAGTTTCAACCACTTTAAACACTGTCTAGATGAGTTTGGAAACTGGATATCCTGCTATTACTCTCCCACTATGACTTACTCATTTTAGAACTCAGTTTGCTATTGATTTTTGGCTTAACAGCATTACTCCATCCAATCTTCCACCTAGCATCACTTCACTGTGGTTATGGGTGGTACTGCTTTGCACTGAAACCTTTCCATCTTCTGATAGCGCTATAACTTTCGGAACAAATTATTTTCCATTGTTAAGGGAACCAAAAAATTCCTTTGCAGTTTGAGGGGCTCTCTCTATACTGATTTTTTTTTAGAGGTCATTTAAAAAAATAAAAGTGAAACATTTTCACTTTAGTACACTTTCTACTATGCTTTCCAGACACACACACACAGAAATCTGTAAAGGAAAATACAATTTTATTTACAGTTCTGAAGTTTCAGATCTTTGCTGAAACAAAGAGACAAAGATCCCATGTCTCTCATGTCCCTCCTCACATTTCTTGTGTCCTTCCCACATCCATCAGGTCCCTGAACCTCTAGGCTGGCACTGGGTAGAAAAACCCCTCCCACTGTAGACCAGAGCAAGTCAGAGACCATGTCATGATGCTGAACGTGTATGAATCTGTAACAGGGGCCAGGTGACAATGCATCCCAGGGTCCTGAAGGAACGGGCTGAGAGCCAAGACACTCTGATATTTGAAAAGTCATGGCTGTCAGGCAAAGTCCTTCGTGACTGAAAAAACAAAAACATCACTCCAATTTTCAAGTAAGAGAGAAAGGACAACCCATATAAGTACAGGCCGATGAGCATCACCTCTATGCCTGGGAAGATATGCTAAGGCACTTGTAAGATGAGGAGGTGTTCTGAGACAGCCAACACATCTTTGCCAGGACAGATTGTGCCTGACCAATCCAATGGCCTTCTGTAACAGAATATCAGAGATTGGTGAACAAAGAAAGGACAACTGATGCTATATATCTGGATTTGTGTAAGGCTTTTGATATGGTCCCACACCACATTCTTATCTCTAAACTTATGTGGATTTGAAAGGTGGTCTATTTTGTGGATAAAGAATTGGTTGGATGGTCACAGCCAGAGGGCTATGGTCACTGGCTGTATGAGAAGTTAAGGCTAGAGAGTAATGGGGTCTGTCTTGGGACTGGTGCTCTTCAACATCTTTATCAGTGACACAGACAATGGGATCAAGCAAGTTTGCAGATAACACCAAGCCGAGCGGTGCACTTGAGTCAGGGAAATCCCAGGTACGTATACAGACTGGGAGAAGAACTTGAGAGCCGCCCTGAGGACTTGAGGGTTCTGGAGACTGAGAAGTGGGCATGAATCAGCATTGTGTGCTTGTAGCCGAGATGGCCAACAGTATCCCAGGCTGCATGAAGAGGGGTGACCAGCAGGGAGACAGAGGTGATTGTCCCCCTCTACTCTGTCCACGTGAGGCCCCATTTAGAGCACTGTGTCCAAGTCTGGGGCCCCCAGCACAGGAAAGATGTGAAGCTGTTGGAGCAGGCCCAGAAGAGAGCCAGGAAGATGACTAGAGGGGCTGGCATACCTCTGCTATGAAGAAAGGCTAAGGGAACTAGGGTTGTGCAGCCTGGATACAGATCTCCAGAATTTGTGGCCTTCCAGTACTTGAAGGAATCTGTTGAACACTATGCACTCTTTCCCAGGTTTTTATCAGGGAGGGAGATGATTGACTTTTTACATGATCTGATAGCAATAGGACAAGGAGGTATGGCTTTAAACTCAAACAGGGGAGGTTTAGATTAGCTATTAGAAGGAGATTCTTTACTCAGAGTGTGATGAAGCACTGGAAACTGGAATGGATTGCCCAGAGAAGTTGGGGATATGCCATCCCTGAAGGGTGCTCAAGGCCAGTTTGGATTGGGACACTGGGCAACATGACCTTGTGGGCAGCAACCTTGCCTGTGGAAAGGAGGTTGGAACTGGGTGGTTCATAAGGTCCCTTCCAAGCCAGTCTATTCTGTGATGTGCTGTGTTACAGCACATACATCAAAACAAGAAAGCTACAGAAGATCCTGCGTTGTTAACAAGGCGTGTTATCCACAGGAAGAAGAAATTATGCTGTAAGAAGTACCTCAAGGCCAGCCCTTATTTAGGGGCATGTAATTACTAGCTTCCAATGAAATTCCTGAGTAGAGTCCTCTTCCTGAATAGCCCATCACTAACAAAAAGTGAACAGAAGCAAATGGAACCCAAATGCCTTTGTTAAGATCATGGACGAAACTAAAACTAGCCTCTAAGGAATAATTTATAACCTTGTTCTTACTGCCGCTTTGGACAGTACATCCTCTACGTTAAGGATTATGCAAATACTGCTGATAATGTAAGGATGACTAAGTTAGTTCCTATCTAAGTGTTTTACTATTTTCAGCCTTAATTAGGGGTTTCCAGAAGTATATATACAGTTGACTAAGCTGGATATTTCTGCTGTTAGTTTTTATGCATTTCCCTAAGAAATGGTCTCATAAACTTGCTGGATAGTACAGAAACATGACCCTTGGCACCCTGATAAAAACCTGGGAAAGAGTGCATAGTGTTCAACAGATAGTACATTAAGTACGTGTGTACAAGGCTCTCTTCTGTGCACTGCACTGCTCCTGCAGCAGCGAGAAGCAATCTTGTCCTGGGAGACTTTCTTCTCCTCTCCCCAGTGGAAGCCTGATCACACAATGCAGCAACAATAAAGACAATATCAAGAATGAGCCAAAGCTCACAGGAGCTCAATCTGTTACTTCCTCATGAAGAGCAATTGCAAAGTGACTCAGTCAGTAATATTTTTGTGGTAAAAGACAGCTGACTGCACTGATCCTCATGCTATAGGAAAATCTGCTCTTGTGTTGAGCTGCATTAAAATGAACCACAATTTCTGGAAGTAGAATTAGTTCTGGTGGTATTTTATTCTGATTAATACTGTGTCAGCACAACATGCATCACTGCAAGAGACTCTCTATGCACAAAATTCAACAATATTTCTCACACTGAAAACTTTTAACAGCTGTTCTATTTACTTGTATTTTCCAGTACGTGCCTATGTAGGCAGGAGGATGCCATCATGTGAGCAAACCTATTGGCTAAGCAAAACCAGTGTATATAAAAGCAGTGATGCTTTGATGTGATCTTTTCTGTGTTTGTTGGATGCAAATGTCATTACTAATATACAATATTTTATCTGTAAATGTATGGATCTCAGTTTTATTGTAGCACTGTGCTTCCTCTAGTGTCTAAACTGTAAATTGCAACTGTAGGATTTATTTTGGTCTAACTTTGCCCTTCAAACAGAACTTTATGTATTAACATCACAGGCAACACATCTCTATTCCTACTATTTCTAAAACAGCAAATGTTACTGACTACCCAAGGTCAGAAATTCTTATTTCTTGGAAGTCTTCTACTAGCTATCATGCAGGTAACTATCAATTCTCTTAGTGTACACAATAAATGTTATTGTTAATATTGTTAATAAATGTGTACCAATAGCAAAGGAAATAATGTGAAACAACAGTTAAAAATCTTACTGCTAGCTCTGGAAATAATCTAAACAATGTGACCTGTGCAAGTGTTATCATTAAGTAAGATTTGTCTGCACAGAGGGAGTACGTTGTTTCTTTCCCCAGTGAAATAAGCTTATTAGCAGCTCTGAATATTGGGCATTCCTAATGCTGTCCTCCAGGGAGTTTACATATCCTAGAGACTAAGGCTGAGGATGCTCTCAGACAGCTGGGAAGGTGAGCAAGTATGAAGAAAGAACTCTGTGAGATCCCTGCCCATTTTTCATCAGCTCAGAGTTGGGTAGGTAATTATAGAAAATCCTGCTTAGATCTGCCGCTGGGATCCAAAGCCAATACAGTTACACTTTGAATGAATGAGTCTTACACCATGTCTTACCTACAATGATATAAAGGACAGGTATACTTGCTCCTATTTAATGCAGGTGGTTGGTTTCACAAAATACATACCAGCAGCTGCTAAAAGTGAATTTTAAGGAAAAAATATTCAGATAACTACCCAGAGGTTAAATGATATACTCAGAGTTCCACAACTGTATGTGTTATACATCCTTCTGTGGCTTCCAGCCTGTAAAAGGGAAGCTGTTCATTTTGCAGGGTTATATAGAAGCAAATATATTTGAGTTTCCATGGAACTGATTTATATCCTTAGCTAGTGCCCAGCAATGGATTTCCTTAAACTGACTTTCCAAAGCAATGAAACAGACAAACAGAAAATGGATGTTAGAGAATTATTTTAAAAGAAAATGAATTAGCTGTCTGGAAATGAAAAATTGCATCCAGATGTATATATACTGAATTCCAATAAAGTATGGCAGACTGTCAATTTATGACTGAAACAAGGAAAACAAAACAAAACAAAACAAAACAAAAAACAACCCAACAACCTTCCCCATCTATGCTGTAACTTAGCAGTTAGATATCTGTGAATAAGTAATCTGATTAGGATTGATGAAAGTTGTGAATGTGACTACATTATGATCACTATAATCTCCAAGGAAAACAATCAATTTTTAAGACGTGAGCAGCAATTCTTGCAGAGTCTAGATTCTTGGAGACTCAGTTTTTATCTATCCTTAGCTGAAGTTTTTTCAGAGGGTTACCTGACCAACTGCTCAAACACTCTCCCCCAAAAATAGGAAAGGGAGAAAGAAAGAATAAAGATGCTTGGAAGAAGAAAGAGGGAGATCACTTTACAGTCTCCATCCCTCATCTCAGGCAAAACTGACAAGGGAAAGATTCTCTTTCACAAATTTAATTTTTATTTTTTAATTAAAAAAAAAAAAGAGTAAGATGTTGAGAAACAGAACCACAGAATCACAGAATGGGCAGGGTTGGAAGGGACCTCAAGGATCATGAATCTCCAACCCCCCTGCCACATGCAGGGCCATTAAGAAACAAAGAAAGAAACAAAGAAAGTTAAAATATCTTATCCCTGTCTTAGCTTCAACTAGGGCAGAATTGTTTTCTTCAGTGTCCAATATGATGCTATGTTTTGGCTGTAGGAGAAAAACAATGTTGATAACACACCAATGTTTATAGCAGCTGTTAAGCAGTGTTGTACAGAGCCAAAGACATTCACAGTAAGGAGCCCTTGGAGCTTGGAGAAAATAGAATTAGGACAACCAACTTACACTGTCCAAAGGGATTTTCCATACCATATGATATCAAGCAGAAGGAGTTTTGAAGGGGGCGGAGTTCATCTTGCTCTTCTCCGCTGTTTGGGGACTGTCTGGATATCAGCTGGGGGGTGGCAAGCAATTCTGCATCACTTGTTATGTTTATATATGTCTATTTATATATACTTATGTATATATATATATAGTCGTAACTATTTTTCTCTCCTCTATCTTAGTAAACAGTTTTATCTCCACCGACGAGTTCAACTTGGCTTTTTGTTGGTTTTTTTCTTTTTGTTTTTTTTGTTTTGTTTTGTTTTTTTTTTTTCCGTTTCTCTCCCCCATTCCACACGAGCCCGTCGGGCGAGCTCAGCACCGACGCTCCTCAAACCGCACCGTAGCCACAGAGGGCGGAGCTGCACCTTCCACACGGCCGCCCCGCTCCGCTCCGCCCCGCTCCGCCCCGCCATACGGCTCGGGGGTGGGTAGTTGCGCCTGCGCGGTGCTGGCCGAGTCGCTGCCCGCTGGGCCGTTCTGGACACCGCGTTCTGCCAACGGGGTCGCGAGCCGAGCGGACAAACGATGGCGGCGGGGCTGCGGTTTGACGGGCGGGTGGTGCTGGTGACTGGCGCCGGAGGAGGTGAGCGACGCTACGCCGTGCCGTGCCGTGGAAGAGCTTTGTTGTCCCGCAAGGCGGTCGCTGCCCGAGGCCTGGCCAGTGCCCTGCAGGCGGTGGAGGCGCGAGTTCTCCCGCTGGATTGCGGTGCGGGGCAGGCGCGGCCCGGCCAAGGCTGCACAGAGGTGACCGCCGTGACACCTGCTGCCAAAAGAGAGCAGGATCCTTACAGCGAGTTGCCCAGGAAGGCATCTGGATGGGTCCTGAATATCTGTAGAGAAAGTCACTCCACAGCTCCTCTGGGATCTTGTTCCAGTGCTCTGTCACACTTAAGGGGGTTCTTCTTCATATGCAGATGGAACTATCTGTATTCCAGTGTGTGCCCGCTGCCCCTTGTGGTTGCACACCACTGGAAAGAGCTGGGCGCTGTAGAATCATAGAATGGCCTGGGCTGAAAAGGACCACAATGATCATCTAGTTCCAACCCCCTGCTATGTGCAGGATCGCCAACCACCAGACCAGGCTGCCCAGAGCCACATCCAGCCTGGTCTTGAATGCCTCCAGGGATGGGGCATCCACAACCTCCTTGGGCAACCTGTTCCAGTGCCTCACCACCCTCTGTGTGAAAAATTTCCTCCTAATTTCTAACCTAAATCACCCCTCTCTCAGCTTAAACCCATTCCTCCTTGTCCTACTGAAAAGCTTCACTTCTGCACTTTAGATATTTATAAGCATTGATAAGATCCCCTCTGAGTGTACTCGAGGCTGTACAGCCCCCTCAGCCTTTCCTCGCAAGAAACTCTCCAGACCCTTCATCATCTTCTCTGGACTCTCTGGAACATCCCTGTCTTTTTTCAGCTAGGAAGCCCAGAGCTGGACTCAGTACTCCAGACGTGGCCTCCCCAGGGCAGAGTAGTGGGGGAAGATCTTCTCCCTTTAACCTGCTGGCAATGTTCCTTTAATGCACTTCAGGATACCTGTGGCCTTCTTGGCCATAAGGGCACACTGCTGGCTCATGGTCAGTTGACCACATTGTCCACCTAGGGCTGACCTGTACTGGTGGTGTGTGCAGTTATTCCTCCTCAGGTACAGGACTCAACACTTCTCATTGAACCTCATGAGTTCTGAGGAGTTAGAATAAGAAATCATATGAAAAACAGTGAATGATTGATTTGTGCTGCTCATAGGGGCTGACCCTGACAAAAACTGAGGGAGGCCATGTTTTTGTGTGGTGTCTGTCAGCTTTTACCAGACCTATCTATACTGGTGTGCCTCTCTCTCTGTAGAAAACTCTCTAAAGTAGAGGTTAAGCTTTTAGCTAACAGACAAATAAAACAAACACCTTTCTCATTAGCAAAACTTCTAGCGAGCAGCGTGTGGAGCAAAAATTGCTTGTTGTAAGTATGAGTACAGTGACCTTTGTACTTCTGGTCTTCAGCTGCTTGTAAATGGTTTGTAAACAGAGAAAACTGTCCTTGGATGTTTATTTCACAAGAGTTTTTGATAAGTAGATGATATTCTATGATTCTGTGATTGTCTGCTAATTGCCTTGTTTGTTGACATTGGTTGTTTTGAATAGCAGTGAACAGATGAGGGCTGAAATTTTATCTAAAACATCTGTATCAGTAGTTTGTTTCAAAGTGGGACTTGTATTCACACACACAGGCATCTAAAATACTTCACTTTGCTTTCATTTTGGGCAAGTCCTTGCGCTTGCCTATTATGCAGCACTGTCATTGTTTTGTTTCTGCAATTAAAACCAATTAATTAATTTTATGTTGAGATTATTTTTTATTTTTAAACCCTTTGCTCTTTCTTGCCAATTGAGTGCACTGGCACATATTATTCTTTGTTTTATAATCTTTTGATTATTGCTTTCTTTTTGCATGAAAATGGAGTCTGCATTATGAATTTCAATTTTGTCTGAGAGGGGTATAATGTCCCTGTAAGTCAGTCATCTGTCACTACAAATAACTAATGTTTAACCCACCTAGCATTAAATCACAGTGAAAGTACAATAGGGTTGCATTTGTATGTGAGGTAAATATTATGTTCTATTGTTAAGCTAGGTGAGCTGTGTGTACCTGGCTAACTGTGGTACTGAGAGATTGCTTTGTACCCAGATACTTGGAGGGGTTTTGTCAGTACATTTTCAGTCACAGTTTGGTTTGTAAAGTTCTTCAGATCTTAAAGGCAAACTTTAACTCTGGAATTCTCTTAGAATGTAATTAATTAACTCGAAACATCCCCTCCTGTGAGGTTGTATTAAGACATTAAACTTTCTGCCTTACCAGTGTATTTTTCTGTTACAAAGAGACAGCAGCAGGCAGCGTTCCCTCATGGTTATGCTGAGTGCAGTAACAAAGAGTAATCACGGGCATTTTTTTTTCCTCTCGTCTGTCAAGAATTTATCTGCTAATTAACTTTTATGATTTGAAATTATGTGAAAGTTCAGTTCCAGTTGGAGATACTTAAAACCTGCAGAATTTTGTCTTGATCTGGTGCATTTTCCATGCATTGTATTTTTGTTTAGATTTTTTTAGAATTATGCCTCAGGAGAAACTGACACTTTTTTAACTTCTGCTTTTTTTTAAACCAGGTTTGGGCAGAGCTTATGCTCTCGCTTTTGCTGAAAGAGGAGCTTCAGTGGTTGGTAAGTTCTACTGTAACTAACTTGATCAGGACACTAACCTTTACCTTTTCCCATAGCTGTTATTCAGCAGTCCATGCCATTTGTGACAGTATGATTTCTTACAGAATAGTTTTTTGTCTTATCTTTTGCTGTTTAGATTCTAAGCTTTATTGTTTTTTATGGAACAAGTTGCCTAAATTTGTCCAAAGGCTTATCTTTGCAGGAGAGCCAGTCTGAATCAGATAATCATTCTGGCTTGAATTTCATCCTATATCTACTAGTATTCATGCTACCCTGTAGCCAAGGAGCATATTATCTCAGGTGAACACGCTTCTGAAACTTTTAATACAACCACTTGGAAATGTGCCTCTGTGTCTTCTGCTACCTTCTCCTGGGAGAGTAAATACGTCAGAATGTAGCACAGTACTGGCAGCCCCAGAAAGTAACATATATGCTGGAAGTGGCTATGTTTCCTTCTGCAAAGCATTACAAAGGAGCCATCAATAAAATAACAGTAACAAATACCTCCTGCAAAGGCTTTTGTGCTTATGGTGTTCGCCGCCTTTAGCTCTGCCAAATGTCATGTCAGAAGCTAGTTCTAAAGGCTGTTATGCTCTTGGGCAGTTGGCCTCTGCCATTTGCACTGCCTGTGAGTGAATTTCTAGATATTGTTGATGAGCTCAAGATTAAATACTTGAACAGCTTGTGGAATGTGGGCAGGAATTTGCTGGATGATTTCTGCAACTTTCAAAGGGAAGAACATTCCAATCTCAGTCTACATACTTTCATAAAAATTGACTGTACTTTCTTTCATGATTAAATTTTTTAAAAAACTTTTGATATATACCTTATTTATTGGAAACTTGAATACTTTGTCACAAGTTCTCATTTAACATGAATTAGGTCACTAAATAGTCAAAATGTTTAGTAATGTTGATTGTGCGTAGTTAGTACTGTTCTGACTTTCCAGAAAGATCTGAAAGAGAGTGTATTTTATTACCTGACAATAGCTAATACTGCGTTAGCTCACAGCCTTATTGAACAATAGCTAAATCAGTATGATATGAATTAATTGTAAAGGAAGGCTCTCGTTTCTCTCTGTAAATTGAACCTCACCTCAACTTGTAGAGGAGTGCTCTCCTATTATTATGCCTCTATTTGTTTTTCTTATTCTTTTTCTCTTATGATTCTGACTCCAAAGAGTTGAGAAATTACTTCTGTAAGCTTCTGAGTTTATTTAACTAAAAAAAAAAAAAGCAGATATGAGACTGAGACCTATGCCTTCCCTCTTGAAAACTTTTTTTTCTTAATTACAGAAAAGAAGGTGTGCAAAAACAGTGAGCAAATACTCCAGAGGTGTAGTGGGTCTCAGCTTGGGACCTTTTTCTGTCCAATTCCAATCTGTGTATAATCTTCTGTTGCATGAATTGCTGCCAGGTTTGACTGACAAGTGTGACCAAGGCTGCTTGCTGTCACTTTTTTTTTGTTGTACTTGGTATTTATCATGGTCCCTATCAGAAAGACTTATGAGCATATGACATATGAGCATATATAACTATGTAATCAAAGAATATTAAGATAGTGTATAATCAAAGAATATTAAGATGCTATAATAATGAAATAAACAAGAGAGTTAGGCAAAGCAAGACAAAGAGAATATATAGGATGCTTAACCATACCCTGGGCTCACTCAGGAAACTCCAGCAGAGTGGATCTCCAGAAGAGAGATCCTTCCCCACTGGTAGTCAGCTCTTAAATGGGTCTAGGAGAGGTGGAGACAGGCTCCATCCCATCCTGCAGCACAGGTGAATTGCCTTCATCTGTGCTCCCATGGCTGATTCATTGCTTGCCTCAGTTGATCAATCAGAGGTTCAGGCTGTGACTCAGCAGTTCCCATACAATAACATATAAGCACGAAGAGGGAAATGCTTTTTGTCTCACAGCTTTTTTTTTTTTTATCATAATGCTGAATTATGCCCAAATCCTGCTGTTTCTTCCTTTCAGTGTATCTGCAGTCTGCATGTTTTTCTGTGTTGCTGTTTTAGTTTGATTACATGCATCTTTCTTGACCATATCTGTTTCATTTGCATTGTGGGATGGTGCTGAAGTGGAGAAATGGAGTTCCTTTGGAAACCAAACTGGAAGATGAAGTTTAGCAGTGTGTGCCAGTTCTTCCAAATGAATATTTGAGTTGTCGCTTCAACTTACTGATAGTTGTTAAATGGTTTGTTTTGTCAAAAGGGTGTACTTGGGATGTCAGGTGCTTAGCACCAACTATTTCACAGATCTGCTTCTGCTTTTCTGTACTGCTTCTGCTAATAATGTACTAATAGAGGAATTCTCTGAAGTTCAGGATATAACCATACTCTGTTACAACTTCTGCAGTGTCTGACTTTTGTAATGGATTTTTGTAATTGAAAATTACAAGATGTTAAGCTTGAGTTTAGGTAAAGTTGTTTATGTGTTCTTCTATTTCCTCTATTACTATTTTATCATTTTCAAAGCCCAGAATAGCTCTCTTCTTTCTTGTGTACTCATTATGACTTCAGTTGTGTTATTGCCTGCACTCAGCCCCAAGTACTTTCCTGACTTGGCAAATTTCCCGAAGTGATTAATTAAGCTGTTCTCAGAAATTTATTCTTGAAGTGAAGGAGAGTTGCAGTGCAACTAGTTAGTCAGAGACTAACTGAACATCTGTGTATAAACATTTAGCACAAAATCTATCCACAAGACGTGGCTCCTGACCCTCACTGATTTTTCTTAAATGTCAAATTAAAGACCTTTGATGTTGAGGACTAAATAGTCTGCCTACCTTCCTATCCTAATGCTACACTTCCTTAATGCCTTACAGAACTGCAGAATCACAGAATGGCTTGGGCTGGGAGGGACCTCAAGGCTCACAAAGCTCCAACTTCCCTGCCACAGGCAGGGCCACTAACCTTCACATTTCATACCAGCCCAGGCTGCCCAGGGCCTCATCCAACCTGGCCTTGAACACCTCCAGGGATGGATGCGGTATCCACAACCTCTCTGGGCAGCCTGTTCCAGCACCTCACCACTCTCTCTGTAAAGAACTTCCCCCAGACATCCAACCTAAATCTTCTCTCCTTCCCTCATCTGAGTTCTGCTGGCTGCAAGTTCTGAATATTAGATATTGATCTATTTAGTTTAGAGATTTTGCTTCCTTCCTCTTTTTCATCAGTTTTGTAACGTACTTGAGCATATCAGCACATTCTGTATTCATTCTTCCTGCTTCGGGCTGTGCATTTTTCTTTCTTTGACCCCTTCTGTGACTCATTTCTTCTAGGATTTGGCATTCTTTTTCACACATTTGGATTTTCTCCAGTGTTTCCATCTCTCTCTGAAGTGTTGCACACAAAATTTAATACAGGATTCCAGATGAGGCCTTTTTGGTTTGTGTAATGGAGAATGATTTTGTTACATGCCCTGCAATCTATGTTCCTCTTCAAATGTAGAATATAAAAAGGAGGGGAAAGAGGAACAGTGGAAAATTATTTTATTTTGTGAATATATGGCAGGTTTACAGTTGTTGTTGAGCATCGAGACCAGCAAAAAGCAAATTTCACTACAGCTGGCTGCTTGAGGGCTTTGCAAAAGTGCAAGACAAAAGCTGATGTTTGCCACAACCAAAGACTGATGTTGCATATTAATCCGTAGTCAGTTCTGTTTGTCTTACAATTTCTTATCAAACCTGTTGCAAGAGTGATTTTTTTTTTTTTTAAGTTTTTTGACCGAATCTAGTATGCATGAATTCTGTGAAGCTCTGAGACATGCAAATGCAACAAACTGGTACAGCACGGCTACCATTAATGATATGCACCCTTTTGTACAGAGCAGCTAGCTGTATCAGATGGCCCTCCTGTCCCTGCAGAACCAGGATCTGAAGTCCTGAAGGAGCAGACTCTTCTCCTTTTGTTCAGACTCTTTCACCGTTCTATAATGAAGATTGCTAGTAACGCTTCACCTACTGTGTTAAACAGGCATACAGTCTTCCCAGTCTTGTTTACAGTTCATCCAGTAGCTGTGGCAATTTGACAACAGACCCGAATTAACTGCCTGTAATAGGTGCACTATCCCAGTCTTTGTTTTTGAACTACAGCAGCACAGAGGGGTAGCCTGGACAAAGCAAGTAAGCTGTGTGTGTGGTGGAAAGAAAAAGAAAAGTTGTTTCATGTGTTATTTTAAGAAGAAAAGATTGTGTATATTATACTACTTTTTTTTTTTTTTTCTTCCCTGTGAGCCAGTAATTTGACCTACTCTTCTTCTCTAATAATTTGAAATTCTCTGTAGGATCCAGGGCAGCAGATTCTATTAACGCTGCTTAGAACTTCAACTGTGTTAATGAGATAAGCAGTGACCAGAAATTTTGAGTACTAACAATCAAAAATAAATATTTCCTTTTTACACAGTGAATGATCTTGGAGGTGACTTCAAGGGACATGGCAAGAGCTCCTCTGCTGCTGACAAAGTTGTCAGTGAAATTAGAGCAAATGGCGGGAAAGCAATACCCAATTATGGTATGTTGTTTTTCCAGACTAGCTCAGTAGACATCTTAAAAGAAAGGTTCACACTGCTTAATAAAAGACTTCTTTAAGCTTGCCAATACCATATGAATGAAACAGATGGACTGTAAGCTGGAGCAAGGTGGCAGAGGTGTTAAAAGCAAATGCATAAACTTTTTTCTAATTAATATTCTTTTAGCAATACCTTTTTTCTGACATGCTGTCTCAACATTGAATCACTGAAAACCTAATTACTTGCAGTTGTCAGAGGCAGAGTGGGTATGGATGGTTCTTACCTGTCTGGCTTGTTTATCTTGCAATGCCAAAGATTGCATCCTTAAGACTTACTGAGCAGAGTATGCTTTAGACCACATGCAAGTGATGACTAGATTTATTTTATACTGGGGTTTTATGCAATTCATCTTCTGAGATCTGTGGAATTAATATTCTGGAAGTGCAATGCATCTAGCTCACTTACTTAAATTCACTTTTTTCTTACAGATTCAGTGGAAGATGGTGAAAAGCTTGTGAAGTCAGCACTTGAGGCTTTTGGGAGGATAGGTACAGTTGCATAATTCTTGTCCTAACTTGTTTGTGAGTGCAGAACCATTATAAACACTACAGTTAACAAATGTATGAGGTACAGCTTGACATTAGAAGAATTCAAAAGCTTTTGATCTTCTTAGACTGTTAAGACTTGCTGCTTTGAATCTAAATGGATATCTTTTTTTAAGGCTCAGTGTAGGATTCGTGTTTTCCTGCCCTGCAGAATTTTTGTACTGAAGTAATGGTTAATAGTTTCTGTCTCAAAGTACATTTCCTGTCAATTATTATAACTAGCTGCATAACGCTGAATAAATAGTTGAGCTGAAGAATCAGAGAGGCTCTGTCATTTACTGTAAGCTCCTTTGCCTATATGAAGATCAAAATACTCCAAGAGAAATTTTAAAAAAAGGTATTGAAGTATTTTGTCTAGCAAGTAAAAATCCTGTTTTGCATGTGATTGCCACTGCTTACTTGTGATGTTTATGTAATTTTAGCCCATTCTTAAATGGCTAAAAGTTATGTATGATCAAAGCCAAGAAGAGTGAAATTAAATACTTTATCAAAAGTTGGTTTTGATGCTAGTTGTCGAAGTGGCTCTGCAACGTTGTGGTGCTTCTAGCTTTCATTTGAGATTACTATGACAAAGATAGTGTTACAAACTGTGATATCTGGAGCACTGTGGAATATAAAGCTGTAAAACTGAGCAGGATGACTGCATCCTATAGGAAATGTATCCCCAGTTAGCCAGCATTTCTCAGCTTTTCTTTTCTAAAGCTCTGTTTTGTTGTTATGCTGAGATTGCCAGTACTCAAGTATTTTCTTAATTATTTTCTTAACTAGAAGACTGTGCTATAGAATACAACATAGCAGTTTTTAACTTTTCTGGTTGCTTGGGTTTTGTTTTGTTTTGGAATTGGAAAATGATTAAAGTAAAGTTATATTTTGTCAGTGCACTCATTTAGTTATATTTTCTTTTTTGCAGATATTGTTATAAACAATGCTGGGTAAGTGAACCTGAAGTTACTGTCTGTATGACTGTGGCTGTATATACACTGTATATACACTGTTCATTTGTCACTTCTGTATATACAGTTTCATTTTTCATTTTTGTTCTCCTAATGATGTTTTCTAGAATTCTAAGAGACCGTTCATTTGTTCGGATAAGTGATGAAGACTGGGGTGAGTTGATAAACTTTGAGATGTACTTTACGTGTTGAAGATGGAAGGTACACCCTCCCCCACTTAGACAGGAAGGAAAAGAGGAGGGGAAAGTCTGTCTATGTGTGCCAGATCAAACAGTTACATTTGCCTTGAAAGTGTAGTGGTAAGTTACTTGTGTTCAACTGCCTTGTGTTTGGCTTGTAAACCTTATATAGGAGGCATGGTAGGTGAATGAATTTTAAAAAGGAAGGAAGGGCTCTAGCTGCCACTGTGAGTGAAAAATGAAAAAGAGATGTGTAAAGAAACCAAACCAAACCAATCAACCAAACAAACAAAACCAGTAGTTTTTGTGACTGGAATACGTTCCTAGTGCCAGTAGTGACTGAATGCTAAACAGGCTTAGAACATCCACAACTAATGACAAAAAGAAGAAAACTGAAGTACCAAAGTACAGAAGGTCAGGAGAAACCTCCAGTGAGGTGGTAGGTGGTGATAAAACATTGAGCAGAGTTCTTTAAAAATGTCCTAGCTTCTGTAGAGCTTGTTCAAGAGCAAGAACTTTGAATGCTTACGAATTCTGTACAAGAGATTACCATTCAAGAGGAGGAAAGCATGGTCAACATATGCTCAGATTATACTACACACCATTTGAGAAGAGAGTGCTGTTTTGTTATGAAGGAAAAAACAAATTATATATTTCAAATATGCAGATGAAATTATAGGTTTATTACATGGTCATTGATTTGTTCCTAGATATTATTCATAGAATTCATTTGAGGGGATCATTCCTGGTCACTCGAGCTGCATGGAATCATATGAAAAATCAGAAATTTGGCAGGTAAGATTTTATGTGTCATATACTTTTTTTTTCACTAGGAAGTCGTGGACTGATGCATGCCTTGAAAGTGAAGGATTTTTTGCATTCTTTCACTGTCACTGAGATGAAACAAAATCTGTTCCAGTAGGAAAGTGCTTTCCTTTCTGCTCCCTTCACTGCTATGCTTACAGTTTCTATCCATATAGGTGAAGATATCCCAGACTAGAGCTGTAGGGTTGTTCAAATGTTTCATTTCATTAGGACTCATTAGAGACGTGTATTAGTTGCATATTACTGTAATTCTGAGAGGTCCTTCTACTCTTTTCTTCAACTTGCTTAGAGATGACATCCAGAATAATCAGTTCTGTCAGCTTCCCAAGGATGGAGATAGGGCTGACTGGTCTGTAGTTTCCTACTTCCTCCTTCTTGGTCTTTCTAAAGGCTGGAGTGACATTGGCTTTCCTCCAGCCTTCAGGCACTTATCCCATTCTCTGTGACTTTTCAAAGGTGACAGAGAATGTTTTGGAAATCACTTTTGCCAGCTCTGTCAGCACTTACAGGTGCACCTGTTGGAGCCCATGGATTTGTGTGTATCAAATTTGCCTAGACAATCTCTGACCTGATCCTTTTTGACGATAGGGACTTCTCCCTTTTTCCAGACTCTCTCTCTTCCAGGGTCTGGGATTCTCAGCAGTAAAGGCTGAAGCAAAGAAGGCATTCAGTAACTTCACCTTCTCAGTGTGTTCAGTGACTAGAGCACCCACTTCATTCAGCAGCGGGCCTGCATTTTCCCTTTTCTCATTCCTAAAAGTCTTTCTTTTACTATTAATATACATAAAGAAGGCTTTCTTAGAATCACTTAAGATCATCCAGTCCAACTGTCCACTTGTTGCCCTTGACCTCCCTGGCCACTTAGCCAGTCTTAGCCTTTCTTGTGCCATCTTTCTTGTGCCTATTTTGTATAGATCTTGTGGCTTTTTTTCATTTTGATAATACTGAGCTGATACTTGCAAAGTTAATATTTGTAATCCCTATTTAGATTAAAAACAATGGGTTGTTGCCAGTGAGGCAAATGACTTGATCTCAGATATGCAGCATTTTACAGTAATGTAGAACTGATTCTGATAAGCCTTCTTTTAAAGGTGAGGATGAAGACACTTTCTGCATTGTTTTGTTTTTGATATGTTTTTTGAGAAAATTATCTTTTCTCAAAACAGCTATGTAGGTCACTCTGAAAGTAGGGCCTAGTATTTATTTCTGTGGAAATGACAACAGAAACAAGGAGCGCAGTAACTCTACTTGATAAGGCCTATTCCTAACTACAAAACATTATTTTTCAATGTAGTTTTTCATGTTAGCTGAGCATTTTTTGCCAGCAATGAACAAGTCTGCATGCAGCGCTCATAAAAACCTGTACCAGCAGAAGACTGCTGTCACCACTGCTGAAAAGCACCACCCACCACCTCACTTTAGTGACAGCCACTGCTGGTGTGCATAAACATTCAGAGAGCATCAGTGAATGTCAGTGGGTGCCATTTTTTTCCACGGGGAGGAAATAAGTGACACACTTTGCTTCATTTGCACTTCCATGTCAGATGCCATTGTGTCACAGTGCTCCTCTGCTGCTATCTGTTGCATGGCAACAACATGTAATGGAATATTAGTGGAAAGTTTCAGCCTCTACTTCTGTGTCACCAACATCCACCTCTGACCTCGTGGGCTAACATAATAAAATAAGAGCCACTACAAGTGGGGCAGTCCTTGCCTCAACTGCAGCTATTTTAGATGTGTCTAGTGAGCAATTTGGTCGTCTCTACAGTAATGTTAAGGGACTGCAAAATACAAGACCTTGTCATCTTCCTCTTTTAGGTAGTTAATAGACATTAAGATTCTTTGAAATTTTCTGTGAATTCTGTAATAATGTTTCTTCATGTGTTACCAAGTATATTAAAGTGAAGGCATTTTCAATGAAATGATTTGTCCTGACCACTAAAGCCAATTGTTATTGATACCATAATTTGAAATACAGCTAGAGCAGAGAAGAAAATACCTCTTTCTACATCATAATCTATTGTAAGAGGGCATATATTACAGTTTCATAATATAACTCAAAAAGTTCATAACTTTATTAGTTGTTTGCTGCTTTGATAACTCAAGATTTGTCCAATGTTATCCATCAGTCAAACATTGAAAAGGCACCTATTTTTTGCAAAAAAAAAAAAAAAAAAAAAAAGTTTTGATTCTTATTTCCACACTTTCATTTTGCTGTCAATAATTAAATGACATGAAATAATGTAATTTCTTCTTCTCTTCTCCTAAGAATAATTATGACTTCTTCAGCTGCTGGAATATATGGAAACTTTGGTCAGGCCAACTACAGTGCTGCAAAACTTGGCCTTTTGGGTCTGTCAAACACGATTGCAATTGAAGGCCGAAAGTATAACATCCACTGCAACACCATTGCACCCACTGCTGGATCCAGATTGACCCAGACTGTCATGCCACAAGGTGAATTATTTAAGGTGTATGAGTTTTCATTTTTTGGTAGATTGAAGCACAGCTAACATTCTTACTAGAAAAATCAAATCCCTTGTGCTTTAGAAATTGCTAATTTTTTTTCTTGTCTTTGAATAGTCAGCCTACTTTGTTATAAAGAATCTTTGGTTTTTTGCACCAAGATATGAAGTAACTTTTATAATTCACAAAAATAATTCCGTGTTTCAAGGCTTTTTAGTTATATTCCCTTTCAAGACTTTCTTAAATAGTGGAAACACTTGTTTATTTTATTAGTTGTAGGGTCACACATGTGCATAAGCACTTCCAGTTCTGTGATTTACAGATACCATTTTTTGCACAGCATATCACGTGTATACCCCTTTGTTTCTTGATCAGCATTAGTGATAATAACTGAGTTGCCTAATACATTTTTCTGTACTGCACAACTTTGAATGCTTGAATAGGTTTTAACAAAACACTGCACTTTAGAAGTCACTAATAGAGCAAGCTGTGCGAGATAGCTGTGTGCAAAATATAAATTTAGTATAAACAGACTGTCTATGTACTTTGAAAATGACTGGAGAAGCAAAAAGAATTTGATGAAAAAAAACCCCACTGTAAGGAAATTGTTCCCAGAATGTCTTCTTGTCAGCTTATTTCACTCTCCTGGTTTTTTTACCTCATTGTAGACAGTTCACAGCCAGCAAAATTATTACATTTTTTCAAACATAAGATAACAAAGAGTTCGTACATATGTATATATTGTATTGTATGTTGTATGTATTTTGCATATATTGAATACATAATTTTATTTCACTGGTTAAGTTCTGTGCAAAGTATCCTGCCTTAGATCTAAGTAGTACAAGTGATCAGAAAATCTGATGTCTCAGTAGGCTCCAAATGCACCTACTGAGGTGTTGAATCTCCTGAAAATTTTTACACAGAGTAATAAATCCAGTTCCTAATCTTCTTTCTCAGTCATTTTAAGTGGAGTGAGGTCATTAGGTCTCCCTGTCAGATACTAAAGCTCTGAGCATAAATTCCATACCTGGCTGTCTCCCTTTAAAATATTTTCGTATGTCCTGTAAAATTAAGCTTGTAATCTTAATACTTTCTTGTTAGCTATCCTTAGATGTCTGCAAGCAGTTATATTGTAGTGTAACAACAGTTGTCAATGTTTAGTTTGGTCCATTCAATTTTGTTAACGCTGGGACTGTAAATGTAGTTTTGTTTTGTTTTTTAAATCTCAACAAACTATCTTAATTTATTTAATAGTGGACCAATAACATTAGTAATGGCATTCTAGTGCCAACTTTTGTGATTTTGTGTTGTGGTGTACCATATTTCAGCAAAAACAACAGCTTGTGAGATATATTTAGAAACTTCCATACTAAATGCAGTTGTGTTTCCTGTTACCTATATGGAACTTATGAAACTGAACTTGTATTACTTCTTCATGTTGTTAAAGAAGTGTAGGTAATACCAGACATTTCCAACTCCTCATTTTCAGGAAGTGGGTAGAATGTGATTAGAGCTGTCTGGACAACCAGTTTTGGTCTTAGGTAATTTCTCCATTTTCAGATTGGCTTTTTTTTGTGTGCCAGATGACCATATAAATAGTAATAAAAAAAAAATATCTGTTGATATGTAAAATTAGTATGATTGGTAATTCCCAATATCTTATTGGGAGATATTGGCATTTTGAAATAGAATGTTTCTCAAATAGCAGCTGTAAGCGTTCTCATTATCTGTAAGTTATAAATCAATAAGAAATTGGAAGGGAAATTGCTTGGATACATTTCTGTCAGATTTATGTCTGGGTGACTTGTCCTTGTTTCAGATTGCTAATCAACTGGAAATTTAGGAAGGTTTCTGTCTTTGCAGTCTGGGGGGTTAGTGCTCCCAGCATTTAGATGGTCCTTTATCCAAACCACCATGGTTTGCTTTGGAGGCATACACTCTGTTGTTTGTGTTGAATGATTTTACAGTGAATCTTCAAGAGTTTAGTTTTGTTTGTCCTTTCCTCTTATGGCAGAATACTCTTGATTAAACTTTCTTTGTCTCTGCCATTCATCATCAGAAGGTGTTAAGTAAGGACAATTTGGTGAAATCATACAGTATTTCTGTTTTATGATTTCCCTTTCTCCAATTTGTTCTAGATCTCATTGATGCATTCAAACCAGAGTATGTTGCTCCCTTAGTTCTTTGGCTTTGCCATGAGACCTGTATGGAGAATGGCAGTCTCTTTGAGGTAATTTTTCATTTTCCTTTTTTTTCTTTTTTGACTCCTCCCTCCTCCTACCTACCATCTTGCTGGCTGAAAGTTAGTCTTTTGCTTGTGCAGTCATAACCTCGTTGCTGAAACTGAATTGTCAAGTAAGATGATACATGCTAAACACTGACAGAACAATAAGTTGTGCTGTTTATGATATGTATGTCAATAGCAACCTTGTCAAATTCTGGAGAGTACCCACATTATTACTGATTGCTTGCTAAAATTCTTATTGTAACCTTGTATGTTTAAAAAGATTGTAAAGCAGCCACTTCACAACAAAGTTTGTATGTTTATGAATCATTCAAACATACAAGTGAATTGGCAGGAAGGATGAATTAGTTATGGGTTGCATTGTAGGTACTGTCATCAAACCGCTAGCTCTTAAACTGAATGGAAACTGTTTTCTTAGTCTTTAAACTTTATGTTGCCTACATTCCATTGTTTAAACTGTTAGATGCAATTAATGGTAGTTTAGAAATTTTTATTATGTTCAGTTTGTTCTGAGGAATAGTTCTGTTTCCTTATATTATGGAAAATTTGTAGTGATGTGATAAGCTGATGATTTTTTTGTTGTTGTTATTTTTTCTTTTTGCAGGTGGGAGCAGGATGGATTGGGAAATGTAAGTACTTTCTGTTGCAAGATTGCAATGAAAAGTTTTGATTTGGCAACAAATGTGTACAAACTTTTGCAGTAAGTCTCGGTTTTATTTTTTATTAGCAGTCTGAGGGAATTGTTTATTTTAAGTAGAAGTTAAAAATTACACAATACATGGGAGAAACAGGTAATTTAAGAAAGTGTTCTGAAATACTTTGAGCTGATTAGTGATAATTAGATATCTACCTAAATAACATATAACTCTTGGTTATTTGTGATCCAGTGAATCTGTATCTTTCCAGAAATGATTTCACATTAGCCATTAACAATTTATCTCAAATTGCAGTATTAAAATATGGCTGCAGGCGCTGTTATTGGCTATTCGTATTAACATTTTTCACATATAGCAGGTGACTTTTGCAGTCCATTGTTGGCTTTAATAAAATTTAAGATCACTGCTATTACATTTCTAAATATTAATGAAAACCGGTAAGTCTTTTTATTCCAGGTTTAAGTTATACTGTAAAGTTAGACTGAAGTGTCCTCTCTTGAAAGTAGTAGTCTAGAGGAAGAATACTTTAAAGAAACTAAATGGCTTTTTGCTTTGTACCATGACAACCAGCTTTAGCTCTCTTATCAATGTCTCCCATTACCATTCTTCTAATTAGTGCGCTGGGAGAGATCCTTGGGTGCTATTGTTAGAGTAAAGGATCAACCAATGACTCCTGAGGCAGTGAGAGATAAGTGGGAGAAGGTCTGCGACTTCAGTAATGCCAGCAAACCAAGAAGTATCCAAGGTAAAGGAAATTCTGATAATCTCGATAGGTAGAGCAAGCAGGCCTTGAATTGAATACTTTTTTTTTTACATGCATCTACTAAGACTTCAAATACACTACAAAACTGATTAATTCTCTCGTAAATGTGTAGTATTAACCACTTATTGTTTCAGTGTAGTAAGATCTTTTAAAGGAGGCTTTTGTGTTCTTGTTTGTATAATTGAGACAGTTTTCTATGTATGTGATGTTTACTGCCATTTTATGTTAATACAGCCAGATTAAAGGTAATGTATTATTTGATTGGACACAAATACAGGTAGTAAGCAGTGTAATGAAATGGTCACACATTCTTTTCAGTTCTGGAATCTTTGCTTCTGGTAGACTTTTCCATACCAAAAAACTGTCTGGTTGGTATAAGCGGTGGTATAAACAGTGAAGAAGTTTGTCACATTGACTCCAGTTCCAGAACAGCATCAGCCCCTTTACCAGTGTCTTCCAATGCTTAGTGTCCTTTCTGCTATCTTCCTCATTTTCCTTCCTGCTGTTGTCTCTGTTTTATGCGAAAATGATTGATCTTTTTCATTACCATACTTGCTTTGCTTTCAAATTCCAAACTGTGTCTTCGTTGTCTTATCTGTCTGTGTAAATTTAATTTGGATCACAGAATCACAGAATCACAGAATTGTAGGGGTTGGAAGGGACCTCCAGAGATCATCGAGTCCAACCCCCCTGCCAAAGCAGGTTCCCTACACCAGGTCACATAAGTAGGAATCCAGGCGGGTCTTGAATATCTCCAGAGAAGGAGACTCCACAACCTCCCCGGGCAGCCTGTTCCAGTGCTCCATCACCCTCACCGTAAAGAAGTTCTTGCGCACATTTGTGCGGAACTTCCTGTGCTCCAGTTTTTGGCCCCTTGTCCTGTCTCCACACACCGCTGAAAACAGCCTGGCCTCGCCAGTCTGCCCCCCACACCTTAGATATTTATAGACCTGGATCAGGTCTCCTCTCAGCCTTCTCTTCTCAAGGCTAAACAGACCCAGCTCACTCAGCCTTTCCTCATAGGAGAGACGCTCCAGGCCCTTCACCATCTTTGTGGCCCTCCGCTGAACTCTTTCCAAGAGGTCCTTGTCTTTTTTGTACTGGGGAGCCCAGAACTGGACACAGTACTCCAGATGAGGCCTCACCAGGGCAGAGTAGAGGATGGTTTATTTTTTATTCTCAAGATGTTACCTTTATCTTTTGCTAATATGAGTTAAATTGTGACTGCTTAATTATTATGCCTGTGTTTATTTAGGCCAAGAACTGAGTATTTGTTAAATTAGGAAATGCCACTGTGCACATGTTTTGGAGAGAAGGGAAAAGGGCATCCTCTGTACAATGTCTGTTAAACGTCGGAGATACTTAAATTGCTGGAAAGCTCAGTACATGTTTAAACTGTTAGTCTTGAAGTCTGCTAGGGGTTTTAACAAACTATAGGGATGTGCAGCAAAACTAGAATGACAGAATTTCCCTCATGTATTGGTGGAGGGATATAAGTCATACAGTGGTTCTCTGTCACTGTACTGTTTTCACTGTTATCCCACTGCAGATATCCCATTTCCAAATGTATGTGAGGTTTATAAATGTTAGCTCTCCTTTTATGGAATGGTGCTCGTGAAAATGTCATTTCAGCTGTAAAGCACTGATCTGTTCTCCAACTTGCCCCGTGTACTTCATTAATTTTATTGTTTTCAAGCCAAAAAAGTTGAGAAACATTTTTCTTAAAACCAATTTAAGAAAGAAGATTGAATTGTATTTTCTTTTTTCTTTTTTTTTTTTTCTTTTTACTTTATGCGCCATTTCAGTTTCTTGGCTTAACTTTTTCTCTTGGTATATAAAGTGTATCAAGCAAAAAAAAATCGTATGTAAGAGAACATTATTTTCATAGGGCTTGTGCTACTTTAAAGTATAGGAAATGGCTAATTGTCACTTGATTTGACAGTTGATGGCTGATTCAATAGGTTTTGAAGTTTCTGAGTTACCATAGTAATGGGCTCAGAAAAGCACATCTTTGTAGAGCAGCTGGTGATTGTGCAGTGTAGTCTTTGGCACCAACTCCTCTCCTTACCCTTTAAAAGTGAAACAGTTGGTGTGAGTGACTATGCCTGTCATTTCACCTTGCTTTTGATGCCTCAAGTGTCCGTGATCTCTATAGACCTTCCCTGAGCTTTAAAGGTTTAGTCCTTAATGTACTTGGAGAAGCTCTCACAGTTCCTCTGCATTCCCACTCAGTTACAGGTATTGTCCTGTTAACTAGCAAAAGATATGATTACTTGCATATTCACTGCAAGATGCCTTTTTAATGCAGGAAAACCTGAGAAACAGGTATATTTTTATTTTTTATTTTTTCCTTTAACAAGCTGTATGAGAATTTAACCACTGGGAAGACAAAGAAATGGAAGAATCAGTTTTGCTGATTCTTCCACATTCTCTTTACCAATACTGAATCGTGACTATATATATATAACCCAAAATGAAAATGTCACTGCATCTGAGGCAGCAGTGAATGTGTCAGAGCTTTTTCCTGACTTGTAGGATGATGTTACATCATTAATGATTAAACTAAAGTCATATTTATAGCTTATTTTACCAATTCAGAGCAAGGTTACAAGTCATTCAAGAAAATAAGCACAGCATAGTCTGGTCCACGGAGTTGGGGCACAGAACTAAGTTACAATGACTTTCCACTTTATGTCAGACAGTCCACTGTAACCAGCTTTGTGTAACGCTCTTAGGCAGAAATAGCTGCAAAATAACATGGCTTGGCTTAGCTTGTGCTAGAAGATTATTGATCAGACTCATTTGCAGCTGGCCCTTAGAGGTCTGGGACTCCTGTGTGTAAGCAGAAACCTGTATTAGATATGATACAGAAACTTCTGAAGGTGTGGTCCCCTGTAGTAGATAACAGTTGCACATTAGTGCGTTGGCTCTTTCTGCTAGTGCTGGTCAGTTTCTTTCTGTTGTGAAGAGGTAAAGATTAAACTCTGCTGTGAGACAGGTGAAAGATAATTTGTCTTGCAGATTGTGTGGTGTGTACAGTATAGTGAGTGCAGTATTCTGTGTTGCACAAATTAGTAGTTTTACTTGGTGTTTTTTTTTTTTTTTTTTTTAGGAAAATGATGAATTTTGTATGTTGTATTCTCTGCCACTCTTATGAGGCAATTTTTTTTTCTCTCACTGCCCCAGTTTTTACCACCATTGTGAAAAGATGAGCCATTTTAGCTAAATCTAGCATCTTGGAGGTCTGTAGTATGCTCTTATATTTACATGTGGTTTTTAATTTCTTATAGGCTGTCTAGGTGCTTGAGTATTCTCACCAGCTGACACATTTAAAAGGCTGTTCTCTAGTACAGCGAAAATTAATCTAGAACATATAGAATCTGCAATTCATTTTCCCTATTTTACTTGAGTCTCAAAATAAATGCTCATCAGGACAGTTTGAAGATTACTGAAAAGTCAAGTTTGTACTTGTGTAAAAACTTTACTTATCAGTGCCTTTGTTATCTTCCATTTCTGGCCAGCTATTAGCTCATAACAATGTACTTAATCACAACCTTTGTACTTCTTATTGCAAAAGTCTAATGTGTAGGTGTAACTCTACCTCACAGAAAGGACTGATATCTGATCAACTACTAGAATTTCACTGTAAATCTCGTGCTGTAGGTACTAGTCTAGCTTGTTCCACCAGGCAACAAAATTCCAGTGAAGACTGAAATGAATTAATATGTTGAGTCACTTCAATTTCATGCTAGCAGTCTCTGGAAGACAAAAGTAATATAGAAAGGTTTTTGACTGGAAAAGTTCTATGTTGTAGAATCATTAAGATTGGATAAGACCAGTAAGATCATCTACTCCAACTGTCAACACATCACCACCACCCACTAAACCATGTTCCCCAGTGTCACACCTACACGTTTACTGAATACTTCCAGGGATGGTGACTCCACTGTTTCATTGGGCAACCTGTTCCGATGTCTTATGAATTTTTCTGAGAAGAATTTTTTTTCTTAATATTCAATCCAAACATCTCCTGATGCAACTTAAGGCCATTACCTCTCATTATATCGCTAGCTACCTGGAAAATGTGACTGACCTCCACCTCACTACAGGTTCCTTTCAGGTAGTTGCACAGAGCCATGAAGGCTTCTCTGAGACTTCTCTTCCCCAGATTAAACAATCCCAGCTCCCTCAGCCATTCTTCATAAGACTTTTGCTCCCAACCCTTCACCAGCTTTACTACCTTCAAACATGCTTCAGGGCCTGGATGCCTTTCTTATAGTAAGAGGCCCAAAACTGAACACAGTATTAAAGGTGCACTCACCAGCACTGAGTGCAGAGGGATGATTACCTCCTTACTCCTGCTGACTGCACTATTTTTGGTACAAGCCAAGATCCCATCGATCGTCTTGGCCACCTGAGGAAACAGCTGGCATATGTTCAGCTGGCTGTCAACTAATACTCCCATCCTTCTCTTTCGTGTACCTTTCCAGCCACTCTGCAGATGTCGGGTTACTGTGACTAAAGTCCAGGACCTGACACGTGGTCCTGTTGAACTTCATCCATTGACCTCAGTCTGTCAGTCCAGCCTGTACAGATCCCTCTTTTGGATCTTCCTACCCTTAGACAAATCAGCACTTCCACCCAACATAGTGTCTGTGAATCTAGTGAGAGTGCACTCAATCCCCTCATCAAAATCATCAATAAAGCTACTAAACAGGGATGGCTCTAGTACTGACACCTGATGCACATCCCTTGTGTCTGGTCGCCAGCTGATTTACCTCCATTCACCACAACTCTCTGGGCCCAGACCTCCAGCTGGTTTTTTATCCAGCAAAGGCTATGCTTGTCCAAGCCATGGACTTCTCCAGGAAAATACGCAGAGTCAAAGGCTTTACTACAGACTCTATATTCACAGCCTTTCCCTCATCCACCAGGTGGGTCACTCGATCATAGAAGGAAACTGGGTTGGTCAAGCAGGACCTGACTTTCATGAACCCATGCTGGCAAGGCTTGATCCCGTGATTGTTCCACACATGCTGTGTGATTGCATTCAGAATGATATGCTTCATATTGTAGTAATTGTGGGAGAAATGTCAGTTAGCCATACTGAGTTATGAGGGACCAAGAGAAGCAAGTTGTTCTTGATACTTCACCTTTACCAGAGCTGAATTCCATGCATTATCTTTCTTGTAATCTTGACATTAGCCAAGCCTCAATCTGAAGGGTTTTTTTATTGTTGTTTTGTTTTTTTCTTGTTTGTGTAATCATTTAGGAAAGAAATCAGCCACCAGGAGATGTGATCTGTTACATTTATGGCAAATATTAGAATACAAACAGTACTAACTTTCAGGTGCTTACTTTTGAGACAGTTGAAAAATAATTCCTAATATCTTCTGAGTACTGTTGTTCAGGGAATTAAAAACAAAGTATTTGCTGTTGGTGGTATTTTAGACACCAGGTCTTGTAGCTGATTACTCAGAGCAGACCTGATGGAGCAAGTTGTCCTGGTCTTCTCTGAAATAATTTTTTTTGCAGAGGTTCATATTGCACTGTGTTTGGGTTTGTGATGAAAACAGGGGTGATAACACACCAATATTCTAGTTTTTAGTTCTGTTTTGGCACAGAGACTTTTCTGCTTCTCGTGCTACCCTACAGGTGAGGGGCCGCAGGTGCATGAAAATCTGGGAGGAACAGAACCAGGGCAGCTGACCTAAACTGGCTAAAGGGATGTCATACTTAGCAATAAAAAATGGAGGTGGAGAACAATGGGTGGGTGGGTGGGAAGGGCAGGGCAGGGCTGATGTCTGAAGTGATAGTGTTTCCCATTTCACACAGTGACCCCTGCTTTTCTGAAAATGGCTATATATCTGCTTGCTGATGGGAGATAATGAATAAATTTCTTGTTTCACTTTGCTTGCATAAACAGCCTCTGCTCTACCTCATAACCTGTTCTTATCTCAACACACGAGCTCTCCTTTTCTTCTGAGAAAGGGAGTGAACAAAGTAGCTGCATGTTGCTCAGCTGCTGAGATTAAAACCACTACATGTGTGTAGACACCATTTACCGTCAACTATTATATAAATGTCTGTAGAAAACAGCACTGCAGTCAATTTGCAGGTGTGTACTTGTGTTTAAAAATGAATTGAGAAGCTGTATCTTATTTGCTGGCATGTTTGTTGTGTCTATAATCAGAGTATCTCATTTATGTCTGATTTCAAATGTGTTGGTTTTTTTTTTTAATTCCTTTCTCTAGAATCTATAAGTGTATTGAATGATGCGTTAAGTCACATAGAGTCACAAGGGAGTATATCTATGAATTCCACAAATTCTAGATCAGTGGTCTCTTCAGCAGTTGACACAGTGAGTACCTCTGTCTACCAGACATGCTTAAACCTAGCTGAAAACTTTGGGCATAAACACTTGTTTTGTTAGTGATTAGCTTCTATTCTAGCTTACTGTCTGCAGAACAGAAGATGTGAAGGAGCAGAATAAGAAACTTTAGTGGACTCCACTCTTCATTTTTCTTATCACTGATGGGAAAAATTAAGGCTAAATAGATTGAATAATATAGAATCCAAACGCTTGTAAATTCTGTAAGCCTTTTTAGGTAGGTATGATTCAGATAAGAATCACCAAATATCCCAAGTTGGAAGAGACTTGCAAAGATCATTGAGTAGAACTGCTGGCCCACATGGGATAATCCAGAATTAAAACACTATGTCTGTCTGTATTGTCTGAACACTTAAACTCTAGCAGCGTGGGAGGGCTATGACCATTGACTGCCCTGGGGAGCCTGTTCCATGCCCAGCACCCTCTGGTGTAGTAGCTTTTCCTAACACCCAACCAGACAATCCTCTGATGCAGCTCTGTGCTGTTCTCTCACGTTCTGTCATGGTCACCAGACAGCAGAGATTGATGCCTGCCACTCCACTCCCTGTAAGGAAGCTGGAGGCAGAGGATATGCACACAGCAATGCATTTTTATTTCATCTCCTTTTTAAAATATAGCTAATTTTTCTTCTTTTCAATTTTATTAGTACTAACTATTTCATTGACTGTTTGTCTTTTAAGAAAAAGCTTTTGCACACTGCTGGGCAAGTTACAACATAAACTGCTTGCAGTAAGATAGTTATTGTACAGTTGCTTGAACTGCAACAAAAATAATAATGTGTTAAAGTATCTGTTGCTCATACTTCACCTTTACACAGAACTGTGCATTTGAGAAAACGCTCCAATGTGGATTTTTCTTGATATGAGAATTATAGAAAGAGTGCATTACTAAGTATTATGAAGTTTTATTTTACACTGATTTCTGATTTTCAGACAAGTCTTGTTGGCCGGGAGTTGACTACTAAGGTGTATAAATATACTCACTTGGAGCCTATTCTATATGCACTTGGTGTGGGAATGTCAACTAAGGATCCAGATCACCTGAAATTTCTCTTTGAAGGAAGTGAGGAGTTCTGCTGTTTACCTACCTTTGGAGTTATTCCAGCTCAAACTTCAATGTTTGATGGTATTCCTTCTATTCCGGGACTAGATATGGATCTTGCAAAGGTATATAAGAGCTAAGTACCTAATTTTGTTTGTCCTTATTGTAACTATAAATTAACTTTTGTAAAAGGTTCTGTCTATTTTAGAAAATTCAGTGGCTTGTATTTGCTCATCATAAGAAATGACTAATTTACTTCACTTATGTGAACTGAATCTTCATAAGATTGTACCAAAAAAAGCTTAAATATTATTTTGAAAATACTTGCGTTTGGACATGAAGCTGGGGATAAAAAAAAAAAAAAACACAAAACAAAACACCACACAATTAATCACATTCTAAAATATTGATTTCCTTGCCATTAATGACTGGGGGAAATGAGTAGCAATGGAGTAAAGAGCATATTTTTATTGTAGCATTGCCTCTCTCTACATAGATGCTGCATGGTGAGCAGTACCTGGAACTGTATAAACCATTACCAACCTCAGGTCAGTGCTTTTGTGTTGCTGATTTGCTTGTCATCCTGTCAACTTTTCTTATAGTCATGTTAAAAGTAGAAAGAGGGAAGCTGTGTTTCGATTTCTTCTTATTATTTTTAATATTATTGCAAGAAGTGGGGGAGAAGAAAGGCAAACTGTTGCACTGTTGAAGGAAATAAGAAACTTCATTTTAAAGCTCTCGAGTTATGTTTCTATGATATACATGGAAAACTCATGCCTAATGTTCAAAATAGTAAAAGCTGGTTTTTACTTCATTTTTGTTTTATTTATTTATTTATTTATTTATGTTTTTAAACTTAGCCTGAAAAAAGTGAGCTAATTATTAAGAAAATGCAGTACATGCAGGTCTATTACTCATATGGAATCATATGATTCTCTTCAAATTTCTTTGATTCTCTAATTTGGTATTAACTAGTGATATGTAAACAATCTTGAAGTAAAACCTTATGATTAAAAAATGTGTATATGTTTTTATTCTCGTACAGGTGAATTAACATCAGTTTCAACTATTGCTGATCTACTGGACAAAGGTTCTGGAGCAGTCTTGCTTATAGATGGTGAGAAATTTCATAATTTTCTTAGAAGCTGTAGTAAAATTTCATAGGCTCTGTATTTAATTAGCTGTAGCAGTAACTGCCAGACTTTCCATAATAAAATCTTATTTTAACCTTCTTACATGTTAATGAGAGCTGAGAAATGAGCTAATTACTGATAGCTGTGTAGATAATGTCACTGTTAAGCAGTTAAGGTATTGAAATTAATAATGCTGTTTTTTTGGAAAAAGATTTCAGAGGTTTGCTTTCTGTCTGTGCAAGGGGAATAATGCACTGTGCAAACTGAACAAAATTCTTTATTAATAGTTAGTCCTGTCTGAAGGCAGCCATTTTAGATTCTGCTGCCCTTCAACAACAGAACATGTGTTACCAAAACTCCCATTCCTTTTGTATCTAAGTTAAGGTATCAGAACATTTCTAGGAGTTGCTGAGTGGTTGTTTTCTGAATTTTGAAATCTTTAGGTATGATATACCATGATACCTTGGGGGATTAGGCTGCAGGAGCAGATTAATAATCAGTGAATCTCTAATCACTCTTAAGTTTTTTTTTCCCAGTCTACTGATAAAATTTTATAAAAGCGTTTCTGTCCTTCTGTTTCTCCTCGTTGTGTTTTTTTTCTTTATCAGCCTAACTTGAAATCATAGAATGGCTTAGGATGGAAGGGACCTTAAAGCCTGTCCAGTTCCAAGCCCCTGCTGTGGGTAGGGTTGTCACTCACCAGATCAAACAGCCCAGGCCCCATCCAACCTGGCATCAAGTTCTTTCTGTGAGCAGAATGGTGGTGGCATTTAAATTCCTTCCAGAAATGAAAGTGGGCATTACTGTCAATATGGTAAATTTCAGTCTGAAGTGTGAGGGAGCGGAGTATGCATGAACTGGAAACAGGAACCTGAGTTTTAATGATGCAGTGTGAGATGTTTAGCTTCAGGAATGAGTGACCTTAAAGTAAAAGTTGCTCAGGAGCTCTTTTAACGCACCAATCAATGTAGACTGGTATTACATTATTGTGTGAGTTGCTAGCATGCTTTATATACTAGGGATTCTTAATAGCTTTTAATAACTCATATTTTATAGCTCAAAACTATCCTGTTATATGAATTGCTAATGCTGTGTGAAATGCTGAAATAAATACTAATTGCAGCACTGCATTTTTAACACCTTAAATGTCATCAGCATTTTGATAGCTCATTTTTAAATTTTAGTGCTTCCATATAGATAAAATTCAAGATAATATTCAAAACAGCTGATCAGTTTTCACTAGTCAAGAAGTGATTCACAATAATGCAGTATGAAAGTGTAACCACTGTCTTTTCCTTAACTTGTTAAAGTGAGCTTTGGCGTATTTAAATCTAAACTACTCTCTTGTACCCATAGATGCCAATTATAAGAAAAAAATGTACAGTATACATCCATTCTCTTTTCTTGTTTTTCAGTGAATACCTATTGTGGAAAGGATCTAGTGTGCTATAACCAGTTCTCTTTATTTTTTGTTGGAGCTGGAGGATTTGGTGGAAAACGAACATCAGAAAAGGCCAAGGTAAGTTAAAGCACATTAGTATTAAAAAAAATAGTAATAATTCTGTCATTCTCAAGAAAATAGTTGCTATTTCAACTAGGAATGATATGCTAGCATTTGAGTAGTATGAAATAGACTCGCTCAGTTGGATGATAGCTCAGAGATTACATCCAGCTGCTTGAACACTGCAGGGCTAACCAGAAGTTGAAGCATATTATTCAGTCATTATCCAAATGCCTCTTGAACACTGGCAGGCATGGGGCACTGGCTGCCTCTCTGGGAAGTCTGTTCTAGTGTTAGACCACCCTTCCAGCGAAATGAGGGCAGTAGGAACCTGTGAAAAAGGTACTCTTGGGGACATAGACAGTTGGTGCATATGTTCTTGCAATTAGAGAGCAAAGTGAATATTAGCATGCTACTGGTTAGATATTCCTACAATAAAATATTTGAAATTACAAATTCAAATACAAAGTATCCTAATTGAATACAGGATGGAAACTCTCTGGAAAATGTTTAGAATCAGAATTAAGTTGCGTTGCTATTTTAGTAACTAAGCAAAAAAGCAAAAATAGAATTTTTGGGAACTGGTATTTTCATATTATGTACCACTCTAAACTTCTGAGGAGCTGTCTCCTTCTCTCCAGCCATCTAATTCTGTTATATGTTAGTGGCTAGTATTACATGAAGATTTTGTTGCGTCACTAATAAGGATACCATTTAGTGTTGAGAGTATTTACAATAACTTGCAGTCATCTGTGGACTTGGCGTTAGAAAATAATGTCTTTATATTGACATTAATATGAAATGTATAACATGGACAGGAGGCTCCTAAATTGGATGCATATTAAATCTTTTAGAAGAGGATCTGTAGAAGTTGGTAGTCTAGCTGGCTGTAACCTGAAGTAGTTAAATTTGATCCAACTATCCATTCTATCAAACTGCCCTTCTGCTGCCATCTGGCACATGGGAACAACAGGAACAGAATATTGATTCAACCTCTACTGCAGTACCACCAACATACACCTCTAATGTCACGGGCCAACATAATAAAATAGAAGGCATTACTTTTAGAGCAGCCTTCATGTTTGCTTACCGTCAACCACACGCAATAAACAGAATGAAAAAAAAATGTATGTTTCTTCACAAAAGCTAGCCTTGAAAGTTTTTCTTCTCATTTTACTTTTGGTCTGAGCAATTTTTGAAAGCCTCTGAGATCTGAACAAAAAGCAGTAAAGTGGCTTTTATTTGTAAAAATAGATTTTGGGAGCTTTACCTGTATGCATAACTTTAAGATCATAATTTTTGGCTATTCTTGTTTTAGTATGAACAGCAAGGTCAGTGACAAGAAGGAAGTTGGCATTTTAGAGACTTTGCCTGGAGGCCTGATACTGAGCTGTTGGAATTATGCCATGTAGATGCATAACAGACTTTTTTTGTATGTGTGATTTTAATTCTGCACCAACTTTCCTGTAATGACCACACTTTCATTTCTGCCTCAAGCTTATAACGTCAATTTGGAATCCATAATGCCATGTTTCATCAGTTTATCACTGCAATATATTCTTTTCCTCAACTTATTTTTATTTCTGTTTGGGAGCACTGAGGCAGTTGAGGGGGCTATTTTTATTTAAAAATAATTGATATCTAGTGGCAGTATTCTGTGTATGTATACAGAGTGCTAATGTTTCATTTAGTATTTTTTTATATGTTAATTTTGTGCTAGCAGTTGATCACATTTTAATGCTTCAATAACATGGCTTTGGTGAAAATCTTAGCTTGCTAAAATGTTGAGGAGTGTTGGGTTTGAACTTGAAGTTTCTGCAAGAAAACTCTAGGTGTAGCTCTTCATAAATCTGTGTGTCCACATGGAAGAGGTTTGGAAAACGTAAGAACAGGGAAGCTCTGACAGAATGTTGTTACTGTGAACTAGAGCCTTGAGGAACACCAGTTATAAGTCAATTCAACATGGGCTATTGTAAGCTCCGCATTTTCACTAATTGATGATATCTTCTTTTTGTATATTTGTAATATAGTAGGGGATGTTCTTTAGGAATTTTTTTTGTTTTGTTTTTAATTTTTTTATCTAAACCTTAATCAGTCATAGAGAATTTTTGTAACTTTATGAATCAAACTTTATGAATCAACTTTACCAGTATGCTGGTAAAAGTTCCTATCATCAAAACTGAGCAAAAAAAAAAAAAAAAAAAAGGCTGCAGGTTGCTTAGAATGCTGTGTGGTTTCATATGCAGCATGTGTTTGTAAAGACAGAAGGAAAAGACTATTGAAAGACCGAAAGTGATGTAGTTTGTAAGAGAGGGAATAAATTTTTTGGTATCCTATTGAGGTTTGAAAATAATTTTAAAAGCTTTACTTTTATATCGACATTCCAAATACCCATGTTGCATGAGAAAACTTGCTTTGTGGGAAATTCTTATTTGATCTTTTTGAATAGTTTGGAAGAAATATAATCAAATTGATTAGCCTCGTGTTACTTAGGCAAATCTGGTGCCTTATGTTCATTGTCTTTGCAAAGATGAGTTTCAAAACTTATTTTTCTAACGTTAATATTTTTCTCTTACTTGTCTTTGAAGAAAGTTGAAAGAAACCCTAAAAGCTTTGTAAATGCTATTTTGTCTGTAGATTTTTAACTGTAATTCTGATAAAAGATTTCTTGTGGTGAAATACTGATGCAACAACTTTTGCTTTAGGTAACAGTGAATCCACCCAAGAGACCTCCAGATGCTGTACTTTCTGATGTCACAACATCTGATCAGGTAGAGTGGTACATGCTCAAGATGTAAAAATGTTTATTTTATTTGAAGAAACTAGTCTTGCACGGTATTAATTGTTCCAGTTTTTTGTTATATCTCAAGTATTTATATATCCTTGTACTCCATGTATAATTTGAAGGTAAAATTTTTGCTACATTAAGTTATAATAGTATATTCAATGTTCTAAAACGTTCTTCTCACAAAATGGTGACAATTTTATTATGCTTTTTATTACAAAATTCTACATAGAGGAAATTAACATAGTGACCACGTATTCTGTTGTAAGAAAAAAAAAGGGAAGTTCAAAGTTTACATTAAGTGCTGCATGCAAACATACAGTGGCTTAAAAAATAGGAGGTTTTGAAAATCTAAATTTCTTTAGTAGTTATTGTCAGGTAAACTTTGAAATATTGACAAGTGTCTGTTCAGATATTTTTCCTTTCATCCACAGTCACACTGAATCACAAGCATCTACTTTCCAAAAGTAAAACCCGAGTAAATAAAATCTATCCTTTTCTGAAAAGTGCAGAAAAGCAAGAGTAAGACAAGAAATAGGGGAAAGGTACCAGCATTAAGATAGAGAATATTAGTTTCAAAAGCAGTGCAGTCCTGACCGGAGACTATACCTATTGGAGATGTTCAGTTAAATTATTGGGCATCAGCTGAGCTGTGGTAACCATGATGCCTGCTTGGTTCTGGCTATGTACACAGTAATTCAACTGAAGTTTCATCCTGCTGATTTATATACTTGAAGTCTTAGTTACTACTACTCTTTTAAACAAGAAAGACACTAGGTCAGCATTCCTGTTTCTGTCACTAATTTTCTTGCTGCATTACAAAAGACACAGAGTCAGTCTAAAGGACACAGACATCCTGTTCTGAATAGACTTCATCAAATGCATGTAAGCACATCAAGAGAAAAAGGGAAAATGAAAAAATACTCTATTATGGAGAGGTTGAGAAATGATGCTGTCTAGCAACTGACACTTTAGTAGAGATAAACTAAGACACAGCTATTTTAATAGCCAAGTAGCTAAAGCATTTTGTTTCAATGCTGAAAACCTGGTTCAAATTCTTCTCTATGTGATAGTTTCAGGATTAATTCCAGATTCATCAACTTTCAGAAGATATTTGTGACCCCTCACTCCTAGGTTAGTCTCTGAGCCTAAATCTCAAGCCAGAGTCTGTCTAGAATTGTTGCTGTGTGGTAGTGATCCTGTGATGCAGAAATTTCGAAACTTTGCTACTGCAAAATAGGTTTTCGGCAATAAAGGAGGTGGCACAGAGTAGCCATCACTCTGCTTTTGTTTCATGATCTGCTCTGGCAGGCAAATATAAATGATAATTCATCTTACATTAGATCTTGCAGGAGCCAAAGGCAATGAATTTTCAGCATTAGAAGGCTTATCTGTCAAATTATTCAGTAGCATCTGTGTTCAAGCGATGATACCAATGTATAGGATGGAGAATATGCAGATCACAGGAACTATATGGGGTAAAAGTACAGGCTTTTAAGTGTTTGACAACGTGGGGAACTGTAATCAAAATTTTACATTTCTGTGTTTGTGAAATGACATGTAACTGCCTAAAAATCCTTGTAAACAGAAGCTGGCATGCAAATTACATTAGCATTTCTGGACCTTATTTCTTCTCTGTTTAAATGCCTAAGGTGTTGGCAAAAATGACCATTGCCATTCAGCCATCAAAACAGTTTATGTTTGAGGAGACACAGTCAGTTTGTCAACATGAGCCATATTAGCTTCCGAAGATTGTTGTGACATTCAGCAGGCTGTTTTTGTGTCACTACAGTTTATTTAAAAAAAACAGTTTTGTTCCCTTTCACTTCTCACAGTCTCATCATGTAGCAAACAGCCTGATAACTGGAGCACTGTGCATCTTTTAAAAATGTTTACAGTGACTTCTTTCTTTCACTGGAATCATTGACTCTGGTTGTAGAAGCTACGTTTAATTTTAAATTAACTGCTTGCTGTTACCTATGTGTTGGCATTTCCCTAGCTTCGTTGTACATTGCACACTGCAGCTGTATGTGCACTCTGTGGAAACAAGAAGACTGCAGAAAACTCTGAGTGAAGTCACAGTGCGAGAGAAAGAGTACTTTTTAATGTTTCCAGACAGGGTAAAGTGTTTTTTAGGGAAGAGGATCCTGGGAACATAGGCACAACAGCTGTTTTTAGCCCTTCACTGTATATGCTGCACAATGGAGGGTACAACTATAATTCCTTGAAATATGATTGTTTCTTATGTCAGTGTCTACTGACAGAACAAACTGATCCCATTGGTTAGTGGTATCAAAGACTAATTTGATAATATAGTAGGGCACTATAATAAGTCTTCACTCTTCTAAAATTTGTTCCAGAGAAGTTATTTAAACATCAGCCAGTGCTTTTTAATGAGTGACCTGAAGTACCACACTGTGAGCCACTGGAAGATGAAAAGTAGTCAAGTATCTGAACTTCTAAGGCTGTTAAAGGATTAAAAATTGCATCCTGCAATTTGTACATAAATTTTTGTACATAAATTTTTTTCTCTGTAAAGAGCTAGTGACATTTTTCCCATGTTGCAGAGATATGTTTGTGCTGTGGAATTTTCTAACTTGTTCTCTGTAACCAGAGCCATGCTTTACTGGGCATATTGCCATAAATCTTTTTTAGTAAAAATAGAACTTTTGACAGAAGATCGCGATGTCTAAAGAATGCTTAACTATTAGCCATTTAACAAGATATGATTCGTACAATTTCAGCCCATTAGGGAAAGTATAACACAATTGCAGATCTTCAGTATCACCAAACTACTCCGTTTTTTGACAGCTTTCAAACCAGAAACTTATGCTAGTAAATCAAATTTTGGTAAATGATTTCTTGTGCAATTTAGATGCACTTAAGTCTTGCACACTTGCATCTCTGGAGAGGTATTACCACCTTCCCAAATGTGTTGATTTCTTTGGAATTCTCTAATGGTTGGCAACCCTGCACATAGCAGAGAGGTTGAAACTAGACAATCATTGTGGTCCTTTTCAACCCAGGCCATTCTATGATTCTGCAAATTCATTTTTTTGATGACAAACATAAAATAAGCTGTAGTGTGTATTTGAGGTTCACGGTGTCCAAGTGATGCAGGCCACTTTTGAGGAAGGAAAAAAGTATAGGGTTTTGAGTTTGTTGGGGGCTTTCAGTTTTTCTTTTGTTTTTCTTGTCTGGGAAAAAGCCACAGTATTCAAACAGTGTGCAGTGTGATCGGTTTCTTCTGTTATCTAACTGCTAGTTAGAACTGTTATCTAATTTCAGATATCAAAATGAATTTCAGCATTTGCAGTCTTTTCACAAATTTAAGTGCACAGAATCCCATAAAATGAAGTTTTTCAAGAAACAGTTTTTGTTTTACTATTCTGTGTTCCTTCCCACTTTGTTGACAAGAAAAATGGAAGATGCAAGAAGTTTGCTGAACCTCCAGATTTCTGTTAATGTCAACTTAGTTCAGTAAAATGTCTAGTATTTAAGAAATATTTATCACTGAAAAATTACCTTTTCTTGTGTCAGTATTTCACTGGAGCATTCTCCCATTTTGAATTTTGAATCTCGAGTATTTGTTGTTACTTAAATTGAGAGAAACAGGCAAGGCAAAGAGTCAGATAAGACTGATTAGATGGATTTTGAAGTGTCTTCAATCTCCCATTGTTTTGGAACAAACTGTATGTAGAGGCAATTGTGCATCATGTGGCTTGTCACACAAATTATACTCTCGGTGCTGCTTCTCCATGAAACTTAGCTGTCTCAAGCACATGATGCATCTAGTGTGGGTCTAAAAAATATTGGACATCCTTTTGGGTAGATCTGTCTTCAAGAATTTTTGAAATTCATTATTAGAGCTAGTGGAACTGAGACTGATGATGATGTACAGCTTTTTGATATTCTATCATCTATGAGTTGATCTTGTTTGGAAAATTTTGGTAAGGTTTTAAGTGTTGCGAGATTAAAAAGAAAGTAGCTTTGAGTGTAGTCCTAATATCCTGTGAATGCGGTACTTCATGATGCAGTTTTTAAATGTCAAATGTTACACTGGAGAGCCAGAATTGGTTTGTGCTGCTGACAATTATGACCTTTTCTGCTGTCTTACTCTTTTCTGTATGCAAGGTAAAGATGTTTATAAATGCATGAGGCATTTTAATTCCACAGAGTGTGTTTAAAGAAGTGATATAAAGTGTCTGGTGGTCTTCAAGACACTGATACTAAGCAGCATAGAAAAGCCAGCTTTAGGAAATATAATGATTTTGTATTTATTCAGGAATTTTCAGAAAGATTCATTAAATCCACACTTAAACTAATCTGATTGGATTTAAAACACACAAACTGCATAAAGTCACGTGTAGATCAAACACTGACTAACAATATGTGAATAAATTGCTCCTTTTTAGTCTTTTTTTTTTTTTTTTTTTTTTTCCTAAAATGCAAGTGCTTTTCTTCTCAAAGAAGAAAAAGAATCAGTGTGATATTTCAGGTAGTGTGGTCATCACCTGTGACTCCCTCTGTCCTGGTTTCAGCTGAGACAGCTGATTTTCTTCATATTGTCTGATACGATGCTGTAATATGGCTTTAGGAGAAGAACAGTGTTGGAAATGCACTGATGTTTTAGTTGCTGCTGAGCAGTACTGCACAGAGACAGGGTTGTTTCCGTTTCTATGCTTCTCATGCTGTCCTGCCAGTAAGATGCTGAGAGAGGACAGAATCAGGACAGCCAACCTAAACGGGCCAAAGGGATATTCCATACTTTATGACAGGTGATAAAACTCTAAAACTGCAGAGAGTAGGCAAGGGGAGGAAGCACTGCACAGGGACTGGCTGGGCATCAGTCAGTAGATGGTAAGAAATTGCATTATGCATCACTTGTTTGGCAAATGTCTATATGTCTGGGTGTATACATATATATACATATAAAAATATATGGAAAAATTATATACATAAAATCATCATTACTATTATTTCTTTCAATGTAAGAGTTTTACTTCATTTTTTTTTTTTCCCGATTCTCTCCTCTATCTGGCTAGGTGGAGGGAGTGAGTGAACGGCAGTGTTTAGCTGCCTGCAGGGTTAAACCACAGCACTCTCCCTTCCTGAGTGACTCTCAGTCTTGCTACTCTCTTCCATTTACTGCTGTCCTCTAGCTGTTTGAGTTTTCACTGTCTAATGTTCTGTCAAAACCACACTTCTTCATCCAAGTGGAAACAATCGTCAAGACAGTGTACAAAATAAGTTTATTGCAAAAGAGTGGATTTAGGAATAAACCTTATTAAAAAGATACCTCAGAGGAATGATGTATACAGGAAACATTTTCAAGTCTACTGCATTATTAAAGTGAAATCTATTGTTGTCCACCCATTGTCAGCAGGTATATTTCAGTGCTATAAAACACTGCTTTACACTTAGTATGAAATGTGAAGATCCCTGCAAGCTTCTGTATAATTAGAATGTTGGTACTCACCTGTGGAAAGTAATTATATACATCACATTTCATATTTATTTTCATCTTAAGCCTAAATATTGGTGTACATTTTTAGAAAACATAGATATAGGTAGAATATTTTTCTGACACTGTGCACAGAAGTTAGTTATTTCCAGCTTTTACCTGTTTCTCAGGAGAGATTTTATTCTTATTTTTAACAGCTTAGAATAAAAACAAAAAAAAGAAACAAAAACAGAGGGATGGGAATGTTTTGAATTAAGGTTGTTTTTTGAATGAGTGCAATATATTCCTTTGAAAGAGATGATGGTGAAATCATGTTCATGCGGATGGGGAAAATATGGTTACAGGACAAATGTTTCTTTATGTCCTGCTCTGTAAAGATTGTGGTATAGCACTGCCTGAAAACATGTAAATTTAAATTAACTTCAGAACATAGTGTTAGAGAGCCTCCTGAGACCCTCAGGTAATTTTTGCTATTTGTAGCATAAATAATTTGTTTCATAATGAAAAGAACGAAGTTCTGCAGTAGGTTCACAGATCCTGAGAGCATGTCTGACAAAATGTGCTTAACGACTAAGGATGATACATGCAGAACAAATGAATGTGAAGCCATTGCAAAGACTTGATAATGTTTTCCTAGTTTATCTAGAGTTTCAGGGTGCAGACACGGTATTCTTCAGATCCTTGACACTGTGAGTTAGTGAATGTTTACATTTGAAGTTTATTACATATTATGATGCTGTACCTGATTGATTTTTTGTTGTTGCTTTGTTTTGTTTTTATGTGTGTGTGTGCATGCTTATCCCCACTGGGAAGATCAGATTATACTTTTCTAATTATGGTGGTTTTGAAAAATAATTGATGGTTTTAGTTATACTAGAATTTTGTGTGGTAAGATTGTAAAAAAAGAAAAGGTACTGGGATAGCAGTGATTTTGTTTAAACAAGATGATCTTCATTTCCAACAGTTGATTTCCTTCCCTTGTGTATGGATGTCTTACAGAAGTATATAAAAATTGCTATTTCATTTGAATTCCTACAAAACAAGATGATTTGAAATGGTTTGTATCTTTTAATTGAGAGCCCCCAGTAGAAAAAAGGTTTCCTGTATGTTTGCTTTGCTTTTTATAAGTAAGTAACATTCTTTGAAGCCTGTGCTAGAGAAGTGTTCGGTTTATATTGTCCAGACAACAGAGAAGATGAAACTGCAAGCTTAAAATGGTCTATACTTGTTTTTCTTAGTTAGTCTTCGTATTAAAAAGAACTATATGTGAACCAGGTTTCCACAAAACATATTCAGGCATTGGAAGCTGTTATGAACAACTAATAGGATCTGTAATATTTTATGCAGAGACCTTCTTTGATGAGAAAAATAGTTACTGGAAGGAACAAACAAACACTTTTACTTTTCTATGTGTTGTTGTTTGCTGATTGCTCTTTCTCAATATCTATACTTAGACTTAAAGAGATGGTTAAAAAGAAGTTATGGCAAGTGGAAATCTCAAAGTTGAAGTGTAGTTGCCTATTTATTAGTATAGTGCGTTAATTTGATCCCTTGAAGCATCAGCACTGATAGTCTACCTGGAAACATTCATTGTTATTAATGTAAGTCAGAGCTCGTTGAAATGTAGATGAGATTTGTGGCTGTTTTTTTTCTTTCTGAGATGGCTGGGCTGCTTGCAGTTGCTTTAATAAGTTGTTCAGTAAAGCATACAAACGTGCATATAAACACACATGCACATACACAAAAGTACTTAAAAGTGTAAGCTCTCTGGCAAAGCTCTATCTGACAAGTTAGAAGGCAAAATATATGAAGAGTTGGCTTGATTTTTTTGTTAGCTTTACCACTGACCTTTAATGCAGTCCACAGGCAAGACTGAAATGTTGGCACAGACCAATTGAATATCGCCTTTCCTTTTGTGATCTGGCAGAACCCCTAAATTGTTAAGAAATTAGACTTGACAGTTTGTGTTATTAATTGGAGAACAATCTAACCATATTATGACTGACTTCAGTCTAATGCCCCACATCACTTGGCTCTTGTCATCCTCCGAGGATGTATCGCTCTGTTTTCTTTTGTGCTATCATTCAAGATTTCAGGAAATGTTATTGTAGGAGTATAGAAAACAGGGCCAACAAGGCTTTACAGCAATTCTTTTCCAATGTGGTATGTTCTTCATATAATTTTATATAATTAAGTAATACCCAAGAATGTGGTAAATGAAAAAAAGTTTGTTGGCAGACCTAAGGTGACTGTACTTAATTTGAATAGCCTGCTCTGTAACTGTGTTGTTCCTCGTTCCAAGCAATGTGTTTTCTGACACTGCCCAGGGCCACTTCCAACTGTCAAAGATACAAAGGCCAAGTATTTCCTACACTCATGTGCCAGATTTTTAGTAAAACACATTGATCACATAATAATTGATCTCATTGAACTATTTTATTTCCTAAATGTTACATTTATTATGTTAATTGTGTAATAATTTTCACAACAGTTATTTTGAACGGCATTTGGCCTAAGTATTGTCTCCAAAGAACTGCTTATTATCACCCTAAATAAATGAGTAGTGTATTTTAAAAGTTCAGTAAGAAGAAGCTGCATAGATGTAACGAGATTTAACTTGAAATTTGGTCTCTTATGTAAATATAATTTTCCACTACTATAACTGTTATTTAGTATCAATTAACATCGATTGCAATGGCTCCTTTGTGAAAATTTTTTTTAAAAAGCCTTTTGACAGCTTTTAATTTATCTTAAAGTAGTGTAATAATTTTGTGCAATTCACATTTGGCAACTTTAATTTTCTACTTCTAAAGAGTGGTGATTGTTACATTTTTGACTCTGTTGAAAGAGCTTCATTAATAAAGGATAATACTCTAATTTGTTTAATTGTGTTGAGAGCAACTTCATTAAAATTGTTATCCTGTAATTTTTCAAATGGTTCTGCTTCCCACCAAAATTTCTTTTGTAATGAACTAACTTCAATATTCGTGTGTCATGAAGACCATAGACAGGTCTTAGCAAAGAAACTAATGGTAACCTCAGAGCTGCTATTCACTCTAGCTTTTGGCAGTGAAAACAAAATGTAACTGCTTCTCAGCAGAAGAGTGGAGACAAGTGAAGGTGCATCAAATCAGAAGAGCAGGATTTATGTGTTCTCTGAACCAATGCTGCTTCTGTGTGTACGAGTGAGGAGTGTTGTGCCACACTTAATTCCCTTTTTCTTCTTCAATTTCTGTGAGAACTGAGATCAGACAGAATGATACTAATCTGCGTGATGTAGTTAACATGTTGGAGGGAAGGGATGCCATCCAGAGTGACCCTGACAGGCTTTAGAGGTGGGGCTTTGTGAACCACAAGGTGCAAAGGTGCAGGAGAGAGATTAAATTTAGATTGGACATTAGGAATAAATTCTTAACTCAGAGGGTGGTGAGACACCAGAAAAAAACTGCCTGGAGAAACTGTGGATGCTCCATTCCTGGATGTGTTCAAGCTAGATGTTGCTTTGGGCAGCCTAACCTCATGGAAGGTGTTCCTTCCCATTGTAGGGGGGTTGCAACTAGATGGTCTTTCAGACCCCTTTCAACACAAACAATTTTATAATTCTGCTGGTATGTGAAAGGAGGAGATGCTCTCCACAGATAGTAATAATTAGCACCTTTCCAATTGCTTCTTTCTACTGTTTCTACTGTTCACTCCAGCTGCCTTCTATGTGGCAGTGAAAAAATTTACATTAACCTCCATTTTCTCCTCTGCTTCCCTGTTGGCCCCTCAACCAGCACTGTGTATTTCACTGCAGACTCCCTGAAGGCCCCCTCTGGAATGGCATCTATGACATCACAGCCACTGTCAGTAAATTCGACTTCCTTTTTTCAGCTTGATTGGATTGGTCTTGTAGGTTGCTAACTGTAGTGTCATGGCACTGAAAGGTACTGCCTTCAGATCTGGACTTTATTCATGTTTGGCAAGATATCTTAGCTATTTTTATTTGTTGTTGATCTTACAAGATTAATTTCTGATCGTTGCTTTCCTTTGTTGCAACCTACGCTCATTTGTATAATTGCATATATACCTTTTATATAATCTTGGTGCAGAGTATTGGGAAAGAATTTTTATGATAATGATATGCACTATTAAAATAAAACTTGTTTTTTTTCTTTTCAGTTAAACTCTTGCACAATTTGTATATGCCTCTTCACTAATGTTACTTGCTGATTTCTCTGCACTGTTGGGAACATTATGGTAGAAGTATCTCATGATTTAGTTCTTTCACTGAAATCTCATGACCTTGGAATAATCTAGACCAGAAAGATGTAGAAATGGTTGACTTTGCCATTCATCTCATATTATGGACTTCTTGGCCACTTCACACATACAGCAAATATAGGATTTGATACTGGAAATGTCGAAGGCATACAAACATAGGAATCTAAAATACAGTAGCCACATCATTTATTATTTCTCAGGTTTATTCTCATTCACAGTATATACAATGTATTTGTATCTCGTCTTTTTCCTAGTGAAGGAAAATATTTAACATGAAACAAAAGTCTTCTAGAAAACCTGGCCTGTCACTTTGGGGGCTTTTGTTTGTTTAATATTGGGATCAGCCCTGCTGGAAGTTGCTGAGAGAATGTTATCACAATTACTCTTGTCATGTTACTCTTAAAAAAGAATGTTTCTGACCTCTGTAAGATGCATCATGTGTTGAAGAAGCATAGTTAGCATTTTTTGTTGTTATTTTGAAAATTTTCAGATGTATTCTTTTTTTAAGTGAATGAATCTGTCATGCAAGAGTTTCTTTAAAATTACACTTCAAGCAAATGAATCTACTGACAAATTCTAAGAAATATGTTACTTCCCTGCTGTCAAATTTTAGTGAAGCTGGATCTGCCTGTCACCAGAATATGTTTCTACTCCTATTAAGCAGTTCATTATTTTATCATGTACCAAGGCACCTCACATTTTGTTAGTTTATTCTGGACCTTGGCAGCTTGTCTGTACAAAAAACATAACTTTTATTTGGTTGATTGTAGAGTTTATTATCTAAGCATTAGTAAAACACATTTTGAGCAGTTTGATAATCTAGTTTTAAGTAATTTTGCTGGTTTCTACAAGCCCAGCTAACCTCCCATTTTTCTTTGCTTCTGAAGGCTGCCTTGTATCGGCTTAGTGGAGACTGGAATCCTTTACATCTTGATCCAAGTTTTGCTGCACTGGGAGGTGAGTTGAGGGATCCTGTTGTATTTATATTTGGATAAAGGATGATGCAAATGTATTTTTATTTTTTTCACTTTAACAGTAGGGATCTAAGAGGCTGGGAAAAGCAGTGGTTTTTCATAGGTGTCCTTAAAGTCACCATTAGATGTCTTCAAAGTTTTGTGTGGTGCCTCACTTAGAAGCATTGCTTCATGTACCTAGGAATGCCTGGAATATTGCTCAGATTCTTATCTACAGTTAAGTCAATAAGGAAGTCAATCTTTTGTCTAATTTTCCTGCTGGAGTTTGTATTTTTCCACCTTCCCATCTGTTCAATCTCTGTTTTCATAAGCAGAAATAATTCAATTAACTATCAAAAGCTTTGGAGGGAATTACGTAAACTGTTTGATAGATCATTCTTTCCATCTAAATGATTTTGAGATCATGTTAGTGTTGCTGTAGCCTTTTCTGCTTATGTGTAGTCTTCTCAACTCCAATAAATGATAACAGGGCAGGATAGAGTGGAGCACGTTTTTCTTGTAAAGTTGCATACCTAGACCTCTTGGTAACACAGCAGGTTGGTCATTTATATAATGCTGCATTAAAAAGTCCTTGCAGAAGGAGTAAAATTCTTCAACATACAAAGAGCAACTGGCACTTACAGTGAAAATCAAAATTTACTCTGTACATGAATCTGTCTGAATACTTAAGAACAGTGCTGGTTTTTACAGCTGTGGCAGTTTCCTACTCAAATATCTATGCTAGATTTATGTTTAAATGAAAAAGAAAATTACTGAAGAGGTATTTCAGATGTATTTATTCTAGTTATACAGAAACTTTTTCCTAGGATGCATTTAAATTCATTCTTGTCTTTTAAATTGACTACCTCTTACCTGTGTGCACTGGAAGGAAGCATAAATCTTAATGCACTCAGGTGATTCCAAGATTAGCGTTAAGCCTTCTTGCAGATAGGTATCTTCAGAGAAGATACCGGAGGAGAACATGTTGATATCTTTGTGTTCTTATTCCTATAGCATGTGAGTACATCTAAGATATTGAAATGTGAAAATAACATTTATTTTCTTTTCATCTTAGTCTAGGTAAAAAGTCACTTGATTACCTTAGGGCTTTTTCTTTGAGTGTGTATTTTTTTGTCCTTCTGTCATGTCTCTTTTCCTAACCTAACCGTTCGTAATCTCTGTTTGTCATTCTGACTCCTGGTAGACTTGTCTTCCATGTAGGCTCCGTCTTAGACTTCCTGTCTTTCCCTACATCAAGTGTTAGTGGCCTTTTTGTCTCAGTCTTGAAAGTGGTGTCTTATCTCTTCTGTCTCTCCTCAGGCCAGTCTTTCTCCTTCTCCTTTACGTATATATATTCACATTATTATTTATTCTTTTTTTGTTTTTCTCCTAGTTTTCTCCTAGTTGTTGTCCCTTGAGACAACTTTTCATGATGTGTAGATGCTGTAAGGAGTTGTTCATAGAGCTCAGGAAAAACAGATTCTGACAGTTGAGAGTGGCAGATGAGTTCCAGGCAAAGCATATATTTTCAGAGCTAGGGCTGAGCAACCTCTCCATGAGCTATTACAGGCATGATCAATTATTGTTCACAATAGCCCATGAGGTCAGATCAACCTACTAAGGGATCAGAATGTACTCAGTGCAAGCTGTATTTTTATAACTTAATGACTGTGCTTTAGCACATGTCAGGCTAACTTTTAAAGGCTTATTTTGTCAGACTTGGCAGGACTGAAAGGAGATTAATTACTAATATAAAGTTTATCCTCTTCCATGATCCAGCTTTTTCTGCAAAGCTTGATGCTTCAAGGAAGCCTGAACAAAATGTCAATATGAATAGAACATTGTAACTTTTGTTTTCTTCATCTCATTCTGAATGCCTGAACCATTTTGAGTGCTTTTTTTTGTTTTCCCATTCCAAACAAGCTAAAGCTGTTGTGTACTTATAAAAATATTTAGTACACAAACCGTGTACTAAATATGAAGATGTTTGACAACTATTAATAGGAATTCAAAATGTGAAGCATTGTGTGTGTGTGTCACCACTTTTCAGTTTGTACTGTACCCCTTGCTATTAATGTGCAGACATCCTTGTAATGATGTATCTGCTCTGCCTGTTCACGTGTAATAACACAGATAATCTTATTTTCATTTGATCACCAGTTCAGACAGTTCATTCTGCTTATTAGGTGTTGAAGCTTCAGTTCTCAGTGAACACATTCCTTCGCCTTGAGGTACTAATAAGTAGTTACAGATGCTTTTTCAGTAAGATAATCCTTTTATTAGACTAATTTAAGAATGTCACTGGAATAAAATGCTCCGGCTAAAACACAAATACCTGTAGTAGAAACATGTGAACTCCTAATGTTACAATCACTGAAGTGTTAATTTTTGAAATAGGATTTCAGAAGCCAATACTTCACGGACTATGCACCTTTGGGTTTGCTGCTAGAAACGTCTTGAAACAGTTTGCAAACAATGATGTGACTAGATTCAAGGCAATCAAGGTCTGTAAGTTTGTTATTAGCCATTAATTTTCTTAATTTTCTGATTTTAGTGCCAAAAAAAATATTTAGGGTAGAGATAGGATTTTCATCGTCCTGACTGCCACAACTGCTCTTACTTACTGTTGTGTGCATTTTAATGCCTCTATCTACTATGTTTCCTTAAATATTTATATGCTTTGCATCACTATTTGATTCATTTTCTTTCTTTCTTTTTTTTTTCTTTTTCAGGTTAGTGGAACCTATTTTTTTAAGCTTTGGGATAGGACAGATTTGACAAAATTTTGTATTATTTTCTTTAATCTTTTTATTTGTTTATTTATATTCAGGTTCGCTTTGCAAAGCCAGTCTTTCCAGGGCAAACTTTACAAACAGAAATGTGGAAGGAAGGAAATAGAATTCATTTTCAAACCAAGGTGAGAATGCAGCCACTGTTATTGATTTGAATGAAAAGTGTGGCTTGTGTAAAAGTTTGTGAATATGACAGGAAGTGATAAAGGAGCTCATTAAACGCACCATTGAAGACGATTCATAAATAAAGTGAAAAGAATTAAATATTCCTACTTATTGTTTCACAAAGATTAGAGTAAAATAACAAAAAAAATATTGTTAGAGGATTTTATATGCTCCTAGTATTAGAACTAATTTCATGGAATTTGCTGTTAGCATTTTGTGTGAGTATCCTGTAATGGTGGAAAATTTCAGCAAAAATACTTCATGTGGAGGTGAAAAGTAAAATCGCATTGTCTCTGTTATAGAGTCCCATGCCATTGGCATTCTCTTAAATAATGAACTGCTGCTCTTATTTGTCAGCATGCATTAGCTTGTACAGACACAATGTACGTTGCTTTGGCTGGCCAAAGTTTTGCTACCCATATCTCAGCCGAACTGTTGTTCAGTGGGCATAGCAGCAGCGATAGAAGCAGCTAAAGAGAGGATTGAGCAGGCAAAATCAAAGGAAGAAGATCATTATAAGGACACAGGATAGATATCGTTTCCAGAGGAACACAGATTTGCAGAATATGTGTTGATTAGTGAGGGTAAATGTTGTTTGCAGACCTGATAAGTGCAAATAGCTATGGAATTTCATAATATGGACAATCTTAAGGTTACTAGATACAAACTAGTAGTCAGTAAACAAGACAGTTTAATGCCTCAGATCAGCACTGGAGCTATTGCACAGCTACAATGGATGAGACACAGAGACGTGTACCAGTATTTAAAAGTTACTGCTGCTCAGCCCTGAGAGAATTTCTAGATTTTTTGCTTGAGGGTACAGTTTGAAGTAACAGTGTTCGTAGTATGCTTCCCAGCCCTTTGAAGTCTGTATACAGAATGTGATCCTTCTTTGTGTTCAAAGGCTGGATTTATTGTTGTGCTTGATTTAGTGTTAGCATTATATGCAGAGTTCTGGGAGATACTGCTTTTTTTAGTAAGCTTCAGCGTAGAATAATGTAACTTAGTTTGAAGGCAGACTGTGGTGTTTAACATGATTATGGAAAACAATGTTGTTTCAACAGTTGCTTGCTCAAAGCAGTTATGCTAAGTTCTATTGCTTTTTTTAATTCAGAGTAGTCTAAAATCAAGTCATCTGTGTACATGTAGTACACTCAAGATAAATCAAACTGAAAATACACGTTTAATTGTGATACAGTGGTTTAAATTCATTTTCAGCACTGCCTGAAATTGCAATGGTGGTGGTGACAGGATGTTAAGAATGACTTGAATAATCTCTAGTGTACATTCTTTCTATATTAAATTCACCTGTGCAAACAGCTAGACTGATTTTTGCCTAGTCTTCTCAATTTATCTTATAACTCTCTATATGCATTTTCACTGAATCATTTTGCTGCTGCCTTTTTTTTTTTACTGTTAGGAAGTCAAAATGGTTGTGTGTCAGTCCTCATTAAAGAAACAATGACAAAATGAAACTCAGTTTCATATCTGACACATAACTATTTCAAAAAATAAAAGGAAATTCAGGTATTTTTTTCCTGTTTCTCCTTGCAGTCTTTCTGATCTTACAGTGTTTAAAAAATTGTTTCTAGTGTAAGATGCCTGAAAATACTGTCAACTCGTTACCTACCTCACTAAAGTCATTCTGGAGCAATGTGTTTTTCTCACAGCTGTTTAGGAAGTAATATTAACAGTTAATTGTATCAGAGATGATAATTTTTTGGATAGGTAATGTTTTTAGATCACTTTGTAAACACAAAAACATCATTAGATTTTGATTTAATTAGTCAAGAATCAGTTAATTGTTTCATTTGCAGAACTGTTTGCAAATGGTATAATTCTAATTTGCTTTAAAACTAGACTTTGTTTATATTCTTACTGAACTTTCCTGTTTTCTTAACCTCTGAACTTAAAATGTAAATAAAAACTTATTGTGATTATTATTATTATTATTTTTTTTTTTTTGCCAATGCACTACCTCTTTAATGTAATTTTTTCCCCATCACAGGTCAAAGAGACTGGAGACATTGCTATTGCAGGTGGCTATGTGGATGTAGTATCGGCCTTGGATAAGCCTTCTTCACTGGAGCCTGTAAGCAACAGAAACATTGACTTGTAAAGGAGCATAGTTGGGCTATACTGTTGTGAGAAACAGGAGAAGAATAACAGAATTACTTGCTAGTCTTATTCACAAAGATTCCATATGTATATGGCTTAAGAGTTTGTGAGCACACACTGCGCTTATTGTGTATGGCTTGTGGACCTATTTTGAAGGCTGACAGAATCCACAGAATACCTGGTGGAATTTGAAGTTCTTTATACCATTTGAGCAGTTAGTATAAGCATTCCTCTGTGTGTTACAAAACAAAAGAGTCATACAGCATTCAGGGCCGCACATTAGGGCAGTACCTGTAAAACAAGCATGTTGATTTTCTCTTAAAGATGATGGAGGCTGAACTCATTGTAAGCTGTAAAAATGAGTGACTTTTCCCATTTTTCTGGAGTCATGGGAAGAGTGACAGGAAAGCAATAGAAGAAAAGAGCAAGTGAAAATGAAGTGGTGTCCTCACAGAAAGAATAATTTTATCATTGAATTATTTTTGAAAGAAGGCTCTGAATGCTGTTTGTGCATGTGATCTAACACACATTATGTACTTCACAGAATGTATTCTCTCTGGAAAGGAGAGAGAGGGAGAGGGGGAGAGAAAGAGAGAGAGGGAGAGAGAGAGGCTTGATGGGGTGTTGGTATATATCCAGGATATCAGACTTGCCACTAAAGACAAAATTGCATGTGTTCATGTCTTTCTGGGTTGTTAGTGTAGTCTTTGGAGAACTGAGTACATGGTACCTTGCCTTAATAAACCTTGATTTTTGTGTGCAAAGAATGAGACTTTAATGCATTGAAGTTTAGGAAATACTGAGATAATGACATTCATCTAAAGCTTGTGATATATTCTTGGAACCTGTGCCTTTACACTGGTTGTGTTCAGTCCTTTGATATTCTGAACTGCTGCCAAATCTACACTTGAGGTTCAAACATTTAAACATTAGAACATTTCAGTGAAATAACTACAGAAGTTTATTAAACATGGACAGAGTAGTTTTTTTCTTCAAGCTGACTGAGAAATTAAGGTACTTGGGCAGGAGTTTCCTGATTGAATCATGCAGTAGGGGAAACTCACCTGAGAGATGCAAATTCATGTCATCAGAAATCACATTGTATGATGGAAAATGTTTCTTAGTCATCACAGTGGAGATGAAGAGATAGTAGAATGAGCAGTACTGCATCATGGTATATGGGTAGGTACAGCAGAAAAAAATAAAGCTAAGATAACTTCTCTTTTCAGTTCTCTTTGGATGAAAATATCAGGGGAGCTTTTTAAATTAGAGCTTTTTATCAAGTACAAATATTTGGTGAGGTAAAACAATGAAAGGCTTGCACGACATCACATGTTTGGAAAAGTTAAAAATGTGAATGTCGCTGATCTGAAGTGATAAACATACTGTGATTGCACTGAGATCTGACTGTGTTCATATTGCAGTCTCTGATAATCTGTCATGCTGTACTACGGTAACACTGGTTTTTTTGTGTTCTGAAAACAAATATTCCATTCGCTATGGAAAAAGTGGCAATGGTTATCCTCTGAATGGAGAAAAAGGCAATTTAGAAGCTGTTAAAAAATTCTAAGTGCAAAGCCTATCTTAAGTTACAGTGACAAATGACAAAAACTGCAAGATATAAAATAATGCTCAAGTAAGAGTCCATTGAGCATGTTCTGCTAGAGTGTACTCTTCACTGCTGACAATTGTAAGAAGTAATTATTTGTGGTGGAAAACATTTTGATTGCACTGGATAATTCTGCGGTAGAGACTCCTGGACACAATGTTTAAACTAATAGTCATATATCTCATTTTTTTAAAAGAGCTTTCCTTTTTAAATTCTTCCTGCTCTCTCTCTCTCTTTTTTTTTTTTTTTTTTTAAGACTGCAAGGCTGCAGAGTGACCTGGTGTTTCAAGAAATTGGCCGTCGCATCAAAGAGATTGGACATGAATTGGTAAGGAAAGTAAATGCTGTGTTCCAGTGGAACATCACTAAAGATGGAAAAACAGCAGTACAGTGGAGTAAGTAAGAGCTCTTATATAATGCCCCAGTGCATTTTTTTAAATGAAGTGAGATTAATTATACTCATTCTAAATAAAATGTTATTTTAAAAACAAGGATAAACTAGTAGATGAAAGGACCTAAATCTGACTGCATACTGAACACACAAGTAATGTGTTCAGATAAAGTTCCATAATGGCCGTTTCTTTCAACTTTTTAACAGTATGCTTCTGTAACTTGCTTGTTTAGATGAAAGCATAGGCACAGTCTTCTAGAACTTCAGGGCATTTGTGCTTATATTTTCCAGAATGGGTCCTCACTACACTTAGGTTAATTTAACCTTCTTCTAGGCGGGCTATGCTGGAGTAACTAGTCAGAAACACATGAAATTGAAATTAATTCAGAATTAAAATTAATTTAGAATTAGTTTGCTGTGAGTAAATATTGTATATTCCTTCAATGTATGTTCAGAATTCTTATCACTGAATCAACTGGAATGTCAGGAGATTAGTTTGGGAGAAGTTTTTTGTTTTGCTCTGAGTTAATACTAATTGTTTTATTACACATCATCTTTCTAAGACTCTACTAATGAGAGCCTCCCAGGACAGTACAAATAGTACTTAACGCTCTCCTGCTGGGCTTCTTTCCTTTATTAAATTCATTACTTAGTTGTGCTGGCTCGTTTTCTGATCTTTGGACTTGTCACTTTTACACAGCTTTGTGCTGTTGTGAAAACTGCAGCAATTGACAGTGCTAGAAACAATCTGGGCCCTGTAGCTCATTGCTGTCTCACTTGATGATTGTAGCATCTCCTGCTAATGTCCTTGAGCTTCTTGATATCTTGGAGGAAGGTGAGAGGGAAAGCAGATCAGAGAAAGAAAACTGTATCATGGACTGAATTTTTTTCTCATACAGGCAGTTATTCCATTGTATTCCAAACTTTTAAGGCTTCAGTGCTTTTCAGTGTCTTTTCTTTACTTACTTTTATTGCTTTAATTGTTATTCTAACCTTTTTATCTCTGTTTTGCGCAGTAAACCAGAATTTTTATTATCTTAAATAGAATGTGTGAACTCCTGTTACAGAGGCACTTCTGATGATAGTATTAATGATAGTAATGGTATTTTTAATTACCAATGATCTTTATTTTTATCTAGCTTTCTATCAATGGCATGAAGCCATGGTTATAGAAATTCTTGTTTTGCACTCAGGATATGAAATTTTTGACAACTCATTCACTGTCTGAAAAGTGCTGAACTGTAGCTATTGACAACTGATCTTTATTAGAGGTTTTTTTCTCATAGAAACAAATTGTTCTAATTTACAATGCTGAAATTGGAAATAAAACAATATCCATTCTGTCAGTGTTGAAACTGTAAGGAATAAGCTAAGAAGTAAAGGATTATTTTTTAAGACAGAATTCTTGTTAGATACCCACCAGCTTTAACTGCAGCTTTTCCTACTAACTTCACTACCTAAAGCATACTCTACCCTTCTGTATATTTTATGTCTACAATTGCTTCAGGTGTTTTCAGTAGTTCTCAGACATTGCCATTGAGATTTATTAGCTGATAGCCAATGAATCTCTAGAACAACGCTCAAAAGTTTAGAAGTTTTCTCTTCTGTTGCTTTGCATCATGCTGAGAGCATAAAATATTTCTCTTCTTTTCCAGTTCTTGAAAAAATAAAACTTTTATAGGAAAGTTTATGTGCATTTCATTGTGAATGTCATTAAAATTACCAGGAAGCTGCTTAACAATTTATGATGCAAAGTAATTCTTGGCACTCTGTGAAGAGTGAATGATGCTTTGTTCTGTTTGCTCTCAGGCTGAGAGCACTTGCTTATCTTCTGTGAGGGAGAATTGGGGTGAGGAGGAAAAACAAAACAAAACAAAAGGTGGCTGCCTTTCTCCTATGAATAGTAGGGCAGTCTTAAAAAAAATAAAGGCAAAAGCCAAATTATAAATGTTAGATTTTCCAACTCTTGGGCTACTTGCTGTTGAAAGCCATTGTATAGAGTTTTAATCTGGATATATGTCATTTTTGACCTTTTAATTATTAATCTGACAAGCACAGCTTATGGAGAATAATATTTCCTATGTATTTACTGTAATGTAGCATTTAGGTATGTAATTAGAAACAAAAAAAAAAAAATTGAAGGTTGGCTACTGCTTTATGTACTGAAACTGCTTGACTTTGTTTTTTACTATGTGAGCAGTACTGAAATTTTATATATTTGATAAGTTAGTTGATTTTGAAAAGGGATTTCAGCTTTAAGTTTCATTTAAATTAATTTCTTACACAGAGTACTGAAGAGTAGCATGCCTCTCTTTCAAACTTGTTTTTGTATGGAGTATATCAGCTGTGTGAGAGGGTAGAGGAAAAGCTGGGACATCCTGAAGCTATTCAGCTGTTTCTGGAAGCTGCGGAACTGTGCTGGCAGTGTGCAAGGGCAGGTACTCAGCCCTCTATACCTGAGGAACTATTTGGAGTCCAAGCAGGGACATAGAGACACCAGTATCACATCATTATTAAGTTGACCACTGTAATGGCTGTGCAACATAAAAGGTTTAATCTCAGAGACACATCCAGGAGATTTGTGTAGAAGACCTATACAGGAGACTTGTTTCAAGACCATTTTCCTCTACAGCACACAGCTATGTTATTTGCCTTAGTCTCATAAAGGTGTTACAGGAAAGGTGTTACAGGAAAGCACCATCTTTGGTCTTAAATCATTTTGGAAAGTTAGAATTTTTCTGTTCTGAAGGTTGGAATCTGTTCTGGTATTCTGCTCATTTCTTTCATTGCCAATTTATATCTACTTTTCTGTATGCTGGCACAGTAGTCTCGGGAGAAGATCCTTCATATTTTCATGAAACTGGTAGGATTCATTGTTGCAGGGCTCTTCATTTGTGACTGCTGGGATTTACTTATTTTTGTTTATTTTTTCTTCCTCAGTGAATATAGTAACACTATTTAAGAGAATAAAGTGGAAATGGAAATTATAGTTTTCATATGTCTGGAATAGAACGTACTATAGGCTGTCTATTTTAAAGTTTTCTAATGACTTTCAATTAAAGATATTTAAGGATTTCATATGATTGAACATGCAGTCATTTAAGTATTTAAAGATGTTCTTGTGCCTTTGGAGCTTACAGTTATTTATGGAAATTATTTGATAAGCAATGCTGATATGATTCAGATGTAAATTAGAAAAGGAGAACAGCCCTTGCAACACTATGTATTATGTATTTTATCATTCAGATATCATAGGATTTGTCACAGTGGTTAAAGTGTTTAATTCTAACTTTGTGTCTTCTAAACTTTAAAATACTAGGACTGATCAGCAAATATAATCAGGATATATCAAATCTGCCTTTCTAGTCAGTGCTCAACAGAGAAAAGAGGGTCTTTTGTGTCTTAGGACCCATCAGCATTGCTGGTGGTTCCTCTGTCACAGCGCATTTAAGAAAGTGTGAAAAACACTGCACAACAGCTGAGAAAGAGAAGTGACAAAATTCTGAGAAGCAGCCCTGCAGGCACCAAGGTCAGTAGAGAAAGAGGCCATGAGGTGCTCCAGGCAGGCAACAGAAGTTCCCTGCAGTCCAGGAGAGGCCTATGGTGGAGCAGGCTGTCCTCTAGAGTCCTTGCGCTCCACATGTAGAAGATTGGCAGATCTCAACATGTAGCCCTGGAGGCGCAGCAGTGGATGTGACCAAAAGGTGATGGCCCATGGAGCCCATACAGGAGCAGGTTCTCCTGAGGGACCTACAGAGAAGAAGAGTGAGATGAGAGGAATAGCAGAGAGGAATGGCAGTGAGCTGAACAAACCCCCCATTTCTGTATCCCCCTGGACTGCTCAGAGTTGGGGAGAGTGTAGAGGTATTGGGAATTAAATTGCGCCTGGGAAGAAGATGGGAAGACATTTTTAGTTGAGTATTCATTTTTCACTAACCTACCCTATTTTTAAATGAAAATGAAGTAAATCTTCCCCAAGTCAAGTCTATTTTCCCAAAGATAGTAACTGTTGGGTGATCTGTCCCTGTCTTAATACCCAAGATTTTCCAGAGTATTTCTCTCTCATCTTGGTTAGGAACAGGAGTGAGAGTGGCTTTGTGGCTCCTGGCCACCATCTGAGGTCAAGCCAAGACAGAAGGACTTGCTGGTCAGTGCTTTTATGTGGCTCAAACTGAGCTCAGTTAAATTACGGTGGTATGGTTTTTATGGCTTAAAAGGACTTTACGCAGCTCTAGCCCACAAACAAAGGAGGTATAGAAAACCTGATGTGGCCCTAATGCCAAACAAATATTTTTTGATCTTAAACAAATTCTTATCATGTGAAAACTGTGGAGCTTTGCAACCAAAATATGTAAGGATTTTTTTTATTATTATTATTTTTTATTATTATTTTTTAATATATGCTGGGGAAGCAGATCTGGCAAGAAGCAGAACTTGATGTTTTGTTTCACTAGCTGTGAAGAGTACGAAACTAAAAAATATTTGAATGATTTTGAAGAGAACAAGGAAGTCTACAATATTTCTTAGGTTTATTCCTGTATCTTGAATAGCCGTATCTTAACTACTGGTATGCTTTAGTTCTTTTACAATAGATGGGCAGGTTGTTTGTCTGCTTTTGAGTAATTTCCCTTCTATTCTTACTGTGTCAAGGTAGTGATGTACATTAAACCTGTTTCTGAAATTATCTTAAAATCAAATGAATAATAATTATGTAGTATGTAATTTCTCCCAAAGAACATCACTAGACACATAATTCTCTTTGTAATTTTATTTTAACTGGAAAAAATAATATTTAGAACAAATTTCAGAAAATGAAAGATTTAACTACCCGAGACAAACAAAAGTGGTGTAGTTAACCTTTCAGAGATACTATTCAGAAAAAGAAAAATAAAAGGTGAGCTGGTTTTTAGTCTCCACAGTTAGGAATTGCCTTAAAATTTGGCAACTAAGAGAATCTGTCTGAGAATCCTTGTCTGATTGGAAGTATTATATCCTTCAATAATAATTTTGTTTTGTACTTAAGAAAGTGGGGGGTCAGAAGGAAAATATGTAATGAGAAAGGCTGAGAATTTGCAAAATCTGAGAAAGAGTGGGCAGAGCACAACCTGTCAAAATGTTTTAAACAAGTGGCACAATACCTGGTAGCATTAGCCTTGTAGTAGATTATTTTGGCAAGGCTTTTCATTTGGGAAAATAACACTCTAAATCTCCAGGCACTTTAGAAATTTTTGGCTTCCCAGAAGAGAAGGATAGCTGTTTGGCAAGGCTTGAAATGCTCTCTCCACCAAGCAGAACAGGCTATGTTTGCCTGCCAGACAAAATAAGGAAAGTGTGAACGTGTTGAACAACCATTGCATTTGAGTTTCTCTGACTAAAGAATACCAGCTTAAAAACCTCACAACTTTGCTGCTAACATTACCATTTTGGAATATTTGCAGTCATTAATAACATGGGACTCTTAGATGTTGTTTAAAAATGTTTTCTTATGTCTGTGCAGCAATTTTTAAAAGGCATTATTTCCTGTAAGTTTCCCTTCTCCTTAGGTGGATAGTCTTTAAATGTCTTCTAGAGTTAACCAAAGGGCTGAGATTTAGTTGAAAACTTTCTTATTATGTTTTATGTCATCTTTACTAAAACTATACTTTGCTGTTTTTTTCTCAGCAATTGACTTGAAAAATGGTTCTGGAGCTGTGTACCAGGGACCTGCGAGAAGTACTGCTGACACCACCTTCACACTCTCAGACCAGGATTTTATGGATGTGGTGAAACAGAAGACCAATCCCCAAAAGGTAAAATGGTTGTGCCAACTCACTTGCCTGGGAAGTTTGCCTAAAGTCAAGTTCTGGCTCATGACTGTTTGCATTCCAAAACCTGCAATGCTTGGTGTTTGGATAGTGCAGATCAGACTCAGATTAGGTATAAGCACATCTTGTACTGAAATAGTCAGAAGGCTTGAAAAGGACTTTATGCCATCTTTACCTCTAAGGAGGATAGTAGTACCTCAAATGGTATAAAGCCCAACATTACAAAGTTTGTTGTTGTTGTTTTTCTTTTTTTTTTTTCCTCTGACATTTCACAAATGATTTGTAAGGTTATGCTGTTCGATATGTTATATTACAGGAAACTGGTATTTGTTGCAATTTGTTGATTTACTGCTACAACTGCTGTAAGGAAAAATGACAAACAATGCATAAATTCACCAAAATCAGGTCATTTTTTGAGGGAAAGCAAGTTTTGTAACCAGAGTTTGTACTTCCAATGCCATGTGTAAAAGTAAATTAAACTGTCACAGAAGTAATATTTCAGCTTACAATCTAATGCTTGAGCAAATGAGAACCTTAATTAGCTCATCATATATTGAACAGTGTGTTGTCTTTGATCTCGAAGAAGTTCTTAGAGAATTGGTTTTAAAATTGGAGTCTAACAATGATGGCAAATGTCTTAGAAGACCAGTATACTACAGAAATAAAATCCTTTGTGCCCCTCTTTATATAGCAAGCGTAGGGCATAAACCAAGGCCTTGATGTTGACAGGTAATCTCCAGAAAGCAAAAGAGCTATGACTGCAATACAGGCATATTGTCTATTCTTAGAACTTTAATATTTCCTTTGAGTTAATGTGGAGTTTTCTAATCTGAAGGAGCTATAAGCATCTATTTGAATTCTGTTCTGCAATCTGTCTCTTCCTGATTTGAATCTATTTCAAGTTAATGGGGCTATGCAAAGGATTTCCTTTGAGAACATTCAAAGAGCTTTCAAATTGTGAAGCCATAGTGAAACAAAACTTAAAAAAAAAAATACTGGAAAAGATTGAGACAGCATATATAGCTCTGTAAGCTAGGGACAATAGCATGAAACAACCCCAATTTTCATTGCAGGTGTTTTTTTTTTTTGTTTTGTTTTGTTTTTGTTTTGTTTTTGTTTTTGTTTTTTTTTTTTTGTAATAGCAATTCTTTGGATTGTGAATGGACAGTTGAATGCATTTTTTTCTTTTCTTGCCTCTTTCTAGGCATTCTTTTCTGGTAAACTGAAAGTGAAGGGGAACATCATGCTGAGCCAGAAGCTGCAAATGATCCTGAAAGATTATGCCAAACTCTGAACTTTCTGATCATCTACCGTAGTAGTGAAGAAGTTCAGAAGACAGAAAATTCAATTATTTCAGAGCATCAATTAAAACATTTTGGGGATTACTTACAATAAATCTGATTCATTATATTGTTAATATACAAGCTATTTTACTTGCTGTAGAAACAAAATCATAAAATGACTCTAAGCATTAATATCCCACTCTTGTTTCTCCGCAGCAGTAAAGAATGATACTTCTCTCATTGTACATCTTTATCTGAATAAAAAATTCTTACAAAGATGCATATATTTCTGTATTAATTTTAAAGAAAATTAAATGACTATGCCTCTTTGATAACTTTTATGTGTCTTTTTTTCTTCATTTATATTACCTTAGACATCCTAATTCCTATGAATTTAGTTGGCTTGTTATTAAAATTAAAAAGTTTTTTATCTTAAGCTCTCACTAAAACATGGAAGTCCATTGTATTTATTTGCATTGTGTTGTTGTGTTTTCTTCTGTACAGGAGAAAGCCCTTAAACTTCATCTGTGCCCACCTTTTTTAGACAATCAGTCCTATATATGTTACTTTTGTGAATTACATGGAAATTCAGTGAGGCTTTTTCACATAGCTCCCTCATTATTTCAGTTAGGGGCTTTTCACGCTGAACTCTAAAGGTTTTCTGTTTTTTAAAAAAGATGATAATCTCCACATGCACAATTTTATTAAAGGTAATTGCTTGAGTATTAAAGAAGCTGTTTTAAAAAAAGCTTTATCTGTTCATTAATTCTTTCATACTGAGTATCAATTTCTTTTAATATGGAACAGTAAGATGCAAAGGTATGTAACTGGTTAGTAGTGTGAGGAGAGTTAGCACTTAGGTATAAGAAATGACAAGAGGTAGCTAGCACAGCTATTGTGAAAGTCTCTGTACTGCTCATGGCATGTGTTTCTCACTTTCATGTGCGTATTTACCACTGGTATCACTTATGTTTAATTCCTGTAAGAACTGCTGAGTGATGACAGGAGTCCAGAGCCTTTTTTCAGACAGGCTGAGCACAAATATTTATGTGGTGGGTTTTTCTTGTTTTAGGTTTTTTTCCTGCCTTTATAATTCATTTTTTCTCTCTGAGTTAGTAGGAAATGAATGATGAGACCAAATTGAAGGAATCATAAGATACATCCAGAGGGACCTGGATGGGTTGGGGAGGTGAGCCAGCAGGAAGCTTGTGAAGTTCGACAAGGAAAAGTGCAAACTCTTGCACCTGGATTACCCCTGCGTATGCTAGGGGACTGCCAATGACAACTTGACAGGAAAGAACTAGGTCATCCTGGTATGCACCAAATTGAGCCAGCAGTGTGCCCTTGCCACAGAGAAGGTTGAGTTTTCTGGTGTGTGTTAGGTAAAGTAAAGTTGCCAGCAGGTGGAGAGAGGTTATTTTCCCCTCTGTGCAGCACTGGCGAGGTGCCACAGTGCAAAAGAGACATGGACATACTCAAGAGAGCCCAACAAAGGACCATGAAGATGCTGAAGGTCATTTTCATCTGAGAAGTGTATTACACAGCATCAAAGGTTATCACTACAGCCAGATTATTATTTGTGTAGATGCATTCTCATAAAGGCTGTTATCATGATAGCAGATAAGTGTAAAATGAATAATTCACTCATACAGGCAGAACTGGGATATCTGCAGCCACGTGTTTTCCTGAAGAAAGCATGCTCGTGTATGCTGCTTGTCACATGAACTCCTGGAAATGGAAAATACATATTTTTGAGCCTGAACTAGGAGAAGTGACACCAGCCCAGCTGTCTGAGTGGGCTGTAGCTATCAAAGAGCCTGTTGAGACTGTAAATGAATGAAATTTTTGAGGACAGATGTTGTGATTGTAACACTGGATTCAGTTTTCCACAAATTTATTTCTTCTTGGCTAAACTACCAGCCATTTTTTATTTCAGATAGAGAAGTATAAAACTGACGCATCAACTAGAGTCTCTCTCATAAATTGTATCATCAGTAGATAGGAGACAGAACAAGTATGACGTGTGCCACCTCAGAGGGGCCGTCCAAAGCCAGTGAGTACATTTATGTTGATTCTAATTATTGTCATCGTTGTCTGTACTACAGAGCTTCACCTGATGCAGCAACTTTGTAACATGTACAAAAAATTGTCTTTATGACTAAAACATTTTTTTCTAAAAAAAAATGTATTAGAGAAGCTGATTTATTGCAGCTCTGTTGGCTGTGCATGTCACATACGTGAGAAACAATTTTCTACATATTTCTATACCTTCCCTGTGTAAATATATGTCTTTAAAATGTGTTTAAAGAAATAAAAGAGAAAATAGTTATGCGTCCAGGAAAGCAGTTATATTTCTTAATGAGATGTTCTCTATAGGTGACAGAAACAGTCAGAAACAAATAAAGAAATATATTTAAAAGAATATATTCAAGGAAATGACAGCCAGTTTGATAGGCTGTTGTTTCAAAGGTTTTCGGCTTTCATTTGGGATGGTATCATTCTGATTTTCGAGTTTGTGTTTCGAACCTTTTGGCATTTTTCACTTGGAGCAGTTTCTGGGGACTTTCTCATCTTTTGGAGGCTGCAGTAACACATGCTGTTGCATCCATTTCCACACAAGACATAAAGACATGAGAGAACTAGTCACCTTATCGCTTTCTTTGTGCGTGTGCTCAGGGTAGCTGTTGGTTTAAATGCTTTTGCATTGTTAAGAATAAATGCTGTTACCTTGGATTGCAAAACCTTCTTGTTTCTCAAATGTCCCAGCTCTCTAAGTGGTGGTTGGCGACTCTATACATAGCAGGGTGGTTGAAACTAGATCATTGTGGTCCTTTTCAACCCAGGCCATTCTGTGATACTATGATAAAGCTATGTTCTCTAGGAGATGAAGAGGCCTTTACAAGCACCTTAGCTGTAAAAGTTTTAATGGCACATACATTCTATTTAATACAGACAAGAACAAGGCTGTCTGCTGTTCATCATAGTATATGTTTTACCACGTTTTGATAAATCCTACATGTAGGTGAATAATAATCTGTCTGGGCATCCATGTGAAGTCTGGTTTGTAGGCTTTCCAGGTAAGAATTTAGTTGTTTGTCTTCCAGGAATAGTTGTGTTAGAGTGAAATCTGGCTGCATCAATTGCTGTGCTTTTTAGTTATGGCCCATTTTTTATTATTCCTCTTTTTCCTCTCCATACATTCATTACAATTTTCCTGCTGGTTTGCAATTATGTTCATCATTCAAATCTTAAATTGCAGTTCTACAGATGTGTGTCCTCTTCACTTGTTCATGAGGCTACTGACTGAAAAGAAAATAATGAGCACAGATGAGGAAAGTTATAATCTTTCTGACTGCTATTTGCTTCAAGTAAGCCTGTGCTGAATTTTATGCTTTCCAGTCCCCACAACTGTTTTTAATCTGTTTACTGCAGTGGAGTTCAATACCTTCTCCAAGTGTCATCTATGATTACAGGTAACAGCTCTTTAAATGTTGATGTGTGCATTCATAATCAGAGAAGATTAAAATAAGTAAAATGAGGGAGGGTGGGAGTCATGAAAGAGGTAAGCTTAAGGAATTTCACATGGAGAAACTTAATTCCATGTCCTATAGCCCTTTCTGATGCTTATTCCCACCTTCTACATGAGCAGTATGCCCTTACGAGCAATTTGTGTTTGTCAGGTAGACTGAACTGCTTGTAAAAACAGCTGCACATTGTTCAAGTATTATCCTGAGAAATTAAAATGCCTTGTGGAATAGAACAGCTAAGTGCTGCAACCAATGAATTCTCCTAATCTAGATAAATTAACTTTTAAAATTAATGCCTATTTCAATATTCATAGATTCACAGAATGGCTTTTGTTGGAAGGGATCTTAAAGTCCACCCAGAGCCAGCCCCCTGCCATGGCCGGGTCTGCCACCCACCAGATCAGCCCCATCCAACCTGATACTGAAATTTTCTATTTACAATACCTGAAAGGGTTAAAGGAAGAGGAAATATTAATATCCCCCAGTTCCTGCACTATTTTCTTCTACTTCAGTTGCTGCAGGTATTTTTCTTACTCATGTTTATTCATGTGAAAATGAGTTCTCCACAATGTTTAGTCAGCAATGGAGAATCATTTAGAATCATAGAATGGCCTGGATTGAAAAGGACCACAATGATCATCCAATGCTATGTGCAGGGTCGCCAACCACCAGACCAGGCTGCCCAGAGCCACATCCAGCTTGGCCTTGAATACCTCCAGGGATGGGGTATCCACAACTTCCTTGGGCAACCTGTTTCAGTGCTTCACCACCCTCTGAGTGAAAAACTTCCTCCTAATATCTAACCTAAACGTCCCCTATCTCAGTTTAAAACCATTCCACATTCACTATCCACCCTTGTAAACAGCCGTTCCCCCTCCTGTTTATACACTCCCTTCAAGTATTGGAAGGCCACAATGAGGTCTTCCCAGACCTTCTCTTCTTTCTTTTCTCCAAGCTAAACAATCCCAGTTCCCTCAACCTTTCCTCACAGGAGAGGTGTTCCAGCCCTCTCATCATATTAATGGCTCTCCTCTGGACCCGATCCAAGAGCTCCACGTCCTTCCTGTACTGGGGGCCCCAGGCCTGGACGCAGTACTGCAGATGGGGCCTCACAAGAGCTGAGCAGAGAGGGACAATCACCTCCCTCTCCCTCCTGGCCACCCCTTTTTTAACGCAGCCCAGAACACAGTTGGCCCCTTCTGGACTGTAAGCATACACTGCTGGCTCTTGACCAGCTTCTCGCACACCAAGTCTTTCTCTGCAGGGCTGCACTCAGCTGTAGCTCCAGAATAGTGACATGAAAAGCATCAGACCTCAGATGATCTCAGGTCAGGAGAAATGTAGCAGACTATGGATGTGGCTGTGGTTGCACTTAAATGACTTCTTGTATAGATGTGCATAGCAGTGTCTGTAGTTAATCAAGAATTTGGAACGGGAAGGAACAATCTTCTGTTGCACCTAGATTTCACCTGAATCCTACTGAATCTTGAGTCTGGACGGACATGATGCTGCCAGAAATGGGATGGCAGGATTTCTGTGGACAAAATTAAAAATGAACTAAGTCTGTAACTTCCTGTTCCTATCCAGGGCCCATTCAAAAAACCATCAACTCTAATAGTTAGGGAGACAATCAATCAATTTCTGTCTTATTTTACCCAAATAATTGCCTCTACTTACAGGGTTAGAGGGGAGGGATAAAAAAAGAATGCATTAGAATGATGCTGGAGTCTGCAGCATAGTACCAATGTTATTAGCACAACACTTTCCTTATAGAAAATAGAATCTGAATTGCTACTGGTGTCAATCAACATGGTTGGATTAAGTCTCAAAGCACATACAAGCATATTCCTCTTACAGGGTTTTTTTTTGTTGTTGCTATTCAGTTGTGCTGGTCTGTCCTTTAAGATGAAGCGCGTGTGACTCACAGAGCTGCCTGACCTTTTCGCGAAGCTGCCTGACTCCTTTGGTTTTAGATCCCATATGTCTCTTTCTTTTCTGGTCAAAACTAGCCTGAGTTCTGCACTGTTCTGACTCGTGTGAAACTCGGCCTAATTTTTATGAACAGACAATGCAGTTCTGTGTATTTACTGTAACCTTATCAGAGGTCATAATAGCTGTGATGCTGAGAGCATCACAATCCTGTTAGAAAAAGATGATAAAAGGGTAGCAGACTTTGATTGAATGTAATACATGTGGGTTTTTAGGTGCTTCTTTTTTTAATAGAGATAAAACGAGACTGCTTGTGTATTATATCAGAGAAAATACAGCTTTCTTATCCCAAAGCACATTTAGAATGTATTTCTAGTGAGTTTTCAGTGTTGCTTTTTATGTTTGTCACTAAGCAGAGTAGGGAAATCTATACATTTAGAAAGTAACATACACACACAAAAAGAGAAAGAAAAAAAAGAAAAAAGAAAACAACAGAAACCAAAACAAACAAGCAAACTTTTCTTGCTATTTTTCATTTTCTAAGGAAAAAAAATATCTAAACAATAAGGAATAGCTTTCTGCTGTGCTCTGTGACTCACACCAGAAATTCAGTTGAGTTATTCGAATACTTAGAAGGCACTTGTGTGGCCAATAATGCTCTGCCCTCAGATGTGTTGTGTCTGCCTTCCAGCATCCCTGGTGTAACTGCTAGGAACCATGCTTTCTCGAAACTAGTTTTGTTTTTCTTTGGCCACTGTTAAACTTTCTTTTTTTCTCCACTGTATTCAGAGATTCTAGCAGGCATACAAGTTGTCCTGTTGGATTTCTTCATGATAATGTCATATTGAAATTTCAGTGAGATCCGGGGAACTACAGGCCTGTTAGCCTGACCTCGGTGCCAGGGAAGGTTATGGAGCAGATTGTCTTGAGGGAGATCATGCGGCATGTGCAGGATGACCAGGGGATCAGGCCTAGCCAGCATGGGTTCATGAAGGGCAGGTCCTGTTTAACTAACTTGATCTTCTTCTATGATCTAGTGACCCATCTGGTGGATGAGGGAAAGGCTGCTGATGTGGTCTACCTAGACATCAGCAAAGCCTTTGACACTGTCTCCCACAGTATTCTCCTGCAGAAGCTGGCAGCCTGAGGCTTGGATGGGTACGCTCTTGGCTGGGTAAGGAGCTGACTGGAGGGCCAGGCTCAGAGAGTGGTGGTGAATGGAGTTAAATCCAGCTGGAGACCAGTCATGAGTGGTGTTCCCCAGGGGTCGGTGCTGGGGCCTGTCCTCTTCAATATCTTTACTGATGACCTGGATGAGGCCATCGAGTGCACCCTCAGTAAATTTGCAGATGACACCAAATTGGCTGGAAGTGTGGATCTGCCTGGGGGTAGCGAGGCCATACAGAGGGATCTGGACAGGCTGGAGAGCTGTGCTGAAGCCAATGGGATGAGTTTCAACAAGACCAAATGCCGGGTCCTGCACTTCGGCTACAACAACCCCAGGCGATGCTACAGGCTTGGGGCGGAGTGGCTGGAGGACTGTGTAGAGGAAATGGACCTGGGGGTATTGATTGATGCTCAGCTGAGCATGAGCCAACAGTGTGTCCAGGTAGCCAAGAAGGCCAATGGCATCTTGGCTTCCATCAGAAACAGTGTTGCCAGCAGGAGCAGAGAGGTGATTGTTCCCCTGTACTCAGCACTAGTGAGGCCGCAGCTCGAGTACTGTGTCCAGTTTTGGGCCCCTCACTGCAAGAAAGACATTGAAGCCCTGGAATGTGTTCAGAGGAGGGCAACAAAGCTGGTGAGGGGTGAGGAGAGGCTGAAGGAGCTGGGAATGTTCAGCCTGGAGAAGAGGAGGCTCAGGGGAGGCCTCATTGCACTCTATAACTTCCTGAAGGGAGGTTGTAGTGAGCTGGGGGTTGGCCTCTTCTCTCGTGTCATTAGTGATAGGACCAGAGGGAATGGTATCAAGCTATGGCAGGGGAGATTCAAGCTGGACATTAGGAAGTATTACTTTTCAGAAAGGGTGGTCAGGCACTGCAATGGACTGCCCAGGGAGGTGGTGGAGTCACCAACCCTGGGGGTGTTCAAGGAAAGACTGGATGTTGTGTTGAGGGACATGGTTTAGTGGGAGCTATTGGTAATAAGTGAATGGTTGGACTGGATGATCTTTTAGGTCTTTTCCAACCTTGGTGATTCTATGATTCTATGATTCTATGACTGAGACTCCATCACCTCTCTGGCAGCCTGTTCTAAAGCCTGAACACTCCCTGTGAAGAAATTCTTCCTGACGTGGAATTTAATCCTCTCCTGACACAACCTGAGGCCATTTCCTTGTACTTTATTACTTGTCACTTGACGATATAGACTTACCCCCTCCTCACTACAGCCTCCTTTCAGCTGTACAGAGTGATGAGATCTTCCTTCCCTTTCTCCAGACTAAATAGACCCAGTTCCTTCAGCCAATCCATGTAATTCATGTTTTCTCATCCCATCATCAGCTCTGTTGCTCTTGCCTGCACACACTTGATCAACTCAATACCCTTCTTGTAAAGAGGGGCTCAAAACTGAACACAGTACTCAGGATGCAGTCTCACCAGTGCTGAGTACTAGCAGACAGTCACATCCCTGGTCCACCTGGCTGTGCTATTTCTGTTGCAGACCAGGATGCCCTTGGCCTATGAGGGTCTTTAAAAATTTGAAAAAGTTGGCTGAAGTTCGTAATGCTTGTTGTTTGTATTTCTAGGATGCACATTACTTGCCACTTTTATTTATTTATTTTTTTTTTCAGCGTTTGTGACAAGTGGAATTTTGCCTTCCTGTAGATCTGGAATATAATTCTATGTACTTGAGGCTGCCTCTAAGATGTGTTCCTCTGTTCTACAGAATTGTAGGGCTCTCTTCAGTCACACTGTCTGAGCTGGAGCTCTGTATTCTTCCTTCACCTCCTGCTGGTCTGTTTGGGACAAACAGTGGTGTGTAGGGTTTCATTGTTAGCTTCAAATGCTCTTTGGCAGGAAATCTAAAATTCACTACGTGGCAGTGTGCTTTCACCTTCTTTCAAGTTTTTCTCAAAGCAAGATAAATATTATGTCACAAAGCTGAAGTCACTGTCATGCAAACTGCATTTGCCAATTTAAAACTTCTCAGTTGACAAACAATTCTGTAAGGTAACTAGCATTTAGCAAAATTCTGACCATAGAAAGTTGCATGTTATCAGTAGTTAGTAAACTCAGTGCTGTAAACATTGATCAGTTTTGCTCACAAAATCTGTAGTATCATTCTCCAAGTCTAAGAAACAATGCACTTTTGAAACTATTGCTCTATCTCTGTGGTCATTAAGAAATACACAAATGTACACACAGCTTGAAATTCTAAGTTGATTATCAATTATCCTTATGTGGAATGTAAGTAATTGCATACTATATTAATTTTGTGTGCATCCTACTTCTTGAAACTGTAATTATTCCTTTGAAGCTTAGAATACAAAGGAGTGCCATTCAAACATATATAGGTTGTCCAATAAGATCATCTCACAAACAAGATGAGATACCTGTTTATTACAAACGTGTGCAAGTTTGGGTGCAAGGTTGTCTCTCAAGCTAGCACATACAGGGATCCTCCACAGTGTTTTTTATACATATTCTTATAACTTGACCACTATCCACCTCTATGATTCGTTCCCTAATTTTCGATAATGCACAGTATCTTTTAATATTTCACATGCTCATTGGGAAGGATCTCCAGATGATCACTGGGTCTTCAAGCCATTGAGTGTGATTTTTAGTATTATAATGAGGATAGTCCTGTTAAGGATGGGGCTAATCTCCCTTTCTTCTGACTAATCTAGTCATGCTGATTAAATATATGTCTAGTTCATGTGTTTCTAGGAGGTTCCCGTCTTTGAAGACAAGATCTGTACACTAATCATGATCAGGAGCTCTTTTACTGAAACACTTTCAGCAGTTTCAGGGATGCTCAACCTGTCCTATACAAAAATATGTGTTTGCAATACTTAAGATTACCTATACAAAAGCTTGTACAAAGATTAATTCCCACTTGACTTACAACATTTAGGTGTGGATACAAGAGGTCCTGTCAACCTGAGAGGGCAATCTGGTTAAAACCCATTTTAGTTCCTGTTTAGTAGTCTGGGAGCTCTTCTGGGCAGCTGAGGTAAGAGAGGTGGAGAGAAGGAGGGCATGCTCTTCCATCAGATGAGGAGAGAGGTTTAGATGTTATGCATGTCAGTCTAATGGTTGTGTGAAATTCAGGGCCTTCTCCTATGGTCCTGCTGCAGGTCTGTGTTGTATGGAATGAACACTTTTGAGATTGTATAGTAGAAACCACAAAAAGAGAATTAAAAAGCGTAGATCTTTTAGATGAAAGTTTATCTCCATTCTACATTCTCTGGAACCATTTGTTTGCAATTAGATGAGGACAAATGGTTACTTGTCCAGAAACGTTATTTCTTGTGCGATTTGAAGATCAATATTGCTTTTGTGGTATTCTTTAAGGCCAGATAATGAAAAGAAAGTTATGATAACAGGCATATAAATGTGTTCTTACCCACCAGTATTGTGTGTGCTCAATGTTTTGTGATAGAGAACAAGGAAAAATCCAGAAACCCCAGGTAGCCTGTCTAATTAGCATGGAAAGTGGTTAAGGACAGTAGGATTGGCTAACAGGGTAAATCATTAGTATAGATAGTGACTTAGTGATACCATTTAGCTAGAGAAATAACTGAAGTTTTAAAGTTTCATCGCATCTTTTGTTTCTCCGTATACTCTATTATAAGCATAATTACTTTTATTGATTGCCAGTATTGTTAAAACAAGTGGAGTGATGCTAATCAATCATTCCAGATTGAAAAAGAAGAGTAGGCTGTGAAAGTTTCTTGAAATATTTTCTTTAATTAAAAATCCAGCCAGGAAGGAGACTGAAATTATTAGCAGTGCTGTAGAATGCTTCTTACAAGTTTGTGGGTGAACACTAATTCCATTCTGGCAGAACGGTCACATGGAGTGCTTTCCTTGTCATGTTCAAACTCTACAATCTTTCTGCAGTACTTCTATATGTAATTATGCTAAATTTCATTTTAATTGAAACGTGGCAAAAAAAAAAAAAATTACATTAATTAAAAGAAATTCCACAATATTAGTAATTTTTTTAGAGTAAACCAATTAGTGATGACTACAATTGTTTTTCATCCTAAGTTTTCTACAGGTTTTTTTTTTTTTTTTTTTACTTCTGAAGTTCATGGCAATCTTTTTGGAAAATTCGCATAAGGATTTTGGTTTTGTTTTGGTACTGAAACTTTTGTTGGACAGTACTTACCCAGATGATATTTTTCTGCTGGTATTGCTTACTAGTCTCCACTTCTGTAATTTTTAAACTCATCAGGTTAATGGGCATATTTCACACAGGGAAGCTATCTGAATTGCTCACAGTCACTACATGGAGTGGAATATTAAGATAATTCTCCAAAATCCTAACACAGTGTGCAAACAGTTTTGAGTTTCTCTCCCATTTCCATTTTCTCCTGATGGAGAGATGTTGTCTAAGAATGTCCAAATCAGAACGGTATAAAATTTTCAGTCTTTTATACACTGTAAGCTGTAATAAGTTCTAAAAAGCTGCAGAAATCAAAAATTTTTGAGGAGTGTTTTCTTTCTGATAATAAAACATATATATAGTTATAGGTTTCAGTGTCTTCAAATTGTTTCTTTTGTGTTGTGATCTTCTTTGCTCCATTAATAACACTCTTTTGAGTATTTCAAATATTTCCCCAATACACTGGCCGCAGTCTCAGCATAAATATGTTTTAAAGTCATGCATAGATATATCTGTGTCACAAAAGAACTAATTTAAAAACACATCTTCAGCAGCAGAATGAATGAAATCTGATGGAAAGCTTAATAAATCACCAGTAAGACAAATATATTAAATCTCAAAGATCTAAAATGGGAATTCCCTTATTATTTAGCAAAGGAAAAGATGACAGATACGTTGTTGGAAAAATCAATTTGTTAAAAATATTGGGGTAGTTCAAATGACAAATAAATGTGCAGTAACCTATATGTATTGATACAGATGTCTCATCTGTCTTGGTGCTGACATGCTCTGGAATTTAATCCTGCTGCATGCATTATGCTGAATTCTCTTTTGTACACAAGTAGAGTCACAGGTGCCAATCATAGCAAGGACAGCTTATTCTATTTTATTATTTTCTCACTGAAGCAATCATTTATTTTTTTTCTTTTTCCATTAGGTAAATGAACCTGAAATATTAAAATGGTGCACTCAGACACGCTCGTCAAATTTTATCTCGATCTGCAAATTCTGTGTATATTAGTAGGAAATTTGACATTTCCAAACATTAACTCAGACTTCAGAGAACAAAAGCAGTGTGCTGCCACTGCCCATATCCACAAGTCAGTCAAATAAAAACCAGATCACCTGAACAATCTGAAGCTAGTATGTTTCTGAACTCAAGAAAATTCCTTGTTACATTTTGGTAAAAGTTGATTAGCATCAACATAAAGGCTGTGAGTCAGAGGGAAGATATTCCCAAAATCCATGGCATTCCATCTTGTCTTTTTAGGCATCTGATTTTGCTTATTTAAGAATCAGTGCCTGCATGAGAGAAATCTGCTTGTAACCAGCCTATAATTTTATTGCACTAAATTGAGCGAGGTAAAGGCATCACTGAGGAGTAAGTAATGTTGCCCTGAAAACAACCAACCATCTAACCTTATGCTTTTTCAAATATTCAATGTAAATAACAACTTTCCTTTCTGTTGCAGAATCATGAATCTCTTACTAAAGATGTGCTGTATTTTAAACTGCAGAGTAGGACTGAGTTCTTCCCTCTTTTGCTGCCTATCCAGGAACTAGAGGGATGCTTCTGCTATTCCAAGAGGGAATGTTGCAAATCACACACTGGTTCTTTGCCTCTCCTGAGAAGCTTCACCACTTGGATGTAATCTTAATAACATTTAACCTTGCCCTTTGAAGTGATATTTATTCTTTTTTCCTCTTTCCTTTTACTTCTTCTTCTTCTTCTTTTTTTTTTTTTTATGAGAGAGATGATGATGCACTTTTCTGACCTACTGAGGTGTTTTCAGAGCAAAACCTGGGCTGGTAATTCTCAGACTTACAAAGCTGCATTTAACCTTTTGAGTACTTATATTTTTAAGTAATACGTTGATGAAAGTTCATGTCTTCCAAAGGTCTGTGCCAAACCAAGGCATTAAATAAGAAGGGAAGGAAATTACAATTTTCCCTCAAATTAGTAAAATCACAAAATGAAACGAAGCAGAATATAACAAAATAAGCTGTCTTCTGGTGGTATTTGGTGGTCAGGTGAGCCACATCCTACTGTTTCTGCCTGCAAACAGTGCTTTTCTTCTGACTCAGCAGGTATTCATATTATCAGGCTCCAGTAACATCCACTGAATTGATTTATCTATGGAGCAAATGAAAACAAGTTAAAACCTTTGTGTGGCTTTGTACAAACGATACCTGTGCTATTATCATACCCTGTTTTGTTATAATCAAATTTACTACAGAAACACAGTTCCCACATCCAACCATACAGGAAGATAAACAGTTATACTTTTCCATCTCCTTTCTAAAGTGACGTATGGAATCTTACTTTTAAGTTAAATTATTTGAATCATCCTTGCTTGAAAGAAAAGGTACTTACATGAAGTAGTAAGAAACTGAAAATTATGCTCTTTGTTTCAATGTCCTTCCCCTTCATATCTTAAAAACTTTCATTAGGGATTTGAACTTTTTATGTGAGGGATTACACAAGGTGCACCCTGGATAGTCATGGTGAACATATTTACACAAGTCAGATTTGTTTGTGCATCATGTACTGGCTAGTTTGATAGCAGACATGTTTTGGCTCCTAACAGCTAAAGGAACATTTTCTGCTTTTGGTTTTGGAGAGAATGGGTGCAATTCATCGCATCTGTGAAAATCCAAGAAGCCATGAAGAGGATCTTAAAGTCTTTAGATACGCTTATTCTTATTGCAGTATGCTCTTCTGTGCTGTCTTTTCAAAACTTGTGAATAATAGATCTTTTGTACTCAGTGCCAGAATCTTTTAAAATATATAAACTGATTGTCTTTATAAAGGAATCATTTCCAAATGCAAAGAGACATTTCCAGCATCTGAGAACTGGCTTGGTGAGATATTTGGAAGATAACACAATTTTTTGACATATTGACCTGAATTATGCATTGTTTTTTTAATGACACTTATTCAATGTTTTATGCTTGTGTTCACATTTTAATGTGAAGAAATCAGGCCTATCAATTTTAGTGATTGTGTTAAAATCAACAGATATTTTAAAATCTTATTGCAAGTTGAAAGTTCCCAGCTTTGTAAGATAACAAAGTCTCTCTTCATTAGTAAGCTTTCTTTCTTTCTTCCTTATTTCATTTTCTGGATGTGGGAAAGGTTGACTTAAAACCAACTGAGAATTAATTTTAAAAAGGAAAGTTTCTTACATGCACCCATGTGATCTCAGCATTGAAGTGGAAGCAGATGAATTAACACAGAGGCAAAAGAAATGCAATGCTAACCTAGCATCACTGGCAGCTATCTGGAAATAACGTTTGACATCCAGAGCAATTGGTGCCAATTTCTGCTGTTCTGTCTTGTCAAGGCACTCATGTCAAGATCTAGCACCAACCTCTGCAGTTCCACAGTCCTTACTGAGCTAGACCCACCACAAAGGAACCTGCCCTGCTCTGCTCATTTAGTGCTGCCTTCTGTCTCCTTCCTGCCTGCCATTGTAGCTCTGTATATACAACCAGCATTCTGAGTGACTTTCATGTGTCATCTTCTGTCTAAATCTGAAGAGACATCTCAGCCTGTGAAATGCATTTCTCTCGTATCTAATTTCTGCCAGGGAGTCTGGTTGTTGGTATTTGCATCAAAGATGACTCAGAGTGAATTATTTCAGTCTCACTTAACTCACTAGAAAAGAGGAAACTTTGGAATTTGCGGTAGGGAATCTCTTTGAAATGTTAATTCTATTTGATATTACGGGAGGGCCCGTAATATCAAGTGGAGCAGGCTGCCCTAGGCCTCTTTATGTCTTTTGATACCATTATGTTTGTACTACTATGCTTACAGAAGGACCAGGAACAGTCTGAGCTCTGTTACTGAGCCTCCACAGAATGACCACTTCTTAAAGACAGACCAGTATTTATAAAATGTTCCAACAGCACTGCTGATGAGAGAAGTCTTACAAACCCAGAGCACTGTCAAGAAGGAGAATGTCTAACACTGGCATAACGCTCTGCGAGATGCTGATATATGAGGGCTACTCTGAAATTAATGCCTGTTAGTTTACTGTGTTGGCCCACAGCATCAGAGATGCTAATGGTATGGCAGTAGAGGTTGGACCTTCCTGACAGCATTCCATTCCATGTTGTTGCTGTGTGACAGATGGCAGCAGAAGGGCAGACTGACAGAATGATGCCTGGCATGGAAGTCAGAATGGAGCAAAGGTGTGGAAATGAATTCCTTCATGTGGAAAAATTATACCCATTGACATTCACTGAATCTTGAAGAACATTTATGGAGAACCAAAGAGTGGATGTGATCACAGTGAGTGGTGAGTGCTGTGTTTCAGCAGTAAGACAGGTAAGAGAGCCATGCAGATTTCTAGGAGCAAAACATGTAACACTGTGTTTCTGTGAGTGTGAATTTGTCCTGTCAAGCAAGTGTTGTTGTGCTCTTTGTTGCAGTTTCCATGCAAATAAATAAGAAGCATTACTTTCAGAGCAACCAATGCAACTGTCAAGTGATCTCGAGCATGCCAAGCAGATATAATGACCAACTCACCACTGGTCGGGCTATGGACACTACCTATTCAATATTACTCAGATTAATGCAGGTCTGTGTCAATTATGTTTGGCTAAGTTTTTCCTCCAGATTAAACAAATGAAAGCATACTGAGTTTAATGTACTTAGGTTGAAAATACTTAATAAGAGCAAGGAGCATGCATTAATCTTACTATTTCATAAACTTACACAATGTCTTGTTTTAGAAACAATTAAAAACATTTCATATAACAGCTGCAATAATACACCTATTTTATTGCTTTTTAATTGATGAACTGAACTAGACTTTGTTTGCTCACATAACCAAAGAGCAAATTAAGAATCTAAGTGACATCTTAATTTACAGACAGATTACTGCCCTGCAGGTAGTCTGATCAAAGACCTCATCCACTTCCACGTGTGAGAAGTAGAGCAGAGAGCTGGCAGTCACAGCTGGTGCCATTCCATCTCCTCAGTAAGACTGCCAGCTCCTCTCCATTCATTTTTACAGGATCTGTTTGCTATCCATTGCCTATGTGGCCCTATCTTACTTCTGGGTAAGTAAAAAGATAAACCTCATGATTGAGCATCAGATGTGATTATAGTATTAGGTTATTTTGTTCTCTAGAGACTTCTGAATACCTCTGCATATAGCAACTGTTGCGCATACTCTGGGACTTCTTGAAACTCAACACAACCCACACAACAGAAGTCATCTTCTGCTTCATTTTGAAAGTTCTGATGCAGTTGTTTGCTTTCTCTTCTGGTTTTCCGAACTGGTGTTCTCCCAACATGCCTCTTTGTTCATTTGGAGAAAGGCATTGTAGATAATTTAGATCACAGACCTCTGCTCTTGGAGTTAAACGAACAATAAAAATAACTTCAAATAATCCTTGAAAATAAAGCCTAGTGAACAATTGAGTATTCGTGTGCAACTCCTTACTTCATACAATTAAGTATAACATTATGCAACATCTCAATGGTGTATGCAGAACAATATGAACATTTTCTGATAAAAGAGAACTAAATACTTTATCTGTTAATGTTTGCCTGGGTAAAAAATAAATGTATTTATGCACAGGATTGTAATTTATCATACATTACTCTGTGCATAAGTGTATTAAAAACCCACAGTGAACTCATGCTTTTTGACAGTGTAAGGTTTAAACAGCAGTTTAATATAGGTTCTTGACTATAGGGGAACCTGTAAGAATATGTCAACTGAGACAGATACTTTGCTGTTCTGACAAAAATACGTAAGAATTGCCTGGAATGTGGTAATTGTTTACAAGGCAAATGCATTTGTTAGGCAACTGATGGTTTCCAAGTACTTGAAAGGAAATTTGGAGTGATGAACACTGGCTAATGCTAACTTCTGGAGGCTAATGTGAACTTCTCAAAACCAGTTCAAATGACCAGGAAGAATTTCTGCTGATATCCTTTAATTTTCTCACATGAGAATAGACAGTTTTTATAGACATAATTCTCTCTAGATTTTTTCTTTAATAAATAGCATCTCACAGTGGATAGTTGATACACTATGCAAAAGATTCAATGTTTAGGGGCAGGAGAAATGTCATTAGTGGAGGAAAGTCAGCTTGGATCCTGCTGTCAGTGTATCACTTCATTCACAGTCCGAGAGGTAGTTTTTCTAGTTCAGTTCTGTGCCAAATCTCTTTCAATATATGCAGCCAACAGTGAAGCAAAACATTTCAGATCACAAGATAGATCAAGTACGGAGCAAGGCGCTTTCCTGAGCAATTGCTCTTCCTTTTCTGAGATTCAGAGCAGCACATTCAAAGCTCAGGTGGTGTAACTTCAGCAAAATCTTGGAGTTACAGAGTAGTTGCTGAGGCAGAAGGAGTTATTTACAATGAGTTGCAACTGAGCTAGCAGGTACATTTGTAGCTCTCTCCAGCTGCGCATCTGCTGCAGCTGAAATCTACTCTGATTGCTATTGTCTTCTCACTGCTCACCCTCCAAAATCATTATGGATTGTTAGAATCAATATATTTCATGCACAGAATCATTCAGAATCCCTGTCTTATCTAGAAGTGACAGAATACGCAGTCATCCTTTGCTTTACAGGATGACCCTGGCAAGCGAGGGCAAGAAATGTTATTTCATCATTCCTGGTGTTCTGGCACCGCCAATGGTCCTCCAGCATTGCAGGGGAGCACATCTGCAGGGACTGCAGGCTCTGCTCACCTAGTGCAGCAGTAGAGGATGGTGCATGCAGGGATGGGCAGCAATGTCTTCACTCTGCTGAGAAGAATATTCACCACAATGTTCCCTGTTCAGGTCTGATCTCTTGCAGGCTGAGAATTTGTACTCTGCTTTTGTGCTGCTGAAGGAACATCTATTCCTCTGGTTAATTTACATGATCCCAAAGAAGGCAAAGAAAAGGGCCTTTCCAGTGAGAGGTGGGATAAGAGACTTCCATGCCTCAGCTGCCCTCAGGGTACCATGTTCAGGCCACCAACTCTGTGCTAGAAGGGTGGTCAGGTGTGCACCTCCCTGGCACACTTCTACTGCATCTATCTCTAGCAGCAGCATGGTTATTCTTGTTCTGCTTAGCTGAAACTTTGCTTTGACTTAGATTCATGCTGGTCGAAAAGCTCGTTATCACTCATCAATCACTCTTTCAGAGCTCCCTTGTTAAAGCTTTGAATCCTTCCAGTTTCCTCATCCATGGACAGCAATTACAGTCAGGGCTGCCCAGGATTTTCTCCCTTACCCTATCCCCTCCTTAAGTGGTTTAGCTGAAAACAACTGTGAGAGAAAAGGAGGGCTTAGCTCTAAACATGCCTTATCTCTTCAATGGTGGATCGCAGAGCATATTGTCATGTTTTATTCTTCCTTGTTACTGCAACTGACAGTGTGAAGCTGACTGCCTCCTGACAGGATGATTGCCTCTCTTTTTCAAAGTTTTACCTGTTTTAAAGATGCTACATCTGGTTTTAAAACAATCTGTGTGTGTTCTGACTTGAAGCTGTACTCATCACTGGGAGCTAGATTTAAACTATCAAAGTTGTAGATATGAAAAATTAATGAAAACAAAAATAAGTGATCTTGATCTTATCTGTTTTCTTCCTGCTCTGCAACCTCTGGGAAGCACACAGGCTGAACTGAGCTGAAATGTTAGGTCTTCAGAAACAAAGGAAATATTATTAATAAAAAATGGCAATAGGAGCAGCACGCTTCCTCAGCAATATCTTGCCTCTCCTATAAAGGTGTGACTGCCTAGAAGGCTGTCTGTTACCTCTGGCAACTACCATGTCCAAGGCTGCACCACCAGGGGGTTAGCGATCTGCATTCGCTAGGGCCATAGCAACACTGACACTAATATGATGGAGAAGCAAATGGCAATTTATTAAGGCACGACAACCCCTTAAATACACATCCCATTTCGCCTAAGCCCCTTAAGCATGCGTCACATGTTACTCACAGTTACTCACAGAGCGAGGGAGATCCTATTGCGTCACAACCCGATACCCCCCGTTATCGCCTACTACAGCACAGCAGGGGGTCCTTTCGATTCACAATCCAATACCTCGTTAGCGCCTACTGCAACAGCTGTCAAAATAGCCTGTGCTGTCTTACAGGTCAGTTAATAGCAATCTCCTCTGTTAATACTCTTCAATCCGATCCATCAGTTCACACCCAATCCAGTTCTTCACTACACTAATCTGTTATTATGCATGAGCTCCTCTAGTTTTTGGCAGGGTGTGGTTAACCCACTTTCAGGAATTTAGTGTTCTGTTTGAAAAAACTATGCATTTTTTGTTACATTCCAGCGGTCAACATAGTCCAATGTTTTCCAATTCTTTCTTTGGATCTGGTCCTATCTATTTTAATGATAACTTGTAAAAATCAGGTTATCCTGCATGTGTAATGTTATGCCAACAAACAAAAACGTGAATGGTATGCCTGTGAAAGACTGTCAGCTGCTGTTAAAACCAGAATCTAGGATGAGAGATGTTTTACCAAATTTGGCATCTGACTTCTGTGACCAAGGTCAGCATGTTTAACGTTACCAAATGTCAGTCAGTCAGCACTGAGCAATGTTTGTAGCTCTGAAGTGTTTCCCAGCAATGTTGTAGATTTACTTGAAAGGAAAGAATAAATATGGTAGAAGAATACTGATCAACAGAGTTTATTTACCAACCAGATGTGCTCATATGGATTCCTGTATAAATGCTTCCTGTAAGGATCACTCCCATTACTAGTGTTGGAAACATCCAAATAATTTTTGTCAGGACAGTATCTCTGATAAAAGCAGATTTTATTCGCAATTGCAATGGCGGGAGTCCTGCTAGCAGGAGCGCACCTATGGACACAAGATGACAGTCTTTATATCCTGTTTTTCCCTTTACCCATCTCCCTGCCCTGTTTTCCCATTGGCTGAGTACTCCAGGTTCACAATCTTATCAGTTTACATTTGTTGGTTATCTGGTGTAGCCATCCTGTTGTTTCCAAGATGTCTCAGTGCTCTTCTTGTCATACTGATATGGTGATTGTCTCCGAAGTCTTCGTTAAACAAAGAGCACTGGGGGGGGGGGGAATAATGCCAGGCCTTCAGATGTCTCTTCAGGCGCTTCCCCGGGCATACCATGACTTGTTCTCTGGTTTGATCTCGTGCAGGATATTCTTGCAATGTTGTGACAAAATATACATATATACACCTATATACAGAGCATGCATTCCTGGGAAGATTTGGCTAGAGGATAAGTGATGTAAACTATCAGAAATCTTCCCCAAGTTAAGTAGGACTCCCAAAAAGAACTATGACAACGGAGTTCATGAAATAAAAAAATATTATCCAATTCTAATGCAGAAACAACATTTGATTCCCACACTAAGGTAATCAATGTCATTGTGAATCAGTCTGTAAAATTTTAATTTCTCCAGTATTATCTGATAAACCTCCTTGGATTATCATTGAATTATTATGTTTTTTGTAGTGGCCTGGATACCTTTTATGATGAAGGTTAATGAATGACATCTGAAGGAATCGATGTGCAGATTGTCTTTTCTTCTATGCAGCCTGTGTTGGGTAAGGACATGGGAACAAATCACAGGATCATATCTTTAAATACCTGTCTTCTGCTTTGGTTTTTTTTCACAACAAAATGGCCTATATGGCACCAGGTTTATGGGCACTGGATGGGGTTCGCTTTTCTCAAAGAGGCTGAGGGGTCCTTGGGGAAAAGCTGGTGGGGCTCATTGGGAAGACTTTAAACTAGGTTTGAAGGGGATGGAGGGGATAACGAGCCTTCCCATGACAAGGCATAGCTAGAATTGAAGGACAGGGTGCTGACAGGGGCTTTGAAGGACCTTCTGCTCTGAGAGGTACTGGCAACACTGCAGCACGTACAAAACTCTATGATGGTGATGTAGTGGCTGCAGGGGCAATAGGAGAGGGCAATGGGGAAACCTAAGGGAAACACTTGAAAGGAGTGAAGGAGTTGTCCTCTAAGAAAGTGACAAGACCAGCTGCCCAGCTGAAGTTCCTCTACATCAATGCACACAGCTTGGAAAGAAACAGAAGGAGCTGGAAGCTACTGTGCTACAAGACCACAATATAGTTGTCATCACTGAAAGCTGGTAGAATGATTCCCATGACTGGAATGTGGCTGTTGACAGCTACAAGCAGTTCAGAAGGGATAGGCAAGGAAAGAGGGGAGGGTGTGTTGCTATCTACATCAGGAAAGAAGCAAATTGTTGAGAGATGTCCCTAGTGAATACACATGAGCAAGTTCAAAGCCGGTGGGTGGCAGTTAGAGACCAAGACAGCAAAGGGAGCCTCGTGATCAGTGTCTATGCAGGCCACCTGATCAAGTGGAGCTAAATTTTAGGAAAGCTAATGTCCAACTCTTCAGGGAGTTACTGAACAAAACTTCCTGGGAAACAGTCCTCATGGGCGAGGGTGCAGAGAAGAGCTGGTAGATGTTTAAGGAAGCTTTCCTCAGGGAACTAGAGCTCTTCATCTCCAGGTGCAGCAAGTAGGGAAAGGAAGGCAAGAGACAGGCATGGTTGATCTGGGACCTGCTGGTTCAGCTGGATTCACAGTGATTTCACTTATAATTGTTTTCTTAAATTTATTTTGCCTGTAAATGTAAATTATACTATGGTTTTATGTTTCCTGCAATCAGAGCTAAATCTTTTTTAATTGGATTTGTTTTTAACCACAGATAAAATTTGAATAGCATTGTTTCCACCAAAAAAATCCTTCAAAAAAGTAATATATGTTTTAAAATCAGTGAAGTATTTGAATATTTTTAATTTAATTTTTTTGAGTTCATGAATTTACTACTTGTATCCCATTTACCTAAATAGTGTTTTCAGTATCTGAAAGTCTTTTGTTTGCATACCTCTAGTTATTACACCACAAGATGTCTCTGTTCTTGCATTCTGTATAAATAATCATTTTGTAAAGGAACATGTGTAAGACAGGGAATTCAGCACAGCTTCAGAAATGTTGTAAATCAGAAACTGTCTTCAGGTTTTAGACATTCCTTGATCAATTTCAACCTATAATTCAGCATAATGTTGATAGTCTTGATGTATATGTTCTTATATGCTGAAATTATTGCAAAACTATTTGGGGATAAAAGAATAGTAAAAAACAGATGGGACAAAGAGGAAAACTGTTGAAGAGTTTGGAGAAGAAAAATGACCACATTTATTCATTCAGAAACAAGATCTGTCTGTGATGTCTCCCTGCAATGCTGTGTTTGCTGTACTCTAAGCAGAACCAAAGCAGGTAGTACAGTACCTCCTATCTTTCACACTTAGAGAGGTTAAGTGATTTACATCACTTACTGCTTCACATTGACAGTTACTCATGTTCAATAGCTAGTTTCATGTGGCTCAGCTTAACTTACCAAGGTTGGAAAAGACATCAGAAGTCATACAGTCCAACCATCCACCTATCACCAATGTTTCCCTCTAAACCATGTTCCTCATTACAACATCTGAACATTTCTTGAAGACCTCCAGGGATGATGACTCCATGACCTCCTTGGGCAGCCCATTCCAGTGCCTGACCACTCTCTCAGAGAAGTATTTCCTAACGTCCAGCCTGAATCTCCCTTGGCACAATTTCCTCTAGTCTTATCAGTAGTTACATGGAAGAAGAGGCCAATCCCCACCTTGCCACAACCTCACAGAATCACAGAATCACAGAATCACAGAATTGCCAGGGTTGGAAGGGACCTCAAGGATCATGAATCTCCAACCCCCCTGCCACATACAGGGCCACCAATCATCCCACCTAATGCTAGACCAGGCTGCCCAGGGCCCCATCCAATCTGGCCTTGAACACCTCCAGGGATGGGGCATCCACAACCTCTCTGGGCAGCCTGTTCCAGTGCCTCACCACTCTCTCTGTAAAGAATTTCCCCCTGACGTTCAACCTAAATCTCCCTTCCCTCAACTTAAAACCATTTCCCCTTGTCCTGCTGTCACTCACCCTTTCAAAGAGTTGATTCCCCTCCTGTTTGTAGGCTCCCTGTAGGTACTGGAAGGCTGCAATGAGGTCACCCCGCAGCCTTCTTTTCTCCAGGCTGAACAAGCCCAGCTCCTTCAGCCTGTCCTCATAGGGGAGGTGCTCCAGTCCCCTGATCATCTTTGTGGCCCTCCTCTGGACCCTCTCCAACAGCTCCCTGTCCTTCTTGTACTGCGGGCTCCAGACTTGGACGCAGTACTCCAGATGGGGCCTCACAAGAGCAGAGTAGAGGGGAACTATCACCTCCCTGTCCCTGCTGGCTACCCCTCTCTTGATGGAGCCCAGGATACCATTTGCCTTCCGAGCCGCAAGGGCACACTGCTGGCTCATATTAAGTTTTTCATCTATCAGAACCCCCAGGTCCTTCTCCCCAGGGCTGCTCTCAAGGACCGCTCCTCCCAGTCTGTATGGATGCCTGGGATTCCTCCGGCCCAAGTGCAAAACTCTGCACTTTGCCGTGTTGAACCTCATCAGGTTCACCCGGGCCCACCTTTCTAGCCTCTCGAGGTCCCTCTGAATGGCATTCCTTCCTTCAACCGTGTCAACCGCACCACTCAGCTTGGCGTCGTCAGCAAACTTGCTGAGGGTGCACTCAATTCCATCATCGATGTCATTGATAAAGATGTCAAAGAGGACCGGTCCCAAGACAGACCCCTGGGGGACGCCACTCGTTACCGGCCTCCACCTGGACATAGAGCCATTGATGACCTCCCTTAAGGTATAGTTGTAGAGGAAGTCTTCCCTGAGCCTCCTCTTCTCCAGGCTGAATAATCCCAGCTCCCTTGGCTGCTCCTCATAAGAACTGTGCTCCAGATCCCTCAAAGCTCCACTGCCCTTCTCTGGACACATTCCATGGCCTCAATATCTTTCTGGTAGTGAGGGGCCCAACACTGAACATAGCACTCAAAGTGCAGCCTCACAAGTGCTGAGTACAGATGAATGATCACTTCCCTGCTCCTGCTGGCTGATACAAGCCAGGATGCCATTGGCCTTCTTAGCTACCTGGGCACACTGCTGGCTCATGCTCAGCTGAGTGTTGACAAAGACCTCCAGGTCCATTTCCTCCACAGTCTTCCAGCCACTCCAGCCCAAAGTAGTGTTGCCTGGGGTTGTTGGGGCCAAAGTGCAGGATCCAGCATTTGGGCTTGTTGAACCTCATCACATTGGCTTCAGCCAGCTATCCAGCCTGTCCAGATCCCTCTGTAGGGTCTTCCTACCCCCAGGCAGATTGCCACTTCCAGCCAACTTGGTGTCATCCACAAGCTTACTGAGGGTGCACTCAATGCCCTCATCCAGGTAATCAGCAATAATATTGAACAGGAAAGGTCCCAGTACCAACCTGTGGGGAACATCATTTGTGATTTGTGCAGCTTGAGATCTTCTTATTGAAGATTTTCTTTAAATAGATTTAAGATGCCTTCTGTGCTATATAAAATATATATGCCCTGAAGGAAAACAAATTTTACTGTCTAAATATATTTTTTTGAATGCAAGTGCTGTAAGAGAAACTCTGAACTTTCTATTGCATGCATCCTACATGGGAGGTACTCAAAGTTACATGAAAGAAAAAACAATTTTCCTTAAAACATAAGTAGTAACCTTAAACATGCAGTGTCTTTCCACTTTACCGCTAGGCTGGCTCCGTAGCATATCTTAGATTTTCCAAACAAGTCCCCGGGTGAAAATTACTTCTCAACAACTGCCCTTTCAGGCTGCTGTGCAGACTAGTAAAGAGGTGGCTCCAAGCTTGAAGGAATGAGTTTTCTTTGTAAAGCAGGTGAGGCCTGGAATATGTCATGTCAAGTGTGTCCAGAAATTTTCAGAGTATGACTTTTCATCTCTTACTAATCAAGCATTCAGGAGAAAGCCATCTCTAAATTTAAGACTTATAACTCTTTAAAGCTTTAGCAAATACCACTGCAAGTGTATACTCTAAATGTCAGCCATGTTTTTCTGGAGAGATTTAGAGGAGAGAGTGAAGAATATCAGTTGTAGCCCAGTGACCCTCTACATCTAAAATTTAACAGTAGATGTGTATATACAGCTTTTGATCAATGGCAGAATGGGAGACTGCAGGAAGGATAACCACCCTGAACTACAAAAAATATTTTAGGAGTCTAGAGCCTGCATGATTCTATTCTATTCTATTCTATTCTATTCTATTCTATTCTATTCTATTCTATTCTATTCTATTCTATTCTATTCTATTCTATTCTATTTTGTTTTTCTCCTTTGGAGCTAAAATGAAAGTGACTTCATTGTGTTGCAAATGAAATTTGATCTCCTTCCAAACGTTTTAATCTGTGTTCTACTGGCTCTTTGGAATCTTAACAAAAGTTACTTTAGTCAGGGTTTCTTGCTTAGACTTAAAATTTTCTTCGGTTTTCACTTTTAGTCAGTAGTATTAGTCTTCTCTCTGTGCAATCTCTGTTATCTTCTAGCTTTTCTATAACAACTGTATCCTTCATCAGCTTGAGATCTCTCCTGTTTCAGTGCTTACTTTCTGCCATATCTTGCAGTGCTCGTGAATATTCTTATTCATGTGAATAGTTCATTCAAAGTTGATTTGTTAGCATTAGTAAGTTTATAACGTGTTCCATCCAGATGACATAAATATAATATCAGTATAACAAAGCAGAAAAAAAAATCCTTATACTACCCAGTAAGATACTGTGTACTGTGATCCTAGCAGAGCTTTGAGGATCATCTAACCATCAGCAGAAGGTCAGAAGGGGGTAGAAGTTGGGCAGAGGTCTGAACTACAAGTGTTTTTATCTTTGTCATATTTCTCTTCAAAACTCTTGAGACCAAGCAGAACTTGTTTCGTTTTGTATGCTAACTCTAACATTAGGAGAGCTATTATAAATTTGCCTTTTGCTTAACTGCAAGATCAATACCAAATTCCCCTAAGGATTCTCTTCTACTGGGAAGGCATTCTTCTGCTTCATAATTTACATTGTAGCTTTAAAATGAAGATTGAAGGCTTATGATGGAAATTTAAGCACAATAAAAGTATAAAAAAGGAACTAAAGGAACTCAACATTTCTTTAAAAAGCAAGGAAAATATCTTGCCTTGCAGAGAAGACTCATTGATGCACAGGTTGATAGTAGAGGTGAATATTGTTAGGTTGTATACTTCTTTTCATTTAAATTGCATTGTTTTATCTGCCCTTAGATGAAAAAAATGAATATGTATTCAGAAAAGTAACTAACAAATTTGAAGGAATTCACTATATACTACTAACAGGGAACCAAAGGAACAAATTGGTCTGCTTCTACATCAAGTATAAGTCGTCTGTATCCAGACTATTAAAATACATATAGATTTTCATGCTCCTAGTACAAATTGTGGCCTGAGTATTCGTCACAGAGCTCAGACAAAATGGAGCATAAAAATAGATGGCTGTTAAGGTGATAATGTGATAATATAAATTATCTGTTACTGAAGATGCATAGATAGCAGTAAGATGGCTTAGACAGGGGATGCCAAGCAGCTCTGAAGATAAGGATGAAGACAGGAGGATAAACCTCCAAAATACAACATCTGTTTTTATTCTCCCAAATGGACTCAAATGTTCTGATTATGTATATTCTTCTGCAAGTTTGAAAGCACATTACACTTCAGACAGGTTAGAAATGTTACTGAAGTAAAAAGTTATAGACTGGCTAAATTTGGACTCACTTAAACTGATTTAGCAAGAGGAAGAAGGAAGAACAGTAAGTCTAATTTACTGAGGTTTGTAAAAAGTCAACCTGGTCTAACTAAAGCCAGTTAACATTTTAACATTGATTTGTTGTCCTGGGAAGATGCAGGTTCAGAAAAAACTTGGGCATCATGGTAGGCAAAATGTTGAACATCAGTTCTCTGTTTCTGACCAATTTAACAGAGAAATCTTAACTGGGGACTTTTATCACTTACCACTAACATTCTAAAATTACATTAAATTTAGTGCCAATATTTTGAGATGACAATTGGCAAACACCTTAAGTTCGGTTCCAACACCTTGGGATGAAAATTGATGGATCAATGAGAGATTGAAAAAGCTATCAAAAAACAATACAATTTTAAAGCATGCTGTATGGGAAGCTGCACAACTTCAGTCTGCACAACTGTACAACATCTGAAACAGAAAAGTGCAATACATACCAAAACTTGCATAATCTCCAAGAGACATTGGTGTAACAGCATCAAGTGTATGTAAGCTGAAGCAAAACTAAGTAACAAATCATAGCAGAAACTCCACAATTGGCAATTTTTAAATCAGCAGCAGGCCTTTTAACCTAATATTTAAATTCTAAATCAGAAGATTATTTTGGTCAATAGTGACTAAAAAATCAAATTTCCCAATGTTCTTCAGATAGTAAATTCTCCATATTAACCACATGGCAGCTTTGGAACTTTGTTTAAAATCCTTCCAAAGTGAAAACATATGCTAAGAAAAAAGCTATTTGTTTCAAGAATCCTCATAAAACATTTTCTTGAGGATGCTACGTTATGCCAGTTCATCAAAGCATATTTTGCCCACTTACTTTCTTACAGCCACACTTAATTAATGTATACATTCACAGGGCTGAATACTATTTGTTCCATTTACAGTTCTTGCTGATCTTAAAGCATACAAAGCTCTGCAGTATATAAAGCAAGACTCATCAAAACTTCATTAGGGAATACAATACTTTTGTTTTGTTTTCTTCTTTTCCTCATATACTGATAGAGAAAGAGTGGTCCAAATGAGTAGCTGAGGTGATGCTATGCCAGCAAGAAGTGAGCATAGGCACAGAACTGAGGAGGAGATGTGCCTGATCTGATAGAAAATGATAAGCAAAGGTGGCCAACCTTCTGGGATGGATCAGGTGCTGCGTGTCGTGTTCCGCTGCTGCTCTGGATGCAATCTGACACGAGCAAATGAACCAAAATGTTTTTAGTCTCAGCACATTTTTCTAATCTTCTTTCAAAACATATGTTTTTGCTCTATTTACAGTGCAAAATTGAAGGTATCTTATTTTTTGGTAATGCTTATGAATGTACAGAAGTAATCCACCTGCTGTCACAACTAAGTTGCTGTCAGGCACCATAAGACCATGTCTTCCTTCCTGTCAGACATGCAGGAATGCCAGTAACACCATGACACTTGTGGGAGGAAAGTGATGGAAGAAAGTGCTTGTCAAGAAACTATTCTGTTGAAACTCCTTCAAAAAGTTCTGATCAAATAGGCATACAAAGAGTTCACATCAATTTAGCACTTGTTTTATTTTGATTATGTCAGCAATATATGATTTTTGTCAGGCCACAGCCTGGAGAACATTAGACAGACATTTCCACAACCGTATTTTTTTTCCATGCACTTAAGAACTCATCACTTAGGATTCACTGTCCTTTTACAAAGAGTATTCAGCATTTCTGTTTCAAAGAGGAAGGTCTGGTGGGGAGGAGGCTGCTTGTGTCATATTACTGTCATTTTCTGGAAAAGTATATGCTGTGTGTATGTGGGAGTGAGATGGCTGGAAATCAGCAGGGTGGAGGAGCTCCTGATGAAGGACAGACACCAGCAAAAGGGAAAAAAACATACAGACAGACTGTTCAAAAACACAGACAGACAAAAGTCTGCAGTGTAGAAAAGATAGAGGAGAACTGAGCAATGATCCTGGTGGGAAAGATTACAGAGACCACAAAGACCATGTGCCATTAGCTAAATGCTCTGACTCAGCTCACCCATGGAGACTTGGTTTGATTTTCTCTTTGGATTAAATTGCTTTTTTTTTTTTTCCTAATGGGATAATTTCATACTTTTGGATTTGTGAGAATGAAAAAGTGAAAAATCACATCCTGTTACTTCCGGTTTGTTAATTCCAGCCAGTTATTGTGGAGAAGCACTCTTCTCTCTAGAGAGTTTTCCCTTTCCACATTGGTACTTTCTCCCATGTTCTTCACACTGTTGCTTCTGTCTCATAAACACGAAAAAGCTGGCTGCTTTGCCATGGATGCTTTGTATGACCTGACCTTCACTTTGTCACAGAGAGGTTCTTAAAGATGATGGGGAGTGGCTTTTTTATCTTCTATGTGGTTTAGATGCTGTGATCAAACACTTTCCTGGCTAAGAGCAATTGGTGATGTACTTGGGTATTTAACAAAATCTCATTCAAGAATTAAAAAAAAATAAATAGGTGAATGAAACAACAAAGGAACAGTTAAATACCTCCACATACATGGGAATTGAATGTCAGGAATAAATTACTAGTTTACTTTCTCTCATACATTCACATCTAAATCAAATGATATTCAACAGCAGAACTCTGTTTCTCTCTCTCTATATATATTTCTGACAGGTTTTGAGCTTTATTCTTTCCTTACCACAGCTCTTTTACTTGCTTTGAGCATGTGCACAAGTATTGAAATTGCTGCCAATTTGGTTCTCTCACTTTGGCATTTAATATTAGCCTGTATAGTTCAAATTTCTGAAGGACTTCCAGGGTAGCATGCAGTTTTTGTGGCAGCAATTATTGTTTCAACATCTCTAATCAGAGGGACACGTCACTGCTCTCTTGGGTTCAGATGAAAGATTTCTCTGTTTATCAGCTTCACTCTGGTTTCTCCCAATCACAATACTGTTACTGTCAGTAGTTTCTAAAACTGAAGTTTGAGAGTTGAACGGGCAGTGCTGGTTATACAGCTGTTGTGCAAAGATTGAAGTGACATGTATGTATGTGACTTTTAAGAAAGTAAAAGGATCTTGGGGAGAACACTTCTTCAGTACTGTTTTATTTTCCATTTCTAAGAAAACTAAGGAGTAAGAAACTCTAAATAAGCTAAGAACAAAAAATGGTTTTGTGTAGTGGAAGGTTATGAATTCTTAGCTGCTAATCCAAGAATGGAATGAGGTGGATTTGAGTGAATGTTCAGCATAAGAAGGAAATTTAAACCATGAAAAGAAGTGAGATTCTCAGATAAGCTCAATTACTGTATTACTTGCTGAAAATTTCCTCTTAAACCGCATATATGCACAGAAAATTGCTGTTGCTGTGTGATAGTTCCGCACAACTTGAGTTCTAATTATAGCATATGGTTTTCCTACATATAATTTTAGGAAATTTTACTTATGCTAAATCAGGTTCTCTGAATAACACCTAACATTTTATGCGTTTACTGAGCAATCAAAGGGCACTCATTAAAAGGTATGCGAGAAATAATTTTTACTTCACCCTGGAAGTTGTAGAAAATGTATTTCTTCCTCTTCTATAGAAACCTGCTCAGGTCAGTTCCATGCTGAAAAGCTTCCTGAAAAAATCGAGTAACTGTAGGTTAGTTTGCACTGCCCTTGGATAGTGTGCTTATTACAAACTGTGCTGCTAAGCAGCTTAGCAGACACTGCCCAGTTTTATCCTAAACACAATTTTATCCTAATTAAAAAAATATATATATATAAAGCCAGAATACTCTTATAAACATGAACTCCTTCATTTTTGAAGACCAAAGGACAGAGCGTCTTCTTCGGATGCTAAAATTTACTGAACTTGAGAACCTTGATAATAGTGTGAAACTGCATGCTTTTACTGTTATTGAGATTTCTTTCTCTAATAAATATTACGCTAACGCAAACATTTTAGTGTAGTTTAGAACACTAATTAAATTGCTTAAAAAAGCTAAAATGTCAAGTTAATATTTATTGTCATTATTGTCTAGCAAATTTGTCAATGCACTGTGCTGCTTTAGTCTGTTACCTCATTTTGTTTTAGTTTTTTTTTTTTTTATGCTCGTATCTAACAGCATATTAAACAGCTGTTTTATTATTTTTTCATTAATGGAAATAACTCTAATTTTATAATGTGAATAACCATTTTTTTTGCTATATGCTTAGAACATAGGAAACAACTCGTAATAAACTGATACAAGAAATGAAATTTTAAAGGCATCATGATTAATGAAGGAATTTGTTCTGTTTTTATGTTACTGAAAATGAGCAGACAGGTGTGAGAGGACTCTGCTAGCCTGCTGTGTCATGTTGGAAGAGGAAGCTGGTGGTGAATCAAGCTTTCTGGAGCTATATCATGCCCTCCTACCAGCCTTTGAGTCCATGATACTCTAGCCTGGGGAAAGTCTGAGCTTTTAAGCAAGATGATTAAGAGGATTGAGAACTGTCTCAGAGGAGAATTCATGCTGAAGAACAGGAAAAGAACCAGTTATAAACAATGCCATTATGCTATGTTGTTGATAAAGAGGCAGGCACAATGGTAGACAATGACTTGTTCTACTGGCAGCCAGGGCATCTGGTTGCCCACCGGAGGAATGGGGAGGCCAGAAGGCTGCCACCAGTTGGCTGTCATTACCTATCTTTCCATATATAAAGTCCCAGTCACTTTGGACAAACTGATATAGCTTCAGCGCTAAGCTAGGGAGCATACACAAACATATAAATATTGGTGATACATGAATGGTCGAACTGGATGATCTTAGAGGTCTTTTCCAACCTTGGTGATTCTATGATTCTATGCATTGTATCAACTTCCAGATGAACTAGGTGGCTGTGGTTGGGTGTACTTTTGGCAGTGTGGGAACAGTGCTTGAGGAAACTTCAGTATATGATTCATGAAAGCAGTGCAGAGGTTTGAGTGTTTTGTTGGTTCAGCTTTTTTATCTCAGAATCTAGTCTCAGTATGGGAGTATCCTGATATGCCATTTGAGCTCTTTCAAGGTATGAAACGTGTCTGTTTGGACTCCATCTTGTAGCTCACTGCATTTGCTTATGAGAATGAAAATTCTTAGAATCATTATAACTGCTTAGTATCTTGCAAAACTGTTTTGTTTGCTTAGAATTTTCTTATCTATATTGGTTAGACTATGGCTTTGTATGCTATATATGTTTTTGTTCTTGGTTTGTTCTGGAAAACCCAGATGATCATATTGTTTCATACCAGAAAACAGAGATAAATACTGTTTGTCATTCTACATTTAAACATAAACAAATGCATTTGTTATTGGTATGTTTTGTTTTCATTTCACAACGCAGGTGAAAATGATACTGAACCTCCAGACCTTGTGCTGGTAAAAAAAAACTGTGTTCGTGTGGCTTTGTCAGGCATAAATGTATTTACCAGGCATGACAAATTTGCAGACGTTGTGTACCATAGATATAAAAATCTGTCCAGATTTATTTTGAAAACCACAAATTAACTTTTTCAACATTGACTTGGAAATTTTGTTCACTGAACAATTTTCCTTGTTTTTCTAGAGAGTCCTATTGCTGTCAACAAACTATGACTGATTTTCATTGAAGTGCTTTTCCTTAAAACAACTACCAGAAAAAGAGAACTGGGACCTTATCAAAAACCTATTGCACAAGGTGAAACCAGGTTTGGTATCCAGGCTCAAGAGAGAAGGAAACAAAGGGAAGAAAATTATTGCTAAAAAAGGAGCAGGCTAGAGTAAAGAATCTAGAGATTGGTGTAGAAAGGAAAAAAAAAAACTGTTGTCTAAATTAAAGGTACTTAGGACAATTAGGAAAAAAACCAACCTGGAGACATTTGGGAATATACTCCACATTTCAGACTGGGAACAAAAGAGTATGTATTCTTCAGGGAGGAAAAACAGCTGTGGAAATGGTGATATGAAAAGAATGTTAGTTTTAGCTTGAGAACATTTGAAGTGGAGGACTCAGCTGCTCTGAGTCAAGCTGTTCAAATTCAGATCTCCCACTTCTATGTGAAACTGGCGGCTTGCTGTGCTGCAAAGGAGAAAGAAAGGATTTAAGACTGGTATCTTGGACATCACTCCCCCTTCTCCCCCTACCAACACAGAGAATTTACTTTGTTAACAATTTGTGCAGGGTCCTGAAGAAGCAGGGGAGTAAATTCAATTTAAGGGGAGTTTTCTTTACCCTGGTAGTCAGTAAAAGAAAAGCCATTTTAGTGAAAATCAGTCACTGATGATTCCATGGGGAGTAAAATTACAGATATAAAAGTAGAGCTTTTCAATTTTCTGGCACAAAATGATCAAGTCTGTGGGTAGTTGTTGTGAACAAATGCTTCTGTTGAAAGGAGGAGAATGTCCTTTTGCAGAACCTACTGTCACTCTTAAGTGTTGTGCTCTTTTCCAGGGTAATATGTATTTATTATATCCTCTTCTATTCTCTAATATTACAGCCTATTGAAAATTGAATAATGTAACATTTCTGCTCTTTTATATTCTGCTCTACACTGCAACTGAACGTAATTGGCAAGTCTCATTTTGTTAACGTTCTGGTGAAAAGTCATGGAAAAATCAGGAAAAAGCTTGTGACACTTACAAGCTCTCCCTAACAGACAGAATGAAACTAATGTCACTAGATTCAGTGACATTTGAAGAAAAATGGCGATTTCAAAAAGCAATCATGAAAATGGAAGGAAAAAGATAAATCATTAGTGAGTAAAATGGAAGTCTGTAATACAATCAGCTTGGGGAAAGGACAGGCTGTTTCTTTAGAAAGAGTAGAAGAAAACATAAGAGCCATGAAGATATATAGATTTGTTTATCTGTTAGAATTAATGTATGCTTTTTACATTCTGTGTTTGCATTGTGAGTTCTACAACATTTGGTGAACTGAAGAAGCTCTGTGCCATCAGATGCTGGGTCATATTTTGAAGCTACTGAAAAATCCTTCTAATATTAAAATAAGGTTTCCATGTTCTGGCCAAGGCACTTTTGGGTATGTTATTAGTAGCCACTTGAGATTTATCCACACAGAGTATTTTGCAATTTGTAGAATGACTGCTGCTGAAGAAGCTGTACTTTGCTCCTGTTTTAGTGTTTATCAGTGATCTGAATATTTGGTAAAATCTTGACTCCAAACCTTGGACGAACAGTGCCTGTCATTGTGGTTTTCTGGACATCAAATGAAGACCAAATTAATAAAAACAATTAAATTATTGTTTCAACATCTTATCCCTGGAAATAACACTGGCTGGGAGTTGCATGTTTGATCTGCCCTGAAAAAGTCACATCATATAAAGACATTCTATTACATTTTAAAAAATGAAACAAAATTTACCAGTTTTCTTTTTTTCATCAACAGATTTCTCAATCTGTTTTCTTTTTCCTCTGCCCTCTGTCCAGCCAATATAAATCCCAGCATCTAAAACCTGTGCAGCCTGAAGATTTGTGGTTCATTGGAGCTGGAGAAAATAAACAGATAAGACTTTAATTTTCCTGGAATTACTACATATGTCTATCTATCTGCTTACTACCTATCTACCAAAGTAGATGCAGCCTTGTGTCAGTAGCAAGTTTCTACCTGGTGAAAGAATTTGTGAAAGCCAACCTATCAAAGCCCAGTCTTTTAGTTCTTACATTTGTTCTTGGAATGTTACAGGAAATCCATTTATGTTGGGTCACTGTTGTGGCTTTCAGTAAAAATGTTAGTGCTGTGTTTAAAAGAAACTAATCCGTTTGCATTATAGAAAACTTCATAATCTTACTCTGCTGACAGATACAATTTTTTTTCTACATAACTGACATAATTAAGTGATTATGTTCCATTGTTTTATATCAGAAGTGCTGAGAAAGAAAAATCAATATGCTGTAGGATGTTGGATTATATTTTTAAAGTACTGATGAGCCTTGTTTAATTAGTGTGGAACTTACTAGAAACATATTTACTGTTTGTGTTTAGAAAATTGTGCGGAAAATCAAGGAAAATACCAACTCACCTGAAAGTGGATTTTCATATAGATAGGTCACTCAGAAAGTAATGCCTCCTATTTATTTTCATATAAACTACAACAGATACAAAGAGCACAATAACACTGTTTCACAGAGCAAATTCTCAGCTGTAACATACTATTTTTCAGCATAGTCACCCTTCTCTTGAAAATCTGCATGGCCATATGGGATGTGGCTTGTTTTTCACACTGCTGTCACTACTGCTGAATGCAACACTGACCACCTCACATCCACTCTTTGGTGCCTATAGAAATTTGGCAAGCATCAATTAATGTCAATGGGTGCCATTTTTTTTCTGCGTGGAAGAATTCAATTCCACACCTTTGCTCCATATACACTTCCATGTCTGATGTCATTCTGTCGGACTGTCCCTCTGGCACATGGCAACAAAATGAATGGAATAATAGTTAGAAGGTTCAACCTCAACCTCCGGCATCCACCTCTGAGTTCATGGACCAACATAATAGAATAGGAGTCATAACTCATAACTTTCAGAGCAGCCCTTGTATCCTAGGAGTTAATCTCTGTGGTAGGCTGTTATTTGGACCTGCCATTCATTATTCTGCAGGTTAAGATCAAATATATAACTACTAAGCGATTATGCTATTTCTTATCGTGGCCAAGGTATTTAATGAATTATACAACCTGTATGTGGTTTGTTTTCACATTACTTCCTCTAAGCTAGAATGATGATGTATATTCTCTGGGATATGGCCTGAAATTTCTCACACACCATTTCTGTACTAAAATTGAACTTTTCTGACAGAGAATATCTGGATTCAAGAAGACAGCTCACCCATGAATGTTCTGGGCAGTTCAGATCATTTTTATCAAATCTGAAAAAACAATACATCTTCATCTTGTCCTGTATAGCCTGAAAAAATAACTGGCATGCTCACTACCTTTCCCTCATGGCAAGACATGAGTGAAGTTTACTCTTATATACTATGTGAAAAAGATGGGTGTATGATTTCTTTTAAGTTCATTGTGTTTTGAAGGCATATTCATTGTACTATTGCTTAGCATATTGCTTAGCATTTTTTTTCCCAGCAGCTTTTTTATTAAAAAAAAAAAAAAAAGTTTTCCAAGTTTTCTGCTCTCCAAGAAATGGTTTAATGGTTTTGGTTAAGATTTGGCTCCTTAATAGTTATAAATGCCACTGAAACACATATTCTGTATATGCACTGATTCCCCCCTAAAAATAAGAGTTTGAATCCGTCTAAAGAAACCTTACTTGTTATTTAGTATTTTAATATTGAATTTAGGAAATTTCAACATGTCAAATACATCTTAAATCTGTAACTCTTGGAGAAGACAAATGAAACAGGAACTATTATGTTACCAATTTATTCTGCAAAAATTCAATATTCTTAATATTGATTGAACATGAGTTCCAGTTGGACTGTTTCCTCACATAACTCACATGAAGAAGATGATGTATTTTCATCAGGTGAAATACAGGTGAAGGATTGAGAATGCAAAAAGAAGTCCTGTTCACATTTTCATAGCAGTCGCAATTGCATCATAAAAAAAACTGTATATCACAGTTATTGAGAACTATCTCCATAAGTGGAAACTAAGTAGTTATTGTGAGAATCATAGAATGTCTTGGATTGGAAAAGACCATAAAGACTACTTCCAACCCTCCGCCATGGGCAGGGTTGCCAGCTCAGGCTGCCCAGGGCCCCACCCAGCCTCGCCTCAACCACCACCAGGGATAGGGCATCCACAGCTTCTCTGAGCAGATGTGCCTATGCCTCACCACCCTCTGAGTAAAGAATTTCTACCCAACATCTAACAAAAATCTCCCCTCCTTCAAAAGAACTCCCTTACCCTCCCATACACCCTTCCACCCTATCACAATTAGATCACATAAAAAAGGTCTCCTTTTTGTTTATAAGCTTCCTTTAAGTACTGGAAGGCTGCAATGAGGTCTCCCCAGAGCTTTCTGTTCTTCAGGCTGAGCAAGCCCAGCTCACTTGGCCTTTCTTCACAGAAGAAGTTCTCCAGCCCACTGATCATCTTTGTGGCCCTCCTCTGTACCCACTCCAATAGCTCCACATCTTTCTGGGAGTCCCAGATTGGGCTGCAGTACCATCTTGCACTTAGCCTTGTGGTTTCAATCCTTTCAATCCTGTAGAGGTCCTTCTGTATGGCATTCCTTCCTTCTGTTTTATCAGCTTAGTGTCATCTTCATACTTGCTGAGGGTATACTTGAACCCAGTGTCTAGTTCATTGATAATTGTGTTGAAGGGCACTGATCCCAAGATGAACCTTGGGGAATTTCATCACTGGCTTCCATCTGGACATAGGGCCATTGACCATAACCCTCTGGCTGTGACCATGCAACCAATTATTTATTCATGAATGTTCCATCCATCAAATCCAAATCGCTACAATTTAGTCATAAGGACGTGGTACAGGACAATGTCAAAGGCCTTGCATAAGTCCAGATAAACAACATCAGTTGCCCTTCCTTTGTCCACCAGAGCTGTCCCTCCATCACAGAAGGCCATCAGATTGATCAGGCATGATCTGCTCTTGGTGAAGAGGATCTGGTCTCAGATCACCTCCTCATCTTGCACAAAGTTGAGTTGGGCGATTTATTCCTGTCCTCAAAGGCAGACTGCATTACTTCTGTTGCTTCTGTACTATTGCTTCTCTGAAGTGAATTAAATCTCTGTTCTTCTGTGGTTAGATAACAATATAATTTTTATATTTAAAGAGAATTCATATTGGTATTGTGTAAATGTTAGTACCCACCATGAGAAATTTTATGATATGTTTGTCCTTTGTCCTCTTCTTTCTCTCATCCCTACTCTTTCAGTGGGAATTTGATACAAAAGCAGATGGTTCTCCTAAAATAAGATACTGAGGGCTGTCATTTGCTTAGTAATTTTTTTTTGTCTTCTTCCTAGTCTGATAACTCTGTTAACGGCAATTTCCTTATCTAAATTTCTCCATTCCTAAAGACCAAATTTTATCATTTCTCAAGCCTAGGAAAAAAGCCAACAACAATAAAAGAAAAACCCAAACATTCTGACTTTTGAGGTAAATAGCTAGAACACACTCTCATTATAGGTTAGTATTGTTATTTTGATCGTTGTAGGTGTCCTTTTCTTTCTTTGTTTTTTTCCCTTTCCTCTTTCTCTCTAGAGCGTATGCCACACTTTGACATTTAGCCTTTATTACTGTGTTTGATGTAGTTCAGGTGGGACTGGCAGGCAGGTATTTTGGTCTGAGACCCATCCATAATTTCAGACTTCTTTTGAAGACAGTTCCCAGTTAGCTGCAATGCCCCAGGAAACACTTCTAAATGTCTTCCTGTTGCAGAACCATCCTGAAGAGTGCTCCTCAGTAACTTTGTCTTTACTGAAGAAGTCCGTGTGCCTGCTGAGACTTGGTTCAAGCAGTCAGGTGTGTTTCTTTTTCTTTGATTTGTGCAGCAGTTTGCAGCAGTTCTCCCCAGAGTAGGCTCTACTGCAGCTAACCACATCTTTATTGCTGATGGACCAGAAAATTGCTTTATCCCGGAAGATGCTCAAGCATGAATTTTTTATTTTTTGTTAGGGCAGGCTGAAAAGTGGAAGGATGCTGTCAGCCTGGTGATTAATAAAACCCAATTGACTCAGCTGGTGCTTACTGAGAGGCACAAAAGCATAAAAGAAGTACATGGTATCCCAGATGACATCTCAGAGACAGGTAGAGAGCAAAATGATTTTAGACCCTTGAAGTTTCTAGAGACACTAGGAATAACTTCTGACTTTGTGGGATCTTTGGGGACTTGACAAGAGCATCACACAAAAATTTGTAAATCCTTGAGATACATAAAAACAGCAACCAAACTCTTGCTCATTCTTGTTTCTGAAATACTTAAAACAAATCCCTATACATGACTGTAATTCTAAACTTTGGCGGATTATCTCAACATGTCTTCAGTTAAGTCTGGACAAATTTCTTGCTCCTACAGTTCTTAGTTTCAGAGGTGTTAGGATGTTCATGTTATAAAAGGGACATGGAAAACACAGGATTAATTCTGTCTAGGTTTGTTGATGCTCATGGCATGCTAAACTGTTCATTTTTTCATTTTCATCTTCCTCAAATAGTTTGTTGTTTGTTTGTTTGTTTGTTTGTGTCAGAAAATGTGTTAGGAAACAACAAAAACTGATGCTACAAAAATGTTTTAATTGTGTTTACACATATATGTATATTAAGTGACCACATGAATATAACTTACCACTACAAAATATGACATTTCATGGGATTAACTTTGGTTATCAATCAAGCTATGTTTTAAGACAGACTGACTAGCCAATATTGGCTAACTAGCTCCCTGCAGATCATTTATTTTAGCAGGAAGGTTAAGGGGCTAGAAGAGGTAAAGGCAAGTGATATTTCTTGGAGATCTCACTACCAAATATCTCCAACATCTAATATGTAATTAAATATCTTCTAATAATTCCTGCAATACCTAGCACTCGATTTTATTTGCTGCAGTTTTGAAACCTCAAGAAGTGCAACATTCTCTAATCTCTATGAATGTTTATTCATAAAGATGTATTCATAAAGAAGTATTTCCTTGATAGCCATTGTTCTTTACTGTAAACCTCAGTTTTTAAACAAAAGTCAGACTTACATCCAGATTTAATTTCTAAATCTAGGTTGCAATTCACATTGTGGGGAAAAAAAATGAAGAAAGGAGTGACTTTGTATCTTAACCCTCTCCGCATTTTCTCTTTATATTTCCATTCCTCTTTAATATGTGAATATATATATATATATATATATATCCTGCATATTTAAATTTTTTTACTACCACTTGAAAGTTTTCTGTTTGTTACTTTAACATTTTTACTTGAGTTAGATTTTGAAAATCTGACTTCTGCTCCTGTTGGTTATAGCATCCTTTCCATTTCTGACTTCATTCAATGAAAATGTGAAAATACAAGCAATTATGTAAAACTTCATTCTCTGTGCAAACTGTATATGTGCAATTGATACACTGACAATTTGTTAGTAATGATCAATTCTTCACATTTTTGCTATCACTTGAATATTATTATGATGTATATATAATGTGATGTACATGTAATATATGCAGTATTATGGTTATTCTTTTCTTCAGTTACCCATTTTTAGAAGGTAAGAAAATGTGCTTGAACAAGTTAGTAATGTCTCAGTTATGTCTTTGGAAGTTACTTGTTTTTATTGCAGGCTTTGATGTAGCTTGTTTGCACACTGAAAATTGGAAGTGGAAAAGAATGGAAGTCATGCTAAATAGAACCTTCACAGTATGAAATGCTTCTCTCAATGTCTGCCTGATGTGTAAGATTTGGTATGTCAGTATAAAACTGACACATCTATGAGATTCCCTCATGACCCTGTGAAGGCCGCTAACTTTGGCTGTCTAATTGTTGATAGATTAAAGAGAGAGCTGATTTTTTAACCCATTTCCAGCACTTGCTGTTGATTTGTAGCTGGTCATTTTACTGATATGTACTCATTTTTTCAGCACACCTGACCTTTTCGAGCTTCATTGGTCATAGCTTTATGTATTCATCCTTTTCCCAAAGGCAGTTTTTCATTGTAGTATTCCTGTAACAGGAACTTGCAGTTGAAAGACAGGGTTATATTACATGGCCTATACTGAATATTTCCATACTTGGAAATATTATCATCTTAGTGATGATGAGTTATCTAAGAAATGACAAGCAAGAAGTGTAGACGAAAGAGAAGCAAGAAAAGACAGGTTTTAATTTGGGTTCAAATACAAAATCCTGAAGGTGTTCCTGAGTCTATGTGTTCTGGCTTTGAATTAGTAACCACATCCTTCAAGTTCAACACCCTTCATGGCTGATTTTTACCAGAAAATCCTTCAAGTTCAGTATCTATACTTAACATGTGGCACAACTGTGTAAAGTGACTATAAGAGATGCACTTTTATTATTTAAAAAATGTGTCTTTTTGTGTATTCATTGACATATCTGCCAATCTGAGTTATGAGAGTAAGGTTTACTGCATTTACTCAAACCGATAAGACAGACCAAGCACTGCCAGGAGAAAATAAGTTGGATTCTGGCCCATAACTTTGCACATTCCCAATATTTTTTTTTTCTGGGTTTTCATCTGTTATGGCCATGCTCGGAACACAAAGGGACTGTTTGTACTTCTGCAAGATCATGGCATGTGCACAGCCTGGCTATGGCCGTCCTGTCAGCAAGGCAACGTGCTTCATGTAGGATATTAGTACCCATAGTGAGGAAAAACAGGTTAGCTGGTTGTGTTTGTGGAGCTGGCAGAAGAAAACAGTTTTCCAGTTATGATACTGTTTACTTGCTGTTGAAATAAGAACAAATGAAAACGTAGATGTAGTGCCAGCTTTATAGCTATCTCAAAAGAGAGGCTGACTTACAAGGAACTAAAGTAATAGATAATTTTGCTGAATATGTATGAAGCCCAAGAAAAAATTGGATTTCAACACTCTGTTAAAAACTTGATAATTCCTTTTATTCAGGACAAAGAGGTTTTCATTTTTTTCATTTTTTTCATTTTCATTCTACCATTTCAAGAATTCAGTTGAATGAATATCTTTGTAATAAAATCTAGGTTTACCTGTAAACTGGGTTTATTTATAATCTACAAACATTTTGAGACATCATAATTTACTATCCTCAATGTTGCAAGTGTTAGACAACATTTTGAGTTTGTGCCTGAAAGAATCATGCTAGAAAGATTAAGAACATCACAAGTAGATCTTAACATGTAAATAAAATAAAAGTTCATATGTGCTCATCTGGAAAACATCCTCATCTCGTATTCATCTTTAATGTATTCTGTCTTTGGAAGCTGGTATTTCCTCAGCATGGAGCTGATAACATATCAATACTTTTGATTAGTCGTTTATCTCTTGAAAATGATGTTCTGTGGTGGCTGACATAATGAGGGAATACAGGTTCTTCTTCGAATGCAATAAAGTAGGGAAAGATGTGGAATTTTAAATCTTTTTTTAAATAGGTTTTTTAATCTATTAAGATATGCTCAAAGAATTTCAATAGCATTTTGGGGTCACTTGTAATAATTTTTTTTTTTCAATACTAAAAGGGTACAATAGTTCTAATGTCTGTTCTTCATTAAACAGCTGAATGCTTAGAGGCAGACTTCTTTCTAGAAGCAAATTTTGATCAGATCTTCTCTGATCTTTATACCTTCCAAATGGAAAATGTATTCAGTTGTCTGTGTTTAAAGGATAACACTGGTAACTTTTTTCTGGACTTGGAAGGGAAAGGCCCGAGTGAACAAAAACTGAAATACAATAGTAGGAATGATGACAGTGATGATGATGATGGTGATGATGAGTAGATAATTGCTAAGTTTTCAAGGCTGTAAGCAAGGCGATCCAGACTTTGGCATGTCAGCTTAGCAGGGCCACAGTGAGTGAAGAGCAGTTGTCTTGGGCTGCACATACAGTATATAGTATAGCTAATGTATCTAGATAAAAAAAAATTCTTTATTTTTGAAACAAAATTCCTTTTATGTTTTATATTTGTTTATATTAAATATATATGTTTAATATAAATTTAATAATATAAATTTAATAATAATTAAAATATTATATGTTTATATTAAAACATTAGAAAAAAAGTCAATAAAAACATAAAAGTAGTGGGGTATTTTACCACAGCTGTTGAAAATCTATTTTAAATTGTTGACTGCAGAGACTATAACCATTGCAGTCACTTCTTCTATACTGAGGTGCAGATACTGCAGACATTATGGACAGTTTTGCCTCTCCAAGAATTATGTTTAAAAATTCTCATGCTGCACACCATGCATTTCATTTGTTATATGTAGACAATACTTTATTAGTTTCCCTTGAGAAATCTTATTGATAATTTATTTTTTTGACAATTTTATATTTGCTACCACCTTCATGACTATAAAGCTGGTCTTAGAGAAAAACTATTGAAATTATCCCTAATTTTGAAATATAACTTAATTCTAATTCTAACATTTGAAATACATACTTTTGTCTGTTTTTTTTATTTTATCATGTAGCATTTAATTTACATTATTTTTACATGAAAAAAGAGGCTGTTAAATGCAAAATTTGTCATCTTTACAAATTCTCAGAGTGGATAAATGTAGCTATAATGTGTGTATCCTCTATAATCCCACTTTTGGCATTCTTGGATTAGCAAATTGGCATGTGTTCTTTAGACAATTTTGACCCCAGTTCGTAAGCATTAATCAAATACATATCACATAACTAGTTAAAAACATATAGCAAATTATTTTATACTTTATAGGAATTTTTTTAGGCTTTAAAAATTCTAAGTCAGTTTTTGGTGATGGAACTCGTAGACCAATTGGAGATATAGAATCATAAAATCATAGAATCACTCAGGTTGGAAAAGACCTTAAAGATCATCGAGTCCAACCACAGCCTAACCATACTACCCTAACTCTAACAACCCTCTACTAAATCATGTCCCCGTGCACCACATCCAAACAGTTTTTAAACACATCCAGGGATGTTGACTCAACCGCCTCCCTGGGGAGCCTATTTCAGTGCTTAACAACCCTTTCAGTAAAGAACTGTTTCCTGATATCCAACTTAAACTTACCCTGGTGCAACTTGAGGCCATTTCCCCTCATCCTGTCACCTGTCACCAGTGAAAAGAGACCAACCCCTCTCTGCGGTAAGCACCTTTCAAGTACTTGAAGAGAGCAAGGTCTCCCCTCAGCCTCCTTTTCCCCAGGCTGAACGTCCCCAGTACCGTCAGTCTCTCCTTGTAGGGCACATTCTCCAATCCCTTCATAAGCCTTGTTGCCCTTCTTTGGACCTGCTCCAGCACCTCAGTGTCCTTTCTGTACTGAGGTGCCCAAAACTGAACACAGTACTCAAGGTGAGGCCTCACTGTCGTAGGGCAGGATGACTTCCCTAGTCCTGCTCACCACACCGTTCCTGATACAAGCCATTGGCCTTCTTGGCCACTTGGGCACATTGCTGGCTCACATTCAGCTGACTGTCCATCACTACACCAAAGTCCCTTTCCATCAGGTAGCTTTGCAGACGCTCCTCCCCAAGCCTGTAGGGTTGCCTGGGGTTGTTGTGACCAAAATGAAAGACCAGATACTTGGTCCTATTGAAACTCATATAGTTAACCTTGGCCCATCAATCTAGTCTAGCCAGGTCCCTCTGTAGTGTTCTTCTCCCCTCAGGATAGATCAACTCTCCCTCCCAGCTTGATACTATCTGCAATCTTACTGAGGGTGCACTCAATCCCCTCATCAAGAGGGGAATATTTATTAACATTAATAAAGATGTTAAATAGAAGTGGCCCCAGTACCGAGTCCTGCTTTTAAACTACTGATCTATTCAAGTAATTGCATGTAAAATGTTAAGAGCTATGGTACAGCTAGTAAAAAGATGGGAAAATACAAATGTTTGTATGAAAGTTAAAACATTGACAGTAAAGTCAACAGAAAACAACAATGAGGTCTTCTGTAGAGAAAATAGTAGTAGAAAGAATCTTGCAGGCATCTTATAGTCATCTGGAAAGAAATGAAAGAATAACTTGTTCAAACAAAATATGTGGTTTGCAGATACAGAGATATAAAGACAGAGTGCAAGCTTTCTGAAGGTTCTTTTTTATAAACACACTCTATGTTTAACAAATTTATGTCATAAAGACACAATGAATAACTGTGAAGTTTTATTTTTGAGTATCTTCTTTGCATGATGAGTGTTATAATTTTAACCTTATTTTTTGAAGTTTGCACTCTTTCCATTATATTTATTAAGTTTCTGATACTTAGGAAATCAGAGCAGCAGTTGCATTCATTTACTGATGAAGGTCATAGATTTTAATGTAACTGATATGAGAAATATTTTCTTATTATTAAAAATTCAACATCAATAATAAAAATATAAATCTGATGCAGAGCAATTAAATCTGAGCTTCTAGTCTGTAAAATTAAATACTTGTTAATCACAGTATGTATTTATTTTGTCATATTCTGCATAAAGAGAAATTTAATAATAGGGAAACGATCTTCACATATTGCAATTTTTTGTAATGACCTCTGTAGGGCAGAAATTGATGAACTGTGTTAAAACAATAATTCATTTGCTTTCTTGACATGTTTTTGTTTTTCAAAACTATTTGTTTCTCATGGGAATGTGAGCTGTGATATGAATATTCTTGGTTTGATTCCTGTTTATTATTTCACTTTCTAACTTACATTTATAACTGTTTATCATCAGCAAAATATGTCTTTCTAGTGTGAAATTAGGTTTAAAAAAACTTTCTCTGGGGTGTAATACCAGATATCTCAATAGAGAGAGGAAACAGATATGTTTTGTTAATTTTAGACTTCCTGGTGCTTCATCACTGATAACACTGGCTGACTTCACCATATGACCACAAGTATATCTTATGGACTACAAACATTTACGTCTTTAGAAATATACAAAATATTTATATGATTGGAAATTTATTTACATTATTGGGCAACGATAAAGTAATATGACCTCGATATGTTGACATGACTTTAATGGAGAAATGAGGAAGTATTTAATTAGATTGCTTAGGACAGATTTTCTTGGCTTGCTCTAATCAGATATTTAAGGACCTGATGAAATAAATCATTGTGAGTGATAGTTTTCACCTATTCAAAAATAAAAGCTGTTGAAATATGAGCAGGCAACTGAAGATGTGTTGGCTAATATTTATGAGAAAACTAGAGAAATTGGACACAGAAAAAAGTAGTTGGCAACTACATATTCAAGGAATTAAAGATTATTCCATGAAAAAGCATAAAAACATATGTAAAAAATAAGTATAATTAGTATATGTTTTAGTCATCTAAAAGATACTTTTAATACGTTCAAATTGGAAGATTTCATTTTTTTTTTCAAAAATCCTGATTTATTCCCTTTGCCCTTGATTTCCATTTTACTTTTACAATCTGAAATAGAATAATTTTTTTCTTGTCAAAAATATGCATATTTTTACATTTTTGATTGACCAAATCATAACAGAATGTAGAAGAATCAACCAACCAATAAAATCACCAGAAGACCCCTACTGTCCTCCCTCCATAATATACATTGATCCTTTAAATGCAATATTTAAGATTTTCCCTTCATGTCTTCTTTCGCTGATTTGGTTGTGAAGGGAAATGACTGTTATGAGTGTTACAAACTAAAAGAATCAGAGTGGGCTGAAATACATGTAGAGGAAGTGAATAGTGTTCTTTGAAGGAATTAATTTTTTGGGGCATGAGGTTGTGTAGTGAAAAAAAGAATGTTGGAAAGACTTTGATTTTTAAAAGTAAAACATTTTTTTGATGCACTGTCCTCAGTTTTTTAGATCTACTTTCCAGCTCTTAGCTTGCTCAAGCCCAGGATTTGGGTGTTTTGTATGCAGTTACTTCAGTGAGTTCAATAAGCAAGGCTTTGTTTAAACAACTGTTTGTTTGAAAGCAAAAGTATATGCCATGAAAGTTTCCAGTGAGAAGGATTTGTACAGCAAATACTGAAGAAAGGCATGAAGATGCCTTCATGTGAGATCATGCTCATAGAGCTCATTTTCTGATAAATGTAAATACGGCAAGAATTTCGTTTATGATTAAGATAGATAGACATTTAACTATGGGGATAACTGCATCATTTATCATTGTTTATGTTCTGTTACTTGGAGAATATCTGCAGTGAGTGAGAAAGCTGGAAGCATTTACAGTATTTCCCAAATCAACTTCTGTAAGATGAGGCTTTGCTTAATAAGCAATGTTAAGGAGCTTCTTAATGATGTATAGGCTATTTTACAATAATTGCTATGGGTTGATTTATTTTGGATATTCAAATTTGTTAGTTTTGCTGTAGTTAAATTGTCCATATCAAAGAATCATACAATCATAGAATGGCCTGGGTTGAAAAGGACCATAATGATCATCTAGTTTCAATCCCTTTGCTATGTGCAGAACTGGCTGCCCAGAGCCACATCCAGCTTGGCCTTGAATGCCTCCAGGGATGGGGCATCCATAACCTCCTTGGGCAATCTGTTCCAGTGCCTCACCACCTTCTGTGTGAAAAACTTCCTCCTAATATCTAACCTAAACCTCTGTTGTCTCAGTTTACAACCATTTTCCTTTGTCCTATCACTATCCACCCTTGTAAACAGCCATTCCTCCTCCTGTTTATACACTCCCTTCAAGTACTGGAAGGCCACAATGAGGTCTCCTTGGAGCCTTCTCTTCTCCAAGCTAAGCAAGACCAGTTTCCTCAACCTTTCCTCATAGGAGAGGTGCTCCAGCCCTCTGATCATCTTAGTGGCCCTCCTCTGTATGTTCTTCCTGGTAAATACTGTATAATTCCACTAACCTGGATACCCTACAGGCCACAAATATATTTTATCTTGCCATGTGTAGTGCTGGCAAGATTCCTTAAATATTTACCAGAATGAGAAAACTTGGTTCAGACAAAGGAAAAATGAACAAATTCTCCTACTCCAGTGTTCAAATGTAAATATGCAATTAAAGGCCTTCTAGAATATCAATACCTATAACAATACTATTTTGATTTTAAGTTTGTAAAATTGGTAACAATTTGTCTTTTAATCTTTTAATCCCAACATATTTTAAATTTTCTTATAATACTGTCTGCTGATGTTAATTTTCATAAGAAAACACTGTGATTAATAATATTTTATATTTAATTTAAAATAAGTAATAACTGTACTGTGCTCTCACTAAAGTCTAGGGCTGTGTTATTTTAAGCACAGGCCTTCTTATGCTGTAGCAACAGTGCAGTCAATTTTCCTCCTTCTACGAATTGTATATGACAAGCAAGGATTAGAATAAACTCATAGACAAAAAAAAAAATAGACAAGGATAAGCAGTTGCATTCTATTCGGTTTTAGTTTAAAAATGAAACATGCTTCATTCCCCTTGAGAAATAACGAGCTGTGTGAAAAAATCATATAATGACAATTATTATCTAAAGATGCTATGCTGAGCAACATAAACACCAGTTACTGATCATCAGGACACAAAAAGTTGTTAAGAAGTAAAGCACTGATGGACTGTAATAACCTTCCAGTAATAACTACCCAGTTGCTCTAAAATCAAAGTTTCAGTGGGCACAAGCAATAAGCAAGTTGAACTCTTGTTTTCATGGTGTGTTGAAGAGTTTCACGTTGTGCTTAAATATGCTGTAGTCCAAATTCACCCCACAAAACAGGCCTTCAGTGATTTGTTTGGTATATTCTGAGACCAAGGTTGCCTATCTTCATTCTTAGTGGTTGAAAGACCAGATGGTTAGGCTGCAGTCGGTAGTGATGGTACCTGTTTGATAATAGGAAATAATGAAAATGCATGCTGGTAGTATAAAATATCTAAGAAACATCATGTTGCAAAAATGTAGTATTTTTCATGACATCTTGTCAAATACAAAATGGAATGTAGGCATGTTGGGAATCTGACAGTCCATCTGACTTGTTCTTCAGCATTGTATGTATGTACTAGAAAAAAGCCAGCATCTGCTGAAATATCTTGCTGAAGTGTGTATTTATGTAATTTAGTTTAATTTTTTACACAGTCTCCTGTGTTTTGTATGCTTGGAGTTTGCATATCTAAAAGACAGATTGTCATACAGATCATTGCTATGAAGACAATCATTTGTTCCAAAGATGTCTTTCTTATCATTTGCATTATTTAAAGTATATGGCTATGGGAAAATCAAAAGGTTGTTTTAGTCAGAGTGTTGTCAAAATTTTGATGGTTACCATCAGAGCCCACAAAGCTGTTGCAACAAGGTGAAATTGCAGATATAGCTCAGAACATTTGATTTAGAGACTACTTGAAAATATACTGGTAAAAATTCCCTGACCAAGGAGGAATAATTATTTAATTAGGTAGGTGCTGTAATAATTTAAGTATGATGGAGGTCATTTTTGAGATATCCTCCTCAAGTTCTGTGTTTATGGGACATCCCATTCCAGCTGGCCCAGCAAGAGATCTGCACAGGACACAGCTTTTACTGCCGTCAGCTAGATGTGTAGCACTTCTGTGAAAACTCATTCAAGAAATGCAGATAAACCAAGAAAGGAATTGCAAGACCAGGAAGTGGTAGAATAGGCAAGGAACTGCACAGATTGAGACTAAGACTGGGAAAGTAGAAGGTAAGGTGTCTTCCTTAGGAATGCTTGTCTTGTCCCTCAATATCCAATTCAGTAGTTAAATGCTTAAAATTAAGTTTAATCTCTAAAACAAAGTCTGTTTTGTCTATGATTGCAAAACTTATTACTTTTTTTGGTCCTTGTTCTCATTTTCTCCTTGTCCCATTTGTTTGGGTGCTTGGCTGCAGGCTGGGGCCAACCCATTACAGTGTCACAGGTTGGCACTAAATTTGCTTCCTTTTTTTAACACGTGTTGCTAGCAATTCAGTTTATGTATTGATGCAAAATTAAATTGTTCAACAGGGATGATTAAAAAAAAGAAATTAAAATGGAGGAAAAGCTCAGTTTTTGAGAAGACCTAGAAAGTTGAGTGAGAATGGTTTTTCAAAGTATTCCAGAAGACCAAGATGCTGAGTTATGCTGATTTATAAAAGAAAATAAATGAAAACAAACCAAACTAAAAAATGGATTCTTATTTCTACTGATAGGAAAGTCAGTTCATTAAGATCTATTAACACAGTACTACATGACTTTTGGCTCAGGAAGTCTATAAATTTCAAGGAGCTACTCTGAGAAAAACTGGCTTTTCCTGTCCTAGTGAACTTCAGCCATCTGTTTTCTAAGAGAGAGATGAGGGGGGTCATTGATCTAGTATATCTACTCTGTCTTATCTAGTACAAAAATTCATTGGAAGTAATTTATTTTTCAGTATGCTCATCTTTATCGTAGTAGTCTTAGACAAGGAAAATAAGGTTAGAATATGTTAGATCAATGAAGTCTCAGGAAAATATTTTTTTCCCTATTTCCTTCTGTTCTATTCCTTTTCTAGAGGTCTTGGTTGCTCTGTTCATATGACATGAAGCCCAGGAAATAGAAAAATGCAGTCAAAGGGAATATTTTGTTTCACTGACCCTTCCAAGATAAAGGATGCTATTCACATCCCTAGAGTGCAATTAGGGCCATCCAGAGTATCAGCATTTGTTTTTAGGACGAATCTGCAGCTGCTGACACAACTCTGCACTTAAGAGGAAATGGAGCTGAGACCAGAAACAGCCTGTGGAGCTGTTCTTGTTTATCTTCACCCTCATCCAGAACTTGACAGGAAAGAGGAACTAAGCTGCAATGGAGAAAGAGGCACGGCTATTCTGTTGAAGCTACAAAAGAATATTTTGGTTATTAACAGATCATCCACAGTACTTGCTGAGATGTGAATTGCATAGCATTTCCTTTTGAGTGAAATCCATGACATTGCATCTTCCTATATGCTGTAGTCCTTGTTTGTTAAATATCCCAATAAGAAAGGATACTAGAGTTCATATAGTATGAGGAGAAGAGAGCTCAGCTTCCATTAAATACTTAGAAACATTTTCTCTTTAAATACACAAATCCACTCTTTAATTTTAAATCCAACTGTTTTAAACTCCTATTTCTCTGTGCTAAGTATTGATTCTGCATAAATAAGAGAATAAAAATCAATGCAAGTGTGATTAAACAGAATTTCATAAACTTTAGTGAGGCATCAGGTTTCATTTTACTCTTAGAAGTTATACTATTTCTCAATTCAAAGTAAAGTATCAATTTCAAAACAGCAATTGCACATTGTATTATTATAGTATTAATATACTATAATAGGCTAGTCAAGCAAAATTTCTAGACACAACATTTGACATTGTCTTCAGCATTGCATTATCTGCTGAATGCATCACAACTGTCTGTGTGTGGAAATGTGATTGGTACAAAGTAAGATACATTTCTGGCAGCTGGTATATTGTTAGGAATGTTGCATGATACAAATATGATGGGTAGTTATTTGACTCATCCTTAGCTGACTCTCTTGTTAACATGTTCTGCTGGATTTATTGTTCATGAGAAGTTATATAAAATCCTCAAAATAGATATTCAAACTCTTATTTAAAATTAGGGCAGATTTATATCTTTAAATAAGAACAACAGCGGGTTTCCATGACAATTGTGCTATTGACACAAACTTACTCAGATTCTCCAAGTCAAAAGCTGATCATTGCCTAAATAATAGAGCACTGCTTTTGGCATTGTCTCATTCTCTGGCAGAACTGGCAGTGAAGATGTGTGATTTTTAATTCAAAACATAAGAGGAAACTACAATCAATTGCTTTTTTAAAAAAAATTCTGGTTAGCATTCTAAGTTACTCTATAATCCCATCAGCTAAATCAGAGGTGTATTAACGACTAAACGGGGAAATGATGTTTACTGATGGTAGACTGAAGAAAACAGATAATATGGTGATAACTTGGTGGAAGGAGGCAGAAATGTTGAGCTTCTTCATTTTAATTGAGACTGAGATAAATAGAGCCAAGAGACTGGCTAGCTACATTTGAAACAAGGAATTGAAAAGGAAGAAGATGCAGGGAAACTGTGTTCTGTTTCTTCACTTACATGGCAACATGCAGAACAACTCCTTGTTTTAAATGAATTAAATGGTACTGGATTTCTGTTTTCTTTTTCCAACATTTTTTTTCCTGTGAAGTATAGTTAGTCACCATTGGTAGACTAGATGGATTTATTACAACCTGTACAGTGTACTCAGTTAAGGAATACACACCAGTAATTATCTACTTGCCCTGTTCTGTTTAAACTCCTCTTTACTTTTATTCCTATCCTTGTTAACAATCATCACTGTACCATGAAGTACCAAGAGCATACAGGATGGTAAGGAAGTAAGACTGGTCAAATCATCACTGGTGGTTTGCAGAGATGGACTGAGAATTGACAGCTGCAAAAGAAGTATGAAGGAGTGGATCCCTGAAGAGTTGCTCTAGTCCTGATTTGAATCAAGTATGCACATATGAAACTACAGCAGTTCTAATGTATTCTGGCAGATTATGGACTAACTTTATTTTTTCCCCTCAGCTGTATGGGTAATTTATGGTAAGATCCTTTCTGTCAGCACCCATGGTACTTAGTGCTCAGAAGTGAGAATGTGTTACTCCCTACTTCTTTGCTGGATGCCATAAACTCTGCTGCTGACAGAGCTCGGAGGAAACACTCAGCGTTACAGTGCAAATTTTTGGCTCACAATCATACAGAGATTCTCCAAAAGAACTCTGCAGAGTGCCCTAGAACTTGCCAGCCCACTGAAGCCCTGGCAGAATATGGCTTTTATAGTTTCATTTCAGATGTAACTGGACCAGATCCAAGTAGCACATATGGTGAAGTACACCAGCTTAACCTTTTTTCAATTACATCAATGCACTCATGTCAAGAATATTGATTTCTCTCTAGAGAAGACATATGAGCCAGAAAGTAGAACTTTTATTTCTTGTTTATGTGACATTGTTTTCAATTAGCAAGGCCCAGATCTTCATGCATTTTGAAGGCACTTTTTTGAGCTTCTCAATAGAAAATCTCAGTGGCTTATGTTTGAGAAACATTTTTCTCCTTTTTGAAATTTAGGTTGTATTGACTGGATTTTGCATCCCAAAAATTTTCATTGCTGTCCACACGTATAGTTTTTTTTACAGTTTCTACTATTAGTCACCTGTGAAATCCATCATGTGTAGTAGTCTTATTATCTTGTAGTGAAAATAATTTTCCTTCAGGTTAAAATTTACACATCCCATCCTTCTGCAATTGCAGGTTTTTACATCTTGCAGAAAAACCTTAAGAGGAGGAGCCTTTCTGGTTCCATTCTTTTGAATGATGGATCTTGGCATTTCTTATCATTGTTTAAATCAAAACCTAGGTGCTTTAGGAGATATTATCTCCACTGAATGAACTTCCACCAGAGAGCTTTTCCAGGAACACCATAGTGCCTAATTAGCTAAATTGCTTTCCCTATATTAGCATGTACTCATCTTGAGCATCTGATGTACTGATCTCTGAGCATCATTTTCTGAATATGTATTTTTGCAGCATAGTCTAAAGTTCAGGTAGGTGCATATTCTAAATGACTTTTGTGTGTGTTAATGACTTCATCTGCAGCCACTACTGAGCTTAAGTTACTTGGAAAAAGTCTACTAACAAAGAGGCAGGAAACTTTCATTAAAAAATTGTTAAGGAATTACTGTATAATTACTTGATGCATATCTAATTTTTTTATCTGGTCAATGTTTTTTTCCTGAAATGTCTTTGAGAAGGCAAATTCTTTGGAATAAAATGGTTGAGATTGATAGCTAGGCAAAACAAGAAGTCTTTTACTCCAACAAAACTGACAGCAGTTTACCTCCTGTTCAACCCAAGTGTTAAACTAAGGACAAAGCCATTGTTCAATTTATTTAGCCAGGCATTCCTAGCTCAGAGAGAAATCATACAGGAGGTTTGTATAATTTAGAGCAGGATTAGTCTAATAAATTCACATCTTTGTTGTTTCTTGTGAGAAAGTGAGGTATTGAATGTGGGCTATATTTCCAGATATGTTTATGCACTATTACATTTATCAAGCACAAGAACTCTGTCTAAGCTGAGCAGTGAGCACCTCTTGGTTTTTTTTTTTATTGTGACCAGAATGTATCAGCACCTTTGGTGCAGTACTTTGCAATTAGCTATTGAAGATGATAATATACAGTTGCCAGATTATTCTCTTTGTTGTGGTATCACCCAGCAACTTTTTTTTTCTTTTTTAATAGAATGAATCTGAATTCTTTGCTATGAACTTGGTGTCAGTTATGCAGTAAAACAATGTTTTAATTGACAGCCTGAGTGGTTGGAGTCGTACAGGTGTTCTCTGATGAAATGGCTGCTTTGCATTTTGTTATGTTAACAGAACTCATCACTGAAATGACTTCACACCTGGAACATTGCTTATTAATTCTAAGCTCCAATAATTGCTCTGGCAGCACAAAAAGTGTGAAAAGTATAACTGGAAGTTTTATTATCATATCTCATTTGGGTTGCAGAATATTAAAAGTTGTAGATCTCTGAGATAAGAAAGAACTTGTATCCCAGTATGTCACTGAAGAACATAGGTGCTGGAAGAAGATGAATTTTCTCTTAAAATGGGACATAAAATATATATGTGTACTATATTTATACAGGTACAAGAAAAACCTCAGCTCTAAAGTTAAATAATTCAAGACATTAAATACAGTTATTATTCCTATCTTTGTATTTAAATAATACTTTACCAATAGATGCCTTACAGTTTTCTGTCCTTGATAATATTCTAAGTCAGAACATGGTTGTCCCTAATGAACTAGAAGCTGAGATATTGCTTCTCTATGAACTGATATAAATTGGTTCTTTGTTGCATGCTAACGCTGAAGATATGCCCATTATTTTTTTTCTTTTAGGAGATACATTGGAAAACATCCTTAGCCCCAAGACTGAAGTGAAGCAGACAACCATTTCAGCCAAGGTGGTACACAGTTGTCATGGTTTTATGTTTTTTGGTTTTCAGTATTCCACATCAAAACATCATGTACTGGAATTAAAGTGATAATGCTCCAATTCCAGGTATTTATCCCTATACATGACGGAAGTCATGGGATCTGATCCTTCCAGGTAGGGCGGTCTCTTACTGCCTGGCAGTGGGTGCTGGAGGGTGCTTTCCTATCCATTCCAAGCTTTTCAGGTTTGACTCAGTCTCAGGAGTTCTCTCTCTCATATCTTATTTGATTTATTAGTCTCAATTTCGATTAGATTGTATTATACTGTGTTATCTTGCATTCCGATATCATAGTTAGTAAAATAAGTTTTCCTCCCTAGATTGTTGCTGCTGTTTTTTTTTTTTCCTCCCTTCCTTCCTTCCCATTTTGTGGGGCTGGGGGGGTGGGGAGGGCAGGGGCCCACTGTCCCCTGTCACGGGCATAGATTCATCTAGTTAACTCCGTGACAACAGTTTATCTTCACATGGCAATGTATGCAATGAGGTATATTTTTGTCCTGGTTTCAGCTGGGACAGAGATTATTTTGTTTACAGCATCTAGTATGTTTGGGCTTAAGGAGAAAAACAACACTGATAATATGCTGATGTTCTTCTAAGTCAGCATTAGTTAAAATTATTTTAATCAAACCTGTTGTATTCCAATTTTTATTGCTCTATATTTTCACAGGGATTGAATAAAATGCCTTGTTCTGGTTTGGCTTGGAGTAACAGCTGGGCACATATATACATGCTTTCCATTTGAATAAGAAGCAAGAGTGCTAAAGTAGTCCATGTTTGTAAGTCTGCTGGGCCTACATATGGGAAAAAGTAAAATTCTTGCTAGGACAAAGAGCTGGTAAATTATTTCCTTCACACTGGGCATGTCTTCAGAACTGGTACAGGGAAAAGAACAACCAGGTCACTGCCTGAAAATCAAATGCATTGATATCTGGTGTTTCTAGCATGTCATAGGAATGAAATAATGGAATAAAAATGCTAAAAAGACTTCATAGGTTTGAAATGTAAAGGAATGGGATGTGAAAATAATATCCTGTTATGTTGGAATTCATAAGGTATTGTGTGGAGAGAGAAAATATAGCCCACTGACAGCCAAGTTCTGTGATTGCATGTCAGAAATTAGAGATTTCTGACCTTCAGAACATGTGAATAGGTTGGAAATCTTTTTGTAAACCTCACATTTTCCCTCCAGTAGTACCATGAGGCAGGATTTTCTCTGTGTGGGTATTATACTATGCCTGCTGTGCAAGCATGCCAATATCACGACCAGCTTTCTGTCTGGTGTTGAGTCCCTTTAGCTGTAATGGCTTCAGAAGACTGCCACCAGTTTAAAGCAACTCAAATCCTGTCCATTGCATGTGCACCTGGGAAAATTTCCATGGGTGTCATCCGTATTTTTTTAATGTAAAAAATCACTTCAATATTTTCAGAAGTATTAATCAATTTTTTTGACACATTCCCTTCTAGGAGCTGGAGAGAAAAGAGGAAGGAAATAATAAAGTTGCAGAGTGCTTTAGAAAGCTCCCTGTGCAAAGGATTGTCAGCCAGGTGACTTCTTCTGGCCATGTCCAACTCCAACTTCTATGTCAGAAACTGAATTTTTACAGGATTTCCTTCCTCTTCAGATGATGTGCCTGCATACACCTACACACAACTTTGTTCTCTTGGTTTTAGTAGGCTTTTCAAATGTACTGCTGCTTGCTGTTTTATTGTCCTGTTTTCTTTGTAAAATGAACACCTTCCCAGTTCATTCTTGGCAGTTGAACTCCAGCCAGAAACATAATTAGGAGCAGTTTCTTCCATCATTCTCCATGTACAAGCTGAGGGTTTAGAGATTTATTGTTCTGTCTGTTTGCAGTAATACAGCTGCAGCATAAAGGATCAGGTCTGCACTTGGGGAAAGAAACTGCTACAGATCTGACAAAGTGAGAAACAGTAAGATATTTCTTCACAGCCTCTTCAGCCTTTGTATTACAGTTCAAGACTAACTTGGTGTTTTCAACAATGCTGATGGTTAACATCCTCAGGAATATTCTTTGAGGTTCTTAAAGGTAGAATTCAAGAGGAAGGCCAAGGAAGTCTGCAAACACACACAGTAGAACAAAGGTGCCATATTAAAGTGCACTGTGAAAGGTAGCAACAATGTTAAAACCAGTCTGAACTGATCAGAAGAAGAATGGGTTGCCAACGCTTATAAACAACTTTTATTCATAGAATGAAATTGACTTTGCAAATCTGAGTGTCAATGCTAAGAAAGTGATGTCAATAGTGAATGCCCATTGCTCTGTTCAAATACCCACTGCTTCTCCACATGTTTTTTAATCTTTACTATCTGGCATGGTAAGATCACCACTTTCATTCATTCTTACAGTCTTTGCCTACTGTCATTGCTCTCTCTTTTATATTCCCATAAATTTTAGCTGATGCATGCATTGCTGATGCCCTTTGGACATTGTATAGTCTTAGTAGATATATCACACCAGGAATTCATTAACATTTTTCAAAGAGTTAACTTCAGAAATTGCTGCTCAATCCCCTTTATCCCATAAAATGCCTTATTTGCACTGTCAACTTACTGAGCAGTCTTATAATTGGAAATGAGTGTTAGAAAGAGTTTGTGCATATCCATGATGTACAAATGAATCTCGGATCTAGTACCCAAACTGGTAGGATTACTGCATTCATACTGGAGACCATACATGTAGAAAAAGCATTCATTTCAGCATAGCAGCTAGGAACTCAGTATGAAGAGATTGCCACACTTCAAAACACACGGCCAGCAATACTTGCTGTTGCACAGTATTGGCAATCTGGTGGCAGAGAGCATGGGCTGTTTTCACCTTAGTGTGCTAATATTTCACAGAATGGTTTCAGAAGTGGTTGTGCATGCTCACTCCATTCTTCTATGGAGCATGTGAAGAGAGCAGCCCACTGCTTTCACCTGCTAGGAAAGCACCAGCACCTGTGCAGCAACAGTACCATTCTGCTTACTTACAGTATCTCCATTCCTGTTATGGTAATTTGAATGAAGATACTATCTTCGGGGATTTGTTTTATTTCACAATGCCTGTAAATTATTAATGTTTTTACTTTCATTTATTATGAAGTTTGTTTCTTTGATTTAGGTATCTGTGGCAATAGTATGTGCTGAATTATCAGTAGCTACTGTCAGCATTATGCTTGCAGTTTTAATAATTATGCTTATTTGGGTACTGGTGCTGGTACTTTCTGTCTGTGTAAATATTGTGATCTGCAGACGCTGCAGTCCTTCTGTGGAAAAAACTCAACTCTGGATTGCACAAGTGATGAGGCAGCAGCAACTTGAAAAAATGGAACAGTTGGGACTATGTATTCATACCTGCAATTACCTCTGACAACTGGAAAACAATGGTGAGAATGAGGTATAAAGCGGATCTGGAAAATTTTCAAGTCAGTTAGCTTGCAGTATTTTACATATCTATACTGGAAGAATAAATAATGCAAAGCCAAGTTGGTCAGGGTTTTGCTGCTCCTAATGTTAAGAAAAAACCTGTTTTAAATCTTCAGCCCTAGGCTAATTTTAATTGCTTTGGTCTGGATGAACATCTTGCCATAATGCTTAGATAATTTTAGCTCAAACAGTTGTTATCTTTTGTACCTGGAATCACAGTAACATTTTAGAGAATTATCACTTGAATCTCTAAGAGATTTCCAACTTATTGTTATTTTTTTTAATGTATGGAGATTGTCAGCCACATCTGATAGCCATGATCAGTGCAGCTGACTGAAATAGGAGGTTTACATCACAGTGCACTATCAAAGCTTTGGCTGAGATTGAGTTAACCTTCATAGAGTTTTGTATGATGCTGCATTTCAGATCTGTGATGAAACAGCAGTAATAAAACACAACTGTTTTGGTTGTTGCAGAGCAGTGCTGCACAGAACCAAGGACATTTCAGCTTCTCACTCAGCCCTGCCTTCAAGGAGCTGGAGGTGCATGAGCAGCTAAGAGGAGACAGACCCAGGACAGCTGACAGACTGGTGTAAAAGGAATGCCCCATGCAATGGAATGGCATCCTCAGCAATAGCAACCGCAGTAAAAGAAGGAGAAGTGGGGACATGTTTAGCATTACAGTATTTGTCTTCCCCAGAAACCACTATGTGTGATGAGCCCTGTTTTCCTGAGAGTAGCTGAACACATGCTTGCAGCTGGGAAGCAGAGAATGAATTCCTGTTCTGCTTTGCTTTGTGCATACAGGTTTTGGTTTATCCAGTAACCTGTCTTTATCTCAAAACACAAGTTCTCAAGCCATTACCTTTTGTATTTTCTCCCTCATCCCAGGTGAAGAGTGTAAGTCAGTGGCTTGGTGTGCTGAGCAGTCTGCTTGGTTACACCACAGCATCATCATACAGCTGGGCTTTAATTTAATGTTTTCTGTATGGATGTTGGAAAAACTTATCTGAACTACTACTGGTTCTTTGATGTAAATATATGGGAAGATGGAACATCTGATTTACCTGTCATGCCATCATGGAATCTCTGATTTACTTGTCATGCCATTATTTTCAAAGAGTTTTTGAAGTCTACCTGACAATACAGCTCATACAGATATTTATATGATAATCATGCATTTTTGCCCAATTTTTCTAGGAAAAAAATGCTTTAGAAATCAACCATTGTTCAGAAAAAAATGGAGCTACACCTTCTTGGGAAAAGTCAGTTGCAAATAAAAAAAAATATATTTTTTTTCTTTTTGGAAAAATTGAGATCAAAATTCTCCATGTTTCTGCTGCAATTTCTGTGATTACATTAAGTAGATATCAAGACATCATCAAATTTTTTTTTTTTTGTAATATTAAATGCTAACAAGTAAACCTCTTTTTAAAAAATGAAATATTAGTTGTATAATATTTGCTAAGCAGAAAGCTGCATGACTGCTGGGCTGGGAAATATTTGTGTGTGTATGCACCTGTGGCGTTCAGTTTCAATTACTTGTGGACATTAAAATGTCATTTCTGGTGGTCAGTGTTTTCCATCCTTATATGACTGCAGATCTATACACAGGTTCATTTAGTAAAATCTGCTCTAATGTACTTTGTATTTGTAGTTTAAATTCAGTTGCCCAGAATGCATTGTTAATATCTGGAAGTATAATTCCAAAAAATCAGCAGTAGAAGCTTATCCTCTTCCAACCCATCTGCTCTGGTGCGTGTTTCCCAAAAAGCTGCTGTTTTTAATGTGAAGAGTATTTCTGTACAGACAGACAGAACATCTGAGACTGAAAATCAGAATTGCACTTAAAAAACATGAAATTAATGTAACTATTTAATTGATATGACTTATTCAATTAAAATTAATGTGGTGTATGCAGCTGCAAATGATACAATTTCACACAGTTCTCTCCTTAGTAAGGTCCTTTAAGTCTTCTTGTATGATCTATCATGCCAGAGGTTTCTAGTTTTAATGATTCTGCCTATTTCCCCTCTGCCTTAATATCTTCTAAAGCCACCTCTGGAAGTACTTGATCAGGTCTTAAAAACATATGATGTTTATGGTATAATTAAACTATTAATCTTCCCGTGCCTCTGAAAGTTTGTGTAAGGTAGCTTCCACATAGGGAAGGACAAACAATTTTCTTTCCTTGAGTGAGTGAGAACTGTTCGCACCAACCAGAAGCAATGTAGGAGATCAAAATTCTTGATAATATGCATTTCTGAAAAATAAAATTTTACGTGGCAAATAATGGTTCAACTGTATGAGAAAATGCACATTCTCACAAAGCATGGTAGTGGCACCTCAAGCCTTGATATTTACTAATAAAAAAGCCTGTATTTCTGCTTTGTATTTCTTGGGGTAAGAAATCACTGCAGTATATTGGCTATGAATGTGTGGTATTTATAAATAGCACGCCCCGTGTCTCCGAGATATGATTTTGTATTACAGCAGAAGAAGCTTTTACAAGGAGCACAATTAAACTTACAGGTGCAGATGCTAACTTCCTGTGTCTAAATTCTATTTAAGCCTTTGCAGAAATCCAGGATTATGAATCCTGTTAGATGTTATCAAGTTAGATGTTGTAAACTACTATTGGCAAGTATCAATTACCATTTTAGAACACACAGTTCTTCTTCATCAGCTTTTCTATACTTTCCCAGTCTTGACCATCAATTAGTAATTGGATGTTAGTAGGATCTTTGAGTTTTAATTGAGTTTTACTAGGGGATTTAATTAAAACTTTAAAAGATCCTTAAAAAACAACTATTTAATCTACTCAGCCTTCTATAAAATGGTTCATGATTATGGATGCTTTTTCTTCAGAGCATTTTTAACATTTTAACATAGCCTTGGAGTATTCCTTCCTCCCTTCCTCCCCTCCTCCCTTCCTCCCTTCCTTCCTTCCTGTCTCTCTGTCTCTCTCTCTGTCTCTCTCTTTCACTCTCTCTTTCACATTTGAATTTTTGACGAATATATGGCAACTTGAAAAAAGGTGTGCACAGCCAGATGATTGTGTAAATAGGGGACTGAAATAACACTTAAGCATTGTTTGATTATGGGACATGAAGCCAACAAGGCATTTATGAAGCACCTTTGAGTTACAATCATTTAAAATGAATTTTACTGTCCTTAATAGTAATCTTTGGCACTGATTTTATTTATAAAGTTTAATACTGTATGAATATATTTGCATTTAGAAGTGTAGAAACAGCAAACAAACTGATCTTAAAATATGCCTATTAAATTAGCAGAAAAGGAAATGTTTAAAGTGGTATCATCTACCTATGATCTTAAATGAAGGCATCACCTTCCACATGAAAGATGAGCCAGAAGACAAAGGCACTTAGTCAGACACTTCAGTGGTTAAAAGTATAGGCAACACAATTTTTTTCTCTGGAGCACAGAGCATCTGATCTGTCACTTCCAGAAGCTAGTTATTCCTTACCTTAATCATTTCTGACACTCTACTGGATATAAATTCCTGCATGGTAAAAATTTTTAAATTTAACTTATTGACAGTCATTTAAATGACGAAGAAATGTATGCTGAAATTGCAATATTTTCTTGTTAAAGATGACAATGTATTCCTTGAGGGAGTACTTTTCTGATGTGTTACATAGCAATAATAATAGATTATCATAGATTTAATGGAGAGAAATAATTAAAATTACATAGGCAATCTCAGTCTATCTAGAGAGAACTCTAATTAAGCCACATCTCCTTTGCATTATAGCTCTTCTGTCAATTTCAGTGTGATGTATTTTGTCATTTTTATGCAGATGAAATTCTCAGTCTTTAATAGACTGAAGAATTTAAGTTTTGGCAGGATTATAAAAGACCATGTCATTTTACATTAGTAGAAATCTGAAAGACTTGCAAGATAAACCTTTATGACCTTCCTACTTTCAAACAGAAAAAGAGGAAAGGTAAAGTATAAGTGCTCAGGTTTTTATTCATTTGTTTTTACTGGGACTGCTTTCATAGAAATGTTGAGAAGTGTCTTCCTTTAATAGCTCTGTGAAAAGGAAGGACACAAAATTCCCCAAAGCTTTTGGCAGGAAAAATTCGTCAAAGAGAGAAAACAGCAGAACTATTGTCTTACAAAGGATAGTAGAGCATGAAGTAGGAGAAAAACTAGAGGGAACAACAGGTGAGATGATGTCCTTCAGAATAAGAGTAAGGAACTAAGGAGAAAAGAAAGAAACTTCAAGGAAACTGGTTAATAAAAGAGAAAATGGACATCAAATAGGATATGACCAGAGGCCAGAAAAGGAAGAAAGAAGGAAAAAGGAAGAAAAAATATATAGATGCTCAAAAGAAATGGCCGGAACAGTAAGCATCTACAAACATTCACTCTAATAGTGTGGAAGAACTGTTATGTAAGACTGTGATATATTTACCTTAATGATGGAATTGATTTAATAAGTTTATACAACATAACAAATTTTGTCCTCCTATGTTTCCAGGCAAAAAAAATTAAAAGGTTTCATCAAATATGTCTTTTCTGCTTGACAAAGATCAGAGGATATCTGTAACTTCTAGTCCCTGGTATCTTAGAAGTCATTGAATACTGTTTTCACTTGATGTATGTGAATTTAGAGGATATTCTAAAAGAAATGGCTGAGATTTGGCTGGCTCTTTTTCACTGAGTCTTGGAATACTTGGAAGGTTTCACTTTTTAGTGAGATTGTCAAAAATAAAAAAAGCAGCAAAAACAATTTGGTTAAGAATGGACTAGTTAGTTATTCATGAGAACTGATATTAGTCCTAAGCATAGCCACCAGAAGGAAAATGTGAGAGTCTATACATAGATTTGAAGAACATAGCTATCACTGATATTAATAAATAAACCTTTATGGACAGCACATAACATTAAAAATGTCTCTAGAAACTACCTGCATTGCTAGGATGTTTTGTTCTTTCCCTCAACACACATAGCAAGCTCTGCCTCTATTTCAAAAGTCTTTTGAGGGCAGTGTAAGTGGAGAATTAAGCAGTGTGCACATTCAGTACCCATTCTGATCATGATAGATAGATAGTAATTTTAACAGTTCTTGGGGGTGAAGTCAAGGCGCACGGGAAGAGACACAGTGTGGTGCCAAGCCAATCTGAGCAGATCCTAACCTACAAAGTTTAAAGTCATAATATGAACAGAGTGGTGAGTATGCTCTCTTGTTCAGTTCAGGCTTAACTACTCCTTGCTTCATTCTTCCATAATCTCATGAAAAAGAGAAGAAATAAGAGAAAAAAAAATCGTGGATGAAAATGAACAGTTAGCATTTTCTGCTACAGGATCAGCTCTTTCATGAGTTGTTCTTCAATGGTTTCAGCTAATGAACAGACTGTTTGCTCTTGCATATGCAGTCAAACCGTAATTTTTTCTCAACTTGATGGCTATAGTGTACTTAACCTTCATGGTGGGAGCATTTTTTGAGCACTGTCAAACTACAACAGGAACAAAGACAAGAAAATTCTCAGCAGCAATGGGGAGAGACACTGCAACTATTAACTGTGAATTTGTCCCAGACGGTATTAATAATGACTGGAGATACCGAAATCATCAGTAATTATATTTTTTCCACATTGTGGTTTACTCCATGTCATGAAAAACATTTGACTGTTAGACAAATTATTTTTCAGAAATCCAACATTTTTATTTTCTTCATGTGTCATTAAGTCACATGACTATAAAATTGTGCCAGTTGAAATGGACATTAAAGATCATCTGGTTCTACTCTCCTGCCATGGAAAATGTTACTGAGCATTAGACTGTGCTGCCTAGGCCCCCATCCAGCCTGGCCTTGAATGCCTCTAAGGATGGGATATACACAGCTTCTCCCAGCAACCTGTTCCAGTGCTTCATCACCCACTGAGTAAAGAATTTTCTTCTAACATTAACATGCAATCTAAATCTGTTTTCTTTTAGTTTAAAACTATTTTCCCTTGTCACATCGCCATCAGACCATGTAAAATGTTGCTCTTCATCTTGTTCAGAAACACATTTTATGTACTGATGTCCACTATAAGGTCACCTCGCAGCCTTCTGATCTCCAGGCTGAACAAGCCCAGCTCCATCAACTTTTCTTTATAGGAGAGGTGCTCCAGCCCTCTGATAATCACAGTGGCCTTCCTCCGGACTCTCTCCAAGAGCTCCACATCTTTCCTGTATTGGGAGCCCCAGACCTGGACACAATACTGCAGATGGGGCCTCACAAGGGCAGAGCAGAGAGGAACAATCACCTCAGTGTTCCTGCTGGCCACCCCTCTTCTGTTACAGCACAGGATACTGTTGGCCTTCTGGGCTGCAAGAGCATGCTGCTGGCTCTTGTCCAGTTTTTTGCCCACCAGGACCCCCACATCCTTCTCCTCAGATCTGGTCTCCCAGTCCATACATATATCTAGGATTACTCCAAACCAGGGGCAAGATCTTTCACTTGGGCTTATTGCACCTCATTAGGTCCACTTCAGCCCACTTCTTGAGCTCATCAAGGTTCCTTTGGATGCCATCACTTCTTTCTATTGTCGCAACTGCACCACTCAGCTTGGTGTCACTCATAAACTTGTTGAAGATGCACTCAGTCTCACTGCCTATGCCCCCGATAAAAATGTTGAAGCATAAAAGGAGTTTCCTTTTTCTTACAACCTTAGAACTTTCCTTTTTCCCTTTATAGACAACTCACAACCGTGTTAAAGCAGAAAAGTTAAAAAAAAAAAAAAGAAGAGATGAAGCAGAATTTATGAAGCAGATTTTATTTAGCTTGCATAGTAATACACGAACAGATGAAGTGTGACATTAGTATGCTAACAAGTGGCTATACAGAATTTCTTCATTTATTCTATTGCTTTTAAGTTATCTCCAGTTTACTTTTTTTTTTTCCTTACTGTATATTTCAAATGTTTTATCTTGCAAATTGAATTTTAAGGAACTTGGTGATATTTTCCTATACATTTGCATGTGCAACTATGTCAGTTACTAAATTTTACAAAAAGTTGCTACAGCAGTACCAAGGAGATGTTGAGGTATGCTTACATACAGTCTGTCTGCATGTGTGTCAGCAGTAAAATGACAAACAAAACTGTTCATTTATTGAAATTACTGAAGAGAATGGCCAACAAATAAAAAGAATACAGGTAATGTTAATGGGGTGAAAGACTCAACTCTGCTTTCTAGCATTCTGCCTGTATAGAACTGCGAACAAAAAAGTCTGCCTTGGAGCAGGACAGAGAACTCAGGTGGGGAAAAAACATTAACAATTTTTGAGATGTCTGATTGTTCCAGATAACAAAGCAGAAGTGTTTTGTGCTGCAAATTAGCATTTTCTTGAACTCAGAACATCTCATGGATTCAGCCAATTCTGCTATGTATATGTTTGCAAATAGACTTGTCATCATGTAATTGCTTGCTTTATTAAGGTAATTTTAATTTAGCTGATCCGTTTCACATGTCTTTTTTTAAGATGAAAGTATCCCAATCCCTGTTGATCAGTCTGAGTAGATCTCCACTGATTGCTGAGGAGCCTGAAAGACAGATGCAGATGTCTCCACAGGACAAGCCTTAATTTAGCTAGGGGAATTATGAGGTCCGTTTAGGAGGCTGTTTATATTGTGCTGATGAAAAGGTAAATAGATTTTATGCGAGTACAGTAATTTTTAGGTATCCAAAAGAGCAAATCTGCAATGAGTAAATTCCCTCCCAGAGGTAAACCTGGCTATTAGGAAAGCCTCTGCAATTTGGGTTGTCCTTTAGGAACTCAAACAGGATCTCCAGATCAGGAGTTTTCCCCTGATTTGATCTCACCTCTGCATTTCAAGCTATATAAAACACAAAGAGAGGATCACAGATCAATCACAAATTGTGTTTTTATTGATATTTTCCATCACCTTATAGATAACTCAGAGCAATAAAAAAAATCTATAAAAAGAAAACAAGACAAAGAAAGCATACATATGTACTGATTCAAATACCATATTTAATTTAAAATATAATTAGAAAGTCCCAGAGATTGTAAAGTTTTATTTATTATACATATCCACATTACCCTTATGGATGAATACTATCAATCAACATTTGATTTTGCTATTAATATTTCTCTGCATATTACCAATATTAATTTTTTATCTTGTCCAGAACCCATGACCTTTCATGTGATTTATATATGAAAGGATATGAACTACAAGTAGCTTATTTACCTGGATTCTTCTAATACTTTGTGTCCTTCAGGTGTAACTTTGCAAGCCTGTCCCTTGGAGATATTCAAGACCCGCCTGGACGCTTACCTGTGCGACCTGGTGTAGGGAGCCTGCTTTGGCAGGGGGGTTGGACTCGATGATCTCTGGAGGTCCCTTCCAACCCCTACAATTCTGTGATTCTGTGATTCTGTGATTCATCAGGAAAGACTCCTCTGACATTACCTTCAATATTGACTTTTTGTCTTTCTGCTTTCCAACCCACTACTCCATTTGCATTTGTTTTTTCTGCCTCCTACAGTCCCTGATACCAATTTATCACTGTATGAAATCTTATGACAATGATTCAAGAGACAACAGAAAGTTATTTACACATATCCTATTATACTGTCACTATAAAATGTCACCATCTACCTTCCTCCTCCTTTCCTCTCTATTACAATCCATAACTTAATAATTCACAAACAAAGAGACAGTGGGAAGATAAACAAGATAATTCATTTATATTCATTCCTCATAATTAAAACCTTTACTGTTGTCTTGCATGTTTACTCAGTTGTTACATTCTTATACAATAAACATTTCTATAGTTTAAATCTGTTTCTTTACTATTGCTTTGTAATAGTTACTTACTGGACATTTTATTTTCCAGTCCTGATTTGTGTTTCTTTATCTAGACATCAGCACAGAGAAACAAGTAGTTACACAACTTTGGAGTGTAGAAAAAAATCAGCATAGATGACCATTACGGCAGCTATACTTTTTTTCCAGAGTTTGCAGTGCACTGTTTCTTGACATAGATTTCCCCTTGCATTGAAGGAACAGATGACTGCCTCAGATCTCCTCAGTCCCACAAAAGAGTGAAGAAGATTTGTGCCTTGATATCAGTGTGTCCCACTTCAGCTGAATTTCTACTGCCTTGGAGGTAACTGCTTCTTTTTAACCAGGTTTTCCTGTATACTTTCTAGGTGGGTGTACCACCATTAGCATATTTTCAGGTAATTTATTTTCCCCTGTCAACGGTTTACGGGCTGATTCGGCCCGGTTCCGTGACTAGCAGGGCGGAGGGATCTGCAGATCCGTGCCTCTGGAAAAAGGAAACAGGGTGGACCCAAAATAATTGAAAACAGCGGCAACGATCTGAGGTGAAACAAACTAATTTACTAAATATAGTAACAGCAAAATATAATGAGAGAGAGAGAGAGAGTGTGCGTGAAAGGTGGATAAGTCTCACCACAACGCTGAGGTGAGAAGTGCAGTCCAGTTGAGCTGATGAAGAAAAGCAGATGGAGACGAGCAGACGGCGAAGCGCAGGCAAAGAGGAGCAGGCGAAGAAGAGAACATCAAGTGACCTTGTTGGGACTTACATCTCCTTGCTGATCACAAAGCCCCCTGGGGAATGTAGTTGTTCTTCTCCTCCAGACAGGCACCCGGATCTTCAGCATCCACAGTCAAACATTACATGATGTTATGATGTGGAATACAGATAACCAAAAATCATAAAACTATGACATCCCCTTTCCCTAATAGCTTCCTATTGTCAGTGGGACAACCTTTCTTGTCATGGTAGACAGGTCTGATTGCAGAAGAGCTTCCAGAAAATGTTTCTTTTGCCCTGATTTGCTGTAGATTCATCTTTTTTGAGAGATCTTGTATTGTCCATTCTTATTAGTCCTCCACATTATGAGCCCAATGAATTATTTCTTTTTGTCTGGAGAGAAATACATTCAGTTTTACATTAGTAGGGATGAAAAGTTTCTGACTTGCAGTATGAAATAAAATGTACCAAAAATTATTTCCAACCCTATCAAAATGTTCTATTTCTTTAATGTCTAATATTTGCCTCCGGAAAGGCATCAATATTATGTTCTGATACTATTTCATTCATTCTATGATAGAATCACAGAATCGTATAGAATCAGAACAGTTTGGGTTGAAAGGCACCACAAGGATCATCAAGCTCCAACCCCTCACCAGAGAAAGGGCTACCAACCTCCACATTTAATACTAGACCACGCTGCCCAGGGCCCCACTCAACCTGGCCTTAAGCACCTCCAGGGATGGGGCACTGCCGCTGTGGAAAGAGCAAATATTCCAGTGACTATTCAGTGAACACTTCAATGAAGTCCACATTTTCCTGAAAAATTTTTTCAGCTTCGTAGAATCAACATTGTGAGAGTATTCTGAGGGAATTTTCAGGCAGCTCAGCCCAAAATGGAAAATTTAGTTGTAGAAAGTTTTAATTCTTCTTTCCACTTAACTTGGCTGCTAGATGTGGGAATATGTAGCAAACAGTGCTCTATTTCTTTCTTATTTGTTCCAAAAAATCTAGCCATTGCTGGAATTTCACTGCACGTGAATGAAATGCTTGGGCAATGTGGAAAAAACTCCTGATGGAAAGATGCTCTTCCATTGTATGAGTAATGAAATGCCCAGCACGTTACTGTAGCTGTGTTGCCTTGATTAGAACACATCTGTATTTATGCACATGCTCACTGGAGTCATTATTGTAGCAACACAGTGCTCTTAATATTTGTAGACTGCTCATCTTTTTGTATTTTGTTATTTTTTTTAATTTACAATTGCTCATTTATTTCATTGTTGAGAAGCTTTGTACCCTACAATAATTAAAGAAAATTCTAATTATCCATCATCCTAATCCTGCATTTTCTTCTGCTGAAACCTCATTTAATCACCTTTATTTATTTTATTCCATGTTACTTGCTACTTTAGGGATTTTTTACTGCCTTCAGATCTCTTTAATACAGAGGTTTGTGACAATAATGTTGATTGTATATTTGCTACTACCCGTGGGGATCTCTGTACATATGACATGAAGTGTCCGGGTTTGGAGTTTACTTTGTTCATGGAGGAAATTCACAGCTATTTCCAGAATACAGCTATGTTCTTTTTAATGGTTGTAAATTACATCTGTTTAATCTTCACTTTTTGAAACATTGTTTCTTTTTCCCTCTACAATCTCTCTCTTTTTTTTTTTTTTCTCTCTTATCTGTATTGCAGGCAAGATCTAGGAAAATTTTTAGGCAGCACCTGGGCCTAAGGGGACCTTGCCTGAGGGAGCAGCGTGAGCAGCTTTCTGTACCCAGCAGCAGAGCAGGCAGATACTCCCTATCCAACATGATGGAGATGAGATAGATAGATGTGGCAGTCAGAAAGCTGGAAATTAACAGGAGATGAAGCAAAATGCTTCAGGCAGATTGTGTGGATTGCAGGTCACAAAGGAATTTGCTATCTTGTAGAGGAGAAAACCTCAGAAGAGAGCCTGATGAACAGGGGAAATGCTGTAACTCAACCCTGAGGATTATGTAATAACTGAAGAACTAAGGAAAACTGAAAACCGTAGCTGGACCATGATTGCTCTTCTGTGAATATCCCAAGAAGGATCCCAAAGGTGGACTACTGAATTGCTAATCCTGATGGCATAGTGCACAGAGAAAAGAAAAGCAGGTGGCAGCAATGTAGGCCATTGTAATTTTAGGGAAGAATTTTCATTTGTAAAAATTGAGATGAGAAACCACTAAAATGCTTGGGCACTATAAGCAATATGTAATGCATGCAGATGCTGGTCAGAGGTTTTCATGTTAATGCTGTAAGATATTTTTAATAGAAGCTAATTGCTCTATTAAAATTAAAATGTATTAAATCTACAGCATTGCTTTCATTCACTAATTTCTCACTTCTTAGGGAGAAGAGATATAATTCACTTTATCACGCAGCATTTTACTTTTTATAGTGAAGAAAAAAATAAACATTGAACTACTAATCTTCATCTTATCATGGTTATAAGTTACTGTTCTTAAAAATCTTCTGATTTTTAGACTTTTTTCAAATCAAAATGTGTTTCTAAACAACAACTTGCAGCTCACAGTATTTCTGAAGTGCAATCCATAATGCTCAGAGTTAGCCAAATTTGAGAACAAGTTCTGGAACTGCAATTGATGCCCTGTCACCTGACTCGTTAGGAATTCTCCTCCAGTTGTGCAGTCAGAAGGTGAGAACTGGCCTGCCGTCCATTAGAAGATGCCCCTGTCACTTTTCCCAGCAGAGGCAAACTCTGAGCAGTTGGCCAACTGAAATACTCTTGTCTATGCTCTTCAAGCTCTAAAAGGAGACTGAAGCTGTCATTATGAAGGTATTCATAGTTACTCGTTTCTCTGAAGCTGGCTGATGAAGAAGCAGGCTAGTGGGTAGCTGGAGCATGAGCCTTCCCATCTTTCTGTGTTGGATTCTGTAGTGCTTCTTCAATAAGAAGTTATCCAGCTTTACAAATCACAAATGCTGTTCCCCAGGGGTCAATGCTGGGGTCTGTCCTGTTCAATACCTTCATTGCTGACCTGGATGAAGGCACTGAATGCACCCTCAGTAAGTTTGCTGATGACACCAAATTGGGAGGAAGTGTTGAGCTGCCTGGGAGTAGAAAGGCCCTACAGAGCAATTTGGACAGAGCAAATGACACTGAGTCATTTGGCTGAGGCAGTTCAACAAGACCAAGTGCCAGGTCCTGCACTTTGGCCACAACAACCTCAGGCAACACTACAGTCTTGGGGCACACTGGCTGGAAGACTGTGTAGAGGAAACAAACCCGGGAGTATTGGTCAATGCTCAGCTGAACATAACCCAGCCGTGTGCCCAGGTGGACAAGAAGGCCAATGGCATTCTGGCTTCTAACAGAAATAGCTCAGGAGCAGGGAAGTGATCATCCATCTGTACTCAGCTCTTATGAGACCGCACCTCCAGTGGTGCGTTCACTTTTGGGCCCCTCACTACAAGAAAGACATGGAGGCCATGGAACATGTCCAGAGAAGGGCAGTGGAGCTTTGAGGGGTCTGGAGCACAATTCTTATGAGGAGCAGCTGAGGGAGCTGGGATTGTTCAGTCTGGAGTAGAGGAGGCTCAGAGGAGAACTTACTGCTCTCATACTATTTGCTCATTTTGTAGTGTATGGGCTTGTGAAAGATAAAATTTTGAATGAAGACTCCCAGTAACCTTGTGATCTAAAGTATTCAAATACCAAGGAAATCTGTCCAGAAGAATATCCCCATGGGATGAGAAAACTTCTCATCATTAAGCTGATTTCAGATGTCCACTGTCCAATATTTCCTGACAGATGTCAAATACTTTATGATGAAAAAAAAAAAATTGGTCATCATACAAAGTATGCACATGTCTCTGAATCACAACTTGCTTTACCTGGATTCTAGTTAGCAGGTTTGGGAAAATACATGAGCTATGCAGTTTTTCTCTTTCAATATTGGCGAGCTCCTCCTTTAACTTTATTTAATGGGCAAGAAAATGAAAGGCTTTGCATATTTTTTATAACAGTCTAGAGATTCTAGTACACAAATTGTAGTACTATTTATGAGCAACAGAATTCAACTAAATTGGAGAAAATAAAATTACAGAGCTTTGTCCAAAAAATTTTCATTGTTACTTACAAATAACTTCAAATAAAAAAAACATAGTAAACACACAACCACTCATTCTGTGAGTGGTTATTAGTGCTAATGGGGCCCACAACCTTAAACATTAACAACCTCAACAGAATGCATTTCAGAATACTTTGCAAAAAGAAACTTATAATTTTAGAGTATTTAGCTAGGCAAATCTAAAATTAAAGGTTTCAAATTACCTATAATTGTTGCAAGTTAGAATTCAGTGCTTTGGGTAACAGTATTTTGAGCTGTGCGTTGTGATTATTAACTTACAAGTGCTACATGCAGAGAACAATAATTGTTCAGCCAGAAGGGGGCTAAGACATAGGGGGAAAGCTCTATATCTGTTTGAAGAATTGTTTCCTTACAGGCACGTGAAATCTCAGAAGAAATAAAGAGCAGAATACCGTGAAATATGTCCTTATGGGGACAAAAGGTACTAGGATCAAGAAGAGATTTACAGATAGCAGCATGACATATGTAATCTGAGGCACCTTTTTAACCAGTGAAACCCATAGCCCAAAGTCTTCCTGTAGTAAGCATTACAATTAATTGATTTGAAATGAAAACTAAACTACAAATCCTTTTCTAAAAGAATTCATCAGCATACATGGGGACCTCAGCACAAGAACGGCCAATAGGTGTCACGTGTTGCTTACACTCTGCCCCTTCCAACCTTAGAATGCTTTAATGCAGCCCAGCAGAAAATTGCATGTAAAGCTCTCAGGTGTTGGCAACTGAGCTCATACAGTGCTAGAAGCCACTTCTTTGTCTCAGTGTGAAACTGACCCTGAAATTCCAGCTTGGAGATCAGTGCAAGGTCAGTTCCCATGGTAGCATGTGACCAGTAAGCAACAAAAGGAATTAATGGCTGTGACTTCTCTCCCAGCATTAGATGACTAAGTCCTTCTGCAATACAGCTGATTTGCTTGATATAGGAAATGAAATCAGTTGGAGAGTCTATGACAAGTAAACAAGGAGGCTTATGTGATGGAAAAGAAAAATAGTTTTCAGCTGCAGTGTTCAACTCATTTCAAGAAGAGAAAGATTGTCATTTCAGATTTTTCTAAGTATCATGGGTTGAAAGATCCTACCTGAAAGCGCATCTCAAGCTGGATACATCTTGAACTATTCTTGTCAGTGATAACCTAGTTCTGGAATGTACTAGAAAAACAAAGCAATGACACTTGGCAGAATGGAAACCTATATGAAACCACTCCTAGCTTAGACTGGGACCCTACCAGCTCTGTTTAAAATCTAAGGGATTTCAGGGGAAAAAAAAACCCAAAAAACAGTGAAATACCAATTAACTTTTAACTACTTAACATCTTTGAAACATGTTTGGGGAGGAAGCCAGTAAGCACTAATAAAGTAACTCAGGTAACAGCTGCTAATTAGCTTTACAAATGGAGAACATCAAAACCTGGGTCTAGGACTATTGCTAGTTTATGTGGACCACTCCCATCAAAAACAAAACCCAGTTAAAACATTGAAAACAACAGCCTCTTGCAGCCTGGGGTGAACACCTGTGTGGTGCAGCATGCCTGTGGTGCTGGAATGACTTAGCCAGCAGGCTGGGAGGGTTGACATCAGGCTGGGGTGAGTGCCCAGAGTGTCACAGGACAGGAACCTCTGTCCTGTCTGGTAGGTAGATCTCAAGATTGTCCCAGTGGTGCAGTTCTGCTCTGGCTGCCCACTGTAAGTGTGGCAGATGAGGAGGTGGCAGTCCCCTGAGTGTACAGAGCCCTTCTGCAGCTGCTGAGCTTAATCAGAAAATCACAGAATCACAGAATTGTAGGGGTTGGAAGGGACCTCCAGAGATCATCGAGTCCAACCCCCCTGCCAAAGCAGGCTCCCTACACCAGGTCGCACAGGTAGGCGTCCAAGCGGGTCTTGAATATCTCCAAAGATGGAGACTCCACAACCTCCCTGGGCAGCCCGTTCCAGTGCTCCGTCACTCTCACCATAAAGAAGTTCTTGCGCACATTTGTGCGGAACTTCCTGTGCTCCAGTTTTCGGCCATTTCCCCTTGTCCTGTCTCCACATACTGCTGAAAACAGTCTGGCCTCGCCACTCTGCCCCCCACACTTTAGATATTTATAGACCTGGATCAGGTCTCCTCTCAGCCTTCTCTTCTCAAGGCTAAACAGACCCAGCTCACTCAGCCTTTCCTCATAGGAGAGATGCTCTAGGCCCTTCACCATCTTTGTGGCCTTCCAAATCATTTGGTTATTTATCTTAAAACAAAACAAAACACAACAGATATTGCTGTTATGTTAGTTGAATGGGAAGAAAACATTATTTTCAAGCTATATTCATGGTTTGGTATGTTTTTTAAGTGGTTGATTTTGCACTATTTCAGTGTGTTGTTTTAGATACATAAACTGACAACAAAAGCTACTGTTTTCCTCCTGGTCTGTTCATCTTTTCCTTCATGTTTTTTCTTTCTTTGGCCTTGGCTTTAACTTGTGCATTTGCTTTTCCTTACTCTTTTCTTTGCTGATGTTCTTATATTGAAGTCTGTAATGGAGGTAAGATTCAGTAATTTCTTTGTTCTTTGTTTCATTTCTTCTAATTAAAGTCATGAGAACAGAAAGCCATCTGTATTATGTTGAATGATCAAATTACAACTATAATAATATGAATGTAAGAGATAGACAGTATATTAAAATGGGGCTCGTTATTGTCTTTTGACTTAAAAACGAGTCAAATTCAGTGTGCTCAAGGAACGTATTCATCTTTGAATATGCTTGAAATACTGTGTGAGTTCTTCTGTTTGATTTCTATTTATTTTTCTTGACACACTATTATTTTGTGTGTCTACTGATAGAAAATTAGAGCACAGTTATGCAGTGGCTGAGTTTTCTTTTCAGTATCTCCAGTATTTGGTCCTAAAAGTGTTCTGAAAATGGATGTAACTTAGGAATTATTTTGTGGGACCCATATCACCTTCTTCTTTTAGAGATGAAAAGCAACTCAGAGTAGATAGGGAGCCAGATTTGCCCTCCAAAAGCACATTCAATAAATAAAGGGATGAAATATGGAGAGAAGGCAGATCTATGGATATCATATGTTCAGTGGTAATGCCCCAGTTTGTATCATATGGTAATGTGAAATAGTGCTACAATTCAATGCCATTTACTTCTGTTATAAATCTGGATATATTTACAAGAAGCAAATTAAGCTATAATACCATAGTGACACGGAATAGATATGGAGTGCATTGGAGCATTTCCTGTCAAGTAATAAACCTCTGCTTTCTTTGTTGTTATTTGGCTTGAAAGATAATTGGGGATATTTTCCAGATTATTTAGTTTATGATGCATGTATGATTATGTAGATTGCATAATTATCACAGTCACTGTGGCCACACTTCTCAATTACACATGATTTATCTTCTTAAAAGTACTTCTGATGATCACTTCTCTTGGTTTTTCAGGTTGAGGATGATTTTCTAAAGGCTTTGGGCACGAAAGCAAAATATGGAAGACATAGTTCACAGCTCGAGTTTTGTTGCTGGCCAGACTTTGGTTTAGAGTCAATCTTTCACTTGTTAGATATAATAGTGAGAAGAATGCTTTTCTGCAGGAATGTATTCTGAAACAGGACCACTTCCAGCTGTCACATCAATGTCTGGTGTAACTCTTAATCTTTCTTTTTCTTTCCTCTTATTTAAGGTGTACATTGCAGTACCCAACACAGTGAATAGTGACCTATCAGCATGGACCCTACCAACCTTGGAATGACTGTATTCTACTTGAGGTTGAAATATTGTGGAATTAGAAAACATTGTTTCATGCAATGACAATAAATTACGCATTTTCATGCATGTGGTGATCTACCCTATAGTTAAAACTGTTAGTAGACTTTGATTTGAATACAGAGGATTTACTAATTCCATTTTTGCTTTGTTCATTTGGCAGACATGCTCATATACAGCAGTTTAGGGTACAACATGTTGCCATTCTGTCCATATTCGCTTTAGAATCTAAATGAGCAAATTAAGTGTTTTTATAGGGTCTTTACTGGTATTCTGCATCAGACATACCTGAAACCTCTATCCATTTTTACTTTTTTAGTGGTAAATTTCACCTCACATAAATGCATAAGGTTTTCTTTCAGCCAAGTCTTAATAAAGGGATCTAAAAATTTTAAAGTAACTAATTCATGAGTTAATAAGATTATCAATTATTTGATATGAATGTGCTTGAACCTTACTCATTCTGTGCTTTGCTAATTCAGACATCCTGCAGTATGTGAACAAAATTTAATGCCCTCTCTTTACACCCCTGAAGAGATTTAAAGGAAGAAAAGTACATTTTAATGTAACTATAAATTGCTTTTATTAGTGATACCTTACATAGTATTTGTCAGTTCTCTTTGAAGTTTTATTACAACAAATGAAACTAAAGCTTACCCACCCCTCACATTGTTTTTTTTATGGCATTCTTTTTTTCATAAAAGGCCAGGGTGAATGCAGTCCTAGGCAGCCTCAACAAGTGGAAGGCAATCCTGCCAACAATACTGGGTTGGAACTACATTGTCTTTAAGTTTCTTTCCAACCAAAGCCATTCTATGATTTTATGATTATGTGAATTTTCAGCTGTCCCTTTCTCAGTGACTGAGGACCTAGACAGAAATTTCTGGTAATGTGTCAGTACTGGAGAAGAAAGGTTCATCAGAAATCCAGTTAGATAAAATGTCAGGAGCTTCAGAGAGCAGCCATAGTCCTCCTGCTGATAAATCAAGATTGTGTTTGTTGTATACAGATGTAGCTTCAGTATCTCCAACAGCATGCCCCTTGGAGCTAACAAATGATTTTGAGAACATGCTTCCAGCAAAGCAACTTTTTTTCCATTTGCACATTTCAGGCTCTTTGACACTCATTGTTCAGAAAAGCAAGACCTTTTCCCACATCTGAGTGGAATTTTAGGAACAGAGAAGACAATTCTGTTTTCCCATTTACTACAGGTACTCTGTGCAGTCAGGTGGGAGTGAATGCTGATCATGAATATCTTTTCCTTACAGGGAATTTCTGGAACAGAAGGCAGACTGTTAGTGTTAAATAACACAGTGCAAAGAAAAGCAGATGGCAATGTAATACAATAAATTTTCCTGAATAGTGGATCTAAGTGTGTTTGATTTCTAAAATGCAGCCCTTAATGCATTTTTAATCTCGGTATACAAATTCTGGTGTTCCTTGGATGAGATTTATTTATATTTTCAGGCCTTTCAGATGGAGAACATGATGCTAAAAATTTTGTTAATCAGTTGAGTGCAGAGATGGAAAAAATTTGTAATGGAGCTCTTTCTACATATACTTTGACCACTGTTTTTTAAATGAATCAAGAGGATGGGGATGAATTTGCTTGTGCAGAGTTTAAAGTAGAGGAAACAGTTCAGCGTTTGATTTTCTTCTGTCACTGAAGTATGTAATTTTGTGTTCCAATCAAGAATGTCTAAACATACCATGGTTAAAGTGCACAGTTTATGTAGTCTAAACATCCTTCTTTCTATTAGGTTAAGTATGACTCATCAGAAACATCTAAATCCTGAATGGTGATTCACAAATGGTGAATTACTACTCTTGGAAAAAGAACAAGAGGAGAACAAACAGATGACTCATAACATTGCCAGAAGCTCTGAAAAATCATTCAATTTCATGATCAGCTTATCAAGCATTATTGTGAGAAAACAAAACAGAGCTTTGATATTACGCTTCTATTCTTTTAATATCTAAAGGCTTAAAATTTTAATCACCTTTGAAAGAGCATATAGGTAAAGCAAATATGAACAATCATGTAAGTAGACGTGTTGGTATGGTATCTTGGGCTCCATCAGCAGAGGAGTGGCCAGCAGGGACAGGGAGGTGATTGTCCGTCTCTACTTTGCTTTTGTGAGGCTCCATCTGCAGTACTGTGTCCAAGTCTGGGGCCTCCAGTACAAGAAAGACAGAGAGCTGTTGGAGAGGGTCCAGAAGAGAGCCACAAAGATGATCAGAGGGCTGGAGCACCTCTCCTATGAAGACAGGCTGAGGGAGCTGGGCTTGCTGGAGAAAAGAAGGCTGAGACCTCATTGCAGCCTTTCAGTACCTAAAGGGAGCCTACAAAGAGGAGGGGAATCAACTCTTTGAAAGGGCAGATAACAGCAGAATAAGGGGAAATGAAGTTGAGGGAGGGAAGATTTAGGATGTCAGGGGGAAGTTTGGGGATATCATGGGGAAGAGAGAGTGTTGAGGTGCTGGAACAGGCTGCCCAGAGAGGTTGTGGATGCCCCATCCCTGGAGGTGTTCAAGGCCAGATTGGATGGGGCCCTAGGCAGCCTGGTCTAGCATTAGGTGGGATGGTTGGTGGCCCTGCATGTGGCAGAGGGGTTGGAGATTCATGATCCTTGAGGTCCCTTCCAACCCTGGCAATTCTGTGATTCTGTGATTTGCTACTCTAAGGAACTTAAGCTTACTCTTAAATACATTTTTTTAAATTTTTAAACAAGGGGCAAATGAATGAAATGGGTGGTGGTATAGGGTGAGCAGAAGGCAAAGCAATCCAGGAAACCATATGCAGCAGACCAAGTCATTTAGAAGCATTTTCATTTGGTTAAATAAAAACAAACTTGTCCCAGAAACCTCCATAAGTAACAATGGATTGAATAATAGAATATAATTTCATGTTCAAGAGTTAAGCCAGGACCACAGTTTGCAAAAACATTTCTGGCTGCTGGGAATATACCATAAGGCTGTGAATTGTATTTGAGAACATACCTGTAACAACTTGTGAAAGCTGGAGTGACACAAGAGAATGACAGATTTGGACCATTTTAAGAATAAATATGTTGTTAGTTAAGCAGATATGCAAGAGGCCCCAGAGGAGTGGAGAGCAATTAGCTATTATTATGTAAGTAAAGCAGATGGAGTAGAGGGTTAAAAGAAAAGAGAAGAAAATGGGTGATCTTGGCAACTCTGATGCTACTATCAACAAAACATCAGAAGTTACTTATGTATGTGATAATACTTCTTTTTTTTTTGCATATTTTTCTCTGGTGACAGAATTTATAACAGGACTAATAATATTTCTGCTAGATTTTTCTGAAAAATACTTCAGTAATAATAATAATAAATATTTCTGTGGAAAGCTTTTTGTTCCAGTTTTACACTGTTGATGATAAATTTTGAGTTGCTCACTGGATTGGAGTTGTTAAACAATTATGCCACCTTAGCTGTGTGCTTCCAGGAGCTAGTTTAAACTGATGAAACTTTATTGCGATGTCAAGCTTGTCCCCAGAGGTTACACTGGAAGATAATTATCTTAGCATTGCAGCTATAAAAAACTACTAAGCTGCTCTAAGTTCAAAGGCAGGTCTTCTCTGCCTGCAAATACCTGAATTAGTACAGAACAGTGAGTGAATGTCTGCAACAGCCTCCGGCTTTCAAAAACAATGCTTGTAAGAGTTTCAGAATTTTGGTTTTCTGGAAGTATTAGACTGAGGGAAGTGTCTAATTGTGGGTATCGACCCAATATTTGCAGATGGTCAAAGCTAAAAAATTTTAACATTCCGTACAGAGCTTTGATAATGGAAAAAGGGCTCACGTCCTGAACTCAAGGTTATTCTGGTCTTGCACAGTCAAAACAAACATGAATGAGGCAAATATATAACAGAATGGCATATACATGGCCATTCTGTTTCTCACTAACTCAGAGCTAAAATGCTCGTAAATAGCATCCGTCTGTATCCATCATCAGTTCAGATAGTGTGTGAAAAACATTTGTCTTTCAATCCAAGTTCATAACCTATGATAAAGAAATCTGGCTTTCCTAAGAGCTTGTTTTTTCAAAGCTGTATGTCTGAGCATGATTGATTTGAGTTCTAAAAGATCATCAGAAATTATTAGTGGTTTTAATATAGACACAAAAGAAGAAATCATTTACAGTGTCAGTTGACCATGGATGAGCTGAAGGAGTAAAAAAGTTTTCCCTGTTTATTTCAAAAAGCCATCTGAAATACAAATCTATGTATATAGCTAACATAGCTTAACCTTTTTTTCATGTATGAAACCTGAACTAGTTTCCCATTTAGAACTTACAATGTTGTTACAGCTTTAACATATAAAAGAATAAATCAAATTGTTGTGTAAGAATACTGTTTGTGCCTTACAAAATCTGTTCCAATACTCTTTATGGCACTAAGCTAATGCCTATTGCGAATATATAAGAATGGATCAAATGTGAGGGGGAAAATAAAGCCAGTCAGTCTTATCAGTAATGCAGCTAAAATTTCCATGCAAATGTGCTGCTATATAATTAGTAATTTAGTTGCTAATTGTCAAATCAGTTCTGATTATTGGTTAGTGAAATCTACACACTTTTTCGCATAAAACATTCTAATGGATGTTTCTGACTATAAACACATTTCACTTTTTGAAAAAAAAAGTCTTTAAAACAGCAGTAAATACTAACCATGTTTTATTTAAAGTTGTGGAAAGAATACTGTCTGATTACATTTAAACAAGCTCAGTTCTTATAACACAGTATCAAGATGGATGCAGAATGCTTGTCAGAGTTGATGCTCTTGAGTAAAGCATTATGACAACTCTTTCAAATATTGAAAGAAGGGAGAATTTATGCTGGATTTCTAAATGAGTCAAAAATATCCCTGTATAATAAAGATAAAGATACATATTCCAGTGTTTTTATTTTCTTGGTGCTTCACATTTCTCCTGAAGATGGATAGTCTGAATGATTTCAAAATAAAGTGAACTAACACTACAGTTAGTGCAAGGATGAAATTTAACAGCAAATTTCAGATTACTTATGCCTTTTGTGTTCAGCTTTTCAACAGTGGGTGACCGAAGTGGGGCAGAGCTTATGGTGTAGTTCTGTGGTAGAAAGCAGTCTCATCAAAATGGGATATTTGACCCATGGGATAATTTCTCTATAGTTGCTGGAGATGCAGGTTTCAATGTATTAAGCTGCTAAGTGTTTATTTTTAAGCTAAAATACTCAGTTTCCTACATAAAGTGTAGCTCAAGGAGATTTTACACTGAGATTAGTTTGCCAGAATTATGTGCACTAGCTGAGGGTGCTTCTGTGATGATAAAAGTGCATGTCGTTATGGATTCTGTTGGAGGGAGCTCTCAATGCAAGGCATCTGGTAAGAATAAGAAGTGTTTCTTCCAGTTTCCTGCAACTGACATCTTTCTTTCTTGTTTCTTTATGGTGTGGATACCTTCTTTCACGGTATCATAGAATCACCAAAATTGGGAAAGACCTCTGAGGTCATCCAGTCCAACCACCCACCTATCACCAATATTTCCCACTAACATTGTCCCTCAGAACAACATCTAAACATTTCTTGAACGTTTCCAAGGACAGTGACTCCACCACCTCCCTGGTCAGCCTATTTCATCTTATTCATTATTTGCTATTGGGAGCTTCTTGCATCTGTGATTTCTTTGAGGAAGTTCACTTTTTCCTTTTTCTTTCTTTTTATTTTTTAAGCGAGGGTGCTTTGATTTGATAGAATTTCAATAATTTTTCCACAAGTTCAACACAGAACTGCAACAAGAAGCAATCATGAAATTCATTGTTTCTTAAGTTCCACATTCCATAAGAAACTGAAAGTCTTGTTCTTTAAAGTCTATTCAGGCAAGCCTATTTTTATAAAAATAAGCACTTTTACACAATGTTTTACTGTGTTACAGATTTATCTTATAATCTTATTTGTATGTTATAATCTGCATTATCTAAATCAAAGAATAATCATTAGAGACTGTTCTGAGTATCAGGAGAATTAGCACTGTAATTTTTTGATGCTTGCTGTTTGCAAAATGAGTCATGAAACAGCTAATAAAAATATAAAAATCCTGGAAGAAATGAAGCTGTAATTATGCCACATAGAATATGCCATGCATTTGCAATGTCACTGAACACCAGAAGAGGAAGGGCAATGCAATCAGTGCTGTTTCTTTGCAGAGAGGTTTGGCCATCAGTGTTGTCCTGGCAGTGAAAGAGGATGATGGCCAGCTGAGCTGGGATGGCTGGGAGAACCTGGCTCTTACATGTGAGGATTGCAGTGCCAGTGCACCTGAGGGCAGAATGAACATCTGGACTGCAGGGCCTTCAAATACAGTCTCTACTCTACGCTTCTCTTCTGAATGTCAAATGAACTGTTCAGAGTCATGCAAACACAAAATTACTCTGTACAAGATTAAATTGCTCATCTGCAAAATATGTTATGTCTTCAATTGCGATTTTCAAAACAAAGAACTATCCCTGATCCTTTGGCTAAGCTGTAGACAAATGTGCCTGCATCATCCATGAGGTATCAGATGTGGAAATTATGTGAAGTCTTACCCTTGCCCCCTACTATGGAGCAGGGATAGCTATGGGAATGTTTGCTCTTTGCTCTTGCCTTATATGCATCCAAAATCACCAGAAGTCCCCAATCTTGCAGCAGCTTAACACTCTGCATTTACACAGAAATATTATGCTTCTCACCATATACATAAAGGAGAAAAGCACATTTGTATGCACATGCTAGAGAGCTTGTGTCTTAAGTGTGTGCACATCAACTAGACAGGAAGTGTATTAATGAAGGGTTTACAAATAGTTTTACAAGGGTTTACAATCTGCTTGAAATACTGTCTGCATTAGAACACTTGCAGAAAGTGAGTCTTAGTTAAAAGACCTGTAAAGTGACAAATAAATGTTAAAGCAGAAAATGGACAGATAATTTTGAGTGATAATTAGACAGAATGTCATTGATCTGTAGAAAATGACAGCACATGCACATTAAAAAAATGAAAGAAGAATAAGTCTCAAGGGATACATTATTTATTATCAAATAAATACTCTTCCAACTTCCATTTTTTAGTGAGATGAACATTAGCCTCGGTATGCTACAAAAGGCCAGCCTTAAATAAAAGCTAATTTCTAAACATTTTTCATAGCTTCTAACTGGCAAGAAGTACTTATCAGTTTGTAAACTTTTTTAAACTTGCCAGTCTGAAAGTAAATTTCATAAGTGAAATGAATGTGTTTCTTTTTATTTGAATCATTTATGTCGAAGAGGGCCCTGATTTTCTATTCTTTGATTCATTAGTACAACTCTGGAAATGAAGTGTGAAAGTATGACATGGAAAAGAAACTCCTTTTACTTAAGAAAAAAAGGAATAAAGAATTATACTACCTCTCACTTTCTCTCCCTGTGCTGCCTCTAGAGATAACATGTTGTTAGGTAGTCTCTGATTTCAAACACCAGCTTTAGATTTATTAGGTTTTGATGTTGCTTCTAAAATATAAAAATTATTTAGAAATTATTTAGCGTGAGCATGTTAGGTTATTTTGCAAAATCCCACAAAATTAACGTTCTTGAATATCTTTGCATCACATTTACTTTCTCTTCCTATTTCCAGGGTAATTGGTTGAGTGCAAAGGCAAATTGGTGTTTACAAACAACCACTAAAAGCCAATTTTCCTCTTGTGTGCCCAGCATTTACAGTTCTGCAAAATATTCTACTCTATTGGGCCTGTTCACTCTCTTTTCTGGCATTGTTCCTTTGGATACTGCACTAGAAATATCTCTAGAGCACATAATAACTGAGCCAGTGCTCAGTGCTACGCACGTTTCAAATTCTATTAAACATGACCTTTTAAAATCCTGACCTTAGCTATGCCTTGTTGAGCTCAGGAGCCATGCAGAGACACTGCCTCAGGTCAAAAAAGGAGACACATAAATACTGGCTGCCAGTGCTTCCAGGCAGAAGGAAGCAGCCTTAATCCTTCTCCTTTTTGTGAGACACAGCTGAGTACTCCAGCCTTCCAGCTAGCACTCTACTGCTCATTCTAGGGCATGTTCTGTAGCAGTAGCACAATTCACGTGGACATAGAGGAGGATCCCTTTGCCCTCCACCTCCGTTCCAGCAATGTGATGCCTCCAAGCTATGGCAAACTTGTGTCTCTTGATTATGTATTTCTTAGCCTGTGTGATAGCCTATGGCATGTCAACCTAGCACTGCTCCTCACATATAGTTGCTCTTATTCTTTCCCTGAAATATCTTTCTGATGAAGCAACCTTACCTTGCTCTCATCCATTCTGACTTTGGGGGTTTTTAGTGATGAAGTTGATTAGGATTGATGAACCCTAATTATTCAATAACCTCAAGGATTATTAGGACCTTTCAGATGATGAGTATAATATGCCACATGATTTCTTCCCTGCAACCTTTTATATTTTTGCAGCTACACGTGAAAAGGGCAGTTTTCATTGACATGACTTATTCTGACAAACACTGTGTGAAGCAATACATAGTTTTTGAATACAAATGACAGCCATCTATTGACTTGATTTCACTAGATCAGATTTAAGATTAAATTAATTTTGATTAAAACAGTGGCATTAAAGCTTAGGTACTGTTGTTCTCTTAGGTTCTGGGTGACTCCTTATATTTCAGACTTTTCCTTTAGTACTAAGAATTAAAAAACATCACAACAAAAGTGAAATATTTAGCACTTTTCTTTGTCAAAGCCTAACTCCTAAATGCATGTGGATCATTGCTTCTCCTGATAAGGAAGTCTGTAAAGTTTTAAGCTTTGGACTAATTTTTTGTATGATATCCAGATTTTGAAGTAGGTTTATTTGGTCTCAAAAAGTAACAATCTATTATTGAACTGCTTATTGAAATGCTTTCTTTTTCCTCTATGTAATTTGCCAGAAATTATCACAAAGGTTGTAGAATGGAACAACAGAGTCAAGAGTAAGGTTTTCCATGACCAAGCTGTTAGAGAGCATCACTTTCTATTTGTGTAGCAGCGGAAGACAAAGGAGCAGGCACAAACTGGTGGGATGTTAAAGCTGTGGACTTGAAATATGGCTGCATATATGAGATTGCTAACAAAAACATGAAGAGCTGGAAGGTGATTTGGGGCGGTATTTACTGCCCGGTGCTTTTTTACTTTTCCCTTTTTTTCTTAGCTGTCACAGCATGTGTGTTTGGAAATAAATTCCAGAAGCTGTCTGGAAGCAGTTTCAGATAATGAAAATGATATGCATCTCTGTACATACCGGAAAGTAATTCATATAAAAAGTATTTCCTAAATAAACTACTGTTTCCATTGGAGTGAGCAAATACATTTGCTGGATTCCAATCAAGTAAATACTATCAGAATTCTATTGTAGCAATTACTTTAAGAAGTAATTTGTAACATCATAGGATATTAGTCTTGTTAGAATTCTATTTGCTTTTAGGTGAAGAGATGATTTATTTCAATGTTTTATCATTTGTAATTACAGAGTATATCTATGATATGAGTATAGTCACACCATGTAGATTTTTTACACTCTATGCCATATTATTGATTCTGAGTAGGAGTTAACCATACTTTGGCTGTGAGCACATTCTGGCTCCTAAGCCTTTTGCTTTTTTAATGCCTTCAGACCAGAAATTTTTGTCGCTGGGCTTCTTTTATTATTCAGCTAAACAGTACAAGTAAATCAGTATACAAAAAAAGTTAGAAGTTACAACTAACTATGGCAGATGAAATCTATCACTAGCAAATACCTCCATTTGCATGTAGAGTGGGGAAAACATAACGAACTTTTTAAAGTTCTTTAGCGCTGAATTCTAATCAGTCAGAAAAGAAGCCTGTGAACTACTCAGTAACAATCTCAGTTCAGAAAGCTGAAGTCAATAGATGAAGTGAAGTAAAAAGTTAAACTTTTCTGGTTAGTATTCTTTATGTAATGCAAAGATTAGGTCAGGTGTGTCCAAATCATGGCCATGGGCTGCGTTGCAATGCAGCTGTCCCCTGTAAAAGTGGTGGCTCCTCTGCTATGCGGCTTGGCCTGGCCCCAGGCTCACAACCATAGCTCAACAACAACCACACACTGGTGTCCTGTTAACTCTGTCTGGGCTGAAACCAGGGCATGGGGACCATGCAGTGCAGTATGAATTCAAGTTATGGCTAATAATTGTGTGCATTTTGATGCATTGCCTAAACACAGTCCTGTGAGCAGCCAAAAAGATGCAGCTTTGCTTTCCATTTTGTTACTGGAATTTGAGAACAGGCTGCAAGATTGCCAAAAAAATCATGAATTTCTATATGTGACTCCACTTTCAGTCAGTATAAATATATTGCCCGCAATTTTTCAAATAAAAGCTGTAGAGCTGCAAGAAGATGTTCAGCTCAAAAATCTGATCATGTCTCTTCACCACTTTCATAGGAACCCTTTTACCAGAGAAAAATGTCATACCGCTTTTTTTGCGGTATGCACATTTGTCAACAAGTTTTTTCAGGGGTGAAGTACACGAAAAGGAAATTTCATCAAAAATCTCTGATGAACACAGTGAGACCTCACTAAGAATTGCAGCCAATGCCATCAAAACAGATGGATGCATTAGAGTCACAAAAACAGAATCACAGAATTGCCAGGGTTGGAAGGGACCTCAAGGATCATGAATCTCCAATCCCTCTACCACATGCAGGGCCACCAACCATCCCACCTAATGCTAGACCAGGCTGCCTAGGGCCCCATCCAATCTGGCCTTGAACACCTCCAGGAACGGGGCATCCACAACCTCTCTGGGCAGCCTGTTCCAGTACCTCACCAATCTCTCTGTAAAGAATTTCCCCCTGACGTCCAACCTAAATCTCCCTCCCTCAACTTAAAACCATTTCCCCTTGTCCTGCTGTCACTCACCCTTTCAAAGAGTTGATTCCCCTCCTCTTTGTAGGCTCCCTTTAGGTACTGAAAGGCTGCAATGAGGTCACCCTGCAGCCTTCTTTTCTCCAGGCTGAACAAGTCCAGCTCCTTCAGCCTGTCCTCATAGGGGAGGTGCTCCAGTCCCCTGATCATCTTTGTGGCCCTCCTCTGGACCCTCTCCAACAGCTCCCTGTCTTTCTTGTACTGGGGACTCCAGACTTGGACACAGTACTCCAGATGGGGCCTCACAAGAGCAGAGTAGAGGGGAACTATCACCTCCCTGTCCCTGCTGGCTACCCTTCTTTTGATGGAGTCCAGGATACCATTTGCCTTCCGAGCCGCAAGGGCACACTGCTGGCTCATATTAAGTTTTTCATCTATCAAGACCCCCAGGTCCTTCTCCACAGGGCTGCTCTCAAGGACCGCTCCTTCCAGTCTGTATGGATGCCTGGGATTCCTCCGGCCCAAGTGCAAAACTCTGCACTTTGCCGTGTTGAACCTCATCAGGTTCACCCAGGCCCACCTTTCTAGCCTCTCGAGGTCCCTCTGAATGGCATTCCTTCCTTCAACCGTGCTGACTGCACCACTCAGCTTGGTGTCATCAGCAAACTTACTGAGGGTGCATTCAATTCCATCATCGATGTCATTGATAAAGATGTTAAAGAGCACCGGTCCCAAGACAGACCCCTGGGGGACGCCACTTGTTACCGGCCTCCACCTGGACATAGAGCCACTGATGACCACCCTCTGTCTGCAGCCTTTCAACCAGTTTCTTATCCATCGAGTGGTCCACCCATCAAATCCACATCCCTCCAGTTTGGAGATAAGGATGTGGTGGGGGACCATGTCAAAGGCCTTGCTCAAGTCCAGGTAAATGACATTGGTCGCCTTTCCCTTGTCCACCGATGCCGTCACTCCATCATAAAAGGCCACCAGATTGGTCAAGCATGACCTTCCTCTGAGCCTGTGCTGGCTGTCATGGATCACACGCCCTTTCCTCATGTGATCAAGCATGACATCCAGGATGATCTGTTCCATGATCTTCCCAGGCACAGAGGTGAGACTCACCGGCCTGTAGTTCCCAGGGTCCTCCTTGCTCCCTTTCTTGTAAATAGGAGTGACGTGACCCTTCCTCCAGTCATCCGGAACCACACCTGACAGCCATGACTTCTCAAATATGATGGAGAGCGGCTCGGCAACCACCTCAGCCAGCTCCTTCAGAACCCTGGGATGCACGCCATCTGGTCCCATAGACTTGTACACATTCAGTCTCATGAGGCGGTCTTGGACCTGCTCTGTCCTCACAGCAGGAGGGGATTTACCACCCCAGTCCCCACCCAGAGGTGTAGGGATGCAGGGCTCAGGGACGGGAGGAGTACTGGAGTCCTGGCCGCCAGTGAAGATCGAGGCAAAGAACTCATTCAGTACCTCAGCCTTCTCTCCATCCGTTGAAGCCAGTTCTCCTTTTACATTTACCAAAGGAGGTACACTCGCTTTGGCCTGTCTCTTCTGGTCAATGTACCTATAGAAAGTCTTCCTGTTGTTTTTCATGTCCCTCGCCAAATTCAGTTCCACCTGTGCCTTGGCTTTCCTGATCCCACATCTGCAAGTCTGGACGACATTCCTGTATTCTTCCCAGGTGGCACGCCCTTGTTTCCAGAGTTTATACGCACCTTTCTTTGCCCTCAGCACTCTCAGCAGGTCCTTACCAAGCCACACTGGCTTCCTCCCTCCTCTGCCTGCTTTCTTTTTCAGAGGGACAGAGAGTTCTTGCGCTCTTAGGAAGGCATCCTTGAAGAGTAACCAGCTCTCCTCAGCATTTTTGTTTTTAAAGACAGCATCCCAGGGGATCTCGGCCAACAGTCCATTGAACAGCTTAAAGTTTGCTCTCCCAAAGTTCAGGGTCCTGACGCCACTCTTCACCAGGCCCACATCTCTCGAGATCACAAACTCGACCAGAGCGTGATCACTGCAACCCAGGCTGCCTCCAACCTTAACACCATTAATTATTTCATTCACATTGGTGAGCAGCAGGTCCAGCAACGCTTCACCTCTGATCGGTCTGTCCAACACCTGGACCAGAAAGTTATCATCAACACATTCCAGGAGCCTCCTAGACCTCTTGCAACTCGCCGTGTGGTCTTTCCAAGAGATATCCAGATGGTTGAAGTCCCCCATCAGGACAAGAGCCCGTGAGCATGAAGCCTCCCGCATCTGAAGCAAGAAAGCCTCATCAACAGTCTCCCCTTGATCAGGTGGCGCCTATAGTATATTCCTATCACCAGCTGGCCTTTGTTAGACCCATCCCTAATTCTAACCCACAGGCTCTCAACCTGATCATGACTGTTTCTCAGAGGAAGCTCCTCACAGTCTATGCACTCTTTGACATAGAGGGCCACTCCCCCACCCTTCCTACCTAGCCTATCTCTTCTAAAGAGCCGATAGCCCTCAATGGTGGTATTCCAGTTATGGGAATCATCCCACCACGTTTCTGTGATAGCAACAAGGTCGTAATTTTCTAAGCACATCACGGTTTCCAGTTCATCCTGCTTGTTTCCCAGGCTGCGTGCATTGGTATACAGGCACTTCAGCTCGGCTTTCTGTCTCACCGCCTTTATAGATGGTCTAGGTTCCCCTAGAACAGCAGCATCCCCAAAACCCCCCTGCCCCAGTCCATCCCTTTGTACTTCACCGTTATCGCCCAGCAGGTTCGATACGAGCCCTGGAATGACCCGCTCAAACTCGACTTCCCTGATTTTGCTCCCTTCCCCCTTCATACCTAGTTTAAAGACCTGTCAATGAGTCCTGCTAGTTCCTCAGCTAAGATCCTCCTCCCCCTCAGAGACAGACTACTTTCATTTGCTGCCATCATGCCAGGTGCTAAGTTTCCCTGTGGTCAAAAAACCCAAAATTCCTGGATTTGCACCAACTTTTGAGCCATTTATTTATGAGGTGTGTTTTTTGGTACCTCTCAGTATCCTGCCCTGCCACTGAAGGTATGGAAGAAAACACCACCTGCACACCCGCTCCCTCGACTACCCACCCCAATCCCCTGAAGTCTTTCTTGATAGCTCTGAGACTTCTCTCAGCAACTTCATCATTGCCAGCCTGGATTATCAATAATGGGTAATAATCGGAAGGGCAAATCAGACCAGGAAGTCTCCTAGAAATGTCTCTGACCCGTGCCCCAGGGAGGCAGCACACCTCCCTACGGGCCGACATATAGGACCTTCCGTTCCTCTCAGCAGGGAGTCTCCTACAACAACCACCCTTCTGTCCTTCCGGGTGGAGGCAGTCTTGAGGCGTGGGACCAAATGCTTTTCCTGAGGCAACCTCACGGGTTGACCTCCCCCTACATCCCCACTCACCTCTCCCTTGAGTTCCAGGGCCTCAAACCTGTTAATCAGAGGCACTTGGGAAGCCGAGGATGGTCAGGATGAGGGACACCCACTTTGTTGAGCCGGTACCTGTTTCCACTCCTCCCCCTTTCTCAAATTGTTTGTAGGAGGAGGAGAGGACAGAAGGCTCACTGCAGCACTGTCAGCCTGCCGGTTCCCCTCACCCACATGCCCCTTCCCCTCTCCCACCTGTTTACGAGGCAGGGGGGGTGACATGCTCCACATGATGCCTCAGTTATGCGCCCAGATCTTGGGGCCGATAGGGACTGGCACCACCAGTCAATCTCCTTCTCACACTCTTTTATGGTCCTCAGTCTCTCTACCTCCTGTTTCAGGTCGACCACAAGGCTGAGTAAGTCATGCAGTTGGTCACATCTTATACAACTACTGCTGCTATCACCCAGCACTGCAAAGGCCAGGCTCTGACACTCATGACAGCCAGTGACCTGCGTATTAGCATCTTGTGTTGTGGCCTCAGTCTGAGTCTCCACACTCTCTTTGGCTGCAGTCTTTTTTCTGCGTGAGCATGGAACTTCCATCTGGGACTCCACAATTCTTGTGGCGTTAGCCTTCCTCCGGGGTGCAGCCATTGCCAACCAGCAGGCACACTAACACTATTAGATAGCCTTAACGGGGTGTGCCTGATCAGGCCCGCCCTGCTGCGGTAGTGCTGGCTCTGCCCCCGCCCCGTTGCCGGGTCGTTAACAGGAGCCCCCACACTTATCACTCACCCTCGCAATAACAACCGTCCTTGCTGGGGAGTCCCGTGCGGGAGTGGCTTACTGATTCTCCTCGACAAATAAACCGAGGTGTTACCCACACACCTTCCCTGGTGTCCTTGCCCTCCCCGAGGCTTTTTTAAGGCAAGGGGGGTGGGTGCAGAACCACTGCCCTGGCAACGCCCCCGCCGCGACGGCCGCTCTCGTGAGAACTGCCCGGCCGAGAGCTGCCCGGCTGCTCTGCTCTCTCGGGGATCCCTGAGTGAGGGAGCCGACCGAAACTGCCTTGTACCTCGCGATCAGTCGCTGCACTTCTGGCTGGGCCAGCTCCAAAGCAGCGATCCTCGGCAATCAAGATCAAATATGCCACCAGTGTTGTTGTTGCGCCTTTAAAAAATGTTTTAATAAGCATATTGAAAATTAAAATGCTTTATTACTTATATTCTACTTCTAAGTTTCTGATTCTTTTGATAATCAACTCCCTCGTCTGCAGAGTCCATGGCTGATGTACTTATATTCCCAATACTAGGTCCAACACTTCTGAGTCTGCTTTCTTCAATTTTACTTACTTCTCAATGAAAATAACTTCCTTTCTCTTTAGGCAATATTTGCCATCACTGGGGAACACCAGAAAAAAAAAATGGATTGCCACAGGAATTTAGCTTTTCTTCATACTGTGAATTCTTGGGAAAATTAATCGCACAAGCAGGTACAGAAGTCGTGTTAGTACTCATTAATATGAAAAGGAACGTATGTAGACATTTTAAGAGGCTGTAATTATCTGGTAGAGCAAACAATTTTCTAAAATTTATCGTAATTATACCAAACCAAACTCATTTTGCATTCTTAAATTCCCAGCTTTATTCATATTCTACTTGACATACTAGGAGTAAAATGGCATTTCTGAGGCTGGTTTAGTACCTTTCTATCTCTTCTAAGTATACAAACATATAAACAGAATTTGGTCAACCACTGAAATATTTGGTGGTTTCTGTTTGCTATCATTAAGCTTTGCTCCCCTTAATTCATTCAGCCTCTGCTCAAGTTGTGATATTTGACTCTAAATCTCCCCCTCTGCAATTACCAGGCAAGTACACTTGGTTATCTACCTTATGCCCTTATATTAGTCTGAAAAGCTTTATGAAGTCTTTTTGAGAATAGCTAAATACTTCTTATTCCTGTTGGACTATGCATATCAGACTATTGGGAGGGAAGTAAACCATTACCGTGTAGTATTAAAATGAGGTTTGGGGACTACTACATTTGGTATTTCCTGAGTGAGGAAGATTCAGAGTACTTTTGAGTGTGACATTTGTCAAGCCTTCTTTATTTTATATACTTAGAGCCAAAATGTGAGTGTTAGTCTCTATAAAGAGTTCTAATACACTTTTTTTTTTGTAGCCTGTCACTGTGTTTCAAGAAGGCGTTCAGTCTTATGCTCAGCATAATGACTTTTATCCACTGATTTCATATTTATTTGAGTAGATATTCTGCTGTAATTTGTCTCTATTACTCAATTTGATTAACTGATGGGAGATTAAAAGATGTGACACAACAGTTTCCCTTTTCATTTTTATTACATTGAATATTTCATATTACTTCGAATATTTCATCTTACCTTGATTTATGTTTGCAGAATACTGTATTAAGATTCAAATGAACTTTGCATTTTTCTGCCTAAGAAAATGTGATAATTATCAGCATCAAAATGAAATCTAATTATAGACATTATTGTTTAATTAACTGGAAGAGTGCTCCTACTGCATCTTTCCATTAAATTTAACATATTGTGAAATTAAGTTCTGAAATATCTTTTATCACTGGAAAAGAAACAGCAAGTATGGAATAGATATCACTAATTTGGGAATATAATTTCAATGCAATCTTCAGACACCATGTGGAATTATTTGAATATAATATTTGCTAGTATTAATAATACCAAATGATAAAAAGCCGTAAATGATTAGAATGAAGCTTCACTATACCCCATACATGTCTCACTGTAAGAAATAAAAGCAGAGGAAACAAACTTCATGAGAATGCAATTTTATTCTGAACTGTTTCTATCAACAGAAACATGGTGTTAGATTCTGAGGACCTGTTTGAGACAAGTGTTAGCAGGCAATATGAAAGAACAGGGAATATTTTTCATAGCATAATTTTTCAGATATAAGAATGACATAAACCTCTCCTGCCTCATAGTACTCAAACAAAATTTTGGTGTGTTAGTGATGTTGCTAGTTACTCTGCTAGTGAAAGCTGCAACATCAAGGTTAACCAAAATACTTGTATGAAGTCTCAGCTATTAGATGACTTCCTCAAAATTGTACATAATGATTTTAATTGCCCTACAGAAGCCAAGAACATCTGAGGTCTGCAGTGGTAAAGGAAGGTAGGAAAAAATCCTCCTTGACTGTTCCTGTAACAAAGAAATAGAAAGTGCTTCACAATAGCATGGAGAAAGTGGAGGTCAAAATAGTAGAAATTATGTCAGGATGTTCAGGATATTCCCATCAGTAAACTGAATGTGGAAAAAAAGTGAAGAGATATGGAGAAATGAAAGAATGTCAAATTCCCTCCATTTACAAAAAAGAGTGACAATGGAGAAATCATGAAAGAACTTCCACTTTGATTGAAGATCAGAATAAGGGGAGTCAATGTAATTTAAACACAAGTAGGCAGGTTAGTAGGACTTCCTTTTGCTAGTAATGGAGAAAAAAAAAACACTTGAGTTTTACTTACCTTGAGGAATATAACTTTAGACATAAGAATTATTATGATGAAAGGCACTACTAATTTTAACAAAATTAGTGTGTTCCTCTTACTACTTGTATCCAACACATAGAGTGCTCTTAGACAGAACTAAATAGTATTATCTGAAAGTAAAGATTTTTCACATGTCTGTTTATTTTCTGTTCCTCATCTGTCTCTGATAGTAATCTACCTTTCTCAATGGCATATGATTTTCTTAAAATAATAAGAAAAACGTGGTTGTTATTGAAACAAGACTACAGGTAATAGCCTCAAGATGCATCAAGGGAGATTCAGGTTAAATATTAGGAAAAATTTCTTCTCTGAAAGGGTGTTGAGGCATTGGAACATGTTGTCTAGGGAAGTGGTGCAGTCATTGTCCCTGGAGGAGTTCAATATATGTGCAGATGTGGCACTGAGGGACTTGCTTTTAGTGGGCATGGGGGTGGTGGGTTGAAGCTTGAACAAGATCTTAGAGGTCTTTTCCAAATTTAACTATTCTATGATTCTGTGTCTATTAGCCCAAATGTAAATGTTACATGTTTAAATACTGTAGTAAAAATATATTAGATAAAGTAGCTTAGTTGTCAGACTTTTTCATCTTAGTCTGAATATGAAATGAATACTTATAAGACAAGTCTCAAAGTTGTAGATGACTTGTTAAAATTCAGAATTCTGGCTGAATTCATAAAATCTCTTTTTTTTAGTCTAATTCCTCACTGCCTAAGTATGAAAATGTCGAGAGAAGAAATTAACCCAAGAGGTTGTTACTTGCTTGTCAAACTTATAATCTCCCATCTGATGTTAATGCTCTTTACTGCCTACCTCTGTGCTATTGCAATTATCTACAGCAGTATTTTTCCCACACCATTACTCAGTGGTGCTTCTCCTGCTCTAGGCAGGGATTTGCTTTTAAGGCATCTCTTTTCTCAATTCATGACTATTTTACTGTTGTGGATCCTATCTGACAGTTCAACATCACACAGCTGTTGAAACAAGAAAGCTGTTCACTCACTCCTCCACAGTGGAATGTATATTTTATCCTTACATATAAGTGTAATGATAAGTACTACTTTTTAGCTAGTACTATGGACTAATGGACTAATACTTTTCAGCTAGCACACTGGACTAATGGAATTCCAGTCATGGACTTAATGGAAGGTACTGGAAATGCTTAAGCTTTGTGTATCTGGATTGAGAATACTTGCATAAGATGATCTGGAGTCACCAAAGAGCAGCGAAAGAGAGACAGTGTCAAAAACTAATTCTTGAAATCTTTTCTCCTCCAGAAGATAACTGCTCTTCATTCAGCCATTTGAAGATGAAGAGTGATAGAGTAGAGGAGTCTCCCATTATCTGACTCAATTCTTTCTGGGGTGCCATGTCGCCAAAGGACTTGTTTCTCAAGACCTAATATGGTGTTTCGGGTGGTAGCATGGGGTACCGCATATGTTTCAAGCCACCCAGTGGTTGCCTCCACCATGGTAAGCACATAACACTTATCACTGCGGGATCATGGCAAGGTGATATAATCAACCTGCCATGCCTCCCCATATTTATACTTTTGCCATCGCCCTTCCTCCCAGAGTGGTTTCATCCTCTTGGCTTCTTTGACTATGGCACATCCCTCCCTTGATGGCCTGAGGTCTCATGAGCCCACCGAGCTAGAAATAATTCACCCTTGTTCTGTCAGTCCAGGTCTATTTGAGCCACCTCAATTTTGGCAGCTCGGTCCACCTGATGGTTATTTTGCTGTTCTTCAGTAGCCCGACTCTTGGGCACATGAGCATCTACATGGCATACCTTCACAACCATATTCTTTATTCAGGCAGCAATATCTTTCCACAGTTCAGCAGCCCAAATAGGTTTACCCCTTCTTTGCCAGTTATTTTGCTCCCCCATAGAGCGTTTGCCACCATCCATGAGTCAGTGTAAAGATAAAGCATTGGCCACCTCTCCCGTTCAGCAACATCCAAGGCCAGTTGGACAGCCTTTACCTCTGCAAATTGGCTTGATTCTCCTTTCCCTTCAGTGGCCTCTGCAACTTGTCGTGTGGGGCTCTACACAGAAGATTTCCATCTGCGATGCTTTCCCACAATACGACATGATCCATCAGTGAACAGGGCATACTTTTTTTCATTTTCTGGTAATTCCTTGTATGGTGGGGCCTCTTTAGCTCGTGATACTTCTTCTCCTGATGATGTTCCAAACTTTTTACCTTCAGGCCAGTCCATGATGACCTCTAGGATTCCTGGACGGCTGAGATTCCCCATCCACACTCATTGCGTAATCAACGCAACTCACTTACTCCAAGTGGCATCAGTTGCATGATGGGTGGGGGGAACCTTTTCTTTAAACATCCAGTTCAGCACTGGCAGTCAAGGTGCCAGAAGGAGCTGTGTTTCAGTACTGACCACTTCAGAAGCAGCCTGAACCCCCTCATACGCGGCTAAGATCTCCTTTTCAGTTGGAGTGTAGCCCTCTTCCGACCCCCTGTACGCTTGACTCCAGAATCCCAGGGGTTGGCCTTGGGTCTCTCCTGAGGCTCTTTGCCACAAATTCCAAGTGGGACCTTTCTCTCCAGCAGAAGTGTAGAGGATGTTCTTTATACCCTGTCCCGTCCGTACTGGCCCTAAGGCCACGGCACGGGCTATCTCCTGTTTAATCTGTTCAAAAGCCTGCTGCTGCTCAGGGCCCCATGTAAACTCATTCTTCTTTCGCGTCACATGATAAAGGGGGCTTACAATGAAGGTATAGTTTGGAACATGCATTCTCCAAAAGCCCACTACACCCAAAAAAGATTGTGTCTCTTTCTTACTAGTGGGTGGAGACATAGCGGTGATTTTGTTGATCACATCTGTCAGGATGTGACGACGGCCATCTTGCCACTTTATACCTAGGAACTGAATCTCCTGAGCAGGTCCTTTCACTTTGCTCCGCTTAATAGCAAAACCAGCACGCAGAAGAATCTGGATTATTCGCTCTCCTTTTGTGAAGACTTCTTCTGCTGTATCGCCCCACACAATGATATCATCGATGTACTACAAGTGCTCACGAGCACTGCCCTGTTCCAATGCAGTTTGGATCAACCCATGGCAAATGGTCGGGCTGTGTTTCCACCCCTGGGGCAAACGGTTTCAAGAATACTGAACGCCCCTCCAGGTGAAAGCAAACTGTGGCCTACATTCTTTGGCCAAGGGAATGGAGAAAAAGGCATTAGCAATGTCAGTGGTGGCATACCATTTGGCTGCTTTTGATTCCAGTTCATACTGGAGTTCTAACATGTCCGGCACAGCAGCACTCAGTGGGAGTGTGACTTCATTCAGGCCACGGTAGTCCACCGTCAGCCTCCATTCTCCACTGGCTTTACGCACTGGCCATATGGGGCTGTTAAAAGGTGAGTGAGTTTTGCTGATCACTCCCTGACTCTCTAGTTGACGAATCAACTTATGAATGGGGAGCAAGGAATCCCTGTTGGTGCGGTACTGCTGTCTGTGCACCGTTTTTGTAGCAATTGGTATCTGTTGCTATTTAGGAATTTAGAAAACACTGCCACTTAACATATATGTTTTAGTGTATGAAAATAAATAGCTGTCATGGTTTTATGGTTTTTTTTTTTTTGATTTTCAGTATTCCACATCAAAACATCATGTACTGGAATTAAAGTGTTAATGCTCTAATTCTACGTACCAATCCCCTATACATGACGGAAGTCATGGGATCTGACCCTTCCGGGTGGGGTGGTCTCTTACTGCCTGGCAGTGGGTGCTGGAGGGTGCTTTCCTAGCCGTTCCAAGCTTTTCAGGTTTGACTCGGTCTCGGGAACTCTCTCATATCTTATTTGATTTATTAGTCTCAATTTCAATTAGATTGTATTATATTGTGTTATTTTGCATTCCGATATCATAGTTAGTAAAATAAGTTTACCTCCATAGATTGTTGCTGCTGTTTTTTTTTTTTCCCCCCTTCCTTCCTTCCCATTTTGTGGGGCCAGGCGGGGGGTGGGGAGGGCAGGGGCCTACTGCCCCCTGTCATGGGCATAAACTGATCTAGTTAACTCTGTGACATTAGCACTATATTTTTATGGGTAGTATTTGATGGATTGCACCATATTCAGTGTGCAAGAAAAAATAGCGATGTGCCTAAAGGTTTTAAATGGAACTGGAAGCAAAGTAATTGTCCTTAACCTTTGTGTCTTTGACTGTGGAAGCACTTTCACAGCAAGAAAACAGGAGGAAGTAGGAAAGAAAAGTGTGGGAAAATACATAAAATGGTAAAACATTTGGGGAAGTGGTGGATGTTTTGGAGGACCAAGTGCATCTGCATTGCAGTTAGCTTCCTGAACATCTTTTTTTGTTATATAGATAATTGAAGATCTTGCTGCTGTTTGAGGAACAGATTGTGTTCTTCATGTCTTGAAGGAACATTTTTGGGAAGATATAATCTCAGTGGAAAGTGGCAAATACAAAGAGATCTTATTAAATATCAGAATAAATGTATTAAGTCTTTGTTGCCAACCAATTGCCCATGCTAGATGAACACATATGAACATACATCTGTTCCTGTATTTTATTTTACAGCATACAAATGAAGTCTCTGTTATGCTCAAGTTCAACAAAAATGTTACTCAATTTATAAAAAAGACATTTTTGCAGGTGAGTGTTAGAGAACAATACTGAAATGGTTTTTATTTTCTGCACTGTTGTACTTTTCTCTTGTAGTCTCTCTCCCTGAAATATCAGCATAATGATTCCTTTTTATAAGGTCTAGGATCAGTATCTTCTACTATGAGATAACTGGACTGTTTCTGCTGTTGTAGCCCTCATGGCACTAGATTTCCTAACACTGCTATTTTCCCTGCTATGTAAGTCACAAGGAGAAGTCACCAGTATCAAAAGACAAGATGAACAGGTATTTTCTACATCCTCAGCACATATCCTGCAGCAGGAGGTCTAGGAGACAGTTGCAAAGCTGCAGATGCATTGTTTTTCTGAAGTGAAGCAATACTCAGAAACTAACGGCTTCATGGTCTCACCTGAGGCCTGTAAGAGATGCAGGGAGCTGAAAGAATTAGTCATCGTAGAATCACAGAATTGCTGGAATTGGAAGAGACCTCAAGAGATCATCAAGTCCAACTCTTCTGCTAAGGCAGGTTCCCTACAATAGGTCACAAAGGTAGATGTCCAGATGGGTCTCAAATTGCTCCATAGAAGGAGACTGCAAACCCTCTGGGCAGCCTGTTGCAGTGCTCCATCAACCTTACTGTAAAGAAGTTCTTCCAAATGTCTGTATGGAACATCGTATGTTCAAGTTGTTCCTTGGCTTATCACTACGCACTACCAAGAAGAGCCTGGCCTCATCCATTTACCTTCTACCCCTCTTTAGGTATTCATAAACATTAATGAGATCCTTCCTCAGCCTTCCTCAGGGTGAACAGACTCAGGTCACTCAGCCTTTTTTCATACGGGATATGCTCCAGGCCCTTAATCATTTTTGTGGCCCTTCAGTAGACTCATTTAGAGGATTCTTGTCTTTTTTGAACCAGGGATCCCAGAACTGGACATATGCTAAATGTTGCGTCACCAGGGCAGGAATTTAAAGGATCTTTACTGGAAAGACTTTCAATTATGTTGTTTGTTGCTGCTACAACTTTAAAGAGAATCTTACTAGTAATAACAACAAAGGAAATTGTCTCATTTTCCATGTTCTTCTTAGAGGGAATTGTCTTCTGTGTTCTTATCATGGGCTTTTCTTCATCTGTCCAAATGAAAGTATCTCATTTTTAGTACAAAACCTTATCTCATAAGTTTGTCTGTTATCTCCTTCTCACACAGTAACCATTGTAAGTTATATATAAGCGTGATTTGCAGCTGGCTTATCTTCCACCAGATCAACTCCACATCAAAACTCAGCTTTACCTTTTGCTGCTGTTAGGGAAGTTTTCTTGTTCACAATTGGGAAAACATCTTATGACAATGTCTTATACTTGTCTAGTGGGATAGGAGCACTTCAGCTCAGCTAGATCTTGCCAGAATTGTGCTTTTCTCTCACCTTGTGTATCATATCCAGTTCATGTTTAATTCATTCTATATAGCAAATTCTCAAGAGAAATCCATGGAGTGTAGCATAGAAACAACAAAAAAGGAAAAAGTACAAGAATTTATGTTTTGAGATTTGGGCAGTTTAATAAGAAAGGGAGAAAAAGCCCAGAACCCAAGAATTAAATAAATAAATAAATAAATAAATAAATAAATAAATAAATAAATAAATAAATAAACGAAAACAAGTGATGCACAAAGTGATGTACCTACCAACTGATGCCCAGCCAATTCCTGAGCAACAGCAGCCCCTCCTTACCAGCTCCTCCCAGTTTCATTTTTCAGCATGACATCACATGCCTTGGGATGTCTCATTGGTCAGTTTTGTTCAGTTCTGCTAGCTGTTCTCTTCCAGCTTCTTGTGGACCTCCGTCTTAATCACTGTCAAGACAATGCAAAAAGACAAATGTATCTGACTCAGAGCACTATTCTACACTATGACAGTGTGAAGAAATGATCAAAATCAGTGTGTTATTGTCATGGATGGAGACTACATTTCACATGTAAGTGAGAGTTAGGAATGTATTTATTGATAGAATACAGTGATTTAACTAACTTTAATTATAAATTAAAGAACAGAGTAGCAAGATTTGAGATGGTAAGGTACACTTGACTATTTACAGGATAGAGCATCCAGGAGACCCTCTCACTGAGTCATGAGGAGTGCTTTCTAAACCCCTTGAACCAGAGAGGTAAGGAGCCTAGTGCCACTGGATCTGTTAGTCCCAGACTTAGTCAACATGGATCTCTAAGGGATCATATATGCACAGCCAATCCAAAAAATTACCTTAGCAATTCAAACATAGATTAAAATGAACTATTAGTTACTTACAGTGTAACTAACAGTGTAAGTAACAGTGATTTATATCAGCCAGGCATCTTGATGTCAAGACATGAAGAATCTCTGCACAAGCATAACATTGAGAAGTGTCCCTTCTCATAGGGACATCTTGTCATGCAGCCCACTGCTATGCAGAAAAGCTCAAGGGGCTCTTGGGTTGCTCACCATTTATGGATAAAACGATATATAAGATCATAATATTTAGTGCATGCTAAATTGGTCCTGGGGTATTTGCTATTAGTTCTCTCAGCATCCCCATTCTGAGACAGATTTGTGGTCATTCTCTCTCTTAGTAAGAGAGTGTTACTAGCCCTGAGCAAGGCTTGGGCATAATGGCCGGATCAAAGGTGCAAGTTTGCGGCCAGAGAGGAGCACACCATCACAGTAATCAAAGTTGTTCTCATCTTCACTCTAAAACACGGAACCATACCAGTTATCAGGAAGAAAATTAATTCTATTCCAGCTGAAGTCAGTCAATACTTGTTTTGTATTATCTTAGATATAGAAACAAAAGCAGCACTTTCTGGAAGTGCAGATTTCTCTTTAAAATAGATGTTTTTCCACTTGGCTGTTATTTTTTCTCTGCTATCAGTTACATGTTTATGTATTTTCCTACTCACTCCCTGTTTAAAACAACATATTTGATTCTGTTTGTGTTAAATTACAATATAGCTAATATGGAAAAATTTTGTAGAAATAACATTCGAAATTTTTAAAAGTTAAATTGATTAAATTGATTTGATTTATAATCAGATACCAAATTATATAGTTTTACAAATCAGGAATTTATTAATATTTAGACAATTTTCAGATCATGCTTACCATTTTGACAGTGTACATCTCAGTATCTGAAAAGGCAGCAAAGACATCTGTCCTTATGGTAAGTATATGGGTGCTCAAGGTTGCTGCAGAGAAAACAGGTTCTTTGCTTAACAACAGAAAACAAAATGCTATAAGGAAAAAAGAATTTGCTGCAAACAGCCTTTCCCACGTATGTCCTGATGTAGAAATGATGAAACTTTAATTCTGAAGTTTGTGTGACTTCTGTATTTCAAACACTTTTAAAGCTTACATAACCTGTGGGGATGATCCCAAAGTGTGTAATGAGACATAAATCTTCTGACCATAGATTACCATGAACTTACAGATAATATTTACCACCTTTTCTCATAGAATCATATAATCACCAAGGTTGGAAAAAACCTCTGACATCATCTTGTCCAACCCTCAGGCCATCGCAACCATGCCTACAAAGCCATGTCCCTCAGTGCCGTATTTACATGTTTATTGAACACCTCCCTGGGCAGCCTGCTCCAATGCTTCACCACTCTTTCAGAGAAGAAATTTTTCCTAATATCCAATCTGAATTTCCCCTGGCACAACCTGGGGGCATTACCTCTCATTGTATCATAAGTTACCTGGGAGAAGAGACTGACCCCCAGACCACTACCACCTCCTCCAGGTATTTGTAGAGATGATAAGGTCTTTCCTGATCCCCCTATTCTCCAGACTATACAATCCCATTTCCCTCTGTTGTTTCTCATAAGACCTCTACTTCTACAAGGCAACAAAAAATGAAACAAAAACGCTTCCTCTTCCTATATGCAGGAGGTTTGTCTGGGAAGATATTTTCACTGAAAGCATAAGCACTGCCTGATTTCACCTTCTGTACTTTCATTTTGAACCCAGATCTTCTGAACATATTTATTATTTTACAGTTATGTACCTCTGCCATATAGAAGTCTTAGGGATTTTTTCCTCACTTGTGTGTGATGCTTTCAGCCCAGTCTTGTCAAGTGCCTCCTGAGGCACTATGCCTTGGAGAAGTCCTCCACAGTGTATTGTACAATTCCCAATTCTGTAATTTCTACACTGTTTGTCATTCAATATCTAAACAAAAGCATTTTCTTTTGTATGAAAATCAAAGCGTAGGAGTTTATAAGCAGAGCAGTATTTTGACAGACATCCAAAGGAGATCTTGAAGAAATATGGATGACTTTCCCTCCTGGAATAATGGTAGAGGAGATTAATTCAATTAATCACTCCAAGACATTTTATTTCAAACGGTGTATACTATAAAATCGTGTAGTCAAAATCTATAATAAAACATAGAGAGATAGAAGTGTAGGGTACCCAGTATCAATTACTATAGATGTCTCAAGGATAATGCAATTTTTTAATCGCTTGATGTATTTCATATCACTTCCCTGGAATACCTGCTTCAAGAGTGAAAATACCTGCTTCACTGTGAAAGCCAACACTATGCTGAATGCAAACTCACCAAAATCAACACTGTTAAGGAGAGTTTTTACAAAACTTTACTAATTATTTTAAAAGCATTAAAATAATAATTATCTTGGTATGATTATTTGTTCTTTTTTTGCGGGGAGGAAATTCATTTTTATGTTTAATTGTCAACAGAAATTAACAATTTGACACCTTTAATATAAAGTTTTCCTTGTTCAGTTAGCAGCCCTCAAGAAATATCAAATATTCCACTTTGGTAATTAAAACTGAGTAACAACGAACTAGAGTATATTGTTATGATAGAAGTATATTACCAGAAGAAGTAAGAAATGCCATATATTTGCAAAGATTTTGAAGAAATAGAGTACATTATATGTGATAAATCACTGAGATCACTGAGACTATGGAAGACAAAGCAAGATAATGAATAAAAATTATGGTGAATCCCACATGCAGAAAAAAAAAAAAAAAAAGAAGAAGAAATGGCTAGTCTTCAGACAAAGAACAAACAAAACTTTGTTATCTTACAGAGTGTTGCAGATTATGGAAAGATAATAAATTTGGAACTTTAAGTCAAGACATTTTAGGCTCAACAATGAAACTTGAAATATATACACCACATGTATGTCTATGTATGTTCAAATATAGTAGATTCTACTTAGAATTTCACTTTTCATTATTAAATGACATAAATATTATGTAATATGTAGTATATTACACACACATATGTATTAAGTTGATTATTTTTTGCTGTTGATTATTACACAGAACATTTTAAACAGTCTGCAGTCAGGTACCACAGTATACATCCCCAGCTGTAAGAAAAATATCCAGAGGGAGCTGTTTCAGGGAAGAGCAGGTTAGGAACTAGGAAGAAGTTCTTCACCAAAGGAAGGTGGGCATGAAGCAGATTGCCCAGGGCTGTGCTCATAGCATCAAGCTGCTAGAGTTCGAGGAGTATTTGGACAACACTCTCAGGCATAGGGTTTGGATTTTGTGTGGTCCTTTCTGGAAACAGGAGTTGGAATTCATGATACTGGAATGGGCTGCTCAGAGCAGTTGTGGAGTCTCCTCTTGAAATGTTCAAGATCTGCCTAGCTATGTGACCTATTGTAGGGAGCCTGCTTTGCAGGGGGTTGGAATCGATGATCTCTGGAGGTCCCTTCCAACCCCTACAGTTCTGTAATTCTGTAATCTTTGAGTGTCCCTTCCAATCCAGGATATACTATGGTTCTACAGTGGTGATTTATAGATGCTTTTATTTATAAAATGTGTTCCTGTTTCCTAACTCACAGGATATTCACAGAATCATAGAATCACAGAATCGGCTGCACTGTTCTCTCACTGTTCATTGTTTTGGGAGTACTACTCCCCAAATAGCTGGCAATAGCTGCAGCTTCAGAGGATGCTTCGTGCTTCATTGGCATGATCTGTGCCTGGTTTCAAAACAGAAATTCCATATCTGGGGAAAGATGACTGTTTACCTCTTTTACAGAAAGAGAGGCATCCAGTTTGGATTCTTGATAATGATATTTCCACATTTAATACTTCTTAAAACACTCATTTTTTAGAAATCCAGCAAGCATACCAAGATAGGTGGTATGGCCCTTGGTCCTTACTGCTCACTCATATAAACAGATCTCTAGCATTTGTAGGCTTGGCTATCTTTCTCTTTGATGTAACAGCTATTCATTTATGCATTGTATGACACATATTTAATGTATTATGTCTGGTGCTGGAGAATGCAAGTGCGTTTCAAGCTACTTTCCTTTTTCATTCAGAGCACAGCACATGTTGCATGATATCTGAGCACACGGACAGCTACTCATCTGCTCACATGAAAAATAAATTGAAGATGAACATATAAACTGCACCACTTTCTCCAGTCATTGAAAAGAGAAAGGTAACTGCACAACCTGCTGTAGGAAACCTGCTTAAGCAGATCGACTGGGCTTGATGATTTCTACAGATCTCTTCCGACCCCTACAATTCTATGATTCTGTGAAAAGTAGATTAAATATGTAGTGTTCTTTGCAAAAGCATGAATGGACACCTCAAATTTCAATGAAATTATTTATCTGATCACTAGGTTCTTGACTCTTGGATAGACTTTGACTTTTCTTTGTATAGCATTTTGCGATCTAGAAGAGAAATATTACTTTTGTTTGTATGTTTTCAAGCAGAGCTGTATACTACTCTGTGAAGATCAAGGTAGAACAGGAGACTGAACCCAGCAGTGAATACGCTCAGAGCAGAAGTGTTCTCTGTTGTCAAAAAGACTTTCCCTTTTTTCTTTCCTGCCCTCCTTTTCCTTCCCTCCTTCCCCCACCCTCATCCTGATCAGCTCATATTCAACATTTGTTTTTTAACTGCAGCTCTCTGTTCAAAGTTTCCCATCTTGAATGTTTATCTTGGGGTATCACTTAAAAAAAGTCTTACTATTTATATAAAAATGTAAAATATAAATAACTATGTAAGTAAAATTTATATGTAAATTATCTATGTATGCTACAGGGTTGTGTGTGTGAATGACATTTTTTAGGGAGTAATGTTTCTCCAGAATATCTAGGTGTTTTCTTACAAAGGGAATAAATATTCCGAAGGAACAAAACCACCATATTAGCAGGATGATCCTTACCTCCTTCTGTGGATACTGTGAATATTGTTATATTCATTTGTATGCAGGTACCCCGACTTCAGATCTCTTCTGTCTCTCCTGGGTTTTAAGCCAGTCTCCTACCACCTGGAGGAAGTTCGTAACACAATAAATTACAATATGTTCAGGAAAATGGCTGTCACTTTCTTTTCTTAACCTATTTCTACCTGCTGTAAAATCTTGATTTATTTATTGGTGTTGGGACTGAAGCTGTGACTCCTAGGTAATACTGTAAGCATCAAGCTTTGGAGTCATTCTCTCTCTTCTTCATCCAATAAATCATTAATATTTTTGAAATTTTAAATATTAACAGATATTTGCTCTTAGGAGAGTGAACAGAAAAAATGGCTTCAACCTGCTTGTTGAAAGACTGTGATTTCCAAAATTGTCTGTAGTGGTGGGTTTGGTTCTGTATAACTGAAAGCTCCTATATGCAAAATATTTCTCTTCTATATAATATGGAGAAAATACTTGGGGTTGTGCATCTAATTAAACATAATTATAGTTATACTTAGGCATTGTCAAATATATTAAACTTTATGTCAGCAAGTTGTTATAGTGTCTTTTAGACTGGTTAATGGGAATCCTGCCACCATTGGATGAAGTGATAAGGAGTATATATTAGTTGAACATTACACAATTTTTCTTGCTTTGTTAATTAAAAAAACCACTTTTCTAAAATGGGTTTCAGAAGAGGAAGAAGGGAAGGGAAGGAAAGGGAAGGGAAGGGAAGGGAAGACATTTAAATATTCTTATCTTTATGTTCAATTGATCAATTTTTGCGATGGACAAGAAGGTAGTTTTGGGAGTAGTGTCTTTGGAGTTTGTTGGCGTAGTAGTCATAAGTTTTCTAAAATACTAGCTTATTTATCAAGCAGCCATGGAAAACAGTAAAATGCACTTGAGTTTTTCATCCTTACATTCTAACCTGGTGAAATTTTATTTCTTCCATTCCCCACTATTAAGTCTGAACTATATAATAAAACAATTACGATTGAGCTTCCGACTTTTTGCATTCTCTTCCTGTATTCTTTTAGCCTGATTTTTTTTTTTGTCACAAAAATTATGGAATAAAACAAAACTTTACAAAAGAGCTACTAGTTTATTATTTTATGAATAGTCCACCTGCCATAAGAAATATCCCTACCACCCTTGGCTGTAATGTAAATTCTTGCTTGCTAGTATAATGATGTTTGATCTTTTCTCTGTCTGGTACTTTTTAATGCAGAAATCAGTAAGAAAATGATTTCATCCAAGATATATACATATGATACTGGCAAAAGAATAGTGATATTAGAAAATCAACTAAATTTGCTGCTCTTAATCTATGCACTATATCAAGATTTTACCTACTGAAAATGTACCTTGAGATATCAGGCTATATTTTTCAGAAGAAAACAGAATAAAGTTCCTTTATGTACTTTCTTTTCTACAAAGACATATGAGTTCTTTGTCTAAGAATAATGTTGATAACACTGATATTTTAGTGTTTACACTAAGTCAAGAACATTTCTGATTCTCAAGGTGCTCTGTCAGTGGGAAGACTGGAGGATGATGCACAAGGAGCTAGGAGGGGACAGTCTGCTGACAGAGACTGGCCAAAGGGATGTTCCATACCATGTGACATCGTGCTGAATAATAAAAGTGTAGGGAGTTAGCTAGTGCTTGGTGGTGGTGGTGGGAGTGGGCACTTGGGGACTGGCTGGGCATTGTTTGCTGTCTGTTGAGCAATTATGTTATGTATAATTTGTTTTGTATACTCTTTAAAAAATAATTTTTTTAAAAGATATTTTAAAAATATTATGATTTTGTACTAAAATAATATTTTAAAATATATAGTTTTGCCTTTATTTTCTATTCTGTATCTTCTCACACAAAGCAGGAGCTGTAAGAAGCTCAGAGTAATTGTTCATCAGAATCCATTGACAAATACAGAAACAGCATCATTATTGGATAAAGCTGACCAAAACCTACCTCATGAGTTGGAAGTCTTACAGTTTACTGCAGCCAGAAAGAATTACTGGCCTTGTTATCTGATAGATAAAATTCAGAAGCTATTAAATCTTCATTTTGTATTTGTATTCTCTTTTGTATTTGCATCAAACCATGTAGCAGCTAGAATTGTTAGAGCACTTACAGGGCTGGCTTTGTATTTCTTTCATTTATTTTATGTCACAATAAACATTGCTCTGAAGGTTCCTTAACTTTGAGACTGCATTTCTGAGATGACCACAGAAAGCTGACAAGTGCTGAGGGAATATAAGGCAAGTGAAAAGAGATTAGAATTCTTTTCTTCTGGAATATTGGATATAATGCTGTTAGATTTGGACTGGATGGAGATCTTTTACATCTTTTACATTCTATCGGGATGGAAAGTGCTAATGAGTTTAATCTATTTCTCCATTAAAAAGAAGTCTTATCATGATTTAGGAAAAGACCTCCAACTTCTGGATTTTCAGTGCTTTTCACAAGTGAGATTTTAATCCAGAGATGTACTAACCCTCTATTGTCATGAATCTATAATCATGCACATCAAGATCATCAAATATAAGGTGGATATTTCATGTTGAGGAACTAGGTATGCTATCTTTTACTTCTCAGCTCCACCTTAGCAATGCATCTGATCTGTAATCACAGAAATTCCAGTTTAATTACTGGCTTATATGTTACTTTAATACCCAAAATAGTAATATACGTTTGTTTTAGGGAGAAAAGGTAGGTCTGGTACTCTTCCAGTCCTGCTTTATTTTTATTAAAAAAATATACGTTACTTGATTTTCTTGTTCTTTTAAAGTTAATTCATGCTATAACAAAAGCAAAATTTAGCACAATTAATTGAAATCAATATGATAATTTTGATAATTTATGTAGTAAGACAAGAGTAGCACGAACTTATAGTTTGTCATACATTTGTGTGAATCTTGAATTCCAGGAAGGAATAGCAGATGGACAGTAATGTATGTGCTTAGCTTTTTGAAAATTCTGTGACCATAGTTACTTACTCTAACTGATAAGCTTCAAAGTCTACCCCTATAATGCTGTACATTAGTTACTCAGGCTAGTATAAGTGTTTATGTGAAGTACAAAATGTTTATATATGTGTTTTTGCTACATTTTTTATATACTAACCTCCAAATTCTGGCACAGGCTTCCACCAGGGAGTCTTAGTGACACAAAGAAGCTGAGAAGATGTGCTAGAGTTGGTTCTCTAAACACACAAGGATAATTAAAGATGCAATACTTATGCTGCGTGAAAATTTTGTTTATTTTCAATTTATGATGTTCCTACACCATTTATTTTCCTAGAAAGACAAATTCTGTTTTATAAGCATATGAAAGGCAGGCATGACTTTGCTAGTGCTGGTTTGGTTTTCATATGACTGGCTGGCATTTCAATAATCTTGTTATCCAGATCTGCATGGCATTTGAGAAAATCCATTATCTTTCCCTCCTGACATATATAATCAATATGAAATAGGTTATTCAAGACCATCCAGTAATTTTAGCACCCATCTGAATATAAAAAGCTCCCTTCGGAACTCAAGGCTATTGAAAATCTTGTCCTGTAAGTGAACTACACTTAGCACTTATCGTATTCCTTTCCAATTAGTTTTACAGCACCTCATTCTGCCAAATAAATTTATCCAATATGAGTTCTATTTATATTCTGAGCTGTCTCACTGATTTTGAAATACTATGTAGTAGACAAATTGACTATATAGATAGTTCTCTTGCAGTAATCTAAGAGCAAAACAAACAAACATGATTTTTCTATGAGTAGGTCTACTATGATAAACAGCAGGGATTAAATAAGATACAAAGATGAGAACTAAGAATTCTAATGGGATAAATGAACAACAAGTCACAGAAATCCTGTGGAACTTGATCATAGAATCATAAAATCATAAAATCATTCAGGTTGGAAAAGACCTTAAAGATCATCGAGTCCAACCACAACCTAACCATACTACCCTAACTCTAACAACCCTCTGCTAAATCATGTCCCCGTGCACCACATCCAAAAAATTTTTAAACGCATCCAGGGATGGTGGCTCAACCACCTCCTTGGGGAGCCCATTTCAGTGCTTAACAACCCTTTCAGTAAAGAAGCGTTTCCTGATATCCAACCTAAACTTACCCTGGTGCAACTTGAGGCCATTTCCCCTCATCCTGTCATCTGTCACCAGGTGTCACCAACCCCCCTCTGCAGTAAGCACCTTTCAAGAGAGAAGAGAGCAATATGGTCACCCCTCAGCCTCCTTTTCCCCAGCCTCAGTTTCTTCAATTTCTCCTCATAGGGCATATTCTCCAAGCCCTTCACAAGCCTCAAGTTGTCCTAGTGGATTTCTGACCCCCCATGGACAAGGGAAAGGCCATCTCCAGACTCTCTCTCTTGTCTCCAGGGTCTGGAATTACAGAGGGGCAGTTTTAGCAATAAAGACTGAAGCAAAGAATGCATTTGGTAACTCCTCAATGTCCTCCATTACCAGAACAAAAATGTGTAAGGGGAAAGAGACAAAAAAGATACAGAAACATGAAAAACTGGAACAAGGCTGTATGCTACACTATATTTTCATTGTTGAGAAACATAAGGATTTCATAGGAAACTGAATCTTCGATTTCGTTCCAGTAGGGCTTGAACTATGTACCTCCTTTTCCTTCATAAATGAGCTCATATATATTTTTATTTTGTCCAAGGAGGGATTGTCTTCACTAGGGCCTTTCTCATTTATGCTTTAAAACAGGGGAAAATAATCTGTCATTGAAGCGGACAATTAAAGCCTCTGAAGCAATGACTTAAAATAAGTGAGACCAGATCCACAGTTTGTGTCAACAGTACAGTTCACCTTGAAAGATCCCTCACAGAACCCCTCCCAGCTCCTCCTTATTAGCAAAACTAGTTTTTGCAATTGCTATTCTCCTGCCTATAAAGGGTTGAAAGCCAAAAGGCTGAAGTTCTCTAAGGGCTGGTCCACAACAAATTCCTTCATCTCTTGGTAAAGTGGTCAGCTGAACATCTAATGAGGATTTGACAAAATTGTATTCTTGTTTGACAGTATGTTGAGTCACTTACTGCCCTTTAGCAAAGAAAATCAGAGTGGTTGTTCCCCAGTTGTGATGAGCAAGAATAAACAAACATCTGTGTGAAGATCCATGAGAGATTCCGTGTCTTTCACTGAAAGGCCTCACTGTTCTGTTACTGAAGGAAACCAGAGCACCATCATCTTCACTCACAGTAGAATTATGGAATCGTAGAATCACTGAAGTTGGAAAAGACTTTACAGATCATCAAGTCCGACCATGACCTAACCATACTACCCTAACAACCCTCAGCTAAATCATGTCCCTGAGCACCACATCCAAATGGTTTTTAAACACATCCAGGGATGGTGACTCAGGCACTTGATGCTGAAGTGATTTCCAAATGCTCTTTTTCTTCTTGCTAATACTTCCAATTTGGGCAAGAACACTGGATCTAACTTTCAAATGATCCTGGAAAATTTAGAAAAAAATTAAAGAAAAAACATTTTTCTTGTTGAGGTCATGTAGATATAGTTTGCAAAATTATCCTATAAATATTTAGGTAAAGCCCTGTGTGTTTGGGTGTTTTTTGATGCTATTTTGGTGGTGTTGGGTTTCCTACTGTTGATCATATGTAGGTTATCATACCTGATTACGAACCATTTTTTTCTGAAAGTTTGTAAGAAGTTAGTTATTTTACATTTTGTACAAATAAAGGAAGATAAACTCTCTAATTTCATTATCGCTCCTTCCTGAAGTGCTCAAGGAATTCTTGCCTCAGTCGTCACTGTCAGTCAGGCTTCTTGTGTCTCTCACTTCCTTGAACCTCACACCCTCAAACTTTAGGTAGAGGCCAGGGGAAGAAAATCCCTCTCACTGACAGAAAGTCAGAGATAGCATCATGAGGATGAATTTGTACAAGTTTATGGGGCCCAATGACAATGCATCCCAGGGTCCCTAAGGAGCTGGCTGATGTGGTTGCCAAGCCACTCTTCATCATGCTCAAAAAGTCATGGCTCTCAGGCAAAGTCCTCAGTGAATGGTAAATGGGAAACATCACTCTCATTTTCAAGAAAGGGAGAAAGGAAGACCAGGTGAACTGCAGGCCAGGGAGCACTGTGTCTGTGCCTGGGAACAGCATGGAACAAATCCTCCTGGTACATGTTGAGGCACGTGACAAATGAGCAGATGATCCTAGGCAGCCAACATGATTTCACCAAGGGCAGAGCATGCCTGAGTTATCTGAAGGTTCTCTATGATACACTAACAGCATCGGTGAACAAAGGAAGGGCAACTTTTATTATCTACGCAGAATTGTGCAAAGCTTTTGATATGGTCCCTTATCTCTAAATTGGAGAGATACAGGTTCAAAGAGTGGACTATTTGGTGTATAAGGAATTAGTTAGAAGGTTGTTGATGTCAACGGCTCTATGTACATCTGTAACATCTTTTATCAGTGACATAGAGATGGGTTAAAGTTGCACTCTCATCAACATTGCAGATAACACCAAGTTGAATAGTGCAGTTGATATGACAGGTGGCTTGGAACAAGATGATCTTTGAGGTCCCTTCTAACCAAAGCCATTCCATGAATCTATGATTCTATGTTTCTATGAAATGTTTGACAATGGCTCCAATAAGAAGGGAGTCTACTGAAAATATTTTAATTTATGTATTTAACAGATGAATATTTTCGTATTGAATTCATTACATCTTGCTTCAAACTCTAGAAACACTGACTTAAACTTTTAAAAAGCCTGATAATGAAAAGTTACAATCCACAGTCATCAGTGGATAAAGAGCAACTGGCATCATCTACCTAGCAAAGTGTTTGATACTGTTCCTCATGACATCCTAGACACCAAATTGGAGAAAAATGGATTTCATGGATGGCCTCACTGGATAAGGAATTGGCTGGATAGCTGCACTCAGAGGGTTGCGGTCAACAGCTCAACATCCAAACTGAGACCGATGACGAGTAGCTTTTCTCAGGGATCAGTGCTGGGATTGATGCTATTTAGCATTGTCAACGATTTACGGGCTGGTCCGGCCCTGTTCCGTGACTAGCAGGGCGGAGGGATCTGCAGATCTGCGCCACCGGAAAGGGGAAACGGGACCCAAAATAATTGAAAACAGCAGCAACAATCTGAGGTGAAACAAACTAATTTACTAAATATAGTAACAGCAAAATATAATGAGAGAGAGAGAGAGAGTGTGCGTGAAAGGTGGATAAGTCTCACCACAACGCTGAGGTGAGAAGTGCAGTCCAGTTGAGCCGATGAAGAAAAGCAGATGGAGACAAGCAGACGGCGAAGCGCAGGCGAAGAGGAGCAGGCGAAGAAGAGAACATCAAGTGACCTTGCCGGGAGTTACATCTCCTTGCTGGCTGCCAAGCCCCCTGGGGAATGTAGTTGTTCTTCTCCTCCAGACAGGCACCCGGAACTTCAGCATCCACAGTCAAATCCCCAGTGTATTACATGATGTTATGATGTGGAATACTGATAACCAAAAATCATAAAACTATGACAAGCATCTCTATAGGCAACATGGACAGTGGGATCAAGTGCATCCTCAGCAAGCTTGCGGATTACACCAAGCTGAATGATGCAGTTGAGATGCTAGAGGGAAAGGATGTCATCCAGAGGGTCCTGGACAGGCTTGAGAGGTGGATCTATACCACCCTCATGAAGTTCAATAAGGCCATGTGCAAGGTCCTGCACCTGGGTGGGGGCAATCCCAAGAATAAATACATGCTGGACAGAGAATGGCTTGAGAGCAGTCCTGAGGAGAAGGATTTGATGAAAGCCTCAACACGAGCCAGCAGTGTGAACTTGCAGCCCAAAAGGTCAACCGTGCAGCAGGAGCATTGGAACTAGGTGATCTTAAGAATTTCTTCCAACCCAAACCATATATGTTTCAATCTAAGAAATCTCCTTTTGACTTGCTCATGGCAATGCACTTTTGCTCATGGCAATGCACTTTAAATGTCCTTTCAAGACCATATGGGCAGAATCTCCTTTATGTGTATGCATATTTCCTCCTTTCTTCAGATGCTGAGTTTTCCAAGTCTTATCTCAGAAGGACATATATGAACTGTGCTTCTTTGACATCTTCTCACTTACTTTCTTTGTAAGTCTGAAGTCATGGTGCAAGATTTTGTTTCTAAATCAACTTACTTTGAAGAATAAAATACAGAGCGGAACTATGTTGAATAGTCTCTGTCATAAATATATTCAGATTTTTTTTTTCTGTGTTAATACCACTTTTAATGTGACCTGAAGTCTCTGTTACATCAAATTTGGTCATAATGAGAGTATAGATTGAACATAATTTTAACTTTCATTATATTTACTATAGGGAGAATTAATTCCTTAGTAACTTCTAATATTTCTTATGATCTACAAAAGTGGTATTCATAGAACATTGGCATCATCATTCAAATAATGTTTTGCAGATTATTTTTCTGGCTATTATTTCACAAGTTATTTTTCCACTTAAAAGCTACATGCAATTTTTCTTGCTTGGCATCCTTTGCACAGGCTTGTAGTTAAAAAAGTGATCCAAATCACAATGTTTTTGATGCTGAAAGAAAGAAGTCAGACTTCTGAAAGAAGTGGAGTCAGACTTCACTTTGTAGATCTGAGAAATCTTTTTCTTCTTTGTGTCATGTTATTGTCAACTTTGTGTAAAGAACAATCTAACTTTTAAGCCTCACGTACTTGAAAAAGTGTACCAAGTAGCCTTAGAAAATACTTGGATTAAATGATAACACTCTTCTATCTAAACCTTCATTGCCATTCAGTAGGGCATCAATGCATTCTTATTGCAATTAATGATTTTATTCCATACGATAAGATATCATGCAGAAGGAGTTTTGAAGGGGATGGGAGTTCATCTTATTCTCCCACTGCTCAAGGGGTGGGCCGGGGGGGAGGATGGTAAGCAATTGCTATTGCACTTATTAGATACATTCATGTATAGATATAATATAGTCAAAACTACTATTATTTTCTTTTTCTCTATCTTAGCAGTTCTACTCTGTTGATTTTTTTTTTGCCTGGGTTCTGTCCCCCATCCCACTGGGAAGTGGGAGAAGGACTGTGTGATACATAGCCACCTGCTGGGTTAAATCACAACACAAATAAATGCATTTTCTACATGGTCTTTCAATGTCTACAGACACATCATTTAATGAAGCAGAAGCATTGTTGTACAGAATCTTTTATGAAGGAAAATTGATTCTGAAATATTTGAGATTAAGAATTGTATCTTTCTCTACAATGTCTTTCTATATGGAAAATAAAGTGATACAGTGGAAGATGTGAGAAGCTTTCCTGTGCTCTATCAGAAACAAGAAGTATTTTGTAATTTGCCTTTGCAGAATTTATGACACTGGGACATGAAAATGATCTTTGGGGACTAAAACATGTTTATTCTTTTACTTTCGGACTTCTACTTCCTTCACTCAACTGCTTCCTTTGGGTCGCTTACAATAAATATATAAATCAATAAACAAGAAAATTTACATTTAGATTTATGTGTCTCTGATATCATTAAATTTAAAAAGTGATAGCAACAATAAATTTTACATAGATAAAATAAATCTTTTATGTATGTATGCTGGGAATGGTTCCCTTTATTTGTATCTAAATGGAAATAGAGATTAATTCATAGTTTTAAAATTTCAGAAAGTATAAAAGTCAAAGAGATCATATTCATGTGAAATATTAACATGGTCCTCACTAAAAATTGAGAAAATATGTACTGCTCTAAGATTAATATTCTGAGCTGAATGGGTTGAATTTACCTTCAGAGGGAAAAAAAAAAAAGGAAAAAAGAAAGGAAAAGAGTTCTTAACAAGCACAGCATTTTGAACAAAAGTAAAGATACTTGATATTCTTTTGATATTCTTCAGCTGGCTTAATTCCATGTTATTAAAAGAAGCCTGGTGCTTAAAGCAGCAGGAAAGCAGGAAGTTCTGTGGAGCATCACTAAGGTACAACATTGTAATGAAATTATGAAGGGTGAAAATTAGTCAGGAAAGTCAACAGCTTCCATTTGTAGTGACTTGCAGGAAAATTGCAATGGCTGGAACTGAGACAGGAAACATCAGTACTGGGTAATTGCTTAAGCTCTGAACAAGCTCAACAGGGATCAAATTAATTAGCAGTTGGACTCAGTGATCCTTGTGGGTCCATTTCAACTTCGGATATTCTTTGACTCTTAAAAAATAGGAGAGAACATACATGAATAGGTCTGTATGAAGGGGAGCTTAATTTACCTGTTGCCCTATTTAGCACTTCAGAGGCTTATACTTGCCTTAGACTATTTTTTTCAGGAGGAAAACAAGAGTTTGGGGACATGATGTTATTTTTTATGCCAAGCCAGAGTCAGAAATAATTGCCCTGAATCTATCTTAAAGTGGAAGTCCCTTGGAAGTCAGTCCTGAAAGGTAATGGGGTCTAAGAAGTATGGACATTCCTCAAGAAGGAAATATTAAAGGTGCAGGAGCAGCCTACCCCTTGTGCCATAAGATAAGTCTGTGAGGAAGAAAAGCAGTGAGGATGAACAGGGAACTTCCACTGAAATTCCAGAAAAAAATCATTTTTGGACGAAGGGTCAGACAAGTCAGGAAGAGTACAACGATGTCACCCGAGTATGCAGAGGAAAAATTAGAAAGGCAAAAGCAATAACTTAATCTGCCACCATTGTTAAAAATAATAAAAAATATTTTTTATAAATATATATACCAGAAGAGGAGGGCCATCCCTTTATGGGATGCATTGTTACCATGTGCATCAGGGGAAATTCAGGTAGGATATTAGGAAAAATTTTTTCTCTGAAGGAGTTGTCAAACATTGGAATAGGCTGTTCAGGAAAGTGGTGCAGTCATTGTCTCTGAAGGTATTCAAGAAGCATGCAGATGTGGCACTGAGAGACATGGATTAGTGAATGGTGGTGAGGTTGGACTAGATGAGCTGACCGATCTTTTCTAACCTTAGTGGCTCTATGATTCCATGAAAAATGATGGTAAATGTTATCTATAAAGTCATGATCTTATATGTTCAAAATAAGGTGTGTCCCCTCATGCAATTTAGGAATATCCCCCAGGTTATGTAAGCTTTAAACAAATTAAAATAGGCCACAGTTTCCTGTCATAATAAAAAATGTGCTTTGTGCCATAATTTTAAGGGAGTGTAGTTTTTCCTCATATCAATGTCATAATGCGTTACTTACAAGTTAACAAGTCTTAAAAGATATGTGTTTCAGCAGGAAAAGTATTTTATTCTTCCCATGCCATCTGTCAGCCTCGTCTTGCATTTTCCCTCCCTTATTTCTAATATGACATGACCCATATGACTGTATTGTCATCTTGAACAATGAGGTGAAGCATCACTGTTCCTGACTATATAGAGAGATAAAAATCACTGTCTCCACTAGGAAATTCCGTCATGTCTAAGGTAAATTGATTTTGGTTGGTAGTGAAGTAGAGTGGTCACACAGCAAATCTTCCTACAGAGTGAGTCTGCTGGTAAGACCACAGCAGGAAAATGTCAAGAGCTGCTTTCATGTTGAGGGGAGGTGAATTTATATCTGCAAAAGTTGTTTTGAGTTTGGACTCAAACATGAGTAATATGAGAGAAAACTGTCTTTGTGGAATGGAATTTTTAGGATGAATGCATGATATCCAGGTCATGATTTTGGAGCTGTTAACTGCATTTATAGTAAAATTAAGTTTTTATCTATAAATATTCTAGTAAATATTTCTTTGATTTGGGGTGTCTCTGAAGAAGAATTCACTATATTGTACAATTTCTTCTCCTTTTGTAAGCTTTCTAAACTTGAGAAATTAAACCAAGGAGAATAAAATCTTATTTGAGTTAATGTAATTAAATTCATCTAGATAAAAGGTTATTTGAATTGTAATAACATGCCATTTAGTTCTTTGGCTTTCTTGTTAAGTGTACATACCATGATTTTAAGACATAATTGAATTGGTGCCAAACTCATTTCAAAATAGTTTCCTTTTCTTTAGATTCAAGTATCCTGACTTATAACATGGACTTGGTTCAAGAAAGTGTCTCTACTGTGAAGAGTAACTGAAGTTAAAGCTGATTAGATTCTCTGATGTCTGTCTGATGTACAACTATGCCAGTTATCTGTAAGTTGAAAGAGAAATATTTGTCTATTGATACAGTAGCTAACATCTTTGAACCAGAAATATTCTCTTTTCTGTTTTGCTTAAGTTTTGTAGCATAGTTTTAACTAGTGAAAATCATATTGTAGTAACCCAGAGTCATTTCTTAGCATAAGAATGATATGACTTTACTTATTTGTTTATCCAACCTAGGTATGACAAAGCCATAAAATATATTTCAGAAAAAGCATTTAGAGGAGTAGTCTTGCCTTGAATCAGTTACTTATTTCAAAAGTAGAAGAATATTCATTACACATTTCAAAAAAGATCTGGCATCATATAAAAGGTACTGGAGCTAAGAAAGGGTTAATAAAGCCTTTGGTGGCACATTGATTTTCTTAGTAGAACATGTTGATTTCAATTGCCAATTGCTGGTATTTAGAGGAACTTTTTAATGGACTGGCACATATGTAAAAAAATGTTATGCTTTATATATATTTCCATTTGAAATTTGTAGTGTTAAATCATAAATATGCTTTGTATCAAGTCATCCCATCCATAAATGCATTTAATAACGTATATTAATTTGTGAAAATGTAAAGGTATTAAGCATTTTAACACTTATAATTTCTTTATAGTGTATCTACTTTATCAGTGCAAAACATTACCAATGTGACTATGATTTCATTGTATTTTCTCATGTTCTAACCTAAAATAGAAGTGATACCTGATTTTAACAGCTCAGAATCTAAATAATGGTTGTGTGAGTGAAAAACCCTTCCTTGACAGTGAAAAGGGAGACTCATAAGAAGGCTGTTATGCATCACATTCTTAAGAAATATATTACTTGAAAGGAGGAATGTTAGCTTCCTTATTCTGCTTGTTACAGACCTAAATTTTGGTAATTAAGTATAGTGGATAATCGTTGCACATATTTTGTTTTCTTTCTCTTGATCCCACAAAGACTGAGGACTTATGTCAAACATATTGGCAAAAATTTCATCTGGGCTTTTACAGATTCTTTCTCAGTTGGAAGTCAAAGTTAAAAATAAAAAATAAAATGAAATGAAACAAAGGGTAAACCAATCTTATAAGATTAACTTTATCTATGCTCTGTCCCTGGAGGTGTTCAAGGCCAGGTTGAATGGGGCCCTGGGCAGCCTGGTCTGGTATTAAATGTGGATGTTGGTTGGTGACCCTGCATGTGGCAGGGAGGTTGGAGCTTCATGATCCTTGAGGTGTCTTTCAACCCAGGCCATTCTGTGATACTATGATTCTATGATATGATTCTCTGTTAAATATTTAATGTGAAAAATTGTAAATATATTTAAGATCAAGTGGTCATATCTGTACATATATTTAAATTATTTTTAATTTTTTTAAATTACATTATTTTAAATTATTCATAATTTTAAATGGTATCCTGGGCTCCATCAAAAGAGGGGTGGCCAGCAGGGACAGAGAGGTGATTGTTCCCCTCTACTCTGCTCTTGTGAGGCCCCATCTGGAGTGCTGTATCCAAGTGTGGAGTCCCCAGTACAAGAAAGACAGGGAGCTGTTGGAGAGGGTCCAGAGGAGGGCCACAAAGATGATCAGGGGACTGGAGCACCTCCCCTATGAGGACAGGCTGAAGGAGCTGGACTTGTTCAGCCTGGAGAAAAGAAGGCTGCGGGGTGACCTCATTGCAGCCTTTCAGTACCTAAAGGGAGCCTACAAACAGGAGGGGAATCAACTCTTTGAAAGGGTTGATAACTGCAGGACAAGGGGAAATGGTTTTAAGTTGAGGGAGGGGAGATTTAGGTTGGACGTCAGGGAGAAGTTCTTTACAGAGAGAGTGTTGAGGTACTGGAACAGGCTGCCCAGATAGGTTGTGGATGCCCCATCCCTGGAAGTGTTCAAGGCCAGATTGGATGGGGCCCTGGGCAGCCTGGTCTAGCATTAGGTGGGATGGTTGGTGGCCCTGTATGTGGCAGGGGGGTTGGAGATTCATGATCCTTGAGGTCCCTTCCAACCCAGGCAATTCTGTGATTCTGTGATTCTGTGTTTATTTTCACAGTTCTTACAGATCAAAGATTCTAATGGAAAAATAAAAGAAACAAAAACAAAGAATATCAATAAAAATTTTTCTTAGGAGAGGATGAATACTTCAAAAATTATGTTAATGGAATAATATATACTGCTATTGAAATATGCAGATTGTATGTATTTCTAAACCATCTATTAGCAGATAATGTGCACTCTTCCTAACAGTGTTTCCTCTTCCTTGTAGAAGCAACTCAATCCATCAGGGAGGTCCTTTGTGAAATCTTGGCTGAAACTACATGTAGTGATAAGTGCTTTTGACTCTTATAAGTATAGCACTTATTTTACAGATGGATAGATAATCCCTTCCATGGCTGTTTTTTATGCATTTTGTAGGATCATAGTTATTAGGTAAAAAAAAAAAGAAAATATGGACTTGTTTTGCCTTTTTTTGTCCCAACATTTTCAGTTAATTTCCTGAAGTTTATCTCATAAGATTTTAATTAATTGCATGCCGTGTTTTTTTCTCTTTCTTATCACTATGGCAATTTCTCATGGAATAATGTGACATTTCCATAGACGCTGAATTTAAATAATGTACTAAAGTATCCTGTGAGTTATTTAGTTTCCTCTAGCTTGCTGGCAGTGTTTCACTCTCCATGTTGCTGACTTTTAGAACTGCCTGAATTAGACGGTATTCAAAGAACAACATTAAGTTGTCAAATGACAGTATATGAAGTTGGAAAGTAGCAGCAATGTGTTTATGCAAGGGTTAGAATTGATCTGCACAGCATGACAAATCTGAAGCTCAGCTAGTACTGATGTGTGCATCTGATGTGAAAAGCGTGTTCACTCTTTCAAACATCTGTATGTCATTTTTACTGCTCGGAGTACTCCAAATTAATCCCTACAGCACAGTAGAAATGTTACCATCCTGGCCAAAAGTCCAAACATGGTACAATTGCTTGTGCTTCCTGTCCTCTTATTCCTTAAGAAAGAAGGAAGAAAAAATAGTTTAAAAAAAAAAAATAAAATTAATGGTAAGGTCAGAGAAAGCAAGCATCTCCACCATCAGTGAGATAGACACATGTGGCGTGTAGTTAAATCACAAGCTTTTTTCCACAACAATTCTCTTTTTCCTCATATGACCCTTCAGAAGAGATGTTTGTACTGAGAGAAGCAGACAAGCTTGGATTTCAGTATATTTTGAATTATTCTATTTTTGCAGATATTCAGTAGTTGTCAGCACCTTTCAGCACCTTTCATTCCCTGTGTTCTAAAAGCTAGACCTGACTTCTACAAAGATATAATTTGGATTGATATTTAGCTCCAGTGAGAACTGCAGACTAATGAGAACTTCTGATAACAAGGCCTTCAGTGACTGACTTTAGGGATTCAGCAACAGATGGACACATTTGACAATGTGACGCCAATGTATGACTTTTTCTGTTTTTGTGGCTTGTTCTCTTTCATACTGGTGAGACAATTTGTCTAGAGAACCTTGCTGTCTACCAGGAGCTCATATCCACATTATCTGAAAGGCCATCAGCCTAGTGAGTCCTGCAGATTATCATCCGCTCCTATTTTTCCATGTAGGTTGTAATTATACTCTGACAAGACAACTATATGTCCCTTGAAACACTGCTAAAAGAATCAAGAGTACAGATGGTGTTCTCTTCTATTTTCTTAGTCAGAGGAATGAGTTTGGGAAGTCGGAAATGAATCAGGAGAAGATGCATTGATCAGGTGAATGTCTGGCTGTGTTTTGGCAAAGTTTTGGCATTTGTATTCACAGATCTACCCTTGCAAAGCCAGGTTTTCTGGGAGCTGATGGAATTCATGAACAGCTTTATGGACAGGAGCGGGAGGGTCTTCACCAACAAGCTGGCCAGACTTGGGAGAGATTAAACTCTCATGAGAGAGTGGTGCAGCAGTTTGCATGGCAGTCTGCATAGACAGGGTGAGCAGGAATCCTGCTTCAGATCTGTTGGAAGCAGGATTCCATTGCAGCAGCTAGCTTACATATTTGGAACCAGGGGAAGTGTCCCTCACTTCTATCACTATGGTGTAGGACACTCCTCTGAGGGCTAAGAGCAGTGGCTCTACAGGGAAATCCCAGGGGTGTCTAATGCATCCACCCAGACAGAACTGGAAAGAAAGGAGACTTTGATTCAGGTGATTGGTTGTACTGTGTGCCTTGAACATTCTAGTGACAAAGTAAGTACCTGCATCAGATGTGTGCATGTGGATGATCTTTTAAGACATGTTGCTGAGGTACAATAAGCAGTAAAAAGGCTGCATAATATTAAAGATGGTGAGAAAGAGATCAATAGGCTGTTTAATAGTTACGTTCCAGTAGGGTGGAATATTGAGAAGGAGCCACATTGGTCCCTGCTATTGCACAAAAGCAGGACTCCACTTTGGCCCCCAACCTCCAGCTTCACTACCAAAAACAGACACAAAACTCTTGCAGCTTTAGGGATGCTTAACACCAAGGACCTACATCTTCAGAAAGAAATCACACTGGCAGCCTGCGTAGATATCATAAAAAGAAAGGCTGCATTCTCCTAGTGGGACACTCCCTATTAATGGGTATCAAGGCTCCCCTCTGCCATCCTGACAGGGAGTCTTGAGAGGGTCTGCTTCCTCCCAGTAGCCAAGATCATTGCTGAGAGGATGCCACAGATTGTCAGGTGCATGCACTACGATCTCTGGTGCTCTTTCATGTAGGCACAAATGAGGCAGATAGGCAGAAATAGGCCAAATCAAAGAAGACTACAAAGCATTGGGAGCACAAGTGAAAAATTTTGGAGCTCAGGTTATTTTCTCCTCAATTTTGCCAGGTGGAGAAAAGAAGGAAGCTAGAAACAGACATATATTTCATATCAGCACCTGAGTATGTGTTTAGTACTTGCGTGAGTGTTTTGCTTTTCACAGTAGTAGGATTTTCTATGAAGATTGTAGTCTGTTAGGAAAGGGTAGAATCCCCCTGTCTAGAAGAGACAGGGCAATCTTTGGCAGCAGGCCAGCTAACCTCAAAAAGTGAGCTTTAAACTGAAAGTCTTGTGGGACATAGTCCATAATGGCAACACTTGTGCTATTGCAGTTGACAGGTGAATGAGCCAGGGCAATCAGAATAAATGTTTCACAGATGCTTCCCATGACAGAAGTCAGAAGGCCAGACAGCTCATGAGTGAGTATAGCTAGGGGGGATCCTCTTGCATGCCTGTAAGGATACTGACAATCTCTGCTTTCTTTTCTTCTCTAAAGTACCTGTATACCAATGCACACCATATGGGGAATAAAACAGAGGGATTAAAGATCTGTGTGCAATTGCAGAACCATGATCTCATTGTAATCACAGAGACATGGTGGGACTACTCACATGACTGAAACACTGTCATGGATGGCTATGTCATTTTTAGGAAAGACAGGTCAGCAAGGCAAAGTAGTGGAGTTGCTCTTTAAGTGAGACCACAACTGGAATGAATTGAGCTTCACTTAGGGATGAAGGATGAATGAGTGGAGAGCTTTTGGGTGAGAATTTAGAAGCAGGCTATTGTGTGTAACATCATAATGGGTGTTTACCACAGGCTACCTGATCAGGTGTAGGAAGATGATAAGGCCTTCTACACATAGCTGAAAGTAGCCTCACAGTTGCAGGAATTAGTTCTTATGGGGGACTTCAGCCACTGGAACATTTATGCAAAGAGGAAGGCTAAAGCCAACTTAGAATTAAGTTTGGCAAGTAAGGAGAAGGATAATAAGAAAAGTTTCTTTAAGTACATCAACAAAGAAGGAAGACTAACAAAAACATGGGTTCACTGCTTCATGAAGTTGGTGTCCTGGGAACAGGGGATGCTGAGAAGGCAGAGATGCTGAAAACCTTCTTTGCTGCAGTCTTTACTGATGAGATTGCACCTTGGAAATCTCAGACTCTGGAGGTAAGGGTGAGGGTCTGGAGAAAGGATGATTTCTGCATGGTTGAGCAGGAGCTAGTCAAAAATTATTAGTGGGTTTTGATGGCTTTCACTGAAATGTGCTGAGAGAGCTGGCAAAAATGATTGCTAAACTCCTCTCTTTCTTGTTTGAAAGGTCTTGGGAAATGGGAGAGGTGTCTGAAGACTGAAGGATAGCCAGTGTCACAGCAGTCTTCACTAGGCCCAGAGAGTGCTGATGTATAGAATTAAATCCAGCTAGTGACTGGTTACTAGCAGTGTTACTCGGGAATCAGTGTTTACCAGGGGGTTATAAGATAGGGGAAGACTTTTCATCTGTCAGCATTGACAGGACAAAAGGAAATGATTTTAAATTAAAAGAGATTTATACTGGATGTATGGAAGGATTCTTTCGTGATTATCACAGAATCACAGAATTGTAGGGGTTGGAAGGGACCTCCAGAGATCATCGAGTCCAACCCCCCTGCCAAAGCAGGCTCCCTACACCAGGTCGCACAGGTAGGCGTCCAGGCGGGTCTTGAATATCTCCAAAGATGGAGACTCCACAACCTCCCTGGGCAGCCCGTTCCAGTGCTCCGTCACCCACACCGTAAAGAAGTTCTTGCGCACATTGGTGCGGAACTTCCTGTGCTCCAGCTTCTGGCCATTTCCCCTTGTCCTGTCTCCGCACACTGCTGAAAAGAGTCCGGCCTCGCCACTTTGCCCCCCACACCTTAGATATTTATAGACCTGGATCAGGTCCCCTCTCAGTCTTCTCTTCTCAAGGCTGAACAGACCCAGTTCTCTTAGCCTTTCTTCATAGGGGAGGTGTTCCAGGCCCTTCACCATCTTTGTGGCTCTCCGCTGGACTCTTTCTAAGAGATCCCTGTCTTTTTTGTACTGGGGAGCCCAGAACTGGACACAGTACTCCAGATGAGGCCTTACCAGGGCAGAGTAGAGGGGGAGGATCACCTCCCTCGACCTGCTGGCCACGCTCTTTTTAATGCACCCCAGAATGCCATTGGCCTTTTTGGCCACAAGGGCACACTGCTGGCTCATGGCCAACCTGTCGTCCACCAGGACACCCAGGTCCCTCTCTGCAGAGCTCCTCTCCAGCAGGTCATCCGCCAGCCTGTACTGGTGCATGCAATTATTCCTCCCTAGGTGCAAGACTCTACACTTGCTTTTGTTAAACCTCATCTAGTTTCTTACTGCCCAGCTCTCCAGCCTGTCTAGGTCTTGCTGAATGGCAGCACAGCCATCGGGTGTGTCAGCCAATCCTCCCAACTTCGTATCATCAGCAAACTTGCTGAGGGTGGCCACTATCCCCTCATCAAGGTCATTGATGAAGATGTTGAACAAGACCGGACCCAGCACCGACCCCTGGGGAACACCGCTGGTTACAGGCCTCCAACCGGACTCTGCACCGCCAACAACAACCCTCTGCGCTCTGCCAGTCAGCCAGTTCTCAACCCACCTCACTGTCCACTCATCTATCCCGCACTTCCTCAGCTTTGTTATAAGGATGTCGTGGGAGACAGTGTCAAACGCCTTGCTGAAATCAAGGTAGACTACATCCACTGCTCTCCCCCCATCCACCCAGCCAGAGACAACATCATAGAAGGCTACCAGGTTGGTCAAGCACGACCTCCCCCTGGTGAACCCATGCTGACTACTCCTGATAACTCCTTTTCTTCCAGTTGTCTGGTGATGGCATCCAGCACAATCTGTTCCATTACCTTTCCAGGGACAGAGGTGAGGCTGACTGGCCTGTAATTACCTGGATCTTCCTTCTTGCCCTTTTTGAAGACCGGAGTGACATTGGCTATCCTCCAGTCTTCAGGCACCTCCCCCATTCTCCAAGACCTCTCAAAGATGACAGAGAGCGGTTCAGCAATCACCTCTGCCAGCTCCCTCAGCACCCGTGGATGCACCCCATCGGGTCCCATGGATTTATGAACATTGGTGTTGCCTAGGCGCTCTCGAACTGCCTCTTCCCTGACTAAAGGGAAGTCTTCCATTCCCCAGACCTTCTCACTAACTGCCAGGGTCTGGGATTCCCGAGGGGGAACTTTTTCACTGAAGACAGAAGCAAAGAATGCGCTCAGTATCTCCGCCTTCTCAGCATTCCCTGTTACCAGAACACCCCCCTGACTTAGTAGGGGATCTACATTCTCCCTAGTCTTATGGTGGTGAGACAGTGGAACAAGTTGTCCAGAGAAACTGTGAGAAGGTTTCAAGATTAGTCTAGATGGGTCTTTGAACAACCTGATCTAGTGAGAGATGTTCTAGCCCATGGCAGGTGAGCTGGACAATATCAAACTATTCTATATTTCTATGATTCTATACTAAGTGGCTGAGAATCAAATGAATTTTTTTTTGTTCCGTTAAGCCATGCTCATTAAACTCGTTTTTGCTACAGAGGTCATGTTGCTCAGAAATTATTTCCTAATGGACCCTTGGAGTTAATGTGTTGAAGCAGATTTAAGTTTGACTTGAAATTGTTTATTATCCTGCATAATCCTGCATTAAGGCTTTGTAATCCATAAAAACTGGCGTTGTTTAGTGCTCTTTGGATTCCCAGGTTATTTCCTATAAGACTTGTTTGTTCATGGATTACAACTAGTAAGGTGGCCTGTTTGGGATTGCTGATTGCACATTGTTTCTCTGAGAGCTGTGTACTCTCAATTTCCAAGAAGTAAGTTCATAATCAGATACATTCACAGTGATAGAGAACATGAGCTGCATGTAATGACAATGATGATGGTGACTGCGGCAAGATACACTGCTGAGAAAGAAAGGTATTATTCAAGGAACCTTACACACCCAGTTGTTGCCCTACCTCCTTCCAACACTGTATGCTTCTGCAGGCACTGGGTTAGCATGTGTCCTCAACAGTCTATTCCCACATTGCCCCTCACAACAGCTTACAGAATCTGTAGCTTGCTAGTGCCATCTCTTCTACCTACTCCTGTATTTTTAGTAGGTTTACATGTTTATGCATGAGACCTAAATAGATGAAAATGAGGTCAGTGTCTGAGTAGAACTCTAAAATACAGATTTATACTCTGCCAGTATATGTATAAATGCAACATAGCATACAGATGCACTCATTGCCAATATGCAAGTTGTAGTGCATACTGCAGACTTTTACAGTTGAAAATGTTTCTTGAAGTTGGAATTTTCTGTTTTCTTATGAAGAAGATGTTAAGAACACTTACAGCAATGAACAATGAGTGTAAATTCCATTTATCTTCTCACTACCCACAAGTATCTTATTTTTGTTCTTTTGAAAAACAAAGAGATCAATTATTTCTGGAGAACAGCTACAGACTGACCACATCCATTCTACCGATAGTACAGTACTTTGAAATTGAAAAAAAACTTTACTGTGGCCATATTGATTTAGCTTCCAGGGTCCAGTGAAAAGTCTGTAAAACACCCCACTGGAGAAATAAATGTAATACCATTAAGTCAAATACTTTCAATGTATGTGTATCTTCATATCAGTACAAACCATTATTATGTTGAACAGTGCACCAATCTCTCGTAGTTCTTGAGTTATATCAAGAGATGTCTGTGTTAGCAAGTGCTCTTACTAATTTGATTCCCTCTGAAGTTTCATCTTCTATCTTGCATTTGTATGGAAGAATTCAACATACCTGACATAGCAGCTGCAATAATAAAATTAAAACAGTTGAAAGTAGTATGATTTGTTCATCAGACTCTTCAACATGATAGAGTACAGCTGCGTCATCCCTAGTGTGCCACATATACCATGGTTGGAATGTGGTCTAATGTACTATATAAGCAACAAGGGATCAAAATCTGTTAATTTTCCAATTCAGTATGGTTAAGAAAAACATTCAGTTTGAAATGTGAGATTAAGGAGTTGAAACACTTGCCTTTCTCAAGATGCAGGATAGTAAAACTGCATGCATCTGCCTAGAAAAGAATAGGTAAAAAAAAAAAGAGAAGAGGAGAGGAGAGGAAAGGAGAGGAGAGGAGAGGAGAGGAGAGGAGAGGAGAGGAGAGGAGAGGAGAGGAGAGGAGAGGAGAGGAGAGGAGAGGAGAGGAGAGGAGAGGAGAAAAAAGCAAGTGGACTAAAATAACCCTGGGGAAAATAATATCATTTTGTATACATGTGTGAAGTGTTTGTGCCAATAAAGTAAGATTCTTAGGCAGCAGAATTAAGGGTGACCTGAGGTTTTGGACCTCTATCAGCTCAGTTTTGCCTCTAATTTGTGAAGAAATAATTCACAGAAGAACGACCTGTTGTATTAACTACATCAAGTGTTAGGTAAGATAATAGTAAAATCTCAAACCACCACCCTGAATAAAAGGTAAAACCATTTGAAATTATATCTTCTATAGCAGAATTTTTTCTGTGAAAGTAGGCTTCTCATAGTGTACCTCAGCTTGTGAATTGCAATAAAAGACTCTATTTACTACTACTGCCTGAGTGTCTATTACATGTGCTTAATAAATCAATTGCTGAGTTGAGATGAATATCTTAACATTCAAGTTTAAATTCAGCTCTTTACTTCTTGTGATTCTTATATTTATTTTGTATTTCTACTTCTAGCTTAGGCTTTTGGTTTAGTTTTCTGTCAAGATTTCACAGGAATAACCTTGTGGGCAAATATTTTTAAATCTTTAAAGTAAGTATGATGTAGTATACATCTCTGTTTCTGGTCATCTCATTTGAGATTCCCCAAGTGTGCAATTGGTGTTTCTCTTGCTTGCTCCCAAAAATTTTGTGCCATGTCAGCCAATGAGCCTCAGCTACATCACTCATCTTGATAAGCAGCTGGATTTCTAGCAGTCATACAGATGGTCCTTCCCTCTTGGAAACTATTTCATACCAGTGATACCAGGATTACTAACATGTAGTAAAAGGAAAAAAGGTTTTATATTGATGTAAAGTCTGAATGCAAACTGTTGCTGAGCCTTAGTCTTTTTGCTACCTTGTACTTGAATGTGTAATTTGAGTGACATTTTTTTTTTTATTATTTTAAAATACAGGTATCATTTTTTGTCATCCAGGCCTAGGGATGAATCTGGTGTCTCAGCAGGTCTACACAGCAATATAAAATAATGAAAGGCAAAATCAAGATCATTCTTTCCTAAATGCAATTCTCAAAATTCCTTTGAATGAATTAATAAAGTATACATTTTTGGTGGATCATATAGATGCTTTAAATTAAGTTTCCATATTTTCTAGTCCACAATAATAAAATAGGAGAGAAATTTCCAACTACAATTCTGCAATCTATATCAGAACAGCTGGAGACAGTTAGTCTCAAGTATAGAAGGAGATAACATTCAATAAGTTGATAAATGTTCCCAGTCTGCTGAGTGCAATAAATTCAATAGCTGAATCCCTCTGCACAGGTAAACAAATGGCTCTAAACTGAACTTCTATTCAAAATATTGCTTCACAAAGTGAAGCAGCTCAGCATTTTTTCAGTACACAGTATATTAATTATATTAAATAAATGAATAGAAAATGCTTCAGAAACCAAGATAATCAATGTATGAAGCCTTCTGTTCAGTGTAATTTGGGAGATGTAGACTTTGCTATGGAATTCACCCTCATAAAGTTTGATTTATGTTTTAATTTTATTCTTTTATTCTCTCTCTGTATAATATAATCATATTTAGAAAAGCCTGTAGCATTCACTGCTGAGATATTATCCAGCCTTTTTCCATAGAATACTATTAGATGTGTGACCAAAATTGACTGACAACTACAGCTGAACATATAAATGAGAAAAAAAAAAAAAAAAAACCTTATGTATAGAAGCAGTATAATCCATTTACTGTCATGCTTAATACCTTCAGAAAGTAAATGGCATTGTATTAATTCAGAAACAGGAAGGTTTCGAGATGAACTTCTCTGCTTTGTTCATTAGAATGGAAGGTGATGCAATTATTCTTAGAGAAAACTTCTATGTCCTGCTAGCAGCATATTAATGAAATGTGAATTTACAAATGTCAGATTTATAGACATTTTAGCATGTCAAAACAAAGAAGGGGAAGAAAAAAATCAACATTAAAGTTGATAAAGCAGTTTTATAAGATTTAAAAAAAAAAAAAAAAAAAAAAAAAACACCCAGTAATAGATTAGTATGCATCACTGGCATATGACTTCTAAAAAAATATTTTTTTCCCTTGAACTCTAACTCAACTTTGCTGATATTTCAGTGATCTGGGTCAATGTCTATTAGGGAATCCATTTATAGAGCTCTCCAGCACAACAAACTGTATTCTGGAATAGTCCCCTAATAACTGTTAAAGTTTTCAGTTCATTCTATAATTTCTAGGTAATATTATAGATTTTCAGATCTTGAGAATTGTACACATATTGTGAAGTTTTTACAACAAAGAATAAAATGGAAGCCTATGATAGAAAAGAATGAAGAAATAAAGTATCTGACAATGTGCTCCATTTGTTGTGTTAATCTCAGCAAAAGTGTCAATCTACTCCTATTCTACTTGTACGTATCAAGGACAAAATATTCAGTGTGCCACACTTCATAAAGCACTGGACATATTACAACTTTACAGAAGTTACAACCCACCCTATCAATCATCTGTTTTCCTTTATCTTTAAGAATTTTCTTTTAAATGCACAGCTTCTACTATAACAAAGCATTTGAGTAGGTGGATGGGCAGTCTGAAGTCAGTATGACTATTCATGCTCATCTATTTTACTAGATTAGAATCTAAAGAAATACAGTCCAGAAAAAGAACTTTTCCAGGTGTTTGCCTCTCAGATTACCTGAGAGCATATGTTAGTCCTGCCAAAAATATACACACTGTGCAGGATGAAATTAAGATGTGTAAAGGAACTCAAAATCAGGATTGCTGCTGTGAACTGGATTGCATGCATTGGGATTTAATATGTTTGTTTTTTTCTTTTTTTCATTTAATAATAAATGCATTTGTAGAACTGCTGAAAAGATTCTGTAACTCAGCTCAATACAATTATTCCTTCCTCTGCCTTTCTTGAAAATTTCAGATCTAGGGATGTGTTGATAGCAGTAATACAACTTACAGGACTCTATCCTTCAAGTGAATATTATCAGTGTCAAGAGGAGACAGTTGTGACAGCTGCTAGCAGACAATTTCTCTTTGAAAAGATAGCAAGTTACTAGACACCATAGTTGGACTTATTGAGTCTCCAGTCATCTCCATCTTGCATAAGATACTCTCTTCTTTTGCTGGGATATTTTTAGAAGAAAACAAAACAAAACATTATAAAAGAAAACATGCAAATTTAATTCCAATAATTTTTTATGGCTTTCATGATGGACTTTTGAAACCAAGAGGTATTTCTGGAATTTCTTGTCTACTAGTTGTATTTTAGCATAATAACAATTCTATTTCTGATCCTTCTTAATTTTCACCCCTTGTTGACACTCTGAGTTGTCATTTTCTTTCCTAATACTTCAAGTTTGATGTGGATCTTCTGGGCACTTTTCCTTTGTGTTTACCTCAGCAACACCTATCTGTCTCTCTAGCTCTAGTTGAATTCTTTTAAAAACTTTATTGTTAGAAATTATAGAATACCTTATGCTTTATACTTCCACTTATGTTTTTCAATAACTAGAGATTTACTCTTTTTCTAATGTTAATATAAGGTGGCATAGTATATCTTCTGACAGATCTTTCTCAAATCTATTCTTTAGCCTTAAAACAGGATGGTGAGGGCTTAATGACTCTGGAGAGAATTATTTGACAATAAATGCCAGTAAACATTTTCACCTATGTCTATTATATAGCCTACTTCATTGCCCCCAGTATAGAATCAGAATTGCAGAATGGCTTAGGTTGGAAGTGACCTTTAAGTGCAAGTGACCTCTACTGGTTTAAAGCCATTCCCCCTTTTCTTATCACCTTCAGAGGGCATAAAGAGTTGGCCTCTCCCCCCCATTACTTGAAGGCTGCAATGAGATCTCCCCCAAACCTTCTTCAAGCTGAACAAGCACATCTCCCTCAGCCTTTCTTCATAGGAGAGGTGCTCAGCCCTCTGATTGTCTTTGTGGTCCACCTCTAGGCCTGTTTCAACACATCCTTGTTGTGCTAGGGGTCCCAGGCCTGGACACAGTGTTCCAGATGGGGCCTTAGGAGGGCAGAACAGAGGGGGACAATCAGCTTTCCCTGGTGGCCTCTCCTTCCAGGCTGCAAGCACACACTGCTGGCTCACGTTCTCTTCTCTATCTCCAGAACCCCCAAGTCCTTCTCTGAAGGGCTGAGCTCAAAGAATTTTTCTCCTAGTCTGTACTTATATCAGGGATTGTCTTGGCTCAAGCACACAAGCTTGAGACCACATCAGAATCCTTGCACAAGTCCAGGCGGATGATATCAGTTGCCCTTCCTTTGTCCACTGATGCTGCCCATCAGATTGGTCAGAATGATCTGCCCTTGTGAAACATTGCCTAAGATTCAAGCTTCTTAGTGTTTTGAATTGTTGGTGTTCTAATAGGCTGCAGTATTTTAGGACACAAAGAATGCATATTTTCTTTTGTTATAGTTTATTGCTATATGAAGGTACCACTTTACTGTTATACAGCTAATATTTCTCACAGAGAATAGCAGATATTTACTATTATAAGTGATAACCTTGTGTAAGATCGTGACCTACTGCCATAGGTATACATTTCTATCCCAAAGGAATTTTGGGATAAGGTCTAAATACCTGATAGCTCATTGTCTCCTGGTCACACCAGGAGAAGATCTCATGAATATCTTTCTGACTTTTAGGTTTTTCCCACTCTGAGATTTTGCTCTTCTTCCTTCACTCTGAGATAACCTAGCCAGGCCACAGGAAAAGCAGAAACAAAGACCGTGTTATTGTTGTTTTCCCACACTCAAAGGTAAATGGACATTTAAAGCTTCAACCTGAAATGAATCCTCCTTTGCAATCAGTGTTGTTGATTTAGTTGCTGAAGGATTTAACTCTGTGAAGGTGGAATTAAGGGACTTGCATCTACTTGCTACCTGTTCTTCAGTTGTTTCTTTGTTCTCCCATTGTTTCTGGAATTATATTGCAAACCAGATGTAAATGATCTGGATTAAAAATGATCTTTCTAGATCAGATGAGAAACTCTTACTTCTGCAATTTCAGAATGACTTGAAAATATTTTCCTATTGTGACATAATTTAGTAATATCAAACCAAGGCACTGGGATATATGGAGTCTAGGCAGAGTAGCAACGTTTCCTATCAAAAACAAGCACTCAAAACACTTTTCTTCTAATTTGTTAGAAAGTTTACATTGATATTGATATCAAGTGCCTCCTGTCAATGAATTTTCTGACAGAATTCTGACTGCTAAACCTGTTAGTATTTTCAGAACAAGGTTGCCGCTGTCTAGTTTAACTTCAAGCCACTTTATTTTTCTCTCCATGTTAGTGTTGCTTAGGAGGAGGTGAGAAGAAGGATTATTTAATTTTTCCAGAAAAACATGAAAAAAAAGAGCTGAAGTAATGTTTTGCCTGTGGTATGGTACGCTGAAGAGGCAGCAATTATTTTGGAGATGTAGCAATAAGAATGTTACTTAGGATACAACTGATACTGCTCAGAAACTTGCGATATAAACACTGTTTCAGAAAGCATCAGGCAACTGTGAGAGAGTCCAGCTGAGCATAACAAGACGACATATTTCTATTTTTCTTCGTGCAGAAATAAACTGTTCTTTATCTCTGCACAGCTTTTGTATTCATGTGACTGATGAATACTAGACATATCTTTTGATAATGCAAACCAATCTATCCTAATTGATTTGATAATCAGATCTGTGGCTTTCCCCTGTCTTATAAAGTTTTCATAACTGGAGAGAATTTCCTGAGTTTTAATGTACTACAAACATCACTACCTCTACTAAAAAATGGAAATTTCTAAATAAATATTTACATCTGAAAAAGACAAAATTCTCTCATTTCCCTAAAGCAGGATACAACCTCTAGCATAAAAACCACATGTAAAAGTCACATTATACAATAGTTTGTGTTATTCTAGGAAAGTAATTACAGAATACTTCTTTTCTATGGCTTTTTATGGTTTACGCTATTCCTGTTTTCATGTTAGGCTGCTTCAATTCAGACTAACCATTACAGTGTGCCGCCCTTTGGCATGGAGTTATATATTTTCCTTGGTATTTCTGCAGATACTTAGAAAAAATGCACTAATATTAATTTTATTGTAAGCTATTTTTTACTAATATTTTCTTCATTGTCTCCTCCTTCACCCATAGCCTCTCTTTCATTTTAATATTCCATTCCAACCCTCATTTTACCTGCATGTTTAGTTTAACTGCTGACCATTGTAGCCTTGTTCCAATCACATAACTGAAGTCTGGAAATTATTCTGGATAAATAATTTTATGCAATAAAATTTTTTCTAAGTGTTTTCAAAATTATAACAAGCAGATAACAAAGAGTGGCATCTATAACAATTATTAATGTTTCAGCTTGTAAGTGAAACTGTATCCACAAGAAACCAGGAGACATTGTTAAACAGAATATTTTGCACATATTCCTGTCTCACTGGTGTTTTTCAGGTATTCACGTTTCTTTTTGCACATCTGAAAGATTTGTTTGCTGTAACTTTAATCATATGTTGTTTGACCACCCATGTCAGTGATTTAGCTTCATGTTGCATACTTTCTGCTCACCATGATGCACCAAGCCATGAGCAAACCTATTTGGATCTGCTGCAGAAGAAAATAAAAATAATAATAATAATAATAATAAAAAAATCAATGATAACAAGACTTCTATTCAAATATACCTGTGTTTGTAATATTTATAGGTAGGATGCCCATTTTATGATCAAACACCGGACTCTCTTATGATGAAGTACTGAACTTTGCTAGACTTCAGATTGATAACAACAGTGTGACCTTATTGTCAAATGCCGTTTCTTTATCTCTGGATCCTTCATGCTTTATTTGCACTACAGGTTATAAAAAGAATCCACAACATTATTAGCATGCTAGACAGCAACATTTAAAGTTTTCTTTTTTATTACTTGCTTTTTGTAGGTAACTTCCTGTGCTGCAAAAAGTAATAATCTGTTCTTTTGCACTTTTAATATCTGCTACATAAACCAATGGAAAAAAAATTGCTTCCTGTTATCGTGCAAGGAATATGATTGACAGATAGATGATGAAATAGTTAAAAGGAAATTAAATGATAAAAGTGCTAAGGTTTTATCTTTTTTATAGCCAGATACCATCATCTTTCAAGGTCCACTTTTTTGGGCTTACATTAAATTTTAAATCAAAATGCTAGTCTGAGTTACTTTTTAGCTACTGGAAAGAGTAATACAGAAAGACATTTGGAGACCTATGAGTGTATCCCCAAACCATACAGAATAACTTATTGTACCAGTTAAGTAAGAGTCACTTAAGATGCTTTTCTCCTCTGTGTAATCTTCATATGTATACTTTACTGTGGTAAGTTTGTATTAATAGGATGACACTACTCCTTTGTTGTAAGCAATTTTTCATGTAATCATCTTTACTCAGACAGACTGCATTTGCAATCCTTAGAAATATTCAAAGGCTGGAAGATGAAAAAGATGAAGAATAGCAACCAAAAATTTATTTGAAATGGATATAAGGCACAGGTTTTTTGAGCAGGCATTTCCATCAGATAGCACTTATGAGAACACTAATAGCCTCACTATCTTTGTCAGTATCAAAATTGTATATCCTATATTCATTTTCTGTAGGTTGGAGATGTGTACATTTTATGTCCACTAGCAAGTCTTGAAGCATAGTTAGGCACTTCAAATGTGGACTTATAGATGGCAATACATTCTAATCAACAGAAACTCTTCAATTTTATTATTTTAAATATGAGGGCTGCTCTGAAAGTAATGCTTTCTATTTTATTATGTTGACCCATCTTGTCAGAGGTGAATGTTGGTGGTACAGGAGTAGAGATGGAACCTTCCTGACAGTATTCCATTACATTTTGTTGCTGTGCGACAGATGGAAGTGGAGGGGCAGTCTGACTGAATGGTGTCTGGCATGAGAATGTGTGTGGGGAAAACAATGCTGTTTTTGCATAACAATAAGATGTCATGACTTTAAAGAGATCCAAGGAGGTGCCGTGGAACTCTGATACAAGATTCGTTTCTGCTTGCTAAAAAGAAGACCTGTATTTTTGTGTAACATCAGGAGATGTACTGGTACAAACCTGTTCTGTGGTTTGAATGCTAGCCATTCCATACTAGGTAAAAACTATACAAGAATAGAATGAAAATAGGGGAGGGTTAATCAAGCAGCAAACAGGGGAATCTGCTAAGGGAACTGGAAGCATCATATAGGCTGTGAACACTGGAGTACTCGACCTCATTCCTCGAATGAGGAAACGGGAAGGAATTCACTCCAGGAAGTAGGAAATATAAACTGTTGTGTCTCTCTGCTCCAAGTGCCTGGTCCTTAGGTAGCATGCTACTGCAAAACTGTGAAATAGATTGTGATTCATTGAGAATTCAGCCTGAGCCTGGACTATTGAGCATGTTCATCACTGGCAAAAATGCACAGCTAATGGTGACATATTAATGAGTTTTCTGTAGTGGAGAATTTTCTCTATCTAATGGTGTTATTGTGCTCTTTATATCTGTTGAAGTTTCCAAGGAAATAAATTGGAGGCATTACATTCAGAGCAACCTACATACTGCTTGCTGTAATCATCTGCTAGTCTCACTTGCAGAAAACTAAGCATTATTTCTTAATTATAAATTGCTCTGAAATAGAGAGCTGACAAAAATGTATATTTTTGAAAGCCATTTTGTAGTTGTGCATGGAGAAAAAATATTTGTAATCCGCAGAGTGTGCAATAGAAGAAGAACCCTAATGCAATAGTTAATATTTCTACTGAAGTACTTTGTCTTTTAACTAAAAATCTAATATTTTTGTAAAGCTGGTAGTTGTGACACAACTACCAAGAAATATCAATAAACCATTGACACTAACAATGTGATTTTTATTGTGGTCAAGCTTTCAAAGAAACAGAGTATTTTTAATTTTAAAACTGGTGAATAAATGAAATAATTTTAAGAGCAAAAATTCAATTTGTTGTCTTTTTCAGACAGATTAGCATATTGGATATATAATACCTGGCCTCTGCATAGGTCAAATACACGTCATACATCCAGGTGATAAAACACAGATTTCTCTCATCTTGATGTATGCAAGAAGGCTTTGTATAGAAGAAAATGGGACATTATAAAATGAAGATGAATAGTAAGTAACTGTTCTCTCATTGTCTGTTTATTATCTTAAGACAGATCTCATGTTGCTGGTAAATCATTCTTAATTATTCCAAGATTTCACATTCATCTGTTTTCTAAACCAAATACTGGAAACAAGAAATATGGGTGGGAGGGGGGGTGGAAGGGGGGGAAGGCTGGTTAGACAGCTGTATTCTCTGGTTGTGTAACTTATACTTGCACATTAAAGCTAAGTCATCACAGTGTTACAGGTGGTTTAGTTATTGTCACAGTTCTACTGATATTTCCATGTATTTGTATGGTGATGAAAGTTTTCCAAGTGTTTGAAATACAGATGATGTGCTGATTCAGAAAGACAAATTCTTATTTTTTAGCAACTGAACATGTCAAGATGGTAGCAATATGATCAAGTTAAAACAAAAATACACATGAAAAATAGCAGCAGCCTTGCTTCGTTTTTTAAATAGTTTTAAATGGGTGCAAATTTTTCTGAACATAGGAATTCTCTGAGACACCTTTGCTTCATCTACACTTCCACGCCAGACACCATTCTGTCAGACTGACGCTCTGCTGCTGTGTCCCATGGCAACAACATGGAATAGAATACTGGTGGGAATGTTCAGCCTCTATTGCTATTCCAATGACACCCCCCTCTGACATCATGAGTGAAGATACAAAACAGGAGGCACTACTTTCACAGCAGTTCTTTTTAATTTTGAATATGACTGGGTTGAGATAAAAAAATAGCAACAATTAAAAGTTGAAGGAATGATGCCACTGTGACATCTTACTTTTATTGAATCATAACTTCTAAGTAAAGGACCCACTCCTCTAAGCAGCAAACTGAAAACCAAAGGGAGGATATTCTTCTTTAGTTTTACCCACTGAAGTAGTCAACAAACCAATATGATACCTCAAAAACAGCTGTGTAAATGTTTTTGATAAAATTTTATAGATACCAGCATGATATATTTCCTTCAGTATTTAACCTATGTTCTTGAGAAAGGAGTGTAATTGGGAAAACGCTGCTAGAGCCTCAATATGTTGACAGTGAAAACATGAAGTGGAAAAAAATCTCCTTGTTACAAGGAATATAAAAGAAAACCTTAGTTTTGAATAAAAACAAAAATGTAGAGAATACTCTCATGTTTCCTTCCTCCACCAATCCTTTTTACTGGTGAGTTTATAGCACACTGCAGCGTGCTGTAAACAGCTCCAGTTTCATCAGTGTTGGCGATTTTTTTCCTTTTTGACAAATACCTTTTTATCCTTGTTGATCATCTTTATTAAAAACCCGGCATGTGGGATCAGGATAGCATTAAATGTGGGGGATCTGAAGCCACACCAAAAGCATAATGGAAATAAAACTGTCTTGTTCTGTTCCTGATTATTACAGAGGCAGACAGCACTGGGGAGGAGTTGGAGCTAGATTTAGAGGTTGGAAAAATCATTTCATTTATTAGAACCAGCAAAATAAAACCAATGAGCATGGAAGTTTTAGCCTCAGATAATAAAATCTTGTAAAATTCTAAACAGTTACATCATTTAAAAGAAAATAGCCATTAATAAAAACAAGAATAAAGTCATAGCGATGAAAAACCAATGTTTTAATTTCAGCCCTAAGTCATCAACTGTTCACAGTGCATGAGAATAAATGGAAATTACTCTAACAGCTAAGTCAGGCTGTAATATACTTGTGGATGTATTATCCTGGGGGTTTTATAGAATTTGCTGAATTTTAAATACCACACTTACAGATCCTGGGTGGTACCTCTAACTCTTTACACTAATTGTATTAGAGACCAAATTAATTTAAAAGTAAATTAAATAAATATTAACCTGTGAGCATTTTCAAATTCTGGATGACTAGTTTTTTGATTGCATTAAAACTATGACATACATCACTCATTTATGAACAATGTTAGATGGGGCTTTTTTTCAATTATTGGTAGATGTCTCAATACAACAGGGCACCCTCTTTCCCTGACATTTTGTTCTAGCAAGAGAGGTCTATAGAACAAGGAAAAAAGATTTTGGTTTTCTTTGTAAATGTTAGCCAGGTCTCTGCTTTTACTGAGCAGACTCAGAAAGTCTTCCTTAATTGCTTTAGGTAATGTCTGTAAACTGTTAAGAAAAAACATTAAGCATTTTGAAATATTAGAGAAGCTCTTATAAAGTTTTTTTTTACTCCTCCATCTACAATAAATGCTTTTGTTCAAAGAGCACATATATCATAGAATAAACATTAATATTTTCTTATTTCAAAATATTTTCAATTATTATATTGTTTTAAAAGATCATCCCTTTAAGTATCTATAATCTCAATACAAACTAGGAAATTATTTTTTTCTTTCACATCTGCAAGTATGAAATTTCCTCTTTTGTTATTTTTCACAATAACAAAAGGAAGGCACTGAGCTTAGACTGAGCCCACACAGCTGTGCCATTTGCTTGCATATTTTCAAGAGATATTGTAGAAAAAAATGAACATACCTTTAGAAGAGCCTTGGTTTTGGGAATCTTGCAATTCAGAGAGATAACATTACTAATCAGAAAGATTCATGATTTTACTGTGTTTTTCATAGAGTTAGCATATGACAGTATTGTGCTTTCACCTGGCAGGCAGCTCACACCTCATAACCATTTGCCCACTGCACCTTCAGTGGAATGGGGGAGGGAACTAAAGTAAGATAAAACTCATGATATGAGACACGGAGAGCTTAATAAGACAAAATAAAAATGGAAAATAATAACAAGAATGATAAAGTAATACACAAAGCAAGTGATGGAGAATGCATTTGCTCACAACCCTCTGGCTGGTGTCCAGCCATTCCCCAGCTAGTGAATGCCCTCCGTGACAATTCCATGCTATTAATTACTCAGCATGATGCCAAAAGGGATAGGATATCCTTTTGGTTGGCTCAGGTCAGCTGTCCTGATTGTGTTCTCTCCCTGCTCCTTGTGCACTCCAAATCCATCACTGGGAGGACAGCACAAGATGAAAAATTCTTGGATCTGTGTAAGCACTGATCAGCAACAACTAACACACTGGAGTGTTATCAACATTATTCTTATCCTAAATCCAAAACACAGCACCAAACCAACTACTAGGAAGAAAATCAGATCTATTCCTGTTCAAGTCAGGGCACAACCCAACTGAAAGAAATTAAAAATTATATATAACATTCAAATAATATAATTATTTTATTATTTTTGTTTGTCTCTTATCACTGGCTGTTTCAGGCCTTTTTCTGTCAGTCCAGATTCAAAGGTTCAAACAGAATCAGAGCAACTGGGGCAAGAGCTCTGGCTTAAGGGTGACTGTTTTTCACTTGTGACCTGCAGCTTGAGGGAGGACCCTCAAACTCCCTCATACTGCTGTATAAGGCCCTATAGAGGGCCTTTCTGGGATGTATGTAAAGGGCCGGAAGGAACATGAGCATTTTTTTCCTTTCTTTCCCTCTTTTCTGTTTCAGCTGTATTAGTGCTAAAGCTGAATGACCAAAGGAGTCCATCAAAGAATTGTGTTAAAGACAATGAGTGGAAAATGCATGCATCTTCTAGACTACTACTACCAAACATTGACTGTTATCCTGAGACTCAGGAAATTGCTGCGATCTATTTCCATGCTTAATGAATCTGTCATACTGACACTTGACTGTCCAGGAATAAATACTGAACTTCCAAGTATTCAGGTGTCCACTAAGGTAAAGTTCTGGTTCTGAAATAAACACTGCTTCTCTTTTTGGGTGTTAAATATTCATGACTTCAGTCTCAGGTGACAGCAAATGCAGAAAGTCATTGAAGGAGAAAAGCAGATGGTATTGCAAGTTCAATGGCAAAAAGAGAAGCATAGAAGTGAGTCAATAATTTTAAAAAAGAGCAATGACTCAAAATTTGCTATTCTTGTCAGCGATGCATAAAACAACATCCTTGAGATTAAGACTTGCTTTTAAATCCTTTTAGAACATCAGATTCTTAGCAGTACATATTTTGCCATTCCACAGAAGAATGAGGAAGTGCTGTAAACATTGAACAGAGAAAAATTTTACTGTATTTTGGTTCTATTAAGCACTAAATATATTTTAAGGGAAACAAAAATAAGTTTGGGCCATAGTTATTTTTGTAATGTAAGTTATCTAAAAATTATACCATACTTTGATCCAAGCTGTCTCAAGTCTGAGAAGATAAATAGCTTTTGTAACAGCACTTGTATCATATCCTATATAAATGAATTTCAGCTACTTGTGTTCGTGATCCCATTGCACTATTAATGCTAAATTAAAAAAATGATTGGGGGACTACATAGCATACACAGCATTTGTGATGTCTTCTGATCATCTAATTCTTGAAAAATAAAATTAAAGTACTTTTTAATACAAATCTAAAAAAACCAAATGCATTCTTTTTCCTGTAAGTGTGACCTCAGAATAATGACTAACCATACTATCTATGTGTCTGAATTTATCACAGATTAATGACATGGTGTGAATAGATTAGATTTACTCAGAGGAAAGATCTTTTCTGTTTTGCTTCCCGGAGCATACTTACTGTATCTGCATGGTCAACTAAAACATGACTTTTCTTTCACATTGCTGTCACCATCTGAAATGCACCACCCACTGCATCACTGTACTCACATCCATTGTTTGTTTGGTTTCCACTGACATTCAGCAAGCATTGACAAATGCCAATGGGTGCAGCTGTCTCCACATAGAGGAACTCAGTGACACCGCTTTGCTCCACACGCACTTCCATGTCAGACACCATTCTGTCCGACAGCCCTTCTGCTGCATCTGTTGCACAATGGAGTATTGGTGCTAAGGTTCAACCTCTACTGCAATACCAGCAACATCCACCTCTGATCTCATGGGCCAACATAATAAAATAAGAGGCATTACTTTCAGTGCAGCTCTCGTATATAACAATTCGAGCCAAATTCAATAAAAGATGATTCACTTTCTGCTACCACTAAATGTAGATCAGCTAATAGTGTTATTTTATAATTCTCTACTTGTTCTGAAAATGACATTTTCCGTGCCTCAAATTGCTTAGTACAATAGATAATTAAAAAATTGAAATCTTAAAAGATTAAATTTCAGACATTTCTAAGGAGAAAATTTCATTGCTAACTGATGTCCACAATTTTTGCTTGTCATCATTTTTACACTACTTCTTTTTAGTAGAACATTTTAACTTGTTTTTCATAAGGGATAACTATAACAATTTAAGCAGTGACTGAAAGAAGATCTTGCAGTATGCCTAAAACCCCTGCATACACAGCTGAGCAATGCAGCATTGTTTTATGGAGGGCTTTTTATATTCTTTGTTTGCTTGTTTTCCTCTAAGTAACAGCTATTTCAGTTTAGAGGGCTGATTCCAGGTGAATTCAGTGCTTATCTGACACATACCTCATGGGTCCTCAGGTGCATCCTACTGTGGATAATGATTTTAGGTGACATTTATTTGTTTTCAGGAAGTTTCCAGATTACTTCTCAAACAGTTACTTATATAATATCATGATAATTCTTCTAAAAGTTCTTCATGTAGTAAATAGAATTAGGAGTTGTATCTGGAGCACCTCTCCTACAAAGACAGGCTGAAAGAGTTGGAGTTGTTTAGCCAAGCGGAGAGACATCTCCAGGGAGACCATAAAGTAGTCTTCCAGTACCTACCAGTATTCTACCAAGAATACAATGAGAGGACAAGAAATAATAGTGATAAACTAGAAAAGTGTAGTTTTAGATTAGTTATTAGGATGAAACTCTTTGCTGATAAGGATGGTGAGGCAGCAGAGCAGGCTGCCCAGAGAAGCTGTGGATGCTCCATTCCTGGAGATGTTCAAGGCCAGGTTGGATGGGGCTTTGAGCAACCCAATATAGTGGAAGGTGTCCCTTCCCAAATACCCAACGAAGCTCCATATTTCATGTAGAAAGTCTGTACTTTTAAGGTTAGAAATTATATTCTCCATTTGTAGTTCTGCAGGAATGGATGAATTTAAATATTAAATAAGTGTGGCTGAGTGAGGCATTTCATTTGCAGAGCAGAATGGGGAGCATCTGAAAATCCAGTGACAAGGTAGCTTGCTGTTCACTTTGTTAAATACTGTGTCCATGAGTTTGCAGTGATGTGAGTCTAGATCTAATCTGTGCAATCATTTGGATATGAATACTTTTATTAAAATAATAAATAAAATAAAAAATAAAAATGAAAATAAACCTTGTTCATGGTAAGAAAGGCATATGGGATTATATTATTCTGTTGCTACCAAGGGGAAAATGTAAAAAAGCTCATCTGCTCCCATCTTTGCATTCTTTCAAAGACAACTGCAAAACTGCTGAAAGTGTTTTCTATTGGACATGCCTTTCATTTATATTCTCATTTGCAATTCACATTCCAGCACAAAACTCAGAGAAGGGAACAAAAAAGTGAAAATATGACAAGACTTGTTTTATAAATTGCTTTTATATAAAAGTGCGATTTCATACCTGACAGTGGCATATTAGAAAAAGTGAGAAGTTAAAAAGAAAAGCAGTTCATTTTCATCTTCATGTAATATGCAAGATGCTCTTCACCAGGTTGTTCTCTTTATATCTTCTCAGCTCCAAGGAATGGCCTTTTCTAGTCATGGCTCTTCTTAGATTATTTCAAAGCGATTATTTTTTGACATGGAACAAGAAATCTATGCTCAGTGATTTGGTTTATTCTAATTCTAATCCATGTGTCCATCTTATTTTAAATAAGTGTCTGTCCCAAAGTGTTCCCCAGTTTAATGTTGGACTGCAAAGTAAACCATTACAGAACAATTTGCTGCATAAGACTTGAGATATTACAAAGGAAATAATCTGATGTTTAGGATTTAGTTTACCTATGCAAAAGCTGAAGATGCAATGTTATGTGTGTGCGTTCATACACATGCTTCTAAAGATGTGACTGGAGGGAGATAAAAAAATCCCAAACTTTAAAGCTAAGAATGAAGCAATAAAAACCAACAGACTACATTTAACTAAATTCTGTTTAAGTAACTGTTATTAGCAGAATTTTTTTTCAAGTTTTGAGCATAACAGTTTAGATTGTTCTGTCAACTGACATTTACTATGTGCACTCTTGTGAAAGTCTGTAAAAGAAAGAAGAATGAGCTTTTGCAATTAATGCTCAGAACTGACAGGGCATAGTGTGTCAACGGTTTACGGGCTGGTTCGGCCCAGTTCCGTGACTAGCGGGGCAGAGGGATCCGCAGATCCGCGCCTGCGGAAAAAGGGAACAGGGGACCCCAAAATAATTAAAAACAGCAGCAACGATCTGAGGAGAAACAAACTAATTTACTAAATATATTATCGGAATGCAAGATAACACACTATAATACAATATAATTAAAATTGAAGCTAATAAATCAAATATAATGAGAGAGAGAATGTCTGAAAGGGGGGTAGGCCTCACCACAATGCGGAGGGCTGAGGTGAGATGCACAGTCCAGTTGAGCAGCAGGGAGAAAAGGGAGGAGAGCCGACGAAGAGCAGGCAAAAGAAGCGCGCATCAGGTGACCTTGCCAGGAGTTATATCTCGAGACTCTCAGTGACCACAAAGTCCCCTGGGGAATGTAGTTCTTCTTCTCTTCCAGGCAGGTACCCAGAGCTTGAGCATTAACAGTCAAAATCCCAGTGCCCCACATGATGTTATGATGTGGAATACCGAAAACCAAAAATCACAAAACCATGACACAGTGAAACACTTAACCATTTGCTTACATAACCCTGTAGGATTATCACATGGACAGGCTATTGCATTCACCTGAATCGTAAGTTGTGCCAGGGCTTAAAAGGAAATGTGCTGTTCTGAAGGTACAAAAAGGTAGACCTGAGTTTAAGCAGTCTTCTTGATACAGTACAGCTAGAATAGCTGGCTTGAATTACTTTGTTTGATAATCAGGAATGAAAAGTGTGGGTTACTCTGTGCCTGGTTGGTGATCACATGATGTTGTCAATATAAAGTTCACATGAAAGATATTGGCTAGACACTGGAGAATATATGGTATTCATTTGACATGTTCAAGCTACATATTTTGAATCCTTATCAGCTGAAGCATACTGCATTCCGGAGATAGGGAAGAAGTACTCTTGCAAATAAAGCACTGCTTTACGGTAATAAAGAAAGAAAAATAATATATATATTTTTAAAGTGGGACACAAATATATACAAAGATTCTGAGAAGCAGCCTTGAAGAAATTCTGACTGGCTTTGCCCCACATTAAGCCTGGAGTTTTCCAGAGATGACAGAAGATAAAAAAAGACAAAAAAGGAAATGATGATGGTCCTCCTAAGGAGGACTTTGGGTGTTTTATTTTGCTGCATCTGTTTGTTTTCAAAGGAACTCTTCTTGAAATGTCAGGAAGACAGGTGCATGCAGCAATCAGCAGCAATGATCATTTTTTCACCGAGTACTCCTTTCTTTTCTGACTAAAGATTTCCAGTCTCATAAACAACCATGCACCAGGTATCTGTGAGTATTTGGTGGGTAACATAGATTCTGCCCATAGTTTCTGAGAGGACTCAGGAAGTACTCATATGATAAATTCAAGAACTGTAAGACTCTGTGGAAGAGGAAAGAAATGATAAGGGACTAACATACTGCAACAATAAAGAAATATTTGCGAGATAAAATCAGCTTAGCACCTGTGTGCATATTGACCAAAAATGTGTCTTCTTCTCAATAGCCTATGACTGTGAGGCAGGTTAAATGATTCTTAGGCAAGACTGCATTCTCTACACCCTTTAGGAGAAAAGGAAGAGAAAATATTTGTCTTCTTTCCTACTAGAGACTGGATAGCTACACAAATAGGTGGCCTTTGAGTACTGGAGCATGTATCTAGTTAGTGTTATGGATAGGAGAGTCAGGTAATATGAACTGTTTTAACCAAAATAGACGTACTGTCAGTGTATTTCTCTACGACTGTAATCTTTGTATAGTTTTAAATAATGTCATTTTAAAAAAGATACGTTGAAGAAAATGAGGCCAAAGCATTGCTAGATTTGGCTGCTTCCTGGTTTGTCTAGCTCTGGTAGCTTCATGCTTTCCTGGAGCAAGAAGCAAGTGATGATTTTCATTTGTCCTATCCTTGAGCCTGTGTTTCTCATCAGCGCATACTCAAGCCCCTAGCAGCTGGAATAATAGGTGATCTGTTGAATAATCACATTAAGTGATCAGAAAAATTGTAAAAAAAGAGTGAAAGCCTCAGATAACATAGAAATTAAGTATAATATGGCTGATTTCCTGAGCCAAGTGCCAGGGATGACCACCACCACTATGGGGGTGCATATTGAGCCCAGTTCACAAGATGTGGGCATGACGCTTGTGAGCAGGAGTACTGTGACACAGTCATCAGGACTTGGTTCTGGGGCATATGTATTTATTTCTGGAGCTGTGGGAAGGATGGGGAGGTGTTAGAGCAAGGGGATTTTATTTGCAAAAATAACTCTTTTGCAAAGGTTATTCTGACATGCTGGGTAACTCTGGAGCCTTAAAGGAAAAGCTATGACAAAGGATCCATTTGTTTTCTTTGAACAATTTATAATTAAGTAACACATGGCAGCAGAGAGGCAGTTGAACAGAATGGTGCCTAACATGGAACTGCATATGAAGAAAAGATGCGTAATTGAATTCCTCTATACAGAAAAAAATGACATCCATCAGTGTGTCAGTGAAGTGAAAGACAAGCAATATTTTGGATGACCATACATAGCTGTCACACCATGAAATGAAGAGCGTCTCAATTGGCTCACCCATGCAAAAATTATGACTGGGGAACTGTGTACAGAACTGAATATCAGCTTCAACGAGTGGAAATGATGGTAGCAGTGTTGGCATATCACAAGATTTGCATCAAGTGGGTCCCATGAATGCTCACATGGGAACAGAAAAAACATCGTACACAAGTTCATCAGGATCTATTGAATCAATATGAGGCTAAAGGTGACAGTCTCCTGGATCACATCATTATTGGTGATGAGATACCATGTCACTTAAGTGAATTGGAATCAAAATAGTAGTCAATGGAGTGCCCACTTGTGAAATCCCCATTGAAGAAAAAGTTCAAGATGCAGCCCTCTGGAGGTAAAGTGGTTTTCACTGACTTTTGAGACAGGAAAGGGATGATCCCTTTCCTTTTTGCCTGGAATCAAGACAAATTGACAATTCAGATCACCGCATCATGATGCTGAGTAAACTGAAGGCTTAAATTTTCAGACAGGCCAGAGAAGAAGATAACCTTTTGCAACACGATACATCAGGCCCCACATCAATTTGAAGACTGTGGAACCAGTCTTGGCTGGAATGCCCTACCACAACCGTCACAGAGTCTGGATTTGGTGCCTTCTGATTTCTATCTGTTTGGGCTGTGAAAGACAAATTGCATGAGCAACATTTTCCTAGCAATTGTACCATTACAACAGCTGTGAAACATTGAGTCACATCAGCTGGCGCATATTTTAATGAGTGCAGCATGCAGGCTCTTGTTTATCACAGGCAAAAAAAAGCACAGTTAATGGTGGTGACCATTAGTCTTAGCTAGACTTTTTTAGCTCAGAATTTGCTCTAACAGTGTGATTGTGTTCTTTGTATCTCTATATTTTCCATGGAAATAAATAGGAGGCACTACTTTCAGGATGACCTATACACAACTCTCAATTAGAATTTCTGCTTCCCCCCAGTTTACTCAAATTTGTGGTTACTCCAGAAACATTATTTTATACGCTTAATAGATTTTACTACTGATAATGTCCTCTTGGAGAGTTTCTCTTGTACAAGAAGCTGTGGGGACAAAACTTGTATTTGGAGTGAATATTCCATCATTTTCTGCCTTAGAAGGAATGAATTTCAAAGGCAGATTCATCTAAGATATTTTTTCTTGCAGAGTGGCTACAGTGTCAGTATTTAACCAATTTTATACCAATTTTATACGTGGAATAGCAGAACAATATCCCATAAGATTACTGAATTTAAATTCATATTTTCACACTTTGGATTCAAGGGAAGAATGGTTTACGCTCAGTAATAACCAAAAAGCTCTTACTGGCTTTATTACAAGCAATTAAAAAGCTAAACATCCTTTCAAGAAACAAGAGTTCTCAAAAAATAAGGATAAAATTGTATATATAATATATATGTATTTCAGAGGTAATTTTGTATAAATGAGTTAGCAACTTTGCTTATCTCTTGCATTCCTAGTAAATTTCAGAAAGTGTTCTTTGAATAGTCGATATTCAATTAAATAGAAATGAAGACAGTATTTAGAATGCACATAAAGAAGTTGTTTGAGACTTACTACGATGTGGAAAAGGGATGGAATGATTTGAAAAGTATGTGCATTTCCCAATAAAATCTTCAGCTTTGTGCTAGGACAGGCAGGACCATTTTTGTTACATGCATTAGAAGTCAAGGTGTAGAACTGTTGACATTATTTTAACCATGACAAGTCTTTAGATGGATATTCTCCTGGCATTTGTACTGCCTGCCCTGATACTTCAAAATCCCTTTTCCAAAGCAAGAAAATAACATTAGTATTCACCCAGTATTATTTTCAAGTACTCTACATGTAGATATACTTCCAAAATAAGAAAACAATATTTCAAACAAAGACACACAGAAGAATGTAAATGTGAAAATGTATTATTTCTATTAATAAACTGCAAGAGAATTTCTGACTCTGTGTTGACCTTAATTTTAAGACATTCCACTATAAAGTCTGTGGTAATTAACATTATTCAGTGCTCATTCAATTAGGCTGAAAATCTCTTCTTCTGAATTTTTGGAGCTGTGTGATCCCTAATATTTTTTGTTCATGACATGGAAGTTTTTAATTTAATTCAATTTAGGGTCTGAAGCATGAGTCTTTTTAAGACCCAGTCCTAATAAATATTTAATTAACATTTAGATCTACAGCAACGTAAAAGTTAATTTGAATAAATATCATAAATATAACAGTATATCTACTCAACAGTTTCTAAGTCATTGAGTTTTGAGATTTTTGGGAAGATTCAAAATTAGATCATCAGACAGAGTTATGTAGCTTTACCATTAAGGAACCATCAGTTTGGATGAAGGTTTAGAATCATGGCTGCTTATTTGGAGATAGATTTATATAAATTCAGATAACTGTGAAATGTCAACTCATTAATTAATTCTGTATGTTCTTGCTTGTATCTGCTCACTGGTCCAGCAAGTAAAGTCTTATTTTAACTGACTGTACTTTCAGGAGTAGATGATATTCTGTTTAGTTATTTCTCTGACTGATCACAGCTAATGAATCACTGAAAATCATATTATCATTATATCCACACTTACCAAAAAGCAAAGAAGTCCTTATAGAAATAATTAATCATAAGACACAGGCAGAAGTTTAGCTGAAATTTAAAGACAGTGAGTTAGAAGGCAAGAAGCATAATGGAATAGGCTAAGGAGTATCAGGTAGATAAAGTCAATAAAAGAAGTAAGTGTCTCTGAGACTGAAGATAATAAATAAATATGTGTGTTACAAAGTATTTTTTTCATGACCTAAACGATTACTTGGTCCATAGGTGCACAGAAATCCAAAAAATATACAAGTAAACTGGACATTTTTTTCCCAACATTTCTCTATTTTATTATAAGTTACTGCACATCATGCCTGTCACATATACCTATGTTCTGGGCTAAGTCCTACTAAGGGCTTGCTGCTGGTTGGTTTTGTAGGCATGCTCCCTGCACTCTTACGCTAATCTGTTTTAGCCTAGAGGCACCTGGGCATTGATAACATTGATAGACTTAGCCTCCCTGACAGTGTTCATACCCCCTTGGGTATAAGACACTTGAGTCTTGATATCAGTAATGTCCTTTGTTGCACTGACAATGGATGACCTCACACCTTGGGAACAGAAATGAACAGAAAGGGGGCGGGGGTAAGGGTATGCATTAAATGCATGTTTACATACTATGAATAATTACTTTGTTGTTAGTTATGCCAACCATAGCACCAGGATCAAGAGCAGGCAGTACCGGTCACAGTACATAACTGATATGGCTCCATCAGCAGAGGGGTGGCCAGCAGGGACAGGGAGGTGATTGTCCCCCTCTATTCTGCTCTTGTGAGGCTCCATCTGGAGTGCTGTATCCAAGTGTGGAGTCCCCAGTACAAGAAAGACAGAGAGCTGTTGGAGAGGGTCCAGAGGAGAGCCACAAAATGATCAGGTGAGTGGAGCACCTCCCCTATGAAGACAGGCTGAGAGAACTGGGCTTGTTCAGCCTGAAGAAAAGAGGGCTGCGGGGTGACCTCACTGCAGCCATTCAGTACCTAAAGGGAGCCTACAAACAGGAGGGGAGTCAACTCTTTGAAAGGGCAGGTAACAGCAGAACAAGGGCAAATGGTTTGAAGTTGAGGAAGGGAAGATTTAGGTTGGATGTCAGGGGGACATCCACTCTCTTTACAGAGAGAGAGGTGAGGTATTGGAACAGGCTGCCCAGAGAGGTTGTGGATGCCCCATCCCTGGAAGTGTTCAAGGTCAGATTGGATGGGGCCCTGGGCAACCTGGTCTAGCATTAGGTGGGATGGTTGGTGGCCCTGTATGTGGCAGGGGGGTTGGAGATTTGTGATCCTTGAGGTCCCTTCCAACCCTGGCCGTTCTGTGATTCTGTGTGATTCTTCATCTGAGTGCAGAGTGAATAGTAGACTTCACCATGCACTGGGACACACAAGGACATATCGCTTGGTAATATGCATGGGCATAAGCATTCTGAACCACAAATAATTCGAATATCCAAGAGATGTCTTTGATGCTAACATACAGTGAGAGTACACATATAATAAAATTCAAGGGTGACTTATAAACACCTCTTTTATAACTAAAAGATCTGGAACCCTGTTAGAGAAAAGCCAGCAGAGAAGTATTACATACAGTGTCACAACCAACTAATGACTTTGATATGTTTTAGTTATTATTCACTTACATTTGCTGAATTCAACTCCGAGCATTTGATATCCATTAATTTTGATTTTTCCAAGTCTTAGTACTTAACTTTACACCTTACCTCGTAATATCAACTCCTACAGTCAGAAGATTTCTAGACTGGAAATTGGACTTGCTGTCTGAGGAAGAACTTTTTCTCAAGAAATGTTATCCCACTGGCTTTTATGCTGTTGGAAACCATAATTATGAATACATAGAGAAAAAAAAAAAAAAAAAAAAAAAAAAAAAAAACCCAAATGGATTAAATATAAAAATAAAGTTACAGAAAAAAATTAACTAAAGATCACTGACATTAAAAAGCAGCGGAAAGGAATGAGGAAAATGCCTTTCAGTCGACCTAGAGGCTCTGTACTCAGAAGTTCCATAATAAAATAAAATTGGAGGAACTCTGTTAAATGGATAGAGATGAAAATTATTAGAAAAAAAAAAAAATCTCAAAAATGAAGATAGGAAAAGACAGAAAGAAAAATTTCTATTCTTCACCCCAGAACTTATTCTCAAAGAAAATAACACAGCTGCAAGCAAAATCTTTGATAGTGAAAAGATTGGATTTTCCATAATTTTAAAATATATATATAAAATATATACTTATATATAAATTTATATATTATATATATTTATATTTATAATAAAAATATATAGTATATATTTATATTTATATACTTTTGAATATAAAATGTGTGTTTGTCTCTTTCTTTTTTGGGGGGGGGGTGGAAATAGATGGAGAAATTGGGAATGTGATAGTTCATGAGAATTAAATAGAAAAATCTTTATCATATAATAATATATCATATTATCATATAATCATATGATATCATATTTATCATATAAATCATATAATAATATTAAGAAGAAGGAAATAATAATAATATTAAAAGTAATAAGAAGACGTTTAGCTCTGTCACTGAGTTGTAAGACAAAAGAACATGCATGGTTACAAAGCTTGTCAATGAGTCAATAGACAGCTCCTGTGAAAGAACAGATTGAGATAATAATGTCTCATAATGCTGAATTAGTGAAGATTCTCATAGTACCACCAGTTACACTGTATCCACAACGCATTGCTACAGTGCTAGCAGACAATTGCTTTTAAAAAATCTATATGTCATGCTAGAGCTGAAATCACTCAGCTTTCTGTGATTCAGAATCTCCAAAATACACTGATTGCTCAATGTATCTGAAATAGATTGCTTAGTCAGTAGGTGACAGTTTAGTCAGCTTACTAACCAAGTGATCTGGCTTACATTTCCTACCAGGTGCTGCTCTGTTTTGATGTAAAAGTTGGGTATTTTATTCAAACAGCCTTTAAAATATTTAGTGGAGCTACTATGTTATATGACATCGTGATTTTGTCTCATTTGCTTGGAAACTATTTCTTGCCAGTTTCTTACTCAGAGACAAAATTTAGTTTTCTTAAACATTTAGGTAACTTTCCTTGAAGATGGTGGGGGTTTTTGGTCAATAAAGTGTTAATACTTATTCATAATATATTCATAATAACTATGAATATATTATGAATATAAAAACATATGAATTATGTTGTTTAGGCAACAAAGTCACACTATGGTGGGTATTCTTCTAAGAAAGCAAGGAAACTTCACATGTATTTTCACATGCAGAAGTGATAGCTGGGAAATGAGAGTCAGACATAGCATGATCTGAAAGAAGAAAAAGAAAGAAATTTCCCAGCTTTACAGATGTAGCTTTACAGATCTTTCCAGGGTATCCTTCAAAGTACTGATGAGTTACTAGGGAAAAAGAATGGAGATGACTCTGAATATGTAGCATATCAGGCAGCAGAACTGTTGTAAAGAAATAGATGGCATAAAAGATGAGGATTGGGAAAAAAAAAAAGTTTGAAGTCATTAAAAATATATTATGTTGTATGCAGTACAGAAGAGCATAGGGGAAACTTTGCATTTGTCTTGCCTGTAGTAAAGTCTGAGACAAAAGATTCTGTGAGCTTTGGCATGTCTTGACAAAGGAAAGAAAACATACTATGTCAGACCTGTTCTGTGGGACTAGAACTATTTAGATGTATCAGGACACAGGACCTGTGAAGAGTTTTAAGCCTAAATGGCACCCAGAAATATTAGAGCTGTCTTACAGATGGGAGAATGATGTTACAGTGCATCATTCTGAAAAGTTAGGACGGTTAAGCCCTGAGAAAGACTGAAATGGTTATTTCAACTTAAGATGACATCTTTCCACTGGAAAATAAAAGAAAGCGAGTGAGCATCATTGCTAACAGAAAATTGCATTGGCTGTTAAAGTTATGCAGAAATAAGGAAAATCAGAGAACAAGATATAGAACATAAGTGTTCAATCAGCTAGTTTTATATTTTTGTTGCCTTTTTCTTTTTAAATATGTTTAAATAATATATATTTTTAAGAAATTTTGTTACTTATTGTATGGGAACTGCTGAGTCATGGCCTGAACCTCTGATTAATCACCTGAGGTAAGCAATGAGTCAGCCCTGGGAGCACAGGTGAAGGCAATTCACCTGTGCTGCAGGAAGGGGTGGAGCCTGTCTCCACCTCTCCTAGACTCATTTAAGAGCTGACTACCAGTGGGGAAGGATCTCTCTTCTGAAGATCCACTCCACTGGAGTTTCCTGAGCGAGCCCACGATACAGTTAAGCATCCTATCTACTCTCTTTATCTTGCTTTGCCTAACTCTCTTGTTTATTTCATTATTCTAACATCTTAATGTTATTTGATTATACAATTTTCCTTGGTTATACACTATCTTAATATTCTTTGATTATATGCTTATAAAATAAATAACATAATTGATGTATATATGCAGTCCAAGACAATTTCTTTTCACTTGAGATGGCCCAGATAAGCCTAAAGATTGGATACCTATGATACAAAAGATAAAAGGAAATTTTTTGAAAATAGCTGCTCAGGATCTCCTTAAAGCACAAGGTTCTATACTCTGGGACTTCAAGTATGTAAAAGCAACAATAATAAGGGTAACAGAGCTATTACAAAATGCATTGGCTGGGAAAGCAAAGAACCTAGTCATAATAACACCATAAGGCTTCAGTACTTTTAAGAATCTTCTCTGCAATGATACTCCATCAAAAAGATTCTGTCTGTTTCACCAGTCCTATTAGGAGACAAAAACAGAACTACCAGCTTCTGACCCAGGAAGATCTGATGATCTAGATGACTCATCCCAAGTGTCCACTGTTTTTGGAGTTAATATTATCGTAATCCCTTATATGGCACAAACAGTAAATAATAAGATTCCATCTGTTTTCCTTATGGATACTGAATCCTCAGAATCAACTGTTAAGATGATATCTTTGGATTAATGAAAAAAATTCAATGTAGTTTTTCTAGGAGAGACTGCTGAAAAAAGGCGTGAGCTCCCTGTACCCATAATAAAATTGACTCTTCCTACTGGAAGTGTTCACTTAGACCCAGAGTAGACATAGGACCTCTTTGTCTATTAGGTGGGTGTGTATTTTAATGTCTCGCACAATTAAGGTTCCTTTACTCTCTTGGATGCCAAACTATCAAACTCAAGCTTTTGTAATAGCTATAAATGAAATGCTCAGATGTCTACTACTTTCCTATGACAGTCCACACCTAAATTATTCAATGATATTTTGACTCACATATGATACTTCTGTATCAGCTTAGAAGTCTCACAAGCAGAATTTGACATGGTGGCAGATAATGTATTTTCTATACTTTACAGCAAATATTTGAGTTAGAATCACGCTCTGAGTTCCTTAAAGCTTTAATAAACTTAGCATTCTGGCAAGCTTTCATTCCAGTATTTAGTATAATTGTTCAACTCTTAAGCAACCTGTTAAAGAAGCATGCTTCATTGTGATTAGGCAATTATTCATGAAGAGGCATTATTTTTATTAATAAACACTATTTCAAAATCCCATGCTATAGGTCTAATCATACCAGGGCCTCCTTTAAGCCTACATATGGGACTCACAAAAACAAAATATCAGCAGAGGCTCCATCAGGCTCTGACAAAACCCAATTATCTCTTTTAAAGTTTTGATCAAAGGGATGGTATTGTCCCATGGCAAGATATTTACCTTGTCAAAAATCATCACTAGCCAGTCCTATTAGGTCACATTAGATGTGCCCTTAGAAATACAAAGATTGCTTTCTATTCTTCAAAGTATTAGAGAGTCTACTCCTGTAGACTACAATGCCATCATCTACAGGGCATTGCACTCTCCAGTACAGTTCAGGAGATGGTAATGCATATATAACACCACTGGATTGTGAGGAAGTCTGAAATTACAGAAAAACTAGCAGCATGTAATATTTAATTGCAAAGGGATGCTGAACCACCTCTTGTTGTGCTATGTTCAGCCAATTAGAATGTACCACTTGGTCTGGTTCTTCACAAATACACCAAAACTTTGTATACTTTGTTTACAGTATCTGCTCAAAGTTTTAGGGTAATGAAATGGCAGGACTCCTTCCTGGGAGTCCTGGATGGGAATCTGAAACACAAGTGGTAGAGAGATAATTTTAATTGTCTGGCTGCATATCAAGATGCTGTTACAATATATACTTACATGGTATGGACAAGGGCTCCTGTACTGGAAAGCTAAAACGTGGAAAATTAAATGAAGATCCTTAATCACTATTACAACAAGCATCTAATTTTTGATGGATATTAAAATTACCTAACATACAATGGAAATAAAGTGACTGTTGTGTTGGTTTTTGTTGCTGTTTGATTTGGTTGTGGGTTGATTTTTTTCTTTCCAGATCACTGTAATTGCAACATCAGCAACCAAAAGCCCAAATGATTTTCCTTGGATCATGATCCTATCTTATTCATCGTAGAAATTGACTGGAAAATTTACATGAAATAAAAACATTGTGAGCAATTTCCTTCCTACTTATAATCATTATTTTACATCCACAATGATGTAAATATCTAATAATTACAATAATGCTCATTCCTTCATCCCAGGGATAGAAAAGCAATCACTGTTCCTGGAGCATAATTTGGTGTACTTATTCCCCTTTACACCATATTATCAACAATATTTCAAAGAATGTTTATATGACAGTCTCACAGTACATTATGATGCCCCAGAATATATGAGGAAAGAAGAAGACAGGCAATTATAATTAAGTCTAAAATCAAGTAACACCCAAGCTTTTGTAATTTCACCCAAGTAACTTGAACTTTGGTGGAATAGAACAAGGGCTTATGGCCAACCATTCTACCACCTGGATATTTCTGGGTTTGCGGTACTAACACTTACAAGATTCCACAGTGGACAGCACATTCACATGTGTTATTGATGTAAACATAGAGAACTCTTGGCTATCATAAAACTGTTGAATCACCCTAAAATTGTTTTTCCATTAATCAGGAACTGATTCACTGCACAAATGCCTCCACTGAACAACTGTGTTCCTTAAAGTTTGAATATAAACACATTTATTCCCCTTTTCTAGATCCCAAGAAAGAATACATTTTAAAACAATCTGTTGCTGAGGGATTTGTTCACACATTGCTTGCAAGATGACGTTGGATTTGTCAATATTCAGATCTCTAATGTGACATAAGATTCTAATAATTTTTTTTCTAAGTCAACAAGATCTATCAGGGAACTGTGCAAATGAAGTCCGGTAATACTTATAGAGTTTGCTCTGCCTATGTATTGCAGATGGGTAAATTGGAGCAGATAAATGAACAACAGACCTCTAGCTAAGCACCTTACCTGATATTTAAACTATCATTTTACTACTAGTTTCCACTTTATACATTGGAAACCTTAGAAAATTATCCTTTTTATTTTTCTTTCAATGCCAGAAATCAAAATAGGCTTATTTTGTCATCCTTGCTGACAAGCAATTTCTTCCTAAGTAAAACATTTCTCAGTATTTCCCTATAAACAGATTGATTGAATGACTGAGCCTATGGTAGCATCCACCAGAGAGTTTAACTGTTGATCTCCCTTGGATTCTTCGACTCTCCAGCAGCTGCTTTGTAGTGGCTAAATGAGCTGTCCCCAGAAATACTGTGGACTGTTATGCCTAATAGCATGAAAGTGATACCTATCAGGTGCATGTTGCAGATATAATTGAATTTTTTTATCTGATCCATGCATTTCTTCTCTACATCTGCCTGTTTTCGTATTTCAGGTTCTTTAATGGTCTGGATTTTTTCTGAACTTTGCTATGAGAACAACTGTTGACATGATTTGTTGAGGTTGCAGCCATTTATGTTTGCACTAGGACTTGATATCACTTGAGCTTGATGGTTTTCCATAGATTTCTCTTACTCTTCCTTCTTTTCATTATTGATACATCAGTGTATTCTGATATACTGTATCATCCTGATCCAGCTTTAATTACCAAACATGATGGCCCACAGCCTTAGTGGGATTCCCTGATGAGCATTTGTCCTTAATTTAAGCAGGAATTATCTGTCAGCTCTTAGTTTGTAATAACTAGAGAAGATGAAATACTTGTAAGACAACATCTGTTCCAAGAAATTCACTTAAAACAGTCATACTGCACAGTAGGAGGAACATTGAGCAACAAACTCTTGTAATGCATGTGAAAACAGAACAGAGAAAGGATTACCAACAAAGACTTTAATGTAGGTCAGGTGTCAGTCAAAGAACCTTGGGATGACATGTCTGTCGTGCTATCTTCCTGTAGTCTACAGTGCATGGAGCCAGAGGGAAGCATCTACATGATGACAGCAGAATGTTCTATGAACTGTTCAATAAAAGAGGCTGTTTGCTGCCTGTTTTCTGAAGGGCAGAAAAAACACATTGCAGTCTTGTGGGATGGGAAAGGATTGTGAAAGAATAAAGATGGCACACATCATAGCATAAACTTTTTCCGCTAATGAGATAGTACAACTCTGTTTTCTCCTCAGTAAAGTATTAAAAAAAGTAAACAGTTAGAAAAAAAGTGTCTTACTGTTAGTCTTAATAGTCCATATGGTAATGCTTCAGTAACCACTGAATTCACACCAGAAAAGAAGCTGATTTTCTTCCTCCAAATTTCTGTAATTTGACAGATAACACCACACTACATACACTGTACAAATAGGTTATCTTCTAAAAGCTGTTTTGCAATAGTGACAACATTCCATGAGAGCCATTATTTACTGCTTAAAATAAATGTGCCTTTATGGTGTGTAACAACACACCATAAGTGTGTTGCAACCAAAAGTGGTTGCAAATAGCATCTAGATTTGATAAATATATCAGAAGGCTACCCAGAAAAAATATTCAAATTGAATCCAAAGATGAGATAATTCTCCTGCTTCTGTGTTTATTTATAAGATTTTTTTTTATGTTAGGTATATTAGCATTAATAATACCAGTAATATTTTTAATAGTTCATGTATTCTGCAGAAAGTTTTATTTTTTTTTCTTTGTTCATTCAGATTGTGCCAGCATAAATAAAATTCCCATTTTGTCATATGGCATTTCTGTTCCACTTAGGCATAGAAATAGAAGTGGTTGGAAAAAAGATGAAAGCACTTTTTTCAGCTGTAGACTAAATCAAGTAAAAGAGTAACTCTCCCTAAGTCCACTTATTGACTCCTAACTTACTTTGCACAAGCTAACATGAATTCAATGTGCATAGGGCTGGTAGTTGCACAGGCTTAGGAAAAACCTTCTTACCCTCCCGTGAACTGCAAATTTAATCTTAATATCCCCTGACTGTAGGCTTTTCCTTTAACAAATTAAGGACTCTGTGGAACTAAGTTTATTAAATGTTTTGCATCTATTATCTTTTTTTCTCTATATATTTTATAAATGGTCCTGAAGATGTCCTAGTGCAGAAAACCTGATCACCATGATTAAAACTGTTCATTTGTTCATTTATTCACTTCTGAATCTCAGTGTAGGTTTCCTCATCAGCTGCAATATATTGTGGAAGGCGGTGTTTTTCTTTTGGAGTGCTATTCATCTTTGCCAGCTGCATGCACTTAAATTATTTTTGAATCCCTTATGGAGGCTCAAATTCAAGTCATTCCAAAATACAGAACTGAGGAATCATCACTTTTTATTTGATATTTAAGCACTAAGATTGGAGCATTATTGAATACAACTTCAGAACTTCTCATGTAATGAAAGGCTGGAATTAGCTATCTACAAGAGCTGAGGATTTTTTTTTTTTTTTAATAAGCTAAACCTCTATTAAAGATTTTAACTGATTTTCAGTATTCTACTCTGATCTCATCACCACTTTACAATGATTTTTGTTAAATTCTTCACTCACCTTGTGGTTGTAAACATATTCTGTGCTTAATGTTCAGAAATACTGACTTCTGAACATATCTGTATTGAAATTTGTCGTGAAGATAACATCATTCTAAATAAAACAGGGAACTTGCAACTAGACTTTAAGCAGGATAACATAATGATATGTTTAGCCTTGGTGTTAATCTTTTTTCTAAAATGGAAATCAAATGGCTTTAAAAACAAATGTAGTTTGAATCAAGAAACACATTTCCATTGTTCTGAATTTGTGGAAGTCTGATACAATACCATAGTCTGATACAATTTGGAAGGACACCTGAATGAATCATTGTTCATGTAAGTGCTTTGGTAGTGTTTCAGATACTGAATGCAGCCAGCAAAGAGTACTACAACTTTTTTTTTTTTTTTTTTTTTTTTTAAGAAAGGGACTGCTCTGAGCAATTGCTCTTGCATCATAGTACCTAGTACAAAGTGGCTAATCGGGGACAGTATCAAATGATGGTAACAAATATAAAAGCTCACAAAATTGCCACTTTGGGATATAGGAGTAGATAAAATTTTTCTGGAAATCAAGGGAAATTTTTTCTGGAAATGAAGAAAGAAAAAGACAATTGTCCTTCCATAAATTGCATACCAAACCAGAATTCCACAACAGTTATTTTGACATTAAAAAACAATAACATAAAAGCAGATGAAACATTTAGAGATTTCTTTTGTTCCGTTCAGTTGACACAACTTTCATCTGCACACTTTCATGTTTCCCGTGCTGTACAGAAATTTCATGTGAGTGATGCACATTTGAGTTCTTAAGCAGAAAGAGAACAGTGTCATGGAAGCATAAAAACTAAAGCAGCTGACAGCAGTAGGGCAACATGCCAGGTTTGTCTTGACACAAGCTTAAGACAAGAGCTGGTTGCTTGTCTAATGTATTCATCAATCAAACTTTTTGGCAGCAGCAAAGTACTTGCTGGCACTAGATTCCACTTTCAGAAACTGATGCTGAAGTTAGGACTAAAGGTAAGACACTTAGGTTCTGGGATGGATGTATTTTATCTGGATGAAAGCCACCTGGATGTCAGAAGGGTAGAGACAAACCTCTGGAATGGATGTTATCTAGAATTCATTTGATACACTGCAGGAAGAGAAGTTCTCATATTGAGTCTGAGAGTTGAAAAATAAAACAGGAAGCTGGGAAAGGCTGACAGTTGGAGGGGTAAATTTTTCTTTAGTTAGTGCATGTGATCTGTCTGTCTAGAAGCTTTAACATGAAGTACTGAGTTGCAGACTCAAAAGCCGTGTTTGGCTAATAAGTAGAGTTTTGAGCTGTGTACTGAAAAGGCTGCAATTTTCTGCTCCAGGAGTACAAAAATTGAGTCAGAGTTCTATTACACAGTGTTAGAGAAAGGGAAGTGGCCTGAGTGTATCCAGACATGCAAGAGGACATTTCAGTCACAGTGACTATGAAAGTGTCTTATGCACCTTATGTATGATGGGTTGTATTTAGCGGTTGCTGGGTGTACTGGCTGGCATGAAATGGATACTATTGCAAATGAGTTACTATGTGAGTATACCACCAGACTCTACCTTTCATTTCTCAATAGTTTTCAAGACACAAGAAATGTGACAGTAAACACCTGTTTGACAAAAGCCAGTACCAAATCCTGCATCTTCACTATGCCTATGTAATTTAGGGGAAAAAAAATAGGCTTAAGAAGAAAAAACGCAAATCTCACCTGATATTACCGCATATTTTTTCTGTCAAAGAGCAGAAGAGTGAGACTGTAGGCAGTTGCAACCTCTTAGCAAGTTTGGTGCCTGCAGTCTCCCAGATGAGGCAAGATAATCAATTAACAAAATGTATATCAGCGAAAGGTAAATGACAGCTTCCTCATGGGTGCATAACTCCAGTCCAGGATATTTATCAGCCTTTGGACTTAGCCACATGGGTGTGGGTATCTTGTTATACCTGAGAGAGTTTATACAAGCATAAGTGCCAGAGGATGGCAGATCTAACTAGGTCTGTGTGAGATCCCCTATGTCTGAGTGGAGTAACACGAAGTATCTATCTACACAGGATATGCTAAGGCATGTAAAATTGGTGTAGATAAGTATGTTGAAATAGCTGAATTTCACATGATGTACAAACAAATGTAGTGAAATTTTGCACGAATGTGTACTACTGGAAACCTTTCTTCTGAAGTCTGGAAGATCTGACACATGAAATTTAAGAAGCAGAATGACTTTCAGGTTAGTTTCCTGGAACACATGAATCCTGTAATACACTAATAATACATGAACCATGGAACTATAGAATCATTTGGATTGGACCCTAAAGATCACTATCAATTCCACTACTAAACAATGTTACCAAGTGCCAGATCTAAATGTCTTCTAAACACCTATAGAGATGGGAATTCTATCACTTCCCTGGGCAGCCTGTTCTAATGCAGAAATTTTTCCTGACATGTAATCTAAACATTCTCTGTCTCAGCTTGAGGCTGTTTCCTCACATCTTCACATTTTATCACTTCTCACCTGAGAAAAGAAGCTGACACTCAACTCACTGTAGCCTCACTTCACATAATTGTGGAGAGCAGTGAGATCTCCCCTCATGTTTCTATTCTCTAAAGTTCATCAATGGTTTTCACTTCACAAAGTCATACATTCCACAGGTAAATGCTGAAAGTAAACTTTTGTGGGATTATCTAGTTGCTTTGCTAAATGGTATTCAATTTTCCTCCATTTAATTCATGTTTTCTGCAGAGTATAAGGCATCTAGGCAGGGTGGTCCCACTTATTTACTGTATACAGAGAACTGTTAAGATTATCTGTAAAGTGGAGCTAATTGATTTTCCTCATATTGTCTCTGAGCTTAGATTTTCAGGGGGAAAAAATCCTTATTTTAATTCTGCTGGCATGGTGGCACACAGTAGAGCTCTTTGTGAAAATATTGGAGATACTTTCCTTCTGAAGAAAATGAGAGAAAGGGCAACTACGCTTTTACTTAGTGACATCTGAAAGCTTGAATTCAAAGTTCTTTGGTCCTTTCTTAAGCCCTGGTGAATCACCAAGGAATGGGCATACAGACAAAATCTGTCAACAACAGCAGCATCAACACCATTTCCAGAAACAGATATATAATTCTACATTCTATAATTCTACATTATGATAACCAGACTTATCCAGTGATGGAAGGAATGTGAAAGCATATAGAAGAGCTCAAATAATTGGGATATCTTTAATAAGAAAGCCAACAAGGTAGAAGGAGGTAAATATTTTGCCTGCCATTAATGCATTCTTAATAATTAAGAAACATTTCTATGCTTCTCAATTTTTGTTAATAATTATATTACACATGGATAATATGTAAATAAGATATTTTAGAAATCACCTTAAAATGCATCTTTAATCGTGCTAAATATTTACCTGTGCAAGAGGATCTACATTCCTTTAGGCAAGATTAAGGCATAAAATGGCTTTGGATGTGCCTGTGGAAGCCCATCCATATTTATGCCCAGTAATACTGAAGCATTACCAAAGAAAAAACTGTAAGCTTGATTTAATGGAATAAACTCAGACATAAACAGTGACAGGACTATTGTTTGTGACAAAGAGGAAATTATCTTGTGATCACAGGTTAATACAACTATTCAGAATAGAAAAGTCCTAAGGAGTTCTCTAGCCTTATTTCTCACTCACTGAAAGCAGCATGAGCCATGAGGTCAGACTAGAAAGATAAATTAGTTCATCACATATTCTCACAGCTGTTGTGTTTCTCAGAACCTTAGAATGGCTTGGGTTTGCGTTTATGCTGCCAGCTGTTCTGCTTGCATTGCTGTAAGCACCCCCATAGGGCATTTGTCACCATCCAGCAGTCAGTGTAGAGGTAGAGCACTGGTCACCTCTCTTGTTCAGCAATGTCTAAAGCCAGCTGGACATCCTTCACTTCTGCAAATTGGCTCAATTCCCCCTTTCCTTCTGTAGATTCTGCAATTCGTCATGTAGGACTCTAGATCTCAACTTTCCACCTCCCACAAAAATGGCAAAATGGATTTTTATTGGGATTTGAATTACTTTCTTGCCCTTCTCAGAAACTTCTCCTGCTGTGTTGCCCACACACAATGATGCCATCCATATATTGCAGGTGTTCAGGAGCTCCCTACTGTTGCAGCTCACCCCGGATCAGCCCATGACAAATGGCAGGGCTCTTTCCACCCCTAGGGCAGTTGATTCCAGGTGCACTGGATGCCGCTCCAAGTAAAAGCAAACTATGTCCTGCACTCTGCTGCCAGAGGGACTGAGAAAAATGCATTGATGTTGTGGCATATCACTTGGCTGCCTCTGACTCCAGTTCCTACTGAAGTTCTAGCATGTCTGGCACAGCAGTGCTTAGCAGTGGTGTGACTTTATCCAGGCCACAGTAGCCCACTGTTATCCCCCACTCTCCACTGGACTTTTGCTCTCATCATACTGGACTATTGAAGGGTAAGTCTTGCTGATTACACCATGGTTTTCTAGTTGGTGAATCAGCTGGCAAATGGGAATTAGGGAGTCCTTGATGGTGCGATATTGCTGCTGGTGCACTGTTGTAGTAGCAGTTGGCTCCTGTTGTTCTTCTCTTTGCAGTCCCACAACAGAAGGGTCCTGTGAGAGACCAGGCAAGGTAGAGAGCTGCTTAATTTCCTCCATCTCCAGCTCAGCTATATTGAAAGACCGCTGATCCCCATTTGAGTGCTTGAAGAACCCTGTCCAGAGATAATCTACACCAAGGATGCACAGAGCATCTGGTTTGGTCACTATGGAGTGTTTTTGTCACTCAGTTCTGATTAGGCTCACTTCAGCCTCTGACACACTTAAATCTTTGGATCTCCATGTCACTTTGGAAAGAAAAATGGGTTTTGCTCCTCTATAAGGAGGAGCAACAGTAGACCTTTTCCAAATATTCTACTAGTTCTTCAGTGTTCTGCAATTGTTCAGAGGTGAGGTACCACTGCTCCAGGTACCTGTCCACTATCCCACACTCACTGACAATCAAAACTGTCCCACCTTGTGGCAGATCTCAGGGTGATATTCTTAAATACTTGTTTAATCCTAGACATAACCTGAAACATATTCACAACACATAGCAATAGGAGCACACTGGTTTGAAGATCCCTCAGATATTCAAAATTCTCAAGAGCCATTATAAGTAGATCTTGAGCTCTATGGGACGAGATCATTTTTCTACTGCTATTATCATTCCATCATAGAAGGTCACTGGATTGATCAGGCATGATCTGCACTTTCTGAAAACAGATCACTTGCTGAACTCAGATCACCTCCTTATCTCATTTGTGCTTTAACATTTCTTCCAGAAGAATCTGTTCCATGATCTTCTCAAACATAAACATGAGGCTCACTGGCCTGTAATTCCCTGGATCTTCTTTTCTCCCTTTCTTAAAAATGGGAGTGATACTTCCCTTTCTCCAGTCTCCAGGGACTTCCAAGACTTTTCAAATATGTTGGATAGTGACTTGACAACCACATCATCTACTTCCTTCAGGATCCTGTGACGCATGCTTTTGGGCCTCATAGGCTTGTAAACACTCATTGTCATGAGGCAACTGTAGACTTGCCTTACTCTTACAGAATCAGGGATTTTTCTTCCCCAATCCCTGAAGATGTGAGAGATGCAGGAATCCTGACTGCCAGTGAAGATCAAGGCAAAGAACTCTTGAGTACCTCAGTTTTCTCCATGTCTGCTGTTGCCACTTTCCCATCTCATTTATCAGAGGCAAACTCTCCTTTGTCTCTCTCTTCTGGCCAGTGTACCCACAGAATCCCTTCTTGTTAGTTTTTAAATCCCTTGCCAAATATTTGCAGTAGGATAGAGTGTGGGGAACTCTGGTGTACAGAGTATTTCTGTTTTGACTGTCAAACGAATAAGTGGATATATGTAAGTGTGATTCATCTGAAAGGAAAGTTCAGTAATTTTTGTCGACAAGAATGCAGTTCCAAATGGCAGAATGGTAATTAAAAACACAGATATACTCAAAAGCACAACAGAGAGAACAATGCTTGAGACTGTACTAGGTGGCAAATAATTTCCATATGCCTATACACACAGTAAATAATAATACAAAAGCAGCAAATGGAAGAGAGAGCACATGCTATGCTGACTCTGTCACTTTGTTTGCACACAAGAATTCTACTGCTATGTTCTGGCTCTATCCACAGGGCATTGCCAGTTCTGTTTGCCTTGTCAAAGCCCCACTGTTCTTGTTAGCTCTACTTCTTTAACACCAGGCCCTGCCTGCAGACAGGGTGAGTGAGTCATCTCAGTATATGGTTCATTGCACTGCAGAACTCCTAAGCAAGGAAGCCACAGCCACCAGCTGGCATACTTTATCAGTGGCCATTAGGTATAAACAAACATGCCTTCTTTCAAGTCTCCTAAATTTAGTTTCTATTTATTATTATTCCTTCTGCACTTCATTTCAGCCTTGCAGGCTGGGTACAGTTAGTAAATTTTGGATATAGATTTTCTGGATCAAGAAATCCAGTTTCAAAGTGTTTTTTGCATTGCCTGTGTTTTTTAAATCTGGCAGCAGTCTACAGGAAATCTAAATTACAACGGTCGTCTGTCGAGCATAAGGAAACAAGAACTCTCCAACGCAGAGCTTAAAAGCAAAACATTCTGTTATTATTGTTTCCATTTATTACTGCCTTTGAACATTGCTTCAGGTTGTGCTATTTGATTAGAGTTTGTAGACATGAATTTCTCCCTTCATGTCTGTGTTGCCAAAGTGTAATAAGGCTATGAATAATTCTTGTATGTAAAATATTCCTTATAACTAACTGGAAAGATATTTCTATTCTAACTGACAGAATCTGATCTTTGCAAACAAAACAGGACCTGATTGTAACAAGACTCTTGCATATATATTTAATACTAAATTTTATATATGCAGGACTTATTTCCAACCTGCAGCTGGAAACATTCTGTTGATTCTATCACTATTGCTTCTGTATGAGCAGCCATTAGATGTGTGTCCTGCTCACTCTCACATGTCATTTCTCCTTCATTCCAAATTGCCTGAAATGTCAGCACTGCCAATTTCCCATGTATTTTCTCTGGTGCTGATAGCAAGTAGACATGAATACACACAAAATATAAGCTAAGGATAATCACTGCGTGCTCCTAGGATAATTAGTTAAATTTTATAGCAATCTGAACTTCAGACGGCCAATTGTGGTATGCAGGAGAATGATCAGTGTAAGGTTCAAACTTTATTTTTTGTTTTCCACACCCTTTCTGCTTCCTGCAAATAATTGCTAGGAGACAAATCTCATTATTTCTCATCAGTTCACTACAGTATGCTGTGAATTTTCTAATTCTTTCTGGATTTGTTCTACTCAGGTTCATTGAATGGAAAGACTCTCCTAATGCCTATCAGATTACTCTATATCCACAAAAGATTTTCTGCAGAGTCTGTTTTTCATCTCAGTTAGTCAGAAAATCAGGATTTCAGTATGATGGCATCTGGTTTTATGTCTACAGAAAGTTATCTGTAAAATTCTTTCTTTTTAAATCAATGTCAGAAAATAAGGGTATTTTTTTGGCAGCATCTTACTGAAAATAAATGTCAATATGTGATCAACAAAATTATGCAGAATTTGGTAAAGGAAGCTATCATTACTGACAGCACCAACCCATCCATCTTTTTGTTCTGGTTTTGTAGTGCTCTGACAGACAGCAATTTGAGCTGGTTCACTTATATAAGTTACAGTGTGTGCTGCCCAATGTATAAAAATACTTTCAAAAACTTAAAAAACTATAGATAGTTAAATTACAAGCTGCCTTGCACTAAATCTTTGCATTTTGCTTTGTGTTGCCCTCCACGAGGAACACAGTAAGTTTCTTCTGTTATTTATTTATTTAAATGGGAGGCAGTAAATCTTAATGTGTGGGGTTTTATTGGTGTATTTATTTTCTTGCACAATGAACAATAGTGTTTATTTGTAAGACAGATCACCAGTTCCCCAGCAGACCCATTAATCTTTCATTTCATTACTTTTATTCTCCAATAGTATTTGTTAGGGTCCCTGGATGAAAACAACAAGTATCATTTCTTTGTATTAGCAGATGTTCACCACTAAGAACTTTCATTCTTAGCTGAATGACTCTTAGCTGAAATTTTTATCCAGTAATCGCTCTCTGCTTTGGAGTACTAAGTTGCCTTGTGTAAGTAAAAGGTTCACTGTTAAGAGTTGTCCTTGAATTGGTGAAGTAGTAAGTTCTATAAGACAAACAAAGATGATACAAAATCCCATATCAAATCATCCCTTCACTCCACATTTTAAGAAGTGTGGAAGTGTTTGAGGTTGCTAGGATGGAATTCTGCAGGTTGGAAGACTATGAAGTGAGTCAGCAGCACAGGTAGAACATGTGCTTGTCCACAGTTTGAAGAGGCCACTTCTCCACTCAAGCTTTTTGTTGGCCAGAAATAGCACAGATTGGTTTTTGTTTGATGAAGGACAGTCACCCAAACTAGGACTGAAGCAAAAAATTTGATGTCCCTGCTTACCTTCAGCCAGTAAATGTACACATACCCATTCCTGTCCTCTCCTCTGAAGTTATTTTTGTCTTTGCTGAAATGTCTTTCTGATCAAAAGCTGAGACTCTCAGCCTGTAACATGCCCAGTAACATTGCTGGTGGTTATTAGGTCTGCCTGAAAGATTAGATTAGAACTATAAACTGCTAATATCACTAATATTAACCATATTTGTAATCACCGACTTCTCCATATTTCCATAAATATCCACATCCACAGCTAGATGTTGATTACACTGTCCTTAGGATTGATGGATGTGACCCATGCCAGTCCAGATGCTGCACAGCTCAATGTGCAAACTAATAATCTGGGCATCTTTCCTGATAGATCTCAACTGACCCTTTCCTTTGCAGAATGAGCAGAGAGCCTGAAAATTGTTTACACCAGTTCTACAGAGTTTCTATAACAATGGAAGAAGAAAGAAGGATAATTACATCACTACAGACTCATTACTGCAGGACAGGTAAAGCCAAGAGTCTACCTTGACGTCAGTATGTAAAATGCTTCCAGAATTTAAAGATGTAAAGAAACTCTGAGTTTTAAGGGTAGAACCAGGTCAGAATTTTCCAATGGGGAAAAATTCAAATCAGACAGAAATAGGGCATATATTAAAGTCTCTTATCAGGACAGTGCCTTACTAGGCTATAGAAAGAGAAAGTGTGTTTGTCTTTTGTTAGGTATTACCTGCTGTTCTGTAGGTAAATACCATCTTTGTATCAGCTTAATGTGTCCTGGCTGAAAGCCAAGCTGACACAGCAACCACACATATATGGAAAATGCAACAATGAGTTTGGTTTACAAGATCTTGCTGTGAGATGGAATAAATGAACTCTGAACTTTAGATCCTAAACTAAGAGAGATCACTGAAAAAAACTGTGTCAAGAGGGAACAAGTTGTTGTACACTTGGAAATATTTTTAAGTTCCATAAACCAATGGATGGTCTGACCCTCCCAATATATGAGCTAAAAATCAATGGCTTGATTTTTAAACAGTTTTATTTAAAAAAACTGTGTCATGTGCATTCAAAAGATTTCCTACTGCTGTTGCTCCTGTGAAGAATGAAAGCATTGCATTCTTAAAAATTCAAGTGTAAATGAACTATCATCTTCCAGGCAGTTCCAGTAATTTTTTGAGAGTTGCAAGCAGCTGGAGACTAAGGACATATAAGTTAAATTGTTTAATAATTAAGTCCTAAAAAGTACCATAACTAATCAGTAAGTCAAAGCCACCTTTGACAGCTATGAGCTGAGTTTGTGTGATAGAGCAGCATCAGAAACAGATGATGTCTTTTCTTTTAGGGTAAATATTCAGGACTTGTTATAAAGTATTTTTGGGGAGATGCTGGTGAAGGAAGTGCTACCTGCATTAAATCTGATACAAAGAATTAAATATTATTTTTAATATAGTGCATTAACAGAATCATTAAGATTGGACAAGACCTCGAAGACCATCTAGAACAACCATCAACCTGCCATTATTATTGCCCATTAAACCATGTTCCTCAGTGACACTTTCCTTAAACACCTCCTAGGATAGGGATGCCACCATTTCTGAGCAGCCTGTTCTGATATTTCACCGCTCTTTCAGAGAAGATTTTTTTCCTAATATGCAATCTGAATCTCCTCTGGTACAACTCGAGGTCATTGCCTCTCATGCTATCACTGTTACCCAGGAGAAGAGGTCAACACCCACCTTACCACAACCTCCATTAAGATAGCTGTAGAGAGCAATGTGGTATCCCTTGAGTCTTCTCCAGACAAAACATTCCCACTTCCAAATTTCTTCTAGTGTTTGCCAAGCTTGTCAAGTACATGTATGTAGAAAAGCTATTTGAATGGTCTACATGTCTTCTTAATATAAAGCACTAGTATTGTCTTGAAATAAGCATGGAGGGCATAAAGAATTCAACTATACTTTGTTAGAAGAAATCTGGAGCCATTCCTGTTTTATTTTGTTCTAATGGCTCTAACATTCATGCACTAATTCATAATAGGTCTTGTAGAGTATTTTTCAAAATATTTGTCTTTTTTTTAATGAACTGCAGAGATGCAATCCCTTGAAAACATTCTGTGGACTAATCATCATACTGTGAATTATATATACCTAATGAATTATCCCGTGTTCCACAATCAAATAAAAGAGATGAAATAGGTGACTGGATCCACAGTGAAATCAAGGAGCAAAGAAAGATACTGTTAACAATTGTGAAACTGGGCCTCAAAGTGAAAGAGTAAATTAAACAATTTGATAGTGTATACACCTCTATTTCATCTATTCTACTAATGTGTTTCTGTTCTGTACCAACATACAGACATTTAATCAGGACTAGAAAAAAGGCAGGCCCAGCTGCCACCAAGGGAGTCACTGTCTGTGTCGCAGTAATTAAATACTTTATGTACAAAAAGATACCAGATAACAGCAGTCTAACTTTCAAATATCCTGTGGCCTGATGGATTAGAATTCCTGTCTGAAGCCGTAGATATCTGTTAAAATCTAAATACTTAATCAAATAGACTTACGGTTTGTCTCTTACCTTTACATATTTCAGAATACTTCTGATGAATTTCCCTGTTGAGTTCTCCAAGTCCTTCAGAGGAATGCCTTCATTGCTGCTACCTGCTCAGTCACTTACTTTGTGAGGTATGGTACAAAGCATGCTGAACTGAGATCAGCATATGAAAGCTCTTCTTTGGGAATTTTGTTACTACTATCGAATGCTGAGTTCATGAAATCAAATTTTTCTTGACATAAGAGTAAAGTCAAATGCAAGTAAAAGACTGAAAATTGTGTATTTGAATGTATCTGTTTTAAAGCCCTTCCATGTGGATGTTAGATATTTTCCTTATATGCCTGTACATATCTGTGTCAGGTAAGTTTTCATGATCCCAGGAATTGCCTTCTTTTTTGTAATGGATGATCTTGTGTTTTCTTGTATTTATTCCTTTAGCACTTAGCTAACTCCTCACTCTCCTCACTTGACTCCACAAGTCTTCGTGATATCATGACAAACTTCTCATATATTAAAAAGAACTAAGCTATTTTGACATATTTTCTCATCTTGTTTATATTTCAGCTTCTTGTCAATTTTAAGTTGCAAAGTATACATCAATACAGTGAGAATCCCAGCAGTCCAATCAGCATTAAATGTTCAGAGCAATTTAATATCTGTCATAATCAAGTAATATTTGCCACTTATGGAAATGAAAGGGAATGTTAGAAAATGAATTAATAAACCACTCTGTGATCCAAAGATTGACTCTTCTTATGGCTTTGATGAAAGATTATGAAAACTATTTGGGAATATTCTTGCAGATTCTGTTGCAGGAATCAATAGCTTACAGTGGAATTTCATCCCAAGTCTATGGTTTAATATTTGTAGGCAATGCGACTTAAACAGTGTACGTAGAAGTATTTGAAGATTTTTTTTCAATAATTATGGACCTATAACTTTAAAATATATTCTCAGTTAATGATAACTTACACTCTGAGCTTTAATAAATTTGTGTCATATCAACTGACACTGAAAAAGTAAAGTTTTTGAAAATCAAAATAAATGGAAACATAACCCACACCATTAGCACTCCTTGCATAGGTTAGCTTGGGCCAGCTTTTAAATTGTTGTTGCTAAGATTACAGGGTAAGGTAGAAGGCAAACAATGTTTTCTTTGATCACTTAAAGTTTACTGACAGGTCCAGCTGTGGCAGCAAGGTATGATTTTATTTTTGGATGTGTAGTGATTGTAACTTCATTTTCTTTTTTCCCTGTAGAAACAATCAATTCAATACCAAAACTTCCTCATGCATAGTCTCTTTCCTTGCTGCTTCTACTTTTTGAATATGAAAAAATTTGGATGAAAAATATACTGAAGTTTCTTTTAAGTATTGAAAACATGCAGTTGTTGCAAATCATGTTTTGTTCCCTCCAGAATTACTTCTTATCAGTGTTGGGATGTATTTTCTAATTCCAAAAGATGTATTAATTTTATGTACTCTGTCTGAAAAAGGAGCTGTAAGAAACTTATTACATTTATTCCACACGTGTATATAATATGAACAATGCATATGTTTCTTTGGTCACTGTGGGCTAGCTATGGTATCATTCAGTTAGACATAGCAAAATTGCTAACATGCTTGGGAGGATGTGGTGGTACTCTCCTCATATAATTTGGGATGCATGATTTGGGATACAGCTAAAGATGAAGACCATTTATCAGACTAAATATGATAATAAAGATGACTGTAATATCCTTTTTTTTTTTTTCTATGCAGGAAAAGCTACATTTACATACAACAAAAATCACATTGCTACATTGAAAAAAAATGAGATGAGCCCTGTCAGAAAATTGATAATATCAACTACTGTTCAGGCAGTTTTTATTAAATAGTAGATCTTCACTAAATCCTTGTTTATTTGTTATCTGAGTGCAATGAATCTCTCCCTGTGTCATACCTTATTTCAAATTTTTCATTTCACTTCTCTTTGCCCGAAGCTCCTGAATAACTATTTTTATTGATGTATTTTGTAATGTCTTTCCTATCTCACTAAAACAGCAAATGTATTCTGGTTTGGGCCCAGTTCTATTTATAAATAATAAATGTTATGCCTTGAGCCCTTATTCAGAATGAGTATATAAGGAATTCCTTGATGCTTTAGGAAAATCTATACCTGTGTTTTCTATCCTATTTTACATACAGACTACATGATCAGATAGCAAGGATATGAAAACTACAACACTGTAAAGTAAAATACCAACCTCATTTTTATCTCAGTTAACTGCAAGTAACAAGAATGAGACTTGAAAAAGCCTGGGAAAATATTAGTAATATTTTCTGGATGCCAGAAAAATAAAGGCATTAATTGCAAGGCACTACTAGTTGTCAGATTAATTCTACATGCTGAAATCTTGAAACATTCTTAAATCAGTTACTCATTAAATTCAGATATGATCTCTTTTTATGCTTTTAGTTTCCAAGAAAAAAATTCACTCTCCAATTTATTTTAATGAAGCCTTTTCTTTATCATATTTTTCTGTGGTAGTTGTGGCTTAACCCTGACAGGCAGCTCAGCACCACCCAGCCAGTCACTCACTCTCCACAGATGGAATGGGAGAAAGAATTGTAAAGGTAAAAATGTAAGCAATCATGCATTAAGGTACAATTTACTAAGAAAAGTGAAAGCTATATTCATGTGCAGAGTAAAACAAGGAATTTTTTGCTACTTCCTGTCAGTAGACTGATGATCAGTGACTTCCAGAATAGCAGGGCTCATCTTGCTTGACTGTTTCTTGGAAAGACAAATGCTGTCACTTCAAACATTCTCTTCTTCCTCCTCTTTTATCTCAGATTTTATTGCTAAGCATGACACTTTATGGGATGGGATATTCCTTAGTGAGTTTGGGTCTGCTGTCCTAGCTGTGTCCCCTTCCAGTATCTTATGCACTTAAAGCCTTCTTGCTCAGTGTAAGCCTTGTTGAAACATCAGTGTGTTATTAAGATTATTTTCATCAAAGACAATTAGAATAATTGAATCATAGAATCGTCCAGGTTGGAAAAGACCTTAAAGATCACTGAGTCCCACCACGACCTAACCATACTACCTTAACTCTAACAACCCTCTGCTAAATCATGTCCCTGTGCACCACATCCAAAAAATTTTTAAACACAGCAAGGGATGGTGACTAAACCACCTCCCCAGGGAGCCTATTCTGGTGCTTAACAACCCTTTCTGTAAAGAAGTGTTTTCTAATATCCAACCTAAATTTACCCTGGTGCAACTTGAGGCCATTTTCCCTCACCCCATCATCTGTCACCAGTGAGAAGAGACCAACCCTAATTTACTCTGTCCCATCTAAAATCATGACAGTGCTTCTTCCCAAGTGTTTAATTTCCTCCTTAACAAAATGGCTGTGAGAATAATCAACTATGAACGTTTAGCCATCTAAACATTTTGGAACAGATAATCTTAGTATTAATACTAGAAAAAAATTAAAGGAATTACAGTTGTAAAAGTGTACAACTTTCCAAACAGAAGGTTGTAATTGGGCTGAAAATAAAGAATTCAAATGGAGATATTTTATCCCCAGGTGAGTGTATACTAGTGATTTGTCAAAATTAGGTCATCAGAGAAGAGAACAATCTTCCCTTGTTGCTTTTTACAGCTAATCTGGGATTCAAAGACATTTAGGCAAAGCAAGGAATTAGTACTGAGACAAATTTAAAGGACAGGTAACAAATGTCTTCTCAGTGCACAAGCAGCTTGAATTTCATCTTATGTCTCTTATCAGTAAGAGAAGCAAAACTCATTTACACTACAGCAGATTCAGACTCTTATCCAGCAACTTGAGGAGGGACTTTTTATGAGGGCATATAGTGACAGAATGAGGGGAAATGGCTTTTAAGTAAAAGATGACAGATTCAGACTAGACAATAGGAAGAAATAATTTACTGTGAGGGTGGTGAGATTGGAACAGGTTGCCCAGTGAGGTTGTGGATGCTCTCTCCCTGGAAGCACTCAAGGCCAGGCTGGATGGAGCTGTGAGAAACCTGGTTTAGAGGAAGGTGTCCCTGCCTGTAACAGTGGGATTGGAACTATACGATGTTTAAGGTCCCTTCCAATTCAAACCATTCTGTGATTGTATTGACTTTAAAAATCTTTATTTCTCCCATTATATCGTCAATTCTCTTATTACTTCTTCATTAGGTTCTATAAACATGCACGCCATGAGTTACAAAAACTGAAAAAAAGAAGAAGAGAAACTCTATGAAGAAAAGGTACTATTTCTCCTTCATAAAACCAATACTACTTCTCTTTACTTTCCTATTCTGTAAACATGTCTATTTTCTTGTTCTAGCACTCTTGAATTGCTATTACAATTTAAAATTCCAAGAGTCATTAAACAAGAATTTGGACATGTGTACTCTTCGGTGGGTAAAAAACTGGCTGTGCAGCTGGCTCCGAAGAGTGATAAAATTGAGGTAAATACAACTGGTAACTCGTCACTAGTGGTGTTCCTCAGTAGTCTGTAGGAAGGTCTATTCTGTTTACTATATTCATTGATCATTTAGATGAGGAAATTGAGTGCACCCTTAGTAAGTCTGCAGATGACACCAAGTACAGATAGACAAATAGATAGACATTTGTCTATCTACAGATAGACAAAGTGTCTATCTGCCTGAGAGTAAGAGGCCCTACAGAGGGACCTAGATGATCTGGATCACTGGAGGCCAGTGGGACAAAGTTCAACAAGACCATGAGTCAAGTCCTGTGCTTTGGTCACAACAACCCCAGGCAATGTTACAGGCCTGGGCTGAGTGGCTGGAAATCTGCACAGAGGAAAATGATCTGGGAGTGTTACAAGTGACGAAGAAGGCCAATGGCATCGTGGCTTGTATCAAGAAATAGTGCACTCAGCATGACTAGGGAGCTGATAGTCCCTCTGCACTTTGCATTGGTGAGACCACAACTCAAGTAATATGTTCAAGTCTGGGCTCTTCACCAGAAGAAAAACACTGAAGCTTTGGTCCAAAGAAGAGAAATTAAGCTGGTGGAGGGTCTGGAGAACAAGTCTTACAAGGAGTGGTTGAGGAAACTGAGAATGTTTACTCTGGAGGAGACTCAGGGGAGTCTTTACTGCTATGTACAACTACCTGAAGGGAGGCTGCATGGAAGTTGGCCTCTTTTCCAGGTAACTAGCAATAGCATTAGAGGAAATGGCCTCAAGATGTGCCAGAGGATGTTCAGTTGGATGTTACAAAAAAATTCTTCTTTGAAAGAGTGGTGAGGTATTGGAATAGGCTGCCCAAGATAGTGGTGGCATCACCATCCCAGGAGGTGTTTAAGAAATGTGTAGATGTGGCACTGAGGTACATGGTTTAGTGGGCAACACTGGTGAAGTGTTGACCCTTTGAGTAAATGATCTTAGAGATCTTTTCTAGCCTTAATGATTCAATGATTCTAAGAAATACAGTTTTGGCATACTTCACTGAAGTGAATAGTTTCTTGCATTTTCTAAGACATTTTTCATGTGTGCAGTAAAGACTGATAGACATTTAGCAACAATTTATTCTGCATATAAAATTAGTTCAGTGTAGGAACACTAGCAGGTATGAGTCAAATTTAAGAATGAAATAAAACAGGCCACTGTCAGCTGTTGTCCTCCATACCTACATTTATATCTGTGTAGCCTGAAGAACTTCTGTTTCACAATTCTGTGACTGATTCCTACTTGCACTAGTGAAAGTGATGTGTTCTCATTGAGGAAAGAACACTCATTTCAAACTGAAGTATGAAAGCTCTCTCCAACTTCACTTTGTCTCTATAATTTTTGAAGGAAAAAAAATCATGAAGATTGTAGAAGCAGTTATAGCTGACTGAAGTAGCAATAATACTTTCCTGTCTCCAAAATAAGTGTCCAGTGTTATGTTTATTTTTAAATGATTTTGGTATAGCAACTGCTTTGGGTTAAAATACTTTTCTTGGAATATTTCATTTAGATCACCTTCTTACTGCTGAAATATCTGTCTTTGAGCTTGGCAATAAAAGAAATGTTTGTCACCTGCACTGCTCTTCAGAAATAAAAAGTTCCACTTCTCAGTAGCATTGGAGATCCTAAAAATGGCAGGAGTTCTGTCATTCATCCATTATTTTTTTTTCTTATTTTAAAATGAATTTGATACACGTAACGTGGAAACTTATTTCTGTATTATATCATAGAACTATATAATCATAGAATTATGAAATCACAGATTCACAGAACCATAGAATCTTAGAATCATAGAAGCAATCAGAGAATGGATTATTTTAGAAGAGATCTTAAAGGTCATTTAGTTCCAGTGCTTCTGCTATAGGCAGGCTTGTTTGCCCGAGTCCCCATCCAACCTGAGCTTGAACACCTCCAGGGATAGGACTTCCACACCTTCTCTAAGCACTTTATGTTCCAGTTCAGTAAAAATTTTCCACTTAGCATCAAGACTACCACTCTTTCAATTTAAAGTCACTCTCTCATGTCCTGTCAATATCAGATGTAAAAATATGTTTTCCCTCCTGCTTATAAGCTCCACCCAAGTACTGGCAGGCCACAGTGAATCCTCCCTGAGTCTTCTCCAGGATGAATAAGCACAGCTCCTTCTACCTTTCTTCACAGGAGAAGTGCTTCTGCCCTCTGATCAACTTTCTGGCCCTTCTCTGGATCCACTCCAACAACTCCACAGTTTTCTTTTCCTGGGGTCTCATTTTTTTTTTCTGGGGGGGTCTCATACCTGGATACAGTACAGCAGACGTGACCTTAAGAGGGCAAAGCAAATGGGGACAATTGCCTTTGTTGCCCTGATTTTCACTACTCTTTTGAAGCATCCTAACATACAGTTAGTCTTTCAGGCTGCAAGCGCACACTGCAGATTTATGTTCAGCTTTTCTTACACCGGAACCCCCAAGTCTTTCTCAGAGCTTCTCTTGAGGAGCTCTTCTCCCAGTCTGTACAAATATCTAGGATTGCCCTGACTCAAGTGCAACATCTCATTGGGGCTCTCATGTGAGCTCTTTTCAAGTCTGTTCAGGTTCCTTTGGATGGTATCTCCTACTATTCTATTTTATTAGTTGCACCACTCAGCTTGGTGTAGTTTGCAAACTTGCAGAGAGTGCATTCAATTCCACTGTCTTTATCATTTTGAAGAGTTCTGGTCCCAAGATGAACACCTGAGGGTCATCATTCATCACTTATCACTGGCTCTCACCTGTACGTATAGATGTTTATCACAAATGTATGGCTGTGGCTGTCCAAGCAATTAATTATCCATTATCTAGTCTGCTTTTTACCTACTCAGCTTAGAGATAAGGATGTTGTGTGGAACCATGTCAAAAGCCTTGCAGAATTTCAGATAGATGACTATTTGTACTCTTTCATGAATCAAATTTTACCAAAGTCAACATAAATAAACACAGAACTGCAGAATGGAGGTAAAACTTCAAAAGAAAACAAACAAACAAACAAACAACTGCAACCAACTTCATTTCAGCATTGGATAAAGCTCCCTTCTACTGTGAATACATATATATCATTGTACTAGTTTAAATCTATTACTGGTTCATATTTGCTCGCAGGTTAAAACATGTTTAACCATTGATCTATACATGATCTTCTGTCTATATGACTGATAAAAGCACATTATGTTGTATAATAAAAAAGGTGAACAGGTTATGCATGAAACTAGTATTCAAAGCTTGTGTTAATATCTCTCTTTTAATGCAGATGTTCTTATTCCATAATTTAATAACAAATGTTCTGCATACCTTGCAGATTTATGAAAAATGCTGGACATAGCACAGTTATACCATTGTATTTATTGAACTACCAGCCAGTTCAGCACTATATATGCTCTGAGGATAAAACATCTGTTAATTAAGCCAAGCAACATTAGAAGCTGATGAGCTCCTTCTGGATTTCAAGTATGTAAATATTTATAGTTGTTACCTGGGAATTTCTAATTGCACTAATATCAAATTGATTATTCTGACTGAAAGAGTCCAGTAAACAGCCAAAGAGCCAAGTGATCAATAAGAATTGATCATTTTAGGGAGGTACTAACATTACAATTGCTAATCAGTATGTTCTACTAGCCAATCCTTTTCTACAATGAAAATAGTTTCATTGATTTAGAATTGCAATAAAAACAAATAGCATTCTAAAGATTCTTTTGATACACACTTCACAGAAAATGTCATTCTTTGCTATTTTTAACCAGTGAAAAATTATCCTGTATTTCTAACTGCATATGTGAGAATACCTTATGTATCTCCAGGTCTTCAAGTTAAGAATATCTGTAAACATACATATTATTATAAGCACAGGATCCATGCTGTGGATCCAACAGGTATCTGAATTGAAGCCTGACATAACCATAGTAGAAGTAAACAAAAGTATTTTCATTGACCATTAAATGTAGATTGCCTGTGTTTGGATGTTGACTGAATTAGAATGAAACGTATTAGGTGTATCTGTAAAAGATGTTCGTGACAGAAAAAAAAACATTTCTTTTCCAGGTATGAGAGAAAAAACTGTAAACATTTTTGAAATCACTTCACCCTCCAGCAAATTTACAGATTTGAATTCTGAGCTCTTGGAGTGCCAGCAACACAATACTATCATAAATAATCATTTTAGGGGAAAAAATTTAAGGGACGATGTAAACTGAAATAAGTTCAAGAGGATAGTTTTAATTTTTTTTTGGGGGGGGGGCGAGAGAAGGAGGGTGGGAGGGGTTGGAGTAGGGGGAGAAGGTTAATAAATGCAGCAAGCAAGAATTCAACTACTTTTTAAGGTGGATTCTTATGGGGACAATTCCACTACCCACCTGTGTACTCTGGCCAATGTAAATAGAAACTGTTCTTATTTTTCTTATTCCACACCTCCCAACTCCCCTGCCTTTTTTAATATATGCAAATATATTATTATAATATTGGCTTATCTTAGTTTTTGAAAGTGCTGCAAGGGCATGTCAGAAATACTGATGGAAGTGAATAAGAATAGGCTAAACACAAATGTGTTTATTTCAGGCCCTAGTATGCAGACACATAAAGGCTACTGGTGGTCTGGCTACCAGGCTGCAGTCACAGATAGTCAGAGTGTAGGACACAGTCTGGGATACCAGGACTGACAGGGTACGGTTTTGCCAGCCAGGATCTGCCCACTCCTTTCAGCTGTGGGCAAGTTGAAGGGGCAGTCCCTTCCCAGTCCTATCACAGTCATGATGATGGGACTGGGCCATGGTCAAGATTGAAAGATGAGCTGGCAAATTAAGACCAGGCCTGCTAGCCAAATACCTGGCAATGGTGCATGCCAAGAGCCATTACATTAACAAGTGCCCCTTTTGTTGCATGATTAGAATGAAGCTGAGGCCCATAACTGTTTCATTCTCAAGAACTCACTGGCTAAGAATAGTGACAAATGTCGAGTTAATCATGTGGGAGAAATCATAAAGAATGGAAATTAATAAAAGCATAGTCATCAGAGCATAAATGCTAAACAGAACATATGTATGTTCATAAGACAAAGAAGGGAATAAGAATCATGTAGCCCCATTACTCACTACAGATATGGATCTGAATAAATTACTTTTTCTTGTTATACTCTTTCCTTGAATGTCTAATTTACTTGAGATATTCTAATTCATTTTATATCAACTATTATATTTACTCGGGGCAATCATTTTTCTGCAGAAGAGATGTGCTCAGTCTTTTCAGATAGACTGTGTCTGTTTTTGTCAGAGTGTATTCTAGTTTCTGGTGCTAGCAAGAAATAGAACCAGAGTATTAGGCAGAATCAATTTGAAAAATCAATTTTTAAAGGCAACAATGCTTTGCAAAGCATCATGGCATTCTACGTAATTTATTACGTTGTCTGAGAAAAAGCATATAAGAAAAGGATATTAGCTACCTGAATCTTCTAGCATTTCCTTACATCTGATTTTTTTTTTTTTTTTCAGAAAATCAATTTTGAAACCAAAAGTGTTTAGTTTTTATCATCATATGATCAGAAACTATTTTTTATCTCTTCTGCAGAACCTGCTGATGGAAGCACTTTTGTTCCCAAACAACCATATTCCCACATGTAGTCTGTAACTTGCTGCCTCTTCTGTAGGTCAATCCTGCATGCCAAAATATTCATCCATAGCAAATTTTGGTACAATATTTTCCATAGTTTCATGTAAGAAATTTAAGCACTGGTTTAAAGAGCTGGAGAAGTGTCTATCCTCTATCCTATCCTGGGTCCACAAATTTCTCTCTAAAATACTTTGTGCTCCTCTGGGAAAAGAGGCAATGGGGTCAATGCCTCGAGATTTTCTGGAGATACCTCCAAAGTGCTTGTCTGAGAAGTTCTGTTGCTCTATCTATCTCTGTTTTGTTTACCTGGCTTTTTTTTTCTGTCTGAATGTTACATCGGCACTCACAGTGGAGATAAAAAGAGACAGTAGATAAGTTGAAATCCAGTTTTTCCTTTTTTTCCTCCTGAAGTCCTGTGTTGTCCTTTCCAAATTTTACTAAATGTAACAATCTTAAGAGCTCATGTAACCCTTTTAACATTCTACTGAGTTACATCTGTTATTCAAACTGTTTGAATTCACCAGCTTACCTCTGCATATCTCTTCCTACATTTGAAGATTCAAAGAAATAGTAGGATATGCTGTTTTGTGATCTATGTGCAATAGCTCAGGCTGTTATTTTGAACCATGAAAAATCCCTTGGCAGTCCCTTAATGTTATTATAATATAGTTAATATAATACAATACGATGTAAATTAATGCATATCTGTATATATGTTATATAATGTTAAACACCCTTCAAAATTCGGTATTTTTAAATAGACTTAGACTTGCAGTAGAAGGTGAAGAATTATTGGCATGATGTAATTTACTTGGAAGATAAATTGTAGCACACTGCTCTAGCTGTGACTACCAGGCAACGCTTCTCACAAAGTTTTGTTATTTTATGTTTTGAAAAGTCAGTTATATTGACTACATCATTCACTGAAAGAAAAAAACCCTGAAAAAAAGCCATTAGAGCTCTATCTCCAAGACTTTGATTTTGGTTACATCTAACCAGGTTAAATTTTAGGGCACTGATCTACTATGAAAATTAGAAATGTGCCCAGAGTCAGGTTCTGAGTGATTGGATGTCAAAAAGCATTTGGGAAAGCAAAATTGCCACCTATTAGAAGTGCTCAGAATCATTCAAAGAAAAAAAAAAAAAAAAGGCAGCTGATATATTTATAAAGTGAGAGAAATAAAATGCAATAATTAATTCTCAAAACACACATAAAATGAATGAATTTGGTATGCATGTCTGATAATGTTCAGTAAAAAATCATCCTGATTAATAGGAAATTGGAGTCATGCTGACAAGACATACAAATATCTTTCTGCTTGCAAGGCTGGCAAACATCTTGTAAAAAATCAGTGCTCTGTGAAACTTTCCACTTCACAGAATGACCAAAAATAGATTCTGTCTTTAATGACACTTTTAGCAATCTTTTTGAGAGGAAACATATTTTTAAGTCAGCAAAAAATTTAAGAGAAATATAAAGATGTAAAAAATACTTGACAGAAAACGAGATTCTTGAAGCTTAGTTTGTCTATCTTTAAAATGTATAGAGTATTATTTCATCTGGGTGGGTGGGTAAAGTTTTCTTCTGACAGTGTTATCCTTCTCAAAAATGTGGGTTACAAGTATTTCATGCTGAAGATATGAATGTGAACTGCAGCAAGGCAAACTAATGAAGAACTTAGATAACAGCACAGAAAAGTTTAATGTCTTCAACTAGCAACTTCACTACTTTATCATAACACAGACAAACAGCACCATAAAACTAGATTAAAATGGTGAGGATTTGGGACTATAATACAGAAACATTTTCCTTAATAAATAATGGAAGATATATTAAACAATCTTGTGTTCAACTGCTCTTTTAATATCAGAAATTATTTCACTCCTACAGTGGAATTTCTTCATCTCCTTCAATTACCTTTATTGCACGTAAAATTCTGAAAGTTTCTTTTAATAATCAGTGTCCGAACAGCATTTCAAGTCCAAAAAATATTTCCTCTAAGAAGAAGACCAAAAAAAACACCAAAAACAAACAAACAAACAAATAAAAAAACCCCGCAGAGCAGGGAAAATGGTCTTGTTTTTCATTGTTCAAATCTTGACCAGAAAGAACAAACAAACAAACAAACAAATTTCTTTAATTATTTCATGTTTTTCTGACTTTATCAGATTTCTGTCATGCTTACATAAAAGTTATGAAGGTAAGAATAAAGTATGAACCTTTCTGTGATGTTCCGCAGCAATTAGAAAGAGGTGTCCCTTGTCACAATCATTAAAGAGAATGGAAAATTATATGTTAAGTTACACAGTTAGGTCTTGAGTTGTTGCTCTAATCATGAGAGAAGCTCTTAGAACAGAATTTTTTGCTGTTTTTCCTGGCATGGTGTGTTGCAGTCTCTTTTGGCTCTGCGTCCAGTGTGATTACTGCAATGCAACTGAGCAAGAACAATTTCCATTCTTTTGCAAAGTACTTCTTACCAATATTTCTTGATTTATCAATTTTATTTCTTGATTTATCGATTTCCAGTATTTCTCCACATCTCTCCATGCTGTCAGATCCATACAGATTTGGCACGTTTGATATATATTTTACTACACAAATAAGCATAGCTTTAACATAACACCAATTTCATTTTCAGAGTAATTAGAGCAACAACTCAAGACCTAACTGTGTAACTTAACATATAATTTTCCATTCTCTTTAATGACTGTGACAAGGGACACTTCTTTCTAATTGCTGCGGAACATCACAGAAAGGTTAATACTTTTTATTTTTACCTTCATAACTTTTATGTAAGCATGACAGAAATCTGATAAAGTCAGAAAAACATGAAATAATTAAAGAAATTTATACCTCACTCTAGTTTTTGCTGTCTCTACTGAACAATACTGTGTATACTTCTGAGACCAATATACTCCTTTATATGTGATACTGTAGCTCATACAATGAAACATGTTTTTTGTTATTTTTAAGCTGCATATAATGAAATTAATACATCTAAGCAAGGTTAGCTGATGTGCTTTTTGCTTTTGATTTTTTGTTTGTTTGTTTGTTTGTTTTTAATAGAGTAGACAATAAATGTTTGACTGCAATTACCTGTTCTTAGCTTTAACAAACGCAGGTTGATCTATGCTCTTTCTCTCAGTTTAGTGAGACAGCAACAAATAAAATAAAATGACTTGTAATGCCGTTTAAATAATAAGTACTTAAATAATGCAAGAATCTTCCCTAAAACAGAAATAAACTTCCTGTGGTTGTTTTTTGTTTGTTTGTTTGTTTGTTCTTGTTTTGTTTTTACCTATTGCTGATGAAAATAATTTACACTGTCAGGAACTGCCTTATTTCAAGATGGTGTAGCTTAAGGAGATTTCGGGTTACAAATTGGAGATACACAACAGTGAGAGACAGATTACGATTTTGGTCCAAGCCTTTCTTCAAATTGAAAAAAAAGTCATCCTTTTGAGCTGATAAGATGCAGGCTATACAGGAAATGGATTTTACAGTGCTCTTTCATTTCTATTTCTTTTACTCCCATGGTTATTTGATTCTCTTCTGTGCACAAGCACACTTAAGAATTCCTTTATTCTTCACAGAAAAAACAATTTAGCAACGCTTCCTCCAGAAATGCAATAACAAATTTTGTTCCTAACTGCAGTAGAATGTACAGGAATAACAAGACTGTACAGCTTTGACATTTGAAAGCTTATTTTATTAACATATGGGGGTGATAATTGATAAAATGATGTGTAATTATCAGATTTAACAAATGATTTTGAAACATTCATAAAGCTGTGACTCAAAATTATATATGTTATATTCTTTGATACTTTTTTCTTTTTTTTTTTTTAGGAGAATCTTTTCTGAATTTTGATCTTTTTGAATCACATTTAGATAGTTTATTTCCACTCATTCTGAACTGTATGATCTTCACATTGCTTTGTGTGAGTGCACTTAAGATGCTGATTACTGATCACCAAACTCCTGCCATTTAGACATAAGTGAAATTTACCAATCCTGCCTGTTACCTTGCACAATTCAGAGATAAATAAATGTATCATTTTTCTCCATGATCGTTGTTTTGATTTCTCTCATATATAATGTTTTCTTTAAACATTTCATACTTTTTCATACAAACTGATACGCTTGTTTGCTCACCTGTAATGAAGGCACCAACATTTTCTTGATAAATACTGGAGTTGGGACAGATAAAAATCTTGGAAAAAATCACTGCAAGTCAAAATTAGTCATTCTCACTTACTTGAGATTATTGAACTAGAAGATGAAAATTCTTGTTTTGAGAAAGGGTAAATGATTGCTCTTCTCACTGTTGTTAATTCATCGTATCTATGAATTTTCTGCCTTTTCTCCCATAAACAGCCTCTGAGATGTGCAGTGTGTTAAAAAAAGAATAGGCCTGCTTTATGCTCATTTCACGGACCATCTTTCATGTCTGTTTCCACTGTGTCCTTGACACTGAAGGACTCTCACCCTACTATTTGCTAATCACAAGAGCTGTGGCCCTGAGTGCTGGGATTATTTATATCTGCTAAGTCAGTACTCCTTCCTGATGAATCATAGGACAAGAAGCTTTCTCTTCTTACATCTCTGCAACCCTGACAATGCAAATTTTAATTTCTCTTGTATTTTGCTACCCCTACACTCTCACTTGACATATACAGAGATTGGGAAAATGTCCCAAAAAGGAAAAGAGAACAAGTATGAGTGACTGGAGTGAGGTGCTGAACTTTGTGCTTCTACTACAGAATTGTTATGCTTAGATGTAGAAGGAAAGAATACTGTAGATATGATTATTCCATGTCTATCAATTTGTTAAAGCAGTGAGAAAAATGTGAATAATTATGAATTCAATGAGAAAAATGTCTCACAGTTACAGTAGATACTCCAACTAAGATATATTCTTGGAATTTTATAGGGCTGTGATTATTTAAGTTTCAGGAATACCAGTTTACAAGGATGTTGAAGAAAATGGATTTGTGCAAAGCAATTATGACCTTTCTAAAAAAAAAAAAAAAAAAGTCATAGGAGACAACAATGTTGTGAAGAGATCTGCTGCTGGTTTAGAGAATATTCTGATCTTGAATTCAAACTTTGAAGTTTAGAAAGAAGCCTTTGTCCCTGAGTGTTAATCTCAGCACAGTCTTAGCTTATGTGCTGCTCAGCTGTATGCGCAATTCTGATGCATTACATCCAGACCTTTGAGTGATTCAGTTTCCTTATGGTTTTTTGGAATTTTGTTGGAATTTTGAGACTTCGAACTGTGCAATGAACGTGATCTAAGAAATGGAAAGAGAATAGCAGATGAGTCTTGGGATATTAAAATGATGCACCCACATGGTAAAGATTCTGAAGACTTAATTTGCTATGTGTGTTTTAAAGATAATTTTTGCATCAATATAGGTGCATTGATGAGATGACTGATTTATCATCTAATAATATAATAAGTCTAATAAGATGTCTCTTTACTATTGCATATCATGTGTTTGAATCACTCTCTTGGTCATAGAAATCATCATATTTTACCATTTTTTTCTGGAGTAAAATGTATGGGAAAAGTTTTAAACTAAAAGAGATAATTAGATTATATATTAGGAGAAATTTCTCTACTCAGTGGATGGTGAGGCACTGGAACAGGTTGTCCAGACAAGCTGTGAATGTGCCATCCCTGGAGGAATCCATTGCAGCACTGGATGGCACTCTGAGCAGCCTGATCTGGTGGCTGGTAACCTTGCCCACTGCAGGGGGATTGTAATTAGATGGATTTTAATGTCCCTTCCTAGCTGAGCCATTTTATGTTTCTATGAAAAAAAAAAAAAAAAGTGGTGATTTGAAATTTCATAAAACAATTTCATAAAAGAACTTCTTCAGAGGAGAAAAAGAAATCATAACAATTAAAACAACCAGAAACTTTTGCTCTTCAGATAAATAAATAAGTACATAAATAAATACAAGAAAAAGGAGTGTGGAGAGAAGAAGACTAAGAAAATTTTTCTGGTGAAACCCGACACCCAAAAGACATGCTGCAAATGATCCCCAAATTAGTCTTCTTGTTGTAGATCTTATAAAAGTAGCCTGTAGGAAAGCGTACAGCTGTTACAAAAAGTGAAGACCATACCTTGATGGCCAAAGTGTTTTCAAGTTCTAAACACTAAGTCAGGGACTTTTTCATGTAAACTATACCAACTATCCTCAAATAGCAGTTATATGTTGGATAGAAAATATTTTCTGGTCAGCGTGTTATCAACATGAAAAATACACACTATCTCTTTGCAATCAAGTGAACCTTGGCTTCTTGTAAGGACAGTGATTATTTCAACAGTAAGAATATAGGTTCAGACTTTATCAAAGGCATCAAGAAAGTAGTAGCTGGATAGGGTAAACGCTTTTGCAACTCAAATTCTGTTGAAGTATTTTCTCCAAAAAAACCATGTAATAATATAGCATAGAAATATACAGTGAAAATCAAATTGCTGAATTCCTCGTCCCAGAGTATGAAAGCCTTTTTTCTTCACTGATTCTCCTTTCATCTTTTAGGAAGAGATAAACAATAACTACATATAATTTTAATTATACTCTTTTGGGAGGCTATCTTGTGTTCCTCCTAATACTGAATTCCCTATTCAATTATAACATCAGTTATAATTGTCCTTTGTTTTCTAAGCTTAACAAAGATGCTTAACACTATCCTAAGCAATAAGAACTGACAGTATTATGTTTTTCTTCCTTGCACAAGACGTTAGATAGTAAACTGATTTTATGACGATCATTTATTTCTGCTAAGAGCATACGCATTCCGGAAGCAGACATCAGCAATATCTAAATCATTTCCATGTCAGGATTATCAAATCCCAGGATAAACATGTCATAGATACCATACTAGAATGCATAGTGGCTTTTGTAGAGAAGTTGACCACGTGCATGAAATAATTTCCTTAATGAGTGAGAAGGTTGTATGTAAGAACATACTCACATAAAGAAACAGCACAGAGAAATTTGTATTATTTTTTTCTATGTATAACATCTTCCTCAAAATCTTCATCTTTCATTAATAGAATAATTGCAATCAGATGGTGAAAGTCTTAAAGACTATTAATGAATACTTGCGAGTATGTTTATTGAGTTAATGTAAGTGGAGTTAAAGATTATTTCTTCATTAGGTAAATAAAAGATTCATCGATAAATGTCTTGGTACCATCATTATAGCTAATAAGAAAAAATCCTAAATGATCGTCTGTGTGTACTGTTCTTAAATTTCTGGATGCTGATGTTTGAAGTAGACTCAGAGAACCAGAGAGTAGAACTGTGACATTTCATTTTGGCGGAGATCTGTCCCTGTAAATTAACTTGGGCTCCCATACAATGCAATATCTATCAAAGTCCCTGAGTGTAAGTCTTGATATGCAGTAACTAGATTGGCATCTTCACATCTTTTCTCTGTCACATTTGTGACCTTTACTGTATACAGTTCTAGACCTAGTGTCACAGAATAAGCTGCCCAGCACAACCCTTGGTTCCTATGTAAGTCTCTTGCCTACATAAAACATGCACAGAAAATCAAGTTATCCAGTAACAATTAACTTAAATTATTTCTTATTAAAAGATACACAAATGTACTGTTTTTGAATTTCCAGATTGAATTTCTCAAAAATTCTAAACAAGATAGTGCTTAGATGATGTTGCATATGTAGAATGCCTCAAGATGCAGCTCAGTTATTTTTCATCTTCTGGGTGATTTTAATGATTTCATATACTGATTCTTATCCTCTTGAACATTTGAACAAGCTATCCAAATAGCTTGGATGGCATTTTTTCTGTACAGCCATGTTATCTAAAATAAACTGGAAGAGAAATAAGGAGAAACTACATAATAAGTTGAACACTAGTGAGAAAAAAAAAAAAAAAAAAAAGACTAAAAGTAATGAAACAACAATCCTTTTTCTCCCTGTATATAAAAAAATATTTTTCCATGCAGTTATTCAACGACCTAATATTGATCAACATTATGTCATCCTACCAAAGAATCATAGAATGGCTTAGGTTGGAAAGGACATAAGAAATCATCCAGATCCAATCCTCCTGCCACGAGCAGGATTGGTAACCACTAGATCTGGCTGCCCAGGGCCTCATCCAACCTGACCTTGGATGTCACAAGGGTTGGAGCATTCACAGCTTCTCTGAGTGACCTGTGTTCTCTGAGAAAAGAATTTCCTCCTAATACGTAATCTAAATTTTCACTCTTTTAGTTTAAAACCGTTCTCTCTTGTCCTATCACTATGAGACCATATAAAAACATGGTCAACCTCCTGCTTATAAGCTCTCTGTAAGTACTAGAATACCACAATGATGTCTACCCAGACCTTTCTCTTCTCCAGCCTGAACAAGCCTATCTCCTTCAGCCCTCTGATCATCTTCACAGCCCTCCTCTGGATCTGCTCAATAGTTCCACATCTTTCTTGTGCTGAGGTGCCCCAGATTTGGCTGCTGTATTCCAAATGAGATGCCACAAAGGTAGAGCAGGGTGGGAGTAGACATATGAAGAGAATCTTATGTTTTCCTTAAAGAATATTTTGTAAGTAATTATTCTTATACAAAGGAACATCACTAATCTTTGCACCTCATTAATATTTTTATCCTATTCATCTCTGTTAACCATCAGATTTACTGTGAATTATGATATCTGATTCTTTATTTTTGGCTTGCAATATCATTGTATGCAGGAGAGAAAAATATATATGCAGCTTTTTATAAACTAGGAACTCTTATTTTCTTTTTTGTTCTCATCCAGATATCAAGAGTATATTCATGACAGCATTGTAATTTACACCTGCATTCTTTCCATTCTGGGGGCCGTAGACTTGAATGCAGTACTTCAAATGTGGCCTCATGAGGGCAGATTAGAGAGGAATGATCGCCTCCTTCACCCTGCTTGCCACCCCACTTTTCATGTAGCCCAGGATGCATGTCTGACTCATGTCAAGCCTCTCATCCATCAAAACCTCCAAGTCCATCTCTGCAGAGCTGCTCTCAAGACCTTCTTCTCCAGTATTGCATTTGGCTTTGTTGAACTTATTTAGATTCTCATGTGCCCTCTTTTTAAGCCTCTTCAATGTCCCTCTGGCTAGCAACTCTAGAGATTCCCTCCAGCCCCTACAGTTCTGTGATCCCTTCCTTTTATTGTGTCACTGCACCACTCAGCTTGGTGTCATCAGCGAGCCTGCTGAGTATGTACTTGAACCCAATGTCTAGTTCATTGATAAAGATGTTGAAGAGCACCAGTCTCCCACTCTCACAGTGTGAGGGATTTCATCTCCCCCAGCCTCCACCTAGAGGTTCAAGGACATGACGTGCATGGGAAGCCTGACTGTGAAGATCACGGTAAAAAATTTAATAAGTACCTCAACTTTCTACATGTCCAGTGAAGACAGTTTTCCTTTCTCAATTATCAGACTCCTTTGCCTGTCAATGGGTTAAGAAACACTGGAAAACTTTGTAGAAGAATCAAGCACTAATTAATGGTGATCTAGAAGTTATCTGTGCATATGTAGAATCTAGATGACAAGAGTACCTAAAATTATTTATAAAAATGCAGAAACATCTAAAAAACCAACTGGATATTTCCTTTTTTTTCCCATCAATTTACACAATATTGCATTAGTAACAACGATATAACATACACCCTGTGTGTGTACTGCATCAAGCAAAGCAGAGTATTTTCAAATAAGCTGTTCACCAATAAGTATGAGAATTCATACAAGCACAGAGGTAGAAAGGGAAAAATTCACTGCAATTTAAATAAGGGCTGAAATGTCAGCCTTTCTAGTTTGTATCACTTCCTAGTTATTTGTGAAAGCCTCATATGATTTATTCAAGATAACCAAAATTTGCAGTGTTTCTAAGATGGAGCAGAACATATATATTCTCAGAATATATATGGATGATTTAAAATACTGTCATGGTGACATGGGAAGTAATAGGCTTTGAAAAGAGATTTCTTTGCATGTCAATTGCATTACTGCAGATTCAGAATCTGATTTCACTGAATATTTATAAAATGCCTATTTGCTAAGCATTAGAATAGTCACATAAAAGTCAGAAAATATTTATCATATCTGTTTTTTTTTTTTCCTTCTTTTTTTTTTTGTGTGTGTATGTGTGTAAAAGTTTTAAAGGAACAGTTTAACAAGAAAGTTTAACAAGAAACAAAAGTTTAACAAGAAAGAACAAGAAAGATTTCATGCACCCTCAGCAAGTCTATGGATGACATTTAAATGTACAACCATAATTATTACACTTTTTAACAAGAATACCAAGGCAAAGAAGAAATGAACAAATAAAAAATTCTGGGGGGTGGGGGGGCTGTTTGAGACAAACAAGACATTGCTAAAGAAACCACTTCATACTTTAAATGGCACATTCTGCCTTATTTTTAGGCATATATATTTAGCTGATTCAGCACATTCTTGCTCTAACTCCATCTGGCTTATGGAGATCAGAAATCCATTCAGTTCTACTATTTCCACTTCAGGAAGATGATCTGTACACATGAAAGAGTATAATGCTTTATGAAATGAAAAATATCATAAGTCTGGTTGCAGTGGATAGGACTTAAGGGGATAAAAAATCTGTGGTTGACTATCACTAAAATTTGCTTCTATTTCCTGTGAGAGTAAGGTGGAAAGAGTTCCCTCAAGTGGGGGAAACCATGAAACACCAGTGAAAGTAGGAAATTCAATTCTACCAAAACTGGACTTTGCTTAACTGGTCAAGTTAGTTTTGCACAATGGTGTTTCTATTCTTTTCCTGACAGCTTTTTTTATGATAACATTTATGCTACATTTTTACTACCTTGAATTTTCTGACAGCAGTGTTGTAACAGCATTCAGAGGTCTATCCACAATTCTGTGGATCTATTTCCTCAATGTAAATGGATAATCTGGACTACTTTACTGCCATGTGTCATTATTTTTCTTCCCCATTATTACTTCTGTACTTTGAACATCAAATTACCAAATATAAGTTTATTATCCAAACAAAAACTTCTGGAAGTTCTTCTGGAAGTTCTTGACATTCTCAGTGATATTTGAAAAGTCATGGCATTCAGGTGAAGACCCTGATGACTGGAAAAAAGGTAATGCCACACCCATTTCTAAGGTAGCTATCCTTAAAAAGGTGACCCAGGGAACTACCATCCTAACAGCCTCACCTCTGTGCTAGGAAAGATCATAGAGCAGATCCTCCCATGAAACTATGTTGAAGACAGGAGGACAACCATGTGAGACAACCAGCATGACTTCACAAAAGATAAGTTCTGCCTGACCAACCTTGTGACCTTCAGTGATGGTGTAACTGTCAGGGGAGAGTCACTGATGTAGTATACTTGGACTTCAGACAGGCCTTTGACACTGTCCCACACAACTTCTCTCCCAATAGATAGTTATAGATTTGACAGGTGGACTGTTCAGTGGACGAGGAACAAGTTGTGAGATTGTACATGGACAGTGGTAGTTAATGGCTCAACATCCTCGTGGAGATCAGGTAGAAATAGTGTCCCTCAGGGGTCTTGATGCTCTTTAAATCATCACTGATTCAGAGACATTAGCAATAGGATTTCATGCACCCTCAGCAAGTCTATGGATGACAAAAAGCTGTGTGGTGCAGCTGATATGCATAAGGGATAGGATGTCATCCAAGGAGACCTACACAGGGTTGAAAAGTAGGCCCAGGAAAACTTCATGACATTCAGCAAAGCCAAGATCTTATACCGCAACCCCCACTATCAAATATAAACTGTTGGATGAATGAATAGAGCACAGCCCCACTGGAAAGGACATGGGTTTTCCTTGTGGATGGAGGGACATGAGCCAGCAATGTGCCCTCACAGCCCAGAAAGCCAACTGTGTCCTGGGCTGCATCAAAAGATTTGTGGCCAGCAGGGTGAAGGAGGTGATTCTGCCCTTCTGCTCTACCAGTGAGACCTCACCTGGAGTACTTTTTTGTAGCAGTATTTCCACTGCCCAAAGTAGTTAACCTCCTCCCCCCCTCTTTTGAAGGAAAGGAAAATTATTAGTTTCCACTCTTTAGAAAAAAATTGAATCTGTTTAGATAAAATGATATGATCTTTGTCCTCTACTTCCTTCCCTATGACAGATTCTTTTGGACCGAACAGATTCCTCTCACTATTCTGCCTCTATGTTAAATTCTAACAGTTTATTCTGAGCTGTTTGATCATTTGTCTACTTATTAAGAATTCCACTGCCTCCCTCTTTTAATTGTCTAGGAAAAAACGATCAGAACTGAAATGATTGGAAGTGTGTCATTTCTTTCCCCCCAAAATTATGTGTTTATCTCAGAATGCTTATCTGAGAAACCTGAATCCAGCTCCCAGTCTGCTGTGGATGATTTTTACTTCTTAAGTGGCAGTTAATGAAATTTGTTGCTCTAGTTTATATATGTAAAATTTCTTCAGTCACAATTAGATCTAGAACGCTGGTAAAAAGGGATTTGCCATTCTGGAAACAATGTAAAGCTAATCTGGTGAAGTATTCAAGGATAATCCTTCCTGTGATTCAGTCTTTCTCTAATTGTTTACAGTGAGGTTGTAATTAAAATTTCCACAAAAATCAATAGATTCCACAAATCTTGATATTGTCTAAAGCACTACATTTTTGGTTAATTTTTTTTTGTGTATGTGTAAAAATTCTCTTTTTGGAGTTTGTTGTATTCTGAAGCTTCATAACATACTCGAACAATGACTTTCATGGCTTATTGAACAAAACATTTAAATTTGAAATCAGATTTGAATATGAACTTAAAATTGACTTCCGCTCTGCCTTGGACCAGAATGTCTTCGTTTACCTTCTGAATATCAAGCATAATTCATAGATAAAATCAACATTAATCTTTTCAGTATTTTTTCTTTTGAGGTCTTCCAATGGTCAATTTAAATCCAGTAGTCTTTTTTAAATGAAAAATCTATGCAGATAATTTTATGCATTATTTATGTACATATGAATATTTTCTCTACCCTTTTTGTCATTCCATACACTGCCTTCAATATGGTGATTAGTTTTTAACTGTAACTAGGTTATGAAATTGAGTTCTTTATTGAACTGTGACTTTTAAAATGCTTTCCTTCAGTGGTACATTTAATTTAAAACCACAGAAGATGTATTCTCTTCTTCACTGATAATTCAACTGCTTTTATCAACTTTTAATGTAATTTAAAATCAGTTTATCAATGCATTTAATTTTAAATAATGTTCACAGAATTTTCCTACATTGCTCTCTGAACATAGCCAAAGTAATAAATGTGTCAGGTGAAATTTTTGTTACCTTATTGAACATCTCTAATATTTTTCAGTGGAAATAGGTCATTTGGGTTCCTGTCTCTAGCTTAGTTTTTGATCTGTGTCAATTCTTTGCATCTCATTCAATGCCTGCACATTTTCTTTGGTGGCTTTATGTCAAGGATGTTGTCTTTTGGAAACATAAATAAATTACGTTGCTTTCTCTCACCAATTCCATTTAAAGCAAAGTAGTGAAATGCAATTTTCCTTCACAGAAACACTGCAAGTTAGAAACAGAAACCCATCTAAATGTAAAATTCCCAAATAGATTTAATTCACATACACTAATTAATACCTAACATGCATTAACATCTGTTCTTGCTACCTAGCATGAAGTAAAGCTCAAACTGTAATGGAAAATATGTTTAGTTGGCATACACAGACAAAGAGAAATAAATTCCCCAGTATGAATTCTGAGATAATTAATTGTGGAAGTGTCCTGGAAATATTTCAGAATATGATCTACTGAAGTTTTTCCAAAGAAATGTAATACCATGTACAGCATTATTTGAATTTTTGCAGATATTTATGTGGAAAAGTAAATCACAAGTGGGATGAAACAAAACCTGTATTGCTGAAAAATTAAAAGATACATTGGAACATAGTCAAATATATTAGAATTGACAGAGGAAAAAAAAAAAAAAAGAAAAAAAAGAAAAAGAAGAAGAAAGCCAGAAAGTAATGAAAGCAACTTCCTGGTCCAGGATTTTGACAAAGCAGTCAGAAGAAAACTGCTATTGGACATGGAGCTCACCCATACAGATGAGCTCATTAAAGGAAAACTGTTGTTAGGGATAAAGGAATAAAACAGAGGTTGCAACTCTTAAGCACACCCTTCTGAGAACATAAAAGCTCTCCATTATCATTTGTAAGAAATCAAGCACAGCAGGCAGGATACAGTCATGGATGAGCAAGGACCTGCTGGTTAGGCTGGGAAGTAGGAAAAAAATGCACAGGCAGCTGAAGCAGGGACATGTGGCCATCTGGATGTGTCAAGATAGGATAAGGAAAACCAACAAACAGTTCAAGACAGAACTTGGCAATGGATGCAAAGAATAAGAAAAAAGGATCCTTTAGATACAATGCTGTGAAGAGAGAGGCCAATAAGAGCAAAATCCCTCCCACTGTATAAGAAGAGTAAAAAAAAAACAAAATCCCTTGACCTACTGGCCATGCTCTTCTTGATGCACGCTAGGATACTAGAGGCCTTCTTGGCCAGAAGGGCACACTACTGGCTCATGGATAGCCTGTTATGCTCCAGGGCACCCACATCCTTATCCTCAGAGCACCTCATCCTTAATATGTACTGGTGCATTCCTACCCAGGTTCAGGACCATACACATGCTCTTTTTGAAGTTCATCTGGTTCCTCCCTGCCCATCTTGACAGCCTGTCAAAGACTCGTTGAATGGCAACACAGCCTTCTGATGTGTCAGTTACTCTTCCAGGCCTTGCATCATCAACAAACATGCTGAGAGTGGACTCTATCCTCTCATGAAGGTCACTGACAATGATTTTGAACAAGATCTGACCCAGTACTGACCGCTTTGTAGCACCATCTGTAACAGCCTGCAATTTGACTCTGTACCATTGATCACAACAAAAAAAAACCCTCTTAGCTCTACTAGTCAGTCAGTTCTCAATCCACCTCACTGTCTGCTATTCTGTCCCACATTTAAGCTTCATTAGAAGGATGTTGTGGAAGACAGTATCAAAAGCCTTCCTGAAGTCAAGGTACACAACATCTACTGATCTCCCCTCATTTGCCCAGCCAGTGATGACAGGATCTCAACTTTTCTTTTAACTCATTCTTACATCCTGTGTTTCAACAGAGTTGCTGATCTTTAGCTCAGGTTTGTTTCAAATTAATTTAATTGAAATAATGTTATTATAGATAAAATCAGGTGGAGAGAATACTCTTCAGCAGACTGTGACATGTCCTATTTAACTTAATCTTGAGCTTAATGAGTAATGTGAATGTAGGCACAAAAGATTTGTGACAGATAGACACAAAGCTACAAATATACCTATAATCAGAGCATTATTATAATTGGTATGACTTTCTTGAAATTATTCCTGTATCACATCATAATAATTCCATGCACAGGTATGATTAGCTCTGTATATAATCCTTCTCTTTAAAAAAAGTAGTAAGAATTAACATATAAGATCAACTATAAACCCTTGGTCTTTTTTTAATAACAAAAAGAGAAAATGAACATTGTCAAGGGTATTCTACGTTATTATCTGATTTTTAATGCTTCCAAGAATTACATAGTAAAGAAGAAAGGCTGCATAGATAGATACTGACTTTATTATTTTATGAAACAAAACATTTCTTCATTTAGGACAAAACTAAGAGGTTCTTTATTTGCATACATCTGACAACATTCTTTTCAGGTTCTTCACCGAGAAGTGGCACTGGAACAGGCTCCCCAAGGAGTGGTCATGGCCCCAGAACTGCCAGAATTCAGGAATTGTTTGGACAATGCTCTCAGGCATAGATTTGACAATTAAACTGCTCTCTCTGGAGTCAGGGATTGGATATGATGATCTTCATAAGTGGGGGGACCTGTAGAGGAATCAACCTTGATGACTGCTTTAGAGGCAACTGATGTTCAAGGTATCTTTGGGCAGGACATGACACCAGATGATTGATTAAAAAGATTTATTAATGGCAGAAGCTATTTTGGCAGAAACTATTTCAACATAGTTGTCTGCAATGGACTGAATGGTGTGGCAGGACATACGAACCAAGTTCAGTTATAACTCTAAGATTATATGAGAGCAATAGAATTCACAAGGAAAAGAGACTTAACAGAGCATCAGAACATGTGAACAAAGTTCAATTTTAACCCTAACATATCTGTAGGGCTGTACAAGAGCAATAGAACATATAGGAAAGAGAGAAAGAAATGATAAAAGGATGAGGTAAAAGAAAAGTCGGGTGCACACACAGCTCCTTGGGCTTGTATGTTTTATAGTCCAGTTCACACATGCTCAGGGTTTACATTACTGGAGATTGCTAAAGCGCAGAGTTATGGCCAGAAAGATATAAGTCCTAACAAAATTAAGTTTTTATTGAACCTGGATCTATATTCAGGTCCTTAGCAGCCTTAAATTCTACTCTGAGAGTATTTTTATCAGTGTAGTTTATCAAATTTCATGTTCATAGAATGCTAATTAAATGCTAGTGTGGACTATGTGGACCGTTCTGATCTGTCTCAACAGTCTGAAACTGACTATTACTGCAATAGAAACCTTTTGCTTATTGCAGTTGGCACTTCAAAAACAGTTAAATTTTTATTTTCATAAAGAGTAACGTAAAAATTCAACAGGGTTTTTAAAATTAATTGGAATGTGATTTTAATATGTTGAAGTCAGTGGAAAACAATAATTTTCATATCCTAAGAAGACTAATATGTTGTCAATTCAAGAAATACAATAGTGAACAATTTATTTATATTTCTCAAATTCAATCACAACTATTAGCTACACATATAACACACAGTTTACAAGAAAAATAATATAAAATGATGTAGTAAATCCCACATTTGTTGTTGAGGAGTACAGGTGTTCTTTGCGGTTTAATTATGAAAAGAAGTCCTCTTTTCATAATAGGGAAAAAATATTGAGAGAAGTTACTCAAGTACTTTGAGAATATTGAAGATTATGACAAAAACTCAGAATAAAGGCTCAATGTCTTTACAGTTTTACTTTCTACACTGTGCAGCTTTACTTCAGTGGCTCTTAACTCCCTTATGTCAACTTAATATCAAGTTTACTTATGTTTGTAAATAAGAATTAATTATAAGATTAAAGATAGTAATAACTATGTAACAAATGTTCCTAAGAATTATTCTTTCTAATGTTGGTGTTTTTTTGTTTTAATTTTTTTTAGCACCTCTATGAATAGTTACACTAGGAATTTAATTTCTCTGTTTCATCCACATACAAAATAGTAATCATTAAAAATCATTAAAAAGATCATTAAAAATCATTAAAAATATACTGTTCTGTAGATAATATAGTAGTCTTCATTTTTAATGCTGAGCAAGACTCAATCAAACATTTAAGCACTGATAACAAGAAGGAAAGATAACAAATCTTTCTTCCCATTCTTGAATGCTAGAAAGGCACATGATGCAGAAAAATGCCAGGTCTTATGTGGTACACCTAAATATTTTATTAACATTGTCCATTCTTCATTTATTGCTCTAAATGTAGGATGGAATGAATAAATGTAAGTGGTGTCTATCAGTTATTTATTTTGGGAAGAACATCTTGCAATGGTACTTTTACTGGTGCAGTAATCATTATCATTTGTCCAATTTTCAGACTAAAAGCTGAAACATCTCTACTAAAAACATCTCTACTAAGTTTACTAAATTAAATCAAGTAGCCTAGTGTTTCCGCGTAGGAAACCCCTAGTTCCTCACGTTCCTATGGCCCGGCTAGGGTTCACGCCGTCCCCGCTGTGACCCGACCATCTCACCACATGCACACCAATGTGATGTTAGGCAGGATGGCGTTTATTGGAAGTGAAACAGCAACTTATATACATTACATGCTTATCTATGTTACTACGTCCACGTGCGTTTACTCATGTCTAGTACATCTATGCCTCCAAGCGCGCGTCAGTCTCTTATCACAGAGCAGGGGAGGTCCTATCGCGTCACAGCCCGATACCCCGCAAATGCCTACTGCAACAGCCTAGCAAGATGGGTCAAAAATATAGGCTTTTTTCACATGAGTATTTTGGTGCAAACAAATAAACTTAATTTATTTCTCAATCAAAGAAAAAAATATTAAAAGTATGACTAAAAATTCCAGTGTAGCTCTTATAGTTTTTTTTCAAAGAAGTGTGAAAGAGCCAAGTGTGCACATATATCGTATGACTTATAGCAAACACTACCCTTTGACTTGTATCTTTTTAGTAAAAGAGCCAAAGAGAATCAGAGAAGTATATAAATAAACAAATAATATAGAAAAAAAATTGCAGTGAGTATCTGCAATGTGTTGCTCTTGGCTAGCAGTCAGTTGCCCACTTTGCCACTCTGTCACTCACCCTCCTCAGAATGTCAGGTGGAGAAAATACTATTTAAAAACTCGTAAGGTGACATAAAGATGGAGACATCATTCATTAGTTACCACTATAGGAAAAATCATTAGTTACCATTATGGGAAAAATAGACTCAGCACAAGAAAAACTAATTCAATTTATTGCAAATTAATAACAGACTAGAGCAGTTAAAAAGCAATTAAAAGCAAACTAAAATCTCCTTCCTTCCACTCTCCCTCTGCCTCATCCTGAGTGGCTTCTTCTGTCCTTGAGTTGATAAGGGATCAGAAGGCTATTGTATAACAGACTAAGAATGAAAAGATGTTGCTAAAACAAGCCTGAGGAGGAAGTATGCCAGTGGAAACTGAATGCAGTAAAAAAATTCACTATTTCAAAATCAACTAGAAAACATGGTGATCACTGACAGAAAAGTGATCTTTTTTTTCCCAAAGTGTGACTCAGAAATCTGAAAATGGAAAAATCATTGTACCTTGTTTTAATTACAATTTCTTTGAATGCTTATTACCCACTAATGCATGTCGTTATATACTACATGCCATATATTTTACAGACATTTGGGAAGCACACTGTGCCGGGAAAGCCTGAGTAAAGAAAGTGAACCTGAAGGAAAGGAGGAGAGCAAAGCATGCTAACATCTTGCTTTGGTTTTGCTGTGTCATTCATGTCCTAGTGTTTCCCTCATGAAACAATATGTAGGCCAAAATATAACTTTAAGATCTTTTATTTTTACTGTATCTGAGGTAAAAAAACATACCATCATAGAAAATCCTGAGTTGGAAGGGATCCACATAGATCACTCAGTCCATCTCAAGGATCAACAAACAGGACCACTCAAAAATCAAACAGTATATCTGAGAGTGTTGCCTAATCATTTCTTGGTCTCCAGGAGAACTAATACTGTGATACTGATGATTTGAAAGTCTGTCATTCCCTAAGCTGAAGAACAGTTTGAAGAAAACATTAGGGCTTCATCCATCCACCTGGCTTTGCCTCATTCTTTTTCTGAATTGTAAGAAATTACTTCATGTTGTAAAGCCTTGATTTTTTTAATGATATCTTTGCTTTCTGCAAAGTAATTGTCTACGGTCATAAAAAATTTATCTTAGTCTTTTATAGCCATGGAACAATAAACAAGAGTTTCTTCTGCTGTATGGAATGTTACACCCACTTAAAATCACTCTTTTTTTTTTTCTTCTTTTTTTTTCTATTCATTATTCTGAATACTAAGGCAAACACAAGAAGAAATCAAATGTAAACAACTAGCCAAGTGTAAACTTGCTTTTCAACACTAGCCATTTAGTTTATATCCTACTACAATCTACAAGTGGATATCTACCACTGAATCATTCAATTACAGAATAAATTATCTGAGAAGAGCCTTCTAGTATAAATCCAAGTTTAAACGTAGAGTTACTGTCATATTTAGATCTTTCCAGATAAAAGATTTCTGAGATGTTATAAGGGCTTTATGAAATCCTAATGTCAACCCTAATATGTTCATAAATGTTCATATTTAGATTTCTGGTTAAGATTAATGCATTTTATAAAGGCTTCTCCGAAAGTAATGCCTCCTAAATTAACCCACAACATCAGAGGCAGGTAGTATGGGAGTAGAGGTTGAAAACCTTCCCACCAGTATTTCATTATGTGCAACAGATGGCAGCAAGGGGACAGCTTGACAAAATGACGTCTTACATGAAGATGTATAAAAGGCAAAGATGTGGAATTGAATTCCTCCACGTGGAAAAAATGGCATCCATTCATTGACATTCATTGACTCTTGCTGAACATATATGAAGACCAGACAGTTGATGTTAGCATAGCAAAAGTTGGTCTGCGTAGTTAACATTTCCATAGAAATGATGTTATCATAGTAACTGTGAAATAATGCATTGCCTCTGCTGGTGCAGATTTTTACAAGCCAGCATGCACAGCTAATGAAAATGCATAGCTAATTGTAATGAGTATGCTGAAAAACTTTTTTTTTCCTCTTTTTTTAACCTGGGAATATGCACTATTAAACAGTTTTATTGTGCTCTTTGTATATGTTGTTTTCATGGAAATAGGTAGAAGGTATTGCTTCTGGAGAAACCCTTGTAATCCACAGCTCGTGCTACATTAAATTATGATCTAAGGTTTAGCTTGCAAAATACACTATATAATTAAGTCTAGATTGTTCTCTACTCTGCTACATAAAATCAGGCCTTTGATTTGGAATGTTTGAGAGAATTTCTAGATGAGAAATTTCGTATTTGAATGGAGATAGATAATAAATTTCCCAGAAAGACATAGTTTAACTCTCTAAGTGCCATTTCATAGAATCATAGAATCACAGATGGGTTGGAAAGGACCTTAAAGACCATCTAGAAGACTGAGGGAAAGAATTCCTCGAGTACATCTGCCTTCTCAATGTCTGTTGAAGCCAGTTCTCCCTCCTCATTTATCAGAGGGAGCACCACTCTCCTTTGTCTGTCTCTTCTGAACAATGTACCTCTTGAACCCCTTCTTATATTTTTTCACATCCCTCACCAAGCTGAATTCCATCAGCAGCTTGGCTTTCTGATCCCTTCTTGGCATGTCTGGACAGTATCCCTGGGTTCTTCCCAGGCTACCCCATCCCTTTTTCTGCTGCCTGCATCTTTCCTCAGTTTGACCAAAAGATTCTTTCAAAGCCATGATGTTTTCCTGAGCCTGGCCCCATCCATTTGCCTCCCATCTCCCTTTAGAGAGTTATAAATGTTTATCAGATCCCTTCTCAGTCTTCATTTCCCCAGGCAGAACAGACACAGGTCTCTCAACCTTCCCTCATATGCAAGATGCTCCAGGACCTTTATCATCTTTGTGACCCTCTGCTGGACTCCTTTTAGGAAATCCATATGTTTTTGTTCTGGGGAGCTCAGAACTGGACACTGCATTCTAAATGTCGCCTCAAAAGGGCAGAGTAGAGGGAGAGGATCTGCTCCTTCAACCTGCTGCCACACTCTTTTTCATGCACCCCAGGACACCACTGGCCTTTTTGGCCACAAGCACACATCACTGCTAGCTCATGATTAACCACATGAACCATGGTCATTTGTCCAGTCGGTAATTAAAGACATTAGAAAGGTCTTCAGATCCCATAAGGTCTGTGTAGTTAGGCAGAAGCATAGGTTAACTGAAAAACAGCAGGATCCAGGACTCCTTCAGAATCTGATATTGAGGAAAATGATCTGTAGAAACAAGACCCTGTTGTCTGTTGAAAGAACATCTACTTAAATGTATTACTATTTGTTTACTATGTTTTGTATACATACTTTACATCTGTGACAAGTATGAATAACACTAAAGGGCAACAAAAAAAATAGTGCTGCTGATAGTGTTTTCTTTAGAACACTACAGAGGAGTGAGTTTTTAAATTTCATCTTATATGCTCCAAATTCTTCAGCCTCCATATTTAAGTTCTTGAAATTGGCTTTGTTTGGGGTGAAATTGTTAAGACTGGCTGATCTGCAGTTACTAATGAGTAAATTAAAATCACTTGAGAAGTCAGCATCTCAGAAAGCATAGGCTTGCTGTACAGATGAGTACACTCTATCAAGAAATCTGCAAAATATTCTTCGTGTTTTGGCTGTCCCACAGACTAGTTACTTTCAATGAAAGTAGCTGTCTGCAAAGTACACAGACCAATAGGTGACCTGCCATTTTCCCTTTATATTTTCCTTTGAAATAATGCCTACATGCTGAAAAGTTTTAAACTTGTTATTTCAAAACAAAAACCCATGTAATAGAAAGTAAAAAGCGTAGCTAAGAAACAAAGGAATATATCTTCTAAACAAACAAGAGTAAGAAATGCTTGAGCTTCTTTAGTCTTTGAACAATTTTTTTTCAGTTACAATTCTCTTTTTGAAGCTGAACCTTTTGCATTGCAGTCATTAAATTGTGCTTGAGTTGTGGTTATTTGCATGTTATGTTGCATTATCAAGGGAATTATAAAAGCTTTTGAAACCAGCACGTTCTACTTTGCATTGTAATAACCTCATCAGTGTTGTACCAATCACTAAATTCATTTTTGCCATGGAAACTAATTTAGCTTGCTTGGTGAATTCATAATAGCATTTTTCATTCCTTGGTTTTCTTCCTAAAATGGTGACTTGAAATTTGACAAACAGGAACCTGTGTAAAGGACTTAAACTTTTAACATAGATGTTACAAAAGAGCTAATCTTTTACTTTCTTAATGCAGAGAAAATAGTTTTCTCTTCTTGGTGAGGAAATATAGGACATTAATATATGCCTCTTTATTAAAAGAACTTCAGATCATGAAACTTGTATTTTAGAAAAATTCATAGATATTGAAAAAATATGTTATTCACCAGGAATACTTAGGTAAGAAATCCAGAAATGAAATTAGAATCTGAGTCTTCGTTTTGAAAATAAATATTCTCACCATACACTTGCAAATGAATTTGTGACCTTGGTTAAGGTTTCACTTCTAGACATCGCTGTCCACTTGGTAAGGGTTCCTAAATTTTAGGCCTCTGTGTATTAATTAATAAGTCTTGACAGAGGATGTTTTCTTTGTCCAGATGATCACTGTTAAAACAGATTGGATCAGTCAGCAATGTAATATCTTTGATGACAGTATGCTGCAACCTTCTCTTCAGAGAACAAGAATTTTGCTAGACACCTTCAGTTTCAGACCAAAAGAGTTTTGCAAGAGGTCTCTCTCTGCCATGATTCCATTTTTGTTCAGATAACGTTCTCAAAGTAGCAGTTTCAGGCTCTATTTTTCCAAATTACATCAAGTGAGACTTCAACCAGCACTACTAGTGGTCTGTAAAAAATTAAATTTTCTGATTTACAATGAGTTAGTGATCTGGCACTCAGAAGGACTGTGTAATAAATGGAGTGTTCAGTTGAGATGAACCGCTCTCCATCATATTTGAGAAGTCATGACTGTCATGTGAGGTCCTGGATGACTAGAGGAAGGGTCATGTCACTCCCGTTTACAAGAGAGGGAGCAAGGAGAACCCCGGGAACTACAGGCTGGTGAGTCTTACCTCTGTGCCTGGAGGATCATGGAACACATCATCCTGGATGTCGTGCTTGATCACGTGAAGAAAGGGCGTATGATCCGTGACAGCCAGCACGGCTTCACCAGAGGAAGGTCATGCTTGTCCAGTCTGGTGGCCTTTTATGATGAGTGATGGCATAGGTGGACAAGGGAAAGGCGACCAATGTCATTTACCTGGACTTGAGCAAGGCCTTTGACATGGTCCCCCACCACATCCTTATCTCCAAATTGGAGGGATGTGGATTTGATGAGTGGACCACTCAGTGGATAAGAAACTGGTTGAAACGCCACAGACAGAGGGTGGTCATCAATGGCTCTATGTCCAGGTGGAGGCCAGTAACGAGTGGCGTCCCCCAGGGGTCTGTCTTGGAACCGGTGCTCTTTAACATCTTTAGCAATGACATCGATGACGGAGTTGAGTGCACCCTCAGCAAGTTTGCTGATGACACCAAGCTGAGTGATGTGGTCGACATGGTTGAAAGAAGGGATGCCATTCAGAGGGGCCTCGAGAGGCTGGAAAGGTGGGCCTGGGTGAACCTGATGAGGTTCAACACGGCAAAGTGCAGAGTTTTGCACTTGGGCCGGAGGAATCCCAAGCATCCCTACAGACTGGAAGGAGCGGTCCTTGAGAGCAGCCCTGTGGAGAAGGACCTGGGGATCTGGATAGATGAAAAACTTAATATGAGCCAGCAGTGTGCCCTTGCGGCTCGGAAGACAAATGGTATCCTGGGCTCCATCAGAAGAGGGGTGGTTGGCGGGGATGTGGGGTGGTTGTTCCTCTCTGCTCTGCTTTTGTGGGGCCCCATGTGGAGTGCTGCGTTCGGGTGTGGAGCCCCCAGTGCAGAAAAGACAGGGACCTTGCACACAGATAGTGCAGACTGAAATACATTTAGAAGCTGTGTATGTTATCTATTGCAAGGCAATGTTTCACACTGATACAGCAAAATGGATATTGCTGCCACTATAGATGTAGATGTTTTCTTTAGTCTGATATTTTCAGCTTTGCTGTTTCTCAGCTCTTCTTGTTAATCAGACCAAAGATGTACCATATCTGGTAGTGCATTCTGCCAGGTTCTTGTACAAAAAGGTGTCATCTGATACATCTTTAAGCTGACCAAAGTATTTGATATCTTCTGAATGGCACTGTTAAAGCTCTGCCTGGTGAAAGCTTATCTATTGCATCAGATTTTTTCAGGTTCATAATGACTTTATGCCTCTTCACAATAAAGATCTCTAAAGACAATAGTGACTGACATTCTCTTACTGTACTTTTACCTATAAGCTTTTGCTACATAAGACCTCCCAATTGCTTAAAAATCTTTCAGTACTTTCAATAATTCTTATTTCCACATTATGAAAAATATATCTAGAGCAAGCTCTTTGTTTTATTGGTGAGCAGCATGATGATACTGCGATCAAAGTTCACATTTTGATTGCCTTCTTGAGTTAGTCAAGGAAGGGTGATCTCATGTATGCCTAAATTTGAATTGGAGGTTCGTGTTCTGCTTGAAAAAGTGTATGAGAAAATAGATGTTATTTTTCTTTTTTTAAAAAGTATGCTTGAGCTCATTGGGTAATATCTTTTTAAAAGTGACAAGGGAAGTTTTACAGACTATACCACTGTACTGATCTGTATCACTACAAATGACAAATTGACAATTCAAATTATTTCTGTTTTCAATAACATTGTTTGCTAAGTTGAATCTTCCCCTTCTCTGTTCCTTCTTTGACTGGATTTGGTTGTTGAACAGAAAGTTTCCTTTTCATCCATACCAACAGTTAAAAATAATTCAAATGCAGATCCTGACAGTATCTGTTCCATCCATGCTCCCGAGTCCTGATTTATACTGTTGATGTATCACATATACCATTTGATGTCACTGGGTGAATCTTAGGTATATGTGATTCTTTTTTTGCCTTTTCTTTTTGTGAGGAATTCTTGATTTAATGGGTTGATACTCTCAATGTTTATTAAACAATAGACTATCTTCATTTTCTCTCTAGCTTAAGGACACACTAAACCAGTGGCAGATCTTCCTTTTACTCAAATAGTGAAGTCTCCCATGAAGTTGATCTCCTAGACATTATATTCTAGTTGTTGTTATTATATTATTTTTATCTGATGAGTTTATCCAAGTATCAGTAAAAATGTTCTAATTTTTGTTCTCTGTGTTGTCAACTTTGAGACAGACTTTTCAAGTTCTTAACATAGACTTTCTAATTGTGGACTCAACATCTAATTGACAAGGCTGTGATGTGCATAGTCGTACTGGAAAATGAGTTTTTAACTAGAATGGCCTAATTAGCTTCATCAGGATCTACTGCATATTTAGTTAGTGTTAATATTTTGACAAGCAAATTATCACATTATTTTAGAATGTTATTGTTAAAAATAATGTTTATTTTTTTACCACAGAATTTCTCCCTGGCTGTTGCTCCTTCCTCCTCTTCTCCTTGCCCCTATCCAGGGATACTCAACACAGAAGATGAATTACTTGAGCTCTGTGTCACCTTTCAAAGAGATCATTCACAATTCTGGCATAGAAAGGAAGGGCTTTATGCAGTGTTTCCTTCACATGAGTTTGGCTACAGCTTCACTCCCATGCATTTACAACACTTGGAACTATATGCCATATAACTATCTCTTATAAAACTATAAATCAAATATTATTCTATTATATCCTTTGGAATGCCATCAGAAAAAAATGAAATTTAATGGCATACTTTGCTATCCAAATTATTCTCTAGAAGACACTAAACTAATAAAAGATACATCCTCATTTTTCATAGTATTTTTGCAAAATACTTGCTCGGTGTTTCACATATTCCTTAGAATTTTCAAGAAATATCTTCCTAAAAGTATGCCTCCAACTACCACAGACATCACTACAAATAGCTTTTAATTATAGTAAAGATAATAGTACACTTTTTCTTCCCCTTAAAATCTTCTTTGCTTGAAGGTATTGCTAGAACTGATGAACATTTTTAGTCTCTAGAAATGATGTGAATGTCTACTCCTTCTTCTGAGGATTATTAGCTTGCTCTTTTAGTTGTGTATCCTATTTATATGAAGAATTTTCATCCTTCTATTTCTGCTGAGATCAAATTTTTGGACAGGACATCTGAGCACAATGAACAAAATTATTTTTAATGAACATAATTATTTTTAAGCCTAAGAGGGACATAACTCTCAGCTAATGGTTGAAAGAGGTGTGTAGTCCTCCTCCTCACTCCTGGAAGCTTCAGCAACACAAATAGTATCTACCAAACAATAGTAAATCATATCTTGTTTATGATTATAGTTCTACAATCCCTCTCTTGGACAGAGTACATATATATTTGATAATATCTATAAAATTTGAGATCTTCTTAAGCTGCCTCAGTAGTATGGGGAGAAATAAAAAGAGCAGAAAGAAAACACAAGACCAAGAACAAAGTCCTTGAAAGTATCTTGAAGTATCTTGAAAATTGTTTCACATCTTTATTTTTTTTTGTTAATCCAAAAGAGGTATTCAATTTTAACCGCATTGTTTGGACTTAATACAAGTTTGCTTTGCTTTCTAACAGTAATCAGTAATATGTTTCATAAGAAAAATAAAGCTGGATAAAGTAGTACCCTGGCCCATGACTTCCAGATGTACAGTGTGTAAAACACAGATGACTGTTTCATGCCACTGTTGTGGTAATACAGATTTCTTTTTCAGGGCCCCTCCAATTTTACAGTTATTAACACATAATACATTCTTTGCTCCAAGCTTAATTTATTATATAAATTTCAGCTCATGAATAAATTAACATTTATTTATTTTTCTAACAAATCAGGAAAAGCAGAACATAGGTATTCAGAAGCAATCTTTAGATAGAAGAAGAAGTTTTTCTTCTAGCTTTTTCTTTTCCCAGAAGTGTATTAGGTGTTTTGGGGTATCACTACTTCCATTTTGTTCCTCACTTGCATGAATTCAATTCACTCATTTTGTAACTGTAAATTACACTTACTGAAACTACTTTCTGGCATATCTTCATTTTTGTGTCTCTTCTCTGGATGCACTCCAACAGTTCTATGTCCATCCTTTGCTGAGGACTCCAGATGAGACCTCACCAGTGCAGAGCACAGGATCAGGATCATCTCCATTGCCCTGCTTCTTTTGATGCAAAGAATGATGGTTATGGTTGACTTCCTGGGCTGCAATGGCACAGTGCTGGCTCATATCTGGCTTCCCGTCCACCAGCACCACAGGTCTTTTTCAGCAGGGCTGCACTCAATCCTTTCATCCCCCAGCCTGTACTGGTAATGGGGGTTGCCACAACCCAGATTTTGCACTTGGATTTATTGAACTTCATGAAATCCTCCTGTGCTCACTGCTCAAACCTGCCTAATTCCCTCTGGATGGCATCCCATCCCTCTGGTGTGTCACTGAACCCCACAGCTTGGTGTCATCAACAAACTTGCTGAGGCTGCACTCAATCCCGTTGCTAATGTCACTCATGAAGATAAGAAAGAGTATCAGCCCCGGCACCAACTCCTATCAGACTCCATTCATCACTGATCTCCATACAGACCCTGAGCCACTGACCATCAACGTCTGGACTTGATCCTGCCACCAGTTCTTCATCTATGAAACAGCCCACCATCAAATCTATCTCTTTCCAACTTGGGGAGAAGGGTGTTGTGGAGTACATTGTCAGAGCCCTTACAGAGTCCAGATAAATGATATCAGTGGCTCTTCCCTTGTCCACTGATGCAGGGAACTCATCATAGAATGCCACTAGGTTGGTCAAACAGGATTTGCTCTTGGTGAAGCCATGCTGGTTCTCTTGTATCTGCTCCCTGTCTTCCATGTGCCTTAGCATCGCTTCCAGGAAGATCTGTTCCATGATCTTCCCCAGCAGAGAGATGAGATTGACAGGTCAGTTGTTCCCAAGGTCATCCTATTAATCCTTTTTAAAAACAGGTGAAATATTTCCTTTTTTCCAGTCACCAGGCACTTCACCTGATTGCCATGACATGAATGATTTTGAAATATCATAGAGAGTGGCTTGTCAACTACATCAGCCAATTCCATTAGAACTCTGGGATGCATCTCCTAATTCTTTAGTTATCTAGAAGTGGAGGACAAAAAATTGTCTGGATGGTTACAATCAGGGGGTTGTGGCAAGCAGATCTATGTATATCTAGCCTCTTTGAAAGGATAGATAACAGTAGGACAAGGGGAAATGATTTTAAGTTGAAGGAGGGAAGATTTAGGTTGGATATCAGAGGGAAGTTCTTCACTATGAGAGTGGTGAGGTGCTGGAACAGGCTGCCCAGTGAGGCCGTAGATGCCCCATCCCTGAGATGTTTGGGGCCCAGGGCAGCCTGATATGGTATTAAGTGAGGAGGTTGGTGGCCCTGCATGTGGCAAGGGGGTTGGAGCTTCATGATCCTTGGGGTCCCTTCCAACCCAGGCCATTCTGTCATTCTACAATTCTATGATTCAGGTGGAGGTCAGCAATAAATTGTGTGCCTAGGGATCTGTCCTGGGACTGGCATTCTTCAACATCTTTATCAGTGACATAGACAGTAGGATCAAGTGCACACTCAGCAGGTTTGCTGACCACACTGAGTTGTGTGGTGCAGTTGAAAAAACAGAAGGAAGGAATGTCATTCAAAGAGACCTGTACAGACTTGAGAAGTGCGTTACTGTGAACCTAATGAGGTTCAGCAAGAGGTCCTGGTGGATGAAAAGCTGGACATTGGCCAGCCATGTTTCCTTGCAGCCTGGAAGGCCAACTGTATCCTTAGCTGCATCTATAGAAGGGTGGCCAGCAAGGCAAGGGAGGTAAATGTCCCTATCTATTCTGCCTTTATGAGGCTCCACCTGAAGTACTGAGTTCAGGTCTGGAGCCCTCAGCAATAGAAAGATGCAGTTCAGTTTCAGTTGGATCTGGTACTGAGGAGGGCCAGGAAGATGATGAGAGGCATGGAGCACCTCTCTCATGAAGAAAGATTGAAGAAATAGGGCTTGTTTAGCTTGGAGAAGAGAAGGCTCTGGGGAGACCTCATTGTGGTCTTTCTGTGCATGAAAGGAGTTTATAAACAGGACGGAGACCTACTTTTTACATGTTGTGATTTGATAGGACAAGGGGAATGGTTTTAAACTAAAAGAGAGGTGCTTAGTATGGTTTGGGAAACCATACTAATTCTGAATATTATGGATTTAGCCCATAAAAAGTTAGAATCTTTATCACAACCAGGATAAGAACATAAAATTCTGTCCCTCACTCTTCTTTCATTTTTGTTCAACAACATATTGCTTATGAAGCAGTGTGAAACCTCTTCAACTAAATAGAAGAAGTAGGCTGATAAAGTGCTTTTCTTTAACTTTGTATTGTAAACACTTCTACTCAAGGTTCTGTCAGGATAAAACTTATACACCCAAACATATTTTTATTATGCTTATTTATATTTGTCATTCAGTTATAAATGTGTACACAAAGTACACTCTCTCCATTTGTTTTTCAGTAAGGCACAATGGAGATTTTATTGAACTCGATGATCCTTATGGGTCCCTTCCACCATGGTATGTTCTATGATTCTATGATTCTGTAATAACCTCCTATTTATTTTCTTGAAAAGAAGTTTGTAAACATTTAAAAAGTAATATTTTTTATTCAAATGTGCAGTATTCTCACCTTAATTTCATCATGACTTTAAGATAATACTGACACTGAAATTTATGATTTTTTTCTGCATGTATGCATAGTCCTATTTTGACCTGCTATCTTTACATTGGTATTATTTTTATGTGTCTGCGGATAGCACAAGGAGTTTTCCTAACTGAAAAAAAATCTCAAAAATGTTCTTCATTGCTCCTAAAACCTTTCATTTTCTTCCCTGGCATCCTAGATAGGCTCAAACAAATCTTTGCTTAATCTGTTTGGTCAGTGTCAGTGACTTTTAGAATTAATGTGGCTTGATGCTCAGAAAGAGAGCTTGAATTAATAGAACTTAGTATTATTGAATTCTTTAGGTTGGAAAAGACTTTTGGACGTCATGTCCAGCCATCAACTTGATTTATCACAATCATTATCATTAAATTGTGTTTTTTAGTGCAAGTCCACAGGTACCTTAAATGTCTTCAGGAGCAAGGAGATCACCAATTCCTTGAGCACACTCTCTGTAAAGAAATTTGTCTTGATTTCTAATCTAAACCTCTCCTTGTGCAACCTGAGGACTACTCCTTGCGAGAAATGTCACCCGAGAAAAGAGACCCACTCTACTGCAGCTTCCTTTCAGGAAATGATAGGGAGCAACAATACCATCCCTTAGTATCCTCCAGATGAAACAACTCCAGTTCCTACATTTACCTCTCATAAGTTTTTTGTACATTCACTAGCTTCACTGCTCTTTGCTGTGCATGCTCAAGCAACAAATATCTTTCTTATAGTGAGTGGTCTGAAACTGAACACAGTATTTGAAGTGTGGTCTCACCAGTATCACATACTGGGGGATAATCATTTCTCTAGTCCTGTTCACAACACTGCTTCTGATAAAGGCAAGAGTGCCATTGGCCTTCTCAGCCACCTGGGCACACTGTAGGCTCATGTTCATCGTCTTTCAACCAGCCCCTTCAGATCCTTTTCTTCTGGGCACCATTCCAGTCACACTTCGCCAACCCTATATCTCTGCATGGGGCTTTCGTGATCCAGACATAGGACCTGACATTTAGCTTTGTAGAATATCACTTGATTGGATGTGGCCAGTCAAGTGATCTAGCCTGCCCAAAATCCTTGACAAAGCCTCCATACCCTCAAGCATATCAACAATCCTGCCTAACTTGATATCTTCTGCAGACTTACTAAGGGTGCATGCAATCCTGTCATCTGGATTATTGATAATGTCAAACAAAACTGTCCACAAGGCTGAGCCCTTTGGGACAACACTGGTGACCAGCTGCCAACTAAACTGAACTCCATTCACTAGGACAGTCTGAGCCTCGTCGTCCAGCCAGTACTTCACCCAGAAAATTATGCACTAGTATACAAGCCATGAGCAGCCATTTTCTCTGGCAAAACAGAGTGGGAAACAGTGTCAAACATTTTGCTAAAATCCAAGTAAACAACATCTGCAGCCTCTCCCTCATCTACTGAGGTGGCGATATTGTCATAGAAGACCACGTTAATTAAGTAGAACTTTATTCTGTTTACTGGTACGCAAATGAAACTACAAAAAAAGAAAGAAAAGAAAAAGAAAAAAAAAATTTAAGAAGAGGTAAATTTTCCATTAATTCTTGAGATATAACACCGAAATGGAGCACCATTACTTTATCAAGACACAGAATTATGTTTCTTTTACTCTTTTCATTCAGTACATGACATATCAGCTCTTTTCTTTACCTCCATTGTCAGACTGTATCAATTGATGTAACAAGTTACAAACACTATGAAACACTGAAGTATAGACTCTTTAAAAGAAAAAAAAAAAAGATAAAATAATATAAAATAATATTCTTACCTTTTAAATATCTAGTATGAAGATCAGGTAGCATGACAAGGACTGATCATCACTTAAAGAAATGTAGTAGAACTGTGGAAGAACGTTTGTGTCACACAGTCCTATAGGTCTTCTTTTAGACAGGCATAATGTAACTACCAAGAGCTAAGCACAAAGTATGACAACAGTAGATAGACATAAGCTTCACCTATTTAAAAAGATGCAGCATATGTGCTGCTTTAGACATGACATTATGAAGGTTGCCTGACCTGCAGATGTGTAGAGGGCACAGCCATTGTTTCCTTGGATTCTATAAATACACAAAGACATGAAGGCTTGGTATGCATGAATTTCTCTACCATAAATTACCACAAAGAGCTACTAGTGAAACAAATCTGTTCTACAAATTACTACATTGTTCCCATTAGTAAAGCAAGTATATACTTATGCAAACCTATATATATTATTGAATTGTTGCTGGTATGAGGATTACCAAAACACTTCCAGGAGTGGGGCTAACTGACAGTGAAAAAACCTGTCTTCATAGATGCTCTTTGTCACAGAATTTGGAGAAGGCCTAATGTCCTCTAAGAGGATCTGGCCTGTCCAGGAGACCTCAAGTGAAGAAGCTCTAATACAGAAATTCATTTCAGACAGATAGGGAGATCATTTTTAAACCATTTTGGTGTAGACATACAAATGGCCACAGAATATTGGTTCATTGTTGAGTCCTTGCTGACACCTGCTTTCCTGGAAGGACAGCTGGTTTTATAATTTGTTTTGCACCCAATAAAGTCCTGCCAAGGACATTTCTCCAAGGAAGTTCTGGCTGAGCTTTTCAGAAAAGTATTTGGGCTTCCATATAAGTAGATGACCTTGGTCAGTATATTTATCAGGTCATTTTCATCACAGTTCTACTGTATACCTAACTTAGGGTACGCAGAATTTCTATTCTGCTGTATTTTGAATGGTGTCCTTCTAATTTGTCTCATCCTGCTTTTTCTACCCTTTAGAAACCCTTCATGAACATAATTTGTTACAGACCTCAGAAGGGCCTGAATGGATAAACTTCTTGACTTGTCCAGTATAAAAATGTCACCTGATCTTTCTACTCTTCCTAACCAGATTTATGGTAACTAAAGGATACTTCAGTTTTGAATTTTTGTTGTATAAAATGCGATCCTATAATTTCCCCCTTCTTAGATGATGATCAAATGAAAATACACTTTGTGGATCATGCCTTATCTTTGCATTATGAAAGAAAAAGCATTAGTCTGAGTTAGTGTTCTCATTCCTAAGAATAGAAATGATTTTACTGCATTTCAATAAGTAAGGAAGTACCACAGAAACTAGTCTGAAGTTGAATGAATTTAAGCAAAATCTGTGATGTAAGTATGCAGAATGCCATGGGTTAACACCTTTACTAAATTTACTAAAGCTGACTATTATTCAAACTTATGTTATTGTAGTAGAAAACAGAATTTGGCTATAGAAGTCATCAAAGCATTGAGAATAATCTGTGTGTGTTCATTTACTCTTGGCTTTAAGTAACTAGAGAACTAACTTGTACCAGAAGAGGTTTTGGTTAGACTTAAGGAAGAACTTTTTCTCTCAGAGAGTGGTCAGGCACTGGAATGGCCTGCCAAGGGTGGTGGTGAAGTCACCATCTCTGGCAGTGTTCAAGAGGCGTCTGGATGAGGAGCTGTGAGATATGGTTTAGTAGCTTGTGGTAGCAGTGGTAGTGTGAAGACGGTTGGACTAGATGATCTTATAGGTCATTTCCAACCTTGTGATTCTATGATTCTATGAACTATTACTCTTTTGCTCTGCTTTGCATCCAAAATGGGCCTTATAAGACAGCTATATAGACTGTATGCACATTTTAAGGGCAGGAACAATCTATAAATATGTAAGCAAATACAAAAAAAAGCTGGACATTTTTTTCTGTTGAACTGACCCTGAGAGATTTTTTTCACCAGGGCTGTGATCTCTTGCAAACAGCTCATAGCAGCTGCATTCAAAATAAAGTCAAAGCTGACTGCAGTCTGTAAAAGGGTACATGCAGGAAAGCACTCAGCCTTACATGCTTGTTCAGTTTAGAATTTGGTTCCACATCAGTGACTACTGGCTGGGCACATCATTCAAACTGAGCAGTGTAAAGTAAATTTCAATTGTGCCTCGTATCTAATATGCTACCAAGATACGATTGCTCTATCTAGGAGCAGAAGGAAGTCTTTCAATTCTTATGAAAATCTGCTTATTCATTTATTGTGTCTCTGACAATCACTTACTCCTTAGTTCAGAATATTAAAACCTGGGGATATGTAGTGTGATACTTCTTCCATTATATGCTTTCAGTATTCAACATATGCATTTTTTCCATCGTGCTCCAGACTCTTAAAAAATGCCCCCTTGGAAATCTATGTATTCCTGCTACTCTCATTGCTGCAAAGAACCAAACTGTCAATTTTTATCAAATTTTTACTAGAATTTATCCTTCTGGTTGTTTCTGTGATGATTACAATTATGCAGTTATTGGGCTCACTGCTCCTGGAGACATACTCTTTTCTGTGGTTATTAACGAGTTAAGAGTGGATAGTTAGCATTCAGGTGGAAAGAAGTATCCTCAGAGGATGACCGCATTGTGGATGCCAGATAAGATTCACTTTCTTTTATAATGCACAGACAAGTCATGGCCTATGTAAGGTGAATTCATAGCTCATATTTGCTGGAAAGACATATTTAGATTCATACAAGGATCCACAGTCTGTGTTTCCTACATGTCAGGTTTAACTAATGATTGAAGAATGTTACTAGCAGATAGAGCTGCCCATCAATTCTGAAAGCCTCAGACAGAGTTTTGCACTTTGTTTCTGTGTTAAGGAAACAGATACTCTAGTTCTCCCAAGGAAATTTTGCAGTGAGTGGGAGGTTCAGCCCCAGGAAAGTAATGTCATTCTGCGACCTCTCAAACACTGTTTTACTTTGTCATTAACAAACAATTAAGTAAGTGATTCTTCCCCTAGGAGTTCAAAAATATTAATTTCTAGAAAGAACAAATCAGTCTGTGGAAGGAAAAGAATATATCCCACAGGATTTCCAGGAAAAAAAAAAAAAAAGTAATGGGATACAAGTGCTGCTTGGCATTGATCAAAGTCCACAGTGGGAAGCTGGCTAGTTCTGAATCTGTGTGGATGGAATGAAGGGCATTTTGCATATGGGTACCCAAATTCATGAGAATGAAAATGTTTCTGTTATTTGGTAAAGGAGGAAGCTTTGACATGGGTATCCTATTCTCCACATAATAAAATGGTACTGTTTAGGGTTGTTTAAAACACTGATATCTGCTGATATCATTAAGGAATTCTCCACTTTCACCATCTAATGCTCTGTGAGGGGTCAATACAATCAAATGGTGATTTGCACAATGGAGCACATTACTGAAAGCTTAACTTCCACGCGCCTTACAAAGTACGCTCTCTGAAAACAAAGAACTGTAAGAATCTTTCTTTTATTTCTTATTTATTGTTCTTTCTTCTATTTCTTCAGTCTTTTCAAACTATTTATTTCCAGGGGTGCTCAAGGTGATTTTTTCCTCAGTATTTTAGCTTTCCTGATTGTATACCGGAATGTGGATGAAATGAATGTAAATGACTGAGATTTCTAGCTCACTGAAATTACCACATTATCTTCTCATTGAAGTGACTATATTAGGTCAACAAATTTGTGTTTAAAATAATGAACTATCTTGCATTTTATTGGCCCTCTTTCTGTCCAAGCAAAGGGTCAAATAGACAAGTCTTACTCACTTGAAATCAGACTCTATTGAGGAGTCAATCAATCAAGTGAAGAACTGGACTAACCATGGTGTAACGGAGTGCCGGGCCTGCTAATGAGGGATCAGAGTCTTTTAGATGATATTATTTCATGCTAATGTTCTAATTGCTAATTAATTTGTCTCTGTAAAGTCATCTGGTTTATTTCATGGAACAGTGTGGTTTCATACTGACTGGCAGCCAAGCATCACCTCACTGCTCTTTCATATAGAAGAACAGTTGGAGAAATTATGACGGAAAAAGGCTCCAGATCTTCAAAAGGGCAGCAGTTAGCCATCTCTCCTGCCACCTCACATACCTCACCACATAAAAATACTACAAACAGAAACAGTATAGAAGCACTTCAAACAAAGAATTCCAGCATAAGGGAGTAAATTATTATTGCGCACAAATAAGCAACTGCAATGTGCTTCCTATTTCACTTTGTCTTGCAGGCCTTCCACACATTTCACTGAATATGGGCCCATGATGTCTACTGTAAAACATTACATATTAGCTACCCAGGAAATTTCAATTCCTACTAGTAGTACTTATTTTCTTTTTTCTTTTGTTTATTTCATTGTTTTTATCTGCGTTCTTTAAAAATTCAGTCTTCACCCTATGAATAATTTAAAATATATATGGCAATATCCTCAAGAGAAGGAGTTTGATTTCAGAATTAAAACTTATTCCCTCATCATCTGATAGCTTGAAAATGATATATTTCATACACCTTAAAAAAAATTACAAACTCCTTTGCAGTTTCTGACTAGGTACAGGATTATGTTGAACAGTATTTCAAATCACCAAGTCTTGGGAAATGATTTGCATTCTTGATTCTTGACGCATTCTATCAGTTTGTTTGTCCTACCAAATGTACTAAAAGTCATAGGATGAATATAATGTATAATGCAAATATAGGGTTTTTTTAACCTAAGCTCGCCTGTGAAAGGGTGAAAGGGTAAATAAATAATTCAGCCAAGAAGATCCAGTCAGAATTCAGTTTGTAAATAGGAATAGAAGAAAAAGCAGAAGTTAAAGCAAAAGTAAAAGATAAACAAGAACTGCCAGCTTAATTGATGTTGAATATACTGATTGTTCTACAGGAGCTGTTCATTACTGTGAGCTTTATTCAGAGCACATAATGTTTTGAAGAGGAATGTCCACTGAAAACAGAAAGTGATTGCTTTCAGTAGTTAAGGCCAGAATTGGAACAGGAAGAAATACATGTGTAGAAACAACATTTAAAAGTAATCAAACTTTCAGTCCTTTCATGATGTGAAGTATCTTAGTAAATTCATGAGCAAAACTTTTTTCAGCTCTGTGGAACGTACACCATATGTCACTATATATCAACATTTCATCAGTGAAAAAATTGCTGGTATTTGAATGTCAGGTCATTGTGCCAGTTTATGTTAGACATTCTGCAAAATTATATTTTTAAATTATTATTATTATTTTCTTTTCATCATTGGAAATGGTCTCAAATGCTACATCAAAACAAAGCAAAGCAAAGACATAGGATGTGAATTGGGATATTTATGAATTGTCTTTCCTGGGATACAAAGCTTTCTGGCACACAAAAGCAGAAATTCTGGAATTGAACCTTATAGAAATAAACAGTACAAACATTCTTATTGCAATATAAATTGCATCATTAGAGTCCAGGCCCTAGATATTTTTTTTATGACTAAAATCTTCCTGTTTTCTTTCTTCTGTTTCACTTGTTACTGTGCAAGTTACAAAAGCAGATGAAAGTTTCATCTTTTAATTAGGGCCTTGTCAGTGATTATCACCAGAAGTCTGAGGGGAACTCTATTATTCATATCATAAATAATGCTGCTTTACTGTAGGGGAAGAATTAGTGCTACTGTGCATCAGTTGCAAGATTCCTGTTGTTGCATAAATTAGTATTTCAGTTGTTCAGAGATTATAATAAATCTCGGTGTAGAGCCTGCTGATGAACCCGGCAGGTCAACAAGAGGCTTCTCAGGAGAATCTCTTATCAAATGCCTCATTTTAGGGTGCATGGCTGCCTTTCTTTCCATAATGTGGCAGCAGTTTCCTTTAGCTGCCTCCTGCAAATTAATGCTCTTGAAGGGGAAGTGGGTTTAGCGTTAATACAGTCCAACATGGGGGAAATTAACCAAACAATTGATCTAACCAAAATTTGTTGAAGATCATGATGCTCAAAGATGGGCACATGTTGGAAAAGAGTGATTTAAATACACTGTAAACTTCATGAATAACAGCAAGATGTTATCAATGGCCACTGACTCCAGTTTTCTTTTGTAAGTGGTCAATATGGATGTTTCATTTCATGCTTCTACCTCTCCATGGTTATCCAATCAAAAGAAATGATGGTTGATGATCTTTTTTAATTGATCCATAACCTTTCTTTTTCCTAAAAGACTTTTACATCTTTCAGAGTAGAGCTTTGATGTGTAAGAGCAGAATGAAAGTTGCACAAGTATTTTTTGCATTAGTAATAATATCCTATCAATCAAACCTACGGTTTGATTTATTTTGATGATTTAATTATGCTATTTTTTTATTTTTATTTTTATTTTTTACAAAATTGGAGAGTGCTTTTATAACATTTCAATAATTATTTGGTATGCTCAGGGCAGAATTTGAATCAATGGAACCTCCAGTCCCCTCTGCTTAAGTAGAGTCAGATACATAGGGTTGTAACCTGATTTTGTATATATCCAAGGACAGAAACTCCATATCCTCTCTGGGTAGCCAATTCAGTATTTTACAACCTTCATAATGTGTCCCTCTAAATGACAAACTTTATAGTTAAAAGATTATCAACCAATCTTTTCTGCTTCACATTGTCAATAGACTTGCTGAGGGTTTGTGCAGTCCCGTAATCAGGATCATTATGAATGTTCAGCAGTGTTGGCTCTGGTATCAGTCCCTGGAGTACACCACTAAGGACTAGCCTACAACTAGAGGCCACAGATTGCCATCCTTAGAGTCTGGCAGTTCAGTCAATTTTCAGTCCACTTATGCAGCTGTTATCACTCTGTTTATGAGTGCTAAACAAACAAAACTGTGTTTAAAGAGTTGCTAAAGTCAAGATAAAAATCCACTGTTCTCCATCGTGCACTCAGCTAGTCATTCCAAAACATAATTTATCAGCTGGTTAAGGAAAATTTCTTTTTCATAAATCCCTGCTATTTCCTGTCCTCTGTGTTTTTTGGGAATTGCCTCTGAAGTACACTGGCCATTTTGCCAGCTCTTGTGGGTGCAGCTGATCAGATCTTGGTCAAATTTACTTAAATATTATATGTATATATTATATATCAAATGTCAAATTTACTTAAACTTTATCTAACCTATTCTTACACCATTGATATTAAGTCTTTCTTGCTCCAGTCTTTTCTCCTGGTCTCGAGAGCCTAGGATTCCTATTTTTCAACATGGTCATCACCATTAGCCAATTCAGACAGATGAGCTGGTTGACATACTCTACATTTTATGGTGCAGTGGCTGTGCATGGCCACCTGGAACACAGCTTGTCTTCCACAATGCCATCACCTTTGCTGAAACACCACGCACTGCCTCATTGTGCAGACATCTGCTGTTTGGTCTTCATCAACATTCAGCAAGCACTGATGAATGTTGATGGATGCAATTTTTTCCACATTAAGGAATTCAGTCATACAACTTTGCTCCATATGCACTTCCATGTCAGATGCCAGTTTGTTGGACTGCACCTCTGCTGCCATCTGTCACGTGGCAACAGAAGGAATGGAATATTAGTGGGAAGGTACAACATCTGCATCAGACATCGTGGGTGAACAAAATAAAATAGGAGGCATTAGTTTCAGTGCAGACCTCATAGATGGCTACTTTCTGAGTACGTGTTTAAAGTGCATCTCTTCACCTCCTAGCAATCTCTAAAATTGCTCCTGCAGCAATTCATTTTAATTTTCAGTAAAAAAAAGTTTACATTCCCACATGAAATGGCTAATGAAATGTGTAGTTTGTCAAAGCTTTTCTAGGAGTCTTGTCAAGTTTTATTACTGACCGGAATTGAGAAGTCAATTAAATCAGTTCCACAGCAATAAAATGTGATGGAATACAGACTTTTAATGATACTTGGGTGCCCAGGGACATAGCAAACCTCCAAATGCCTTAAAAAACAATGTCTTTACGTTACCAATCTTCCATTTTGGATCAGCTAGTGCTATTCATAGCACAATGTGAGTGAAACTCCAATTGCAACATGTGAAATCTGATTTCAATTGCTTCTTTGCTGTGATTAAGATCAGAATTTGTTATCTGACTTAAGAACAAGATCATAGTGAGATCCATGCATATAACTTTTTTAGTTCTCCTCTGAGCATTGCTGCAATTTACACTGTTAATGAAGATCTAGTTTTAGTGACTTCTGCTAAGTATGTTCTTTTCCACTTGGCAAAGAAGAAAAGTAACAATGTATTTTGTTTGATTCATATTTGTAAGTAGCTGAGATTCATTTTTTGCATAAGAAATAACCAGCGAGAAACTACATCTTATCTGAATTATTCGGACTATTTTTCTTTTAAAAGAGATTAGCTTTCTTTTTTTTTCCTTTCAATCATCACAATATTTTACATATTAGGAACAATCAAAACTGATGCCACAATAAGCTGTTCATCTGAATATTCCCATTTGTTTTTTTAAAAATGTAACTAATAATTATATTAAATAAAGACAACAAATGCACCTGTATCTTTGGATATTTCATTAGATAATTGCTAGAACTGTAGAAACAATTTAGTATGGTCAGGATTGTTAGTGGAAGCACTGGTAGTATCCACTCCTACTCATTCACATTGGATCACATGAGCTGCAACAAGGAGACTGCAAAACATTAAAAGTGACTTTATGTCCCTTGGGAGGCTGTTGAATGGGTTGGGAGTATGGGTAGTGTTCTCCTCTATCCTCCCATCTGAAGGCTGTGAGCCAGGAAGGAGGAAAATGAATGAGGTGAATTGCTGTGTGGATGGTGTTGTGCTCAAGGTTATGGTTACTATCTTGGACAGGCCCTTCGAGAAACTGGGCCTACTGATGTTGGATGGAATGTAACTGGCTAGATGGGGCAAGAATTTTCTAGAAAGCACTGTCACTTTAGAAAACAGCACGGGAAAACTTCAGATCTATCCCAGATATATCTGGGAGGGCTCCTGAAGAAGATAACACAGCTGATAGCCCAAAGTGCCTCTACACCAAAGCACACAGCATGAGAAATGAAAAAGAAAAGCTGGAAGCCACTTGACAGTAAGAAATGTGGTGGGATGAATCACACAACTAGAACATTATGACTAAGGACTAAAAGCTTTTTAAAAGGGATAAGCAACAGGGAACGTAGGGGATGGAGAGGCAGATGAGATGCCCACTGTATCAGGAAGTCATTGGATTGTGAAGAGCTGCCTCTAAAAATCAGCTATGATCAGGCTGAGCACTTCTGGGTTAAAACTAGGGACTGAACTGATAAAAGGACATCTGATGGTCAGTGTCCCAAAATCAAGGGGAACCCATTGACACGGCCTTCTTGCTTCAACCACAAGAGGCATCATGCTTGCAGATTCTCATCCTGATAAGAGATTTCAGCCAACTGGATGCATGCTGGAACATCAACAGTGAGGGCTTAAGAAATCCAGGAGAATTCTGGAGTCCATGGTGGACAAATTCTATTCCACCATGAATTAGACAAAGAAGAGAACCATTACCGAACAGGCTGTTGATCAGTGCAGAAGAACTCATTAAGGAGATTAAGACTGGGATATGTTGGAGCAAGATTGTGAAAGACAAGGTGCACGTGAAACTTAACTTTTCAAGGAGAGTGAAAAAGAGTAAGATAGGATTCTAAATGTATATTAGTGAGAATATAAAGGCCAAGGAGATTGTACCCTGCCTTGTAAATGAGAAGGGAAAAGTAGTTTTAACAGACACGGAGAAGACTGAAGTAGTCAATGAGCTCTTTTCCTTAGTCCTAACTTGCAATCATGCTTTCCATATCTCTCGCATCCCTGAACGTCAAATTTGAGTTGGAGGAACAAAACCCTCCCACTGTAAGAGAAGAGCAAGTTCAAGACCATCTGATGCAACTGAATGTATGCCAGTCTATGGGATCATACGAGATAACATCCATCCCAGGGATGTAGTTGCCAAGCCCCTACAAGTCATGGTTGTCAAGTGAAGTCCCTGGTGACTGGAAAAAGGGAAACATCACTCCATTTTTAGGGAAGAGAGATAAGAAGACCCAGGGAACTACAAGCTAGTGAGTCTCCTCTGTGCCTGGGAAGATCATGGAACTGACCCTCCTGGAAGACATGTTAAAGCAGATGTGACACAAAATGATCAAAGGGCTGGTACTCCTTCCTCCTGGACCTGTTCAGCCTGAAGAAGGATCCAGAGAGACCCCTTTATGGTCTTCCAGGAAGCTTATAAAAAGGAGGAAGAATGACCTTGTACATGATCTGATAGTGATAGGGCAAGGGGAAAAGTTTTAAACTGAAAGAGGGAAAATGTAGAATAGATATTAAGAGGAAATTCTTCACTCAGAGAGTAGTGAGGCGCTGGCACATGCTGCTCAGTGAAGCTGTGGGTGCCCCATCCCTGTAGGAGCTCAATGCTCAGCACTGGGCAGGTGAGCTGGTGGGTGGCAGATCTGTCCATGGCAGGGCGTTGGAGCTGAGTGGTTTTAAATTCCCTTCCAACTGAAACCATGATTACGTGTTGCACTGTGTCCAAAATCAGCGGATGGTGATATGAAGAGGATAGCTTTACCAGGACCCAGAAAGCTTTGACTTCATATTTAGAACATTCAGAATGTGGTGTAACAATTAGTAAGGACAGTCTGTAAAAAGTGATATTTTAAAGGGATTGTAACAGCATCCAAGCAGAGCCAAAATATGGTCACATACATATTATCATATGGGTAATGAAATTCGCATAGCCAAGAGCATTGTGCCTGAAACCAAAAGCCAAATGGATATGTATTATTTATTTACAGATAATACTCAACTTTCAGTGGTACAAATGCTGTAAAAATGTTTTGTATTGCACCATTGGCTGTAATCCATTGAAGAGTCTCCTAAAAAATACTAGAGTATTCTTGAAGTATGCAAATTTGTGGGAAGTAAATAGCTCTTTTCTTTATAAACATAGTCCCATTCAGACTTTCCCCTGACTATTGAATTCAAACGAAGTACTGCTGCTGGATCCACAAATTAGTCTAGACGGCATTTGCTCTAAAATTGAGAATGATAGAAATCTTTCCTCCATGCATGCTTATGTATTTTTTCTGATCTCTGTGGAGAATCATCAAACTGTCACATGCACAACACCTGAATCAGGTATAGAGTGCTGTATGCAATATAATTTCATTTAAAGATTTAAACATAGATTTTTTTTATTCATTTGTTTTAAAGCTTTTCAAACTTTAGCACCTCATATCAGGGCCTGTTAGCTAAATTCATTCCCTTTTTTTCTGTCAGATTAAGGTGAGTGAAGCCACTAATGACAGAACAAAAAATTTCAGCATGCAGTTACAGATGTCAAGTGTGAAAGTTTTATTTATTGCACAATTTTTAAAAATAAACTATTGCTATTTGTATATGGATATATAAAGATGTTAAAATGTAGAATCAGTACAATGTATGGTCTCATTTATAGAGCTTGTGCATTGTGATTTCCAAACTGCTGGAAAGAGAAGTACCGCAAACTGGCTTATTTAAATTCTAGACAAAAATGATCAGGAATGAAATAGGGAGGATAGGTGTTAGGAAAAAATTCTTTTTAACAAGGATTCAAACCATGTTCTGTTTTACAGCTGGATAAACAAAAAACCTAACTGAACCAGACAGAAATAATAATAATAATAATAATAATAATAATAATAATAATAATAGTTCTGAAAAAACAGTAAAGCAAACAGACCTACTCCCACCAAGAGCAGAATATTCTTTGTGTATATTCAATAGCTTGAATTCAAAATATTTTAGGAATGCCTGCCTCCATTCTTGTTTACTAAAAGAACTGTGTAATAAAATAAACAGAAATGGTGTGGAATTTCTAAACAGTGCTGATGGTCACATTTCTGTGCAGTAAGAGCTGCAGAATGAGTTTGTAACAGAAAGTCAGCTAAACAAAGGCTTATTCTGCTAATGTTACTATGCATACTCTTACCATAAATTATAATACAAGAAATCAAGTCAAGAGGAAGAAGGCAGTAGCAATGTTCAGGAAAGAAAAAAAAAAAAAAAAAAAAAAAAAAAGGAGTCAGATTATACTAATGTTGGTATTAATCAGAAAAGTCAGATGAATAGGTTTGGATGTCTCTAGTTTCCTCCATGTCAGAAAGAAAAGACATTGGAGTTGTACAGAACACTCAGCTAGCAGTAGAAAAATCTGTCAGTTTGTAGATTTCAGTGATACCATCTGTGTGTGTTTAGTTTGACAAGAGCAAATTATAATGTTTCTAAGAAAATTCTGTTTAAACATAAGAGCATTAGAGATACCTCTGGGATTCAGTGACAGTGGGAATGGTCTTTAGCAAGACCTCTCAACCAAAGCCAGTTTCCATGGGCCATAGTCCTTGCCTTGGCCAGTATCCACAGTTATTGCATTATAGATGTCATAGCGCATAATGCTGCCTATATCTTATAGACTTATTTTTCAAGTGCTTGTCTAACATGTACTTGAATCCAGTGATACTTCCTCTACAATTTTGTTTAGAAACAAATACTGGAACTTAGTTAGATGCTGTTAAAAAAAAGTACTTTCTTTAACTGCTTTAAATTGATCTGCTTTGAATTCCAACAGTTGAACTTAGGGTTCCCTAAAATTCAGTGAACATCATTCATCATTTCTTCTACTTTCATAATCATAGAATCATAGAATTCTAGAATGGCCTGGATTGAAAAGGACCACAATGATCATCTAGTTCCAGCCCCCTGCTATGTGCAGGATCGCCAACCACCAGACCAGGCTGCCCAGAGCCACATCCAGCCTGGCCTTGAATGTCTCCAGGGATGGGGCATCCACAACCTTGTTGGGCAACCTGTTCCAGTGTGTCACAACCCTCTGTGTGAAAAACTTCCTCCTAATATCTAACCTAAACCTCCCCTGTCTCAGTTTAAGACCATTCCCCCTTATTTTATCACTATCCACCTTCATAAACAGATGTACCGCCTCCATGATTCCATAAATGTTGAACATACTCCACTTCACTCTTTAAATGAAGAATACCAGGATTTTCAGTCTCAAATTGTGACTGCTCTATTCTGTGATCATTTTGCTTCTCTCTTATTTTCACAATGACCAGTGCTCTTCTTGAGATTTAGAAATCAGAACAGTAGTTAAAATGTTGGTGCAGCAAGGTCTTCTTTAGGTGTACAACATTGTTTACCATCTTTTTCTCCATATCTTATGCACTAATGCACAATATTTTGTGTACACTTGTCTGCTGCCAAACACATAACAACATTTTTCAGAGATGTGTCAACGTACAGGACCTTAAAAAATAGCATCTTTTGTACACATTGTTCAGGTGGGTTATTAACTAAGCAACTATTGTCAAGACATACTGTGTCTTTACTTTCGTTAACTTAATGCATACATTTGATATAAACTGCTAGATAATTTTAAACTGTCACTGGTATATTTTTCAAGATTTTCATCTCCACTGTAGAATTTCTTCTATTTATCTCCCTGTGTTTTAGTTTGTGGTTTTGTTTTGTTTTGTTTTTGTATTTTTGTTTTTTGTTTTTTGTTTTTTTGAGATCTCCTGGCTTGGTTCTCATTAACAGACCTTTTTTTTTTTTCATGTTTCAAAACCTTTGCTAATTTTCATTGAAAATCACTTATACTCTTTCTTGTATGATTTGTGTTTTATTATCTTAACACTACTCTGTCACCTGCTGATCCTTCTTCGATCTCTGTAGTTTTTCCTTCTACATGTGCACTTTCAGAAGGTAATTTTAATGGCTCTTTAGGCAACTCTCTTAATTCTTCTCTCTAAATTTGATCTCAGTCATAAGCCTGATCTCTATGACAACAACTTGCAGATCAGCCTTGCTTTTCCTCTCCTTTCTTATCTAATCTAAAGCCTCTGTTTGCCTATCTCCCTTTCTCTTTGTATTTCTTGATTGATATTAACAGTACTGCCATCCAGCCTATCACTCAAATCTGTAACATGGTTGTGATATTCCTCTTCAATTTCTAAATTTCCTGATCCTAAATACATTAAAATCCTGTTGCTTTTTTTGAATATAATACCTTATGATGTGGGTGTGATGGTTATTTCTTTCCTAGGAAGCCATATGGCTAAATCTTTCTCCTCCAGGCTTTTATCATATTATATTTCAGTTGCTGCAGCACCCTTTTTGGCAGCTTTGCTCATATGACTCAGAATTCTCCTAAAAGAAGCAGTTTCTTAGCCTTTCATTTTCACCCTGTAATATCTGTCGTACCTATTCAACCACTGTAATCTACTTGCCTTCATTTCTGAGCTCCAGGATCTGTAATTCCCATTTTCTATTCCTATTTTCTATTTCCGTTTTCATTAACTATCACTTTCATCAGGTCTTCATTCCACTTAGCTCATAATATCAGATCCTCTCATCTCTTCTTCTGGCATATCTCTGTTCCCTTCTTCTTCTCTTCTTCTCTTAAATATACCCTTTGGAATCATGCTTAGTGAAAAAAAAAAAAAGAAAAAAAAAAAAGCTGTCCAATTAGCCCTGCCTACTCTCAAAATAACAAGTAAATATTTTGTTATACTCACAAAATAATGTTTGAAACCTTTACAGTATTACCATCATGCAAATAGCACGCATAATAATATTGTTTAAAAGAATATTATGAAGGCTACTTTTGTGAGCATTAGCATTTTTTCTTCCAGATTTTTTTTTTTTTCAAATACTTACCTGTTTTGAGATAAAATGCATTCTGTCTCTCTTGTTGACTGCTTTTTATGTAAATGAAGCACTCCTGTTTCACTACACACATTAAGTCCCACTTCAAATTAACAGGTTACAGTGATATAGCTAAGGAAAAAAATAACTTTGAGAACATCTGAATATTTATGAATTCAAAATATCAGCCTTCATAATATGGTACGTTGTTTGGCTTTTCACTCACTATTCAGTTCCAAGAACATTACATTACTGATACTTCTGTCTTGACTTTGAAGCATTTGTAAAAGTGGAAGATTGTATTTAATTAGATTACTCTGGCTCTATTTTGTAGCTTAAAGTATCTAACTGTATTTGTAAAACCAGTGCAGTTTAAAAAACGTGTTTAAGTGCAAGTCAAAAATTTTGAAGTATTTGCCAGTGTATTCTTCTTTTATATGTATGTTTTGCCAGTCAGATAAGTTTGTTGTACATAGGTAATTAAGAATGTTGGTGTTAGGATCAATATTGATTCTACAGGGCTCTGCTGGTCAGGTGTCTGCTTGTCATTGGAGGTGCATGTCTCCACTGAGAAAATGACATTAAGCAACATTCCTATCTAGCTTTCTGCTAAACAATCATGTACAGTCTATGGAACCCTTGCAAAGCATGAGTGAGCTGGTCAGAGACCTTCCCTTTTTCCTGAAAGCTCCCTTTCATGATCCTATAAAATGCATCAATATGTTATTGGCAGCTGTCATTATTTCGTATTGTGAACCATAGCATCATTGCTATCCGTAGTATCCCGGATGTAAACAATTCATCTTTTTCTTTTTTTTTTTTTTTTTTTTTTTTTTTTTTAAGACTTGTTATCCTCTGCATTACTGCACTGTTAATTTGGTCCAGTTTAGATGTGAAGTTCAGTTTCTAGTTTTCTCTAGTTACGACCCTTTTGTTTGGTATACAAAACAAAAACAAAATCAAAAACAAAAACAAACAAAAAAAGGAAGTCTTATATATGTTTCAGACTTTTAGAATCATAGAATTGTTTGAGTTGGAAGAGACCCTAAAAGGTCATCCTGTCCAACTCGCCTACAACGAGCAGAGGCACCTACAGCTCCAACACATGCTCAGGGCCTGGACCAGCCTGATCTTGAATGTCTCCAGGTACTGGGAATCATCCTCTTCTCTGGGCAGCCTGTTCCAGGGCTTCTCCACTCTTATTGGAAAAACCTTCTTCATTATATCCAACATAAATCTCCCCTCCTTTAATTTGATACCATTTTCTCACTGAGCTCTATATATTTTTGTGGAAAACAAGTAAGAGTGCATTCACCTGCTTCATTTACCTTCATTGCAGCTGACTGAATTTTGGATTATAAAAGAATGAAGATGGCCATCAAAAGCCATTTCTAATTCTATGCAGAACAGAAATCTTTCCAAGTCTAATTTATGTTTTTAATATTACTAAATATAAATTGTTATTACATATTTTCGTTTTTCCTTCTTTTAGTCTGTCAGCTGAAATCTTTTCTCCTTTTTTTTCCTTTTTTTTTCTTTTTTCTTTCTGTTAACATCCTCTTTGATGCCTTTTTGATTCCTTTCAAAAGCACTTGGAGGTTTCCCAAAGAACCTGCAACCATGCCTTGTCTAAGTCTATTATATCATGTGATACATCATATAACCCAAAGTAGAGACTTTCAAATTAAGTCTGCACTAACCTCCTAATTCAAAATATAGATAACTAATTCCATTTAGTTTATTAGACTGAATCATACTTTATTTACAGAATGATCTTTTTTAAAATAACAATTAAAACCAGTTGTTTTTATGTTTTCACCATCTGGATCTTTTAAAGAAAAATCTAGTAAACAAAGTCAGCTGATTGATAAGGATTCTCTAATGCTCTTTCTCTATAAGGAATTTCTATCTTCCACATTCATTACTTAGAGTGGTAATTGTCTGATACACAGAGCAGAAGAATCAAGTTTAACACATGATGTTTTGCTTCTAACAGAGCAGTTTAAAAGAAAATGAAACTTGTGCTAACAGTAGAATGCAGACATAATCATCAAAATACATCAGGAAAATAGGCTTTGAGAATGCAGATCACAGGGCATGGAACAGCAGTGCAGTTCTATGCCCTGGACCAGAATTTTGCACTGTGCTCTGCTTTCTGCTCTGCAGCCTGGAAGGCAAGCTAATCCTGTGTGATGATAGCGATTGTTTACAAGCACCCACGTTGTCTAATCTGAAGATACTTTAAATCTGTGATGTATTTTTTTATGGAGAGTTTACAGAACTGAGGCTTACTCAGAATCTGGCTCCATGTGTTTAAAATGGGGAATTATCCAACTCTGGATCCTGTGCAGCACTATGAGCTAGTGCACACCATAGTGCTCACGCAGCTTACACCTCCAGCTGCATGATTTCTGCAAGTTTAAACATAACTTGTGAGGGGATGCAGCTAAACATGTGAGATTGCAGCTGTTCAGAGGACTTTATGATATATCAGTCGATAATAAAGTGATTTCCTTTGATACGGATTCCTTTGATTTCTTCTGGGGATAAAATGAGACAAATTGACTCATGTCTGTGTGGTTGTACTCAAACTATTAGTTGGTAAAAGCTCCAATATCACATTTTTACTTTTATCTTAATATCTTCAGCACCATATGAAGCCAAATTGCATGTCTGACCTGAGGGAAACTACCACTATACCTTTCACCATCCCTTTCTCTTTATTAGCTCTCCCTCATGCTTGATTTCAATACCCCTAAAATAATGTATCTAAGATGGCAAGACTCTGCTGCCATACATGATCAGTTATTAATCATTTGGCAGTGGCTTCATACAGTGTAAGGGAGAATGCCACACAATGTGGTTTTTTTTCCTCCAAATGTTATACAGTTCCAAACATAGCTATGCTGTTAGTGTGAAAAATATTCTTTTCAACAAAGCAAGCATTTTTCACCAGAAGAAAAAGATGCCCTTCATAGGAGATCTTCTGATGTTATTTGAAAGATAGTGCCAAACACTAGTAGTCTAATAGTCTAATATTATTAGGATTATATAATCCTAATTTATATATCCTAATATATAATCCTAATAGGATTTTATAATTTGCAAAACTTTCATCAGCATATCGGCTATAATAACATCTTCAGCCTGCAGGTGTTGGTTGGTTTTATCCCATCCTTCAAAGAAACTTCTGCATTCTGCATGGTGTTGGTGCTGCTAACCATAAGTCAACCATCTGAACTGAAACATATCATCAGTGATGAAGACAGGTGCTGAATATGATTCACTGCAAAACTGAAATATTTCATATTCACATTCTGTGGGCTGCGAAGACTAAAATTTCCCATTCAGGAATGCAGAAGATGCAAGCTAAATAAAGAGTCAGAGGCAACATTTTCTTGAAAGCAGTTGCATTGTAGTTTGGAGAACATGGGTTTCTTCTTCCTATATGCATCAGAAAAAATAATTGGATGACAGTTTAATTACCACTCTTTTTCACTGTTAAAATACAGTTTCACCAGTCATCATGGTAATGAAGTCTGGCTAATTCTTAGTGTAAAATACTGTCTCCTGAACAGTGTTTCTTGATGTGAAAAGTGCCTGGAAAGTATATCTCTGATATTCTATTATCAGAAAAATAAAATTTGATTTACTTTTACAGCTATTTATCTGCTTTCTGTTAATATGTAGGAAAAATTCAATAACATCTAGCAGACTAGAAAAAATTGTTTTGAATTTAACTCTTCTCCAAAATTATTTACATCTCTACAAGATCCCCAAAACATTTTATTCTGGATAGCTGTGGTATCTGTCCAAAATAACTTCATTTATATATATCCTCTCATTTTTTCTTTTTCTTTTCTTCTCTGAAAATGAAATAGTTAACAAAAACTATCCATACATAATCATTAACTAATCTACTACCACATCTCTACTACAAAGTCTTCAGTCATCAGTAGCGTATTTGACCCTAAGTTGTTCTATTGTCAGACTGAGATGCTATGTGTATTTTTGAAGGCATCACATATGATCATAATTAGTTGAGTTTTTCCTTTTTCGATACTCAGGCAGAAGTGACTTGGAGGTCATCATCCATTTCTTCAAGAGGCGCCTAGAGCACTCTTTTAGAGGCCCTAAACTTCCTCACTAAAAGTTAGTGATAAACTACTCAGAGCCCATTCTGAAAAGATATAAATATTCCGTGGCCTATCTGATTTCTACATTTCAGTAATGTTTTGCCAAAAAAACCTTTTGTATCCTTTCAATTAAAGACCCCTGCTAATCTCTTGCTCGAACAGGCTGCCCAGAGAGATTGTGGATGCCCCGTTCCTGGAGGTGTTCAAAGCCAGATTGGATGGGGCCCTGAGCAGCCTGGTCTAGTATTAAATGTGGAGGTTGGTGGCCTCCTGTCTGCAGTGGGGGGGGTTGGAGCTTCATGATCTCTGAGTCCCTTCCATTCTGTGATTCTATGATTCTTCCATTCTAAATAATTATTATTCAGCAAAAAGATGTATTTTCTACTAAATTTCAATTTAAACTTCAACAATTTTATAGCATGCAATAATAAAAAAACTGGATGTCAGAGTCCTCAGTAAATATATTGTTGCATAATAATTTAAAAATATTATTTTGTGTTTTAGGTGACTAGAAATCTATCCACAGCTTTAAGCATGCCCTGTGTCAAACTGTCATGACTAGAGGGGAAAAAATTTCATGTTACTTTATTATTCTGCTAGCTGTAAACCTGAAATGTTAGTATCACATCATGCTTCTGCTTTTTTAGCAGCTTTGAGTCTGAAAGCATGTTAATCCAGGAGAAAGGACCAATGTCCTTCAGATCAGTGAGTGATCTCATCTGTTTCATGGAGATAGAGTTAGGGTTTCATGGGGATAGAGTACTGCTGAAACTTGCCTAGCTTATATGCAAAAATAGCATGCTAATACACTGTCTCTTAGGTCAGCATCAAGTAAAAAATAAAAGACTTGGAAAGACTACAATACTGGCATGTGATAATGGGGATCAGAACAGTCCATCTAATCTCTAATTGTACAAATATTCCTTATTGACACAATTTTTCACTAATTCTACTGGACTATTTGCTGAGTGTCCTGCCAGCTAATGTCTTGCCAAAGATTCACAAACTTGAAACGCATGTTGAAATGAATATAAATTGCATCTTCAGAACATTCTGTGTTTTACCAGTTCCATTGCTTGGGATACTTGGAACAACATGAGTAGATTTGTTAAGGAAAATAACTATAATAGATTATACAACCTGCTGACAGGTTTTTCCCTATTACTCAGGCTCAAGTTTGACATCATCTCTCTGTAAGAGGCTGCTGCTGTTTGCCTTTTCATATTCAGCCATCAAACAATGAATTGTGTTTTCTGCTCCAAAGCAGAAATAGAGAAACAAATAATTGATTTGGCAGAACAGATTCCTTAAAGACAAAAAATGGGCATTCCCTTGCAAGAATTCAAAACTTACCCTGAAAATTTGACCAGCTTTATTGTTGTCACTGTTGTTGTTGTTACCTTGTAAGCGTTTTTCTCCTGGGTATCCTCCTTTTGGATAAGATTTAATCTTATCAGTGTCTTCATTGCTTAAAATCTAATATAATTCCTTTTCTCTCTAGAGGCTGAGGAAACAAAGCATTATAAAGATTTTTTAATGGAATTTAGTCTAAAAAGGAAAAGAAAGAAAGGAATAGTGCAACAGCATGTAAGAGTTTAATTCTAAAGAGTACTGATGAGAAAGAAAAAACCACACTACCAGCTTGGTAACCATAATTTCTGATTGAGCAAAGACATATGTAAGTAAGACAGAGACAAGAGCTCTCTGTTTCACTCCATCTGTGATTCAAACTTATTGCTGCTTCTAAGGAGTGTGCAAAAAGCGCTTCATATGTTTTAATGTATTGTACAAAACATGAAGACAGGGGCAGCAGACTGAGGCTGATATTGGCTCTTCTCTTCCAAATGCATTTTTTTCTATTTCATTTCAAGGATGTGGACTACACTAATGGCAATAACACGCGTGGCTAAACATTGTTATGACTTTCATATGTTACTGTGTATTCTCGAAGATACAGTTAGAGGGAAAATCAAATTGAATTATGAATTGCAGTTGTTTTGATGATACTGAAAACTTGCATAACCTGAAGTTAGAAGGTAAAACTAAGCTTTAGAAGCTTAAAACTAAACTTAAGCTTTTAGACCAGGGCAGCAGTGAGTGACCCTGCCCACAGCAGGGGTTTGAGACTGGATGATCTGTAAGGTCCTTCTCAACCCAGGCCATTCTATCATGCTATGATTCTATGATTTATCAAGCCACAAAGCATGAAATTTGCATAATGGAAACAACTTGCATTTGAATGTTAATTTTTTGATCATTTTTAATCAAGGCCTTATCAAGAAATTTTTAATCATTTTTCTCCGTCTATGTACCTAGCAGCAAGGAAAACATGCAGGATTTGTTCTTACTGATAAGCAAGTCTGATTTTTCCCAGCTCTCAGTCTGCTACCCAATGAATTGCTGAGACACTGCAAAGGTCTTCAGACAAGCTGATGAACTTGGAAGATAATGAAACTGTAAAGGGAGAAGGAGATAGAATCTGCTTTTAATTTGTGGTACTGAAGGGACAGTTTGGGTAAACAACAATGAAATTTGTGGCTTCCATTTCTCTTTTCTTGCAAGCTTTTGTTCTTGTGGTTTTTTTTAAATGAAACTTACACGGGAAGATTTTCCATATTTCAGTCACATTGAGTGCTTCTTGAAATTTTAAAAGATACTTGCACCTAATTTTTTGTTTACTGCAGTGTTAATTAGTTTTCCCAATATAAATGAACATCTCTTGAGACATAAACATACTTTTAAAATCTAGATATGTTTTAAAACAGTCCCAATAGTAGAATGTTATCATGAATTTTCCCTTATGTTTAGAAGATCTGGAAGTACCATGCTTTATTTGACTCTTTGTTATCAGCATGATTAAATTTCTAAATTCTGTTCACAGTATTAGATTTTTAAGGAACACAAAGAACTGTGACAATAACCATTACAAAAATAGTATGGGATGCTGCATATGTGACAGTGTTTGAAGTGAACAGTCTTGACAGAAGCCATTAATAATGATCTAGAAGGGTGGCAGCTGCTACTGCCGGAGTATGAGTGGTGAAAGGTACCCCTTTGCTCTACCCAAAAGCAAGGAGAAGGCTAATGTATTTTTCTTGTTCACAAGTTGAGTCAAATAATATTCATATTCTTGAGTTACTTTAAAAGAGAAGACAGAGCTGTAATGCAAAGTGTAAATTTAAATGGGGTTGCCTGAAAAAGCTGAGCTCTGTGGTGTAGCCAGATCAGTGCTGATACACTGGAAATTTACCTGCAGCAGGAATCAATGACATGAAACATTAGAATAAAGCTTGTGTGTAAAGAAAGTTATGCCTGGCAAGCTTTTACAGTCATTGTCTTAGTGAACAAAGAGCTTGCAGGTTAGAGCAGGGATTCAGAGCTCAGGGATAGAAGGAGAAACCTTCCCTGGCGACATCAGAAGATATCAAAATAAATGAATTTTCATCCTAGAAATTTCTGCTCAGTGTCACTACTGGTGGTTGTTGCGCTATGATGCTCCATCAGCCTTCCTTTCATGATATTGGGAAGAATTTCCAAGGAACACATTCAGTAACTAAAGCTGCTATGTGGAAAATCCTGTCGAAGAAAAACAAAGTCAGTGACAGCCTTCGGTTTCCCTTTGTTCTGTGTGCTGTCACTAGGAGATATGTAGAACAGTGTAAGCTAGACTTTGGGAACACAGTAAGAATGAAACGTTACAGAAAACATAATTGCAAGTCTCTCCATATGAAAACATATGGGATCACAGAAAGGTGTGTGACTGGAGCTGAGAACTGGGATTTTATTTTTCCTAGTACTGTTAAACTCCGTAAACTCCTAGAGAATATTAAAATGCTTGCTCTCCTCCTTCCACTTCCAATCCTTTCACTCCCTTCCTGACTTTCGTGGTTGCAATGATGATGGTATTGTGCCAGTTTCCAGTTAGTATGGAAAACAGTTCTAATTAAGTCATCTAAAACAAGTTTTATTGCAAACATATGTTAAACCAAATGTGTTTTTAAGTTAATTTTCCATTGCTCTTTTGTCCAAATTAGATAGTTTCAATCATTGTAAGTGTGATTTAGGAAAGATGGAGTTCTTGGAACCCGCTGTTTTGTGAGAAGAGAATAAAGTTCTTGTTTGTTTAAATATTTGCATTGGTAATAGATGTTTACAAGGAATATATTCAGTACGTTGAAGATCATTTCAAATAAAATAAACATCACACGATACAGCATCAAACATTTTAACTGAAGGAAACAACTGGTGATTTTCAAATGTAAAGGACTTTGCCTCAGTATTTTAAGAATTAACCTGGGATGAAGTAGTGATGGACACAGCTACAGATGAGCAGCTGGGGCGTAGCCCTGCAGAAAGGGGCCTGGCAGTGCTGGTGGCAGCAGGCTTAGCGTAGGCCGGCCACATGCCCTGGCAGCCAGGACCCCCAGCAGCATCTAGGGCTATATTAAACACAACATGGGTACCATATCGCCTCCGATACCTAGTGCAATTCTGGGCTCCAAAATTCACTAAGAACGTTGAAGGACTTGGAAGTGTTCAGTGGAGTGTGACAAAGCTGGTGGCAGGACTCGGAGGGAGGTGTGTTGATGGAAGAGAGGCTGAGAACACTGGGGTTGTCCGGTCCAGAGAAAAAGAGGCTGAGAAGTGAGAACATTACAAAGTAGAACTCATTGGTTGAGATTAAAAAATATTTGCTAAGCTAGAGAAAAAGAAGAGAAAAGGATATACATAAGGTATGAAACAAGGGATGCAGAAGCAATTGCTCGCTACTTGCCTACCGATGCCCAACAATTCCCTCACAGTTGACAGGCCACCCAATAAACTCCCCCTCTTTGTAAGCTTTCTTTCTGCATGGATGCCATGTGGTAAGAGATATTCCTTTGTCCAGTTTAGGTCAGCTGTCCTCTTCCAGCTCCTTCTGCACTCCTCAGCCTGCCTCACCAGCTGGACAGGATGAGAAGTTAAGGAGCTAAAATGTTCTTGGCTCTGATTGAGAATTGCGATAACGACTCTAAAGTGCCTGACCTTCCAGGGAGGCCAGAAGACACCGTGAGGTGTGGGGAGGGCTCTCTTGTGTTGCACATAGAAAAAGCACACAAATAAACAGAGCATGCTACCCGGATAACTGGTTAGGACTAATCAAAAGGATCAGTAGTAAGGATCGGGCTTAAATCCCATTCTTCCTGGTATGCTAAGGTTTTTCTAAGAATAAACAAGATGAGTTCTATTTTCTGGAGAAATGATGGATGAATGACCAGAAGTCATTCCATTGTGCTACTTCACAAGAGCAATACGGGATTATTAGAACAGAATTGTTTCAGGTGATGAGCCACTGCACATTTTGGCTATGAGTGATCAGAGAACTCACTCAGCATGTTGGAGACCCCAAAATCTTCCTAATTAAATTCAGATACTTATCTTTCTCCTCATATTTCCTAGAAAATCAGAGAAAAAGGGAGTGTCATAGGATACAAGATTCATAAGGAGGTGATAATAAGGTGATTTTATAGCCTGAAGAGTAAGAGAATGGCCTACTCCTCTTTGTCAAAAGACTATCTCTCAATATTATTCAATATTTGAAATAGTATTTTCATAAATTGCCTTAATTTTGATTTAATGTGTATAATTTTATTCAATAAAGCTGTTAAAGATTATAGTTTAGTCATTGTGGGTGTTTGAATTCAATTTTTAGCATAGATTAAAATTTATACCTGTGATCAATCTTAATTTTTTCTTCATACATTACTTCATTTTAACTAAAGTTAATGTCCAGAAGTGTCAAAAATGATTATTACATGGACATACAACTTCAAGGTTTATTGAACTCCATAACAGAAGAAAATTCCATCTGAATGAGTTGAGTCAAACAGAAATGGATTAATAAAACAAGTTTGGGAGCCACTCGTGTCAAAGCTAAAAAGCATATGGTTGTATGTGATGCAAGAAAACTTTGTATGCTTACTGAGTAAGCCTTCTTAGGTCTTGACTGTGACAGGAGTTAAGTTACATTAGTTGAATGTACAAAGTACTTTCAACACCTTCTAAAGAGTTACCTGCCAGGATACGGAAAGCTCCAAGTACCCCATCATGTTACACAGCTGAGCCAACAATTTTTCCACTAAAGCCACCATTCTGTAAAGAAACAGAAGTATCAGAAGGGAAACGAGTCTTGTCTTTGCCAAAAGTTAATGAGCAATGTCCATTTGTTTAAGTCCTCACATGATTCGTATTACTTACTATTAAGAGTGTTATCCAAATTTTTCAGAATATTGATTTGTTGACAGACTTTTTTCTCATGTTAGGGACTGTTTCACTCATCTTTCACTATCAATGTGATAATAGTATCTGAAAGACTTGACAAATGACAAAAAAAACAGATTGCATGTGTATATCATCATACACTTACCAATAAAGGAGTACCCTTTCTTTTCACTGTTGGTTTTGAACAACAGTAGGAGTGCTAGAGTTGATCCTCATTTCTGTCTCACTGGATTCGTTACTGTGTGGCATTCACCTGTATGATAAGGCACATTAACTAGACCATAGGGTTATTTTCAGTACCTTGGGGACTGGGAGGGTTGAGGAAGTACTTGAGCTGAAACTCTTGAAACTGGAAGTATCAAATAGCAGTTTGCAAATATCACTGAAATCATCACTGAGACCTTGTGTGAGTTTGATCCTATAACTCAGGGTTTCTTAATAGGGGTGCAAAATTGGGGCTGTGATCTTGGGGTTCTGGTTAGGGAGACTTTGGTGATCATATCCTGGCAAAATGTTCCATGTTACATAAACCAGGTCCCACATAGGATTAAAAACTTACTTATGCAGAATAAGGCTGTTTAATTGACAGTTCTACTCTATTATGGCTCATATTGTCAGTCCAAGAAGGGTACCGTTTACCTCCTACTCTGAGCTGAGAATGTTGAGTATCTGCTTTTTAGGCAGATAACAGTTTTATCTAGTGAAATAAATAAATAAATAAATAAAATCCCAAGGGAATTGTTCTGCTGAGGCATTTGAACTAATTGCTGGAAGCCCTGAGTTTACGGACAGGTATCAATCTCTTCTCTGGAGTCTGAGTGTCATAGGAACAGGGAGGAATCCACTGTTTAAAACACAGTTGTGATAGTAAGTATTTTTAGCAACTACTAAGTAAAAGCAACAGTAAATACAAGAACTTAAAAATCTGAATCACATGGCTCATCATGTGTCTGCTCTAAAATAATAAAGTATGCAGGCACTGAACTGCCAACCCCACAGAGTGTGGTGGGAATACAAAGCTGATTCACCCCAAAAGATACACAAAAAGGACACAGAAATTAATTCTGCGTAGATCCTTTTTGTGCCATTCCCTGAGATTCTTGATGTGGTATCTTCATGTATATGAAGTATTGCATAAGGGAAAGATAAACAAAGCAGGGTGGTTTTTTTTTTTTTTGTATTTGCCTCTGATATGGGGTATATAGCTAAGTATGATATATAGTATATATAGAAATATACAGTACATATTAGCATTAGTGTATAGTCTAAGTATAGCTTATACTCAATTACTTCTTAGCAAAGAGAGTGCAGTGAATTAGAATCTCTGGCATGCAAAAAGCATTTCAAGTACAGTAAACCACTGTGTAGCAACACCAGACCTTAAGTAATCAGAAAGTCTACCAACTTCAAAAGACATCACATAAAAGAAGAGGTTTGATAAAAATTTCAACATTCCAGAATAAATGATCATTGGATAGAGTTCTGGAAATGGGCATGCATTTTCCCCCAGTTCTTGAGTAATCATACTCAAAAATTGCACCTTTCCCTGGCAAGAAGTCAGTGTCAAAAACGTTAAGCAATGCAAGCGTTACAAATTTCTGTTTCTCACTCTACAGCCCAAAATTATTTGGATTAAGCCCATTGTGCAACTTGGGCAAAAGTAGAAATATTTCTGTCTTCAGGTGAGGGCACCCAGTGAGAACAAAGCAGTATTTGAGTATGCTCCATCCATACATCTGGGTGTAGTATTAAATGTGGAGGTTGGTGGTCCTGCCAGTGGTGGGGGGTTGGAGACTCGTGATCCTTGAGGTCCCTTCCAATCTCGGCCATTCTGTGTGATTCTGTGAACCCTGGGAGCTCTGGTAACACTTTGGATCCTAAAACAAAGCACATGAACTCTACCTTTTTAAAAGAATCTCTCTTTTGTACCTGGATTATTTGCTTCGTGCAGTAACAAACTATTAAGAAACCACTGGAAGTTTGGATCCCCAAGTTACACATGCAAGAAGAAGTCAATTCTGAAATTTCTGTAAAACTTGAATCTACCTGCGAATTTAGGAAAGGTATGATCCCACAAAATTTAAGAACTGAATTTTAGATTCTAATTAAATCCCATCTGAAAGTCAAAGAGAAAGAAGAGATGCATTCAGCATTCAGTAGGCTGAGCCAGGAAAGCTAGGTATAAACTACCTGAAGTGTTTCATTGAAATGTTATTTTATCAGATGACACAGGTTTAGGACTGTTAAAGCAAAACAGAAGATCATCACTCTGAGATATCTATGCAAATTTTAATCAACCTTTCAACCTAAACAGCAGAATTGAGCAGAATTTTAATAAGCTGTTCCTGGCGTCCTCTATAGTTCTGTTTTGTCGTTTTGTTTTTACGTTGCTTTTTTAATTGAAATATTTATAAGCTTGTCAAATTCCGAAAAAAGAGAAAGGGGGTTTATTGTGTCAGGCTGACTGCTGATGCAATAATTTAAAGTGAAGAATAAAGAAGAGAAATCATCAGGCATAGATGAACATGATTCCATCTAGTCTTCTAATCTATATTATTTTATGTCCAGGTGAAGTCTGAATTAGTATAAGAAACTTAGAAATTATGCTGATAACATAAACTAGGCATCTTTGGATTTTAAATACTTGACCTATGGCAAAAGTGCTTTCTTTAACTAATCCCTAGATACCAGAACAGCCCAGGCTTGCTGTTTCTATACACAAATAATACACATTTTAATAAAACTGTAGCATGTTTTCTATCTCTTACACTGTAAATGATATGAGGCAATTTCTTTTTAGTTTTTTCACTTACACTTTTGAAAGCTTTTTCTTAGTAGATTTATTACGTGTAAGATCTTTCAGAGCAAGAAATCAATACTAATCAAACTTTGCATTTTTCAGTGCAAAAAAATAGCAATATAATTTATATAGCAACCACTTGGTAGTTGACATCTGCAGTGAGAGAAATTTAGGTATAGTTATTGATAGTACGGAAGTGTTCATAAATACAAACTCACAAACACAAATATACATAAACATACACATACATAAATATACATATATACATACATATGTGTGTAATGTAGAAATGCTTTCTGCTGTTTCATTTCCCATTTCTCCTGTTTCTTGCTAAAAAGAAGATTCTTGGTTATGAGAAAGTTAAAGCTGTGTTGTTCCTATGTCTTTCAGCTGGGATTTGAAATAAGAGCACATAGGGTATAGAATCTTTAGTTTTGGGAACCTGTAGCTAAAAATGGACCAGTGGTAGTGACAGTTGTAACATAATGCACTCATGAGATTTGACTCTAAAAGTTTACATTAGGAACAGTATATACCTAGGGCAAAGGGGAATTCTGAGTCTTCCCAACACAGCCACAAAGATTTGCAAACTCTCTGGAACCGATTCAGAGCTGAGGTAGGCAAGTATGGTCACTTTGAATGACTAGTGAACGAGACTTTTGGATAACTGTTGTAAATACTACTTCTTTCAAAATAACTGGTCTTGCTTTGTAAAGAAATATTTGAGGAATTGTATATGCTAGGATGCATCAGTCTATAATTTATATTTTAAAGATAGGTGATAGGACCCAATAGACTGCTAGTAATGATCTGACTGATTCCAGAGAATCTGACCATAGGACTGTGCAAGGCAATTGTTTTATAGAAAGTATTGTTTAAAATGAAAAAAAACAAAACAAAACAAACAAACAAAAAAACCATAATGGAAAAGCATCATAGGACATATTAATAACAGATAACAATAACATTATGTAATAATTAGAGAACAAATAATGAAAACACGACATCTTTTCATTTGTAACTGTCTGAATTGAGAAGTAGAATATGGGGATATCTCTCAATAGCATGAAAAATTTTGGTGGTGCCCCTTGGTGTGTGAATTTGTCATATTATGGGCCCGTTCAGTCTGGCACAGGCAGAACCAGTGTGTCACTACCTCAAGGGATAACGTGGCACTCACATAATCCAGTCTTATGCCCACCACAGTAATGGAGTGTTTCCATTTACATTGTTGGCTTCTCTCTCCTAGCTTATAGTATGGTTTTTAATATAATTTAAACCTGGAGAATAGGGGAGGAATTGGTATAGATTTATTACCAGCCAAAAGATCAATCTAAAATGAAAACCTGAATGTTTGCTTTACTACATACAAAATAAAAAATATAATAGTTTTTTAATCGCAGTACCTAAGAGTTGTCTTTGAGACAGAGATAGCATATATCCTCTGTTGGCTTGCCAAGTAAAGAATTTCAATTTTTTCTTTTGTATTCTTGCTACTTGCTTTTCTGTGTTTGAGTTACTCATTTAATCTGCCACTTGTCTTGCTTGGACTATTCTGATGGAGGCACTTTAGGAAAGAAGCCACAGTGTTTTTTTGCATGCTCCAGATGTTTGCAACAACATACTACTGAGCTGAATGTCAGCAATAAAGGGACACTGGTCGAACAGAAAATACTTTGCATCTGACACCAATCAGTGTGTCTCTAGGGGAGAAGAAGGTACTGATTTGTCAACTGACAGTTAGCTAGTAAGAATAAGCAAACACAAACAAAAACATCTTGGTAAAATCAGATTAAGGACAAAACTTCCAGTAGCTGATTTCGAAGAATAAGTACAATAAATGACGAACATAAAATACTGCTCTAGGATTGCTGGATTGATGTTCACCACAGTTCTACTTTTGGTCTTACAACCTGAGTTTCTGTTTTTAATAGAGAAAAAAAAGAAAATTCTACTCCTTCCAAAAAGTTAAACAAAACATGTTCAACAAAGGAAAAAAATCACCTTCCATTTTCTTTATACTTAAAAACATTGGGGTGTATACGTGCAAGAAAGATGGTATAATCATGTTTTCCTTTTCCTGACCAATTTTGTATTCATATTTTGTCACATTTAACACTGTACTGACTCACATTAAGTCAGACATTTTTGATAATTCTCTCCACAAAAAAAGTGGACATTGAACTGAACATTTATTGTGAGAACAAAAATATATTTCTGCATTCTTCAAAAACATGCTGGCGTACAATTCATTTGTCTTTTGGATGAGTTTTACTTTGAAAAATGGATCTTCGTTGAATTAAAAGAACTCACAGATACAACTGATACATATTTTTAAAATAAGATCATCTACATCTAGGTACCGAAAGACAAATTTTCAGGAACCAAGCTATTTATATCTCTTCTTTGGCATACTTTTCTTAGTTTTTCACATTTTCAGAGAAACGTCAATAGCTGAAGTTTGGCTGAACAAAGTCCAGTGCAATGTAGTGTTGGGGAATGTTCCAGACAAGCATGGTTCACTTGCTGTCATTGTTTTACAGCTTTTCAGGAGGCCTGATGGAACACTGGCACTTCAAAGAGCACTGGTTTCAGGAAGTTTATCTTCCAGCACGATAATATCTCTTACTTCCTCACAAAAAAGGTAATACATTCTGGGAGCTGATATTCCAGTCCAGAGGCATTTATACAGGTTTCTCTTTGGAGTTTGTTAACTACTGAGACATGCCATCCTGACCAAATTGATGGAACCAAACATGAGTCATGCATGGGAGACATTTTGTCAGATTTAATAGAGAAGCTCTTACATATAATTCCTTATGCTGATCCAAAATACTTCTGCAGTTTTTTCCACCACAGCACTCAACAATGGACTTGCCAGATAAGAAAGTAACTTGTGTTGCCACCCATACACACTGCAAACAACATAAATTTGTATGCCATTTACCTCAAGATGAGAATCACATACTCTAAGATGTCCATTTTGCTTCTTAAGCACTTAGCTCCATCTTACAGTTCTGTATTATAAATAATCAGATCTATAACATTTTTAAAAATATGGAAATCCATAATTTGAAATATATGTGGGTTGAGCTTGACTAAAAGCACAGGACAACAAGTTTCAAGCTATACACATGGCTCATCTACTTTTAATTAATATTAAAAAGAAAAGAGTTAGAAAAGTAAGGCAAGAAAGTGGTGCAGAGCCTCTACTTTTATCCTGATTTCCATTATGTTTACTATTTATTATTTGTAAGTAATCCAGTTTAACTCAGAACTGTGCGCTTTTTTTTTTTTTTTTTTTTTTTTTTTTTTTTTTTTTGGTGATCCTGATTTTCTATTTAAGCGAAGCATACTTAATTTTTACTCTTTAACTGAAGGCAGCCTTTCAGTCTCTACTCAGATGAACTATTATGATCTGGAATGTAAAACAGCCACTCTTCAGCATAATAGTAAAAGGATTGTGGAAGAAAACAAACAAATAGGAAGCATAAAGTTAAATAGGGTACCATTTTCCCATTTTGGGGAAAGATTAGCCCTCTAGCTCACTACTCCTTTAGGATAGAAAAGATAACAGATCAAAAACTATGTTTAATAAGGGCTTGGAGTGGAAGTTTGTACTACAGCATTTTACTATAGGGTAATATTACCTGTCGCACTAATGCATGACTAATTCAGAATTTTTCAATGAATATTTTAGTTAGTACCTGTCCAGAATGATAGCTTGAGGCAACTGAAGAATTCTTTCATGATTCCATTTAGGAAAAAAAATACAGGTTTAATATTTCAGTGCTTTCCTGTCATTTACATGGAATAGTTCCTTTACAGACTGAGGATACTGAGAAGGAGGATACAAAATAAATCAAGATTTCACTTAATTGTTTTCAAAGCTCATTAATTCTGCAAGGTAGCTTTATGTCTGCTAAGCCCTCTAATTTTGTTTGGACAATGTGAAAATATTTTAAATAAATCAGAATGTATGTTTTGCTTGATAGTTTTTTCTATTTCTGCATTTGGTAACTGGAACAAAACACGAAACAAATACCTTCAATAGGTAACAGGAATCACAGAATCAAAGAATCACAGAAACACCAAAGTTGGAAAAGACCTACAAGATCATCCAGTTCCAACCATTAAACTATCACCAATAGTTCTCACTAAACCATATCCCTCAACACAATATCCAAATGTTCCTTGAATGCCTTCAGGGTCGGTGACTCCACCACCTCCCTGGGCAGCCCATTCCAGTGCCTGACCACTCTTTCAGAGAAGTAGTATTTCCACTACAACCTCTCTTCAGGTAGTTATAGAGAGCAATAAGGTCTCCCCTGAGCTTCCTCTTCTCCAAACTGAACAATCCCAGTTCCTTCAGCCTCTCCTCACATGGCCTGTGCTCCAGATCCCGCACTTTGTTGCCGTTCTTTGAACCCACTCCACGGTCTCCACGTCTTTCTTGCAGTGAGAGGCCCAAAACTGGACACAGTACTTGAGGTGCAGCCTCACCAGAGCTGAGAACAGGGGAACAATCACATCCCTGTTCCTGCTGGCAACATCGTTTCTGATGCAAGCCAAGATGCCATTGACCTTCTTAGCCACCTGGGCACACTGCTGGCTCATGTTCAGCCGAGCATCAATCAATACCCCCAGGTCCATTTCCTCTACGCAGTCTTCCAGCCACTTTGCCCCAAGCCTGTAGCATTGCCTGGGATTGTTGTGGCCAAAGTGCAGGACCCAGCATTCAGTCTTGTTGAAACTCATCCCATTGGCTTCAACCCAGCTATCCATCCTGCCCAAATTCCTCTGTAGGGCCTTGCTACCCTCCAGGCAGTTCAACACTTCCAGCCAACTTGGTGTCATCTGCAAACTTATTGAGTGCACTCAATGCCTTCATCCAGGTCATCAATAAAGATCTTGAACAGGACAGGCCTCAGCACCTGGGGAACACCACTTGTGACCAGTTGCCAACTGGATTTAGTTCCATTTGCTACCACTGCTACCACTCTCTGGGTCCAGCCTTCCAGCCAGTTCCTTGTTCAGAGTGTACCTGTCCAAGCCACGGGCTGCCAGCTTCTGCAGGAGAATACTGTGGGAGACAGTGTCAAAGGCTTTGCTGAAGTCTAGGTAGACTACATCAACAGCCTTTCCCTCATCTACCAGATGGGTCACTAGATCATAGAAGGAGATCAGGTTGATCAAGCAGGACCTGCCCTTCATGAACCCATGCTGGCTAGGTCTGATCCCCCAGTTGTCCTGCACATGCCATGTGATATCCCTCAAGACAATCTGCTCCATAACCTTCCCTAGCACTGAGGTGTGGCTAACAGGCCTGTAGTTCCCTGGATCCTCCTTACAACCTTTCTTGGTCCCATCAGTAGATGGGAATCGCACTGGCAAGCCTCCAGTCTTCTGGGACTCACCAGTCAACAAAGAGCACTGATAGATTGTGGAAAGCGGCTCGGCTATCACCTCCGCCAGTTCCCTCAGCACTCTCAGGTGAATCTCATCCAGCCCCATGGACTTGTGATAGTCCAGCTGAAGTAACAGGTCTCTGACTGTGTTCTCCTGAATCGTGGGGGGTTTAGTCTGCACCCCAGCCAACACTACCAGGTCAGAGAGTGGAGTACCCTGAGGATGACTGGTCTGACCTTTTAAGAAAGACGTAAAGAAGGCATCCAGAACCTCTGCCTTTTCCTTATCCTCAGTGGTCACACTCCCAGCCTTATCCAGTAAAGAATGGAGATTCTTCTTAGTCCTCCTCTTACTGTTGATGTATTTGTAAAAGAGTTTTTTGGAGTGCTTCATGGAATGTTTAATGGAGAAAATTCTCAGCTACAAAACTCTATTTTTCAGTATAGTAGCCACCACTGGCTATGCATTTTTGCCAGTGATGAACAAAAGCCTCCACGACATACTCATAAAAATCTGCACCAGTGGAGGTGACCCACTAACACTGTCACCACTGCTGAAATGCATCACCCATTGTCTCGCTGTACTGACATCCATCAGTTGATGTCCACAAATGTTCAATAAGCATTGATGAATGTCAATTGGTGCCATTTTTTCTCGGCGAAGTTAGTTCTACACTGCTATGCACTACATACGCACTTCTGTGTCAGGCACCATTCAGTCAGACTGCCCCTCTGCTGCCATCTGTGGAACAGAACAATGGTGTGAAGGTTCAGTCTCTGCTGCCGTAATACCACCATCGAAATCTGACCAGACGGGCCAACATAATAAAATAGGAGGCATTACTTTGCATGAAGCCCTTGTCATTTACAAAAAGTTCTTTTGCTGTATGGATAATCATGAAAGTTTTATGATACTTCATATGCTTCTCCCAGGTAGGCAAGCACTTCATGGAGGTTTCTTGTGTATATTCTGCATCTTTACAAGAGCCCATAGACGTCAGGATTGTACCGCACTTGCATTTCTGTTTGTGACGTTTGCCACACCTGTCTGGATAAATACCCTTTACAGGACCGCTCTCCACTAAAGGAAGGGAAAGTTGGCAGGTTGACTAAATTGGGCCATTCCAGAAATCTGAAAGCAAACAATACATGTTAGTAGAGGTGGAAGAAGTCTCCAGCCTACTACCAGCAGAATCCTTCTCTCAGTCAACAAGAGAAAACACTGTAAGGGCTCAAAATAAATGGTATAGCATTTTCTCAAAACCTAATTCCATTCAATCAGACAATGGCTCCCATTTCACCTCAGGAGTACCACAAGAATGGGCCAGAGAGGAAGGTATTTGTTGCATCTTTCTACCCTTTCTACCCTCTACCCCTACCCCTACTACCCTTAAGCTAATTGTGGAATGAGCCAATGGCCTCCTCAAGAAATTTCTGAAACTAGGAAAATCCAATTGGGCCACCCATATCACTGTTGTGGTCAAAAGAATCAGTGATCACTGGGGAATTAATGGTTGTCTCTGATTTAATGCCGTCTGTCCCAGTGTTCCACCACTCTTGCCCATTACTCTCAATCCAGATGCAGATGAGCTGAAGAAACTCTCTTATCTCTCTGGCCAGCCTGTATTGGTCAACTTGCCTAATGTGAGGCCTGTCCCATTAATTTTAATGGAATCGCTTAATAAATATACTTGGAAGGCTAAGGATGTTGAGGAAAAAGAATATAAAAGCAACACTTGCTGGATTGATCCCTTGTTTTAACCACACAAATGAAACCCAAAAAGGGCAACTCAGTGTCTGCTTTATTTTACAGAAGACCTCTATGGGACTCTGACTGAATGCAGAAAGGCAGACAGGTGATTTTAATCATTCATATTTCGGTCATTATCTTTGTAACATTCAAAAATTTAGGCTGGTTTGTAGAGTAAAATGTCAATTTTGTTGTTATGGTGTAACGTATGGGTCACAATCCCTGGAACTATCAGTTATCCCCTTCAAGAATTTGGGATGAAGGGAGTGGTATAAAGAACTCTTTTATCCAACTGGCTGGGCAAGTAGCAAGCATTTATAACCTCAGAAACTACAGGGTCTGTGGAGGACCCATGGGATTGAAACCTGGCCCTGGTTGCTCCCAAGTGGCTGGCAAGTAACTACAGCACCCACTGAGAAGATAAGAATACATCTCCATGGCTAAACCAACATCCCACTAGGAAATTTATTGTCTGAATCAAACTCAGCCAGGTGGTATCTATGTTGGGACTAGCAATTGCACTTGGGTTTATCATAAAATGAGCTATGAGACAGGAAACCACATTTATTATAAACTAATAGTATTATTTTATATAGGGGAAGGATTTCCTAATTTTTGTTCCTACACAAACAACACTATGTTGCCTGAAGCTGGAGGTATGTATTGCACCTGGGATCTCCATGCTGGGGCTTGGAGGTGTAGGTGGTGCAGAGAAAAAAGTGATACTGGTAAAGGCTGGAACTGTAATATAGCAGGACATCCTTTTGGATCTCTCAGTACCATACACATACATGCTAAGGAACATGTAAATTAACCCGCTGCAAATGTAATGGACCTTTTGAAAATGGGTCAGTAGCACTAAAGGAACATGAGTTTTTGGCCATTGTGCATACAAGCAAGTACCTGCAAACTGGACTGCTGTATGCTATGTGGGAACAATCTACCCAATGTTCTTTTTGCCCCTGGGGAAAGGTGCAGAAAAGGTGAAAGGAATTAGTATACAAACTATATAAAGATCTCATACAACAACAGTGAGTGGTTCATTGACACCTCCATAACAAGTGGTAATAGCCAAACTTGCCCACTAAAGTAAAGACAACTGGCTACTGCAGCACCTAATCAGAAGCCATGGGCTGGCTACATGCAACCCCAGTGAATGGGTGCTTGAGAACCCATTTATAACCTGAACTGCATGATCAGATTACAATCTGAAATATCTCATGTCTTTGATCTCCTTGCAGATCAAGCCACAAGCAGCAATATTTCAGCATTGCAGGGCTCTCAACTACTTACTAGCTGAAGGAGGAGGTGTCTGTGGCAAACTGAATGACTCTAATTGTTGTCTAGAGATTGACAATGATGGTAATGTTATTTTGCAAATACCTAAAGGTATATGGAAAATAGCCCATGTTCCCATTCAAACTTGGAAAAACCTAGATTGTCATTTCTTTTCTTGGCTTCCAGGTGGCCCATGGGTAAAATGTGTTATATTTTTAGCTACTTTGTGCTACTTATGTCCATACAATGTTTCAATCTATTCATTCAAGGCATGGTATCTTCTATGTACTTTGTAACCTCTTCCACTGCTAGGGAATCCCAACAGATGAGGGCAAGGTTAGTGAGCAAGCCCAAGAAATCTTTTGTAATAGTTGTATAGAATGTTAGGTATCCCAATCCCCATCTTTTGCCTTTACACTTACATAAAGTAAGTATAATTTTTTTTCTCACTACCATTGACCACCAATGCACCATTTTAAGCAGCCTTTGAGTCATGGTGTGCTCGGATGACATTTGATCTTGCTTGTTTGCTTGTTTCTCAGTCGCTTCAGATATATAAAAAAAATCTCCTCTTGCTCTGATAAATGGAGTGAGACAAATTTATATAACAACTGATGCACAAGCAATTGCTTACTACCCCTACCAATGCCCCACTTGTCCCTTAAGCAGCAGAAGAAAGAGATGTACTCCTTTAAAACTCCAAGTTTAAGTCAGCTGTCCTAATTCTGTCCCCTCCCAGCTCCTTTGGCTCTTTGCTGCAAATGGCCTTGGCTTCCATTGCTGTAACAACCCTGACAGGTTTGGAGGCATCCACAACCTCGCTGGGCAACCTGTTCCAGTGTCTCACCACCCTCACAGTAAAGAATTTCTTCCTAATAGCTAGTCTAAATCTACTCTCTAGGTATTAGGAGGAAATTCTTACCTGTGAGATGTGAAATCATTCTTCTTCGAGGTGACTTGATAGAGAAGATTTACAATCAGACTGTAATCCAAATATCTCCAGAAACCCATAACGCCTAAGAAAGCTCATGTTTCTTTTTTGATAGTTGGTGGAGACATAGCAGTTATTGTATCGATCACATCCATGGGAATCTGATGGCATTCATCTTGCCATTTTATTTCTAAGAACTGGATCTCTTGTGAAAATCCACTGACCTTGCTTTGGTTTGTGGCAAAATGGATTTTTAGTGGGATACCACTAAAAGGCAATCCTGCCTTTCTCGAAAACTTCTCCTGTTCTGTTGTCCATACGATGATGCCATCCATGTATTGCAGGTGTTCAGGAGCTCCCCACTGTTGCAGCTCACCCCTATCAGCCCATGACAAATGACAGGGCTGTGTTTCCACCCCTGGGGCAGTCGATTCCAGGTGCACTGGATGCCCCTTCAAGTAAAAGCAAACTGTGTCCTGCTGCCAAAGGGACTGAGAAAAATGCACTGGTGATTCCAGTTGTGGCATGTCACTTGGCTGCCTTTGACTCAGTTCCTACTGAAGTTCTAGCATGTCTGGCACAGCAGTGCTTAGCAGTGGTGTGACTTTATTCAGGCCACTGTTATCTCCTACTCTCCATTGGACTTTTGCACTTGTCATATGGGACTGTTGAAGGGTGATTACTCCATCGTTTTCCAGTTGGTGAATCAGCTGGCAAATGGGAATTAGGGAGTCCTGGATGGTATGATATTGCTGCTTGTGCACCACTGTAGTAGCAGTTGGCTCCTGTTGTCCTTTTATTCTTTGAAATCCCACAACAGAAGGGTCCTGTGAGAGACCAGACAAGCCCATCAATATCCTTTTGGGTCCTTGAAGTACCCTTTCCAGAGATAATCTACACTGAGGATGTACAGGGTCTCAAGGCTGTTTGCAATGTGTTGCTTTTGTCACTCAGTTCTGGTTAGGCTCACTTCAGCCTCCAAAGCATTTAAATCTTTGGATCCCCATCACTGCAGAAATACAAATGGCTTTTGGCCCTTTATAACTTGATGGCATTAGAGTACATGATTCCATCCCAGCTGAAACTAAGACATACAGGTAAAGCCTTGTCATGACTTCAACTAATGATATCTCATTAGTTGAATCAATTTTTTCTCATGAAAGTATTCAGCAGTAGGAGGTGGCAGGATTTTATACCAAAAAGATAACCAGTAGATCACTGTTAGAAAAGCAGGGCTAATCATGACTGACTAATCATGACTAGATTAGAAAATAGTTAAAGGGTTTGTAGGAACTCTAGCAGTAATTTTGCGACAATGTTGGTGATTTCTACAGAAGTATATTAGAAATCATCCCTTAAGTATTTGAGCTATGCTATGTCAAGGTGTACACAGCATTCTGTTACGCAGTATCCTTCATTTCTGTCAGAAAATAGACTGCTTTCAGTAATTATAAATTGGGTACATGCTGGGTTTTACATAAATAATTTCACTAATAATTTATTATAACTATTTATTCACCTATTTTATTTATAGCTGTTCAAATAATGTCATTGATGAACAGCAACTGAACACATTATTAACTTTAAACTTATTCAACAACTTGTGTATTTCTTTCTTCCTGTTTTGGTGGTGACTTGCCTGGGGACTCAGACTGCATTACTTTGCCATCTTCAAAAATCGTATGATGCTGTTGCTCATACAGAAACTGCTAAGCAAAAATAACCAGCAGGGATGCTTTTAAACATCACTGTTAGAGGAGCTTCTGCTTTAAGTGAGATGAAAATAACATGTCAAGAGATGTGAGGAAGGTCAAGAGAAAGGACATGGGCTCTTTTGGAAAATGAAATTGTTAGAAAGTTCTGAGAGATGCCAAAGAAAAAAAAATATTTGTGTATGCACACTAGCAAATGATTTCAGCCTAACACTGCAGGTTTTGTAGAGGTAAAAAGTGGATAGATAACTACACATAAATCAAGACAACAAGAAGTATGCTGTCAGCCTGTCTATTCATATCCCAGAGGCAAACTGTTTGCCACCACATGAGACTTTATACCACACACAGACACACGGCTCTGGGCGAGGTTTCTGTTTCCCCTGCCCTGCTTTATCAATATTGAAATATCATAGGTTGCCAAAACCCTCAGAGCATTCACAGCACCAGTCAGTTGCAGCCAGGCGGGTGGTCCTGGAGCTGGGCTTGGCTGTGTGCCCTCCGTGTGCAGCTCACAGCCAGTGGGAGGTAGAGGTATCCAGCACAGGTCCTACCACCCGAATGTGCCATCTGTTCACAGTCAGAAGAAAAGCTACCGGGGTGAGGGATTTCTGGCAGCTGTTTTCTCGTGCCCCACGGACTCATCTCTGAATGTTGCTGGAAAGAGTGTGTGCTTACACTCAGCACGGGCTCCCACTTCAGAGCCAGGCAGAGCTGGGCAGCATCCCACCAAGCACTTCTGGTGCACATGCATTTTTTTATGTCAATCAGATCAAATGCAAAACCTTTACTTCTCGATTAAGATATAGTCTCCCGTGTGTTTGCTGGGCAGCAAGCAGCGGTGGGAACAGACTTGTGAGAAACTTTTACCAATGGGTGGCATGTACGATCACTCTCCTCACAGGATCTTCACAGCAGCACCGTTCAACCAAGCAGGAACCAGCGCGGCCTCCTCCCACGGCAGCGTAGCGTGGCCGGTACCGCCAAGCGCTGACTTTCCGCACCAAAATTCGGCATTACCGCCTTTCCCTCGGACAGGAACGATGCCGTGAGAAGCGCTTCCCTGCGGCTGCTTCGGACAGGCGTTTCTCTTCAGCGGTACCAGAGCGCGCACCCCGCGCCCCGCGCCCGCCGGTTGATGCAGCGACGCGCACTCCGGGCAGCGACGGGGGAAGGAGCGCCTCTTCCGGAGCAGCCGGCAATCTCTCCCGCTTCGGGAGCGCGGCGGGGGAGACGCGGCGGGGGTGACGCGGCGGAGGGCGCTCCTCCCCCGCTCCCTCTCCGGACTCGGAGCGGAGCGAGCGGGGCCGGGGCCGGGAGGCGGCGCGGGAGGGGCGAGGCGCAGGCGCGGCGGGTTGCAGCTGAGCCCCGCGTCGCTCCCGGGAGCCGATGGCAGCTGCACAGCGCGGCCGCCCGGCGGAACGCGGCGCAACGCGGCGCCCCCGGCGGAGCGCGATGCGCGGGCGGGCGGGCGGCGACGGCGACGGCGGCGGCGACGGCTGCGGCAGCTCTGGGAAGCGGAGGGACGCGGCCGGGCGGCTCGCCTGACCTGCGTGCCCCACCATCCTGGCCGCGCCGGGCTGCCCCAAAGGATGTCCGCCCAGTCCAAGGGGACCGCATCCTCTTCCTCGTCGCCGTCCGAGGGGCCGCCGGCTGCCTCCAAAGCGAAGGTGAAGGAGCAGATCAAGATAATCGTGGAGGATTTGGAATTAGTCCTCGGAGACCTGAAAGACGTGGCCAAGGAACTTAAGGAGGTGAGAAGCGCCGGGAACGGAGAGCTTCGTGGCCGGATCCCAGTCTGCCCTCATCTCCGCCGGTGGGCCGGGTGTCCCGCTCCTATCGGGGCTCCGTTGCCGCCTCCGCTCCTTCCACCACTTCGGCGTAGTGGTCCCAGCAACTGGTGGCCGGGCTGCGCGCGTGACCGTGTCCCAAGGTGGGGGGGACTGTATCTGCCTGCGGCGCGCAGCGCTCCGGGACGGGCGGCGTGGATGGAGCGCGGCGGCGCCGAGGGGTTCGCCCTGCTGTTCGGCGGCCGGGCGGCTCTGTCGGGGCTCCCCACCTCTCGCCCCCTCTGGTGCTGGTGAGGGCCGGGGGTCCCGCAGTCCGGACGCGCGTCCCTTCTCGCCTTGGCGCAGCGGCGCGACGGACGGAACCTGCCTACCTACCTCGGTGGCGGGTGTCACCGGCAATAGGTTAATCTGCAGGCGGAGCGCGGTGACTGCGGGAGCTAGGAAATGCTGTAGCTGAAGAAAAACTCCTGTTTGTTTTCTTGATTTTGCAACACAACTGGTCGACAGATGGTTGGATTATGCTCTGAGTTCAAATCCAGGATCTCAGTGCATTGCTTTATAATCCTGGATTTGAGATTTTTAAGAGGCTGTGTCTTTTGCTATCAAATATTAGTTTTCTATTTTAATAACATTGTCAACAAGTTTTATACAATGGGCTTTGGCCATCGTAGGCAGTCTGAAATTCATCCAGTGCTTTGTATGAGGTTGATGTATGCATCAACACACTGCTCATGGCTGCTGGGCATCGCACTCACAACTCCAGATTTTAAGAAAACACAATTTCTCTCTTCCTTAAAATGCAACTGTCTGTGTTTCTCTAGCTTTGGTTTGAATATTTTAAAGTGGAAGCAAACGCTGTTTGTAGGACTGCTTTGCAAACGTTCACAGATTGATAGAGCAAACTGGCTCCTGTTGGTGCAGAAGCACATTTTTCAGGACCTGGAAAGGATGTCCTGTGAATGTAAATCATTCTCTGTACAGCATACTCCCAGCTTTCCTCCAGTGAGCAAACAAGATCTCTGTTGGTGGAGGTCATGTGTCGTCATTTACTGTGGTATGTTTTATCTAAGCAAAGGGGTCTGTTTTGTCTGACTGCATTTGTCTGAGAGAATGGGATTTACCTCTGCTTAGAGGGGAAATGGCTTGTGTAGAACTTCTTTTCCCAAACAGAAGTGAAATGTAAAAAGGAAGTCATAGGAGAATGGTCCTGTAACTCCACTTATGAAGCATGGTGTGTGCGTTGAAAGGTGATAGGATTGCAAAAACACCTTTTTTGAGAGCAAATACATGTACATATATTTAAAAAGCGTAGTGAACTCTTGTTCATAATCACACATGAGTTCCTGAGTAATGTTTTTCTTTAAATATCTTATAAAGATGATATCTCTGATACTCTGACAAGTGAGGGTTGATATGCAGTTACCTGCTTTTTTACAACATTATAATCGTGTTAAATATGCTTTGCATGGCATTCATTTTGAAAAGTTGACAGAAGTTTGCCAAATGAGCACCTCAGGTTGTTTGCCATTTTTAGTAGGGACTAAAATCTGTACAAGGCCTCTTGATGCATCTGCAGTGTATAACTTTTAGTGTGAAAGTGAGATAATTGATCTTATAAATTAATAAGCATGCTTTTTCATGGGTGATGGGATGCATGGGCAGGTGTTTCATTAAAGTATGGAGGACTTTGGTCCAACAGGTCAGTTTTGGTGTATTATGCTCAGAAGTGTATCTGCCCTTGGTTAGTGCTTCCTTCTTGCAGGACCATGCCAGGTGTTCAACTGGGGGATGTAAGTTTGCGCTTCCCCATTTCAGTGCAGATTGTGTTTTTCCAAAAATGTTCTGACTATTCTTTATCTTTGTTGTCTGTTTGCTGCATTCAGGCTTTTGTGCTCCCTTTTCTGTTGTTCCTGTGTTTGTTTGTTTGTTTGCTTTCCCTGCATTGGGTGTATAGCATTCTGAGAACATTTCTGTTTATATCACTCTTATGATAAAAAAGACTTACATTCTGCATTAGTGGAAGGTTATGAGGGCTATTTTTTTCCTTGTCCTTTTTTTTTTTTGGCTCAGTTGTGGTAATGTTTACTCATAATACTGAAAATTTGTCACTTATAGAACATTGCTTATTTTTTTTTTCTCTGTGTCTAACTCCTTGTTACTCTTAATTACCAATAATTTACTTATTTATTACATGGTATTTATTATAGCAGTTTAGGTGTTGAGGCAGACTGGATGTTTTCTTATAGTATCCTTCAGCATCCCTTTGTAAAGTTTTATATTAGAAATACTGTCAAATATTGTTGTTTCCTTGCTTCTAAGTAGATGGTTTTTTAACGGTTTGGCTTATCAGACACATTAAATGCTAAATGCTCTTACATTTAGCTTTCTATTGTTTACTTACATGAATGTTTTTGTGTCTGTCCTTTGTTCCAAAGCCTCTTTTAATGGATGCTGTAACAGTTTTTTTGTTTGTTTTTTGTTTTTTTTTTTTGTTTTTTAATTTAAACAGAGGCAATCGGTGAGAAATTAGGGAGAAGATGGGCTGTTAAACCCATTTTATACATTTTCTGCAAAAATATGACAAAACCATGTGTATTAAAACACGCACGTGCACATGTCTCTTGGAAGCAGAACATCTCCCCCTTCTCTCCTTATTTTTGGTCTGTTTAGGTCCGAGGGGAGCACAGAGCCTGGGATTGAAGAAGGGGTGACTGGGAGGCATGTTGGGTACGGTGATCCAAGTGCAGACTTTGAGTTCACCTATGGCTTGTGCTAGGTGCAGTAGGAAGAGGCTCAGCCACTTGTGTCTTCTTGCTAAAAGTGTGTGTACCTGGCTTTGTGCTGGAAGAGGTTACTATTCCAAATGGATTTGAGTAGCCATTATTTGATGAATATTCCAAAGAAAAATCAAAGGAGTGTCAAAAGATTGAGTAACTCTGAATATTTTTTTACTCCAGACTATTGCAAAATTAAGTTATGAAACCTTCCCCATGGTATTGGATAAAAGACCTTTTTTTCTCTGCAATAGGTTTAGAAAGATAATTGTTACTAAGTGTTGCTTTGCAAGTAAAATTTATCCATCAACTACCTCTGTAATGAGGTGATGAGCTCTATGGAGAACTGGAGGACTGTGCTAGTCTGAAGTATTTTGAATGCAGAATATTCAGGGTAGCCCTAGTTGTCTTGACTGACTTGAGCATAAGGGTGCATAGGGCTGTGCTTGTGTACTTGGATGGCAGGGCATGGAGATCCTCATTTTTAAGTCTTCGCTGCTTTCATGTTGTATAATGTTAGACATTTCTGGAGCCTTGTACTTGTTTGTTTACATTAATGAAATATTCCCTAAATAATTTGATAAATCCTTCTAATTGTAGTAAAAACTCATCGTGCAAAGCTGGAAGTTATGTGTGAAACATTTGCATAGCTTTTAAATGGCTAAATTTCCACTCTTTTATCAAAGGGAAACAGCTGTGTAGCTATTGACAATGTCTAGGATAATCCAAAATGGAGGTTCAGGAGAAGCAGAAGTCCGAATAGGCATTGCACACGCATCAGTAAATTTCCAGTCTTTCTTAGGCTATCTCCTCAACTCTAAATCCTTCCAAAATGTCTTGCTGAAGGAATGAATTAATAATCCTCCCTCGCTTAACTGCTGCTTTTATTTGCCATAAATATGTGATATATAAAACTTGAGCATGACTTAACAGACAGTGTTTTCCAAATGATGATGGAACTAACAGATGAAAAACAAAACCAGAAAGACACACAGAGTTTGTTACATGGTAGATGACCTGTTTCCGTAATCAGGCTAGTCATAACATTTTTAGGTGTTTGGAGGCATTAGTAATATCCACCTCCTGCAAGATCTGCGGTACTACATCTCATCTATATTGAGCATATTACACTAGTGTTTGCCATTACGTTCTAGTCTTAGCTGACGATCCAAATGGCAGTAAGGCAGTTCAGGTTGTTGCATGTTTTTTGGGTATCTAGAAAGCTGCAGAGTGTATCCAACAAGCAGGTTGTCAATAGGACAGTCAATGCAATCCCAGTATCTCTGATGTACAGGCAGAAATATAAGCAGTGTTAAGAAAAAGGTGTTGAGTTCATATTGCAGCATGAAATTGGACGAGTTACCTATAGATAGGGAACATACTGCATAGATGCCTGGGGGCAGGCAGAGCGGTGGAAAAACACTTCAATCCCTTCCTTCTTTTGAGGCTCATCCCTACTTCATCTCTCCTTTGGGATCTCTACAGTTGTCATAGAATCATAGACTCATAGAATGGCCTGGATTGAAAAGGACCACAATGATCATCTAGTTTCAAACCCCTGCTATGTGCAGAATCACCAACCACCAGACCAGCTGCCCAGAGCCACATCCAGCCTGGCCCTTCCAGGGATGGGGCATCCACAACCTCGTTGGGCAACCTGTTCCAGTGCCTCACCACCCTCTGAATGAGAAACTTCCTCCTAATATCTAACCTAAACCTCTCCTGTCACAGTTTTAAACCATTCCCCCTGGTCCTGTCACTATCCATCCTTGTAAACAGCTGTTTATGTTTTGTTGTGGTGCTACAGCTTCTTTTGCTGGGTAGTGGCAACTGAGGGCAGGGGTTGTTAAGCGTGTATCTTCCTACTATTAGGAATCCAGAAAATGCCCTTAAATACAGCTTCTGGATGCCAGCACTCTTAAATGTTCCTTTTGGAGTATGCCCTCCTCCAGTAGACACACGCTCTGTATGGGGCAGTATCTATGGGAGACACTGAAGCTCTCTTAGTATTTCCATGTCTGTAGCTGGGGTTATGGTCCAGTTCATAGACCAGGACCAAGGCACCTTCTGTCATTTGGCATTGCCTATTCCAAACCTTGCTTTTCTTTTCAGCATCAGACTCTTTTTGTGATTTCTCATTGCAGTCTTTGGTGACTGATGCAGCCATGAATCCTACTGGATGTTTACTGTAAGTACAGAGTAAGATTCATTATGTAAAGAAAGCACTGCACACTGCTTTGCTGTGATCTGCCCAGGGGTCCATACAGGGCCATAAATACTCACTGCAGGTAAATGAATCATAATTTTCCTTTCTTTTCATTTCTTGTGCTCTGTGAAGCATTTCTGCAGTTACACAAAATAGAGGAACACAGGCTTTTTTACATAAGATTCTTTTGTAAATAGCATCAATAAAGTTAATAGCGCTAAAAGGTAACTATATAACTTAAAAAGTGTTTTAAGCTTGCCAGAACCTGGCTAAATGATTTGGCAGTAGGTGAGGTTGCTTTGTGTCTGTAATCAAAGCTACCAATAAGCTATTGTGTAACACAATGAAAGGAATAACCAGCATAAATATGGAGCACTGCTTATTAATATCAAGAGGCTTGACAGAGGGCATGCTGTCAATTTGTGCTAGCTGTTTTGTTTTCCTAAACTCTCATGTCAGCTACTTCGTTCCCTTTATGCAATACTAAGCTCCTGATAGTAATGAGTATTGTGCAACCATGAGCTAAATAGAGCATATATAAATTCAGTTTTCAAATAAAAACAGTACCACAGTAAAAACATGTATCTTTGTGCTGAAATGTGAACCTCCCCCAATCTGTGCACTACTGACCATGATACGGAAAACAAAAGTAGTAAGGCAGGAAGTCTGGTCTGTTGCAGCCAGGCTTTTGAGACTGACTTCAGTGGGAACAAAAGCAAGTTTTGGGAAAGCAGAATTTAATTTCAGGCTTCTTCATTTTTATTAAAAGTTCAGAATTCAGAGGAATCAGTTGCTGCCATTTATATATATATATTTATAAGTGTTATGCAAAAATAGTGTTTTGGTTGAGTCACTGACATTTTGCAGACTTGCCATTTGCCTCTGAAGATTAAACAATACTTCTGTTCCCATTACTCACATGCTGGAATAAGTTTTGGAACACTCTTCCCACTTCTGAATCAAGAGGTTGGAGCCAAGTTACTGCTTCCAGTCACTTCATACTCAACAAATGTATTCTCCTTATGGGAGAAGTGGGAGAGAAATGCGCATGTCCTTGAGTTTAAAGAGTACTTTCCCTTGGTGCCTAATTCACAATATCTTTGTGAACTGCATCACTTCTAGTTTTCATCTCATTTTGAACTGCAGAATGTTGGTGGCTTATAGTTCTCACTGTGCTAGCCCTGTAGTTTGGAAGGAAAGTGAATGGTGAAAAGCCTCACAAATAACTCATGCATATCATGTTTGGGTGTGGCCATATTGAAATATTCAAGGGGATTATTGCAGTCAGACAGACAGAGCAAAGGTGCCTATTTTGCACATGTGCTGTTGTCCTTGTCAAATAACCTGCAGCAGCAGGTCAAGATAATACCAGCTGTCTTATCTGTACGTCAACGGTTTGCAGGCCAGTTAGGCCTAGTTCCATGAATAATGAAAAGGGAGAAAGGGAAAAATCAATAGGGAGATGAACCTGAAAACAAAACAGTGGCAGTGATCTGGAAAGGAAAATTAATTTACTAAATAAAATACAGAAATGCATGATAACACAATATAAAAGAATATAATTAGAATGAGGCTTATAAATCAAATATGATGAGAGAGAGAGTGTCCAAAACCAAAGGCCTTACTCTAATGCTGAGGGCAAGATTTCTAGGGAGCACGCATTGCAGGCAAGCAGCAAAAGGAAAGAGCAACATCTCATGACTTGTGAGCAGTTTAATCTTTCCCTCTGAACAGAAAATGGAAAGAGAAGAGTGAAAAGTCCTCTGGGAAATGTAGTTCTTCTCTTCTGAGAACCAGGTACCCAGTCTATGTGACTGGAGCATAACTCTTAACTCCCAGTGCTCTACATGATGTTAGGGTGTGGAATACCGATAACAAATCCATAGAACCATGACACTGTACCTACATGAGTCTTTGTTTTATTCTGCTACTTGTGAAAGGGGTGAGAAAATCCTGCAGCATCTTTCTGGCTGCTGTGCACATGTTGGATGCTTGGGGTGGGGTAGGTGGTGGCTGAGCCATTGGTGTTCCTATTGAGTCTGAAATTACCATACTACAACTGATTGCAGTGGTGACAAGAAATTATAGAAGCAGTACTGTCAGTTGCTGCTTTTGCGGAAATAATGGTATATTCATATGTCTTTAAAGGTTAACAAACTCATCCATCCATTGTTTCATGCAGCATGTGCCACATCGATCATGAAGATCGAGGGCACTGGTGTTGAATTCCTTCCAGATTTCATTGTAGATTTTTTTTCTCAGTAATTTGAAAAATCGTCCAATGTTGAAATGCCTTTCTTTTTTTTTTTCTCCTCAAAACTTTTTTGATAGCAATGCAATAATTATCCTAGTCTTTCATCCATGACGGTATTATACTCTTCTCAGCATGGTGTGTCCACAGATCTTTCAGTGAATTGCTCCAAGGTTGAAGCAGAGTAGGACATCCTTACTTTCACTGTACTGGTTTTTGTTGTAAGCAAGACAATTTTTATACTTCCTAGAACAATGACAGAATCACTTTAACCAATGATCATTTGGTTAAAGTGAGACTATCTGCACAGGGTTCTAGAACTAATGAGGTGGAAGATTTGTCCTTTCCAGTGAACGACAGAAAGTGAGCATGAAGTATTATGTTTGAAGTATTAAAGTCATGTTTTGATATCTAATAACGTCTTATACTGTTTTTGTAAATTACTTTATTGAAAAGTGTATTAAAACAGGCAACTTAAGGAAAGAAACCCAAACTGAAAACATTAATAAAAATATGTTGAGCTTGCATCTCCATAACAGCTGATTGGTGTGTACTCATGTCACTCATTGTCCTGCCTGTATACAATTATTATGAAAAATCAAAGTCAATATGTTTATTTCTTTACTGTGGCATAAGAAAAACAAAGAATAATTCTTTTTTTTTGCATGCTTTGTCATTGAAATTCTTCTGTTTTGTTAGAAATGGGTGAAAATAATATGTTGATAGCATTAATTCTCTATTTTCTTATAAGTGTATCTACTAATGGAATAGTAATTGTCCATCTAAAATAATTCAGTCCAGTATTTATTGGAGAGTGTTGATGTTGAAAGAGGACTTCTGGAAATCATCCAAGCCAATCTAGAGACAACTAGAGCAGATTGCTTGGGATCTTTTTTGGTTAACTGTTGAATATTGCCATGAATGGAAACTCTACAACCGCTCTGGGCAACCTGTGCCTGTGTTGAATCACCTACACAGGAACAGTGTGTTTCAAGGTGTATCTGTTGCCTGTTCTTTTCTCATTTAGAGGAGGTAGTCAGTCTTTGTCTTCTTGCTTCCTCCCATCAGCTGTTTATGTACACTGAAATTAGATATTTATATACATTGAAATAAGCCTCAAGTGCTGGATGCACCAGTCTCTTGATCATCTTCCCAGTGTTTTGCTGGACTTGTTTTAGTGAGTTCATATCTGTCTTGTACTCCAAATCTGGTGTCAGATACTCAGATATATATTGAATTAAAGTGATATTTTAACATTAGCTTCCCTTAATAAACATTTCTTAATGTGAAAATATAAAGTAAGGTGATATACATACTATGTCATTTAAATTGCAGTAGTAAAAGCTTATTCACTTATCATTGTCTGTGATTTGAATCTGCATTTTACTTACTTCCAAAACCAACAATAAATAAAAAATTTGCAGTGGGGGTCCATGTATGAATAGAATGGATGCAGACACCAAGAGACCAACATGATCATCTTCTATGACCAAGTGACCTGCCTGGAGGATGAAGGAAATCTATCTAAACTTTAACAAAGACTTTGCCTCCCACAGTATTCTCCTGGAGAAGCCAGCAGCCCATGGCTTGGACAGGTTTATTCTTCACTGAGTAAAAAACCGCCTGTATGTCCGGGCCCAGAGAATGCTGGTGAATGAAATTAAACCCAGCTGACAGATGGTCTCTAGTGGTGCTCACCCTGGGGTTGGTATTGGGGTTGTCCCTGTTCATTATCTTTATCGATGATCTGAATAAGGGCATTGAGTGCACCCTCAGTAAGTTTGCAGATGACACCAGATTGGAAGGAAGTGTTGATCTGCTTGAAGATAGGCCCTACAGATGGATCTGGATAGGCTGATTGCTGAGCTGAGGCATCCTGGCTTGTATCAGAAATAGGGTGATCAGAACTACTGTAGCAGAAGTAGTGTAGCAGAACTAGGGAAGTGGTTGTCCCTGGCACTGGTGAGACTTCGAGTACTGTGTTCAGGGCTTATCACTACAAGACATTTGAGGACCTGGAGTGTGTCAAGAAATGGGCCATGAAACTGGTGAAGGGTCTGGAGCACGGATGTTATGGAAAACAGCTGAGAGAACTGGGATTGTTTAGTCTCGAGAAGAGGAGGTCAGGGGGGACCTTACTGCTCTCCACAGTTACTTGAAAGGAGGCTGTAGTGAGGAGATCAACCTCTTCTCCCAGGTAACTAGCAATAGAATGAGAGGGAATGGCCTCAATCTGCACCAGGGGTGATTCAGGTTGGATACTAGGAAAAATTTTTTCTCATGAAGAGTGGTCAAGCACTGGAACAAGCTGCCTAGTGAAGTGGTGGAGTCACCATCCCTGGAGGTGTTCAAGAAACATGGAGTTGTGGCACTGAGGTATATGGTTTAATGTGGTTTAATGGGCTGAGGGTTGGACTTGATGATTTTATTCATCTTTTTGAACTTTAATGATTCTGTTATTCCATATATATATGTTATTCCATATATATATGGTTGCTGTATATATCATTGGGCAGTTGTGAAAGGAAGTAAGGGCTGCAGCTCTTACAAGAATACCAATCTGTCACATCTTTATATGAGACTATTCCCCACCTTCAGATTAAATTGTCCTGGAAAACCCAATGTAATTACTCAGATGATGTGAACCATTCAGGTTATTTTTGTACCTCTTCTCCAGCTTCTGCATATGTGAATTTTTGCTTTGATTTCTCAAATTCTGTGCATCATACTAGACCTTCCATTTTCACAGAACTCTTCCTTTTCTTTAACTAGCCCCTTTTCTCTTTTCCATCATTGCAGTTTCTGGTGTTGTTGCAACTTCTGCCCTTTATCCATGTCACTGTCATCAGATATCAAAATGACATGTTAGTCCTTTACAGGCAGGACGTGACACACGTGGGCTGTCAAAAATGAGCATGCTTGGCTGTCTGTTCTTGAAAACAGGCTCAGGAATATCAAAATCCTAATGTTGGTCTTAAAAATTTCAGATGACTCTTTGGCATACTAACATAATGGTTCTCCTCATGCATCCTTTGCATGCTAGTAGGAGATTATCTTGTGCAGGACTTCAAAGTGGTTTTAGTCCTACTTTTGTCTCAATTTCCAGTAAAGTAGAGCAACAGAAAGCTCTCTTGTTAGATTGTTATTGCAAGCAAAAAACTTCTAATTTGAAGTGAATGGTAGTCTTCTCAGTTAATATTGTTTCCCAGCTTTCTAGTTCAGCATACAGAATATTTAAAATTCACTACATCCTTCCTCAAAACCCTGTGGTGCTATTTTGTGTAATACATGATTTTCAGTTTCCAACTAGAATATGGTCTTGATGTTTTTCCTGGTAGTTTCAGAGGCAATTTGACTGGGCTAAATTTACAAGAGCTTATAGTCTGCTGTAGTGCTACTGAGCTTTATCTGTAATGCTATCTGTACCACTGGTATAGTCAAGTCTCATTGGACTTGGATTGCTTGAAGGACAATCATTTTATGGAAAGTTAGAGGTTTATTGAAGCAATGGCATTTGGATAAAGACATGTCCTGCATATGATCATGGTGTCTGGTAGCTTGTATCTTTTATTTAGCGTAGGAAACTATACAAAAACTTATTTACCTTAGCCAATGAAGTAATTTCTGTTTCTTGAAATCCAAGTGCAGATGGTACAGTGGACCTATAAGGCTTACAGAAAATTGGTACTTTGACTAGACTGGGAGTCTGGATTGGACCAGACTATGTTGAGGCAAAAGAATGAGGAATTTGGGATTGTTAATTTTTGTTTTTACCTGCTGACAAGTGATTTGGATTCACTTAGTTTTCAGATAGTGTTTATACAATCCCATCTATTAACAAATTTCATACATTTTTTTATGGTTGGGTTGCAAGCACTTCAAATCATGTGAAAATACATCAGTAAATAGTTTCATTAGCTATCATAAATCTAAAAGAATAATCTTTTGTGGTGTGATACTGTGTAACCATCAAGGTATTTGTCTGAGCTGTGATGTTAACTTAGCTTGATTAGTGTAATAGAAAATAAAGTGTAAAAGAAAAGTGTATGAGCGAATACAGCTGCACAAAGGAAAACAAAAATAAAATCCACAGCAAAAATTACACATGCAAAAAACCCCAAGCTGTATTATTACACAGAGCAATCTTTAAAGTAGAATTGGATGGATACTTTGTGCAGCAAAAATCAGAGTACTTAGGTGCTGAGGAGGTTAATCTAGAAAAAAAGCTATGCAAAGTGCACTGTGAGAGCTTTTTACTTAAAACTGACTATACATACGCTGTTTTTTTTTTTTTCAGATTATCTTGAGGAACTTTTTTATTCACTGTCCCTAAGGTGGTCTATACTGAGTGAAGTTAATTTGGTGTTAATAGAGCTGTGCCTCCTAATATTTGCTGAGTCACTAGCCTTTAGTCCTTAAGTAGTGCCAGTCATTCTGGGGATTTCCAAGTGTATGTATGAGAAGTTGGTGTTTGATTCAAGGGTTCAGAATGTTCTTTATGTCAGGAGAAAGTAAAACCATAGTACTTGTAAGGATAGTAATCCATAAGTATTGCAAGGTTACAAGTCTTTTATCTAAGGCTGAAATTCTTCATTCACCAAGGAATTTTGGTGTAAGACTGATTAAAACTAGACTAATTTATTCCAATTACATCTTGATCAAATGGAAATAACCATTAGATTTTATAGTAACTAAATGTCTTAAATGTCTGTTTCCAATAGACTTATTTGCTAACTGGGTTTCTGTTGAGTAACTACAGTATAGAAAATGCCATAAAGTAATTGTTCTTGGAAGAACTTTGTTTTTTTCTTTGCATGTAGCATGAGGACAAGACCTTATTAGCATTTTACTTTCCTCTAAAATAGATTAGTAGCTAATGTGTGACCTTTAAAGTTTTCTTCCAATGAAGATGATGTTTTTGAAGTCTGCAATGCAATACAGATTTAGGAAGCACAGAACAATGTTTTTTGTGAACTTGAACTATTTAATCTGGATAAAAATTCTTAAATAGGCAAACAAAGAATGACAATAAAATTTTGTTAAAATTTTGGTAATAGTAAAATAAAAATAAAAGGAGATTTATAACAAAATCCTTTCTCTTTGGCTGTACCCTTTTCTTTATTTCTGCTTCTGATTATTGTGTTGCATTTGACATTCCTGTTTGACAGAGTGCACCCTATTGCATTCCCATTGACCAAGTGCACCCTCAGGACACCTGCAGATGACACCAAACTGTGGTCCAGTAAGCCAACCATATCCTCGGCTGCATTAAAAGAAATCTGGCCAGCAGGGTCAGGGAGGTGATCCTGCCCCTTTACTCTGCACTGGTGAGACCTCACCTGGAGTACTGCATGGGGAGTCCTCAGTACAGAAGAGGCATGGAGCTGCTGGAGCATGTTCAGAGGAGGGCCACAGAAATAATCCCAGGGATGGAACATCTCTCCTATGAGGACAGGCTGAGAGAGCTGGGGCTGTGCAGCCTGGAGAAGAGAAGGCTGTGAGGTGACCTGAGAACTGCCTCTCAGTATGTAAATGATGGTGAAGCACTGGCACAGGTTGTCCAGGGTTGTGGTTGATGCACCATCCCTGACATTCAAGGTCAGTCTGGACTGGGCTCTGAACATCCTGCTCATTGGATGGAGGTTGGACTAGATGACCTTTGAAGTGCCTTCCAACTCAAACAATTCTATGATTCTATGTGTATGAGAAATTATCATATACAGAGCACTGTGGTATTCTGTTTCAACTACTTACAAAGCCTTTCTTTTGTGTGCTGAGCATGTGCTATATATCATTTTCTCTGTTCATGCATGTACATCCTCTGGTGAAGTGGCTGCAGATAATACACAAGGTGTTTTTCTAAAGAAATTCCTTTTTTAAGGCAGCACATCCTGGTTCTGTCTCCACAGAAAGAGATTTTTCTGAAAGAATGATTGTTTTTAAGAACATCAGATAGAACAAATTATCTTAGTTATTTCTGTACCATATCTGAGGAATAACGAGACTGTAAAAGCTCCATAGAGAGTCACAGGCTAAGTGGAAGTATTTGCAAGACAAGTTGTGTGGTCTGCTGAATCACTGCGTTATGCATGTTATTGGAAAAGAAATTGCAATCTGCACATTTTTGGGAAAGAAATTTTGAAAGTGGGTGGTCCACTTCCCAAATGAGAAGGCTAACATTGCTTTAAGTTCAGCAAGATTTCAACAGTTCTCTTCTATTAAGTTTTGCAGTGTTATTCTACAAATATGTCTGAATGCACATTGACGCAGCTTGATTTGCAGACTGCTTTTGTGGCTCTGCATCTTGTGCTTGTTTCGCTTACCAAGATTTATTCCTGCACATGTGTAGTGAAAATTACCATACCTACAAAGAGTAGGAATAAGAATTATTTGTGAATTTTGTTCCTTCTTTGTCCAAGTGTCTGAGATGCTTGAACTGCTGAGCTAGGATGAAGAACTCATAAAATGTAGAAATAATGAAAGGCAGAGAAGAGAGGGATGCTGACAGCGAAGAAGGTAGATGAGAGAAAAAAAAGGCATTGCTTGACTGTTTTTTCCAGTTAGAATGGTGATATGAAGCTGGAGCTATAAACTCAGTTTATCATATTATCTAAAGTGTTATGACTTTCCATGGTGTTCTATTTTTTTTTCAAGAGCAATCTCTGAACATAGGATCATTCTGTTGCAGGCAGATCACAAAGTATTTCTTAAGGTTTATCTAACTCCATTTTAAGTAAATCTATGTAGTTTGCTCTGAAATTAATGTCCCCAATTTTTTTTTTATGGAAACTGCAACAGATACAAAGAGCACAATAATGCTATTTGATAAAGCAAATTGCCAGCTACATAGCACTGTTTTTCAACACCATCACCAGCAGTAACTCTGCATTTTCACCTGCCTGCATGCCACACTCCTGAAAATCTGCACCAGTGGAGATATTCACTATTTGACAGCAGCATCATCATCCCAAACAGATGGAAGTCAGAAGGCGACAAATTCCAATTAAACAGTGGGTGTGGTTGGACAGTGAGCCAACATTGGCAATGTGCCCCATGGCCTTCATACTGGTACAGGGCCTGGTGTTACTATGTTGCAGGAGAAAACTTTTCTTCTCTGTTCTGGCACTGGAAGCTGGAGCCTTCAGCTTAGACAGCGTCTCAGTGCAGTGGTCAGAGTTGATGATTTGTGTGGGCTCCAGGGAATCCAAAAGGGTCACCCCTTTCCTATCCCAAAAGACAGCGCACATCACTTTACAAGCTGAGAACTACATCTTGTCTGAGACTCTCTTTGTTTCATGATATGACAGCTGTTCATGGCCAACTGGAACATGGCTTGTCTTTCACATCTCCATCACCTCTGCTGAAATGCACTACCCACCGCCTCAGTGCGCTCGTCTCAACAGTTCAGTCACCAGGCATCCATGAGTGGGTGCCATAGAGAAATTCAGTTCCACACTTTTGTTTTGCATGCACTTCCATGTCAGACTCCATTCTGTCAGACTACCCCTCTGCTGCTATCTGTCACATGGCAACAACATGGAATGATATATCAGCTGAAGCTTAAATCTCTACTGCCATACCACCAGCACCCACACCTGATGTGGGCTAACATAATAGAACTGGAGGCATTACTTTTGGAGCAGCCCTTGTAGTTTTGTTTTGTTTTTTTTCTTATTACTCTTCCCATTGGAAGATTATTTTATAAAAATTGATGTAACACCTAATAATCTTTTCTTTTTTTTTTTCCTTCTGTTTTATCTTTTTCTTTCATTCTCCTTTTTTTTTTTTTTTTTTTCCTGGCATCGGTATTCATCAGAGATAGTTCTTGAATATCTCTTCTTCTGCATTAACTTATTCTTTTGTACATCAATATACATTAATAACATGGATTAGATTTGTTTATCAATTTAGACTCTTCCTTCCTTTGAGGAAATAAAACCTTCCTATCCCTGTTTTGATTGAAGTTAGTCTTTCTTATCTTTCATATATTTTAGGTCTACATTTTCTGGCTGTTTTCTGAGAACTTGATTATTTTGCAAAACCATATTTCAAAAGATCTTTTCCTTTTTTTTCTATGGTATCATATTGTAAAGGAAACAAAAGCTGCTTACATCACTTACATTCTCCTTTTGTTTTAAAACAGAGTGATGCTCCTATTTAATTAATGTTAGGTACTCTGGCCTAGTTTGTATTATGGCAGGTATGCATTTTCCTCAACAGAGGATAGAACTGTCTTAATGTTTCTTGTCTTTCTTGACTAGAAAATGTTAGGTTTCATCTGTTGAGAAATTATGGCTAGAGTAACACCTTGGCCGACTTGGGATGTTATCTCCTGCAGATTTTTTTCTCTCTCCTCTTTCCTGTCAGTAGACTTATGGTAATGTTCTTCAAACTCTGAGGAATGTTATACTAAGATAAAAGCAAGAGGGCTAGTAGGTTAAGCTAGTGATTTAAGTGCGAGGAAGTAACATTAAATGTTTTTTTTTGCATGCCATTACATACTCTGTTAGTGAAGTAAGATAATGTCTGAAGGACTGATTTGCTATAGCATATATTTATGTGAAAGGAGCACTGTTAGCTCGCTCGGCTAAACATGAGCCAGCAGTGTGCCTGGGTGGCCAAGAAGGCCAATGGCATCCTGGCTTGTATCAGAAGTAGTGTGACCAGCAGGAGTAGGGAAGTAATTGTCCCCCTGTACTCAGCTCTGGTGAGGCCGCACCTTGAGTACTGTGTCCAGTTCTGGGCCCCTCACTGCAAGAAAGACATTGAGGCCCTGGAGCAGGTTCAAAGAAGGGCAACAAAGCTGGTGAGGGGTCTGGAGCACAGGCCTTATGAGGAGAGGCTGAGGGAGCTGGGATTGTTCAGTCTGGAGAAGAGGAGGCTCAGGGGAGACCTTATTGCTCTCTATAACTACCTGAAGGGAGGTTGTAGCGAGCTGGGGGTCAGCCTCTTCTCTCGTGTAACTGGTGATAGGACTAGGGGGAATGGTTTCAAGTTGTGCCAGAGAAGATTCAGGCTGGATATTAGGAAATACTACTTCTCTGAAAGAGTGGTCAGGCACTGGAATGGGCTGCCCAGGGAGGTGGTGGAGTCACCGACCCTGGAGGTGTTCAAGGAACATTTGGATGTTGTGTTGAGGGATATAGTTTAGCGAGAACCATGGGTGATAGGTGGATGGTTGGACTGGATGATCTTATAGGTCTTTTCTAACCTTAGTGATTCTGTGATTCTGTGATTCTGTTCAAAATGTCTGGATACTTTCTCAAGGGTATAAGATGATATTTTAAATAATTTACTTGGCTTTGATGAATTATTTTTAATTTGTCTTCATTTGAGATAGTGTATTATATTACTAGATTGCCAGGTGCTTCCCATTAGAAAATACCATCTTTGGTTGGTTGTAACTTTTTTGTTAATGCCGAATAGTTCAGAGAGAAATGTTCTTTGCTGAGTTCTGCATCATGCTGATATTTTTTTCAAACTTTATTTTAGACTAAGTGGTTTATATTGTTCAGATCAATAAGCATAGGGAAAAAAATAATTGTTTTCGTCATGCTTGAAAGTTATTTTGACTTTTCCTCTCTTTGTTCTTGTTAAGAATTATATCCTATGTTTTTTATCATGGAAGCCTGGATGACATGACCAGGGCAAGTAAGTGCCCCTCTTATTTGCAGTAACAAGTCTGAGTTTATGACTCATGTTTGTAAGTCAAAGAGGTTTTCTCTTTTTCCCACTCCCAGTTAAGTAATGATACTCTGCTAAGGTAAGTTGGCAAAAATGCACATAACTGAATTGAAAGGAGAAGATTTGCCAGCAGGTTGAGAGTAATCTGAGGTGAGGATACTACAGTGCACATAACTAAGCAGTTTCTTTTAATATGTAAAGGAAAGCTTGGCATGGGGGAATGGGAAAATGGCCATAAATGAAAAACTGAGAGCCTGACAAGGCTGTGACCAGCCAGGTGTATGTTTGAGGTGACTGGAAGGACGGTGTCAAATTGGAAATGTTTGTGTAGAATTGTATGGTCCCTTTTCTTTAAGTACAGAGTGAAAAGGCTCCTGGGATCTTAGCATCTCTCTATATGTGAACATGCAAAACCCTCTAGTAAAGGGTCCAACTGCTGTGTCAGGTCCTACATATTATGGCTGTCATTTTTCTTGTTTCCTGGTGTATTGGCAGTCTTATATTGATCTGTGTGACTCAGCTATCAGCATGGTCTCAAATGAGATGTATCTTATTTATCTTTTCCCTTTTGGTTTGCTTTTAAACTAGGAGATAAAACATATTAAAAAAAAAAAAAAAAAGGAGTTTATCTTCAAAGTGGTTTCTTTATTTGATTTGATGTAGTTTTCAGTTGCTTTCCCTTACTAGGACACCCTACCTTAATGAAAATGTTTAATGATGGTTCATGATTGCTGTATGTGACTGTGTGATACAGTGTCATAATTACTTGGTGAAGTAGTGTAGTAGCCCATGCCTTCTACACTGCGTGATGTTCAGGGCTTTTTGATTGGAGGATTAACTTCCTGTTGGGTTAGCAGATAATAAGCATCATTATCATATGTGTTTAACAAATTTATTTTCACAATACTTTGTTGAAGTGAGGAGGCAATACCTCCAGTTCACAGATATAAGACTGAAAGGCACCAAGTGTGAAACACTGCTGACCTCATTTTTCAGAGTACTGACTTAAACTGTAATTGCTTTGTATTTGGCACATAAGATATTCAAGAGTGCTTCAAGTCAGACTCCAGAAAATTAAGGAATACACAGCTGCAAGACAGATACAATTCTGATACAGATTTTGTAGAGTACCATAAGACTGTGTTAGAGGCACAGGTAGAGAGCCAGATTATTTTTGAAACTCTTTCATTGAATTAGCTACTGGATCTTCTTTCTGTTCTTTATCTCTTAAGGTGGGGACTATGTTGAAAGTACTGTGCCATCCAGACCTGGACTATAAGGTGTATGTTCTAGGAGTTCCAACCAAAATTGGAAGGGTTTCAGCTTGTAGTTTTAAGTGGTAGTTTTTGGTAGAAAGAACACTAAAGAGCTGGAACCTCTGCATTAATTAATTAAAAAAAAATAAAAATTGTCCAAGAGAACTGTATAATTTGTATTGAAACCAACATCTGGAAAGGAATCCCTGAAATGGGGTATTAAAATGATATGTTCTGAGATGCTTTGTGTAAAATTTCTCAATGACTGGATGGAGATCAGTGACAACTACTATCCCACAGGGGTCAGTGCTGGGACCCATTCTCTAAAATCTTCATACGTGGGGGGGTCAAATGCCAGCAGGATGAGGGAAGTGATCCTGCCACTCTGCTCTTGTACTGGTGAAACCTCACCTGGAGTACTGTGTCCAGATGTGGTATCCTCAGTACAGGAGTGACACAGACCTATTGGAACAGCTTCCCTATGAGGACAGGCTGAAGGAGTTGGAGCTCTACATCCTGGAGAAGAGAAAGCTCTGAGAGTCTTGACAGTGGCCACAGTATCTACAGGGGAGCCTGTAAGAAAGAAGGGGACAGACTCTTTAGCAGGGTTTGTTTTGCTGGGACATGGGGAAATGTTTTCAGATCTAAGGAGGATAGATTTAGGTTTGATGTAAGGTAAAAGTCTTTCACATTGAGAGCGATGAGGCACTGGCACAGGTTGCCCAAAGGTGTGGTGGATGCGCCATCCCTGGAGATACTCAAGGTGAGGCTGGACTAGGCTCTGAGCACCTGATCTAGCTGTAGGTGTCCCTGCTTATTGTGGGAGAATTGGACAACCCTAAGGATTCTATGATTCTAAAATGAATCAACAGCTAGCTAAAATTAACCATCTGAGTTGTAGGAAGTGGAACAGCATGTGTCTGTCTGTAAACTGTTTTTGGTTGAACCACGGTCATAATCTGCATGCATCAAAGGATAAAATATCACTAAAAGATGACTGTATATCCAAGACGTTATTTTGGCATTGTATTTTCATTATTCTATGCTCAAATAATTCATTCTGCACTATCTTTTGTTGAAGGATCTTCCAGTGCTCAGATAATGCTCTCTGATCACAAAGGCATCAGATATATGCAGCTAATTATTTAAAGGCATTTCAGAGTATGTGGAATCTAATCATCAGTTTATTTTCAATTATGATTAATTAAAGTAGCTATGAACATTGATTTTAAATGGTCTAAATCAACTGATTTGTACTGTTGAGATGATGCTTAAATCTCAGTCCTATTTTATCTTATTGCTCAAAGATAATTTAAATTCTTTCCACTAAAAAAATTAGTCATGCACTTGAAGAAATTTGCAGTCTTTTTCCCATGTTAACTTTGATCAATGGTAACTTTTTAAGGTACTCTGACTCTCAAAATGAATCTTTTATTCCCTCATTGTGGTTGATCCTGGGTACACTGTAGACATTTCATAAGAAAGGGTTTTGAAAACATTCTGAAAACAGACTGGTTATATTTTTTCACTGGAATTTAAATTAAGTAAAGCCATCAAGGATATTGTTCTCTCTCATTCTGAGGTGCTCAGCTCCATTGCAGGTGTCTTTTGGGAATATGTGAGAGAGATCCTGAAATCAGAGACCACAGGGCGAGCTGCAGGGAGCTGCCAGACAAGCTTTAAACTGAAGGCCTTGAGGGCAGGGTCCACAGTGGCCATGCTCATGCCATTGCAAATGATTGGGAAATTATCCAGGCCAACCAGAACAGTGGTAAATATTCCTTAGCTGCCCCCCATGGCAAGAGACAGAAGGCCAGACACCTCAAGGGTGTGTACTGCTATGGGGGTTCCCCTTGTGTCCCTCTAGGGAAGCCTGCATCTTCTGCTCCATTTTCTTATCTGGAATGCCTACGTACCAACGTACCCAGCATGGGAAATTAAAAAAAAAACTAGCTATTTGTGTGCAGTTGCAAGGCCAAGATCTTCTTGTCATCTTGGAGACGTGGTGGGACACCTCACATGACTGGAATGCTGTCATGGATGCCTGTATACAATTTAGGAAAGGCAGAGGCGTGCTCTTTTTGGGAGAGAACAACTGGAATGTATTGAGCTCTACCTAGGGATGAGTGATGAATGAGTGAAGAACTTTGGGGTGAGAATTAAAGGGCAGGCCAATGAGAGTGACAGTATTGTGGTGTTTGCTACAGGCTGCCTGATCAGGTGGGGAAAGTTGATGAAGCCTTCTAAACACAGCTATAAGTAGCCTCACAGGCACTGGTTCTCATGGAGCATTTCAACCACCCTAATATTTGTTGGAAAAGCAGCACTGCTAGGCATACACAGTGCAGGAAGTTCCTGGATAGAGTTGTTGGTAACTTTCTGATGCAAGTGGTGGAGGAGCCAGTGAGGAGAGTTCTGCTGCTGGACCTTGTACTTAGAAATAAAGAAGGACTCATTGTGGACGTGAAGGCTCAGGGCAGCCTGGGATGCAGTGGCCATGAGATAGAGGAGTTTGGGATCCTGAGGGGAAGAAGCAAGGCAGTAAGTAGAATTGCAACCCTGGACTTCAAGAGAGCCAACTTTGTCCTTCAAGCATTAGAAGGTAAGGGGGCCCAAGAGCACGGTTAACACTGAAGCGCCATTTCCTCCAAGCTCGAAATTGGTGCATCCCTGAGAATAAGAAATCAACCAAAAACATCAGGAGACCAGCGTGAACAAGTTAGGAACTCATGGAAAACTCAAACGGAAGAAGTAGGTTTCTGGAATGTGGAAAAAGGGTCTGGCCACTTGGGAGGAATATGGAAACATTGTCAGAGCATGGTAGAGGACCACACGGAAAGCTAAAGTCCTCTTGGAATTAAATCTGACAAAGGAAGTTAACAATAAAGAGATTCTTTAAGTATCAATAGCAGTTTCCTTTTCAAAAGGAAAACTAGGGAGAATATGGGCCTGTTGCTGAATGAGGTGAGTGCCCTTGGTAACAGGAAACACTTAGAAGGCAGACTTTTTGTATGCCGCCTTTGCTTCAGTCTTTACTGCTAAGAGTGCCTCCCGAAAGTCCCAGGCTTGGAGGTTAAAATGGACAGTCTGCAGAATGGATGACTTCCACATGGTTGAGGAGGAGCCTTTACTACAGGCCATTCAGTCTCACCACCATCCTTGGGAAGGTGATGGAACCTGATACCCACAGGATGAGACATTCAAAACAGAACTGATGCTGACATGGTAAGGCAATGGGCAGGTCACCCCAGGTGTCATTGCAAATGAGACAGTTTCCATCTGATGGCTTGGCCATGACCAATGAGCAGCATGGAGGCCTGGGGAGCTGACAGTGAGGAGCTGTTCTCCTGTGCTGAGGCTTCAACTGGAAAAGCGTGTAACACACTGGAAGACAGAGATCAGCCATGATCTTTTGCTGGTGGAACAAGGGGCTGAAGAAACACCCCAGTCCCTCAGTGGTGAGCACTCCCAGCCCTGTGGCTGGGATGACTTGTGCTCCACAAGTGAGCAGTTTGGTGTGCCGCCACAGCCCTGACGGCTCTTCAAGGTCAGTTCCTCCTGTCTTACAGCCATTCCAGGAGGACATGTCCCCCCATTGCTGACTTCTGCTGCTGTGAGCATGGCCTGTAGGGGCCCCAGCTGCCTGAGCCAGGCAGGCTTCATGGAACACAAGCAGTGGCTGCAAGAACAGGCACCAAGAACTGCTACCATGATAAGCTGGTGGAAGAGAAGAGCTGGGTCTCTCTTTCCTCAGAAGCAGACCTGTTTCCCCAGCCCCTGCAGGTCCCTCTGGACCTCAGGATGGCAGTGAGCCCCTCTGGTGTGTCAGCTACTTCTGTTTTTGTGTCATTTGCAGTCTTGGAAGGGATACACTCTGCCCTATCTTCTGGATTGTTAATGGAATTGTCAAACAGGATCACACACCACGCTGACTCCTGGGGTAGTCTGCTAATGACTGTCTTGGCTTCTGTCTAGACTCTGTGCCACTTATCACCGGGACATGATTATTCCATAGTCAGCAGTTAAAACTGAAAAAGTTGATACCAGTCTTTTGTTTATTTTATCGCATAAATAGTTCAACTTTAACCTTCTAAAGCAAAACAGCATTTGGCATAATAATGACTTGAGTGAACTGCTCTCTCTTCTTCCTCTATGCACAAATACAGATGCTCTGTCTTACTGATTTTTCTTTAATATGGCTTCTTTCTGAGCTTCCTGTCACCTGTAGATAATCATTGTGGCACTGTTCGAAGTTTGGTGTACTCACAGTCAATTTTTTTACTTTCTCTTTCCACCATTCCTGTCCTTCTATTGAATATACATCTGTTCTGGTGTTAAAAAGACAGTCTATGTAGTTGTAATAGCTGAAGAAGAATTAGTTTTACATACAGCTGTAAGTGGAAACTTTTGGAGCAAGCATTTCAAAACAAGTCTTGGTTCAGCCTTTATGACTGTAATAGGTACTTTTTGAAAACCATTTTAATGTGTAAAATGGGTTTAATATTGGAAATGAAACCCAGAAGTTAATTATTTTTTTTTTGGTTGACCTAGTTGTAGGTTTTATTAAAAATGTAGTTCATCTGGAAAAACCTCCTTACAAAGGATTTGGAAAATGAAATGATGTCTAACATTATAACCTAACCTCAGCTCCTCGTCTGTGCACTTGTTCCATGACCTCACTGGAGTGTTTTAAAAATAATTGCTCTGAAGATGGTAAAATGCCTGTATATTGTGTTAATGAGGGCCTGGTGAGTTCCTCAGATAGGAGGATAGGCCGATAGCATTAGTGCATTGGAGGTTTTCACAAACCAGATGCCAGTGTTCTCTTACACAACAATGCTAATTGCCATTTTTTTGACAGTTGCACAGGCACTAATTACATTTTAATAGAACCATTGAAAAAAAAACTTCTGTTGTAGTAGTCGTTAATGAGATATTGGGCTGTGATGCGAAAGGACCCCCTGGTGTGTTGTAGTAGGCGATAATGGGGTATTGGGTTGTGATGCGATAGGACCTCCCCCACTCTGTGAGTAACGTGTGAGTAACATGTGATGCGTGCTTAAGGGGCTTAGGCGAAATGGGATGTGTATTTAAGGGGTTGTTGTGCCTTAATAAATTGCCATTTGCTTCTTCATCATATTGGTGTCAGTGTTGCTATGGCCCTAGCGAATGCAGATCTCTAGCCCCTAGGCAGTGCGACCTTTGACACGGTGGTTGCCGGAGGTAACAAATGGTGCCCTGTGTGAGGAGATCGGACTGTCACCCTTTACCTTCCGGCAATTAGCAGTGCAGTGTCGGCGCTGACGCCGGGACTCATAGTCAGCAGAAGGCAGCGTGGTAGTGTTGCTGTGCTGAGGTCTGGGCTATCATTGAACTGTAACGGGGTTCATAGTCGGCAGAAGGCAGCGTGGTAGTGTCACTGCGCTGAGGTGTGGGCCATCATCGAGTGAGAACCAGCCGGTACGGGTGCTGTGTCACGATTCGTAATCGGCGGAACGGCAGGGTAGTGCTGCTGTGCTGAGGTCCAAATCATGGAACCGGTAATTAAGTAATCTCCAGCTGTGCAAAGATTTCTGTGGCAAGAACATTCCTTCTAAGAAAGAGATTGCTGCAGTTATTTCCAGGTTAGAGCGGGAGGGGGAGGTTAAGGCCTCCCTAGAGATTCTTGACCACTGGAGGTGGGACGATCTCACCTCCGCGCTCGCGCAACATGTTATGAGCACACAGAAGGGTGGGTCTGAGCTAAAAACTTGGGGCCTGATACTAGGAGCATTGAAGGCAGCCAGAGAGAAAAAAAAAAGTATCGGCGGAGGCTTGGTTGCTTTTGGGTCTTGGCGATGGGGCCGGGACACTGGACCCGGGGGGTTCTGGAGGGGGCTCAGGAGTGGTTGTTGCTTACAGGGGCCGAGAGGAGACGGAGCTGCCGGCTGAACCGACAGTACCCAGTCTGAAAGGAGACAGACAACAAGACAGAGGATGTTCACTGACTCACCCTCCACCACCATATCCAGACTGATTGGGTGAAATATTGTATCCTTTATCTGAATTGCGTCAGTGTGCCCTGGCTCAAGGGAGCGAAGGAGGGTACGACCCACACGGGCAGGATCAGCTTACTGCCGGCACAGGGAGGGGGCAGACAAAAGGCCTGCTGTCTCAGATTACACCCAAGGGCAATAGCTCATGCGACAGCTCAGCGGATGAAGGGGTAGTTTGTCCAGGGAGGAAAAGGAAGGGCTCCATGACGGACTGGAATCGAATAAGATCTGAGGCGCTGGGGGAGGGTATAGTCCCAGAAGCATTCCCAGTGATTGTGAGTGATCATGGCCCTGAATGGGTGCAGCTTGACCCCAAAGGCGTTACACGCCTGATGGAATTTGTGGATAAAAAAGGCCTAAAATCACCTCTGACGCTAAACGCACTACAGGCTTTGACCACACCGGGGCCTCTCATCCCCCACGACATCACAAACCTAATGCATATGGTGCTTAAGTTGGTTCAATATACGTTGTGGGCGACAGACTGGATGACGGAATTGCGGGGATACGCTGGGGCGGCAGAGGTCGACCCAAACCACTCGCTGCATGGGACCAGCATCCTGCGACTCTCAGGAAAGGCTGAGGGAATGGTCTCACCCCAGGGCCAATTAGCGAAACTAAGGCCAGGGGAGCTCATAGCGGCCACTGATGCAATGATAGAGGTGTTTAAAAAACTCGCACATAAGGCCGAACCACCCGTTCCGTGGACAGACATTACCCAGGACCCGAATGAATCCTTTCAAGACTTTACAGACAGGCTTTTAGCTGCTGTAGAGGGGTCAGATCTTCCGAGGTCGGCCCAATGGCCGGTGATCATTGATTTTCTGCGACAGAAATCGCATGATAATGTTAAGGCATTGCTGCGGGCCGCCCCGGGAACGCTTAACACCCCGGGAGAAATTATCCAGTATGTCTTGGGTAAACTCAAGGCAGCGCCTTTAACTAATGAAGGGCTAGCCGCGGCAATAGTTGCAGCTGTCAACATGCTGGTCTGCGAAACAAGCCAATATGACAACACTTATGCTAAATGCAATGCTTGAAGATCTTAGTAGTGTTCGCCATGCGCTGTTACAAAATAGAGCGGCTATTAACTTCTTGCTGTTAGCTCAAGGACATGGATGTGAGGATGCTGAAGGAATGTGCGGCTTTAACCTCAGCGATCATAGCGTGTCAATACATAAACAGCTACAATGGATGCAAGAACATACGCAGAAGATTAAAGAAGAGAGTGATCCCTTTGGCAGTTCGCTGGATGGACTGTTCGGGGAAATGGGCTCATGGTTAAAGCAAGGTTCTCGCAATATGGCTCGCAATCTTTGCATGTCTTTTGATTTGCTTTCTGTGCTTTATAGGATGCCTGCAAAATAGCCTGCAATGAATGATGGAGAGAAGTTTTGACCAACGAATAGAGTATCTTAAGCTACGTGAGAGACTGTAAGGAACGCAACATATTATCATTTGTATAACCTTCACTAGGGCTATTAGGCTGTATGCGAGTATCACGCTGTAATGGGGCAAAGCTTTACCAAGCACGGGGAGGGGGAGATGTTGTAGGCGTTAACAAGATATTGGGCTGTGATGCGAAAGGACCCCCTGCTGTGTTGTAGTAGGCGATAATGGGGTATTGGGTTGTGATGCGATAGGACCTCCCCCACTCTGTGAGTAACGTGTGAGTAACACGTGACGCATGCTTAAGGGGCTTAGGCGAAATGGGATGTGTATTTAAGGGGTTGTTGTGCCTTAATAAATTGCCATTTGCTTCTTCATCATATTGGTGTCAGTGTTGCTATGGCCCTGGCAAATGCAGATCGCTAGCCCCTAGGCAGTGCGGCCTTTGACACAGTGGTTGCCGGAGGTAACAAACTTCCACTATGTTTTTATGGATAATTATTGCAATTTTTTTTTTCATTTCAGGAGCTTGAAAGCTTACACTCAGATCTATCAGATCTGTCTTCCAAATAGATGGTAGCATTACAATACATGCAAGATGGTGGGAAGCTACCAAATACAATCACTGTCTGCTTTTTAAACAGTACCATTTAAATGGTATCCTCAATGAGTGGATAGTTTCTACAAATAATACGTTAACAGTATTGCTTTGTTGTATTCAAATGTGTCTTGCTTCTACAATGTGTTACGTATCTGACATATCTGTTAGGATTGTCCGCTGTACTCTGAGCTGCTGAAATGAAGCCTGGTGACTGTACTGAATAAATATGCAGGAATACTAGGATTTAATGCACTAAAATTGCTAGTGTTGATTGCAAAAGGCTGCCAGGATTTACTTTTTCAGTTTCTCATTCTTTAATTTAGTAGTCATGTTGTGCTGAAAAAGAAAACACTGATGTATGAACAGGAGCAATAAGGATGAAATCTGTATAAGATGATAAAATTTAAATCATTTTAAAAGATGAATGCATTATTGCAGTTGGGCTGAAACAAGGCTGGCATCATCTTATACCACATTCTTTCAAGAGGGAGGAACAGTTCACTGTGAATTTAATGTAAGACTCACTGTTAATAACATTTCATAAGCCAATATGCTGTGTTTTCTGTGCCAGTAGAGTTAGGCTGAATGCTGGTACAGAATTAAAAAAGGGCAAGGGATCGTGATGATTACACACTGATACTGAATGAAATTGTCCTTAAGATAACAGATATGTGGAAAAGCAAGGGTGTTCTGGTGGGCAAGCAGGGACAATCTCTCCCAGACAGTCCTTTTTTGGAGACTGATTTCTGGAGGTGTGTGAGCCCTACATTCCCTTTTTTGTCCTGCTTTTTGCTTGAAAACACTCCTCTGGCAAATCTGGTCCTGTGTGAAAGATGGCCAGAATTTGGACAAAATTTTTTTGTTAAGTTTGTTCTTAGAGTGTTTCCTAGAATAAATATTTAACCATAAGGTAAAAAAGAGGGGTTGGGGGAGAATGTTTGCATTTAAAGTGTTATACATAAGGATTTTGTTCTTAATGTTGTATTATATGTAATAATTTGAACCCATTTACCTGAAGTTATGAATTACATCATGATATAAAATGATGATTACACAGTTAGAAAACTGAGTTTCAATTTAAAACTTACTTTAAACACATGCAGTTGCTAACTTGGTTGAAGTGACAGTCACTTGGAGAACCCATTAAAAAGATCTTTTTATTATTTGTGTACATAGGCATAATGTATTTGCAATGTAGTTCATGCTTATTGAATGCTCTAGAGCCATTCAGTTGGCTTGCATTAATTGCTCCCTACTACTTCTTTCTTCTTTTGTTTATGCTTTTCAATGGGGAAAAAAAAAACAAGCAAAAAAACAAACAGAAGACTTTTCCCCTTGCCAGAATTTCCTTTCCTTCCCAAGCCATTTCTTTTTAACTGTCTTTTCCACTTGGAGATGGGGGAGTCAGAGTTACAAACCCACCCAACATATTCCAAATGGCTTAAAATGGCAGCTCTATGACTGCTTTACTCAAGATGAAAAAATCTTGTTCTCCCAGATTTTAAACAAAATAGCTAGCTACAAGGTCTGCTGCACCTTCTGAGCTCTTTTCTAAAGTGATGCTTTAACCAGCTTGTATTAAAGTGTGTCACTGTTTACATTTGGTGGTAATTGCTACAAGAACAAACAGATGAGAGAAAGCAGGAGCAGCACTGGGAGAAAGGAGCTTCTCGAGAAATAAGGACTCTCTTAATAGTTGGAGTAGATGGAGGATGGCAGAAATGTCATCCATGTGAAGTTAACTTCAGTGTTAGGTGTAACCTAAGTGGTCTGGTCTTCTACTTGTAGAAACGGCTAGAGATGATTCAAACAGAAGGCCTGCACAAAACTGTTGGGAAGAAAATTAAATCTAAAAAGTGTCATTTTCTGAGACTGCGTACATAAGAAAAATGAAGGAAAAAATGGAGGAGGAGGCAACCAACAGCTATCAGAACAGTTAGATGCAATAAATTTGACTAACAGTGAGGACAATGCACGGTTCTACTTGTATGTCTCTAGACATCTAATAGTTTAATCCATCACTCCCATTAATTTCTGGCTAGTGGGTTAAAATGGCTATAGCAGGTGGCAGTAATGAGATTGTCCTCAGCCACCTACCATACTTGTAACTGCTCATTCATTAAGGGAATATTGCAGAAAGCTGATACATGTTTTTCGTTTTTCAGAACAAAATCCTGAGATAATGATGATTGTTAGAAATTTGATGCAGTCCAAGTCACTTCTTTCAGCTTTAAGCTCTTAGTTCATAGACTTCATGAAATGTTAGAGCCACCTCTTGCATGTGACGAGATCTGTGGGTGTTGCTGTAATGCTCCTACCTCTGCAGTGCAGGGGCAGAGTACATCAGGAAATTCTCTTCACACTTACTTAAGATATTATATTTGCCATTAGAAAACAAAGGATTTTATGAGGATGTGTGCAAAGCATGATCCTGTTCTAAGGCAGAAGGGTCTTAATTCTACACCACAACCCTCACTGTGTCAGTCGTTTTAAGAGCTGGTTTCAAAGGCAGTTCATTCATAATTCAAATTAAGTTATGAAATGGCTTATGGCTCTTAGGAGAAATTATTCATTTCAAGTGTGAAGTGCTGCAGTTTGTCCCTTGGAATTTTATGGACAAAATTAAAGTAAGGACATAGGGTATGTTTCAGTATTTGGCACAGCTTCCTAAATCTAAGTCTACAGAAGCTGATAGATCCAACCAGCATAGGAGTGGTTGGAAAAAGAGTCTAAACTTACTGCTAAAATTGACTTGGTTCCTACTGATAAAGGAACTACATTCTCTTTTTTTTTTTTCTTTCTTTCTTTTAATTAGTGTAAAGGTAAACTTGCATTTAGTAAATTGTAAAGTTTTACCTTCTTTTCAACTATGTAGGTCACTCTGAAAGTAATGCCTCCAATTGATTTCCATGGAAACCATGAGATATGTAGAGAACAACAGAGAGCAAGGTGTAGTGCAAAGTCCTTGTCCTGTCTGAGGAAACCTGTAACCATATTCTAGTACTTAAGTCCCCTGGATGACTTCAAAATAGATAAAGCTGGGTTTTGTTGTTGTTTATTTGTTTGTTTCTTTGCTTGGAGGGGAAAGGATTCTCTTTATGTGTAAAAAATATCAAATAATATCTTATGAAAGAGGCACTTCTTTGTTAGTATTAATGGAGTATATTTTAAATCCAAAGCAAAATAGAGACCACAGGATATTTCCTTTTCATTTCTAATGAAAGTTGTACTAAGTGAGTAGCTGAATTGCTACTTTCAATAGGTTCAATACTTAATCAGGCTGATACCTGACATTTTTTGTTTTTGTGAGATTCATGTTATTTTCTGCTGTCTCCTGTCTTTACGCTGATGTTCGCTAACAGGATCATTGTTCCATCAATAATTTTTCTTGAAGTTTCACATAGTGAGCAAATGAACTTGTCTGCTTTTTTCATACTCAGTAAGGTCACTGAATTGCCAGTGTATTGTGATGGCATTTACCCTGGGAGCCAGGAGACTTTACTGGATCATGAAGTTTATTCTCACTCTCGTGAGACGTAATCAAATCTGCAGAGATGGAAGATTGTGGTAATTAGAGCAAAATTACTATTTCAACCAGGCTGAACATAAAAAGCTCTCAATATGAACCTCCTTGACAATATTATATTCAAAGTCTTAACAGAAAAACAGCTGAAAATAAAAGGTAGAAGAGCTGTATTAAGTCAGTAATGTCATACTTGTTTCCAAGATGGTATATTACTTTTTAAAAATTGCTTTTAATTATTATTATTTTTTTATCTGGTGTGAATTTGATAACTGATCTTAAAGACCTAAAATCATCATTATAAGAGACAAATTCCTAGGGATTATGGAAAAGGGGAAATGCTACAGGTAAGGCAAAGTCAGAGCATGATAATGAAAGTTCAGAATAGTTAAGAAATTACAATTACAAACCTTAATATGAAACTCCTCGAGCCCGATTCACTTGAGAAACACACACAAAGTATTTTATTTAGAACAAATACACTGTTTTGGTTTTGCATTCACTGAATTCCTTATATTGTGGTTAGTGTGTTCTCAGGGAAAGTGCTGACCTGGAGTACTGCAGGGACTGAATGGCATGGGGGTAAGAACTGAACCTGACTCACCCTGGTTAAGCTCTTTACACAAAATATTTTAGTTGAGGAAGAAAAACAAAACTGAAAACAACAGCTAAGAGTCTGTACACAGCTGCCTAGTTTTGCATTTCTACTTAAAAAAAATACCTCAGGCTGAAAAGTGGAATAGACTCAGTCAGTAACCAGATAAATAAATTCACAGGCTACTCTCAGAAGTACTTTGTGGTCCAAAATGACTTGTATTATTCGGTCTTTTCTTTGGACTATATTGCATCAGGTACTGCAGAATGTTCCCCAGTGGCCTGTGAGTATCAGGTTAAGACAAATAAGAATGAGTAAGTATTAACTGGAAGCACAAGAAAACAGTTTTACTCAACACGGTTAGTTCAGCTACAGCCTTTCGCATATTTTGCAGGAGACTGTAGGAAGAGAATGACTTTAATTAGAACTCTATGTCTCTGAGATATAATTGTAGAAAACCTATTAATTCTTACTTGTAAATATACTCTTATGAGTTAATTACAGAAACCTTGCTTTGCCACTCCTGCTTCCAGGTTGACTGAAATCACTCAGTGGATAACTGAGATGGGGACGTAAAAGAAGTGCTACTTGAAAAAGCAATTCCAGTGGAGATATACAAAGAGGAGCATTTTTTGAAAAGACATGGCAGATGAGAATTCTTTGTAACAGTACTTTGGAAAATCCTAGATGAAGCAAGTTTTTCTTCTTCAGTGACTCGGAAAAGGGTGTTTATAATAATCGGTACAGCTGCTGTTAACTGTCTTCATCCCTTGCAGTCAGCAGTGAACAGTGTCTTTCATAAGTTTTCTACATTCAGATCATAACAGTTGGTTTGGTGATTTTTTTTTTTGTTGTTGTTTTTGTTTTTTTTTTCTATAATGATTATGAAAACTGCTCAGTAGGATGTGTGACTCGGAGTGCACTGCACAGTAAACAAATGCTACACAAGGGTTTCTGCAAAAGTGGTGCCTCCAATTTTATGATGTTGTCCTGTGATGCCAGAGGCAGATGTTTGTGGTGTGACAGCAGAGGTTCAACCTTCCTGTCAGCATTTCATTCCATGCTGTTGCTGTGTGATAGACGGCAGCAGAGGGGCAGTTTGACAGAATGGCGTCTGGCATGAAAGTGGAACAATATAATATAATAATATGGAACAATATAATATAATATAATATGGACTGATGCAGGCTGATATGATTTATCATGACATAACTTGTTATCAGTAAAAAGCTGGGAAAACAAAAGCAAGTTCCTGGCAGCTAATGTTGAGAAGACCTGTGTTAAGGGGTAGAGCATACTTTTAAGAATGGTTTCTTTCTTTCTGCTTATTGCCTTTCCACTTAAAGAGACTCACTCATAGAAACTTGGCAAGTAGTAACTGTTACAATAAGGTCCTGGATTTGAAGGTTGCTTTCTAATGATCTGGGAAAAAAAAAATAATAAAGTATGTTGCATTCTCTATCCCTTCATTTCTTTCTTCCCTTTCTTTCTGTCTCTCTTTTTTCTTTTGTCACTAGATGCCTAATAGTGGAGGAAGGCAATAATTAGTAAAACAGCTGAGCAGTACAGATTTTGAATTCTGCCACAGTGTCAGTGATCAGTATGCTAATTTTTAATAACTCCTTTTCTATGTTTCAGCTCTTATAGCTCTTCTTTTCCAACTAGTAAATAAATACTTATGAAAGTTAAAAACAATGCACAAATCTGAATGTTCCTCATATTTGAATAGAGGCGTTTGAGCATTAAATGTTTAAATACACTGAGGAGCATTGATGTCTTTCTGAGGCTGCTTAAGAATTTATATGGCAGGGTGAGAATACAGTGATGTAAGGACTATTAACTACAGTCTAATACCTTTTTTCATTTGATAAGAATGAGTTATGGAAACAAATTGGAGACATTTTTGAAGTTATTGTAATACCTCAGAGTTTTTATGGAGAGGAATTTTAATGCAGTCACAACCAACGAAAACTGTGCCTTAGTTCTCAATATTATTTTGCTCAGTTTCTATTTTAACTTCACAATCAAATTAGAGAACTGTTGTGACATTCTTGTATTTTTAGGGACCACTAACATAAGCTGATATGTAATGGCAGCTCTTTAAAGTGAATACTATGTTATTTTAGCAAGATACTGTCAGTTCAGGATTGAAAAGAGAATGTAGAGAAAATCTCATGTCTCCAAATTTACCAGTGGAAATTCAAACTGCTGCAAAAGAGAAACAAAGTGATATAGCGTAAATCTGGCTCAGTGTCTGGATGGAGATCAGCGACGAGTGGTATCCCCCAGGGCCAGTGCTGAGATTAGTGCTCTTCAATATCTTCATCATTGACACTGGGGAGGAGTGCACCCGCAGCAAGTTTGGGGATGGCACCAAGCTGTGCGGTGCGTCCGACATGCAGTGGTTCTGGACAGGATGAGGTTGATCCAGAGGTCTCAGCCATTCTGTGATCCTCTGTAAATATACTATCTTCGTAACTTGAGAGTACTGAATATTTGAAGGGAAATTTTGTTTCTTTTTTTGTGTGTGTGTGATTGTATTTTAATAAAATCTCATGCTTGAACTCTAATAGTATGAATTGAAAGAAAAATGTCTTTGTTATTGCATTCTCCAATGTTATCTAATTACAAACTTTGTGATAAAATGTATAAGCCTTATAAAATTTATTATATATCATTCATTTTGAGGCAGAAGATCAGGAAACTTACAACTTAGCTTACCAGAAGAGACTATATTAAAGAATGTTTCAATTCAGTTTTCATTCTGTGCTGTAATTTAAATCTGTCATTTACTAGTTAAGAGAATTAAAACAATTTGGCTTAATACTATTTTATATTCCTTTCTGAAATAATTTGAAGTGAGCATCACATAAAGGCCTATGATTCATAGTGAAAAAGTGCTACCTGTTTTCTGATAGTGACAGCTTCTACCTAGTTGTCATTTTTAAGGAGCTATAGCTATAAATGGCTAAGGGTTTACTTGAAGCTTTAAATAGACTTAGTGACACTAAGAATAGCTTTTAGACTGCTGTCCTTTCGCTTACATACTGCAGGTGCTGCATGTCAGCTCCAGAAATCTAATTGGACTGTATAAATAGAATAGGAAGCATTTTGGCTAAAGTTTAGGCTATCGTGAATAAATGACATGGAAAATTATCCTAACTCAAATTTATGTATGAAAACATTATTTACAACAATTTTGGAGTTGAAGAAGCAAAACAAATAGCATGCTGATGTTGTGTGGGTGGATTTTCTTGTTGTTTATTAGAAGCCCAGAGAGGAGTCTCCTATTGTGTGTATTATCGGATCATACTTAAAAAATAAATAAATCAAAAAATCCCATTGCTTTGTTTTATTTTCTGTAATATAGTCAAGTTTTGTCACTTTCAAAGCTGGATGATATGTTTTATTTTGCTCATGTTACTGCTTGTTTGTAGTTGTCCACTCAGAAAGTCCAGGCAGGTACTCTTCACCCTTATGAACTTGTTGCTTTCTGAGCGCTCGCTGACATCTCAGGGTGGCTGCAGCCAGCTTAATTTCTTTCTGTGAAATAAGCATCACCATGTCAAGCGAGTGACTCCTGAAGAAAAAATACCTTTAAGAACTCTATTAAAGGCATAAACCAATAAAAATATGTCATCTAGAAATACTTGCTTTTCAGCTATTTTGAAATGCAGTTGTTCTTTTTCAGATCATGTTTTGGTTCTGTGCAGAGTTTATATGTGGAAAATAGCTTTTTTTTCCACTCCCCCAAAGGTTTCATCTAGCTTGAGGTGGGGATAAACAAAAACGGGAAAAGGAAGAACATGACTAAAATGCAAATGCATCTTTGCAAACAACTTTGGTGGCCTCACTGGCCCAAATGATTTTGGAGACAACCTCTCACTACTTGTCTATGTGTTAGCATGTGGCTGACATTTCTTTTCCTCCCATTTCCTGTCCAGCTTGCAATTGGAGAAGAAACATTCATTTCTGAAATATTTTTCAGCTTTCTGGAATGATTTGGGAATTATGATAGTGTTGTAAGTGGTTTGAAGCTTCAGTTTAGGCACCATCTGCAAGTTTGCCATTTATTGTCAGATAGTGTTGCTAGATAGTCTCAGATGCCATTGAACTTAGTAATTTAAACCACCGTCTTATGTTTGTCACTTCCTCATTTCCATTCTTGTATTCTTTCTTGCATTCATATCAATCCAGGATGATTTTGGAAATATATGATCTCTTGGGAGCACTTAACCAATTTCTTCCATGCAACTTTATTATTATTATTATTTTTTACGTAGCTGACAGTTCCAGGTCACATTTTTTTTTTTCTTTAAAAGATAGGCATGTTGAGGTAGTTCATTGCTCTTTTTTGATAATGATATGGTTGGCATTTTCTTTGAACTAAATTTAATCTAAATATATTTAAAAAATTAAAGATGAAAAACTTTCTACTTCTCTTTTTCTAAAAGAAAGAAAAGAAAAAAAAAAAAAAAAGAAAAGGGAAGGGAAGGGAAGGGAAGGGAAGGGAAGGGAAGGGAAGGGAAGGGAAGGGAAGGGAAGGGAAGGGAAGGGAAGGGAAGGGAAGGGAAGGGAAGGGAAGGGGAAGGGGAAGGGGAAGGGGAAGGGGAAGGGGAAGGGGAAGGGGAAGGGGAAGGGGAAGGGGAAGGGGAAGGGGAAGGGGAAGGGGAAGGGGAAGGGGAAGGGGAAGGGGAAGGGGAAGGGGAAGGGGAAGGGGAAGGGGAAGGGAAGGGGAAGGGAAGGGGAAGGGGAAGGGAAGGGGAAGGGGAAGGGAAGGGGAGGGGAAGGGAGGGGAAGGGAAGGGGAAGGGAAGGGAAGGGGAAGGGAAGGGAAGGGGAAGGGAGGGGAAGGGGAAGGGGAAGGGGAAGGGAAGGGAAGGGGAAGGGAAGGGGGAAGGGAAGGGGAAGGGAAGGGGAAGGGAAGGGAAGGGGAAGGGAAGGGGAAGGGAAGGGGAAGGGAAGGGAAGGGAAGGGAAGGGAAGGGAAGGGAAGGGAAGGGAAGGGAAGGGAAGGGAAGGGAAGGGAAGGGAAGGGAAGGGAAGGGAAGGGAAGGGAAGGGAAGGGAAGGGAAGGGAAGGGAAGGGAAGGGAAGGGAAGGGAAGGGAAGGGAAGGGAAGGGAAGGGAAGGGAAGGGAAGGGAAGGGAAGGGAAGGGAAGGGAAGGGAAGGGAAGGGAAGGGAAGGGAAGGGAAGGGAAGGGAAGGGAAGGAGAAAACCAGCAAATTGTGACTGCAGTTAAATTGGTTATCTTGAGGCAGAGATCCTTATGCAAGTGTCCTTTTTAATCACTACAGGTGAAATATTTCCAAACTTATATGAGGTAGGTGAGTAGTTAAAACAAAGGAGAGTATTTTTTGAGAGGAAGAAAATAAGGAAAACACCAAGGTGTTTCTTTAAACCTGTTATAATTTGTAAGCAAAAGAGAGTTGTTTTTTGTTTGTTTGTTCATTTGTTTGTTTTTGAATGGATGTTTTTCTGATACTACCTGGAAAGAAGAATCAGAATTGTTGAAAATACAGAAATGAACCATTTTTAACTCACAGAAATACTTGGTTAAGGAGGTGCATTGACCCAATTGCTGGCTCAGAAGTTTGCAATGAGTGCAGGGGTTTAGATCATTACTGTCAGAGAAAGAACTGTCAGAAATATTGTTTCCTTCTTCATTTTTGAATGAAACTAGAAGTAGATGCTGTCTCAGACAGGAGAAGCATTAGTGCAACTTATCTGGTGGTCACATAATCTTGGTGAAAGGGTATCACCTTGGAGCTATGAATTTGAATTCTTCTTGTTTTTCTTTATCTGTTTTTTTTTTTTTTCTTTAAAACTTCTACCCTCTGAAAACACATTTGAGAAAAATAAACAAATTCCAACACTTCTTCAAGAAATGTGATTATGTCTGAGGTAGAATACCTTGTAGACATGCAAAATACAGAATAATTTATTGATCATGGTACTTGCCTACAGCACAGGGTAAAAAAAATTTTTAATCTTTGTCTGAAGTGTTAGGAAAATGGACTTGATACTTGAAGTAGGCCTGACTGGAGGGCCTCAAAGGAAAGGAAACATTCTGCCCCTCCTGTTTTCTATCTGAGTATCCTGCACTTGGCATTTTCCTGAAAAATTTCAAAAGGTCATAGTTCTGTCATAGTGCAGTAAAGGATTAGAAGGTGATGATGACAATTTTCTTTTAATTAGCTGAAAACTGCTTCCCACTCAGCTCTAGTGAAATGCCACAAATCAAGAATCACAGAATTGCAGGGGTTGGAAGGGACCTCATAAGATCATTGAGTACAACTCCACTGCTAAAGGAGGTTCCTTACAGTAGGTGACACAGGTAGGTGTCCATATGGATCCTGAAGTAGCATGTTTTCTTAGCAGTATGGAGTGCTGGGTTCCTGCATGGTATTTTTTCTTTTTTCTTTTTTTATTTTCTTCAGTACCATGGAATATCTTGAAGGGACCTATAAGGATCATGGAGTCCAACTTCTGGATCCACACAGGAACACCCAAAATCCAAACCTTAAGTCTTACAGCATTGCCCAAACACTCCTTGAGCTCTGCCCTAGGTAGCTGTGCCATGCCCACTGCTTTCTCAGTGAAGGAGCGAATGAAGTAGAACAAAAATGACAAAGATCCCAGATGATACTGATAATTCTGTCATTGATATAGGATACATATGGGTGAGATGGTAGTGAAGGAAAATGTGCTTACACATGTATTTATGTAGAAGAAGTATTACTAGAGGCAGGATAGCAGATACAAATTGAAGGGCACCTGTCTGTAGCCATGTGTTCCTTAGCATGTCTTACTCTTTAATCTTCTTACTGAGTATTGGAGATGTTCAGTGCTACTTTAAGAAAGAGAAGAAAAGAAGGATAGCAACAATAATTAAAATATATTTATTTTCTTAACATTACTTGTATTTCCTCATTTCCTTCCCTCTTGACCTTTTCTCGGGGATGGTAAATATCTTCAGCTACCTGTTAAGCTCTAGGGAGGCATTTAGTATTTCTCAAAGCAAGCCATGCATCATTTGATTTCCTTTTTTGATGCACATATACATGCTTCTGAAATAGAACTATTAACAATCATTTTTGAGATAAATTATTTTTCTTTAGAATAATAAATATTTAGGGCTAATGCCTGATTGCTGTGTAAGTTTTATGGTGAGGAACTAATTGAGAAATTTGAGATTTCTTTCAGTGAGTTGTCTGTGAATCATCTTTGTTGTCATAATTTTGTAAGAAAAACCTGATTAAAATAAAAACAAAAACAAAAAAAAACACAAATTCTGTAATTTTTGTAAAACAGATTTTATCATCTCACTTCAGAGAATCATCAAAAGGTATAAAGGTAGGGAACCTGGATAAATTAAATATCAGTCCTTCCCTTTGCTATTATTTTATTCCCTTCTATTTATTTACTCACTATTTCACCACTGCACATGTGCAAGTGTGGTCTGTGCACTCTCAGATCTTTGTTTGATGACCCTTGATGACCCTTGTTTCTTTTGTCATAGAAAATATAGATATGGATAGAATCGAGCCACTTTTGGATTTCAGTTTGATCTAGCACAAGGTGTCCTAAGATACAGCAAACCTACAACTGCATTGGACAACAAAAGGTTACTGCTGGGTGTGAAAGTTGAGAATGAATTTTTAAGGTGGCACTTAGCACTGCACAAACTACAAGATCTCACAGTTTTGTAGGTCATGTTTTATAGGAAGCCCTGAAGGAGGTTTATGGCAACAGTGCCATTCATTCAGCATCACATTATTGCCCCTTCCATTGATACCTGGCAAAAACTGCAGAGCTTTCAGCAATTAATTCACAGCCTTCAGCAAAGCGACATTCTGTCTAGGGAAGGTTTGTTTATCCTAGATAAGCAGGATGTCTGGACCTAAAAGCAGAGTCTCAGCATCTCACAAACCTGGAGGAGGAACACTGTACCGTGCTGAGGCTGATAATACAGGCATCATAACAAGATCACGTGCTAATTAGAAACTTATTCAGGGATCAATTTTTTGTAAATAAGTTCTTGACTAAATATGGGACTTGGCCTATTTAGCACACAATCTTTTGCATGGATAGTACCTCCTAGTGTAGCCTCATGACCACCAAAGGCCCCCTTGCAAGAACCCTGTATTAAAAGAGCACATGTGTAATATAAATTCTAGGTGGGCACTTTGTGCAAACTGTATGAATATTCACAAACTGATTGTATGTAATCTGTGTGCTCTAACTCCTGTGTGTATATGCCAGGAGGACAAAACCACCACGTATTCACCGTTGCAATAAAGTAATGCCAGCTTTCTAACCTGTTGTTTGGGTTAGCAAGTTTAGTTCCTGGATTTTGGTGGCACCATTATTCTCTATGTTAGGAGGAAGAGAAGACAGGAGGGGTTTTTTTGTTTGATTGTTTGGTTGATCTTTTGTTGTTGTTGTTGTTGTCTTTGCAAACTGGAAATTATTTGGAAATATTTTTAGAATGCGAAAGGACCTTGCATTTTCTCCTTAAGAGGCAACCATAAGTATAATTCAGTGTTGAAGCTTGCTTACTTCATTTTCTAGTTTGATTGTTCAGCTACAATTTTTCTATCCTGTCTCTAAAAGGGGTGCAGGCTTCTTAATTTTTTCATTCTTCTTTTTTTTTTATTTATTATTTTTTTTTTAAATACAGTATGAGATCTGTGAATGAGGAAAGTAATATTTATTTCATCTAGAAAGAATGTCTGGTATTGGTTTGGTGGTTTGGTAGTATAAATGGGAAAAGCAAAATTCAATTTACAAAATATTTAAATACTTTATTTTCAGGGTCTGTTCCAGAACATGCTTTGCTGATAGATTTCAGTATTATCCCCAGGCCTGGATGCAGTACTGCAGATGGGGCCTCACAAGAGCCGAGTAGAGGGGGACAATCACCTCCCTCTTCCTGCTGGCCACCCCTTTTTTAATGCAGTCCAGAACACAGTTGGCCTTCTGGGTTGCAAGTGCACACTGATGGTGTGTACAGCTTCTCATCCAGCAGGACTTCCAAGTCCTTTTCAAGAGGGCTGCTCTCAAGAGGTTCTTCCCCCAGTTTGTATAAATATCTGGGATTGCCCTGACCCAAGTGCAACACCTTGCACATGGCCTTATTGAACCTCATTAGGTTCTCATGTGCCCACTTCTTCAGCTGATCCAGGTCCCTTCGGATGGCTTCCCTACCCTCCAATGTATCAACTGTGCTGCTCATACTTCTTATGTCTTGCTTGCCATGTTATACTCTGTAGAAAAATCTTGTAAGCAAAAGCATTTTTGGAGTGTCTCTGAAACGATGAGGTATCAAGCCTTTTAAATATTCAGTCCCATTTGTTTTTATAAGGCAAGACAGTGGGAATCTTGGCAAACAAGCATAACTTAATTTGCTTTCCAAGATGTGAATGCCTCTTGAAGGGAAAAGACTGACTGTTGCAAAGCCAAAAATAGATAACATAAAATGCATTCAAAGCTGGCAAACTAAAGTTGCACCATGATAGATGTCATTCTGTTGATGTGAAACTTATCTTTAAAGTCTTTTTATCCAGATTTTTTTGCTGTTGTTTTCTTCTAAGCTGGTACTGAATACCATCAGACCTCGCAGTCCTGTTCTCTAGTGGATTTAAATATCTTTTTATCTTAAAGAAAATAAAGGGGAAAGGAAGTGAGGGGGTAACTGGAAAACTTACACACCTCAACATGTGCAAATTGTGCTAAGAATTCAATGAATTTCAGAGCTTTAAGCCATGAGGATGTTCAAGCCCACAATGGATCAAAAAAATTAAAAAGAGAGAGTAGATCTTTGTGCTTAAACTAGGCTTGTCTGCCTAGTGAGCCTGTTCAGCAGCAAACCACATGCTAAAGTTTTCCTGGTAATTGTATTTTGTTTTCACCTCATGTTTTACTTCATGTTGGCTCATTTGGCACTGGAGACCCAGAAAAGCTGGATCTCTGAGGGAATGTTAACTCTGATAAATGCACCACAGCAACAAGGTCAAACCAAGTCCAGTCATAAGCAGGTATAGTTAAGCGATGCTGCTCCATTTTATGGACTTGTTAGCTTAGTTTTGAGCCTTCTGTGTGCCTTCTGCGACATCCAGCAGAAGTGTAGCAGCTCTATGGGATGAATCTCTTTGACAATGCTGATTTAAGCATGCTGCTGCAATGTTTGGTACAAAAGAACTATACCTTATGTTCTCTGTACTGTACTAAAGCACATCTTACTGAGATTAAAGCAGTCAAAATGATGCAGCTGGTGGGAGTGTGCCACACAATGCATGGCCATATGGTGCTTGTTCCAGACCTGTGCCTTGTGACAAAAGAAAATGAATGGAAATTTTTGTGCATGGACAGACCTACCTTCTTCATGGTGCAGTTCCGTCCAGTTCATTGATCTTCCTGGGTGTTAGTTCACCTTCTAGTAAAATTCTGTGTTGTGAACATTATTCCTCTTAGCAGTGGAAGACAAAGGAATTGAAAACAAACTTGCATAGTATTTTGCAATCCTTACTTATTCTTTGTGTTCAGCAGATACTCTTTTTGTTATTGACCTTCTTGTTTGTAATCTGATTTCCCATGGGTCTTAAATCACTTATCTTAGTTTAAATTTGCATTTGACAACTCATCTTTTCCCAAGTGGTCCCCTTTATGCCTTTTGTTTATGTAGATGATATCTGAATGGATTACCCGTGCCACAGCTTGAGCATGAAATTGATTTAGGAACAGAAAGTGGGTCATGTCAGGCAAGCCTAAAAAACATAGTAAGGATTTATATGAGCTGCTTCACCCACTATTTTGTTTTGATTTTGATTTACTAAAATAATTCCTACAATAGATGCTACTCAATTTAGCCTTTAAGTGACACTTTTGTCAAACAAGTGTCAATTTAGAGGAATATTAATATATATTCCACACCTTTTCTTGATTTCTTAAGGATATGAAACAGTATATAATTTCATATCTCAAAATAATTCTCTCTCTTACACTAATGTCTTGTGTTTTATGTGCTCAGTTGAAGGGTGAGGAAGTTTCTATCAATTTGCAGATAAGTCTGTTCATATCTAGGACAGCAGCGGTGACACTCATAGTAGCTCTGCTGTTATACAACCAAGCATAGATGTACTTACAACTATAAACTACAGAGCAATTTCCTTATTTACTAACAGCAGAGTTCTCAAGTTATGTTGTTGATTATTTATCCATGTTTACTCTCAACACTGCAAAGTATGAATTGCAATTATTATGACAAAATAATCATAAAGCCCCAGTGAAAAGAAATGTCCATGTAAAGTGTATGGAATATCTAGTTTATATCATTACTCCCCATGAGTAGACATGGTATTGATCTAATTGGTACATATTTATAAGACTCGCTCAAAGACATTACACAAACAAAATAGTTACAGAAACTCTTGGCCTGCCTAAATGTTTTATCAAAGTAATTGATAAATTTTACATTTGTATAAAATCAACTATATGAAACTCATTCAGGTAAAATCTACTAGTATCATACAATCGCATGTGCACACTTATGTGTGAGGCACTAAGTTCTGCCTGAAATCATTGTATTTCCAAAGCTTGTTGTTTTCAGGTTTTTGTTATGTGGAACTTGTAAAAATACTTTGTTAATAATTACATTGAAGCATATAACTGAGTTTACTGTGCAGAACATAAGCACCTAAAACTCATCACGAAAAAGAAAGCATATCACACAGCATGTGATGTTCAAGATACTGACACCTGAGTGGTTGTTTTAGAATGTTCTGCATGACTGAAAACCTTGAGGGTCTCAAAGTTGAATCAGTCAGTGCATTTCTGTCACACATGTTTATGCAAGTGTCTGAGAAGAGTGAATAAAGTGCTTGCTCTGTCACTTGTTTTTCATTTAAAAAACAACAACAAAAACAAACAAACAAACAACAACAAAACAGAAGAAAAGCCAACAGTTAAGAGTGACAGAATTTGTAAAGTACTGATCTCAGTTTAGCTGAAAGGCAGGAGGTCACTGTCAACCTGTCTGTGTTTAAGCTAGATACAAAGGAATGTATTTAAAAGTGAAATATTTTGAGGATAACCAGCACACCAGTGCTAGCTCCCGTATCTTTTTCCTGTGCAAAGTATAATAGTTCTATTTATATTTGATAATAGGGAGTTGTGATCTTTAAAAAAACTGAATTCCAGAAGGATGAAAGCTGGTGTTAAAAGTGGAAGGTTAGGGAAGATACCTTGTAAAAAGTCATAAGCTTTGAAAGCTGATGTTTAAAAAAATATATAAAAAAGGCAAAATGTTGTGCTGATGTTTATTTGATAATTAATTAACATCATACCAGAGGAAATCATAATTCAAATGACTGTATATTTCCTTTCTAACTGCTGTATTATGTTCTTTTGAGTACTTGATGACTTTCATGTAGTCAGCAGCCATTCTGAAGATATTTTTAGTGAATTACTTAAAATAGATCAGTCCTCTTTGTAGAGTTCCCCTCAGGTTTATGTTCTTTTTATCTTCCACTCATCCACAAAGGCTTTCTATAAGTTCTCAGCACTAATGTAATATGTCTTAAGCACTGCAGTCAATACAATTGTAAGAACTTTTTTTCTTTTTTCAAAGAATGGAGCATGTTGTGGTATACTAGGCGTAACCTGAGGTGTAAGTAAGCAGTGCTGATTTGGAGAGAGAAATGGGATATAGTTGGGTCTGTATTGATGCTGGCAGATTGTGCTTTAAAGAGGAGTGCAGTGCAGAGACTTCTGAGGTAGCAGAGAGACTAATAGCTATAAGTCCTCAGGTGAAGAGAAGAAGAGAAATCTTCAGCCCAAACAAATATCTATGTAGTCATAGATGTTCAAAATCTGAAAGAGTTTTATGCCCTTCTACCAACGTTGTCATTTTTTGTTTGTTTGTTTGTTCTTTGTTATCTTTTTAATTTAAAATCTGTGGAATTTTGTTTTCAGAGGTGATACTCTACTGTACTATACTTTAGTATATTGGACTGTTATTTCAATGCCACAGTGACAAGGTTTTATAAAATGGGTAAAATACAAGCAGCCTGCCTCTGCAGCAAAGGTGTTTATGCGTTCATCTCCACATCTGGGCATGGATTGTTCTCTGTGATGATTTTCACACAGAGGGTAGTGATGCACTGGAACAGGTTGCCCAAGGAGGTTGTGGATGGCAGTCCTGCACATAGCAGGGGGTTGAAACTAGGTGAGCACTGTGGTCCTTTTCAACCCAGGCCATTCTATGATTCTGTGATTCTGTGATTCTATAATACCAGTGTTTTAATTGCGGTACTTTGCAGCAACACTCTTTCCCGCAATGAAAACATCACAGCTTGACCTAAGCATTAACTACACACAGCAACAGGAGCTGAAAATGCAAGTAGAATTCTTAGATGCATTAAGAGGTGGGTTGAAACTACCATATGAAAAGAATATGTTAGAAATTATTCCTTTGGAACGCTGTGTCTGATTTTAGGCTGCTTTTCAAAGAGAAAGCATTAACAGATTTAATAGGATCAGGTAAAACAGATTAGGACAGTTATTGCATGGTGTGATTTACCACATGTGAAAGTGAAGATTACAAGCAATGAAAAAAAAATAATTCAGGATTTGGATAAAACATTCAGATTTTATTTGCCGTGAAAATGAATGGCTCCTATTTATTTTGTTGTCTAAAGAAGAGAAATTATTACAGGACAGAGTTATTTCTGTGCACTCCTGTTATGTAGCAGCTTCTGCTGCAGCTGGTCACTGGGATGCAATTTTTTATTATGACTGTTTTGTTATTACTGTAATTGAATTGTGTAACTAGCTGCTGAACAATGCAGTTTTTCAATTTCTATTATTTGTGTCATAAACTGAGGACTCTGGGGGTATCTTAAAGTGCTTGAGGTGTTTTAAGGACAGAACTTTCCTCTTCTGTTTGTCTGAAAAGCCTTTGTCTGAGAGCAGAGTATCATATAAAATACTGCAAGCATGGCAAGCACAATGCAATGTAGAGAGGTAGTGCTATAAGCATTGTAACTTCTTGTAAAAGTGAAAGCAGAAAAGTAGGTTTTTACTATTGGGCCATCATTAAGTCAAGTGTCTCATAGTGGTGATATGGTAGGCTTGCCAGGGAAAGCTCTTCCTGGACTCTTCCAAGTTTTTCAGAGCTGCTGAGTCTAACTCTGTGTGCTGCCTCTCACTGCTGCAGCCTTTGCATGTGTTCAAGTGCTTGAACTGGTGACCAGCCTGGCTGCCTTTTGTAGGATAACTCCTGTGGAATGCAGCTAGAGAGAGGCTTGGTGCCCAGAGCTGATGTTGACAGGGCCAGCCCTGAGGTTGAACCTGGCTCTGCAGGAGGGAAGGAACCTGCACATTGTCTGCTCATCTCTGCTTCAGGGGAAAGGCTTCCCTGTGCCAGCTCCATCCCTCCAGCTGTGCCCTGCAGAGAAGGTCCTGGCTTCAGTTCCAAAGCAGAAGCACTGGGGGATGCTCATACGTTCTTCCAGTGATGACTCTTCACCAGGCCCAGCAGATCCATGCCAATTACTCCAGCCCCAGTCACCTCAAGGCTCTCTGCTGAGCCTGCTCTTGTTTGTTGATGTTTCTTTCATATTAAGAATCCCCAAAATGGGCAGAGTATTAGGTATATTCTAGTAAGTGCTGAATAGAAGCATCCTTTTGCAGGAGTTGATGTTCTGGCCATCCTCCTGTGCATACACCTCAAGGTTCTGCTGGTTTTCACCATCCACTAGTTCAGGCTTCATATCTAAGCTGTTGCTGAAACGAAGTCTTTCGTAGTGGTGTGCTGAATATTTACTTTTCAACTGCTCAGAGCAATGGATTCAAATAAATGCTGCACGCCATTTACCAGCAGTGCATTTCTATTTGTTAAGAAAGAATATAATAGTGAAAATCATGTATTTTAAATATAACTTAAATTCTCAAGATCACCATTTCCATAACAGTCTCTGAAGTCTTTTGGTGTTCAGGGGAGTGTAATACTCAGTTCTAAAGTAGTTGAAAATATTGATATTTATAGGTTCAAAAACCTTATCAATAATCCTGTTGCAGTAAATAAACTTACTGTGAATTACAAACTTATCAATGCTATGACATGTACATTTATGATAGGTTATACTTATTAAATTTAATAAGTTTATCAATACTAGGACATACTACGTATATGTATGTGGATATGGATATGGATATGGATATACATACATATTCATAAACTCACCTCTAACAAAGGCATCAAACTGGTCCCAGAAGGGTCCTCCTCAAATGGTCTCAAATGGTCTGAGAAAATCAACCTTAGAAAAGACTGATCACCTCAGTAGTAGGCCCATAAAAAGGACCAAAGTAATGGACATGAGCCTCGCTTAGAAATGGATAAGCATCATGGGGTCACAGGAGTCAACTCTGAGGTCAGTGTGTCTCAAATAATAGAGAAAAGGAAGTGCTGTTTGTATAGTAAAGGGAGAGAGGCTCCATTTTGAATAAATCAATTTTCCGGTTGGCCATGCATAGCTTTTGCACCATGGAATGTCTCAATCAGCTCATCTGCATGAATTGGTGGATTATGATCAGAGAATTGTGTATAGAGCTAAATACAATCTTCAATATGTTAGAAATTGTGGTGGCAACATTGGAATATTACAAAGTATGTACTAGGTGCATTATATGACTGCTCACAAAAAACGGAAAGAACATCATATACAGGTCTGTCAGGACCTATTGAACCACTACAAGGCTGAAAGTATCAATTCTCTCGATTGCATCATTACTGGTAATGAGATATGGTGTCACTATTATAAGCTGGTGTCAGAACTGCAGTCCATGGAGTGCTGACATGAATTCCCCATTAAATGAAAAGTTTCAGATGCAGCTCTCAGCAGGTGAAGTGCATTGTCTTCTGGGATAGGAGTCATAGAATCAGAATGGCTTAGGTTGACAAGGACCATAAAGATCATGTATTTTCAATCCCTGTGCTGCAGACAGAGTTGCCACCCACTAGATGAGGCTGCCCAGAGCCCCATCCAGTCTGGCCTTGAGCACTTCCAGGGATGGGACATTCACAGCTTCTCTGGAAAGCTGCGCCAGTGCCTCAACAGGAAAATGGTGATCCTTCTGTATTTCCTGGAACCCACTCAAACCCACTCAATCAACTTTGACTGCTACGTCATGACTGACTAAGCTGAAGACTCAAACTTCCAGAGTGAGAACAGAGAAGAAGAAAACTTTTCTCTTGCAACATGATAATACCAGGCCCCATACCACTTTGAAGACAATAGGGCACATTGCCAGTGTTGGCTGCACTGTTCTACCACACCCACTGTTTATTTGGGATTTGGCCCCTTCTGACTTCCATCTGTTTGGGATGATGAAAGATGGACTGCAGTCATAGCAGCTGTGAAACAGTCACCTCTACTGGAGCAGATTTTTACGAGTTTGGCATGTAGGCTCTTTTTCATTGCTGGTGAAAATTTATAGCTAATAGTGATAATAGTTTGTGTTGAAAACTACTGTTTTGTAGTTGACAATTTGTTCAACCAAGTAGTATTATTGTGCATTCTGCTTTTATAGTTTCTGTAGATGTTAGTAGGAAGCATTGTTTTAAGAGACTTATTTCCATATTTTTAAACTTACTGTACTTAAATCAAGAACTGTTTTTTTGTGTGCATTTGTTGTGTTGTTGTCATTGTTTGCTCTTTTACTGTAGTAAAAGACAAATATTTTCTGTAAATTGGAAAATGCTTCAACTGAGTTATTTTCATGTAATTTCCATGCCTGTTATCACTTACAATTAAAAGAAGATCACTGTATCCTAAAATTATTTATTATACATATTAATGCAGTAGCATTTCATGTGGACCATCGATACTCAGTTTCAGAGGGCAGTGTTGTATTAAGTGCTTTCATATCACATTATTTTATTACTGTTTATGAAAATGTTTCATTTGGAAAGTGAAATATAGTTGTATTTTGGAGCTCCAATGCTCTTTTTGTTGGTGATCCTGATTAAAGCAATTGGCACAAGCTGACATCATAAGTATGAATTGACAGAAGCTGCCTCATTAATTTTTGTATTTTAGAGTCCCTGACAATGCTTGTTGGTGTTGGCGGTGGACGGGGTCAGCACAGAGCTCACAGACACAGGGTTAAAGCATCTTTACTTAACTTGAAAGCAATGAGATAATAAATGAAATGATACAGCAAGAGTAATACAGAGCAAGGCAGGGCACCTAATCATTACTGCACAAGGACAGCGACAGTGATTATGATACATTACCAGTTGTCCTCCATACTTCACCATCCACAGTCACTGGGAGCCCCAGTTGCAGTGAGCATTTGGAGAGCCTTTCCTAGCAACTGGGAGCTCCTATGCAGTGCATCCAGTTGTAGGTGAGGCCTCCAAAGTCACTACAAGAGAGTCCAGCTTTTATGTCATTGTATAAAAAAAAATTATGTGACAATTAGGCAGAAAAATCTGTTTAAATTCTCTCTTTGGATTCTACCTCCAGACTGGACAAGGCTCCAGGAGAAACCAAGGAAGTTTGTGTCCTAGTAGGCCTCGACAGCATGCTTCTAAACAAGGAAAGGTGAATACATTCCCATAATGCTTTATCGAAGCTGCATCTCTTGCTAATGAGATGTTTATGTCCAAGATGCATATTTCTCTGATGATCATACATATTACACAAATGATCATATAGTGATGATTTTTGACACTGGGTTGTGAGATTCATCTAGGGGGCAGCTTGAAGGCTGCTGTTCAAGCCTTAGAACTTCAGAAGGATGTTGACAGGTGAACCATCATGTTAGTAGTCTGCAGATAGATTTTACTTAGAGAAATTCTGCTAAAATATCGTCCTTGTGTCCATGGAGAAAAGTTACAGAATGACTGAAAGGATGTTGTCTGTAACCAAATTGAAAACAAACAAACAAACAAAACCATAGCTTAATTGTCTGTTTAGTATTTCATAATCATTAAGTACCTGCACATGATCTATTAAGAAATTTAATCATAGTCTCTTTTGCAATACATAGAGCTTTTAAATTAATTAAAGGAATGACAAATAATTAGCAAACACTTATTAAGATAATCTCAGACTGTTGCAGTAGCTAAGCAAAACAAAGTGAGGGAAAGGCTGTGTGGAAGTTTATTTATGTTGATATTTGTAATCCCTGGAACCTTGTAGAAGCAAAGTGCTAAATCACATAGTTTAAATGAATTTAAATGAAAACTATGCAAATGTAGCATATGCTCCTGTAATTACCAGAGCACACGGCTAAGTTAGGTAATATACCAGCTCTATGAATCTGATTATAGGTGTTGTTTGGGAAAAAATCTAAATGCTGATTCTTGTTCTCATCATCTCTTACATATGCATAATTCAAAAGATATTTAAAATATTGTTTGCACTGAATGATACAGTTTGAGGTAGTTATTGAGTTATTTGAGAATGCTTAACTTGCACTAGTATACATGGCCTTTAAAGGCAATTTTTAGACATTTTCAATATTAAGATTTAAGTTTCTTGTGCAGTTAATAAAAACAAATAAATTCTTAAAATCAAATGGATTTATGAAAAAGCTGTGAGCTTATCTTTTTCATGTACTTTGAGCAGTTTTCTATCCTCATAAAACTAGAAATTTAATGACTGAAATTTGAAGAGCATCAGTCACAGCCAGCAAAGCCTAAGAAATGGTTTGATATAATAGACAAAAAGATTTAGAGAATATATAGTGGGAGGTTTTGACTAAAGCTAGTAATATATTCACTAGTTATGGGTAAGTAGGAAGTTGTTTAATATAAATTATGTGGTAGGCATTTGAGTGGTTTATATACCATCATATGAAGTTATAAAAGGCAAAACTGTGGACTGCTTGCGTTCTGCTGATGTTATGTGACTTCATAGTACCTCAGGATCTCAGTTTCTTCAGATGCCTGTAAAAACGTCTTTGAGTTTTCTTATGTGGTGTAGAGTTGCATTTTTATCTCTATCTGATTGTTCATGAGTTTTGCTGTGGATCAGCATTAGGACCAACATTCACTTACATGCCTAAACAATATGATTTTTAAACACTTTTGTCTGTACTACTCTCTGTATTTCAATAGAGATTTCTACTATATGAAATACTTACCTATATGTTGTTGTTTCAAGAAATAAAAATAAGTTGACTGAGCAGGGCCTGAGTGAAATCATTAGACAGTTCTTATTTTTTTGTGGAGACCTAAACAAGATTATAGAATTACTGAATTGTAGAATGGCCCGGGTTGGAAGGGACCCCAAGGATCATGAAGCTCCAACCCCTCTGCCACAGGCAGGGCCACCAACCTCTATATCTGGTACTAGGCCAGTCTGCCCGTGGTCCCATCCAACCTGGCCTTGAACACCTCCAGGGATAGATCCACAACCTCTCTGGGCAGCTGTCCCAGCACCTCACCACTCTCGCAGTAAAGAACTTCCCCCTGACATCTAATCTAAACCTTTCCTCCTTGAGCATAAAAGCATTCTGCTTTGTCCTATCCCATCTGATGACTCCACTCCCCTGTTCAACTCAGAATCTAGTGAAGTTGTAACAAAGCTAGCATGTCCAGGTAAAATATAAAGGGCTGGAAAAGCATGTATAAGACTACAGTAATCCCATTCCACCTCTACTTTCTTAATCATGAACTTCATTATTTCACCTTAAAAAATTCATTTTCAATAAGAAAACTGATTCAATACCCAGGAGAAATAGTTAAGCAACATGCAAACATTGCTTTGAGAACCTTCTCAGCTTGCACAGGCTTAGCTACTAGAGCCCTGGTATGAACAGATGCTCTAGCAGATGTCATACTTCTCAGAAACAAGGAAGTTGATGATTTAGGGGTTTCTTAACTGGCAAATATCACTTGCAGAAGATTTAGAGCGTGTAATGCAATACTGTGTTAGCTGACTGCTGTTTATATCCATCAAGATTGCACTTTCAGATTGGTCACTGCCAGTAAATAGATGATGAGCATAATTGGAAAGTGGTTAGCAGAAATAAAACTCATGAATACCAAACACAGACTCACTCTTTTCCTGATTTCAGGAGTCTGGATGTTTGTAGATATGAAACATGTCTAAAATATAAAACAAAATAAGGCTCAGGCTCTGAAATTTTTAGCTCTACAGCTGGTTCTAGAGTACTGCACTTCTTCCAAATGTTCAGCAATCTCTGTGTGCAACCTAGCTGGTTCAAGATTTTAATCTAAACTTGGAAATATGCATCTGAGTAACAGTGAAAGTCCTTCCCCTTTTGTTCATGTTTTGTGATGGCAACACAAAAACAACCAGTTCTAGATCTTAATCTTAGCTTGTTCTTAGGTCGCCAGGTTAAACTACAACAGGTCATAGCCGTACAGATAGAAAAAGCTGGTTGATACAAGCAAAACAGTTTGTGGGAGGAAGTTTTCAAATAATGGTTTTTGCTCCAAGTGAGTTCTGCTGAACTGGATTAGAGACCCACAGCCATAGCCAACTCTGCATTTTAATGAAACTTTAGAAAAGGGTGGGCTACGCAAAATAAGGTAGAGTTAGGGCATGATTCTTTTTGACCAGATTGAAACCTGATCTCAAGCACCACCACTTCAAAACAAGCACATTCTTCTAAAATGAGAAACTAGTTATTTATGCTTCATAAATTAGGTAGATTAAAAGGCTGATAGAATCCCTGTTATTCTGATAACAGAATGTTTAGTGTCAGATGTTCAGAAATCAGATACAACTCACACTAGAGAGGGATGATACAGTAATTTAGGGGAAAGCCATTATATTTCATTCTCTCACTTGGTGGACCAGAAGCTGAAAATTATGGTGTGTCAGCAAGTAAGAGCTATCATGGTTGCATTTTGTTCAATGGACAGTTTTAGGGAGTTTTCTAAGGTGGGCTAAGGTTTCAGGTTGTTGTTTTATTCCATGAAGTCACTGACAGTGGTGATTGGTTTATCTGCTCTCGCATCCTGTGAATAAAAGACAGACTAATCTTTCCAGCTTCAGGGAGAACAAGCTGAAAGTTGGCGTATTGTATATTTAAGATCATAATGTTCAAAGTAGAAAATTGTTATTGAGGGGCACCTAATTATTCACCAGCTGAATAAAACTGTCACTTTGATTTATCAAAGAAAGAGAAGTTTGCTTTGAGAGAAGGCTAACTTTGTTGATGATGTTTAAGACGAATGATGTGTAAATTATAAAACAAAAACCCTTAACTTGTTTTTGCAGGCTTGAATCTATATAAAACATGTAAAATTGTTATTTAAAGCAATGAAAGTCTGAACTGCTGTTTTGAGAAAAGAATTAGTTTAATATAGATTGTTTTTTTTTTTTTCAAGGCAATTCAATACTTTTAGTACAGCTACAGATGGCATTAAATGTAGAACCAATCAATTTAGTTAGTTCTGCCACTCTATTATTCCTATTCCTAGGGACTGTGAGTCAATGGACTTATTTATTTACATATTTATTTAATATGGTGGAATTAAAGAGTATGGTGTCATAGTGCCTGGGTGAGAATAATTTGGAATTTGAGAAATGATATACTGATACCACAACTGAGCAGTGTGTTATATTTTATGTACTCTAATATATATGGGAGACAGTTGATAGGAAGTCAGCTTCATTGTTTGTATTTCCAGTCATTTCTTCATGTTACATTTCTACTTGTGTATATATATATCTGTACAACATTTAAGTGTTTTTCAGTAATAGATGAAGTGTGGTATTTTAACAATGAATGCTGAACTGAGATTAGTAGTCAGAATGTCTATTCTGATTCTTCAGCTAGTTAGAGTTTCAGAGATAGATACATCTTCTAATCTTAATTAGTTCTATCTTTCAGATCATTCCTATGAAAAATTCCTGTTGAAATCACAGTAAATTACGTGACATTTGTAGCACAATCTTCAGCTTTTTAAGCAATCTAGCTGGAAAATGAGTGAAGGTTTGGTATGACATGAAAAACTTTAGTATGGAACTGGAACAGCATATGTGAGAAAAATATGAAAATGTGATTAAGTTCTTGCTTTTCTTGTAGATATGAAATGCAGCTTATGAATGAAATTGGGAACTGCTCTTTCTATATAGAATAAATAGTCATTCTATGTAATAAAACTGAAAAGATCTTATGAAACGATGTGAGCCCTCACTTATATGGAATCTCTTCCCTGTAGAGGAGCAAGATAAGTGCAAATCCATTATGTGAATCACTGACCAAACCAGGGTCATGGAATCATAGAATGGCTTGGGTTAGAAGGGACCTAAAGGATCATCAAGCTCCAACCCCACTGCTGCAGGCGGGGCCACCAACCTCCACATTTAATACTAGATCAGGTTGATCAAAGCCCCATCCAACCTGGCTTTGAATGTTTTCAAGGAGGGGGTATCCACAACTTCTATGAGCAGTCATGCCAATCCTTTATCCCTAGAAGAGAATCAGGGGAACTGCAGCCCCTTTGGGTGGTTACAGGAACAAGCCTGGGTTTAGGGGAACAAGGACAGAAAACAGAGCTCATGAACTGAGATATGAAAACAGGACAGCAGCAAAGGACAGGCAGACAAAATCATGGTGTGGAGGAGGTGATAAAAAGTAAATCATTAATTGGATCAGCAAGTTAGAAATCTGTTTTCTTGGGCTTTTTTTTTTTTTTTTTTTTTCTTAAACTGGGTTATTTTATTTAGTCTTGATTTTTGAGGTGTCGCTTTTGCCAGTGAACATCCAACAGATATAGCTAAATTGAGTCTGTGCTGGAAACTCATGCCATCTGTTTCATATTTTGAACTTTATTGTGATTGAAGCAAAAGCCTTTCCACCATTTGTGTAATAGAAAGACATGCCCTTTCTCTTGGGACCCGTGATGGTTGAAATAGAATCTTTTTATTATTCTACTTGTATTTTCTGGAAAGTTTATGTTTTATACTTAAAAAAATACTGAATGCTTTCCCTTTCCCCCTAGCCCCAGAAAATAAACTAGAAATTTTCACAAAGACAATGATTAGATAACTCCTAATCTTTATCAATTGCTGGAGTGTGACAGCAGGCACAGCTTTTGGAATAAATGATCTAATTGTGTTTTGCAACCGTTTTCAGAAAGTGTTTTTTTTGTTTTTTGTTTTTTTTTTTATCCTTTTTTGCCAGCTTTTTCTAGTCAGCATGTTTAGGTACAGTGTATGTAAGAGTATAAATTATGAAGAGCAAATGCAAGAGGGAAAGGAGAATATAAGCACCAAGACATTTACTATTGCTTGTTGAAGCTTTTCCTAGAGCAAATAAGTGCATACAGTGAATGCATGCATCTGAGGGAGTGGCTTTAACTGAACCTGTATGGATTGCCAAGTTAGTTATCTGTACCAGCAGAAGTATTTACCCTTCCTGCTAGACAACTAAAGGATGCTGAAACAGTTGAAGGGAAGTTTGGCTGAGAAGGGAAGTGTGCTGAGAAGAAAAGCTGTTTGCTCAAGCTGGGAGTGAAGAGTTCTGCTCTTTATTTTTATCCCAAGAGGGAAAATTGCTGTTTGTCACTGCCTCACTTCTACCTGATTGAGCAAATTTCCCTGACTGGTCTCTTAAGCAGTTAGTGGCATCCTACTTGCCTTTACCGAGTAAGATTTAAAGGTGAGAAATTAAAAATGTTTGCTGTCTTGTAAAAATTAACACCAATGATTAAGGTGAGTCAGATTTTATTAGTTTAAATGTTACATGGAAAATATTACTTATAGTTTTGTTTTGTTTTGTTTTAGATGTCAGATGCTGCTCAATATTTGATGTCTGCCCTTAAAATAAATATTTTGAGATTCCCAGTTTGACAGAAGGAGGGGAAGAGATTTACATGCACTGATCTAAATTTCTCTCTCTATTTAGTACTCTGCATCCATTAAGTCATGATTTTTCTTGTTTTTCTTTAGTGCTTTGGATTAATCTGATTCTGTTTAAAGAACATTGGTAGTATGTGTTGTTTGACTAATGAAGGTGAGGAAAAAAGATCTTGCAGACTGTGGTGTGACACAGTTTATTGTCACACTGAATTTGTTATTGAACCATTGGCTTCATAATTGAGAAAATTGAGTGAGCTATTGGGTGATAAGTCCATCTAACAAACTCCACCGTCTTTAATTTTTAATGGAACCTTAAAGTTGTTTTTTCATTTTATTATATCTCTTGGGGGTCATTGCCTTCACAGGTGTACAATACAATTCAGTAGGTAAGGACAGAGCCAACAAAGATGTCACAGATGAAGAGACCCATGTGCAGAATATATGCTCTATGAGCATTAGAGGTAATTTACTTGTGTTCATCTAGCTGAACTGCAATTTTATCTTAGTTTTTGTCATGTCAAGTGATGGATCAGGGCTTGTATATGTGTGAATGGTGCCTCAGGATCTCCATGATCTGCACTCCTACACAAAGCAAATAGGCAGCTGTAGCTGTGAGTCCTCATGCTTGTAGTGGGAGAATGAGGCATATCTAGGTAGGGATTGCAACAACCTGCAGTCAGGACAAAGGGAGATAAATGAGTGAAGTGAAAATGCTTCTGATACTGCACTATTTTAATCTTGCCTCCGATCATAGGTTGGATGTCCAACTCCTTCCTAGTATGCCTGCTTCCTCTCATAAACAGAAGACACATATCTTTTTTTCAGAAAATGTCAGATAAGTGTATGGGAGGTGGTATCTAAAAATAACAGTGATAATTGCTTTCTGCTGGTGGGAGGCTTTACAAGTATTTTGGAACACAGCAAAAGGATGAAAGAATGGATAGGCTGCAGCCAAAGGAAAGCTTAGCAGGCTTCAGCAGCCTCCATTTGGTCTTCCCACTCATTTACTGTAGGTATTTTTTAATGCTGACTGCTTGCATTCATGCTTGATGTAGAATGCCTTAGCATTCACAACTGAGACAGTTGTGCATTTCCTTGTTGAAATTGTCACTGTCACTGGCCACTGAGCTGGGGGGTTTACCAACCAATTCTGGGAGGCTGCTGAGCAGCATACATGGCAAAAACCCTAGAGACAGTGGGATTAAGGATAGGATTACTGGAAATACTAGGAAAGAGAATAGGTGGAAAATTGTGGTACATGAGAAAATATGTCCTCCTGTCTGGAGGATTATAGGATGCAGTTGAGAATAATCTGCATTACTTAGTACTATGAATGGACAAGGTCACAGCTATCCACCTAACCACCTATCATATCTATTGCATCTTTTATGGATTTGTTTCTGGAAGAATAAAACTGGAGAATGCTTAGAAATTTGATTTACAAGAAATTATCTGATGGAAATGTATGCAACTTGAATGAGTTGCAGGCCTGCTGAAGTTAAGGGATGTTGAAATGCTAAAGCATGTTTTATATTGTTAAAGAGTAAGAAAGTTAATGAGAAAGTTTAAAAAAAAAAGAAGAGAGAGAGAGAAAAACTATCAGCAACATCAAGAAAAAGAATAAATCAAATGATGCACAATGCAATTGCTCATATACCTGGCAACTGATGCCCAGAACAGTCCTTGAGCAATGGCCAACACCCTCTGGCCATCTCGCTTTGCTGCATGGTATGGGGCAGCCCTCTGCTCAGGATCAGCTGTCCTGGCTCTGTCCTCTCCCAGCTCCTTGTGCCCTCTAGCCTCCTACTCTTTGGCTCTGTGCAGCTCTGCTCAGCAATAACTAAAACATCCGTATGTTGTCAGCATCATCCTAAATCCAAACTACAGAACCATACCAGCTTCTAGGAAGAACTCAAACCAAGACATCTTTTTAAAAACCAACGGCAAAGAATGGGGAAAAAAACTACCAATAACAAACTTTTGCTACTCCAAAATGATTTTTCTGAGTTCCATTCTGCCCAGGTGACTAAATAATATAACTTTGGTATTCTGAAATCACAAAGGAAACTTAATAGATGCCCTTTTGCCAATTTTGTGTTGAAAGTTTGGATAAAAATCATGTTCTCTATGAAGATCTCAAATTATTTTGATTATACAAAATTCCCAGTTGATTGATATAATGTTTTGTTGACTGTATTGTTAACAAGGATTTTCTTAACGGAGTTTTCATTGTGGCAGTTTAAGCTCATTACTCTCTCTCCACTTCTTCAATGTGTAGAGCTCTGGATCAGCCCAGTCAGTTATCTTTGCAGGGACACCTTGCAGAAAATTTTGAAAACTGTTTTCAAATATTCTGATCTCTTTTTGACTTTTTCAGTGTTACTGCACTAGGCAGTGTACAATTCTGATAAGAAACAGAACTGTAGAAAAGAAAAGTAGGCAGCAGAAAAAGAAGATGGTGAGATATAGATTATAATTTTATTAAATTTAGTGACTGATCATTGTGCATAAATTATTGGTAGTTTGAATCATAGAATCGTTTGAGTTGGAAGGAACCCTTAAAGTTTATCTAGTCCAACTTCCCTGCAGTGAGCAGGGACACCTACAGCTCCACCAGCCTGACCTTGCATGTCTCCACGGATGGGGAATCCAACTACATCTCTGGTCAACCCAGAGTTGATAAAAGTGATAAAGGCCACTACCTCACCACCTTTATCAGAAAAACCTTCCTTATATCCAATCTAAATCTCCTCTCCTTTAGTTTGACACCATATCCCCTTGTCCTATCACCACAGACCCTTCTAAAGAATCTGTCCCCTTCTTTCTTATAGCCCCCCTTTAGATACCAACAGGCTGCTCTTGGGTCTCCTGCAGCCTTCTCTTCCTCATGCTGCACAGCCCCAGCTCTCTCAGCCTGTCCTCGTAGGAGAGATGTTCCATCCCTGGGATCATTTTTCTGGCCCTCGTCTGGATGCACTCCAACAGCTCCATGTCTCTCCTGTACTGAGGACTCCGCACCTAGATGCAGTGCTCCAGTTGAAGTATCATCAGCACAAAGCAGAGGGTCCCTCACCCTGCTGGCTCATAATTATTTTGATGGATTCGAGGATCCCATTCACTTTCATTGCTGGCTCATATTCATCCTGCCATGGATTTCAGTTTGGATGACCTCCAGATGAATCCTGTTGGTTTCTTTTTATTTCTTGTGAGCTAGTGGCTATATCTGAGAATTTGTTCTTTTGTTGGGAAAAAAAAAAATTGTTTAGCAATTTAATAAAGACAAAAAAATTCAGTGTAATAACTGAATTAGCTTCTCTACAGTTAAGAGTTGAAGTACTTTAGCAGTGAAATTTCTAGGGCACATCTTCAGATGGTGTTGGTCTTGTATTGGGCAGAAAGTCGATACTGGTTCTCATTCTTACAGAGATAGTGAAATTCAAGAGAGACTTTTCTGAATCAATCCTATTTCAGTTTTGAAATTTTACTAGTGTGTCAGGGGTGCCTTCTTACATTTTCTAAGCTGGAGTAACAATTTTTTTCTGCCTTGTTGTAGTTAGAGTATCACTAATTGCCAGTGTTTCTAAATCTTTAACAGATCCTTCATTTCAACCCTTCCCACTCCCTGCTAGTTTCATTTTTCTATGATTTAAAAGAAACAAACAAAAAATTGCTAGCAGGTTTACATAGCAAAATGTTTAGAACTGATTACAGTGCATGGAAGGGTAAAGTATCTTCAGTTTTCACTGCTTCTGGTGTTTTATTAATTAAAAAAACAGTCATGAGGAATAATGATTCACAGTAAATGGAGTAAACTGAAGATAGCATATGGTTATCAAATGCATTGACTGTTGGAGAAAAGGAAATTGTATGTCAATTTTTTAAATCCTTTAAGTGAATGTAAGCTATGCCACTGTTCTGCAAATAATTCAACGCACAGAACAAATCCAGAGCGATCCATAAGCTTAGGGTGGGGGGTCCCACAGAGCAGAACTGAGGGGGTCCATCTGTCTGGTGGGAGTAAGCTGGCTAAACAGCAGCCCATGAACCTCCCATGCTTGAAGGGAGGCTCCCATCTTCTGTTTTAAATTGAAACAACAGCTGCCAAATGAAAAAAAAAGACCCAGCAACTTTGTTTTACTGTCTCAGGCCATGCAATGGTCTTCCATCTTTTCTTTTTGTACTTTTTTTTTTGTCTGTCCTTGCTCTGATCTTGTACATACTCTCACCCCATAAGTAAGCTCTTTTTATCCGTCCATCCAACTTGACATCTCCTGCACCATCTCTTAAGGTCTCCAAATTCATCCAGCCACTTCTGGATTGTTTTGAATTTATTTATTTATTTATTTATTTGGTAAATCTTCCAAAGTCTTCTATTGGAGGAAAAAAAAAAATAGATTATGAAAATTTGTACAGCATCAAGTCAGATAGGGTAAAACGGGGCTTGAAATTTCCAAGTAAGGTGATTCTGTGTGGAAGCCTAGTTTTCCTACAATTAATACAGAAATTACCTTAAGTCTTTAATCTGTCCATCAGGATAAGGTAATTTTGGCAAAAGTCTGGGAGTATCACAGTACCCAAGGGAACTATTCCGGTTAGGCTGATTTATCAAGTATCATAAACAGTGAATATACATGGAAAAATCTTTATTTGATACAGTATGTCTGGTGAAAATATCTGTCATTTAATGCTGTAATGTTTTCAAACATCGATGGAAACTTTTGGTTCTTTTTTACCTAAAAATTGGTCAGGCTGTGAGGTAACTGAAGTTAATGGTTCTGAAACTATCGGGAGGTTACCACTTGTGTCTTCTGTGTCATGTTTTAGAAATAGAAATTTTAAAAAGAATGTGAGTGAGTATGTGCATGAATATACACACATACATGCGCACGCCTGCATATGTTGCTCTGAAAGCAATGCCTCCTATTTACTTCCATGGAAAATACAACAGATATAAAGATATAAAGAGCATAATAACACTGTTTGATAGAGCAAATTCTCAGCTACAAAACACTATTTTTCAACAGTCACCAGCATTAAATGTGCATTCTGTCTGCATGAACAAGAGCCTGCATGCCACACTTGTAAAAGTGCACCAGCAGAGGCGAGCACTGCTGATATCATCATTGCTCAGAAGCATACCACACATCACCCCGCTGTGCTGACATCCACTGTTTCATCTCCATAGACATTTGGCAAATATCAGTGAATGCTGATGACTTATATTTACTTTGGATGCAAGATCCTTTCATAAGATTTAGCTGGTCCTTCCCCACCTTGTATTTGTCCAGTGTATTTCATTATTATCTAAAGGCGGCACGTGGTTGGTTCACATCCTCCCTATGTCAGATCTCTTGTCAAGCTTACTGTAGTTATTTTGAATTCTGATCCTCTCCTATGACTTCATAACTGTGGTTTTCCCAAGTCGCCAGCGTCTGCAGACTTGAAAAGGATGCACGACCTTTTCTATTGCAGGTCATTAATGGAAATGCTGAGTGGCAGAAGACCTCTGACAACTAAGCTTTCCAATCTCACTTGGTCAATTTTTCCAGTCTGACAATGAACCATTTTCATGTGTTACTTTGACACTGTTTCCCAGTGAGTTTTGCTAGCTAGCATACTGGGATGACTGCATCTGCAGGCAAGCCTCTCTTTGGTTGTATGTCTCAGAAGTGGTTGCAGGTTGTATTCTGCTTCGTCTCTGATATTCAGGCTCTGTCCTACACCTCAGCTTGAAGGACAGCTGGGTTGAGAGGGAAGAATGTGGGAAAGCACTAGAATTGCAGAGGTATTTCTGTCATAAAGCTTCCATGACATCTTGTACTGTTTGCTTCGGTCTCCTGCTTCTGCCATGAAAACATCCTGGAAGATGAGAAGAAGAGCATAAGTGCAACTCTGGGGCTTACAGGGTCCAAATTCAGCAAGTCCTAGTAAACACATCACTGGATCTGTTGCAACATGTGGCAGTGCCATGCAAGAGAAGTTCCTTTACTAGTCTAATCCCAAATAAGCAAATGTGCAGAAAAGATCATAAAATTTAGCTGTATCTGCTACAGATTGTGTTTTCCTAACTAGCTTAGGAGGATGATGTACGAGGTAAAAGCGAGGAGTTATTACATCCTTATGCCTTACCCATCCATTATACCTTGTGCCCTGACACAAAAGCAAACTAGATTCATTTTGACTTGAATTGTTCCTGACAAGTCAGCCTTGGATATTATTCATATCCCTGATATTTTCTTTCTGTATTGGCAAGTCTTTGGTTTGACTGTTTCTTCCAGCAGTTTTAAGGAATTGTTTCCAGTAATTTTCTACTTTGCAGTTCTGTGCAGTTATATAGCAGGCATTCTACTCATCCCTTTCTTTCCCATGCACTGGGAGGTTTCAAAGCAGTTCTTAAAAGTCTACATCATTAGTGCAGGAAATTCTCTGAATGTCCTGATGTGATATTTCATCAGGCCTGGGTGACTTGATGAGCTGCAGTTAAGCCGAGAAGATTCCAGACACTAGCTAATATTTACTGGCTTCCTATTTCTTTGTTGTTTTAATTGTTTAACATCACTGATTAAGAATGAAGCTTGTTAAGTTTCTCAGGTTACACATTTTTAAAAGTTTCGCTGTTGGCCAATGGATCTACTATTGATCTACTACCTTGATGTTCCATGTGCTAGTGTTCTTAAGATTTTTCTTTGTTCTATTTTCTGTATCCTATCTGTCAATTATGGATTTTTTTTTTTAATCTTTGGCCCTTCTGATTTGGTATATACAACTCCATTGTTATTGTTTACATACTTATGTAATCATTTAAATTATTATTCATTCTTTAACAATTCCTTTTTGAGTTTCATCTGAATAAGGGAAGAGTTCTAGTCATTTGATGTGCCTTCATAATTAGTTCCCTTGAACTTGTATTGATTATGCTTGTACCTTTTATATTATTTAGGAAATAAAGATTTTTTTTTTTTCTCCTTAATCCATTCATCCCATCAGATCCTGCTTATTAGTCCTTTGAGATTATAGAAGTTTGTTTGCTGAAGATAATTGTCTTTATGTTTTGTCTCCTCCAGACAAAAAGAGGAGGTTATTGAGTCTGACCTGCTTTAATCAGAACTGATTTCAAAGTTCAGTCAAGTTTGTCAGATCATATTATTTCTATTCCTGTTCTGTATGGCATGATTAGCCTTTTGCATTTTGATCAGCTCTTTCTTTTTATTCACAATTAAATCTTGTTTAAGATTTAGTCTTAAAGTCTAGCTCTTTTTTTTTGTTTGTTTGCTTTGTTTTGTTTTCTTGTTGTGGTCTTTCATTTCAGAATTTACTGGGAAGATAAGATGCTGCCCAACCCTTGCACACTTACACATTTTTTTCAGAAAGATGATAAATGACTAAAGCTGGATCCCACAGTTCATATTGTCCTATCTGTGGCTCAAGAAAAAGCTTTAGTATGACAGTTCCCCACTTGATGGGCTTACTGCAAGTCAGTGCTCGGACAGCACTTGTTCTTCTGTTCCATTCAGCAATGTGGTAGTGTGAGATGATGTCATATCACTCTTCCTTCTTGTTTCCTACTTCCCTTAGTTTACATGTGACTGTTTCACTCCTGAAATGAAAATATAACCAGAGAAATAGACTATAGGTTTTTCTACAGATGGAAAATAGCTTTCTGTAGGACTAATATGTTCATATCCAAATTGATGTATGGTGTTTCAAAAGTCATTTTAACACAAAATGGAAGCTGGCACATTTACAAACTTGATGTTGATGGCAGTACCTGATAAGATCTGTATGGTAACCTCTACTGTGGCACAGTTTGCATTCATAGTCTGTGGACACTTTTGGTCAGATCTGAAAGCCTACAATTAAGTGGAAGACTTTCTAGGCTCTCAGCCAGGTATTGAAGAGGTCTGGCTCCAGTTTTTCAGCTTTGTGCCTTTATTATCTTGCACTTGAACAGTAGAAATAAAATGATCCGATAGTCTAACCAAATATTATATATATATATATATTAATTTTAAAGCAATTAGAAAGAACTGCTAAAGTTTTCTCCTGTGATGACTTTTTCAAAATGGCATTTGATTTTTTAAAAAGAGAAAAATCTAGATTTCATCCATCCAGCTCTAAAACTAAGCACTATCACTGACAACAAATCTTGAAGCTAAAATAATGAGTACCGCTTATCATACAAAACAATTATTCTAATTAAAAACAAAAAGCAAACAAACAAAAAAACAGATGTAGCTAGGCTGACTGTTAAATTTGATCTTTTTTTATTCTCCTTTTCAGTCTTCAAATTTCCCTTCAGGAGATTCTTCAGGATTTCTAAGTTGTACTTTCAGTGTAACTTCTGCAGTTCTTCTGGAAAATGCTATAATCTAAAGCGATTTTTAAAACAACATTAAGCAGCTTATTGCATGTAGATTAAGAAGTTCTCTTTTACTAGAGGGCCTCTGTCTGTACAAAATATCAGAAAGTGATATTTATTAGTAACACTCTTGAATGCTTATCATTTACACTTTTCCAGCTTCTATGAGAGACTGATGCGTTGGCTGACTTGAGAAGTACAAGTGTTAAGCAGATGACACAGTCAGAGAGGAACCACAGCAATGGCATGCCTGCAGCAGAGCAAATACATCTTTTATCCTTCAAGTGTAGCACAGCTGTAGACAGTGAAATACCGTAGTTTCTTTTTATGTGGCCTTATTCTCCAGATGAAGCTGAAATACCGTACTGGGACTAGGCAGTGGTTTTTGGAGTGTACAAGGGAGACTGGAAGATCTTGTAAATGCCAAAGCTGCAGGAGCTGCAAGCAGATAAAAGTGTGGTTTGATAGAACATGAGGTTTGAGTCATCAGCAGTATCTGGTTACTGCATTTATGCTACAGAATAAAGAACTTTTTTTCTGGAAATAACAAGTTGAATAACTTGAAGGCATAGACCAATTTCAGATTGATTTCTGATGTAATCTGCAAGCAGTGGAAAAGCATGCAGTGTGGTAATCCTCTTCCATTTAATCTATAGAATTATAGAATTGCCAAGACTGGAAAAGACCTCAAAGATCAACTAGCCCAACCATTCACCTACCACCAATATTTCTGCACTAAACCATGTTCCTTAGTACCACCTCTGCATGCTTCTTGAACACCTCCAGTATCAGTGTTCAAGGTAGTATCACTACCTCCCTGGGCAGCCTGTTCCAGCATCTCACCACTCTTCTGGAGAAGAAATTATTCCTCATATTCAACCTGGACCTCTCCTGGCACAACTTGAAGTCAATCACTCTCATCCAATCAGCAGCTATGGGGGGGAGGTGGTTAAACCCACCTCTCACAACCTTCTTTCAGGGAGCAGTAAAAGGCAAAAAGGTCTCCCCTGAGCCTCCTATTCTCCAGACTGAACAATCCCACCTCCCTCAGTTGCTCCCCATAAGACTTGAGACCACTCACAGCTTCATTATTCTTCTCTGGACACACTCCAGGACCTCAGTGTCTTTCTTGCAGTGAGGGGCACTGAGCACAATATTTGAGGTGCGGCCTTATCAGTGCTAAGTACATAGATATCATCACCTCCTGCTCCTGCTGGCTAATTCTGATACAAGCTAGGATGCCAATGGCCTTCTTGGCCTCCTGGGCACACTGTTGGCTCATGTTCAGCCAAGCTTCAACCAACACCTCCAGGTCCATTTTCTCCACACATTCTTCCAGTCACCCTTCCCAAAGACTAATGTTTCCTAGGGTTGATGTGGCAGTGCAGGACACAGCATTTGGTCTTGAACTTCATCCCATCGGCCTCAGCTCAGCAATCAGCCTATCCAGATCCTGTTTCACAGGACAGCAGAGCTACAAGGTGTCATCAAAAAACATTGTGCAAGACCTTGATGAATTGCTTAATTGTGGTTTCAAGTGTGACAGCATCTATTTTTTCTTTGTTTTAGACTAGTAAATGTCTAATAACCTTTTTGGCTTGCACTTCTTTTAGTCTGTGTTCTGCAAGCAATGGAGCCATACCAGCACAGAGAGCAATGCAGGTGCAAAAGCCACCCAAGTTTTATATAACTGACTTATTAACAAGGGAGATGGTTAGCAAAAGCTAAGCTGTGTGTTACCATGGAAACCTTGTGAGCAACTTTACTTTGAAGCTGAATTGGCTACATCGATGTGAGCTGCAGCAGTAACTGCAGGGAAGAAGACCCCAAAGGAGTGATGAGGGAATTTATCATTTTCATTATTCTTAAGTGCAGTTTTGTCCAGCAGCTTAACAGACAGTGATAAAAGTATTTAGCATCTGTTCTTGCTGATGTTGGTGGAAACTATCTTGTAACAGTATTTCCATAAATTATGGAATTTGATGAGAACATGTTCCACTCCTGGTGACAAGCTGCTGCTTCTGCCTCTGTGTCTTTTTAAGGCAACACAGCTTCCTGTACATACCTGGAGTCCTGCAGCTATGGTAAAGAAAAATAATTCTTATTGCACTGCACCTCCATCCCCATACCCGGTAGAACATGATTTGATGACTGACAGTGGTCATACTGGCTTTTGTTTACAGTCAGCATACTCCTGCCCAAGAACTGCTCTGAATTACAGCCAAGATGTACACAGGGATGAAAGTGACCTATTTTAACTCCCTTAGGGATTCTTCCTGCCTTTTCAATAGGATTATTCTTTGTGTCTTAAAGGGAAAGCTGTCTTAGATAGCCTGTAGTAGTATACTGAGGGTAAGTATGCATGTTAGTTCACAGCATGAACCAGTGATGGTGTGCCTGGTGAAGGGGTATAGCCAGCCTTAGAAGCACATATGGAAGCAATTCACCTCTGTGACCAGAAGGGCGGACCCTTCTGTCCATCTGTCCCTAACCTCAAGTAAGGGCTTGCAGTCACAAGGGAAACATCTCTACTTGGAGACTGCCTCCTTTGGAGTGTTTGGTGAGCCCTGATCCTTGGAAAGGATACTTTGAAAGGGGTAAGTGATTCTTTCTGCATTAAGGGATTGTGACTTCTACCTTTCTTGGTAGATGAAACTGATGGTCTGAAATTGATTTAAAGCAGCTCTATCTGTTTTAAATATCCTGACAGGTATTGTCTGCCAACTCTTGACTACCTTTTAGAGACATCTAAAAGGCACTATTGGAAACTGGAAAACAGAAGATCTAATCATCGCCAGACACTGTATGACATGAAAAGGAGATGACTTCAGTTGTTGTTTTGATGTGTTTGCAGACTGATTTGGAGCAATCAACTAGAAGGTTTTAGTCCTCAGCTGCTCCCTTGAAATGATTATTTTATCTTCTAACTACCCTATCTATCCCAGGCCATTCCTGGGAGTATTCATTCTGTAGGCCTGTGTGAAGTTTGGTTGGGTAGTAGTGATAGTGGATGAGTCTTCTGTTCATTACTGATTCATATGTACTGTGTATTTTGTGGACCAAAAAGCTTGGTGTGAGCCAGCAATGTGCACATGCAGAAGACCAGCTTCATTGACAGAGGTATCCTGGACAGGAAGGTGATCTGGTGAGTGGCAGCTTTGCCCATGGTAAGGAGTTGGAATTAGATGACCTTCAAGGCCCATTTGAACCCAAACAATTCTAGAATTCCATGTTGTATAGTAGTAAACAGTCTTGCTATCTTTTCCATGCTGTGCTGTAACTCAGAACAGGAAAGTGTAGGAGTGCCAGTTTGCCAGACCATGCATTTTTATATAAGCTTTTCCTTTCCCAGGGGTCACACCTGTGTTTAGACTGTAACTGCAGAGCTATTCTTAGCTGTCAAAGGGCCTCCTACTCAGTTGTTCAGCTGTCAGATGACTTGTGAAACCCTTTTACAGAAGATAGCCTTAAACTTGGCATTGACAAGCTAGCATTTAGAGCTGTGATCAACATCCTCAACATTCATTTTCATTGAGGCCCTCTTTTTTGTCACAAAGTGCAACAATTTTGGGAATAATTTTAGCAATATTGGCTGAGATCTTACACTGTTTTCACTCTAACTTTTGCAATTGACAATATGAATTGTGGTTAAATTTTATATAGTAGCTTACCATTATGGCTGCTATTTTTATTCAAAGCCTAGGCAATTTCCATCCTTCAGAAATAGTACCAATCTCTTCCAAAGTTTAAAGATTTGGGAACCAGATACCAAGAGAATGACTTCACACAAAGTCTTAAAAGCAGTTATTTTTGCAGATAGCCCATTTAAAAAAAGGAAAACAAAGTATTCAGTTGAAGAAATAATATTGAATTCTATAGCAGGCCAACACAATCAATAATGCTGTTAAAATTTTTACAGACTCCCTTTCCGTGCAGCACCCTCTTGCTGTGCTAGGAGAAGTTTGATGTTGAATACTGAATTTTGTTCTTACTTTCTACTACAGGAAGTATGGTATTGGTGAGGTCTAAGGGATGCTTCAGTACCCTCAATGCCTGGCTTATTCTCACTCATCTGTAACTTCATTGTACATCTTCATTTGCTGTCTGTGGTGGATTTCATACCTTCTAGGTAACTGATCTTTGTTCCCATTGTTATTTCTCAAAAAAAGTTTTACCTGGTTCCCAGTTTTGCAATGCCAATAGCTGATTGCTAAGCCATACAATTTCCACTGTCATTCTGTGCCCCCTCTCTTAACCACTTAGTAACAATACTCTTCAGTGTTTTACCCTGTATCTGCACTTTTGAGGCACTTTCCTTTCTTCTTTTTTTTATTTATACATGACATTGTTATGGCAGGGTCATAAGTATTTACTTCCATATAGCTGTATAAAAATTATGGTTCTACTATATTATTATGCAGAGGTTATTAAAAATAAAACAAAATAGATGGTAGGCATTTAGGCAATGCAAAAAAAAAAATTGCTCTGAGAGTCAAATCACCTGAGACAAGCCAATGTATACTTAGGCAAAGTCCTAAGGCCTTTTAGAATCAAAGTCAATGACTAACAGTGGCAATACTGCAGTCACAAGGGCTACATAGCAACAATACAAAGCACGTGCAATGCATATTTCATACAAAGAGTAATTTGTTGTGTGACAGTGATAAAGAATTCTTAGCTGCTGGAGAAGTTCTGAATTAGTATGAAAGCCAAATGCGAAAAGATTGAAAAATATGGTAGATGTAGGGTAATAAGAAAAGGCTCTTTGCCATTTCCAGTTTGCAACCCAGTTTCAAAGACAGTAGACACAACAGATGTGCATCACTAAAGTTGTGTTTTTTTATTAAACACAACTTTTCTTAATATTGGCTCCAAGGCAGGGCAGAAAAACACAATAAAGAATAAAAAAACTGAACAGAGAGAGACTAGAAATGCTTAAAAGTCAGAGAGGAGGGAATGGGGAGTAGGTCGCTAGCTTCCAAGTTAGCTTTAGGAGAAGATTCAAAAAAGGCTAGTAGTTATGCAAACCAAGTCACAGACCTCGTGCTGCACCTTAGACATGAAGAATTTGGATATCTTAATGCTACAAACCACAACTGTAGATTGTACTTATATATTAATACATGTGCTTGCCTGTTTCTATTCTTTTAATTCGAGCTTAATAGGTCAAGGTGGAATGGTTTTAAAGTAAAAGAGGAGAGATTTATATTAGATATTAAGAGGAAGTTCTTTACTCAGAGTAAAAGTTAGGCCCTGGCACAGCAGCCCAGAGCTGTGGGTGCGCCATCCCTGGACATGTTCACGACCAGGCTCGATGGGGTCCTGAATAGCCTGAGTTGGTGGGGGACAACCAACCCGTGGCAGGGGAGTTGGAAGTGGATGCCCTTTAAAGTTGTTTTCAACTCAAGCTATTATACGACTTTATGGTTCATATGACTTGGTGAATTTTTTTTTTTTTTTTTTTTTTTTTTATGCTTTAGTTTGTCTGAAACTGAAAATGAGCCCAATCCTACGGGGATTAAAAATACTGATGATGAGTTTATGTGCTTATCTTCGTTCATGCTGACTTCCAACATCTAAATCTTCCTTACATCATTTTTCTTATTTATTTTCAGCTACAGTATTTTCATAAGTATGTTAAATTAAATTAGTAGGTCTCTAGGCTAAATAATTTTAAGCATGAATTATGTAACTGTAGGCTTAACTTGTCATTATATACTGACGTGTACAGATGCTGTTATGCCTCTGTGCAGAGGAAGAAACCTTGGAAAGAAGAGATTAGAGGTGGGAGAGGATTGAGCAGAAAATTCCTACTGGATAGTTAAGAAATTTTGTAAGCTTCTTACACTAAGTTAATGTAGTGTAACTTTGGTTTAATAATTTTGCAAACCAATAGCACAGAATCAAAGAATGGCTTCTTTTGGAATGTACTTGGATGTAATCCTTATGAGGGATCTGTTTTCCTTTTGTTTTTTCTTTTTCTTTTCTTTTTTTTTTTTTTTTGTCTTTTTAAAATTATTTATTAATTGCATATATAATATATATCATATATTTCATTTCATTTGTGCTGATAACAAACTCCCAGGATGTTTGTTCTCCCCAGCCACCCTGCCCATAATCAGAATTTCTTACATGTTATGAGACTTAGATCTCCTTCCCCTATATGGAATTTCTGAATTATTTTTTCTCCCATGCTATCTCTGCCTTCCCTTTATTTGCTTCTCTTCCTTTTTCATATTTTACCAGAATTTTCTTTCCTAAATGAGTATGGCCATTAAAGATAGCATCCTAGAGTAGATAAAGCATATTGTTTAAATTACCATTCTCTGAAAACCTTCTAATGAAACGGTGTTTCAGTAAAATAGGGCATGTCTGACCTAGGAGGGCTGTTACTATAAAACAGTTTTGCATCCAACATTAAAACTGTATTTGCATTATAGCAGTGGATCTATTGATATAAGAAGAAAGAGATTAAGTGCTTGGGGTAGGGAAAACAGGCAGAGTTTCTTCATGTGTTAGAATCAGCTAACCAGGCTGCTCTAAGTCACATTTTAGCCGAAGTGTAAATGGAGCAGGCATACTTTTACAAGGCCGTTGGTAAACACTTAAAAATAAAACACCTCTCATATCTGAAAAAGTCTATCGCAGAATCCTGAGTTTTGATGTGCCAATGCTATTCGGATTAGCTGATGTTATTAGACAAATCATACTATCAGAAATGCACAAGAACTAAATTGGCTTTCAAATGTATGGGTTCTCTTGTGTGGCAAAAGAGCCTTGATTATGAGACAGAAAATGTCATTAATGAAATGCAAAAACATTGTTTGCTGTATATCTCCTCATGGTAGAGGAAAGCCTAAGGTCTCTTGACCCTTTCCTGTACCAATGGGATGAATTGTGAAGGTGTTGTAGGTGGTTTGTCATGGGTTTTTACAGAGTGAGCTCTTTTGTTCTGACTTACTGAAGCTTTTGAAAGACCAGTGTTAAGGATTTTGCTGTTGTGACTCACAGTTTCCTGTGAAACAGGAAGCAGGAAGCAGAATGGGAGCAAAATATACTTATTTTAAAAGGAGTTATTTTACTCTTTTGAAATATTAATACAAGGATAATGTTGGAGAAGATTTAAAAGAAAGCAAACACTATGTGACAGTAACACTGAATCATCTTCCGAATGATTAGATTAATAGTTTTTAAGTTTTTGAGATGCTGCGTATGAAAACACAATTTATTTCAGGGGCAGAAGGCAGAAGTAGCGGTTGTGTTTCCTTGAAGTTCAGTTAATAAAAAGCTTTGCTCTAAATATTTGCTCTTAAGTATTATATTTGAAGTTAAGGACTGGTAGCTCTAGGCCTTCCTCAGGGATTTCTGTATGTTCTGTTATTTTTCTTTCTGTCATTGCTAGTTAACCAGCATTTATGGTAAACATGACAAAATTTCATTTAAAATCTGACAGTATGTGTTTTCTTAAAAATCCTAAAACATAATTTCAAACTTCAGAATGATCGTGCCTGATGGCTCTGGGTGATAGGTTTAATGATGAGGACTGCAGGTTAAAGGTAGAAGTGGATATGCCAGATTCAATACCTCTGAAATTAATTTCTGGGGTTCTGGCCTATAGGTTTTATGTGACTGTGACATAGGCCTTTTTCTTTAGTGCTTCCATGTCAGTAAACTCAGAATGTGAGAAAAAGATAAATCAGAGGTGCTGAGCCATAAATGTGCCAAAGCAGTTAAAAACTTTTTCCCCCTAAATTAACGTCTTCCTGGGCAGGCTTTCAAAGGCTGAAATGGGGTAATATTTCAGTCACCATAACAGTCTGAAGTTTGGAAACCTAATTAGATGGAAAGCTGTGCATTTCAGATTGTGGTTTACATCAGTTGCAAACAAAGAATGTGCTTTTCAGGTGATGAGATACTGAATTAGGGAATCACATTGGCATGGCAGAATCAGAGCATTATGAGAGACTTTGACTAAGTAAAAAAGGGGCCATGCATGTTTCTAGTGCAAAATGGAAGTAAATCAAATTAAAACCTCAGGATTTTGCCTCCTATCTCATTCACAAATTTTATATGGTAATATTAGCTTGAGTTTTATTTATTTACTTTTTTTAAATACAGAAATTGTTGTTGACATGCAGCATTATATTTATTACTGAAACTAGCCAATTTAGTGCTGGCTATCAGCATCCTGCGAAGCTACATTAATAGAACTCACCTGAAAAACGCTATGTTGTGCTTCATATGGTCTTTCTGGGAATATAAATGGCTAGAGACCTTGCAAAATGTGTCTGAATTTCTTTTTCCTGATTGTCAGTCTAGCTCTCATGGGACATATTGAAGCTAATGTACTACTTGAAACATTAAAACTAATACAGTGTAAATATTAAATGCATTAAAGTGAAAATTAAATGCATAAAAGTGAAAGATTTGCAGATAATGAAAGATGCTGGAATATAGTGTGTTGGTTTTTTTTGTTTTTTGTTTTTGTTTTTTGGTAGCTTCGTTATTTTTAATTCCCAATGCTCATAAATGGAAGAGGTGCCAGTGACTTGCATGCACTCCTATTTAAAATGTAGGAAACAAGATTATTCCACCAACTTTTCACTCTTTTTTTTTTTATGCCAACAGCTTAACGTTGTTACTGCTGTAAAGCTGATCAGCACTAAATGTTTTAAAATCTCCAAAGTGTAAGTGACCGCACTTACCAAGGTCTAGTTTCTTGAAAAAGATTTATTTCTATCCTCAAGAACATTTTTAGACACTAAAAGAAGAACAAAGGGATATTGTTATGCTGGAATAAGTGCTTTGTCCATCACAGAACTGTACTTGAAATTCCAGTAATAAATCAACTGCTCTTGCAAAAAGTACTGTAAATTATGGAACATGACACAGTCTATTAACAATATATTTTTAAATAATATAAATAATAATATTTTTATTTTTAATTAATAATTTAAATAATATAATATTAATAATATTATAATAATATAAATATAAATATAAATAATAATATAAATATAAAATTATATTTTAATAATCAATATATTATTGATATATGATGTGAATTGTGAACACTTCAATTTCTGAATGCTTCCAGAACATGTAGAACCCAGAAAAACATAGTATTAAAATAGAAAGATATTTTCAAAAATGAAAAATAATATTCCTAGAAAATCATTAACACTGTGTCACTGTGCCATTGCTACCCAGGAATTTCTCCTCTTGAAAACAATTTGTGCCCTTGCTTAGAGCTTTCTGAATTATCCCATTTGTGTTGTGCCTATGCAACGATGCTTTGTTTTTCTTGTTATTTCTTGCTGGATAGCAGACCTCACCATTAAGTCTTTGCCATCTGCAGCATTTTCTTAAAACAGTACCTGAACTTTGCCCCTTGTAACAGGACTGCCTCATGCTCGACCATACCCTTGAAAGAACATGATAGTACTTAACAGTTACAGAGATTCTTAGTTATGCGACCTTCATGTCATACTTACCAAACAATGGCAAAACACTTGGCAAGCTATGTCCAATAAAAGCATGAAAGCTCCTGAATATGTCATGGTTTAGCCTCGTTCCATGACCAGGGGGGTAAAGGGATCCACGGACACCATGCCCTGGGAAGCAGGAGGGGAAGTTAAAGAGATGGGACTGGATGAGAAAAACAGCAGCAACAACCTAAGGAAAAACTTAGTTTACTAAATACTGTATGAGAATGTGAAATAATACAACATAATACAACATGATTAAAATTCAAGTTTATAAATAAAACGAGAGTTTGTGAAACCAAAGTCCTAATGCTGTAGGCAAGGTGATCAAGGAGCAAAGAGAATGGTCCCATGACTCCCAGTCAGTTCTGTATTTCCCTCCTACTGGCAAATGGAAATGGAAAAATGAAGTCTTCTGCAACCAAGCAAGCAGAAATATCAACAATCCATGGAACTGCAGCATTTACTCTTTAACTCCTGGTGCACTGCATGATGTTACAATGTGGATTCCTGATAAAAAATCTTAACAGAGTGTTAGAAAAACTTGTTGGCTTCGTAATGCCTCTGAAGGTCTTTTGTTTGGTCATCAGTGCTCTTTGAGGCCTCTGCCCCAAAAACAATTTGCAGCCATAAGAGTACTGCTCTTGCAGTTGCCTCTCTTATTTCTGAGGAGGGATAATGCTATCTGCCTCTGTAAATCACAGTGTTTCTCCAACACTTTGTGTTTACTGCTGTTATTCTCTCTCTTTTTTTTTTTCTTGACAAACCTACCTTGATAAATACAGTTTGGCAGGCATGCTTGAGGAAGAGTCTTCATATTTATCACTCCTCTATAGATGTGATTTATTTTTCTCAGAATCAGCAGCTGGCATAATTCCCAGTCTCCTCTCTTGCTCTGTCAAATTACTCCTAGTGATACATGTTAGGTCTAACTGTTTTTAAACTTAACGCAGGGTTTCAGTCACAGCCAGATATCTGAAGGGAAGCAGATCTTTCATCAGTATTAAGAAACACCCTTGAAGCTAGAAATGGGTCATAGTGCTTCAGCATGTATGAGAGCACATCTGGAATTTCTGTGTCCAGTTCTGAGTATCCCAGTATGATAAAGACACTGAAAAAATGGGCAGGGCCCAGAAGATGATGTGATACGAGGAGGGACTGGGGCAACTGCACTGGAGCAGGGACCCGGAGAGCAAGGGATATTTACATATTAACAAAGCCTCTTATTATTGGAGTGATAAACATCTGAGGAATATCGTAATCAATCTCAAACAAGTAGTAACAGTAAAATAAAATTTACTCAGAATTTATTTTTAATTGATTCTTGATGAAGATCTTTAACAAAGATAGTTCCAGTAAAATCTTCTTGTACCTCTGCTATTACACTTAGAGGACGATAGCGCTTTTTGGTTCTATACTCTTATGTCTTTTTCACGTTTTCATGAGGAAATAGTTTTGGTGAAGATATTTAATTCAGCCCATGGAACACGTCTTCTTTATTTCTAAAAGGACAGGTCTAGTAATTTTGAATCAGAATGGATTATTTTCCAGTGGCTGTAGATTTTCAGATAGGATTATCAAGATGATCTTTCAAAGCAAGCACATTAGAAGTCAGTTGAATGATCTCTGGTAAGGAAAAAATTAGACCATATCTCTAAATCTGAATACATGGAATTTCTATACACATAGCTGCGAAATAAATTTATCATCTTCATATTAATGCTTAATTATACTTGAAGGCTACATCACACTGTCTGCCAGGCCAAATAAGTAAGAATAAATGCAGACATAAAGTCTGATCTCTAGATGTTGTATACAATGTCTTATCTTTAAGCTAAATGGAATAGCACTGTTGTTAGAGAAGTTTCAAGTTTCTGTTGTTTTTATTTTCCTTTATTCAACCAACTAGGAAGGAACACGAGTCAGATCTTTGGAAGAATTTAGGCTCCTTCTGGTATTTCTATGTCCCACTATAGGTTGATTGTCTCTTGAATCTGCAACATAGTATTAAATGAAAATAATTTTCTCTTGTGGTGAAGATGACTGCACACAGCATTATTTCAAAAAAATTAAGAACAAAGTCAGGAGTCAGATTAGGTCTCATAAACATATAGTCCAGTATAAAGAAGATTCTAGGCAATGCAAACGTTTGGAAAATACTTCTTTCAGTAAGTCAGAAGGCATTTTGTCAGTTCAGATTGGTTAGACAAAATCAAACTTACGATTAATCTAAAATGTTGAGTAATAGAGCACATCAGTGGTGCCTTTCAGATTAACATTAACATTTTTTGAATCTAGAGGATATGATATGAAGTGGAAGAGCATGGGTTCTTGTTGTGATGGCAGGCACAGAGTGAATTTTCTCCAAAATGGTAACTCTAATTTTATTCAGATTTGATATATTCTAAGTTGCTATGTAAGAACAGTTATGGTGGGTAAGACCAGATGTAGCTCAAGAACCTGCCTCCAATGGCAGTTAATAGTGAATATCTAATGAATAGCCACTGCTATAGTCCTGTTTTTAGGTGGTACCATTAGAATTTAGCAAGATTTTTTTTTTTTTTTTTTTTTTTTTTTTTTTTGTGCCAGCCATGCCTTAGCCTCTCAAGGTTTTCTGATTCAAACTGTCTTGTTCTGCAGTGTAAAAGAAACACAACTTTGTTCCCAGCCCTGTTTATAGGGTATCTTCTTGTGGTTATCATAGTTGATTAAGGTCATATGTGAAACAGTGCATCTAGGTCACTTCCACCCTACTGCAGTTTATGTAAAGGGAGCCTGTGTCTCTAACGGCATGGGATACATTGCTCCTAGCAGTGTAACAGCACAGTATTTGCAGTCAAAACTTACATGGAAACTATTACATTTGACAGTGTTGCTTCTTGAAAATTTAGTATTAATAACAGCATTAAAACTATATTTAGAAGAATAAAGCACTTAGGAGAATTAGTTTGAAATCACAGAATCACAGAATTGCCAGGGTTGGAAGGGACCTCAAGGATCATGAATCTTCAACCCCCCTGCCACATGCAGGGCCACCAGTCATCCCACCTAATGCTAGACTACGCTGCTCAGGGCCCCCATCCAATCTGACCTTGAACACCTCCAGGGATGGGGCATCCACAACCTCTCTGGGCAGCCTGTTCCAACACCTCACCACTCTCTCTGTAAAGAATTTCCCCCTGACGTCCAACCTAAATCTCCCTTCCCTCAACTTAAAACCGTTTCCCCTTGTCCTGCTGTCACTCACCCTTTCAAAGAGTTGATTCCCCTCCTCTTTGTAAGCTCCCTTTAGGTACTGGAAGGCTGCAATGAGGTCACCCTGTAGCCTTCTCTTCTCCAGGCTGAACAAGCCCAGCTCCTTCAGCCTGCCCTCATAGGGGAGGTGCTCCAGTCCCCTGATCATCTTTGTGGCCCTCCTCTGGACCCTCTCCAGCAGTTCCCTGTCTTTCTTGTACTGGGGGCTCCAGACTTGGACACAGTACTCCAGATGGGGTCTCACAAGAGCAGAGGGGAACAATCACCTCCCTGTCCCTGCTGGCTACCCCTCTTTTGATGGAGCCCAGGATACCATTTGCCTTCCGAGCCGCAAGGGCACACTGCTGGCTCATATTAAGTTTTTCATCTATCAGGACCCCCAGGTCCTTCTCCACAGGGCTGCTCTCAAGGACCGCTCCTTCCAGTCTGTATGGATGCCTGGGATTCCTCCGGCCCAAGAGCAAAACTCTGCACTTTGCCGTGTTGAACCTCATCAGGTTCACCCAGGCCCACCTTTATAGCCTCTCGAGGTCCCTCTGAATGGCATCCCTTCCTTCAACCGTGCTGACCGCACCACTCAGCTTGGTGTCATCAGCAAACTTACTGAGGGTGCACTCAATACCATCATCAATGTCATTGCTAAAGATGTTAAAGAGCACCGGTCCCAAGACAGACCCCTGGGGAACGCCACTCGTTACCGGCCTCCATCTGGACATAGAGCCATTGATGACCACCCTCTGTCTGCGGCCTTTCAACCAGTTTCTTATCCATCGAGTGGTCCACCCATCAAATCCACATCCCTCCAATTTGGAGATAAGGATGTGGTGGGGGACCGTGTCAAAGGCCTTGCTCAAGTCCAGGTAAATGACATCGGTCGCCTTTCCCTTGTCCACCGATGTCGTCACTCCATCATAAAAGGCAACCAGATTGGTCAAGCATGACTTTCCTCTGGTGAAGCCATGCTGGCTGTCACGGATCACACGCCCTTTCCTCATGTGATCAAGCATGTCATCCAGGATGATCTGTTCCATGATCTTCCCAGGCACAGAGGTGAGACTCACCAGCCTGTAGTTCCCAGGGTCCTCCTTGCTCCCTTTCTTGTAAATGGGAGTGACGTGACCCTTCCTCCAGTCGTCCGGGACCACACCTGACAGCCATGACTTCTCAAATATGATGGAGAGCGGCTCGGCAACCACCTCAGCCAGCTCCTTCAGAACCCTGGGATGCACGCCATCTGGTCCCATAGACTTGTACACATTCAGTCTCATGAGGCGGTCTTGGACCTGCTCTGTCCTCACAGCAGGAGGGGATTTACCACCCCAGTCCCCACCCAGAGGTGTAGGGATGCAGGGCTCTGGGACGGGAGGAGTACTGGAGTCCTGGCCGCCAGTGAAGACCGAGGCAAAGAACTCGTTCAGTACCTCAGCCTTCTCTCCATCCGTTGAAGCCAGTTCTCCTTTTACATTTACCAAAGGAGGTACACTCGCTTTGGCCTGTCTCTTCTGGCCAATGTACCTATAGAAAGTCTTCCTGTTGTTTTATACATCTCTCGCCAAGTTCAGTTTCACCTGCGCCTTGGCTTTCCTGATCCCACTTCTGCAAGTCCGGATGACATCCCTGTATTCTTCCCAGGTGGCACGCCCTTGTTTCCAGAGTTTGTACGCACCTTTCTTTGCCCTCAGCACTCTCAGCAGGTCCTTACCAAGCCACGCCGGCTTCCTACCTCCTCTGCCTGCTTTCTTTTTCAGAGGGACAGAGAGTTCTTGCACTCTTAGGAAGGCATCCTTGAAGAGTAACCAGCTCTCCTCAGCATTTTTGTTTTTAAAGACAGCATCCCAGGGGATCTCGGCCAACAGTCCATTGAACAGCTTAAAGTTTGCTCTCCCAAAGTTCAGGGTCCTGACGCCACTCTTCACCAGGCCCATATCTCTCGAGATCACAAACTCGACCAGAGCGTGATCACTGCAACCCAGGCTGCCTCCAACCTTAACACCATTAATTATTTCATCTACATTGGTGAGCAGCAGGTCCAGCAATGCTTCACCTCTGGTCGGTCTGTCCAACACCTGGACCAGAAAGTTATTGTCAACACATTCTAGGAGCCTCCTGGACCTCTTGCAACTTGCCGTGTGGTCTATCCAGGAGATATCCGGATGGTTGAAGTCCCCCATCAGGACAAGAGCCCGTGAGCACAAAGCTTCCCGCATCTGAAGCAAGAAAGCCTCATCAACAGTCTCACCTTGATCAGGTGGCGCCTATAGTGTACTCCTATCACCAGCTGGCCTTTGTTAGACCCATCCCTAATTCTAACCCACAGGCTCTCAACCTGATCATGACTGCTTCTCAGAGGAAGCTCCTCACAGTCTATGCACTCTTTGACATAGAGGGCTACTCCCCCACCCTTCCTACCTAGCCTATCTCTTCTAAAGAGCCAATAGCCCTCAATGGTGGTATTCCAGTTATGGGAATCATCCCGCCACGTTTCCGTGATAGCAACAAGGTCGTAATTTTCTAAGCACATCACAGTTTCCAACTCATCCTGCTTGTTTCCCAGGCTGCGTGCATTGGTATACAGGCACTTCAGCTCGGTTTTCCGTCTCACCGCCTTTATAGATGGTCTAGGTTCCCCTAGAACAGCAGCATCCCCAACACCCCCCTGCCCCAGTCCATCCCTTTGTACTTCACCGTCAACGCCCAGCAGGTTCGGTACAAGCCCTGGAATGACCCGCTCAAGCTCAACATCCCTGATTTTGCTCCCTTCCCCCTTCATCCTTCTGTTCTTGAAGGAAGTGCTTAGAAGAAGTGCTTAGAATTTCATCTTTTGTCAAGTTGCCGTCCAACCGGGCAGCATCTCCTGCCACGTTGATGAGAATACTTTGCAGGAACAGGAAAAAAAAAAAAAGAAATCAAGCCAAAATCACAGCAAGACCTGCTGTTTTGTACTGAATGCCCAGCACTGGATCCACATGTATCAACTCTGAGCTGAGGGGAGGGATCTCTTCCCCAGATTTCTGGCAGCACCAGCTCATGCAGCCCAGAAGGTTGCTGGATTTCTGTGATGTAAGGACATGCTGCTGGTTCGTGTCTGCCTTGGTGTTCACTATAACCTCCAATTCATCCTCTGCTGAGCTGTTTTTTCCCCCAGCTCCTTGACCTTGCAGCACAGATGGCCCACCAATGCATATCTTTAGCAGGCACTTTGAAGGTAAAACTTCCCTATTGTCTCTGGCTCGGAAATGGCGGGGATTGGAGCTGGAATTTCATACTAGTCTGAAGAAAGGTGAAGGGTATGTTTGAGGTCTTATATCTGAAATTCTCACATTTCCTTACCTTTGCTATTTATCTGCATTTTTTTCCTTGTATTTTTGTTTGTTTGTTTGTTTGCAATAATTTGTTTACATTACAATTTCAGTACTTTTTCTATCTGTCAGTCTGTGACCTTTGGTTAGATGTGTTGGTTGTTGATTTTCCAACAACCAAGCTTAAATTTTATCGTTTTCACAAAAAAACCTGCTAATTTTTATTTATTTTCTGTGCAGCTAGAAGTCCTGTTCATCACGGTGTTGACTACTGGTGCTGGCAAAGCAGGTTTTCAAATGTAAAATCTCCTATCCAAGAAGAATAATGTAGAAGATAATTGGATGAGAGGGATTTCTCTTACGTCACAAAAGTAAGAGGATAGGAGCTCCATCATTTTCGTGGGGGGAAACATAAGTACATGGACCACAGAACAAAGTGGGGAAGAGAGAATAGAAAGAAAGACTTCATTTGAAAGATAAGTCATGCAGAATAGCCAGAAGAATAGGGAGACATGGGTTGCTTGGAAGTATCAAACTCTGTCTGTAAACGTACTTCAGGACAGATAGGACCAGAGATAAGAAATTACATTTTTGTCCTGTGCTTTTCTAGTCCATGTATTTGAACTGCTGCCTAAGTCTCAGAGCATGTACTTAGGCACTGAGAGATGTTGGAAACATCCAAATAATTTTTGTCAGGACAGTATCTCTGATAAAAGCAGATTTTATTCGTGATTGCAATGGCGGGCATCCCCCAAGCAGGAGCGCACCTATGGACACAAGATGACAGTCTTTATACCCTGTTTTTCCCTTTACCCATCCCCCTGCCCTGTTTCCCCATTGGCTGGGTACTCCAAGTTCACAATCTTATCACAGTTTACATTTGTTGATTCATGTGTTATCTGGTGTCTGTCAGTAGCCATCCTGTTATTTCCAAGATGTCTCAGTGCTCTTCTTGTCCCATCCTGTTGTTTCCAAGATGTCTCAGTGCTCTTCTTGTTGTATTGACATGGTGATAGTCTCCAAAGTCTTCGTTAAACAAAGAGCACTGGAGGGGAGGATGATGCCAGGCCTTCCGATGTCTCTTCTGGCGCTTCCTTGGGCATGCCATCACTTGTTCTCTGGTTTGATCTCGTGCAGGATATTCTTGCAATGTGTGTGACAAAATATACGTATATACACCTATATACAGAGCATGCATTCCTAGGAAGGTTCTCCTAGAGGATAAGTGATGTAAACTATCAGAGATCTTCCCCAGGTTAAGTAGAAAGACTCCCAAAAAGAGCTATGACAACGGAGATCATGAAAATAAAAAATATTTTCCAATTCTAATGCAGAAACAACATTTGATTTCCACAAGAGACTATCTCAAGTCTGGGGGAAGGAGATGGAATCAACAGTAAAAGCCTCTAGTGGATGGTGCTGCACAACAAGCCAAAAGTCAGCAATGGGAGAGGCAAAGTTTGTGTCATCTCATCAGTTGAAACAGAAGAAAACATCTGATATTCAGCCCCAGCATAGAAGCTAGTGGCTATGTGATGTAGGGAGACCTACTGTGGATTGAAAATATGCTTCCCCATTCATCTAAACTTAAACATGAGCAAATAGTAAATAATCAGAATTTATATTACAGCCTGTTTTCCTCTGGCATCTGGCAGAAATTAGTTTCTAGTCTTCTAAATCCATTTGTTAGGATAGCCTGCAGCTATGAGGAGAAACTAAAGTTGTTTAATGTTATTTGATTAGAAGGTCATGCCTTTAATTCCAGGAACTGGAATAACTGACCTCTCTGTGAAGGTCAAATAATACATAATACTAAATGATAAATCATATCAAGGATGATAATTGCCTTCAGCCCTCATTTATAAATATATGTCCTCACTTACTTCATTTGAAATTTTTAAATTAAAAATGTCTTTTCAGTAAAGAGTCATGGGACATTTTATTTCCATGCATGAAAAATTAATTGGGTAATTTTACAATGGCATATGAAGATTGTTGATTCTAGTGCAAGCTAAAAACTTCTGGCCTTTGTAGTTACAGTGTTTAATGTAGTTAAAGTTTTTACTATCAATTTTTGCATTCCTGTTTAGTCTTATAGTCCCTTATGTGGATATCCATGTTTCTGTATGCATAGGCAATCTCTGAAAGGAAGCAACAGTCCTGAGAAGCTCTTGACCCTAGCTTCACAAAATCACAGGATTGATTGCAGGAGTTGGAATGGAGCTGAAGAGATAAGAGTCCAAACCTCCCTGCTAAAGTAGGTTCCCTACAATAGGTCACACAGGTAGATGTCCAGACAGGTCTTGAATATCTCCATAGTAAGAGGCTCCACAACCCCTCTGGGCAATGTATTCCAGTGCTCTGTCACTTTTACGATAGATAAGTTATTCCACATATTAGTACAGAACTCCTGATGTTCAAGTTTTAGGCCATTATCCCTTGTCCTATTGCTACGCACCACTGAGAAGAGCCTGGCCTCATCCATTTGCCTCCCACCTCCCTTTAGGTTTTTGTAAACATTTATGGGATATGCTCTCTCAGTCTTCTTTTCCCCAGGCTGAGAAGAGTCAGATCCTATCCGTTATTTTAGAAACTCAAGTTCTTTTTAAAAGACTAGAGAAAAAAAGGATGTTGCTTTTTCACAAAAGTTGAAGAAAGCAACACTACAGGGAAACTGGGATAATAGAGAAAGACCAGGTATTTCTGAGGAGTTCTCAGGCTAGCAGACAGCACTTTTGTTACCTTACCTTCAGTATCACATGAATAAGGACTAAGATGCTTATGAATTCAGCTAGTTCATCTGAGCAAAGACTGTACAGTTTGAAGTTATGTTTGATTTGAGTACTTCAGTGCTCTTCATAAAATTGATTTTGAAAATGTCATGCTTTTCCTACTACAGATGAAAGTAGTCAAAATGTCTGTCTCCAGATGAGTAAAATGTGTTTCTTTTCATCAAATTACTATGGTACTTGATTTTTTTCCCAACTATAGTTGAGATGTTGGTGGAACTCACTGTATGTTAATTAAAAGAAATTGTGTTCATAGAACTGCTGCTGTTCAACTGAGAGAGTAGCTTGAAGGTTACAAAATGTAAGATGAAGGCCTGATATTACTGTTTCCAGAAAATGTGAGAGACACCGAGGAGAGGAAATTAAACCTAATTCAAACCCAGAATGTATTTATCTCTTCATGCCATCAACTTGTGTTTCACCGTTTTTCATAGAATGCCAGATTTCTAGTCATGTTTCAGAAGTCTCACCACATTATCCCAGGCCACATTTAGCTGTGCAAACTGTTCCTCCATTCATAGAATGGCTTGCCTTGGAAGGGATCTTAAAGCCCATCCAATTCCAACCCTCTGCCAGAAGCCGGGCTGCCAGGCACTGGATCAGGCTACTCAGGGCCCCAATTGAGTGTGTCCAGGTCCCACTGGATGGCATCCCTTCTTGCACCACTCAGCTTCATGCCATCGGAAAACTTGCTGAGGGTACGCTCAGTCCCACTGTCTGTGTCACTGTTAAAGGTGTTTAAGATCATTGGTCACAGGACAGACCCCTGAGGACTTGTAACTTCAGTTCCTGTAACTTCAGTTAGTATTTGAAAATAGAGGAGCAAATTGGTATGCAGGTTCTCATGCCCTTTCCTAGACATCTTGTCATTGCTATTAAGCATTGCTATTTTTCATTTAGCTGCATTAGGAAATAGGTAATTAGTGTACCAACATCCTTTCTGTCACATTCTAAATAGAAGGGTTATGATGAAATTTTTGCTCTTTTCTGATAAAGACATTCTATAAGCTCCATTGTGGCAGGTGTGCTGTTGAATTTAGTACATACAGTGTGAGAAGGCAGAAAAAGGCATATCTGACCTTTCAGCCTTCCCTCAGATAGCTGAAATTAGCCCTGTGTTGCAGTTATTATCAATTAACAACACTGATTTTGAGAAACAACACTGATTTTGAGAAAACAATGCAATATATGTAAGAATTTATATTCCGTAAAATTTGTGGAGCTTGATATGTATGGTTAATTGAAAATCCCAAGATATTTTCTTGCACTTATACCTCCTGTATTTCTGCATGTATTTTCAGTCATAGAAAGTGCAAAATGAGGAAGAGTGAGGATTCATAAAAGTGGTTTTGTATACAATTCTGTCTGTGTTTTCTTTTTGAAGTCATCCATAACATAACATCACCTTTTGATATTTCTAAGTAATCTTTTTCCTTGTTTCAGCTGTTATAGCCAGACATTTGTATCAAACAAAAGCTGAGGCCTCTGCCTTACTGCTTTATGTGCATGAGCTCCATCAAAAATTACGTTTTTACTAAGGGAACAGTACCAGTGAATTGTTTCTTGGAACTGAATCCACAAGGGAAGTGGCACACTGCTGTTGGCTATCCTTGTAACAGCAATGGCCTGTAACACACTTGCAGTTGTTATTTTAGTTCTTTATGGGAAAAGAAGTAATTTCGTATTTCTTAAATAGAAACAGGTAGGGACCTCTTTCTTGTTAAATGTGCTAATGCTTCCCTGTTTGAGATTAATGTTGGGATGGCAGTTGCACAGAGATAAGAATATTCAGAGGTAGAAGGTTCTGTGTATGCATTGCCTTGGGATAGAGGACAGCATTGCACAGAATAGTCTCTGGATCTATTTTCTCTGGGAATTTCAGGCAACAGGTATGCTATGCAGTGTTAAAGGTTCTCAAATTAGATTCATTTGTCTTAGTTCAGTAAGGACATTTTATTATTAAACATTTTCCTTCTTTAAATAAGTACCATGTAAGTGAAATGAGCACTGTGACTTGGTTTTAGATTTCCAGTGTTCAGTTATTCCCAAACCCTTTTCTGTATAAAAAAATTTCTCTTGGGGAGAAAAAAAATAGAACCTGAAAGGAAAGGCCATAGGGATTTAAGTAACTTACCACATACGTTATGAGAGGAGCATATACAGAAGTTTATCTTCTGAAGTTTAGCATTCAGTATTAAACAGCTTACTGGTTTATTTGAATATAACACCTCTTTCACCATTTTATTCATTCAACTTCCTCTTTTTAATTAAGGAAAGAAAAAAAAAACTAGTAGGGAAAGCTGTTTTGTGCTGGGAGATCACTTATTCTGATTGCTGCCAATCAGAAGTGTGTGAAAAAAATAAACATATGTTCACTTCTCTGTGTCAACCCAGGATTCCCTTAAGACAGGACTTAATCTGTATGAATGAAGGGCACAGTAATAAAGCAATGTACTATATGTTGTTTTCTTCTTGCATCTGAATAGTATTTTTGGAGTATTTGTAGAATCGTAGAGTCATAGAATGGCCTGGGTTGAAAAGGACCACAATGATCATCTAGTTCCAACCCCCTACTATGTGCAGGGTCACCAACCACCAGACCAGGCTGCCCAGAGCCACATCCAGCCTGGTCTTGAATGCCTCCAGGGATGGGGCATCCACAACCTCCTTGGCAACCTGTTCCAGTATTCATAGAGTAAGGTTTTTTTCTGAATGTGCTTATACTGCAGATGAACTGAAATGACACATTCATCTTGAAGAGCTGCTTATGTCTTATGTCCAACAGAAGCAGCAAATCAGTTGGTAATTTTTAATTTCATGCAAGTATGTTTTATTCTTCAGCTTTAACATTTTAAATTTATAACCAGACATGCCTTTCCCTATAAGCTAATGGCCATCTGTCTCTAGGTTGCATGTGCTAAAGGAGTGTGCTGCTGATAGGGACAGCTGGACACATCAATTCAATCAGTAAGTGTTCTGACATTCTCTCATCTCTTGACAATAATTTTTTTTTAAATTTCTGTGAATGAGATCAAAGAGGTGTCATCTGGAGAAGATACTCTTATCTGCCATTTGTCCCATTTGTATCTCTTCTCATATTTTGGCTATTCTTTCCTACCCTTGCATGGTTTTACATTTAGTCATATTGGAATGACTCCCAGTACCAGGTCAAGCACTGGGTTATATTTCCTTCATTATTATCCCGAAAAAACCCAGCTTTGTTCGATAACTCAGGATTCTTCCTTTCTGGGGAGAGGGGTGAGAGGATGATAGATTGTCAGTAATGAACAGAGTAAGCTAACAGTTTAATTGTAGTATCCTACATGTCACTTTTTATTTTTTCCTGAGACTTCTTCAGTGAAAGTGGAGAACACGCTGAAAACATATACAACAACAAATAATATAGTCAAAATAAAAATTCCAGGTATGCTATGACTTGAAATTGCATCTTAATAGTTTGATTTCATGTTCCTCACATTTTGTTATGTGTTATGCACATGGCTCATCTTTGGTGATCATGAATAGGAAAATGATTTGTCACTCATAATAAGGTGCTGGGGAACAGCAGTTTCATCTGATTGTATCTTCCTTCAGCTTTTCCCAGATGAAGAATCTTATAGTCTGTTTAAGGGTTTTGTTCTTCTTTCTCTGTGTGTGTGTGTGTGTGTGTGTGTGTGTGTGTGTGTGTGTGCAAAGGGTTCATTTTATGTTTGTTACCTGTTTACTTCTCCTAGTTCCATTGTGTGATATTCGGAGTAAAGGACCAGAAATGTGCACGTTAACCCAGCACAATTGGAGTTCATTTGGTGATCCCCTCTTGCCAGTAGTTAAATTCACCTTGCTGCTGAACTTCCTCATTTTGTTTAGTTCTTTTTGGAAAAAGCAGGAATAAGCTACCTTAGTAAAATATTAGGATTGGGGATTTGCTCATTCTGTGGAGGAAGCCTCCCTCTGGACTTCTAACATCTCCTCTTCAATGGCAGAGAAAGAAGGAAGAAGAAAGGAAAGGTGTAAATGGGAAAATGTGTACATTTCAGCTTGATGTACTGAAGATTCACGAAGTGTAATGTTCTTTGTAATATGTAAGGTTAGAGAAAAAGCATGTTGGGGGGAGAAAAAAAAAAGGCAAATTTTAAAGAGAATTTTTAAAGATTACTCCTTCAACAAGTTTTTGCCAGGGAAATCTGACACAGCATGCTTTGCAGTTGTATATGGGGATATGTCTGAGTGGAGAAGTTGGCTGTTTTCAAACATAGTGGTGTTGCAGCCTGTTATTCTAGCTTGAAAGGGCTAATAATACCAAGAACTAATAAAAGAAGACTGAGTTGTTTTTCCTGTGGTGAACAATAATCAGATATTGCCTATGAGTGACATTGAAATTTTGTCTGGTGTTTGCAACTTGACTGTTCAAGAGAGATTATGTACTAGCAGTCTTTGCATTTCTAAAGATTAACTCTTTGAATTTTCATTCCATGAACTTTCATGAGTAAATAGGTAACATATAATCACAAGTATTTATAAATGAATAAAATGCCTGTTTGTGAATTCAGTCTGTTGATCTAAACATGGAATTGCAGTCATTTATGCTGCTATTATAAAAGCAATCATGTAAAAATCAACACTGGACTATGTCCTCAGCCTATGAAAATCAGATTTTTTAAAGTCATTTGTGATATTCCTGCACATTACTTTACTGCATAAGATTTTGCTAATGCAGGCTTTTTTTTTAAACACTCCAATTTCCAGTGCTTTTAACAAACATTCTCCTTGGCTAACCTCACTGCATACATTTCCAGGTTTTCTTGATGATGAGATGCACATAGACAAACACAGAAAAAGTTCTAGCTCCTGTGTAAAGCCCAGTCCCTTCCATTCCTCTTTCCCAGGTCTCTTTCCCAGTTTCTGATGCTGGAGCCATCCATTATCTTCTTGTTTTGTTACAGTAACCACCATACTTCCTTCCTTTCTGTTAATATTTGAATTGGATTTTGGGATTTCTGGTGATTGTTTAGGTTTGTGGTGGTGTCTACCATAGTGAGTGCTCAGAGGCCTTCTGCTGGTGGTGCAGGCAGTGCCTGTGAAGGTGCAGGTTCATTTGCAGAGCATCCATTGCAGCAGCCTTTAGTGGGTCCCCTTTCACAAGCTTGTTGCCTCTAAATCTGCTGATTATCTCCTTGAATTCATTCAGCTGCCTAACCCTTATAGAGCAGATTTTGTAATCAGATTTGGTATATATATATATATATATATATATATATATAACAGATGTTACTTAGATGTGTTTGATCCTTCAGAAATCGTGAATTTCAAGATTCAGCATAAAGCCTTATTATTTTTTTTTTAACAACTGGTCTGGTTTTTTTCCCCCTAAACTGGCAGTTCTTTTTCTCTGTTTGGATAATTCAAACATGAATAGTGAATGTGTTTTTGTAGTATTCTATGTGGATGGGAACAATCTGCTTTGTTTTCAGCCACATCCCAGATCCCATATGACCATTGATATGTATTAAAAAAATTAATTAGTGTTTGAACATCCCTCCTTATAGTTCTGAGCACTCTTTAGTCTTCATGTAAAATTTCTCTGAAGGATAAGAAGCTTTGCAGAGACATAAACCCAGATTGTAATATTTTCAAATATAGCATTAGGCAATCACTTCTATAAGCAGACATATTATATTCTAGTGTTCATTTTTCTGTGATTCTCTAAGAAAAGTGCCTGGGCAAACACTTAGATTGACTATAGAAATATTTTCACTTGTATAAATCTGTGACTGTACTATAGGCAGTGAAATCACTTCTTGAATGTTTATAAAAATAGTCTAGGCCCAAATGCAGTTTCTAGAACTGTCTTTTTTGTCTACAGAAAATCTTCCTTAAATGCATTTACACTTCGCTTTCAGTTACATTATAACTAATTTTCATTAAAGTTGACGTAAATTTGAAAATATAGTTATGCAGTAGGAGAAAGAATTACAAGCAATGACCAGCATGGAGTCATCTTTTTTTTTCTTTCTGTGAAGTTCATGTAGTCGATCAAAACAAAATTATATCAGAAGTAGCATTTAGAGCAAAGATACAGAAAAATCAAAAGCAATCTTGAATTTAAACTCAGTAAACCAAGATAGTGGAAATACATCTGTTCTTCTCATGGGGAAAATTATTTCATATGATAAACAGATTAAAACACAACTGTAATTTGTACAATTTCTTGGATGACTAGTCATAAAAATTGTGTAATTATGTGTATGTCTATCTAGAAATAAAGTAATTTTTAGGTCATTTAAAAAAAAGAAAAAGAAAAAGATAAAGAAACCAGTCCACCTGCTTGTTATTCTTCAATACAGACCATGTTTAGAAGTTTTCTTTCCCATAAGTGAATGCTTCTCTCATTTTAGGCAGCTGAATTCTTTTCTAAAGGTTTCAAAAGTCTGTTCAAAATGCCATTACAGAGTTCTCACTCAGAACAAATCTTAAGCTTGAGCTACTGGGATGTAAAAAGCACAGCTGTGTCCCCCAAAACTGATAGATTTACAGTGCAAGAGAAAGTACAGTGAGGTACCAGTTAGGTACCTCCTGAATATCCAAAGAAAATTAATAGAATGTGAAAGACAGTGACCAGAGCTGGTGCTTCCAGAGCTATGGGCAAAAGCTTGCATGTTCTGCTGATGCAGCGTGAACCCTGGAGACTGGAAATTTTGCCTTCCGTGTCATCTCATGTGTGACTTCTTGAAGTTGCTCCAAAGTTATGATAAAGTTTCCTGCTTTCCGTATGACTGTTGTCTTAGTGGCTGCAAGGGATTTGCTAGCGCAGTGGCAGCTTAACCCAGTAGAGTAGCTAGCTGTGGAGAAGAGTGGGAACCACAAGATTTCCCCTTCACTGGCACAGTGATTCTTACTTCATGGCCTGGGTGGCAGAAGAGGTCATGGCCTGGGTAATGCACTTAGGCCAGAAAAAAATTCTACATCAGATGATCCATGCAACTGGTCTGAAAGTCAGAGTCTGATGTTGCCGCATTGGCTATAGAGTGTGTGGGGTTGGCACTCAGACATGACTGCCGTACACTTCCCCAGGCTGCTACTCTTGGCTGATGTATATAGTGCTGGTAGAGGTGCAGGTGAGTGTGGTGAGGTGGAGATTTTGGTCTGTGAAGGCTGCATAGCACATTTTGCAGTCATTTTGCATTCAGGCAGTGAACAGTTCTTTACATAATGAATTCAAGGCTGTGGATGCCCCCTCTCTGGAAGCATTCAAGGCCAGACTAGATGGGGCAGCGAGCAACCTGATATAGAGGGAAGTATCCCAGCCTATAGCAGGGGGTTGGAACTAGGTGATCTTAAAGGTCCCTTCCAACCCAAACCATTCTGTGATTCCTAAAATCCTGAAGAGGATTGTTTTTTGTTCGCTTGTTTTTGTTTTTAAGTTCTATTTGAAGTTGAGCATGTCACGTAGAAGTTTTGCTGTTCAGAGTCTCCTCTCTATCATCCTTTTGGTAATACCCTTGCAAAAGTGAGAAAGAAATTATATGGATTTATTGTTGACTGGCTGATTTGTATAGTGTCATTAATTTCAGATTATTATAATAACTGTATATCATTTTTCTCCAATCATGCTGTGTATTTCAGCATTCCTAGTTATCAGACATCCAAGACAAGACATATATTACACTCTAATAAAAGCATGCATTTGTGTATATACTTCTTACTGTCCAAAAAGCAAAAGAAATATCTACTATTTTATTATACACTGACTACTTTGAAGGTCATGACTATTCTGTAGCTGTGAAATGCAGACAGTCAGCCTATTTCTTTGAGTTTGGTACAGGTGGTTACTAAGCTTTGGGAAATGTGAATTGCTTTTGCACTTTTATTTGTTATGTGAATGATGCACATGCATGGTGCTACTGAATATGAAAATTTAGATGGATAGTTTAATATTGTCGGTGCAGTTTGTTTGGTACCTCACAGTGGTGTGACCAGGAATATTGATGTCTTGGCAATGGTATCAGAAAGTATCCATGTTTTACAAACGTGGTAGTTTGTGCCAGCTAATGATATGATGGCTCAAGGGAAGAAAATATTTTTATTATAGTATATTCATGAAGTGATTTTTATCCAGCATAGCTGTTCTCAAGGCTGTCCAATAAAAATGTCAGACATGCTTTGAACTACTACAGTATTACTTTTGTTCTGGCTCAAATGTTAAATATTTTGTATTACTCCCATAACTGCAGAGAAATTGGTTGGCCTAAGATAACAGTGGAAGATCTGAAAAACAAATAGTTGTGTGAAATACCAGATACTGAGATCATTGTATCTGTGCTTAATTTTGTTCACATGTCAATCAAAACAAAGTAAGGTTTTAAAAATTGTGTGATAAAAGTATAATGGATGCTTGCAATATCAGCAAGTAATACATTTCAAAAGATCTGGCAAGGCAGTGTGGATCAGCAGAAAATAGAATTTAATTTGATTTTCATTGAATATTGCTCCTTTCATCAAAATATTTCATAGCTCATGAAGGACTGGTATGTCTTCATTTTTCACAAGGAAAATTATTTCTCTTCTAGCTTTTGATATTGCAAATATCAAAACTAATTTTTACCTCCTCTTTTGTTAGAATGCGTACAATTGGAACGTGGGGTATAATGTCTGGGTTTAGCAAAGAGTTTAGAAGATCCAGTCTGTTTTTTCCCTCTTTTCTGTTTTTCAACACTTTCATTTTAATGAGAGGAAGAGTTGGACAAATAAAAGTAGAGCTGAGCCAGACAGAAAACTGGACAGAAATAAAACTTTCTTTTTTAAATTTGTGTAGGTCACTTTGAAAGCAATGCCTCTTATTTCCATGGAAACTGCAACAAATACAAGGAGCACAATAACACCGTTTGGTAGAGCAAATTCTCAGCTACATGACTCAGTTTTTCAACAGTCACCACCGTTAGCTGTGCATTTTCACCATCATGCCATGCACATAAATATCTGTATGATCAGCAATGATCAGGTAGAATATCCTGGTTCAAATATGAATTGAATAACGGCAGCTTGTCTTCAATTCTTTTTTTGAGAAGGTTCATTTCCACAGCCAGGATTTATGAATTTATGTGTTCGTGCATTCTCGTTTTCATAGAGTAGAATTTAGATAAGGATTAAAGGTTGCTCTACCACCACAGTTAGAAAGAATGGAAGAACTGTATTACTGGGCTGTTTTTTTGTTGTTGTTGTTTTGTTTGTTTGTTAGTCTGTTTGTTTCCAATTACACTTTGTCCTTTACTACAACACTGGGAAAAAAAAGTAAATCCTTTTGCTCTGCAGTTCCCCCCTTATGCTTCACCAATAAAAACCACTGGCATGAATGAGCATGTTGTGTATCTCCACATCTTGGCTTGTAGATTCCCATTCTTACTGCATTTTTTTTTATACCACCATCGTGTTTTCCATATTTTCTTCATCTTTTTGAGGTAACTGTGCTAGCATTTCAGATTGTATTTGTTGGCTGTGAGGATCCTAGGTTTTTTTTCTGTGGAATCAGGTTCTAAGTGAAAAAAAAACAACATTGATATTGTTAAGAAGAGAACAAAGACCATATTTCACCATCTGTGATGCACATATCCTTTTTTTTTTTTTTTTTTTTTTTGAAGAAATCATATTAGAGCTGCACTGCTGAGAGATTTAATATTTTAGCTGTCACATCTCTATGGTACTGGTCAATTTATCCTAATTTTCTAGGAAGCTTATAAACTGCAATTAGATAGTCTCTGTATAACTGCAACCTGAATATTGATTGACTCACTACAGTAAGAATATCCTTACTACTGATTTTTTTATCTAAAAAGAGGGGGCAAGGGGAAAAAATATCACCAAAATCTGTCTTACTGCTTCTTTAATGCTACTGTGTCTAGGTCCACAGTATTACCTTCTATCAGTCATAGACTCACACATATGTAATTGTTAAGTTTTCAAGTGGTAGTGATTCCATTAGTGGAACACCTTCCAATCTTTTTTTCAATCATTTCCATATCAAAAGTGTAAATTTTTTTTCAACTTTCTGTAATGAAATCCACCTACTTGTAAGTGAAATACGTGACAATTAATACTTTTTAGTGCCCAGTTATCAATTGTTTTTTAATACTTAATACAACAGAAAATGTTTTGCTCCATTTGTAAGTAGCACTCCAATGTTTTTCTTAAACTGTCTCAAGTCTATGGTTTAACTTTATGACAGATGCTCTAGAATTTTAGAATTTTGAATTGCATAAGGCAACTCACATCATGTGAGCTTTTGAATAAGCTGAGCTTATGCTGCACTTGCTTTGTTACTGTAGTTGTGTCCATGGATGCAACAGGTGTATATTTTTTATTTATTTCAGTGCAATATATCTGTATTTAAATGAAGGCATGCTTGTGCAGTTTACTTTTGTTTCTAATAGTCACTGTGATACCATGCTGGTCCTTATTTTCAAACACCAGAAAAAATGCTAGCAGTCCATTGTGTGATAATGACTTAAAAACAGCTACTTGAGTTTGAGACACAGATTTCAGTGTGTTGTGTGGCCAGTGAATATGCAAGTCTCCATGCATCTTGAAATTCAGTGCCAGAAGTTAAACGATGTCAGTTCTGGAAAGAGCTTTGTGAGTTATGGTTTAGAGACTAGTGATAGCAATGGTGATGGGAGGACGGTTGGACTAGATGGTCTTGCAAGGTCGTTTCCAACCTTGTGATTCTATGATTCTGTGATTCTCAGGTAGGTGAGATTACGTTGGTTTGGAAGTAAAAATTTAAGGAGAAGTTTATTTTATGGAGAATTTATGAAGAATTTTTTGTCAAGAGATCTTTATTTTTCTTACTTTTTGTTTATAAACAGTTATGAGTACCAGAGGAGGCTCAGGATCTTTTGAGGTATAGGAACCAGCAGATAAATCAAGCAAGGACATACAGGACTGAATTCATAGTGTATAGTGTAAGTGACCTTGCAAATGGACAGTGAAGTGGGTATGGAGATGTGATGTCACAGCAATTTAGACTCTATGTGTCTTGTCACTTTCCTAATGAAATCTGGTATACAGGACATGTGATTTAAATCAATTCCTGAATATTTAAGCAGATATGAGCAGTGCTTGAATTTCAGTAAGGTGTAAGACCCTGAGAAGTGCCATGGATATGCTGATCAGTGCTTGCAAGAATTCTGTCTTGGCATTCCAGGAGCACCAGCAACTCTCATTTAATTAAATATATAGAGATATTTGCAGAAATCAGTTTTTCTTTCACCATTTCTAGGTTGCTTTATTTTTTGAGTACTGATGGTGTGTTTTTCAGAGTTTGTAACACTTTATTATATTACATGTATTAGGAACATATCTACATCTATATATACATACTCCATAGTATGCAAGCCTGAGTCTAAATCCCAAATGAATACTTTTGCAGCTTATTGCAGCTTAGCTAAAGGGGCAAACTGGGAGCTAAGATTCTATGTCAAAGTAAAATAATAATAGTAGCCATAAAGCTCATGGATATTTGTATAATTTTTCACTAATAACTCAGAAAACAAGTTGCTGATTTGCTCAGTCCTGTCTGGTTATGGTATACACAGCAACAGCAAATGAGTTTTATGGTAAAATGTTAATGCAGGTACCAAAGTTCTGTCATATGTGACATCTTCTCAGCCTTCTCAGTCATGTTCTTTTCAATAATAGGACACCATTTTTATTTGAAATCAAGCCAAACCAGTATGACCTTTGTGAGGAGTGGCAAAAAAGGCATTTCATCTGTCTTCCTAATACTTCTCTTCGTATCCTGCCAGCAGCACTGGAACAATCCCACTTTTTACATGTAAGGACCACTTCAGCATAATAGGTACAAAACATTTCATTCCTCTTTCTACAAGTGCTACAATTATCAGAAAGGAATGGGAAATCGTAGAGGCTGGACATAAGGACTCTTCAATACTGATCAGTAATGTGGGTGGCAATCAAAAAAATTATTTAGTACTTGAGGGGTTGCTTAATTAACTTGAGTAGTCGTTGTTCTATTTGCATATTATGTATTAAAAAAGAGTGAGAGAAAAAGGAAAAACTATTTGTCCTGAAATAATGTGAAAAGAGGATATAGGAAAAGTGAAGTTGCTTTTTGATTTTCTTCTCCATGAGGTTTTGTTCAAATTTTCCTTGTATTGCCATAGTCACTGCAAAAGTAATTACTATCCATAATTTTAAGATACATCTTCTGTAGCTTACCACTAATATGCTAACTCAACTGGAATTGCTGAGCAGAGAAGCCAAGAAACAGAACAAGCCTTCAAAGGCTAAGTATAAGGATGTGCCAAGGTATGCATCACTGACCTTGTCTTTGTTGGAAATCTGCATTAGTTGGACTAAATCTTGATGGCAGCTTGTTGTCCTGCATGTCTGGGACATGGATTGTTCCCCAGCCCAAAGCATACTCACTGTGTCAAATCTACTTGGCATTGGTGATATGCTTTATGTATCAGTACAGTTCACTACTGCAGTTCTCTGCAGTGAAACCACTCACCTACAGAAGGATATAGACCTCTTCATCTTCAGCCTTTAATGAATATATCTCTTTCATTCAGAACAGCAAAAGTATCTACCCCCAAGGGAACTCTATGCCTCAAATGCAGAGGCATCTGAGTCAAGTATGCAAGAGAGGGGCATGACCACAAGCAGTGAAAACAGTATCGTGTTTCTGGGAGCAAAAGCCAAGAAAAATGAGTGATGCCTCAACTGTGAGAATGTTTAAAAGCCAAAGTCTTGTTTATTTGCTCAGCACTGCTTAGAGCATAAGTTTCTTATAACACAGGCCCTCGTGGCTTCTTAATATTTGAGATATTTCAAGCAGTTGAATAGCATCTGTGTTTTCTGAGTGTTTTGAATGTAGGTGTGTCTTAGTCTATGTTTTCATCCCAATAGGAGGAGGTGCTCAGAACTTGAATTTACTAACATTATAATAATTTACAGCATAAAATCCTTGTGAAAGTGAAGTTGTGTGCAGTCCCTTCATATTTACACAGGTCAAGTAAGGCTGGATGTGACTCCATGTTTTTGTCAGAGCTTTCTTCTTCCCAGACTGTGAAAAAGCAGAATGTTTCTGTTTTCCTATGTGATAACCTGCCTGACATTCAACCAGAAATAGAACTGCAACACCAGGTAATAGAGCCAAGAACATGAGCTAATGGTCTTATATGGACAAAAGCGTATTAGTCATGTCCTATAAAAAGCATCCATAGTATTGTGATTTGGCAGACACACTGAAGCAATTATCTCCTTCAACCTAAGCTACAGATTTCTTGGGGATTTCCCCTCCCATCACCAGAGGGATGTTCCATGCCATCAAGCAAAAGGAGTTTTGAAGGGAGTGTGCGTGTATCTCACTCTCTGCACCATGGCTTGGGGGCAAGCTGGATATTAGTCTGAGAGTAGTGCACAATTGCTTGTGCATCACTTGTTACATACATTTATATATATACATGCTCATAACTATTTCCTTTTCTCTATTTTAATAAATAGTTTTATCTCAACCCACAAGTTGTACTTTGTGGATGTTTTTTTTTAAATTCCCTCCCCTGTCCCACTGGAAAGAGAGGGAGGGAGCAAACAATGGTATGGTGCTCAGCACCTGCCAGGTTAAACCACAACATGCAGTATCAGCAGAAATCATTTAACTTAAAAGAAATAATAATTCAAAAGCAACCAAGTATTCATTTCTCACCTACATGGTTTATAGCAAGTGCTAGTCGCAGAGTTCAGCTGATCTGTTGCTATTATTTATTAGCTGTGCTATTACTTATTAGCATCACAAGTTAACATGGACAGTCATCTATGACTTATGCTGTTTAGTACATCCAAATGAAAAAAGTCCATTGAACCAAGAAGCCTCCATTAGGACCTGTATTAAAACATCTCCTATTCTCTCATTCTTGGAACAACATCTGCAGCACATTTAATTCCAGATGTGCCAGCAGCTCACCAGGAAAGCAAGAAAAGAAAACTAACCCACCTGGCAATTCAAGGCAGTTCAGCTACAATAGTTATGCTACTTAGTAATCACCATCAGTAATATGACTTTTATCATGTCAGGTGCTTCAACCTATTGCTTGAGCATAAGCTGTTTCTGTTGCTGTAACGCATAACAGAGTGTTTCAACCTCCTACTTTAGGGGGTTTTTGTTGTTGTTTTGTTTTTCTCCCATTGTAAAAAGCAGATGGTGTCATTTCATCTAAAATTATCTTTGAACTTTGAACATGTCCAAACTTTCAATTAGAATGGAACTTACTGGATTGTGAAATTTTGGATAGTGTTTAAGCCAAAAGAACTGGTGGGAAATACATCTACTGAGCTGAATCTGCCAGTTCTGTTCAGCTCTCTTGAAACTGTATTCTAATACGTGTACAATAGGATTGGAATTAGTGCTTCCTGATTAATGTAAATTCATGACACTTGTTCTTAAATGTGGCTTTGGAATTGTCACAGAAATTCTGGTGAAATATTATAGTAGGGAGGCTCAGAGCAATTTTTCACTCATAAAAATCCTTTAATCAAAAAAATCCACAAGTCTAACACAAGTTCTCCAAGGAGATACAGAAGCTGTTCTTGGGGGACATCTTTTTCATTTTTAGAACAAGAGGATGTTTGATATTTATTTCTGGTGAGGTGGTGGCAGTAAGTTGTTGGATTTTTAAAGATGGCGAAGTTTGGAATTCTTTTATTGTAAATGTAAGGTTTTTTTGTTTGTTTGTTTAGTTTGGTTTGAGTAGCTGTTATTAGTGTCTCTGAATAGTGTACCTAGGAAACTAAACTGTTGTATGTGTTCTATTGGACACGTTTTTTCTAATCATACAGGGATTACGTCTTTATAGGAAGCAAGAGGGAGATAGTCACCACCATGGATCCAGCGTGGTTCATAGTTCAGCCTTTGATCTTCAGTAGAGTTGGGTCATCGGGCATTGTTGTTCTGTCGACAACGACGATGGCGACGACAATGACCATGGCGATGATGGCTCCTTTTCAGTGCTTTCAGTCTCCATGGTGAGCATTAAGAGCCTGGGAATGCTTGTAATTTAAGGAGCTTCTTCATGTTTTGAGAAGAAGCATGAGATCAGAGAAGTATTATGAGCTTCAAGAAATATTTAGCATTCATTTAAATTAGGGTGATGTATGGTAGACACTGAATTTGTAATTAGTGTGTATGTCTCACTCCGATTTATAGGAGGGAGAGGAGGTTCCTTTAATATCTGTATACCCGGCGTGAGATTAAGAAACAACGGTTCAAATGTTGGTCTGACCAGTTTATTACGGATCTTAATTAGGGAGATGGGGAAGGGGAGGACAGACACTATTATGAATTAGTGTAATGGGGAAGGGAAGGAAGGCGATAGAAAAGATAAGAAAGAAGAAGCAAGAAGTCTTTATAGGAAGCACGAGGGAGATAGTCACCACCATGGATCCAGCATGGTTCGTAGTTCAGCCTTTGAGTAGGGGTGGGTCATCGGGCATTGTTGTTCTGTTGACAATGACAATGGCAAGGACGATGACCATGGCGATGATGGCTCCTTTTCAGTGCTTTCAGAGTGGTTTGAGTCAGCTGTCTTTGGAGTGACAGCTCAAATCCAAAGTGGTTGAGTCAGCTCTCCTTGGAGCGGCAGCTTCTTGCTTTGAGATCTTAGCGGAAACTCCTTTGTTCCTATCTCTCTGGCCCTGCCAGCAGATAAGAGGGAGCAGGGAGGTGCCAGCTTGTATCTTGCCTTCACAGGATACAATGGCATCATCCCCCAGTTTCCCATAGCAAGCAGGAGTTATTTAGTCACAGGCTAGATCTTCCGCCAGTAAACACTCCTGAGAACTCTCTTCCGGAAGAAACAGCTAAAATTGTCCACACAGTGATGTTGATTGCCACACAGCAACATCCATCACTCATCTCCTAGACAAGTCAGTCTTATCACAAGAAATACCTCAGGAAGCAAGCTTCGAGCCAAAAAACAAAGAAGGATTCTCACAGTGTACCAATATTTACAGCTAAGACTGTTACACGGGAACTAAAATCTCTGACATCTTGTAGTGCTACATTACCAGTTGTTTTAGGAACTTTTATTTAGAATACATTAGCAATAATGAAGATGCGCAGACCAAAGTTTTTGTTAATGCTTAGCCATTTTTAATTGCTACCTGTTTTTAAAGAGAATTAGTAAGTAGCACCTTCTAAGCTGTTGACTTAGAAAGATAATTTTGATTCACAGGACACACTGAAATTTCATAGCTCTGGTGTCCTATACATCCTTTATATTAAACAGAAGGCGTTCACTGTTAAGTATGTAATTTTATCCTCCTTCATCCTTCTTTTTTTTATTATTTTTGTCTTGAAGAGAGAGTAAAAATAGAGGTATGAAATCCTTTTTTTTTTCTAAGAATGTAATTTATAATTTCATCAATTCAGGGAAAAAATGTACTCAAACCAAATATTTGACTCTCCTTATCATGGTTTTGTGATAGCCATTTTTAGAGATAAAATATATGGTAGATTGTTGTGTTCTCAGAATGAAACAGAGCATTGTTTCTTGAGCTTAAACAGTCACACAGGCTATCTGTGCTGTCAACCCTAAGCTTGAAGAGTAAAAAAAAAAAAACATCAGTACAACAATATAGGGAAAATTACTGATTTTCCATTAATTTGCAGTTTTCATTGTGAGTCATATGAATTTTGTCTTTTTTTTTTTTTTTTTCTTTTTTGTATTTTGTTACGTAGCTGTCATTCCTTTCTCAAGTACTTAAAAGCCCTTTTTTTTCCAGTGGTTGTTCAGAGCAAGCTGTGCCAGATTGACTTGCTGCTTTTGGAACTTGATCTTCAAGAACTGTGTTTAACACTGCTACCCAATGCTTGGTATGATGCTATGCTTTGTCTCAAAGAGAAAAACAGTGTTGATGGTACACTGATGTTTTGGTAATTACTGAGCAGTACTGCACAGATTCAGCTTCTCACATTGTTCTGCCAGCTGGCAGCTGGGCAGCTGACCCAAACTGGGGAAAGGGATACCCCATACCTTATGACATTGTATGAAAACTATAAAACTGTGCCTGGGGAAAGAATAGATGCTGCCTGGGGACTGATCAGGTGCTGGTTAGTGGGAAGTGAGCAGTTGTGTTGTGCATCACTTATTTTGTAAAAGTATCTATGTAAATTATCATTGCTACTATTTTTCATTTCCTTTTCTGTCTTAGTAAATAATTATTAATGTTTCTGTTATTTGTAGAGGTGGGATGCATGTAAGTTTGCTTAGAGGTGATACGAGTCTTTTAGATAAATATTCAATATGAGTGTGATGCTAACTGTGCCCTTTGCTGGTGCTGCAGTGAAGATGTGGTAGTGCCTGTGATGCTGCTGTTAAGACTTGTTCCCTGAAAGCTGGAGATACAGTCTTCCCAAAAGTGTGAATTAGCTCAGCTATTAGGCTAATTCCAAGCAGTATGCTAGAATATCTTAGTATAAACTAACACAGTTATTTATTAGTACTGCTTCAGGTAATAAGATACTTTTGGATACACTGGAAGACTTTTCATGTATAACATACTAGAGGTTGAAGAAGTACTGCTGGATGAATACTGGATGAATGACTGAATCTATTTTTCCTTGTGTAAGGTTATCACTCTTTGTTCTGAAGACATTTGCCATGGTGTTTGGTGTTTGATATGTTTTTGTCAAGTATTCAGTACATGAGAAAAAAAAAAATTAAGATTGAGAAGTCCTGCATATCTGTTTTTTGGATTTTTGTACAAAACAGATGCAGTTTAAGTAATATGCAAGTCCATGAAGCACACTGTCTATAAAGCCCCTGCATTTTCCTCAGGCAGAAAGAGGAATAGGTGGAATGTCCCTGTAATCAAGGTGGAAGTCTGCAGGATATTGTGGATGCTAAGAGCTTACATGGTTCAAGTACAGGTAGGCATGCTCATGGTAGATAAATATGTCAGGAGCTATCAAATGCAAAATCTGTTAAGACTTCCTTGAGAACTTAAGTTAATTTAAAGCTGGGATAAAGTCCTGCAAGAAATACATCTGTGTGACTTTCTATTCCTGTAGTCTTGCCTAGACATCTGCTTTTTCTTTCTTTTTTTCAAAGTATTGTACTAAGTAGGCCATTCATCTCTGCACGTATGACTCATCTTCTGGTTTCTATTTGTAATTATTTTGCTATGCAACTTTATAAACATATTTTCATTCTAATTTTGGTTCAGTTTCCCCTTGGCCTTGAAGTTGCATTCACTGGGGGTGATGGGAGATATCAGTTGTGGCAAACGCAAAGGATATGAACACAGATGGCTGAAGCTGGAATTACAAGCACTTGAGAGCAGTTTTCTTCTAATGTTACACAGCTAAAACAATAGAGGGAAATACTGGTGCTCTTGGTGTTATTAAAGATATCTCTTTCATTTGCACTCAGCTTTGTGTTTGTTTAGGTCACCGAAGCAAAGATTTACTGGAGAAAAAAAAAAGCATCATGTATGTCCTTTGTTATACTAAAGATTCATTTTTTTGTCAAAAAAAAAAAAAAAAAAAAAGACTAGCAACTCTACAGGAAATAATAAGCTAAGATCTTTTAAGGTAAATAGTATGACAGCTTGTCTTACAGATTCCTTTAGTAATTACAGCAACTGAGCAATTTCTTGTAGGAATAGAGGTGCAATTGGAAGATATTAGAGCTACTGATATTTAATGCTGGCCAGTTCTTCACTTAAAAATCAAGAATGGCTTCTTCCTGGTAAAGCTGGCTGTTGGTTTATTGTTAATTAGGAGTTTCCTCTTCTATTTTGCCATGTACGTACTCTTTGTACATAAACAATTATCCATGTCAAACTTGGCAAGTTTTTAGGATAGTTTCAGAAAAAATGGAATTAAAACATTTTGATTATATTGTTTGTAATTGAAGAATATCACCAAATTTTGATCTATTTACCAGTATGCTTCTTTAGTTCAAAGAAGGCAAATAAAAACTTGTGCAAGGCTAATGATCTAACATGTCTTGCATTCATTTATAATCCAGTCCAGTATCCACTTGTAATTATTCATTTTCTACAAGACTTGAAAATGTTAAAAACATGAAAATGTTGAAAATGGAGAAATGTTAAATATCATAGCTGTATATTGCTGTAGTGTAGCATTAGAAAGTAATATGTGGATTATAACTCTTCCATCTCAGAAGTAATACCATAGATAAGTACTGCTCCCATATTGCTTATGCAGCTTCTTTTTTATCTTCTAGCTTGTAAGCATACAATTCACTTTTAAAAAAGAAATCTTACTCATAAATTCACATGAAGCATCGAAGAATGTACAAAAAAAAAGTGAAAATGGAGTCTCAATATCGTATAAAAAAATGTAATTTTGAAGTTCTGTAATCTTATGAATCTTTAAGGGTGTATTACTTTCCTTTCTGAAAAGCAGTTTGCAGTTTCCAAGAGTTGAAAAATCGTAAAATAATTTTCAGTGGTGGATTGAATTCAGCTGTGGTTCATGTATTCATTGAACACTCAACTGACTTTAAATCAGAGCAGAAACAAACCCAGTGGAACATTTATTGTGAGGAGATAATAAAGTTCTGAGTAGATAAATATACATTTGTGCATGCATGTTGCATAATCACACAGAGAGAACACTGCAAAAAGAGTTTGTAACTAATTGAAGATACACTTTTCTGATATAAGGTTAGGAATTAAATGAAACCATACATATGCATTAGATGTCCAAGAAAAGGTTGGGTTATTACAGCGAGTCCCCAGAATGATTGACATCTGACCTTTGCCCCAAGTCTCAGCTCTTTTACACGTGTATCTCTCAGTGGTCTTTCTGATGAAGGTCATCATGTTGTTTTCTTGGACTTCGGTCAGGTTGGAGGACGCTTGGCCGGCTCTGGCTGGTTGTCTCACTGTCCACAATTCCATTCACCAATCTTCTGCTTCTTTGTTAATTTGTGGTCTTACTGTCCAAGCGTGCTACCTGGCATTCCAGAGATAGGATAGCTAATGATATTATTTGGAGAAACAGGAGACCTGCTGTCTCCTGTTTGCACTAATTTTCCAAGTCTGTAGAAAATCATCTATTATCAGCAGGGAGAACCTGGCATAGCAAGGTCAAATCTGCAGCTGCCAATTCAACATCTCATGAAGGCACATAAGTTTTTTACATAACTTACTTTCCCTAGTTCACTGGCACTGAGTAAGAAGTTCAGAGCTTTGTTTGTTGGTCCAGTCGAATTAGGATATTCAGTTCCCTAGCACTTATAGGAGTTAACAGCCAAACAAAACTTGTACAATGGAAATGTTGGGCCAGAACAGGCTGCTTTGGGTGCTTTGGTAATCTCAAGACATTTTCTTGAATGAGATTCTCAGTTGCTTTAAGTGGAGGATGCAGTTTAGCCTCAGGGGGAAACTTATGCTTTATGCTCTCTACATTTTAAAGCATTTAATATAAATGTTCAATAACTTTTACAGGTGGGAGTTCACTAGTTCACTGCTGAATATTTCTTCACTACAAATTCCTTTTGATTTCAGTGTCTTTTTTTTTTCCCCCGATATTTTTTGGTGGTGGGGAGTTATTTATCTTTTTAACATTTCAGTGAAAGTTACATGCATAGGACTGGTATGTCCTTCATACAATGATGTTTGCTGCACAGAATTTCTCTAAGTATTTTAAAATCCTAGGCGCTCCGCAAGGGAGACAACAGGAAGGAAAGTTTTTTCTAAATGGTAATCTGCAGTCGCATTCTGTGTTACAAAAGTCACGTGAGTCACACTTGTGTTAAATTTTACTGAAGTGGGAGTATAAAATGTTATTTTACTATAGATTTTATCTACAGTACAAACTGTAAAAATTATGAGTAAAAGCATTTTGTGCAGTGTTTCTCACTAGAACGTTGGCCATTAACTGAAGTGTTTTCTGGCAGCTCCTTATGACATAAACTTTCCAATTACTTTCTCTTCTTCCTTCAGCCTTCTTTATGTTGTTGGTTCATTCAGAGTCCGTATCTACAGCATTCATACACTGGTTAATTGCACCTTCTTCAAGCTGTCTGCTGTATTTCAGAAATGCTTCCACGGTGCAATCATTATTTTACTCTGTACTGCTGTCTTTAAATCTAATAATCCTGCTCTTAGTAACTACCACCTGGCAAGCTGTTAGTATAAAGCAGTGTTTGCTTTTCTTCTTCCCAATACTTGCTTGTCAGTTCCTACACAGGTATTTATTTTATTTGCGTCCTCTATGGAGTACCATGTTAATTTCTGCAAAGCCTCTTTGATCAACTTCTAACAAATTTCTTTTGGTTTTCATCATTAATTAATACCATTAATAGCATTTACTTAGCAGATGTTTGGCTTTAAAGTCTTCCAATAAAATTAAGCATAAATTTCAGATCTAACCACAGTCTGTTATTTTTCCTTTTGGTTTCATTTAATTCTCATTCTTTAGTTTTCTGTATCTAATCCAAACCTGAAAGCAGAGAAATTTTGTATTTTGCTTTGTGAAACATCTCAAGCTTTACATCTTTAGTGTCTTCTGTTGGTACCATGAAGATACCCCAAATTATTTCCTACTATCTTTTAAATTGTCTGTCTGCACTCTTTCACATGCAAATTGTTAGCTTGGTTTTCTGAAAACAACCTTTTAAAAAAGTGTATTTTTAGAAGTTTAAAATATATTTTAAAATATTTAAAGTTAATACACTGACAAGCAGTTCAACAGAAGTTTTATCCAATTGCTTTAGCAAAGGTTTATGATCTTGCTGTAGTTGTACAACTCTGAATTTTCCTGGAAGCTGTTCTTCTAGTTAGGCACTCAGCAAGGAGCCTTCTTGAAAGAAATATTAATCTACTCATGAAAGTTAAGTATATTAGGAACACTGGTACATCTATGCACTTGATTGTTTCCTAACTAGATTGTTATACCAAATCTGCTTAAAACCTCAAGTGTTGATTTTTTCTTTTTCTTATTAACATGTGACTTCTTAACTGCTGTTAGGCAGTGCTGGTTCTCAATGGCTATTGTAAACTAATTTATGGCCAGGAAACTAGAGATGAAGGAGATGATGAAGGTTAGAGCAGGACTAGAGGAGGGACACAAAGATGATCGTGAACACCTCTCTTACAAAGAAAGGCTGTAGGATCTGGGCTTGTTCAGTTTGGAGAAGAGAATGTTCTGAGGAGACCCCATTGTGACCTTTCAGGATTTAGAGGGAGCTTATAAAAATAACGGAGAGAGACTGTTAAGGTATGTAGTGACAAGACAAAATGCAGTGATCTTAAACTGAAAGCAGTGATTTGGGTTAGATAGCTGGAAGATATCTTTTGCAATGAGGACAGTAAAGCATTGGAAAAGGTTGTCCAGAAAAACTGAAGATGACCCATCCCAAGATTTCACAGAATCACAGAATCACAGAATTACTCAGGTTGGAAGGGACCTCAAGGATCATCAAGTCCAACCGCAGCCTAACCATACTGCCCTAACTCTAACAACCCTCTGCTAAATTATATCTCTGAGCACCACATCCAAACGGCTCTTAAACACATCCAGGGACGGTGACTCAACTACCTCCTGGGGAGCCTATTCCAATGTTTAACCACCTTTTCTGTAAAGAAGTGTTTTCTAACGTCAAACCTAAACTTACCTTGGCACAACTTGAGACCATTTCCCCTTGTCTTGTCACTGTCACCAGTGAGAAGAGACACACCCCGCTCTCACTGTAAGCACCTTTCAGGTACTGGAAGAGAGTAATAAGGTCTCCCCTCAGCAGCCTCTTCCCCATACTAAACAGCCCCAGCTCCCTCAGCCTCTCCTCATAGGGCTGATTTTCCAAGCCCTTCACTGGCCTTGTTGCCCTTCTCTGGACTGCTCCAGTACCTCCACGTCCTTTCTGTACTGAGGTGCAGTACTCAAGGTGAGGCCTCACCAGTGCCGAGTACAGGGGCGGGATGACTTCCCTAGTCCTGCTCACCACAGAATTCCTGATACAAGCCAGGATGCCATTGGCCTTCTTGGCCACCAGGGCACGCTGCTGGCTCATGTTAGCCATCAGA